>CM033424.1:128980752-130278856 GCA_019425775.1 Rafetus swinhoei
ATTTCAGAACCTGAGCTGCAACTTCAAAATGCAGCTATTTTATACAGCTATTTTTAGAGAACTTGAATCTCCCAGCTTGGATGGGAACTTCACTCCCACTCACTCCAAAATGCTGTGTAGACAAACCCATAGAATTTACAATCTGTTAGTTTACAGTGAAGCAGGTTTTGCTGATACATAATTTCATTGTAGATAAAAACCAGAGTGGGTGGTTTTAGGAGTAGGAAAAAGATTAAAGTAAAGAAAATCAAACTGCTCCTAAGAGGACAAGGAGGTTGATTGGTGTGGAGGACAGGAGCTGCACAGAGGGAGAGATGGGGACAACATTTTGTAGAGTGAGTGTGTGGGGCTCAGAGCTGTGCCTATGGGGCAGGGAGAGAGACATGGAGGTGAGTCAGGTGAGAAGATGGTTAGAGCCATGTTGTGTGAAGAGAGTAGATTAATGTGGAGGGATTAGAGCTGAGCATGAGAAGTCAGGCCTATGCAGGTCTGGCGATCATAAAAGGAGTAGGGAGAACAGCAGGGAGACCTGCTCCTTCACACCTACCATCCTGTTCTCTAACACTTATTTTTGTCCTTTGCTGAGTTGTTTAATTGGCTGGGCCTCCACACCCCTGATTCAGATCCCAGGCACATCCTGACCTTACTTCAGTTATTCCCCATTCACTCTCACTGCAGGTCCCCTGCAGGGCCGGCCTTAAGCCGAATCGGGCCGCGCGCCTAAAAGGGCCCCGCGCCCTGCACCTGGAACTCGGCTGGGCTCCCCGCCCTTACCTGCGCACGCTGCCGGCTGCTGCCGCCGCCCTGCAGGTGGGCGGGGAGACGCCCGGGCGGGGAGACGCACGTGACGTCACGCCCGGGATTTTGAAACTGAAAAGGCGGTGGCGGCGGCGCATGCGGTTTGGAGTCCGGCCCCGCAGAAGGCAGGGGAGGGGGAATCTAGCGGGCGGGGTGGAAGAGGAAGGGGCTTGTGCGGAGGGGGGAAGAAAGGGGCAGGTGCCGAGAGACAAATGGCAGGGGGCCAAGTGCAGACAATGAGGGAAAGGGCAGGAGGAGGTGTCAGTGGGAGGGGACAGGGTGATGCTAGGAGGAGGGGAAGGGCATTGGGGCTGGAGGAGGAGGTGCTGGGAGAAGGCTTGAAAGAAGGGGTGGGCATGAGGAAGGCCGGGATGGAGCAAGTCTGTGTGAGGGCACAGGGGTGAGGGGAATGGGGGTAGAGAGTGGTGAAGGGGTGGGCATCAGGGAAAAAGGGGCAGGGGCAGTAAGGGAAGGGGAGGCACCAGGAGGGTGCAGGGCTAAGGAAGGTGCAGGTGCCAGGGGATTCTGGGGGTGAAGCAGAAGGGCAGACACCTGCAGGGGAGGGACCAGCACCAGAGGAGAGAGAGAGAGAGAGGGCAGGTGTGTAGAGGGAGGTGTTAGGAGAGGGGATGAGGAGGGTAGCTCACATGATCAGAGTGGGGCTACTGGGAGTGGGCACAGGGGAGAGAAGGGCTGGTGGAGGGCCAGGTCGCAGGAGGGCTGAGGGCAGTGAGAAGGGCAGGAGTCAGGACAGCAGAGGAGAGTGAGGATTTTGGGGGCAGCAGGCACCAGGGGAGATGATGGAGCAAGGAGAGGAGACATGACAGCAGAGAGAAAAGGGAAAGGTTTATAAAATATTTATTAATAACTTGGTATGCTGCCCACGGCCAGTTTGTTTGCGCCCTGCGGTGCAGTTTGGGTTTATGTGGAGATCAACACGTGGCCGGTGACTGGGAGCCAAAACAAAAAAGTAGTCAGTGTAATGATCTTCTGTTGATATGTTTTAGTAGTTAAATTCTTGGACTGTCATTGTCTATGAAAAATGCTGTCACATGGGTAGAAATCGGGTAAATATTGCATTTTATTAATATCGGCAGAACTGACTTAAATGGGGCCTGTGTGTTGTGTAGTCTTGCCTTAATCTTTGTATTCATGCCTGTCAGTGTGAGAGAAGCTATTTGTATATATTTGCTTGCATATGCAACCACACTTAAGTTGAGGCCCTCAGCATGTTCTGGACTTGATACTCCGGCTGGGGCCTAATGTAGATGGCTCATTCCCTGCCTAGGGGACGTGAGACTGGGCGGGTTAATTTCCAATCCTCCTGTTTATTCTTTTCCTAAGCCAGGAGGGCACAGTAGTTCTGATGGGGGTTGGAGAGGGGATGGAAGCCAGATCCAAGGTGATCAATTTTGGCTCTTTTGGGTTGAAATTCACTTAAGACTTGGAGCTGGGAGAATGAAATGTTGTTATCCATATTGTATGATTAAAAGGTAAAAGACCTGAACTTAATATGACCTGGCTTAGGGTCTACCATAACTTGAACACTAAGCAGGGGATAGTGAGTCACATCTAACTGAAAGTCACAGAAGATGGAAACAGGTTTTATTTCTGGTGGTGTAAAGTCTATTTGGGAGTCCTCAATTATATCTGACACTTTACATCCAGTGTTTAAAGGCAGAGCTGACTAGAATCAATTGAGAGTCCTTGTCTTGTCTCAGTGATCGCTTGAGCAAAAATCATTGATAAAATCTTGTGTAGACTGACTTTGGACTCATCATGCAGGCAATGTGTTGAAGGGCAGTGCAAAGGAGGCAATGGTGGTGAGGTACTATATTACCTAGTGAAATCATTGGTGCTGAAATCACTAAGGACTGGAATTTGACCACAGAACTGACACTTTCTTAAGAAAGACTCCATTTTTGCTATTTAAAAAGTAACAGAAAACTGCAACGCTCTCTGGTAACTTTTTAAAAATCAAACTTTAAACTTTATCGAAAAAATTAGATAGTTTGCAGTTGAAAATATTTGACCTATACTTAAGGCAACTGATTTAATTTTGTGTAAAATTTTGCATAATAAAGGATGGCATTTTTTTTTAAAATGTTCAACTATATTGATATACATTTTGATCAGATCTACTTCTGATGTGACATTTGTGTGTGGTTGTGGTTTGTTGTGTGTGTGGTTCTAGGTGGATATGATATACCTTGACTTTAGCTTTTTATATGGTCTCCCACAATATACTTGCCAGCAAGTTAAGGGAATACGGATTGGATAAATGGACTGTAAGATGGATAGAAAGCTGGCTAGACTGTCAGGTCCAATGGGTAGTGATCAATGGCTTGATATCAGGTGGTCAGTTTCTAGCAGAGTACCCCAAGGATCTGTTCTAGGGCTGGTTTTGTTCAACATCTTTATTAATGACCTGGATGAGGGGATGGATTGCACCCTCAGCAAGTTTGCAGATGACACTAAGCTAGGAGGAGAGGTAGTTACGTTGGAGGACAGAGATAGGGTCCAGAGTAACCTAGACAGATTAGAAGATTGAGCCAAAAGAAATCTGATGAGGTTCAACAAGGACAAGTGCAGAGTCCTGCACTTGGGATGGAAGAATCCAAAGCTTTGTTACAAGCTGGGTACCGACTAGTTAAGTATCAGTTCTGCAGAAAAGGACCTGGGGATTACAGTGGATGAGAAGCTGGATATGAGTCAACAGTGTGCCCTTGTAGCCAAGAAGGCTAATGGCATATTAGGTTGCATTAGGAGGAGCATTGCCAGCAGATCTAGAGAAGTGATTATTCCCCTTTATTCTGCTCTGGTGAGGCCCCATCTGGACTATTGTGTCCAGTTCTGGGACCCCCCCACTATAGAAAGAATGTGGATGCACTGGAGAGGGTCCAGCAGAGGGCAACCAAAATAATTAGGGGGCTGGAGCCCATAACCTATGAGGAGAGGTTGAGGGATTTGAGCTTATTTAGTCTGCAGAAGCGAAGAGTGAGGGGGGATTTGATAGCAGCCTTCAACTTCCTGGAGGGAGGTTCCAATGATGATGGAGAGAGGCTGTTCTTAGTAGTGATGGATGGCAGAACAAGGAGCAATGGTCTCAAGTTACAGTGGGGGAGGTCTAGGTTGGATATTAGGAAAAGCTATTTCACTAGGGATGTGTCTAGACTACATGGCTCCGTTGATGGAGCCACGTAAGCTAGTTTACCCGACATAGTTAATGAAGCAGGGATTTAAATAATCCGTGCTTCATTAAAATAAAATGGCCGCCGCTCTGTGCCGACAATCAGCTGATCCGCACAGCGCTGGCAGTTCAGACGATCAGTCAACAAGGAAGCTTTTGTCGCATCGCTTCCTTGTGCCTCGTGAAACGAGGTTTACAGGAGCGCCACAAAGGCTTCCCTTGTCGACCGATCCGCTGCCTAGATCGCTGCGCTGTGCCGGATCAGCTGATTGTCGGCACAGTGCGGTGGCCATTTTATTTTAATGAAGCACGGATTATTTAAATCCCTGCTTCATTGACTATGTTGGGTAAACTAGCTTACGTGGCTCCGTCAATGGAGCCACATAGTCTAGACACATCCTACGAGGGTGGTGAAGTACTGGAATAGATTACCTAGGGAGGTGATGGAATCTCCATCCCTAGAATTTATTAAATCTTGGCTTAACAAAGCCCTGGCTGGGTTGATTTAGCTGGGATTGGTCCTGCTTGAGCAGGGGGGTGGACTTGATAACCTCCTGAGGTCTCTTCCAGCTCTATGATTCTATGAATTTTATTCATATTCATTGCAAGTAGGCATTGGCCACTAAAGTTGAAAGGATCATAGATTAAGAAACCAATATGGCAGTTCCTATGTTCAGTCTTGTACTTACAAGAAACTTTCCAGTTTACAAATGGATAGTGTATGGTAGATTTGAACAGCACTCACAAATAAAAACTGTAGTTACAGATATGCAGGAATAGCTTTATATTTCTTTTGTGCCTGTTTAAGATGTCCACAATGTTTTGTAATGGCCTTCCTTCCCATGAGAGTATGGCTGTGATTTAGCTTGAAACTTTGGTAAGACATGATCAACTTTTGAACAAACAGGAAATATGCTGCCCAACTGAGCTGTCAGTCATTTATATAAGATAATAAATGAATGCACGCTTGTTTATTATTTCTGGTTTACATTTAGAAGATCCTTTATCTATCATTATTGTGTTTGTGTATAAAAATAAAGGGAAAGGTATTCTTATACTTGTTCTTATGTTAAAATGTCCATTTTATAATTGCAATGAAGAGACAGAATATTATGTGGTAGTACTGATTAATACACTTCTTGGACACTGTAGAAATACTCAACTCAGGCGTGTATGCATCTGAGGTATGCTTTAATCAGTATCACTGTGGTCTGTTGTATTTTATTGCTTAATTAAATCAATACTCTTTGGTTATAACCTTGCAGCTGCATTTAGGAATTGGGATATATTAGTGCAAGTATAATGGAGAGGAAAAACATCACTTTAATGCTTTATTGTTTGATGGACATAATATTCTAACAATGATTTTCATTAATTTTATTGTCATCTTGGCTTTGTGCCCTCATAGCCTCAAGCCATTTTTGATGCAGCTATCCCCTTTTATTTCTCAAAATTCTGATGTTACTTTAATAGTCCACAACCTTTTTAGCTTGTGTTACTCTCTACTACTGATGCCTGTGGTACCGTCTTCTAGATTTACACACTTACACTAGTTTTCTGTCTTTCTGTCTCCAGTTTTATTTTCTATTTCTTGTTCTTGTGTATTTTTTCTTCTTTTGTCTCCATCTTGTTTTTATTCCTTCTCTTGGTGGCTCTTCCCACTTGCTAAGCAATCTTTTTTTCCTCTTCCGTGACACTCCCCCTGTTAACCTCTGTTTCTCTCTAATTCTTCCCTTACATTTGCAAAAAATCTTGAATTCTTCAACATTTATGGATCACTAAAACAAAAGTAACTTCAATTCTCCATTTGCTCATTACATATGAGTTTCCTGGGAGAAAAAGAGATTTCTATGTGCTGTAGACAGACACTATTACTGTGTAAGGAGTACACAGGGGTATCTGGTACTAGAATTCCAATCAATATGGATTCAGCAAGGGCAAGTCATGCCTGATCAATCTGATTAGCTTCTATGATAAGGTAACTCGCTCTGTGGATATGGGAAAGGCAGTGGATGTGATATACCTTGACTTTAGCAAAGCTTTTGATACTGTCTCCCACAATATTCTTGTCAGCAAGTTAAGTATGAATTGGATAAATGGACTGTAAGGTGGATAGAAAGCTGGCTAGACTGTCAGGCCCAACGGGTAGAGATCAACGGCTCGATGTCAGGTTGGCGGTCAGTTTCTAGTGGAGTGCCCCAAGGATCTGTTCTAGGACTGGTTTTGTTCAACATCTTTATTAATGACCTGGATGAGGGGATGGATTGCACCCTCAGCAAGTTTGTGGATGACACTAAGCTAGGGAGAGAGGTAGATACTTGGAGGGCAGGGATAGATTCCAGAGTGACCTAGACAAATTAGAAGATTGGGCCAAAAGAAATCTGATGAGGTTCAACAAGGACAAGTGTAGAGTCCTGCACTTAGGACGAAAGGATCCCAAGCATTGTTACAGGCTGGGGACCGAATGGCTAAGTAGCAGTTCTGCAGAAAAGGACCTGGGGATTACAGTGGATGAGAAGCTGGATATGAGTCAACAGTGTGCCCTTGTAGCCAAGAAGGCTAATGGCATATTAGATAGCATTAGGAGGAGCATTGCCAGCAGATCTAGAGAAGTGATTATTCCCCTTTTTCGGCACTGGTGAGGTCACATCTGCAGTATTGTGTCCAATTCTGCTCCTTCCCGCACCTCCCCACTATAGAAAGGATGTGGTTGCACTGGAGAGGGTCCAGCGGAGGGCGACCAAAATAATTAGGGGGCTGGAGCACATGACCTGTGAGGAGAGGCTGAGGGATTTGAGCTTATTTACTCTGCAGAAGAGAAGAGTGAGGGGGGATTTGTTAGCAGCCTTCAACTTCCTGAAGGGAGGTTCCAAAGAGGATGGAGAGAGGCTGTTCTTAGTAGTGATGGATGGCAGAACAAGGAGCAATGGTCTCAAGTTACAATGTGGGTGGTCTAGGTTGGATATTAGGAAAAACTATTTCACTAGGAGGGTGGTGAACTACTGAAATGTTGATGGTACTAGGGAGATGGTGGAATCTCCATCCCTAGAGGTTTTTAAGTCTTGGATTGACAAAGCCCTGGCTGGGATGATTTAGTTGGGGTTGGTTCTGCTTTGGGCAGGGGCTGGACTTGATGACTTCCTGAGGTCTCTTCCAGCCCTATGATTCTATGATCCTTCATTCTGAGAGCCTTAAGGAGGCAGTGTAATCTTATCTGGTAAAAAGAGCACTTCTCTTATCTTTTCCATGTGCCAGTAGTTGGTATGAGGGAGAGAATGATTTAGTCTATAAACATTTTGTAGGTGTGAATGCACTACCCTCTTCCTTCAGAAAACACCAAGGGGAAATCAGTACCTAATCACAGTTCAGGACATAGACAAATAATTCCTTAAAACAATAGTAGATAGGGAGAGATTCAGAGTGTATTGTGATAGGAGAGGCCTGTAGGGTCCCCATTGGATCAAATCGGCATAGGAAACTTGTCTAAACTTGTTTCTCCAATTAATTTTATATAGACTTTTGAAATTGTAGTGACAGATAATAAACCCCTGTTTATCCATGCAGGGCAATGAAAATGTTTGGAATATAAATATACACATATCCAAACTGAGTCACCTTTGGAATTGCTGATGGATGTATGCTTTATATTTTCTCCCATCAGTTATTCATGGGGAAACACAGTCCGATGCAGGAGAACAAAATCCATGTCACCCAGCTTTTCCTCCCCTTATTCATAAACTGAGGTCTGTTTATCAGGTTGATGTATGTCTGCAGTTGTGCAGGAAGAAGTTGCCAGCGTGAATATAAGAGGCCTTGCTAACAATTGGCTGTCTGAAGATGGAAACTCATTCATCCATAATAAACAATGCAGAACTATCAGAGATTGGAATTCTAATGAAAGGTACAAGAATAGTAACTCTTGCATGGATGAAAGAGCTTAACCATACTTGGGCTTATGAGAGTAATAGAAAAATGCAAATGGTGAAAAAGTCAAGGAGCATAATTGGTCAAAGCATACACAGTTACAGAAGAGCTGGCAATTAATTGGTTTATCTTGCATCAGATAAATTAACAATCAAAAGATCTCATGGATCTGATGGAAGAATCTTCATATGAAAAAATGGATATAGATTTATGCTGTTGGATAAAGACAGTGCAGCCATTATGCGTTATTAAACTAACTATCCACTAGTGGGTGGTATACTTGTGGAGACCTCGGATTTCTTATCTTATCAAACAGATTAAAACAGCAAACAAGTATCTACCATTCATATGGGGGATTCCACAGCAAATCATTACCAGTAATAGACCTTAGTTCAATGCAGCTGAGCTTGTAAGATTTACTGAACCATGGATCTGAATGTGTAACCCTAAAACCAAGATATCCATCAGTTACTGGACTTGATCAAATGGGAGTATGAAACTTTATTTAACAAGGTCCACCATTTGTGACCCTACTATCATGTTCCCTTCTATATGTCTTCTGGAATGCGATCTTTTAAATGTCCATCACTTCCTCTAGGACATGACCTTCCCGTTCCTTCACTTCAGTCCTCACTCCATACAGTTTTCTTTACATATAAGGTGTAATTGCATCCTCACCTCACATTGTTCCCAAAAGTGGTTATTTGTAGGGATAGCAGACAGGATGTAAGATCTTCCTGTGGCTGCTCAGAACATTTCCTTGTGTATCTGCACATGTTATTAACTAGAGACTATTCCAATCTGCCTGTCTGAAGTGCTCACCTCACAAGGGCATAGACATATTCAGCAGCATTTCTGGCACAGATTCCTATTTATGACATTTGCAAACCTGCAACATGGTTGTCAGTGTATACATTATCTTCTCAACCAGCAGGCCAGGGATAAGGGCAGATTTGGTTAAACTGTATTTCACTCAGGAAGTCTGTGAACGCTGCTCTCCCCATCTATTCAACTGTTTGGGAGTTACCTATATTGAAATGGACATGTGCAAATGCTCACAGAAGAAAAAAAAAAAAAGGTTACTAACATTTCTTCTCTGAGACATGTTGCATGTGTCCAGTCCAAAACCCTCCCCCCTTCCTATCTTTCAATTCAGAATTGGCTGAAAAGAAGAACCAGAAAGCGCATGAGGTCAGCCAGTCTCTTTATACCAGCATAATGACCATGTGGCACTATAAGGCGCCAGAACTGGCCCCAAGGGTATCCGGAGGGAAAAATTTCTGTAGACTGCTTGGAGCATGCACACACCTACACTGGAATGGACACGTGCAACACATCTCAAAGAAGAAGTTTTGGAAGGCTGGTAACCATTTTTTTTAATTATGTGAAAAATAATTAGCATTTTTGACCAGCTCTAATAATCCTCTGTGTTGTATGCTTTGAATGGTGATATAATAACTAGAGTGTCATAATTTGACTCCATAATTAAGCATCTCAGCTAACTGGGAGCAATGAACACTTCTTTCGTACATACTGTTTCAAGCTGCCTAAAGTGAAAAGTCAGGAAGGTCACAGTGAACTGCTTACTCTTGGATCACACATCAAAGGCTATCTTCCCAAACATAAAGATTAAGTTGGGATTGGTCCTGCCTTGGGCAGGGGGCTGGACTTGATGACCTCCTGAGGTCTCTTTCAGTTCTATGATTAAACACTTCTTTTAAATGAAAGAACAAGATGGCCAGCACCAATAAAGCATTGGCTAACCAACCTGCCAGAAACTGGCTCAGTGTGACCTATGTTTGTCTGCTGATGTCTGTTGTTCCATAAAACAACTCAGACATCAGGTTCCCCTAAAACTCTATCAGGCTTATTTTATTCTGAAGATGTTGCAGTGTGTCTCTTGTGTAAATGGAACCTTAGTCTACATTCCTTATACAGATAAAATAGCATAAGCAATAACATGTTTATACGGTATAAAGACAACTAATACTTGTGCCATTAGTTCAAACCCTTTCTGACATTATAATTGTAGGAACTCATGTAAAATTATTCAATATGTACAAGACACATGAAACAGAGAAGTAAAACTCAAACGGGACAAATTCTTCCACATTTGCACTCTGTCATCATTCTTTTGCTCTTGCTGCTATCGGTGCTGGCAGTGGAGCTCTCTGGATTGGGTTTCTAGTGGCACATCTACACAACAGGGCTAAACTTGAAATAAGCTACTGAACTCGAGTGATGTTAATTGCATAGCTGAAGGCGAAATACCTTATTTTGAATTTGGGCACGTCTACACAGCATTTGTTTTAAAACAGAGCACTCTTCCTGTAATTTCCCTTACTTCTAATACAATGAGGCTTATAGAAGTTAGAGTAAGAAGCCTGTTATTTCAAATTTATTTTGAAATAACGGGCTTGCTGTGTAGACACGCAATATGTTATTTTGGAATAACTGACATTATTCTGAAATACTACTGCTGTGTAGACATGCCCTAGTGCAGGGCTACTCAACTTTGGAAGCCCCGGGGGACACAATGATACTCACAGCACATGCCGAGGGCTGCAATTTAAATGTGGTTGCATATACATGCAAATATATATGCAAATAGCTTCTTTCACACTGATGGGCATGAATACAAAGATTAAGGCAAGAATACACAATACACAGGCCCCATTTAAGTCAGTTCTGCTGATATTAATAAAATGCAACACTTACCTGCTTTCCACCCATATGACAGCACTTTTAATGAGCAATGACAGTCCAGGAATTTAACTACTAACACATAGCAACAGAAGACCATTATATTGACTCCTTTTTTGTTTTGGCTCCCACCCACAGGCCATGTGTTGAGCCCCGCGTAAACCCAAACTGCACCGCAGGCCACAAACAAATGGGCCACAGGCTGCATGCGTAGCCCTGCCCTGGAGTAAGGAGGCATGGATGAGTTCAATAAACAAATGAACCCTCTTTCTTTTTATTACTAGAAGATAGAGACAGAGACAGCTCCCCTTCTGCTGCTGTCAAGGCTCTTACCAAACAGTTTTCCTTTCTCATAGGAGCAGGAAGAACAGATGCACCAAATAACTTCTGAGGGGGTGGGATCTTCCCATCTGAAAGGAAACATGCCCTTAGGGGTTGTCCTTGGGAGTGCCAAGAAACAATTGGTAATCCAGCCAGCATACTGATTCTTACAGAATATAATATCTCAATTTGCCATGAGACATTCCAACCTACCTGCACATCCGAGTCAATGCTGCCCAACTGTCACAGGGCAAGAGGACAGGGAAAACAATGTTTACTCAATGACTCTTTCACATGACACTTTCCAGCCCTTTGCAAGCCTTTCAAGGCATCTTCTCAGCAGTCATTAGGAGAGGTTCTTCCCTAGTAATAGCACAAAAATTATGGTGAAATCCTGCTTCTGCTGAAGTCAATGTCAAAACCTAACCAATTTCAGTGGAAGCTGGAACAAGCTGTTCTGCCAGTTCTATAGTGAATATCAAAAAAGGTAAAGATACATTTCTACTCTAGTCCATTATAAGGCACTCCACCTTCAACAAATACATCTAAACAGATATGCCAACATAGCTCCCAAAGAGGAAGTAATAATCTGTTATGAATATATATAGTATGATGAATACATTTTGATTTATTAAGCAAACAACCCTGTAACTCAGCAAAATGAACTCATTTATTGGTGCACTGAAGTATTTGCCAAATGAGTGACTTGGCACTGGGACTTGCACATTTGCCACATAAATATACATTTGTATATTCATGTTTATGGTCACATTTTTCTATTTTGATAACTCTCTTAGCAAGCTAGGATTTTAATTGCTATATTTGCAGCAGATGTCCTTTAGTATCTCAGCCAGAGAAATGGAGAGTACAGGATGTTATCCAGGAATTTTATGAGGTAACATAAAACTATTACTGTATAGCTGCCAGTGTGATGCTGTCCAAAGGGAAGCAGGGATTTTTAAAGGGGGGTTATTGTTTGTAATAAATTATATGATCAGACTCCTCAGTGATGCATCAGATAGTGACATATTGCATCCAATCATACATATTTCCTGTTCAACCATCAGCATTAGGTGATTGAAAAGAAGGGAAAACAGTAGTATGACAAACATTTGACATAAACTAAGCTACGTCTAGACTGCCCCTTCTTGCGCAAGAGAATATGCAAATGAGGTGATGCGGTGAATTGCCGCCGTGCCTTATTTGCATATTTAATGAGCTGCCATTTTGCGCAAAGGGCTTTTGTGCAAAAAGGAGCCATCTACACTGCTCCTTTTTGCACAAAACCCCCCTCTTGTGCAAGAGCTGTTCAGCCTGAAAAATATGCGGCAGAATGGCTCTTGTGCAAGAGGGGGGTTTTGCACAAAAAGGAGCTGTGTAGATGGCTCCTTTTTGTGCAAAAGCCCCTTGCGCAAAAATGGTGGCTTATAAAATATGCAAATGAGATGCAGCGATATTCACCACTTTGCTTCATTTGCGTATTCTCTTGCGCAAGAGGGGGGCAGTCTAGACATAGCCCTATAGTACAAATAAAAGCAGGTAAAACATAACTGCATGAAAAAGTTTGTTTCTTTTCCTGTACCAGTTATAGATGGAGCATCTAGTAGCATTCTAGCACTTAAGACTGATCAACGCTTCCTGTTTTAAACTCCCATTTTCAGTTATTTAAAAACTTTGTTAAATGTTACCTTTATGGTCTGATATGTTCCATTGCAGCTGCTTGCCTCATCCTGAACTGTTTTTAAAAGTTTGAGTTAGAATGGTCCCATGAAATAACTTTCTGAGACGAGATTAGAAAAAAGTCTGAAAACTGGAAAAATAAAACAGAAGCATTCTGGTATCTTATTATAGAGTGCTTCTCCAAAGTATATCTCCTTATGGCACAGAATGGTTCCACTGTGGGAGGTCAACATGAGAAACTCTCTCATTGACTTCCTGTCAGCCGACGGTCAGGGCAGTGTGTGTGTGTGTGTGTGTGTTTCCGAGAAAAGGTTTAACGTCCATGTCTTTACTGCTAGGACCGGAGTCCCGTCACAGAGGGTATCCAGCAGGCCAACAGACGCCCCTGTTTATAGGAAGAGCTTATTACACCTCAATTTTAGCTGCTAGGATGCAAAAATCCCTTCGCAGCGGGCAGCCTAGGACAGACTGAGAGGTGCCCCAACGGACCTGTCACCTGGGAGTGACACAGATCCAAACGCTCAGCTCTGCCTGTATCTGTCCCTTATGACCGGCTGAAGTTCTTTAAATTGTGCTTGGTTCTATTACAGCAACTGAAGGAGTCAGGTTAAAGCTTAAACAGTTACAGGTTTATTAAAGAAGCTTATAAATCATATGGTTACAATGGCTATTGCTCTATTTCTTAAATGCTAGCAAATATATATAGATCTTAAAATGGTTACAGGAAAAAGGTAAAGATAGAAGATAGAAATAATGGTACCAAGTGACAGCTTAATGTTTAAAGAGCTCTAACATATTATATATATATGTGTGTGTGTGTGTGTGTGTGTGTGTGTGTGTGTGTGTGTGTGTGTGTATATATATATATATATATACACACACACACACACACATACAAAGGACCACATCCAGGTACAATTTTTACCCCCTTCTGTGCCTCTCGACTCCAGCGGGTCAGGCCAGGGTCGGAAAGACGGATACGAGGCGGGCGTCCCCTCTGGAACCTCGGGAGGTCAAACACCTAATCCGACCAGCAGATAGATGGTAGATTGACACTCAGAGTAAGTGTGCTGCTGGGCCCATCTTTATACCCCTGGGGCCCGGGATTCTTTTCTTATCTTAAAATGCCAAATTGTACTGGTCCGCTTTGTGGCGCCAGTTCTTACAAGGGAGTTTCAAAATAATTTACACTTGTAAGAGAGGAAAATATCTAAATTAGGAGTGCCGGATGTTCTTTGCTGGGCGGAGATTCCTCCCATGGACGGCTGTGTGTTCGTATCAATATGGGTTAAGTCAAGGGCACTCTTCAGCAGCCTCTTGGTCAGCATTAGTTTGACCACCCTCTTATCTCTGCTTACAGTTGTCCATGGTCACTGAGCCAGCATATCTAAAACTCCTGCTCCAAGGTTTTCAAAGATCATGCTGTTTTTCTGCTCTGTGTGCCCTGTATGTTTTCAAGCAGACAAAGATGGATGTTAAATGGAGGGGGGGTTCATGTCTGGCTACACTTCCCTTACTCCTCATGACCCCATGGAGTACCAGGGTCAATGGTAGCAACCTCAACATTTGATTTAGCAAGTCCTTACTAGACCTGCTAAATCAAACCCCAGAATATCAATCTCCAGAGTGTTGATCTCCACGTAAGTATAAATAAAGCCTGGGTCAGACCCAAGTTCCATCTAGTGCCATATCCTGTCTTGCAACAGTGGCTAATACCAGGTGCCCCAGAGGGAGTGAACAGAACAGGTAATCATCAAGTGATCTATCTCCTATCACCCATTTCCAGCCTTTGACAAACATCAAGGCCATGTGTTCATTACAAAGAAGATCAAAGCAGCTGCAGTTGATCTTCCAGGGTTCGAATTAATGGGTCTAGTGAAGACATGCTAATTTGAACTGAGAGGGTACTCCTGTTGATGCCAGTAGTCCTGCTCCTATAAGGAATAAGGGAGGTCAAAGTGTGCTCCCTTTGACTTCCTGGAGTGTGGACAACGCCAAAATTTTAGTTAGGATACTTCGACTTAAACTATGCAATAAGCATAGCTAAAATTTTGTATCTTAATTTGAATGTATCTCCTAGTGTAGACCAGATCCACCCTCTGTTGCCTGTATTGCAGCTGCAAAATGAATATTGCAAAGGAATATTGCAAGATAGATGGGACATCTGTAGTGGGAAAAACCTGAGGCCCAGTTCCCTATTTCATAATCAAAAGGGACCTTCCCTACTGGGTCTCTCACCTGCAGAACCAAGAAGTACACCCATTTCTGATACCTCAAAAGCACAAGAGGGCAATCCTGAGCTTTCCCCATAGTCATCTTTTCGGGGGTACCTGGGAGTTGAGAAAATGCAAGCAAGAATCTTACACAGGTTCTTCTGGATGGGGTTTCATGAAGATGTTCAATGATATTGTGCTTCCTGCCCTGAGTGCCAACTACACTGCCCTCACCCCTATCTAAAAGCCCCTTTGGTACCCCTGCCAATTATTTGAGTGGCTTGCCATGGATCTGGTGCAGCCTTTGGAAAAAATAGCCTGGGGCGACCAATATATATTAGTCATTTTCGATTATGCTACCAGGTACCCTGAAGCTGTACCTGTAAGAAACACAGCTTCCAAAAATATCACCAAAAAATTAGTAGCAATCCTCGCCCAAGTGGGGCTACCCAAGGAGATACTCACCAATCAAGGGGCTCCATTTACGTCCAGGGTGATGAAAGATGTGTGCCCTTTTCCACGTGCGAACCCCTATGGACCTCTGTCTACCACTCACTGACTGATGGCCTGATCAAAAGATTTAATCGGACCCTGAAGGCCATGATCAGGAAAGTGGTAAGTAAAACCAGAATGGATTGGGACATGCTGTTACCCTGCCCTATGTTTGCCATCCAAGAGGTTCCCTAAGCTTCCCTGGATTTTCTGCCTTCAAGCTCTTGTATGGTCACCACACTCGGGAAATACATAGCCAAGGAAATTTGGGAGGAGGAGCCAACCATAGGAAAAAAAGTAGTAGAATATGTATTATAAATGAGGGACCGAATAACACAGGTTACTCCTATTGTGCGGAAACACATGCAGGAAGCCCAAGAGGCCCAACAGGCATATTACAATCAGCGAGCAAACATTTGGCGGATCTAGCCTGGAGACTAGTACCCATGGCAGAAAGTAAGCTGTTTGCCCAATGGCAAGAACTATATGAAATAATGAACCTGTGGGGGAGGTGAATTATAAGGTATGACAACCAGGACGCCATCAGAAAGTACAAATATATCACGTTAACCTCCCAAAACCCTGGCAAGCACAAGAGGCCTGTATGGCAGCCCACAGAAATCTGCCCAACACATGAACCCTCAATACAGGTGCAGATATCCCCTGACCTAACAACCAACCAGAGCGAAGAGGTATTGGAGATGATCCTCTTCAACCAGGACGTATTCTCAACAAAACCTGGGCGTACCACTGTGAGGTATCATCAGATTATCACTAACCCTGGGGCCAGAGTAACAATCAGGATGCAGACAGCAAAAAAGATACTGGAGATGGGGATAATTGAAGAATCACACAGTCAGTGGTGCAGCCCCATAGTGCTAGTGCTAAAACCGGATGGCACTGTAAGATTCTGCAATGACTTCCATCCACTAAATGAAATATCTGTTTGATGTGTACCCAAGTCCCCACATAGATGAACTAGTAGACCAGTTGGGCAGTGCCCGATATCTAACAACCCTGGACTTAACCACGGGGTACTGGTAGATCCCATTATCTGAGGACATGAAAGAGAAGACCGTGTTCTCCACTCCCGAGGATCTGTTCCCATACACGCTCCTTCCTTTTGGCCTACATGGGGCTCCTGATGCCTTATAGCGCCTCATGGACAGGTTGCTATGCCCCCATGCTAGTTTATGCCTGCTGCCTACTTGGATGACATAGTCATCCACACCCCAGACAGATTATTTAATATTGTCTTGCTCGGAATTGCCTCAAGAGATGAACATCCTGCTACTGTGAAGACTGTTAAGTAGGTAGGTGTTCAACCTGAGAACATATCTGATACAGGCTTAGATATTGAATACCACATGTGGGAAAGTGTTTGCATCCAGAATTTTTTTGACACATCATCCCTGTCAGGAGTTATAGGAGTAGGAGAGAAAGTTTCCCGTCTATATTCATCAAATTCCTTTAGTGCTAAGAAAATCAGAGAAATAGTTCTTTGCATCACAACCAGCAAATTTGACAATAAAACAATACTGCAATCATACCTAGAATGAAAACATAATCACTCAGCAGTCAACTGTAATTAATGGTTGCTGCTGTCCTTTACCATCTAGAACACCAGACACTATGATATAGTATTCATTTTCAAATCATTACATAAATTTACTTATGGGCTTGCATGTATTATATTTACAGTTTGCAACCACAAAGACCTATTCTTCTACAAGAGGGATAATACTGCATTTTATTGTAAGAAGTCAGGTTAGTATGAATTCTGGAGGTACAGGATCCATCTAATTCAATTCCAGAAGCCACATTATAAATGTTCAAAGAACATAAATGTAGCTGTTGTGTATTGCATAAGTTGAAAGCAATATTATGTTGGATAAGAAAAGGTGTGATTGCTAGAACAATTAACATTCCTAAAAGTAAACATGAATGGGCTGCTCTCAGATGTTCTGGTGTGCAACTAGAGTAACTCCACTGGCTTCAAATCAAGAATAATGGGGAATAATTTAGGGTGCTAGAAATACCCACAGATTTATGACCGAGGATAGATATTTTTTCTCTCGATCTACTTTAATCAACTAGGAACCAAGCCTCCCTTCCCTGTCTCGGTCTTTCTTGTGCAGGTGAACAAAATAATACTAGAGAATCAATTGCATGTGTGGGCATGCATGGTGAAAATACCCAGAGAGACAAACAATATGGTTGGCATCTGATTGTCAATTTGACAGTGTCCTTTTAAAGACAACTCACTCACCAGGTAAGTTTTCACAAACTCTCAGGCTTCCTAATGAAGCCACTAGGGATATAATTGAAGTTTCTATAGCAAACAAAGATGTTCCCAGCAAACATTTTCAGTATTTCAAATAAGAAAGTTCTTATACTTTTCAGAGTGAGATAGGTGAATCAGTCGCCATCTTTATAGCCTAATTGATTGTATCCCCATCAAAAGACACCAACATCATCATTTTACTATTTTTATTGGGATTGTTCACAATAATCTACATATCTGTCTACTAACTTTTATATACAAACCCCGATTCTCCTCTGCAGAGATATTATATATTATTCTACTGAGTTACACCTATGATTTTAATAGGATTGCGCCCAGGTATCAAAGCAGAATTTGGCTCACTTTCTTCAATATTACTGAATATATCACTTTAGTTCATATCACCTCGTTCTGTACTTCTGTACACAACCATTCAGAGATTCCTTCATGGTATCCTCTCATAACAGGAATGTGCAATACCTTGAGGGGTAAACAAGAGTGGAGTCAATAAACAGTTTCAAAATTCTGAAAGCAATTGGGCCCAGTATACTGTAGTTTTTTACAAATCAATATTTAACTTGTGCTTTATCACTTCAATTTGCTTGAACAGCTTTTTCTAAGCCATTCAAAATGACCATACAGAAGGCCAGTGCTTGATCACCTTTTTCAGCAAAATACTGACAGCTGTAATGAAATGGCTAAAATAAAATTTAAATGTGCATAAAACTACTGTAGGATATTTTGCTGGTAACCTTTTTAACCTACTGAGAGACCCTATCAGGAAACAGAGCTAGACAAATCAACCCTAGTGCAAACATCCTGGTGTATCATCTAGTTAAGACAAAGTTTGTCAGATTGTGTCCACAGTGTGGATCACATCCTGATTGCCTAACAGACACAAGCCTGGTCTTCACTAGGAATGTACATCAACTTTAGCCCCATACAGTTGCTTTTCTAAGTGACGTGTCCACGCTACCAACCCTGTTGTGTCGACCTTAAGGGCCACAGAGTTCAATTTCAGTACTCCTGCTTTTAAAAAGGAGTACAGCCGCTCCCCGAGTTACGACCACCTCCACTTATGACCATCCACACGTACGACCAAAGCGGTCGTAAATGCGGATCCGCGCTTACGAACAGCGCGGTCGCTCTGTAACTCTATGGGATCCGAGTTACGAACACTTCGAGTTACGGACCAAGTGTTGGTCCGTAACTTGTTCATAACTCGGGGAGCGGCTGTAATACTATTTCTGACCTTGTACGGTTGAATTTATGCTATGGTAGATGCAGTGTTCATAGAATCATAGTGTTGCTGGAAAGTCTATGCTATTGGCCTTCAGGAGGCCTCCCACAGCTTCCCATTCTGACCACTCACCTCCACTGCTCTCCCGCTGAGCTCAAAAAGGCCCCGGAACAGTAGAAGGGTCTTTCCCGCGTGGCCAGCATTGCGAGCCCATTTGTGAGTGAGCAGTACATCATAGCAAATGTGGAGATCACTTCTGACAATCCAACCAACAGTACAAGGACTTTGAGGAGTATTGCTCCCACGAGTTCCAGTTACCAGCAGTACAGAAGAGCACCAGCATGGAGATTCCAGGAGATCTTGGACCTCATCAAGGTGTGTGGAAATGAAGCCATCCTCAGTGAGCTAAGAACCAGCAAGTGGAACACTGAGATTAATGGCAAGCTGCATGGGGGCTAAAGGCTGTTCCAGGAATGCCCAGCCATGCTGAGTAAAAATGAAGGAACTGAGCCAGGAGAAGGCTGGATGGTCTGCTGCAGCACTTCGCATGTACCACTTCTACCACCAGCTGGATGCCATTTTGAGTGGGGGCTCAGCCGGCATCCCCAGTGTGGTCATGAAGTCCAGCCAAGACATGCCTGGCATCACCCTATAGGACACTGTGGTGGAGGAGCAGCAGGAAGAGGAGACTAGCAAGCTGGAAATCAATGAAAGCTGTTCTTAGCGATGGAGCCAGTCCCCGCCTCCATGGATGTTTCCCAGTCTAGTACCAATCCTGGGGAGGGCACTTCTGGTGAGTTCACAAACTTTGTCTAACTTCAAGCAGATGAAAGCAATGGGGTGTGAGGTGCAGCATGTTCTGTGAGGTGGATACGTTAGAGAGCAAGGATACAGGCCAGAGTGACCTAGACAAACAGGAAGATTGGGCCAAAAGACATCTGATGAGGTTCAACAAAGACAAGTGTAGAGTCCTGCACTTGCGATGGAAGAATCCCAAGCACTGCTACAGGCGGGGGACCGATTGGCTAGGTAGAAGTTCTGCAGAAAAGGACCTGGGGATTACAGTGGATGAGAAGCTGGATATGAGTCAACAGTGTGCCCTTGTAGCCAAGAAGGCTAATAGCACATTAGGGTGCATTAGCAGAAGCAGTGCCAGAAGATATAGAGAAGTGATTATTCCCCTTTATTCGGCACCGGTGAGGCCACATCTGGAGCACTGCATCCAGTTCTGGGCCACCCTCTATAGAAAGGATGTGAACGCAATGAAGAGGGTCCAGTGGAGGGCAACCAAATCATCTGGGGGCTGGAGCACTTGACCTACAAGGAGGTGATGAGGGATCTGGGCTTATTTAGTCTGCAGAAGACAAGAGTGAGGGGGGATTTGTTAGCAGCTTTCAATCTCCTGAAGGGAGGTTCCAAAGAGGATGGAGAGAGGCTGTTCTCAGTAGTGATGGATGGCAGAACAAGGAGCAATGGTCTCAAGTTACAGTGAGGAAGGTCTAGGTCGGATATTAGGAAAAACTATTTCACTAGGAGGGTGATGAAGCACTGGAATGGGTTACCTAGAGAGGTGGTGGAATCTCCATCCCTAGAGGTTTTTAAGTCTCGGCTTGACAAAGCCCTGGCTGGGATGAGTTAGTTGGGGTTGGTCCTGCCTTGGGCAGGGGGCTGGACTTGATGACCTCCTGAAGTCTCTTGCAGCTCTATGATTCTACGATTCTATGTACTTGCACACACAGTGTTCAATTTCAGGAGGAGAGTAAGCGGTTTTTGGGGAGGGGTGGTTGGTTTGTTTCTTAATTTGAAGGAAATTGGGGGCAAGGAGTTTGATAGAAAGGAAGTCAGCACTTATAACTATGAAGTTTTTAACAGAGCCTCTGTAATGTGTGTCTTTTCTTTAGGTGTCAGATTGTTCAGAAATACTCTTAAAATCTAAGTAAAATAGGCTCTATAATGACCATCTAACAACACTTTTTGTAATATTTGTTCTTCCCCCTTACCATTAATTGGTGTCCTTTAAAACTGGAAGCTACAGAACTCCTGAATTTTTTTGTCCTGATAACTTCAAAGGGAGACTGCTTTCCTCTCCAGGTTTAGTATTTTGCCTTCTTTCTCACTTTTCTGTTCCTTTCTTTGTCTTATAGTACATATAAATCTCACTATAAAATTATGTTAAGCAAAAGCAATGGTGACATCAATGTCTGCTTGTGAACAGATAACTTTTTTGTGCACAGCCTCTGTGTGTGGAGGGGTTTTTTTTTTCTTTTCTTTCTCCTTAGCAGGACACATAAATATCACTTGCATACAGAAGTGAAGATTCAGCTGAAGATGAAAAAGTGATGCTCTGATTCTTGGGCTCTCCTGCCTTTCTCCATGAACTGCAACATGACAGCATTAGAAATTTCATAAACTGAGGCTTTGTTCTAACAGCCATATATTTAAGCAAAATGTCCCTCTGCATCTTACATGGAAAAAGTATTTGTTCTTTTCATAGAACATAAATGAAGTAACATTCATTTATGTAACCATCTCATCAAATATAGTGATGTCCTTACACACTGCACTCAGTGCCAGTGCCTTCAAAAATTGGCACACTCAGTAAGCTCTCTAAAGCAATCAATAGATTAGTAAATGACCTACTTAATTGCATATGCTTTAGACTTTTCACACAAGGTGGTATAGATTAATGGGGTGGAGTGTATAAATACTTCATTAGCTTAATACTGTTTAGGTCCCCTTGTTTAAGATAATTAAAATCAAGGTCATGGACAACAAAACAAGTGGATCATATTGTGTTCCTAAATCAGACAAGACAGAGTAAAACTATCTAGAACAGAGGTGGGAAATAATTTTCACGGGGGGGAGTCACTTCATGAATGTTTGTACATGGTAATGGTCACTTCATGAATTTTTGTATGTGGTTTTGTACCTGGAAGGGGAGGGGACTCAGGTGGAAGTGATGGAGCTGGGAGCTAGAGAGAAAGACAGACAGACAGATTCTGTGTGAGAGAGACAGACTTTGTGACACAGAGTGATTGTGTGTGGCACAGATGTGGGAGAGTGTGTGTGGCACAGAAACAGTGTGGCACAGACTGGATGTGTGTGACAATGACACAGAGAGTGTGTGTACTGGCTGATGCTGGGTAAATTTCTGAAAGAAGTCACGCTCTGTCTCATGTCTGCTCTGTTGTCCCCTTCCCCTGATTCTGCAGAGATAAGGTAGGGAGGAACGTGTATGTGTGTATGTGCACAAGCACTAAAATCTTAGAAACAGGGCACTGCCTATTAAGCACTCCCCTGTGGGTATGTCTACATGGCAGGGCTAGGCTCAACATAAGTTACGCAACTTGAGCTACACTAATTGTGTAGCTTAAATCAAAATAGCTCATTTCAAATTTGGGCACATCTACACAGCACTTATTTCGAAATAGAGCACTCTTCCTCCAACTTCCCTTACTCCTCGTACAATGGGATTTGCAAGAGTTGGAGTAAGAAGTCCTCTGGCTGGACATTATTGCGACTTAATGTCGAAATAACTGCTTGTGTGTAGGTGTGCACTTTATTTCAAAATAACGGTGCTGAGTAGACGTACCCCGAGTCACTTACCATCCATGCTTGTGATGGGAGCATGTGTGTCTCCCTCTCTCTGACCCATGATCTACAGGCAGACACCCTGACTTCAGCACTCTTCTCTTCTCCCCTCCACCACTCACCACTTCCCCTTTCCTGCTCTGCACAGGTAGAGGAGAATCCTGGGAGCAAGGTAGGCAGAGAGGCAGCAGAACACATGCTGCTGGTTATTAGTATGCATGCTCTGCTAATCATCTGGGCAGGCCAGAGAGAAATGCTTGTCAGGCTGGATTTTGCCCACCACTGATTTAGAGGGCGAGAGAGAATGTGATATATTATTGTCTAGCATATATCTATTGAAAGACCTAATGGTTTTGACCACATTAGCAAAACTTCAAACACTTCCTGTTCTGAATATAGCATAAAGTCAGTCATCTCTGAAGGAGTGTTTTTTGTTACAACAGTAATCCTTCAATACTACAAACAATTTTATGCTGTTGGCAGAAATCCCCGCTTCATTGACTATGTTGGATAGTCTAATTTACATGCCTCTGTCGGCAGAGGCATGTAGTCTAGACATACCCTTTGTGCTTAGAAAGAAAGAGCTGTAAAAACCTGAAAAGTCACATAATTGTCTTCTAACATAGAATCATAGAGCTGGAAGAGACCTCAGAAGGTCATCAAGTCCAGCCCCCTGCTCTAGGCAGGACCAATCCCAACTAAATCAACCCAGCCAGGGCTTGGTCAAGCCGAGACTTAAACACCTCTAGGGATGGAGACTCCACTACTTCCCTAGGTAACCCATTCCAGTGCTTCACTATCCTCCTAGTGAAATAGTTTTTCCTAATATCCAACCTGGACCTCTCCCACCACAACTTGAGATCATTGATCCTTGTTCTGCCATCTGTCACTACTGAGAACAGCCTTTCTCCATCCTCTTTGGAACCTCCCTTCAGGAAGCTGAAGGCTGCTATCAAATCCCCCCTCACTCTTTGCTTCTGCAGACTAAACAGACCCAACTCCCTCAGCCTCTCCTCATAGGTCATATGCTCCAGGCCCCTAATCATTTTGGTTGCCCTCTGCTGGACCCTCTCCAATGCGCTCCACATCCTTTTTGTAGTGGGGCCCCAGAACTGGACACAATACTCCAGATGTGGCCTCACCAAAGCCGAATAAAGGGAATAATGACATCTCTGGATCTGCTGGCAATGCTCCTCTTAATGCAACCTAATATGCCATTAGCCTTCTTGGCTACAAGGGCACACTGTTGACTCATATCCAGCTTCTCATCCACTGTAACCCCCAGGTCCTTTTCTGCAGAACTACTACTTAGCTGGTTGGTCCCCAGCTTGTAACAATGCTTGGGATTCTTCCGTCCCAAGTGCAGGACTCTACACTTGTCCTTGTTGAACTTCATCAGATTTCTTGTGGCCCAATCCTCCAATTTGTCTAAGTCACTCTGGACCCTATCTTGGCCCTCAAGCGTATCTACCTCTCCCCCTAGTTTAGTGTC
Source organism: Rafetus swinhoei (assembly GCA_019425775.1). Classification (NCBI taxonomy): domain Eukaryota; kingdom Metazoa; phylum Chordata; order Testudines; family Trionychidae; genus Rafetus; species Rafetus swinhoei. The sequence goes on from CM033424.1 coordinate 129,004,681, forward strand.
ATCCGCAAACTTGCTGAGGGTGCAATCCATCCCCTCATCCAGGTCATTAATAAAGATAATTGAACAAAACCGGTCCTAGAACCGAACCTTGGGGCACTCCGCTAGAAACCGACCGCCATCCTGACATCGAGCCGTTGATCACTACCCGCTGGGCCCGGCCTTCTAGTCATCTTTCTATCCATCTTACCGTCCATTTATCCAATCCACATTCCCTTAACTTGTTGGCAAGATTATTGTGGGAGACCGTATCAAAAGCCTTGCTATATCACATCCACTGATTTACCCACGTCCACAGAGTCAGTTACCTCATCATAGAAGCTAATCAGATTGGTCAGGCACGACTTGCCCTTTGTGAATCCATGCTGACTATTCCTAATCACTTTCCTCTCTTCCAAGTGCCTCAAAATGGATTCCTTAAGGATCCCTTCCATGATTTTTCCAGGAACCGAGGTAAGACTGACCGGGCTATAGTTCCCTGGATCGTCCTTCTTCCCTTTTTTGAAGATGGGCACTACGTTTGCCTTTTTCCAATCATCCGGGATTTCTCCGGATCTCCACGACTTTTCAAAGATAATGGCCAAAGGCTCCTCAATGACATTTGCCAACTCCCTCAGTACCCTCGGATGCATTAAGTCTGGACCCATGGATTTGTGTGCTTAGCTTTTCTAAATAGTTCCTAACCTGTTCTTTACCCACCATGGGCTGTCCATCTTCATCCCATCTTGCGTCACTTAGCGCAGAAGTCCAGGAGCCGACCTTGTCCGTGAATACAGAGGCAAAGAAAGCATTGAGTACTTCAGCTTTCCCACATCATCTGTCACTAGGTTACCTCCTTCATCCAGAAGGGCCGACACCCTCTCTGATCACCTTCTTCTTGTTAACATGCCTGTAGAAACCTTTCTTGTTATCCTTCACATCCTTAGCCAGTCGCAATTCCATTTGCGCTTTCGCCTTCCTGATAACCCCGGCATTCTCGAGCTATACATTTAAACCTCTCCTGGTCATTTGTCCAAGTTTCCACTTTTGTAAGCTTCCTTTTGTGCTTAAGTTCACCAAGGATTTCCGTAAGCCAATCCAGTCTCCTACCATGTTTGCCTCTCTTGCTACGGCGGGATGGTTTCTTTCTGTGCCTTCGATAAGGCTTCTTTAAAATACTGCCAGCTGTCCTGGACTCCTTTCCTTCATGTTAGCATCCCAGGGATTCTGCCCATCAGATCTCTGAGGAGTCAAAATCTGCTTTTTTGAAGTCCAAGGTGTGTATTTTACTACTCTCTTTCTTCCTTTGGTCAGGATCCTGAAATCTACCATCTCATGATCACTGCTTCCCAGGTTGTCACCCACCTCCACTTCCCTATTAGTTCCTCCCTGTTTGTGAGCAGAAGGTCAAGCTGCGCACTGCCCCTGGTCGGATCCTTCAGCACTTGCGTCAAGAAGTTATCCCCAACATTCTCCAAAAACTTCCTGGATTGCCTGTGTACTACCGTATTGGTTTCCCAACAGATGTCAGGGTGATTAAAGTCCCCCACGAGAACCAGGGCCTGCGATCTGGAAGCTTCTCTCAGTTGTCCGAAGAAAGCCTCATCTACCTCATCCACCTGATTCGGTGGCCTGTAGCAGACACCAACCACATCACTGCTGTTGTTTGCTCCTTTAAACTTAACCCATAGACTCTCAACAGGTTTTTCTCCTCTTTATACTGGAGTTCAGAGCAATCATAGTGCTCTCTTACATATAGTGCAACTCCTCCTCCTTTTCTCCCCTGCCTGTTCTTCCTGAACAGTCTATACCCTTCCATGACAGCGCTCCAGTCATGCGAGTCATCCCACCAAGTCTCTGTTATCCCAATTAAATCATATTTCTTGGACTGGGCCAGGGCCTCCAGTTCTTCCTGTTTGTTGCCCAGGCTTCTCGCATTAGTGTACAAACACCTCAGATAACTCCTTAAAACTCTCTTCTGCGACAATACCTATAAAAATCTCAGTGAAGATTAGGCTGCCAGTGTGTTGCAATTTGTACTTATATAGATCATGATCATCTCATTGTTACCTTGTGTTCCCTCCTCTCTCACTTCCCAAGCCCTTTCATTCGCTGTCATCTTATACTTAAATTGTAATCTGTTTGGGGCATGATTATCTTTGTTTTGTGTGTATAGAGCACATCGAATAAAGCCTCCAGCTTCCATTGAAATACAGATAGTAATTAGTAAGTATATCTACTTGTGAGGGGTGAGGGGTGCGATCACCCCCTTCCCGGCCGGGAGGGGGGTTTGGCGGACCCTGCTTCCCCCTTTTGTCAGATCCTTCCCGGCCCCTGGTCGGCGGTCCGGCACTCGGTGCGATCACCCTCCCTGGACGGCAGGGGGTCGGCGAACCCGGTGACGGTCACCGTCCTCTGCGGGATGGGGCTGGAGCCCCTGGATCCAGCACCTATCCGGGACGGCCCCTGGCTCTGAGGCACGCCCCCTCCGTTGGTGCCCAAGGCTAGAGGCTCCTCCGGCGGGGAAGGAGGGAGACCCGGTCCCACCCTCTCTCCGGGTCCCAGCCCAGGGCCCTAAGCGTCGGGGCTTGCTCGCGCCCCAACGCGGTAGACGGGGGTCACTCCGGCCGTAACCCGTCTACCCACTGTCACCAAAAGCGCCCTGCCCCGGGCTCCTTCCTCCCTCCCAGGGTTCCCTTGGGTTGTTGCCCCCACCTCTGAGACCTACCCTGGTTCAGACGGTTCGGCCGGCGGTCGTCCAGGCGATACCTCGGGTGTCCGTTCCCGCCGCCGAATCCGTTCCCTCCCTGGCCGCCCTCGCCAGGGCTGTCGGAGTGGGGTACACCTGCCGTCCGAGCCGGGCTGGCTAACCGCCAGCTGCGGAGGCCCGGAGGCTCGCGGCCGGGCTGGCTGCCGATCGCGGCGTCCCTCGGGGTCCGTCCTGGGACCGGGGTTTCTCCTCCCTCCCTGTGAGGAGGCTGCCCCCTTCCCCGCTGGCGGCGGGCCCTTTTGAACCGGCCCGCCGCGTCGGACGCCACTGCGGGCCCCTCCCCTTCCGGCGGCGTGCCCGCGTGGCCAGCCGTGCCCCGGTTGGCTAGCCCCGCCCCCTTCCCCTGCGGCGCGGCCATCGGGGAGTGGCTAGTCTTTCCCTGCCGGCGGAGGTGCGGAGGCGGCGCGCGGCCCCGCCGGCTTCCTTTGCCGGCGCCGCGGCCGCGGAGAGGGGCTTGGGTCTGCCCTCCCCCTTCCGCGGTGCGGCAGCCCCCACCCTCTCCCGTGCGGGTCGGGGGCGACCCGTCACACTACTTATACAGAAGAATAACCAATATATATAAAAAAGGACACAATTGCTGATAAATAGCTCAGGAGGAGAAGATAAATTTGATTGAGAGGTTTGGAAAATTCCCTGGCAATTTTTGAAATAAACATTGGATGTTTTATTTAATAATATGCTCTGTGAATTATTCTGTGGAAGTTCTATGGCATGTGTTATATAGAAGGCCACGCTAGCTGGTCCTTCTGGCCTTGGAATCTATTAATGAACATTTTCAGAGAAAATTCTCAGTCATGTCTCTGTAATTTTTCACAAAGCAGAACACAGCTAAAATCCCGAGACCCTATAAGCATGTAATTCCCACTGATACCTTATGATTGACCTAGTTCGTCAAACAGGGAAAGTTGTCCTGACTGCTTTAAAAGTGGCCACTGGTGGGGAACCTGAGTGGCCAGTGGTGGGGAACCTGGGGCCGAATGTGTTGCATAAAGTCTCCGCCCGAGCTATTACTTGATTTTACACTGGGGTTATGTCTACACTGCAGGCTTTTTACGCAAGAACTTGCAGAGCATCTACACTGCATGCGCATTCTTGCGCAAGTAAATTTACAGTAAAATGTCGGCAAGCAGGGCTTCTTGCGCAAGAGTTATTCCTCTCCCCACGAGGAATAAGCCCTCTTGCGCAAGAGCTCTTCCACAAGAAGGCAGCGTAGACAGGCAACTGGGGGTTCTTGCGCAAGAAAGCCCTATGGCTAAAATGGCTATCAGAGCTTTCTTGCACAAGAGAGCGTCCACACTGCCATAGATGCTCTTCCACAAAAGCACATGGCAGTGTGAACGTGCTCTTGTGGAATACCTTTTGCACAAGATCTCTTGCGGAAAACAGTTCTTGCACAAGAAGCCGCCAGTGTAGACGTAGCCATGGATTTTCTGGAAATACACTAAATTGTAAGGTCCTGCCAACACATGACTTAGAGACTGACAAAAACCTCCTGCTGACTGTATTGCTGGGGGCAGGGGGCAGTTGTCTTCTAAATCACTTCATTACTGATGATTTGTAAATGATTCTCTGAGGCTTTGTAATTGTTTCAGCTGCATTGCCTTTTAAACTCTGCAACTCTGTAATCTCCATAAAACCTTGCAATTTTGTAACTCTAAGCAACTTTGCTTTATAAGTTCAGAAACCTACTGTAAGCTTCATGATTGTTGAGCCTTGCAACTTTGTAATCTTTGTAACTCTCAGCCACTCTGCTTGTAACATGCTCTAAACTGCATTCTCCCCTAAGATATGAATGTGTGTGTTTGTGAGTGGAGACTATTGTTTATTTGGCATTAGAAACTGCAAGGCTGAGCACGTGGAGCCAGGTGATGAGTCATCAGACCAATCAAGGCTAAGCAAACAAAGGAGACACTGCTGCTCTGCTGGATCAAGGGAAGTCTGGGCATGCTCCCTCGTAAGGAATGTGGATGAGTCACAGGGGTTGTACAGAGGCAGTAAAAGGAGAGAGCACTTGGCAGAAACCCTTTTCCTGAGAAACTCCTTTCTGCAGTCCGAACTCTCTTCTGACCAGCTCCCCAGCCATGATCAGCAGACAGACTCTCCAGAATCTACATGCCTTGGCTCCTTCTGTGACCCATAGGCCTGTGAAAGTGTGTGAGTGCAGGAATGAATGTGTGTGAATGGAGGGGTTTGTGTGTGTGTGTGAGAGAGAGAGATAGCTGGCTCTCCTTTAGTTTGAATCTTTAGTGGCAGCTCTATCTTCTTTAGTTTAACCATGTAGTGCATATAGTGGAGTATTAATTCCTCAGTGAATAAATCCATACTAATGTAGCCCTGGGTGGTCTCCAGTGGGGATTTTTAGGTAACAGGATGCAGCCTTTGGCTTGCCTGGATCTGGCCCCCCAAGGCTTGGGGCTATTCCCCAGCATTGGGGAGCCTGCACTGGTTCTCCTACCCCCCACCTTCCCACTGTAGGGCTGGAGCAAACAAAATCTGCTAGCCTTGGTCCCCCTGGCTCTGGTGTGAGAAGGGAATGTGGGGAGTGTCTTTCTGCTTCTCATTCCAGGGTCAGTTAAGGTTTGGCTTTTCTCTTTTGCTTCTCACTTGTTTCCTCAACTGATATTTCTATGGGTTGAGAAATATGACCCTTGACCCACAAAAGGTTCCCTATCCCTGGAATAGGTCAATCATTCCACGTTGCATGAAAGAACTCCATCATTTAAGTTTTGATAAAAACATAAGGGGTACATTGTGCCCTGGATATAAGGAACACAGCTTACACTGAAGACAACATGAGGAACATACATCCCAGAGTGAACATGAGGAACATACATCCCAGAATGGAATTTGGCATGTAGGGCACACTCTGTTCTGCGTGTACAAGAGCATTGATTTCAGCAGGGTTACAGGGATGTGCTATTTATGTGTTATGAAAAATGTCCCTACTAAAATATTTTCCCTCTCATCTTCCCATTGCTTATGACTAGGAAATATAAATAGTTATGAGTCCATCCTGGATTCCTGTTACTTGCAGGAGATGTATCCCTTTCTCCAAAGGCCTACATTCATAGCACCTTTGCTTTCAGGAGTGCGGAGCTTCTCAGCACCGGTTTAATGAAATAGATTCTCCTTGGGTCTCAGGGTACATTCCCCCTGCATAACAATGGTGGATGGCTGATATTGAATGGCAAGTCTATGTGCAGATAAATGCATAAGGGATATCTAGAGTAGATGAGTGGATAGATTAGGAGGGGGTGGAGAGATGTGAAGTCCAAAGGAAGATTGATGAGATACTTTAAAAAAATGAAGGTAGATATGACAGAAGCCAGTGGTATTTGGCAAGGAGGGAGAGGTGTTTGAAAGGACAAGATGACAGAGAAAGATTGAGAAGGAAAAGAGGACAGTGGAATTATAGAGATCAAGGGAGACGGGAGGGAGAAAGCAAAAGAATAAAAAAGGGAAGAACTATGAAGACAAAAGAGGTTCAGATACATAAGATATACAAGGATATTTCTACACTATGGGATAAGGTTGAATTAAGATACTTCAACTTTAGTTATGCAATTAATATAGCTGAAGTTGTGTATTTTAACTTGACTTTTGGCACTGTCCACATTGCAGGAAGTTGAAGGGAGAATACTATCCTTTCTGCTTCCCTTACTCCTTGTGAAAGCAGGGTTACCGTCATTGACCGGAGCGCCCCTCTCCGTTCAATTTAGTGTTTCTTCACTAGACATGCTCATTCGAACCCTGGAAGATCGACAGCTTCAATCTTCTCTGTAGTGTAGATATACCCCAAGAGAGGAAGTGGAGATAAGAAAAGGAAGAAAGGAAAAACAATAAAGGTATGGTCAGCTACAATTCAAATAAGGGACAGAAAGAAAACTGAGTCTCACAATATTATAATAAATAAATGCATCTTGTACGTTATACAGGAGTTAACATTGCACTCCTATGCACCTTGTAATCATGGGCACTATGGACATGAAAAGACAACAAAAAGTGTTCAAGGCGTTTACCTGAAGATTTTGTAAAGGTAAACTGTAGAGAGAATATCCTTTTGAAGCTCCATAGCAGGAGATACTGCAGTGTCTTTGTCAGCTAATGTCATCCTAGGATTTATAGGAAGAAGGACTCCCTGATGTGGACATTCTAATGCATGAAATTGAAGGGGTTTCTAAAGGAGACTATGCAAGGTGCCACAGAATATCTTAGGGTATGTCTACACTAGCTCGTTAATTCGAGCTAAGTAGGCAAATCAGGCAACCAGAGTTGCAAATGAAGCCCGGGATTTAAATATCCCAGGCTTTATTTGCACGTTCCCGTCCGGGTGCCATTTTTAAATCCCCCTTAGTTCGAACGAACTGCCCGCGGCTACACGCGGCAGTTTAAAGTTAATCCGAACTAAGTCCTTAGTTCGGATTAACTGTTACACCTCATTCCACGATTGCCTGATTTGCCTACCTAACTTGAATTAACGAGCTAGTGTAGACATACCCTTAGTGCCGCCTCAGCCCTAGGATTCTCATGCTGTTATAGGCTATAGTAATATTGGGACATGCTATCCAGCCAGCTCTTCCCCTCCCCTTCAAAAAGCAGCTGTAGGAAAAGGAAGCTATCCCTTATGTTCATCTAGCACCACCTTGAACAAAAGTTCCAGACAAGAAGAGGCACAGAAGGAGTTTCCCTGTAGTTGGGGGGCTGTGACAGATAGAAATATCAAAATCACTACAGGCGGGAGGGAACCCAAGAGGTGAGGTGCATCTCAATTGGATAGACAATTTTAGAGATTTCATACTAATATAAAATAATGAAGTTACATTGTGTCTAAAGCAATAGCTGGGGGTGACTCTGCAGTCATAAAAAGATACAGGGTGAAAGGGCAGGGTTGAGGGTGGGGGTTCACAGGCAAGGAGACTATGTAAGTGGACTTGAAGAAAATTAAGGATTTGTAGATGCGGGTTCAGTTAGGAAATGGCAGGCTAAGTTGAGGAACATTTCTGTCATTTCTTCTATCTAACAATGAAGGGGGTAAATAAGCAAACTATGTACAAAAGCAACATCTATGGCAATTACCAGATAAATCATTCTGCTTGTATGTAATAGCCCTACTCCTACACTTCATTAGTGTTTTGTCATTTTAGTAAATCAGTGGGGACCAGATTTTTTTTATGAGGGGAAATTCTAAAATTTTGAAGTTTATTTTCATTCTAAATCAAATGAAAATGATTAATTTTGAAATTTCTTGCAAAATAAACTTCGAAAAAGTATTTTGTTCAAGTACTCCATTTTGATCACATATTTTGGTTTGATTTCAAATTCTTAATAATATAAAATGAAAATGTCAAATGAAAAGTCATTTGCAAAGGAAAATATCCTGTTCTGAATAAGATTAAACCAGACATTCACCCATCCCCCATGTCATATTGCTTACACTGACACATTTCCACAAAGTTTTGAGTTTGATGAAGTGGCAATTTCCTGGAAGAACTTTCAATTGAATTTTTTTTTTTTTTTTTTTACTAACTCTACTTTTTAGATTGTAAAATATTTGACCAGGGAACAGGTCTTTTAATATATAACACTTGTGACACTGTGGGTGATATTACAGGATATTAAATAATAATTGGGTTATATGGTGCATAATAGGGCCCTGGTTCATGACTAGGTTTCCTAAGCATTATGCTGAAATAAGGCACGATCTAGTGCATTCCACTTTGTGCAGTCTTTTATACCAATGAACTAAGACAGAATTGTAACATTTTGCATTCATACATGACTAAATTAAGTTGCATGTCCATGCTGAATTATGGCAAATATGTATTTAACCTAGATGAATCCCAGAGCATTTGATATAATTATATTAAATTGAACCACTTCAGGGGTAAAAGGTTCTCTCACATCTTCCCCATTTTCCAATACTCTGCTAAGCAATGTGTCTAGTTAACCATTCCAGTTCCTCCTTCCACTTTTATCTCCATGCTATTTTTCCTGTGACTCCTGCTATTTCTGAAATACCCTTCCTTTGCTGGCCTTCCATTTCTCTAAACACTCTGATGCAATTTCCACCTTAAAGCATATTTTATCTGTGAAAAGAGTACAAATATGTCATAATAAATAAATAAATAAATAAATCTGTGCTTCCATGTGATGTCTTTGTTCACCAGACATATTAAATGTGTGTACCATGTTTAGTCTGCAAGGTCTTTAATATCAGGACTGTATAGCACCAAGCACAGTGTGTGCGCTCAGTAAATAATATGAATAACAAGCACAAATAGATTCAAACTTGGATGTTTACATTTTCCAGGTTTATCATAGTTGTGCATTTTCTGAATGTGTGATGTGAGGGCATATCTACACAGCAGCGTTATTTTGAATTAACTCATGTTATTTCAAAATAAAAGTGAGCATCTACAGCAAGCCCATTATTTCAAATAATTTTGAAATAATGGGCATCTTATTCCAAAATCTATAAACGTCCAGGATTTCCACACCAGATGCAGGAATGCTGATATCTATGGCCGACAGCCTGGGGGCAGAGAGGATACATGCACACCCAGGAGCAGATGCGGATGAAGGTGAAAGAGCTCAGTCAGGCCTATACTAAGGCCAGGGAGTGCAGCTCCCATTCGGGGCAGCACTATAGACCTACCAGTACTATGACCAGCTCCACCTCATTCTGGGAGGGAGATCAGTCCCTTCCCCTCCTCGGTTGTGGACTCTGGGGCCCATTGTCACCTTCCACGAGGGCAGGCCCTCAGCCAAGGAGGAGGAAGAGGAGGAGAAGCAGGCCATGGGGTCTACGATGCCTGCCAGCCAAGATCTCACCTTGTCGCTGGAGCCAGTATCACACTCCCAGGATGTCGACCAGGAATCAGACGATGTAGGGGAAGACCCATCAGGTGAGCTCTATGACTGTCCCTAGACACACTGGGGGTAGGCAGTGGGTGCTCCTCGCTTGACCACCTCAGCCTGGGCATTGCACAGCAGACTGTGCATGTGGAGTGCCAGTCTGGAGCACTTAGCCCCAGGAGGCTGACCTAGGGGACCTTTGTGCTCCTGCTCACAGGGTTCCTGCACAGGTCTGCCTTGGTCCCAAGCCCAGGGTGGGACTCAACCCACCACGAAGGAGGCTGGGGTCATGGACACACACACACAGCAGTGCCAAACACAGCATATGGTCAGGCCTGCACTCTTGGGGCAGCATCCACTCCCAGGCAAGCACGGTGACACAAGACACTGAGCCCCTACTAGGGGAGCCTGCGGGGAGGGGAAAGAAGTGGAGGGGACCCCAATATCACCCTCGCCAACAAGCAGCATCTGCCATTCTCACACACCTTCACCCAACACCCTCACCCCCTCTTGCCAGGGCCGTCCTTAGGATTTATGGTGCCCTACACCAGATTATTAAACTGGTGCCCTATGCCTGACTTGCTCTACCACCCCTACTCCCTCCACTTCCCAGAAACCCCAGCAGCCAATCCCTTCCCTCAGACTGCTGCAGGCAGCGCATTCGGCTCTCTCTAGGACCCAGCCCTGCTGTTATATGCTCCACTGCTTCCTATCATAGGCGTGCACAGCACATTTCATTAGGGTGCACACCCAAATAATTTTTGTAAAATTTACTCTTTGACCCCCATTAGCCACACCCCTGACCTCCCATTAGCCACATCCCCTGATCCCTGTTAGCCATGCCTCTGGAGGCAACACTCTCGGGGCAAGATGGACACATGACCAAAAGTAAAAGGTGTCATGTGACCCCTCCTCTAAGGACTTTTCCCACCATCCTCCTACCACTAGGGATTAGTTTGGCCCCCACCAAACCCCCCTCATGCAACTATCCTGCAATTGCATTACCCCAATGTGTGTGACATTAACTGGGGGGCGGAGAGGCTGGGGGAAGTGTTCGGTCTAAGCGTTTCCTCTCATGAGCAAAATGAATTTTGTGTTGTGCACCAGTACTGAGGGACAGTACATGTGGCTTGTTTGGATGTGCCACTGTGGCACCCAAGTTATTAATAAATATCTTATAAACCTCTCCCCTTTTCCCTCTGCTGCCATGTCTCCTCCCCTTGGTCCATCAGCTCCCCTGGTGCCTGCTGCCCCCAACCCCTCACCCTTGTCTGCTGTTCTGACTCCTTCCCTTCTCACTGCCCTCAGCCTTCCTGAGACCTGGCCCCCTCCACCAGCCCTTCTCTCCCCCCTGTGCCCACTCCTCCAGTAGCCCCACTCTGATCATGTGAGCTACCCGTCCTCACCCCCTCTCCTAACACCTCCCTCTACACACCTGCCCTGCCTCTCTCCTCTGGTGCTGGCCTCTCCCCTGCAGGTGTCTGCCCTTCTGCTTCACCTCCAGAATCCTCTGACACCTGCACCTTCCCTTACCCCTGCACCCTCCTGGTGCCTCCCCCTTCCCTCACTGCCCCTGCCCCCTTTGCCCTCTTTTTCCCTGATGCCCACCCCCTCACCACCCTCATGCCCCCTGTGCCCTCACAGATGACTTGCTCCATCCCCACCTCTCATGCCCACCCCTTCTTTTAAGCCTTCTCCCAGCACCTGCCCCTCCCCCTCTAGCCCCCAATGCCCCTCCCCTCTCCTTTCCCAGGATCACCCTATCCTGCTAAAATCCAGTGGGTCCCCTAGATGATCGAGATATAAAAGGAGCAATCAAGGACGATAAAGCCATTGCGGAGAAACGAAATGATTTCTTTGCTTCAGTCTTCACGGCTGAGGATGTTAGGGAGATTCCCAAATCTGCACCATCCTTTGTGGGTGATGAATCTGAGGAGCTATCCTGGATTGAAGTGTCATTAGAGGAGGTTTTGGAACAAATAGAAAAACTTAATGTTAACAAATCACCGGGACCGGATGGCATTCATCCAAGGGTTCTAAAAGAACTCAAATGGGAAATTACTGAACTATCATCTGTGGTTTGTAACCTATCCTTTAAATCGGCTTCCGTACTTAATAACTGGAAAGTAGGTAACATGACACCAATATTTAAAAAGGGCTCTAGAGGCGATCCTGGCAATTACAGACCGGTAAGTCTAACTTCAGTACCGGGCAAATTAGTTGAAACAATAGTAAAGAATAAAACTGTGAGGCACGTAGAAGAACATAATTTGTTGGACAAAAGTCAACATGGTTTCTGTAAAGGGAAATCATGTCTTACTAATCTATTAGGGTATGTCTACACTATAAAGTTCATTCGAACTAACAGCCATTAGTTCGAATTAACTTTAATAGGGGCTACACATGCAAACTGCTAGTTCGAATTTAAATCGAACTAGCGGAGCGCTTAATTCGAACTAGGTAAACCTCATTCTACGAGGAGTAACGCCTAGTTCGAATTAAGGGCTGTGTAGCCACTTAATTCGAACTAGTTGGAGGCTAGCCCTTCCCAGGTTGCCCTGGTGGCCACTCTGGGCCAAACCAGGGAAACTCTTCTGCCCCCCTCCCAGCCCCGGAGCCCTTAAAGGGGCACTGTCTGGCTACAGTGCTTGTGCCAGTTGCAAGCCTGCCAGCACCCAGCCAGCAGACCCTGCACCTGGCACAGCATGAGCCAGCCACCCGCTGCCACCCAGCCCTCCGCCTCTTCCCAGGACCAGGCTGGCAGCTCCCAGGAGCCTGCCCAGGGCCGCAAGAGGCGGGCGCCCGCCTGGTCTAGTGCAGAGATCGTGGACCTCATCAAAGTTTGGGGGAAGGCCTCCAATGTCCACGATCGCCACACTAGCCACAGGAACGTGGCTGTCTACAGCCGCATGGATGCCAGCCTGGCCACCAGAGGCCACATGTGGACCCGGGAGCAGGTCCGCTGCAAAATCAAGGACCTGCGGCAGGCCTACTCCAGGGCCTCCCAGCCAGGGGCCGACCCGGAGGCATGCACTCATTATGAGGCCCTGGACTGCATCCTGGGGGCTCACACAGTCCATGCCCCCCGGGTGGTGATCGACCCTGGGACAGAGGGCCCCGTCCCTGACACGGAGGAGGAGGAGGAGGATGCCGAGAGCCAGGAGCCTGCAGGGAGCCTACCCAGGACCCCCGAGGCATCCCACAGAGCACATCGGCTGTGTCGTCTGAGGCCGGGGAGGGCTCCACATGTGAGTGCCATCATGCTCCCCTTATGTGTATGGGGTGAGGGGTGGAGAGGGAGCCCAGCTACATTCAAGCATATAATAATTCCCAGTGTATAAAATATATGCACCTACTTTGGTGGATACATTACTAATAGATGTGCTAAATTATTTTGTTTAAAATAGTATTTAGATTTTGTTTGCAGTGCTTTATTATTATGAAATAAATACATACAGTTCTTTTAGCATGCAGATTGAATACAAATTATGTCCCTCCCCTTAAACTTAATAAATGTCACCATAAAAACTTTTTTATCAATACAGAATAGATAAAGTTTTTTAAAATAAACATTTATTTTTATGTCTGATGAAAGAGAATATTTTTGTTTGACGAAGACAAAACTATTGGGGTTTGCATATTTTATTTATAAATACGCTGTCCTTTTCCTTATTGCTTCTTTTAGCAACATACTGTATCATCACTCAGGAATATTCATTGAATCAAGAGCATGAAAACATTTGCATAATTAATTGCATTGTTTCTTATATAGCAATTCAAATAAAAAAGATTCATAGGAGAATTGAGGCATCCAGACTTGCTGTTTAATTATTATTGTCAGATTTAACATGTTGCATCCCCAAATGGTGACAACCCTTTGCACTGATTACTATGACTCCCTGCCACACAGCAATAAAACTATTGGGGAGTTGGAAATCTGCTCTTATGCTTTCCTCTAATTCTTCAAATTCTAAATCTACAGCTGCTGTGCTGCATCCTCTTTGTGTGTCACCCCCTGTTAGTACTGATCTGGCTCTGAATCAGTGCCATTGACAGTTCAGCCTGATCATTTCAATTTGCTGCTAATCCAATAGCCATTAGTGTGAAGTGACCAGTACTTTTAAGATGGAGGCAGTGACTTAGATTTGGGGAATGAGGAATTTTGATAGTTTGCAAATTGGTAGGTATTTACCTATACAACCTCAAGGTCAAGGTGGGTGCGTGGAATTAATTTACTGATAGCACATAACAGTCCGAGACCAGAAACTTAATCCAAAAAATTAAATAATCTCAGAATGCTAGAAGCATACCATACATTTTCCTTCAAGATACAGTAAAACTCCATTGGTCCGGCTCCTGATGGTCCGGCACCATCAGGAACCCCGGAAGTGCTCCGGGCAGCCGGACCATTGGAGCTGCTCTGCCCCCGGCTTCCCCGATTCAGCCGCTGCTGAAACTGACCAGCAGCTGAATCGGGGAAGCTGGGGGCAGAGCAGCTGGAGTGCTGCCAGTAAGTCCCATAGTGCTGCCCCTCGGCGCTGCGGGACCAACCCAGCAGCACCCCAGCTGTCCCCGATTCAGCCGCTGTTGAAACTGACCAGCGGCTGACTCCGGGAACCCCGAGGCAGAGAGCTGCTCTGCCCTGGGCTTCCTGGCATTAGCCACTGATCAGTTTCAGCAGCAGCTGACTTGGGGACGCCTGGGGCAGAGCAGCTGGGGTGCTGCCGGGTTGACTACAACTTTTTTTTAAGGCAGGTCATATTGCTGTGAGGCCAGGTCTTTTATAAACAAGGAATTCAAGTCCTCTAGGTGTTTCTGTGATCTTAAGAAAGTGTGGAGTGTGAGGGCTTCTAAGAACAGCACACATTTTATGTCTTCTCTTCTCTGAGGCAAAAGTTGTTGCCTGTCTACAGACAAGAAATCTCTTGGAGATTTAAAGCTGCAGTGTGCATAAAACAAAAATGCCTAACGGATAGTAAAACACACACACGCAAATAACTGCAAAATAAACTAAGATTGCTCAACTAATACTGTGTAGTTAACCATCACATCACTTATAAAACTCCAGGCATTTCAAAGTAACAGAATATCAATAATTAATGATGTAATTGGTCTTACATTTCCCAGATCATACACACATTTATTTAAAAAATTCAAAATTGGATGCCTAAAACTTAATCACATAAATCCTATTTGGAAAACAATCCCTGACTCTCACAGACCTTGGAAAGCACACCAGTCCCTGCCTACAGACAGCTCCCCAACCTAAAGCAAATACTCATCAGCATCCACACACCACACCAGAGAAACACTAACCCAGGAACTTATCCATGCAACAGACTCCGTTGCCAATTCTGTCCACACATCTATACAAGTGACACCATCACAGTACCTAGCCACATAAGCTACAATATGAGGGGCTCATCCACCTGCACATCCTCTAATGTGATATATACCAACATGTGCCAGCAGTGCTTCTCTGTCATGCATGTTGGCAAAATCAGTCAGTCTCTGCATCAAAGGATAAATGGACACAAACCAGACATCAAAAAGGCAACATACAAAATCCAGTAGAGGCCCATTGCTCAGTGAAGAGGGAAATACAATAATCGAAAACTTGGAAATGGCAGAGGTGCTTAACGACTTCATTTCAGTTTTCACCAAGAAGATTGATGGTGACTGAATGCTAGTGGAAATGGGGTAGGTTTAGAAATTATAATAGGAAAAAAAAAGTTAAAAATTACTTAAATAGGTTGATGTCTTCAAATCACCAGGGCCTGATTAAATGCATTCTAGAATACTCAAGGAGCTGATAGAGGAGGTATCTGAGCCATTAGCTATCATATTTGAAAAGTCATGGAAGTCAGAAGAGGTTCTGGAAAAGGACAAACATAGTGCCCATTAATAAAAAGAACCCACAAAACTACAGATCAGTCAGCTTAATTTCTGTGCCAGGAAAGATAATGGAGCAAATAATTAAGGAATTCATCCGCACACAACCGGAAGATAATAAGGTGATAGGTAACCGCCAGCATGGATTTGTGAAGAACAAATCATGTGAAACCAATCTGATAGCTTTCTTTGACAGAATAACAAGTTTTGTGGATAAGGGGGAAAGCGATGAACGTGATATACCTGGCCTTTAATAAAGCCTTTAATATGGTCTCTCATGGCCTTCTTATCAATAAACTGAAGAAATGCAAACTAGATGGGGCTACTATAAGGTGAGCACACATAACTGGCTGGATAACCATTCTCAGAGAGTAGTTATTAATGGTTCACAATCATGCTGGGGGGAGTTTTGCAGGGGTCTGTTTTGGAACCGGTTCTGTTCAATATCTTCATCAGCGATTTAGATGATGGCATAGAGAGTATGCTTATTAAGTTTGCAGATGATACTACGTTGGGAATGGTTGCAAGTGCTTTGGAGGATAGGGCCATAATTGAAAATGGGGAGGGGAGGGATAGCTCAGTGGCTTGAGCATTGGCCTACTAAACCCAGGGTTGTGAATTCAAGCCTTGAGGGGACCATTTAGGGTTCTGGGGCAAATCTGCCAGCAATGGTACTATGATGGCAGGGGACTGAACCTTCAAGGTCTCCTCCAGCTCTATGAGATAGGTATATCTCCATATAGAAGAATGGTCAGAGGTAAATAGAATGAAGTTTAATAAATGCAAAGTAGTCCACTTAGGAAGAAGCAATCAGTTTCACACATACAGAATGGGAAGCAACTGCCTAGAAAGGAGTACAGCAGAAAGGGATCCAGAGGTCATAGTGGACCACAAGCTAAATATGAGTCAATGGTGTGACACTGTTGCAAAAAGAGCAAACATGCTTCTGGGATGCACTAACAGGAGTGTCTTGAGCAAGACATGAGAAGTAATTCTACTGCTCTACTCTGTGCTGATTAGGCCTCAGTTACAATATTGTATCCAGTTCTGGGCACCATATTTCAAAAAAGATGAGGAGAAATTGAAAAGGGTCGAGAGAAGAGCAACAAATATTATTAAAGGTCTAGAAAACATGACCTATAAGGAAAGACTGCAAGACTTGGGTTTGTTTAGTTTAGAAAAGAGAAGACCGAGAGGGGACATGATAGCAGTTTTCAAGTACCTAAAAGGATGTTACAAGGAGGAGGGAGAAAAATTGTTCTCCTTGATCTCTGATTATAGGACAAGAAACAATGGGCTTAAATTGCAGCAAGGGAGGTTTAGGCTGGACATTAGGAAAAACTTCCTAAATGTGGGTGTGTCTACACTGACAAAACTTTAATTACCTCCACACCTCAGTAGTGTTCTTTTGAAAGTAAATCAAAAGAAGAGAGGATATTTTCCAACAGTGGTACTCCTCTTTCTACAAGGAAGAAGCCTTTTTCTGAAAGTGCTCTTTCAGAAAAAAGCGTGTGTGGACGGGGAGGAGGTGTGTTTTTCCAAAGAAGAGGCCTCCAGGAAATAACACAGGTGCTCTGGTGGACACTCCATCCAAAGTAATCACAACTCTACAGTTCCTGTCTACTGATACCTCTTAAAGCTGCAGGCACCCTGCAAAAGCCTTGTGGCAGGAAGCCGGCCTTGGAGCAGCACCCTGACCACGTGGCTCTCCCTGCCATAGACCTGCTTTCTGATGGCACAGCCACAAGACCCCTGATATCCCTCTGGCCCTCGCAGGGAGCAGCCCCAGGGGTCCCAGGACCCACCCAGGGGGACCAGGAGGCGAGCACCCTCCTGGTCCAGAGCGGAGATCCTGTCCCTCCACAAGCTTTGGGGTGAGGAGACATTGCAGGATCTCGCTCCAAGCACCACAATGTGGACATCTTTGAGTGCATGGCCAAGTCCCTGGCAGAGCATGGACACCCACCCCAGACCTTAGAACAGGTTCAGGGTAAGGTCAAAGAGCTCCGTCAGGGATATGTCATGGCCAGAGAGTGCAGCTCGCGCTCTGGGCAGTACCCCACACCTGCCCCTACTACAAGGAGCTCCACCAGCTCCTGAGGGGTGGGGAATCCGTTTCCCCACCTGTTGTAGTGGACTCCAGCCTTGAGCCCCCTGTCATTGCCCGGCCGGAGGTCATGGAAGAGGAGGAGGAGGAGGAGGAGGAGATGGACACCGTCACTCTCTCCCTGAAGATGGTGCCTGTCAGCCAGGATGTCGCCCAGGCCTCATCTGATGCCAGGGAGGGATCTTCAGGTGAGTACTCTGTTGGTCACACACACAGAGCTGGGGAGGTGGGCGCATAGGGGGCAGGGTGCGAGCATCGCTCGGGCTGCTTGGTTTTGACATCATGCTGCAGTCTGTGCACATGAAACCACATGCAACGTTAGTGTGCGCCACACAGACTCAGCAGGCAGCCCCTGAGTATGGGTGGGATCCTGCTGCCAGCTTCAGGGGAGGCCACATACATCTGGCCCCCGGGGGGGGAGGGGACCCTCCCAGTACCTGCCATGGCTGGAAGCAGGCTAGCCACAAGGGTTCAGGCCCAACCCCAGACACACAGAGGAGTGCTGCACATGGGCATGCCTGCACGTGTGAGGCAGCACCCACTCCCGTGGACAGTGCTATGAGCCACAGGTGTGTGAGAGGACCCCAGGGAGGGCCAGGCTGCTCCCATTTTCTCTGCTGCCCATGGGGGGATCCCACTGTAACCAGACATTTCCCTTGTCTGCTTGGCCGTGGGCCAGGGGGAGAGGGGAGAAGCAGGCAGCATGGTCCCATGGGCACCTCAGGGTCCCTATGAGGCAGGGCCTACTGTGCAGGCCACACATGACCTTGGTCCCAGGACATCCCCCTCCTGTGGCCCAAGGACTGTTGGTCGCTGCTCACAGAGGAGGGCACGGCCTCAGGAACAGTGTCTGCATGGATGACTGACCACCTCTCCCTCTGTGTGTTCTCCACAGCTGGACCAGTCGGGACTAAGGGGTGAGCCATGCCTCCACAGCCAGCTGCCAGAGCCCAGGAGACCCAAAAGCATGCCAGAGTCCAGGAAGACCTCATGCAGCAGCATGTCAGTGTCCTGCGCAACATACAGAAGACCCTGGCGCAGAAGATCCGTGAGGACGCAGAGTGGCGGAACTGCGCATGGGACCAGCTCATTCAGCGATGCAATATCATGTGTGCCATCATGCATGACATGATGGCACACCTGGCTGCTGTCACTGTTCCTGCCTGCCACCCTCCTGCCCCCCCGCTATGCCCATTCCCCCTCCGCCTGACCCCAAGCGATGCCTATGCTCCCTCTTCAAGCAACGCCTCTGCTATTTCCCCAAGCAATGCCCATGCCCCCTCCCCATGTGATGCCCTGCCCCCACTGCCATCTCTGACCCTACTCCAGCCCCCTCCTGCACTCCCCTGTGGTCCCCGGACCCACCCAACCCCAACAAGGTCCCCGCACCTCAGGTGGCACATCTAGCTGCCCCCACATCACTCCAAGCCCCCCCCCCTCCAGGTTTTGAGCCTTACTCCTCCTCCCCAGCTTTTTTAAATTAAAGATAAATACAGACTTTTTGTTTTGTTGGAAACCAAACAGGTGTTTTTATTGAGAGGTCAGGGAAGGGGCAAAGGGAGGGGTGGTAGTGGGGAAGGGATAGCAAGCCAGAGGCCCCTATTGGGGAGGTCCTGGGGAGAGTTACTGGGGTCCTTGAGAGAACCTATCCTTCAGGGCCTCCTGGATGCGCACCCTGGCCTGATGGGCCTGGTGGATGGCAGCTGTCTCCGGCTGCTCAAAGAGTCTCCCCCTCGCAGTCGGCATCTGCCCCCCACCCCAGGAGGAAGGCCTCCCCCTTCCTCTCCACAATGTTGTGGAGGACACAACATACCGTGACCACCGCTGGTATGTTGTGCTCCCACACGTCGAGGCAGGTCAGCAGGCACCTGAACCACGCCTTCACATGGCCGAAGGTGCACTCAATCTGAACTCTGGCCAGATTCCAGCGGGCATTAAATTGATCCCTCCTGGGGTTCAGGTGTCTTGTATAAGGCTTCATGAGCCATGGCATGAGGGGGTAGGCTGCATTGTCCATTATGCGCAATGGCATCTGCAGGTCCCCAATCAATTTGGACACTCTTTCGAAAAAGCACATCACTTTTTCGATGCGCTTTTGTGTGTGGACACACTCTTTCAAAAGAAGTTTTTTCGGAAGATCTCTTCTGAAAAAAACTTATTTCAAAAGAAGCCTGCAGTCTAGACGCAGCCTATCAGGGTGGTTAAACACTGGAATAAATTGCCAAGGGAGGTTGTGGAATCTTCAGCACTGGAGCTATTTAAGAGCAGGTTAGATAGCTATCTATCAGGGATGATCGAGATGGTGCTTGGTCCTGCCATGAGGGCAGGGGACTGTACTTGATGATCTCTTGAGGTTCCTTCCAGTTCTATGATTCAACCTCCCTGGACCCAATAACAGATTTAAAAGTAGCCATCCTTTTCCCCTCCTCCCTCCACAAAAAAATTAAAACCACACTACAAAAAGAAATAGGAGAGCTGCAACTCATTTGCCAATTTAGCATGATCAAATTAGTACCGAATATGGATTTAGAATCGTATTTCACTAAAAAGGCATTTTTCCTCTTTTAGTATTCACACCTCCACATCGACTGCTGGGAGTGAGCCACATCCGCCCAGATAGATTTCCTTCACACTCGTCCTACACTTGACAAGTAACTCCCTTCTTTATATACACACATACCTAACTCTGTGATATCCACTCCATGCATCTGACAAAATGGTTTTTACCTACAAAAGATTGTGCAAAGGTACCACAGGACTCCTCATTGTTTTTGCAGATACATACATACACATGGCTACCCTTCTGAGCAATATTCTCTTTACAATAAATCATTTCCCCCTTTAGGTATAGTCACCTTCTTATCACTGTTGGAAATGGACCATACCTACCCTGATTGAATTAACCTCATTAACACTGTTGTAACACTCCCATCTCTGTATATATCCCTGCAATCTGATTCTTTCATTTTGTGCATCTGAGGAAGTGAGGTGCAACTCATGAGGGCTTATGTCCTAATAAATTTGTTAGTCTTTAAGATGCCACCAGACTCCTGTTTTTGCTGAGTCAGCAAGATACTAATGATTCCAGTGGCTACTTACATGAATGAAGTTTATTGATGGAAATAAGAACTGCAGGAGAGGATTCCTGTACTATAATGGGGTTATATGTTGCACTTCTTTCTATACTGCAACTAGTTCTGTTTAGGATTGCCAACCATCCAGGATTGCCTTGGAGTCTCCAGGAATTAAAGATTAATCTTTAATTAAATATTATGCCTAGGGGCAAATGATGCCTTCAGGACAAAGGGGTATAGGGATGGCCACCCAGGGGGAGCAGGGAGAGAACACGAGGGAGCACCCCATTTAGCAATTACAATTTTGGCAAGGGCATTAGGGGGTCAGTACACCTCCCAAGTGCTAACACACATCTCTTATGATTATACCATGTGCTCAAACCTCCAGGAATCAGTCCAACTTCTGCTCTTCCAGGGCCCAAACCCAGAAAACTTTACTTGATTAATCCTTACTCACACTGATGTATTCAGTAATGTCTATAGCCAGACAGGAACCCCCCTGTAACATCCATCTTTGCTTGCCTGGATATGGCAGGCTGCTGTGACCCTGAATGGCTGTAAACAGAGATACGCCAATTGCTGACCAAGAGGCTGCAGAGGAGTGTCCTTGACTGAACCCATATTGATACGAACACACAGCCGTCCGCGGGGGGAGGAATCTCTCGCCCAGTAAAAAAATGTTTAGTACTCACAATTTAGTTATCTCTCTTGCAAGTGTAAATTAAGTTGAAACTTGCTTGTAAGAACTGGCGTCACAAAGACGAACCAACACAATTTGGCATCTTAGATAAGAGAGGATACGGGCCCCTATGGGTATAAAAATGGGTCCAGCAGCACATTTACTCTGAGTGTCAATCTACCATCTATCTGCTGGTCGGGTTAGGTGTATGACCTCCCGAGGTTCCACGGCGACGCCCACCTCGTATCCGTCTTTCCGAGGAATTGAGGGACCAGCCCTGGCTTGACCCGCTGGAGTCGAGAGGCACAGAAGGGGGTAAAAATTGTACCTGGATGTGGTCCTTTGTCTTAAGTGTACACATAAATTTAGAGCTCTTTAAAGATTAAGCTGTCACTTGGTACCATTATTTCTATTTTCTATCTTTATTTTCTTTGTAACCATTTTTAAAATCTATATTTGCTAGCAGTTAAGAAATAGAGCAATAGCCATTGTAACCATATGATTTATAAGCTTGTTTAATAAACCTGTAACTGTTTAAGTTTTAACCTGACTCCTTCAGTTGCTGTAACAGAACCAAGCACAATTTAAAGAACTTCAGCTGGTCATAAGGGACAGGTATAGGAAGAGCTTGGGCGTTTGGATCTGTGTCACTCCCAGGTGACAGGTCCGTTGGGGCACCTCTCAGTCTGTCCTAGGCTGCCCGCTGCGAAGGGATTTTTGCATCCTAACAGCTAAAATCTGAGGTGTAATAAGCTCTTCCTATAAACAGGGGCGTCTGTTGACCTGCTGGCTACCCTCTGCGACGGGACCCCGGTCCTAGCAGTAAAGACACGGACGTTAAACCTTTTCTCGGAAACACACACACACACACACACACACACACACTGCCCTGACCGTCGGCTAACAATGTCAGAAAAAAAGTTTTCATTTTGGAGCAAATGCTGAGGTCCTCTCTCAGCAAAAGCTAATTGGCGGTGGAGAAATGAATAAATAACTTGTTTCTTGACTAAACTTAAGAAAATACAGTTATCATAGAATCATAGAACCATAGAGCTGGAAGAGACCTCAGAAGGTCGAGTCCAGCCCCCTGCACTAGGAAGGACCAATCCCAACTAAATCAACCCAGCCAGGGCTTTGTCAAGCCAAGACTTAAAAAAAATCTCAGGATGGAGACTCTACTACTTCCCTAGGTAAGCCAGTGCTTCACCACTCTCCTAGTGAAATAATTTTTCCTAATGTCCAACCTGGACCTCTCCCACCGCAACTTGAGACCATTGATCCTTGTTCTGCCATCTGTCACTCCTGAGAACAGCCTCTCTCCATCCTCTTTGGAACCTCCCTTCAGGAAGTTGAAGGCTGCTATCAAATCCCCCCTCACTCTTCTCTTCTAAAGACTAAACAAACCCAAATCCCTCAGCCTCTCCTCGTAGGTCGTATGCTCCAGCCCCCTAATCATTTTCATTGCCCTCCGCTGGACCCTCTCCAATGCATCCACATCCTTTTTGTAGTGGGGGCCCCAGAACTGGACACAATACTCCAGATGTGGCCTCACCAGAGCCGAATAAAGGGGAACAATCACTTCTCTGGACCTGCTGGCAATGCTCCTCTTAATGCAACCTAATATGCCATTAGCCTTCTTGGCTACAAGGGCACACTGCTGAGAAATATCCAGCTTCTCATCCACTGTAACCCCCAGGTCCTTTTCTGCAGAACTACTACTTAACTCACTGGTCCCCAGCCTGTAACAATGCTTGGGATTCTTCCGTCCCAAGTGCAGGACTCTGCACTTGTCCTTGTTGAATCTCATCAGATTTCTTTTGGCCCAATCCTCCAATTTGTCTAAGTCACTCTGGACCCTATCTCTGCCCTCAAGCGTATCTACCTCTCCCCCTAGCTTAGTGTCATCTGCAAACTTGCTGAGGGTGCAATCCATCCCCTCATCCAGATCATTAATAAAGATGTTGAACAAAACCGGTCCTAGAACTGAACCTTGGGGCACTCCGCTAGAAACCGACCGCCAACCTGACATCGAGCCGTTGATCACTACCTGCTGGGCCCGGCCTTCTAGCCATCTTTCTATCCATCTTACCGTCAATTTATCCAATCTACATTCCCTTAACTTGCTGGCAAGAATATTGTGGGAGACCGTATCAAAAGCCTTGCTAAAGTCAAGGTATATCACATCCACTGACTTTCCCAGGTCTACAGAGCCAGTTACCTCATCATGGAAGCTAATCAGATTGGTCAGGCACGACTTGCCCTTTGTGAATCCATGCTGACTATTCTTGATCACTTTCCCCTCTTCCAAGTGCCTCAAAATAGATTCCTTAAGGACCCCTTTCATGATTATTCCAGGGACCGAGGTAAGACTGACCAGCCTATAGTTCCTTGGATCGTCCTTCTTCCCTTTTTTGAAGATGGGCACTACATTTGCCTTTTTCCAATCATCTGGGATCTCTCCTGATCTCCACGACTTTTCAAAGATAATGGCCAAAGGCTCCTCAATGACATTTGCCAACTCCTTCCGTACCCTCGGATGCATTAAGTCCGGACCCATGGATTTGTGTACGTTTAGCTTTTCTTAATAGTTCCTAACCTGTTCTTTACCCACCATGGGCTGTCCATCTTCATCCCATCTTGAGTCACTTAGCGCAGAAGTCCAGGAGCCGACCTTGTCCGTGAATACAGAGGCAAAGAAAGCATTGAGTACTTCAGCTTTCCCCACATCATCTGTCACTAGGTTTCCTCCTTCATCCAGTAGGAGCCTGTAGCGGGGTACACTTACCGCCACAGCGCCACCTGCCGTCGGTCCTGGGAATTAGCTCAGACAGCAGGTGGCGGGATCCTTTGCGGGACACTGCCCTCCGGCAGTGCCCACAACAGCCTCTACACTTTTCCCCCTTCTGGGGGCTGGTTGGTTGTAGGTCAGTAGGCCTTCGGGAGGCGGTTCTTCCACCCCTGGTGCAGTGGGCGGCTAGTCCACCCTACTGCTCTACCGTGCCTTAAAATAGTCCAAGTCAGTGAGTCTATTCCCGACCTTGCTTCAGGTCGGGTGAGAGGCAATAGTTCGCGTTCCCGGCCTTGCTTCAGGTCCGGGCCACGGGGAAGCAGTTCAGCATATACTCCAGTCTCTCGGCTCACAGTTCTGGGCAGGGCAACAGTCCTAATCCTGCCCCTTTAAAAGGTCCAGCCTAACTCCCGGCTGGCACCAAAGCACAGTAGGTAAGCCCGGGCCCTTGAGCAGGGCGGGGCGACAAATACAGTGTGCAAGCCCAGGCCCTCGAGCAGGCCGGGGCAGCAAAACACAGGATGCAAGCCCAGGCCCTCGAGCAGGGCGGGGTGGTAAACCAAAGGTTAAATAAGCCCAGGCCCTTGAGCAGGGCGGGGTGATAACCACAATAAGCTGAGCCCAGGCCCTGGTACAGGGCAGGGCAGCTAATCAAAATGGCGGCCTGGCCCTAACTCAGGGCGGGTCAGCAAATGGTGGCCAGGCCCTAGTGCAAGGCATGGTCGTAAGCAGACACAAACTGCTGGCCCGGCCCTAGCTTAGGGTGGGCAATAAATGGCGGCCAGGCCCTAGTGCAAGGCATGGCCGCAAACAAGCACAGTGAGTAGGCCCTAGCCCTGGAGCAGGGCGGGGCAACAAACACAATAAGCAAAGCCCGGGCCCTAACTCAGGGCGGGGCAGCAAATGGCAGCCAGGCCCTGGTGCAAGGCGTGGCCGCAAACAAACACACAGGTTTGTAGAAGCTCTTAGATCAGGAGCTGGGCAGGTAGCAGCAGTGGTGAGGGGGAGACTGCCACCCGGTTGGTGGGTGGCAGGGTGGGCGCAGGCCCACCCAGTCCACTGCGCCCCGGCCCAGGGGCCCTAGATGCAGCAGTGCAGCTGCTACTGGCTCAGCAGGGGCTCCAGCCCACAACTTGCTGGCCTAGGGCTGCTCTCAGCCCATGCTACCCCCTGGGCCACACCTCATCTCCCCCTTCGCAGGTACCTGTACCTCCAGCAGGTCCGGCAGGGAATCGAGGGCGGTGTCATCCCAGCAGGGTCCGGGCGGCCCAATCCAGGTTTCAATGGGTTGGAGCTCTGCAGCGTACAGCGGGCTCTTCAGGCCCCGGGGTTCAGGCAGGCATCGGGGTTCGAGCCAGTCCACCGGCTCTGGCAAGCCCTCAGGGTCCCCGGCAGTCAGTAGGTCCTCTGGTTCAGGCAAGACCTCAGGGTCCTTGGGGTCCACAAGCCTCGGGGCTCGAGCAGGACCTCTGGCTCAGGCAGGTCCTCAAACTCATCAGGCCCCAGCAGAGCCCCGGTGTAGCAGGGTAGCTGTTCTGGCTGGCTTGGCCAGGCCTCAGCAGCCCTGGCAGGGAAGTCTTTGCTGGCCTTAGGGGAGGCAGCAGTGGGAGGGCCAGGCCAGGTCCCAGCCTCCTCAGCCAGGAGCTCTGGACAGGCCTCTGTCTCCCTCAGCGGCTGGGCCCTGACTGAGCTCTCAGCCAGGCCTTTTATAGTCCTAGCCCCGCCCCTTGGCTTCCGCTCAGGTGACGGGGCGGGGCTAGGCTGTGCCCAAAATGGCTTCCGGAGGGGTATTTTCTCCCTTCCGGTAATGGGGAATGTCTCCACCCCACTACAAGCCCCAAACCCTCTCTGATCACCTTCTTCTTGTTAACATGCTAGTAGAAACCTTTCTTACTATCCTTCGCATCCTTTGCCAGTCGCAATTCCAATTTCGCTTTTGCCTTCCTAATAACCCCCCGGCATTCACGAGCTATACATTTATACCCCTCCCTGGTCATTTGTCTAAGTTTCCACTTTTTGTAAACTTCCTTTTTGTGCTTAAGTTCACCAAGGATTTCCCCTGTAAGCCAATCCGGTCTTCTACCATATTTGCTTCTCTTGCTATGCATGGGGATGGTTTCTTTCTGTGCCTTCAATAAGGCTTCTTTAAAATACTGCCAGCTCTCCTGGACTCCTTTCCCCTTCATGTTAGCATCCCAGGGGATTCTGCCCATCAGGTCTCTGAGGGAGTCAAATTCTGCTTTTCTGAAGTCCAAGGTGTATATTTTACTACTCTCTTTTCTTCCTTTGGTCAGGATCCTGAAATCTACCATCTCATGATCACTGCTTCCCAGGTTGTCCCCCACCTCTACTTCCCCTATTAGTTCCTCCCTGTTTGTGAGCAGAAGGTCAAGCTGCGCATGTCCCCTGGTTGGATCCTTCAACATTTGTACCAAGAAGTTATCCCCAACATTCTCAGAAAACTTCCTGGCTTATCTGTGTACTGCCGTATTGGTCTCCCAACAGATGTCAAGGTGATTAAAGTCCCCCATGAGAACCAGGGCCTGCGATCTGGAAGCTTCTCTCAGTTGTCTGAAGAAAGCCTCATCTACCTCATCCACCTGATTCGGTGGCCTGTAGTAGACACCAACTACAACATCACTGCTGTTGTTTTCACCTCTAAACTTAACCCATAGACTCTCAACAGGTTTTTCTCCCTCTAAATACTGGAGTTCTGAGCAATCATAGTGCTCTCTTACATGTAGTGCAACTCCTCCTCCTTTTCTCCCCTGCCTGTTCTTCCTGAACAGTCTATACCCTTCCATGATAGTGCTCCAGTCATGCGAATCATCCCAAGTCTCTGTTATCCCAATTAAATCATATTTCTTGGACTGGGCCAGGGCCTCCAATTCTTCCTGTTTGTTGCCCAGGCTTCTTGCATTGGTGTACAAACACCTCAGATAACTAGCTGATCGCCCTATCTTCTCCATTTGAATCAGGGGTCCTCCTTTATTGCTCATTCTTCATTGCATTTCTTCCCCGTATCCAACTTCCCCACTCCCCTCAGGGTTTTGGTCACCGTCCCCCAACATACCTAGTTTAAAGCCCTCCTCACTAGGTTTGCAAGCCTGCCCGCGAAGATGCTCCTTCCTTTCTTTGTTAGGTGGATCCCATCTCTTCCTAACAATGTTCCAGGCACAAGGAGAGTCCCATGGTCGAAGAAACCAAAGCCCTCTCTCCGACACCACCTGCCCAACCATGCATTTACTTCCTCAATTCGACGATCCCTGCCCAGTCCTTTCCCTTCAACAGGGAGGATGGACGAGAACACCACTTGCATTCCGAATTCTTTGATCCTTCTTCCCAGCATTACATAATCCACAGTACCCCGCTCAAGATTATTCTTGGCCGTATCATTAGTTCCCACATGGAGAAGCAGGAAGGGGTAGCAATCCTAAGGTTTGATCAGTTTTGTAATCCTCTCAGTCACATCTTGAATTCAAGCTCCCGGTAAGCAGCACACCTCTCGAGATTCCAGGTCCTGACGGCAGATGGATGGCTCAGTCCCTTTTAGGAGG
Source organism: Rafetus swinhoei (assembly GCA_019425775.1). Taxonomy (NCBI): domain Eukaryota; kingdom Metazoa; phylum Chordata; order Testudines; family Trionychidae; genus Rafetus; species Rafetus swinhoei. The sequence goes on from CM033424.1 coordinate 129,032,379, forward strand.
GAGTCCCCGACCACCACCACCCATCGTCTCCTTTTGGGGGTGGTGTTCATGGAACCCCCATCCCTAGGACTACGCATCCCATGCCTTCCAGTAGATGGTGGTCCCTTCCGGTTTCTTCCTTGTGAGGTGCCTTCCAAAGCATTCACCACCGCAGAGCCTGTGGAGAAAGCCTGAAAGTGATTACTTACCTCTATAGCATTGGGGGATTCCCGTGCTGCCCTTTTCCCCCTTCTAGACGTTACATGCTTCCAGTTCTCTTCCTGGTCTCGTACTGCCCTCTCCGGTTCTTCCACCTGCTGTGCTTGTAGGATTAAATGCTGCCTTCTATCAAGGAAGTCTTCATCCTCTCTGATCGAGCGTAGGGTCGACACTTGGGCCTCCAGTCCTCTAATTTCTTCTTCCAAAATGGCGAACAACTTGCACTTAGTGCAGATGAAATCCGTTCTCTCTTCCGGGAGGAAGACAAACATGGTACACGCTGTGCAGGTAACAACAGCAGACCTATCACCATCTATACCTGCTGTCCTGGAAAAAGGATTAAAAAGAAAAGCAAGAGAACCTTGCCCCCTTCCCAACTCCCTCTCTAAACTGCCTGTTAGCACTCACCTGTTCGCAAGCTCCTTGGTCGCTTGCTCACTGCTTTATGATGCCCTGGACTGCCTGAAAGTCCCTCCCCCCTACCAAGGCTCAGCCAATCAGCAGAGGCTTCTACAATTTAAACTTTAATTAGAAGCCAACAGTTTCCACCTGCCAGTCACAGCACACACTCCATGAAGGGAAGGGGGAGGGGAAAGGGGAAGTGAAAAAAAAAGCCTCACACACACACACACACACGCACACGCACACGCACACACACACACACAAGCTCAGCACACAGCAAGAAAGCCCCAAACACAACACAAGTTCAGGTACTTTACAAGAAAGGTAAAAAGAAGGAAACATTACAGTGACTTAACTATTTGATAGAGACAGATACAACTAATAGGAAATTTGCAAAATGGCTACTTTAAGTCTGCAGTTAGTTTGTGCCCCCAAATTTAAAGGACCAGCATCAGAAAGGCATGCTGAGAAAATGTCTCTATTAATAATGAAATTCTGAGTTAGAGAGACTGATTAGGGACTGGATCTTAGCAAAGAAAAGGGTGTTTGGTATTAGAGAAGCCCATTATCAACTGGAAGAAGATTCTACAGAAATTGGCTAGAATTCACAGAAAATGCAGTAACATCTTAATGATAGAGTACATCAAAAAAGTCACAGAACATTTATATGAAGTGCTACCAGCAAGAGTGGAGATGAAATCAAAAGCAAAATTGTAATCAATATTTTAAAAACAAGCTTTAACACATTTTCTTTAAAAACTGATGTTTGTGGTGGAATATAATATGTGAAACAAAGGGCACACAGGGGAATGTTTTGTGACAAATGCGTAACAATTTATGATAGTGAAAAAGAGAGACAATTTCCTGAACTGATCAGGGCTAACAGCTGGGTTAGGAAGGGCATCTTCTTTGGTGAAGAGAGAGCTAAAAAGCAGGACATTTACCAGGTAAGTATGCAAGCTAGAATAATAAGTGCTTTCTCTTCCTTTAAGGTCCAAGTAATAGCAGCAAAGGGAGAGAAAGCTGCTATTAACAAGGGTTCACGTGAGCTATGGGACATGACGAGGTTCCTGGATGGAAACTCCTCCAAAAAACACATGACCACAGGGAGTTATTGTAAGGCAGAAAACCTTTGATTGGAAGAGAGGCCCATGAAATGCTTGGGCTTGGCTCTGGGAAGGGAAGAATTAGGAAGTGCCTGTCATATATGTGTGAAAAAGTTGCCTCAGGGAACACTTGTGAGAAGAAGCTACAAATGCACTATTGACAGCCAGCAATCCAGCTGACAACTGGCATGAAAACAAGGCATAGAACTGTACATTTAGAGGACCTTTAATGATTTCAAACATAAATCTTAGGGTCAGCTTCCACTGGAGCTGGAGGCATAATTTCCAGCTCAAATAGAGTCTGAATAAACTAATGCACTAAAAAAATAGAACTGTAGTTACAGAACTGTGAAGGATAAGCCACTCTCAGTATGTACCCAAGATATCAAATGGAATCATGGCTAGGACAGCTAGCATGTCATATAACTTGCAGTGCCCCCACAGCCAACCTTTTGTCTCTTGTGCACTAGTTCAATAAATGCCAGCATGAGTATGTCTGCCCTAGCTGGAAATTACATCTTCCAACTCCATTGTAGCTGTACCCCAAAAAATACACTGCTGCAGAACAGCTTGTAGTTCCTGACACAATGAAGGTTCAAGAGTTGTAAAGAAGCAGCCTTCCGAATTCACAAGTGTTGTCTTTTTGTGTTTACCCAGATGTGAACATATTTTGCATTTCTTGGCCATTAATATTTGCCTTCACTAAGTGGAGTGACTGAGGATGCTTTCTCTATGCTATTAAGTAGAGATGGGTCCAAGCCACAGAATTTTGTATTCTTGCAGAGTTTAGGAGCGTGTGGATCTGGGAAAAAAAACTTTAAAAACAACAAATAGTCTGGTAGTACTTTAAAGACTAACAAAGCATGTAGATGGTATCATGAGCTTTTGTGGGCACAGACCGCTTCTTCAGATGACCGGAGTGTTAGAAGTCCAGAACCAAGCATAAATAAGGGAAGGAGGGGAGGAAGGAAAAAAATTGGAAGGGGGGGGGGCAGAGGACATTGGGTAGATAAGTTTCGAAGGGATAGCCAAGCCAGTCTGTAACAGGAAAAACTTAAAAAAACAACAAATAGTCTAGTAGCACCTTAAAGACTAAATAGTTAAAAGAGGCTGATAAGAACCATTAGTTTGCATTAGGAAAGGAAGAGTACTAACACCAGATTCTACACAGACATCAAGAACCATTGCCACCTTCATTGGTTGGTTGGTTGATAATGTGTGAGCCATCCAATATTGCGATTTAGACCATTTGCATGAGAGTTAAACTTGCGAATGAAGTGGAGTTCCAATCTTTTTCTGTGTATTTGGCTTGTGGAATTGGTCTGAAACAAAACAGCAACTTGTAGATCCCTTAATGAGTGTCCAGGGAGGTTAAAGAGTTCCCCAAGAGGTTTTTGTGTGTTGCCTTTTCGGATATCTGATTTGTGTCCATTAATTCTTTCCTGTAGGGTCTGTCCAGTTTGTCCAATATACATTGCAGTGGGGCATTGCTGGCATTTGATGGCATCGATCATATTACTGGATGTGCAGTTAAATGAGCCTCTGATTTGGTGGCTGATGTGGTTGGGTCTAGTGATGAAATTGCTTGTATAGATGTGTGGGCAGAGTTGGCACCGGGGTTGATTGCAAGGGTTGGTTCCTGGATACTTATGATGTAGCTGTGTAGTGTGGTTACTGGAAAGAATTTGTTTCAGGTTAGGGGGTTGTCTGTAAGCGAGAACAGGCCTTTCCCCAAAGGCCTCTGACAGTGAGGGGTCATTTTCCAAGATAGGTCATATATTGTGGATAATGTGTTGGAGGGGTTTAAGTTGTGGACTGTAAGTAATGACAAGTGGAATTCTGTTGTTTTCTCTTTTGGGTCTGTCTTGAAGCAGTTCATGTCTGGGTATTTTTTTGACACTGTCAATCTGTTTTTTTCACTTCTCCAGGTCGGTATTTCAGTTTTATGAATGCTCCATATCAGGGGCGGCCTGTCCATATAGGCGAACTAGGCGGTCTCCTAGGGCGCCAAGTTAAATGGGGAGCCAAATGGTGGCGCAATATCATTGAGGGGTTTGGAGCTGGGGGCGCCGATTGCATGGTTTGCCTAGGGCGCCAGTTGCTGGCATCTAGTCTTGGGCCGCCCCTGCAGTCCATATAGATCCTGTAGGTGTTTGTCTTTGTCTGTGGGACTGGAGAAAATCTGGTTGTATCTTAGGGCTTGGCTGTATACAATAGATTGATAAATGTGTCTTGGATGGAAGCTAGAGGCATGAAGGTAAGTGTAGCGGTCGGTAGGTTTCCAGTATTTGGTGGTGGAAATTTGTCCATCATTTAATTGTACTGTAGTGTCAAGGAAGTGGATTTCTCGTGTGGACTGATCCAGGCTGAGGTTGATGGTGGGATGGAAGTTGTTGAAATCCTTGTGAAATTCTTCAATGGTCTCTTTCCCATGGGTCCATATGATGAAGATGACATTGACATAGCGTAAGTAAAATAAAGTTGTTAGGGGACAAGAGCTGATGAAACATTGTTCAAGGTCAGCCATCAACATGTTGGCATATTGTGGTGCCATGTGGGTGCCCATGGCTGTGCTGCTGACTTGAAGATACAAATTGTCTCCGAATCTGAAGTAGTTCGAAATCTGGGGAGAAATTCTAATCCCATTGAAGTCAGTGAGATACTTTATACTGATCTCAGTGGGACCAAGATTTCATCCTGGTATTTTGGTTTGGTCCATTACAAAGATTAGGAGAGGCCATGAAAGTGGAATTTGGATCCAGATTCTTTTGGGGCCCATCTGCAATATTAAGATGACTTTGTTGTTGTTGTTGTTCTAAACGACTGCTCACACAATAGAATTCATATGCACTTTAAAAATAAAATAAAAACAGACTTTTTTTCCTGCTAAACTCTTTCTCACTATCTACGTGGAAGTGTCACAAATCAAAATATTGCTCATGTCTTATATCTTCAATGTGAGCTGCTGCTTGAAGCAAAGTAATCTCTGATCTGTTCTCAGTTTAGATCAGACCATATGTAAGGTTACTATCAGAATGTGATTAATACACCATCAATAGTTTCATTGCATGTCAAAATTAATTGATTTGTCATTTTGGTGCATCTTGCTGATGTTGAAGTAAGATCCACTCTCAACTTGAGGGATCTCAATGTAGAATTAATCAAACAGCAGGTGGGTGCTGAAGAAGCATGTCCTAAGAGGGAAGTGGAATGAGAATGTTCCAAGTATGGTGAAAAGGATAGACGCTTAATGGGAATGGAGGAGAGCCAAGGTCATGTGCAAAGGGACAGCAATATATGTAATAAGGGATTAGTTTCTGGGGCTGTTTCTTTCTTTGCAGATTGGGAAATTCTTTATAGGTATGGCTCTAGGGATTTAAATACAGAAGCCTTTATTTTTTCTTAAGCCAGAATCTTTGTGAGATACAAACTCAAGTCAAAAACCCTACAAATAGAGAATGGATTAATATGGGATTACTACAAGAAGATTATATTTCTGGATTCCCTCATCTCTTCTTTTTAAATATATAACCCAGAATCATATTGTGTGTATTCAAAGCAAATCCTTTATGCAGAGCTGTAAGTTAATGTGACTGTCAGAGAAGAGTCATTTTTAAAAGCAGCTGAGATTTGCGGGAAATTCTGAGAGGATTTATTTAGCTTAAAATGAAGGTTAACATGAGCATTAATTAAAACTCCAGAATGATTTAGGATGAAATGTGTCCTTGTATTGTGCACCCTTCCTTGCTTTCTATTTGGCCCTTAAGTTACAGTATAACCTAGCATTATAATTTGTTTTCCTCCTTCAAATATCTTGTGCCATGTGACATTTTTTTGTAATAGAAATTCCACCACAGAATATCATGGATACTACCTGTCCCTTTTATTTTGAGAAGAATATTTCTCAGAACATGCAATGTCTGCTGGCCCCAAAGGAACTGATCTTGTTCCTGCTGAAGTTACTTGAAAACTTCCAGTAATATCAGTGGTGACTGTTTCTATAAAAAGCTAAAGCCAGGGATGCCATGGCAGATTTTGGTAGGGAGAAGTGACCTAAGCATGCCATGATGGGGAGAAGAGTGAGAGCATGTGGGGAGGTCAGACTGAGGGTAGTGGCTTCAGCAGTGTTACTGAGCATACTCAGTATGAGCCAAGCAACAAAGTAGGGGTAACCAATCTCATCCGATCCCATCCGTCCTTCCCCATACACACATCACCTCTTTCCAGGTGCTAGTAATTCACTGGAAAATTCTAGTTTTTGGCAGATAACCTAGCAATTAACTCTCAGGAGCACTATGATATAATTCCTATATAAAAGAAAGAAGATTAAACAAATATTAGACCTACTCAGCTCTAATCTATCATATATTCTGAACAGTTTACTTGTTTGTTTGTAGATTTGTTTGTGCAAAATAAAGTGACATTTCACAATTACCTACAGATGCCAAAATTTGCATAAACATTCCTACCACTTAAAGTAGCGGAATGCACTACTTTTTATACCGGAATATGCTGGTGAAAGTTTAAATAATTATTTTTGTTTTTCATCAGAAGAAAGTCATGACTATTATGATTACAGTGCATAAAAATATTTGCTAACAAAATTAAAAGTGAGTCACTTATTCAATTGTAATGTTAGTGCAAAGAAAATGTTTAGTGTTACAAATACAAAATAATTCAAATTAGTTACAAACAGAGTATTGGAAACTTTATAAGTTTCTGATTCAAATTTACTATGTATGATAATTATTCAATAAAATGAATAATGTTTTAAGTTGAAATCCTACAAATGTAAAACTGTTCTTGTACTTCTGTTTTGCAAGCACATTAATAAAACAATTCTATTAAATATATTTAATTTCTTGAACTTTCCTATAAATGTAATCTATGTAAAATGACTTTGTCTGGTCAACGATGAGCCTTACCTCTAGTAATAACATATTCTGACATCTGGCAAGTCCCTTAAAGGACACTGGTTAGCCTTAAAGTTTTAATACATATTCTTACTTGTTTATTAACTCTGCTGAGAGAGACTGTCAGGACTCCTGAGTTCTATTTCAGCTCTGAAAAGAGTGTGGGGTCTAGTGATAACATCAGGGAGCAGCTACATTCAGAGGCGTAGCAAGGATATTATGCGCCTGGGGGCAAAGGAAAAATTTGCGCCCCACCATCGCCGCCATGTGGCAGGGCCCCGAATCTGGTGCACAGCTGAGCCTGACCCTGGGAGGAGGGGGGGAGAGGAACTTGTACCGCATCTTCCCCCGCCCCCTCCAGTTTGGGGCCAAGCTCCCGCATACACTAACCCGCCGCTGGAGATGGAGAAGGGTCGGGCTAGGAGCAGAGAGGCAGGGAGGAGGCTCCAGCTGCCAGAGGCAGGTGGAGTAGGAGCAGGTGAGCCAAGGGATGACAGGGGGAGCAGAATGGGATTAAACTGGCACCTCCCTAGCATGGTGCCCAGGGGCAACTGACCCCTCCGGCCTCCAGGCTACGCCACTGCCCCCTCCTCCTGCAGATCTATCATTTTATGCATGTGCAAGACCTGTGAGAGCCGTCCCATGCATCTGCAGTTAGTGTCTGTGGCACCTGCTTCTGTGGGATGTCTCAATGCTGCCACATTCACCTCCAAAGAGGGGGCTTTCCAAAGCAGACCCTTTCTGGTGACCCCCAAGGCATCCACAGGTCCAGTCTTCTTTCAATGGGCCCACTTCCCAGGGCTCATTGGTCTTGGATCTGGCTTCCATCCCCTCTCCAACCCTTGTAACTGCCCAGAGGTGCTCACCTTCCGCCTTACCCATTCCCATCTCATTCACCCCACAGGGACAGTCTCTACCTCACTTGTTTTAGGGACTATTCTACCAAGACGTAATACAAAGTTTCCATGTAAAAGAACTCAATACAAAGCTAAAAATTTCAATGAGAGAATGATTAATACAGAGATGTGTCTTCATCTGCTTGAGGAGACACCCCTGCCTGCCTTCACCCCTCTCCCTCAGGGTATGTCTAGACTGCATCCCTCTGTCGGCAGAGGGATGCAGATTAGGCAGGTTGACATTGCAAATGAGGCAGGGATTTAAATATCCCGTGCCTAATTTGCATAAAAATGGCTGCCATGTTTTGCCGACTCAGCACTTTGTCGGCAAAAAGTGGCAGTCTAGAGGGGGATCCGTTGAGAAAGAAAGCTTTTTTCGACAGATCCCTTATGCCTCCTGCAACGAGGTTTACAGGAACTATTGAAAAAGGCTTTCTTTCTCAACAGATCCCCCTCTAGATTGCCACTTTTTGCCGACAAAGTGCTGAGTCAGCAAAACGCGGTGGCCATTTTTATGCAAATTAGGTGCGGGATATGTAAATCCCTGCCTCATTTGCAATGTCGACCTGCCTAATCTGCATCCCTCTGCTGACAGAGGGATGCAGTCTAGACATACCCTTAGGGTCTACAGCTCCATTGCAAAGTGGGGGAGGGGAAGGAAAGGGACTGAGGCCCATTCAATGGGACTGAAGCAATCATGAGCAAGCCATGCCTGAGAGCCATTCCCCTGTCCATTGCTAGTGCTGTGTTGCTTCAGGCACACTGAAAGGCAGTCACCTCTGGGGTGGGCTGGACAGGGGTTTCAGGCAGGGGACAGTGCGACTTGCCTTCCTGCAGAGCTCCCGTCAGAACCGCTGTGCCCTCCTGGCTAGGAAAAGAATAAACAGAAGGATTGGAAATTAATCCACCCAGTCTCACTTCCCCTAGGCAGGGAACGAGCCATCCACATTAGGCCCCAGCTAGAGTATCGTGTCCAGTTCTAGGCCCCACACTTCAGGAAAGATGTGGAGAAACTAGAGAAAGTCCAGAGAAGAATAGCACAAATGATGAAAGGTCTAGAGAACATGAGCTATGAGGCAAGGCTGAAGGAATTGGCCTTGTTTAGCTTGGAAAAGAGAAGACTGAAAAGGGACATAAGAGCAGCTTTCAAGTATCTAAAAGAGTGTCATAAGGAGGAGGAAGAAAAATGGTTCTCCTTGGCCTCTGAGGATAAGACGAGAAGCAATGGGCTTAAATTGCAGCAAGGGAGGTTTAGGTTGGACATTAGGAAAAACTTCCTAACTGTCAGGGTGGTTACACACTGGAATAAATTGCCTAGGGAGGTTGTGGAATCTCCATCACTGGAGATATTTAAGAGCAGGTTAGACAGACACCTGTCAGGGATGAGCTAGGGGCAGAGGTCTCCAACCTTTTTAAGCACAAGATCACTTTTTGAATTTAAGTGCAATCCAAGATCTACCTCACACCCAAATATCCTTGCTCTGCCTTCTTTGTGCCTCTTCTCTGAGGTCCCCCATACCTGCGCACTCCATTCTCCCTCCCTTTCACCGGCTGGGGCTGAGGGTTGGGATGCAGACTCTGGTCTTGAATTAAGGGATCTGGAGTATGAGAGAGGCGCTGAGCTGAGCTTGGGACAGGCAGTTGGGATGCTGGAGGGGGTTCAAGGAGCAGGCTCTGGGAGGGTGTTTGGATGCAGGGGTGCTCGGGGATGGAGCAAGGGCTTGGGGTGCAGGAGGGGGTTCATGGCTGGGGTAAGCTTTCAGGGTGTGGGTTCCATCTGGGTCCTGCTGACCTCAGGTGGCTCCTGGGTGGTGGTGCAGTGGGGCTAAGGCAGGCTCACCCCGGCCCTGGCCCTGCACCACTCCCAAAAGCAGCCAGCAAACTCCATCCCAAGTCCTGTTGTGTCCCCTCTCTGCTCTGTGGAGATGGGATACAGAGTGTTTAGGGGCACCCTGACATTGGCACCCTCCTCTGCCTTCCCTGCCCAGCAAGCAGGAGGCTCCTGAAGGGACAGCTCCAAGGCAGAGGGCAGGAGCTGTGCAGCAGTGCAGGGAGAGGCAGCTGAAGTGCTGGCACTTGATAGCCTCTTGACTAAACCAGTCAGGATCACCTGTCAGAGGCTCCAAGATCTACCAGTAGATCCTGATCTACTGGTTGGTGACGACTGAGCTAGGGCAACTCAACTTTGGAAACCCTGGGGGCCTCACTGATACTCATGGAACATACTGAGGGCCTCAGCTTAAGTGAGGTTGCATGTACAAGCAAATATATATGCAAATATATGAAAATACCTTCTTTCACACTGACGGGAATGAATACAAAGATTAAGGCAAGAATACACAATACACAGGCCCCATTTAAGTCAGTTCTGCTGATATTAATAAAATGCAACATTTACCTGATTTCCACCCAAATGACGGCACTTTTCATGAGCAATGACAGTCCAAGAATTTAACTACGCATCTCAACAGAAGACCATTACATTGACTACTTTTTTGTTTTGGCTGCCACCTGCAGGCCACATGTTGATCCCCACATAAACCCAAACCGCACCGCGGTCCGCAAACAAACCAGCCGTGGGCAGCATGCGGCCAACGGGCTATGTGTTGAGTAGCCCTGGGTGCTTGGTCCTGCTGTGCGGGCAGGGGACTGGACTCTATAACCTTTCAAGGCCTCTTGCAGCTCTAGTGTTCTGTGATTCTATACTGCCCGCGTGGGGTTAGATAGGGGCTGATGCCCCCTAGAAAGGACGGGTCCCCAGAGTCCACCCATACCTCCATGAGCCAGCCTGTGCCGCCTGCCCTCGGACTGAATGGGAGACAGTGCCCACTAGAGGACTCCTGTAGCCTCCTGTGCACCAGTGGGATTTTGGAGCAAGGATCCTCAAGTGGATCCCTTGAACTGGGGGTCTGGTGAGGCCCTGTTCTCTCCAGGCCCTGTGGTATCTCTAGGCAGGTGTCACAGCATGAGGGGAGTGAATTGGCTAGGTCTGAAGCTCTCCCCCGACAGAGCTCAGTAAGCCTGAGGGCAGGGCTGAGCTGATGGGAGAAGCGGGGGCATGGGGTGGCTGCCGGGTATCAGTCTCTGCCCCTTGCTGCCGTTAGTTGGACTGCATCGTGGGCCGGCGGGCAGCTCCCAGGACTGTCTCCTTTGAGCAGGGGTGGCTTGATCACAGCACGAGCTAGCCAGCGCCTGATTGCTGAAGCCCCCCCTACCCCATGGTTGTTCCCCACATTAGCCAGATTACAGCAAACCAGGTTATGCCGGCCTGAGCTGTGGTCACGTCTTCACTACTCATGTACACAGCCCCTGAACCACTGGAAACTGAGCTTCTAGCTCAGCCTGGTGTGTGACCTCAGGCAAATTGCAGCCCCCACTGTGCCTCAGTTTCCCCAGCTGTAAAACGGGAATAATGCTGGCCTCCTTGGGAAAGCCTTCTGAGTGCTACCAATGGGTGGAGCGAGGGCTGCCGAGGATTAGCCTTGCCTTGGTCATGTGGGCTTGGTACCATTTCAGTGGGCAGATAGTGCCGTCAGTTGCTTGACAGCGCTTTGAAATCAAATGAGGTGGTCCAGCGACAAGCGGGTGAGTGGCTGAAAGTCAGTGGGCAGAGAACCGGATGCCAGGTGGTAGGTCACTGGCAAATTCAACGTATAGGGAAGGGGGCTCCCCACGCCTCAGCTCCCAGCTCTTGTGGGTGGAGTTCACAAATTACAAAGCTCTTCTTGCTTCCCCACCAGCCAAGCCATCACTTTACTACGGGTCCTTAACATGTGCTGTCCCTTGCCTTGGCTGGGCACTGCTCTGGGGGTGGGCCCAGCTCTCCTAGCCCAGAATCACAGAAGTGCCCAAAAAGTGGGGTTGGGGGCACAAGCACCCAGACCTGTGATCCCCCACCCTGCTGTTCTTGCCCCAAGCCTCCCACCCACACACTGTCCCTCCCCCCAAAAATGCTCCTGAGCTACCTCTTCCTCCCAAGACCCACCCTCCACTTGTGCTCTCCCCCTGCCATTGCCTGCCCTTACACGCCTCTGGCCCCCCCACCCCCTGCTCCTGCCCCCTGGCCCTGGCCTGCTGGACCATGGGCTGCCCCTGGAGACTGGCAGGTTTTCTACAAGCTGATGCCAGAGCCAGGCATGCAACCCCAGCCAGCACCTCCCCACCCCCAACCAAATCTCCATCCCCTCAGAGCCAGGGACCGGAGGAACCGGTCAGGTAAGTTCATCTTACATTTAAAAGAGGTAGTTCCTTCCAGCTGCTTCCGCTTGCAGTGTGTTCTGGGGGGCAGCACGTGGCCCAGCTGATGGCTCACTGATCTAAGTGTCATGTGAGCCTATGCGGCATATGCTCCATTTCCACCCTGACCCAGCGCCACCCTAGAGTGGCGCCCGGGAGCAACTGCCCCTCCCTGCCCCCCTTTGCTATGCCTCTGGCTACATTTGAGCTCCATATAATGCGGCAACCAGAAGGCAGAAGCTGCAGGAGTTTGGAGGAGAGCAGGTACATAGGTAGTTGGGTGTGTGGGTTTAAGTTCCCTGAAAAGGCTGCTAGAGACTGCTGCTCAGCCATCAGGTCAGGTGGCACCTGAAACTCATTAGGAGCCAACCTGCAGCACAGCCTAATGCAACACCTGCTGCCAGTTAAGTCCTGCTTGCCCCCTGTAACATGCTTCCCCTCAGGCAAGGCAGGGGAAGGAGAAGAGGGACAGACTGGAGAAGAGGAAGCACAGAGTGAAGGCAAAAACTACAGGCTGCAAGCAGGAGGTTTTTTGTTGCCAAGATGCCAGGGTAGAAGGTACCAAGGGAGCAGTTGGGGAAGGGGTCCAGGGAGGGGCTACTATTCAGTGTGGATAAGGGCAAGAGCCCCACTAGTGTCTGCCACATAGGGCTGGAACCTAGGACTTTTATGTGTTCTGTTAGAACAATCTGGAAAGGAGTCAGACCTGATTCATCAAAAATGTTAGAATGCATGTAGTGCATCCCACACAGTCACAACATCATGTCTCAGTTCTGACCTATAGGGACTTCATCTAGGAATAGGCTGGTAAGCCAGAGTCTGTCTCCATTCTCTATAATAGATTCCTAAAACAGATAACAGCTACTGATAATGAACAATTGTCTTCTAGGAGCTGAACTGTAAAAGAAATGCTACTGAAAGATAATTCACCTTTCATGCAAGGATCCCAAAATACCTTTACACTCACCAGTTAAAACTCTAACACTCTGAGAAGGGTAAGTATCATTGTATCCATTCTATGAATGGCTAGACGGATGTCAAGTGACTTGTCCAAAATTATAACATACATAATAATGGCAGAGGTTGCTATACAAAGAAAGGTCCTGATGACTCCTATTTCTGAGCTTTGCCAGGCAGACTACACTTGAGTGATACTTAAGCCAGTGAGATGAAATTGTTTGTATTCTGTTACTAAGCCTTTGAGCCAACATCACATACACATTCAAACTTAAGAGTGTAGCAGTCTTGAAAACAGGCAAAAGTATAGAATAGTTGGAGTTTTATTTTGTCTTTTTTTTTTTTTTTTTTTAATGCATTAGCCTTAGGTTCACTTTGGAGAACAGTGGGATCACTAAACTGAGTTTAGATTCAAATCTCTTTTCAGGTTTTTTTTTTCAAATAAATGGCTCTAGTTATAAGGTTACGCATATTTTACAGTATATGCAATACATGTGCTCGAGTAAGCACAAACTTAACCTTCCACCTTGTATACTTAGCATATACACCATGTATTATTTTCCATATGAATTTAGCATAGGATTTTTTGGCCACGTAAATTGGCATTCCTGTTATTTTTTTCTTAAAAATTTTGTATCAGTGTCAGCTGCTTTTAACCATTATGAGTAGCATTTTATTCAGTGTATATTTCCACTGAAACCCATGTTTCATGGTGACTGCACACCCTCTCCCTGGAGGTGGAGGTCACAGAGGTGTGTGTGGACACTGCTCTCACTGCTGCTGGTCTATCTGTGAACTGAGTTGGACTGTCACCCCAAGGCAGTGTGGCCAAATAGGCAGAGTCTATAAAGCAGCCCTTCCATGCAGGGCAGTATGGCCTAATGGCTAATCTGTAGAGGGGCCCCTACATGCAGGCAACACGGCCTAATGGTCAAAGCCTTTAGAACAGCCCTTGCTGATGGGGTCAACATGGACTAGAGTCCAGAATCTATAGTGCAGGGCAATGTAGAGCCTTTACAACAGCCCCTGGGTTGTAGGGCAGTGTGACCTAATAGCCAGAATCTGAGAGAGCTCTTGAGTCATAGGGCAAACTGATCTAATGGCCAGAGTTTATTGGGTTAGGGTGGCAGCCCTGACAGAGGGTCCCGACCCAGGGCCCTTTCAGTGGGGGAGTGATCCACCACTAGCTTAGTGAGGAATCCTACTGCAGCATGCCGAACCCACTCAGGTGGGAGATATCACTTGTACACCCTCTCTGGATCACTTCCTACCATCTCTGGGAGTGGGGCAATCCATAGGGCATCAAGGTCCTTAGTCTCCACAGCCCTAGTCACTCTCCGAGGATCTGCTGGCTCTGGAGGCTCAGCCCAGACTCTTGGTCCTCTAGCTCCCATCATCCGGGACTCTGCCTGGTACGCCTCTGGAGCTGAGCTGATCCATTTTATTCTGACCCAGCACTTGGAGCATGCCCAATATGGTTGTGGTGGCAGGACTTCTTCCACCCACAGGATAATAACCCCTTCCATCGCAATGCACACCCATCACATACCCTCCCCCTTCCCAGGGAATGTTTCCTATTAGCCCAACTGGAAAAGAAATCTGCACTGGAATGGATCTTGCCCAGAAGATGGAACACTCAGAGATCATAGGGCTGTTGGGAGAGGTACCACCTCATTATCTGGGAGTAAGTCTTTTATGTTATGTAGCCAGCGGAGGGGTGCATGGTCAATAATTAGCTTAAAGGTTGTTCCTAGCAGATAAATCTAAGGCCTCTTTTCCTAGTGTCTAATACTGTTTCCCCCTCTGGAATAGTTTTTGGCTCAGGAACAAAACAGGGTGTTCTTCTCAGTCCACTTCCTGAGCTCCTAATCCCTCTCCTGAGGCATTTCTTTGGAGTACAAACTCTTTTGTAAAATCTGGATACACTTGGACTGGCTCCTATGCTAATTGTTTCTTTAGGTTCTGAAAGGCTCTCACGTTGATCCATCCATTTCACTTGGCAGGGTTGGGAATACTTAGACAGGTCTGTAAGAGGAGCTGCAATTGTTGCAAAGTCAGGAATGAAACACCAGTAATAGCCAGCTAGACTCAGAAACTGGGGTATATGCGCCTTCATTTTGGGTGTTGGCATTTCCTACAAAGCTTGTACCTTAACCACTGGCTGTAATTTACCTCCACTAGTCACTGCCTCTTTCCCAAAGTGACACTTCATTGGGTTTGCCATCAGATCAGCATCTCACAATGCCTGGAGAATTTCTTTGAGGTGGTGAAGGTAAACATCCCACAAACCACTATAGATGACAGCGTTGTCCATATAGATGGCTTCATACCAGTTGCAAGTCTATAATACTTTGTCTGAAGAGATACATTGATAGAGGCCAAACGGGGTGTGGAAGGTAGTCTTACCCCGATACGTAACTCATGGGCGACCCTTTTGTTACGTTGATGGTCGATAGACATTGGCCCCTTAGGTGTTCCAGCAATTTTTCGACACAGGGCATCAGATATGCATTAACCAAGATATGGCATTAACTTCACAGAAATCAAAGAAGAATTGGACAGCCTGTCAGGCTTTAGCACCAAGATTCCTCCACTCATTCCATGACTCTTTGATTATTCCCATATTGAGCATCATGTTGGACTGCCATTCATATCTTCTGTGATAGGGTCCGGTGGATGTCCCTCACTTTGTCCTGGCACTGTCACAATGCGGTGGTTTATAATGTTCACTCACCATAGGTGGTTGGATAGGACATCATGAAAGCCATTCAAAAGGTGCTGTATCTGGCTTTCTTGCAAGGAGCTGAGACCTTCCCCTAGTTCTGCTGGTTTTGAGCCTAGGAGTTCGTCCACTAGAGGCCCTACTTCTGGTTCAGGGGGTGATGGCATAATGAACATGGCTTCCCAGCTTTTCCAGGCTGTTAGTAAATTCACATGGCAAGTATGCACTTCTTTCCTTCAGCCCGGCAAATCTGATTTTGTAGTCTATAGGGCACACGCGACAGGACACTTCAAAACAGGCCTTACCGCTTGGCAAGCACTTTTGATTCTGATGAGGGTAACAAGAGCAACACCCAGTCACTTGGTTCAGAGCTATGGACCTTGGTCCAGAGCTATGGACCTTGGTCCTCCAATTTTACTGTGTTTCTTGCATCTGCTGTGCTTGGCTTTGATTTTCTTGTCCAAAGGCCCCCAAGGCCTGGAGTCATTCTCAAAGATGTAACACATACTGGGTGGTCCCTAGAATCCAAGTTTCCTGGGTTTCCCACTCTTCCCTCAATAAATCCAGGATGCCTCGGGGCTGCCACCACAGAGGTTTTCAAAAGGGGAAAACCCGGTAAGACTTCAGGGACCCCCCCGTATAGTAAAAAGCAGAGCAGGTAGGAGTGCATCCCAATGCTGAGGGTCATTTTCTACAAATCTGTATAGCATCAATTTCAGGTACCATTTAACCATTCAATGAGCCCATCTGTCTGGGGATGGTATGCTGATGTTTGGAATGATCACGTCTGGGAATTGACACAACTCTGCTATCCGCTTGGATGAAACATTGGTGCCCTCATCCTTTAAAATTTCCTTGGGTAGCCTCACCCTAGCAATACCTTCATCAACTCATTGATGTTTGTGGCTGTGGCCACCCGAAGTGGGACGGCCTCTGGATAATGGGTCCTGGAATCCACAATCATCTGGATGAACCGATTCCCTGTCCTACTCTTCTCCAGTGGCCCTTTAAGGTCCTTATCAGTCATTTACCAGTTGTGTCCCCATTGGTACATTTCTGACATTACCTCAGAAACATTAAGTTGCAATAGTTTTGGATTAAAAAAATGTTGATAAAGTGAATCCCTTATCCATTCTTTGCAGCAGAGTTCCCACCACATTAATAGCTCAAGCTTACTGATAGTCTACCTACCTTGAGCTTAAAGCTAGATTGAGCTAGAAATTTTGGGGTGTGGTCAGGAGTCAGATTAAAGGTGACCCTGATGGGGCAAAATGGCCCCCACACTGTTTCAGGAGAGGTTAGGGTAAGACTTGTAGCTGCAGATCAGACATTGTTGAGCATGCTTCAATAGCTACAATATAAAAAGGAAGAAGGACATGCTTTGTCGGTCCCTGCTGTGAATCAGCCTGAAACCTGATCCCCAGGAGCCAGAGACTCTGACTCCCAGACAAGACCCCAGAAATCCATGTGGATGCCCTAGGGAGAGTGCAGTTGACACTCAAGAAACATCAAGATCCCAGAGTCACCTTACCAGCAAGAGATATGGTCAGAAGAGATCCAGGGAGGTTGAGTGAGTCATTGTGTTTCGGTGGGATTCCCCACTGACTCAGTGGTTGACATCTCTGGCCATTGGATCATGCTTTGCTGCTGCCCAGAGGAGACTTCACTCCAGCCACTAGGCCCTGCTTCCCTGAATCCCAAAGGGAACCCTACCAACTCTGGCCGCTACACCACGACTGGATTGCAGGGCACAGCCTGTGTGATGTAACCAAGGGGCTACTATGTCATTGCCCCACTCCCAGAATGAAGGCGCAAACCAGTGACAGTGACACTCAAGTCATAACTTGAGGTAACAATAAAATGAAGACACGTCCTGTGTTGTGTCAAGCAGTACCTCGAGGCAGAAAGAACTAGACAGTAAAAGGTTCTGTTGCTAATAGGATACATTATAGTGGTATGATTCTGAAAACAGTAAGTGGAGATGGAAGTCATGTTTTCAGTACAAGCCTGTTGCTAATGAGCTAGCATTAACTGAATGCCTTGTCATTTGCTGAATTATGTCAGATCCTTAATATCAGATCCTAAATATGCATTTTTCATTTTAGATGCTTTGACTAGCTGTGACATTTGTCTGAGATAATTTGGAGTAATAATTCAACACAAAATAGTGGATCAAAATTAGTGGATTTCATGTTTTAAAGATCAAGTCAAGAGAAAAGCTGTTGAATATTTCTTTACACTTTAAGTAAAATTGCATAAACCAAACTTTAATCAGGGAATTAAATTATACCAGAGTTTGGTTTGTTCAACAGAGAACTACCTATTCTAATGAGTCAAGCAACGTAATGTATTAAAAAGATTAAAACTTGCTCCACGGCTAATTTCTGTTTATTAATGCTTAACTTCAAAGACTATTTAGTTGATGTTGCAATAGTCTATCAACCTAGTCAGTTCTTAAAGTAAATGGAGGAGCACTCCAATTTAGGAGCTTAAAATTCTCACTATAGTAACTCCAGCATTTTTCCATAAGCTAAAATACTTGTAAGGGATAGCCAAATTAGTCTCTATGGGAAAAGCTTAAGCATCAAATAGTCTTGCAGCACCTTAAAGATTAACACAACCTGTAGATGGTATCATGAGCTTTCATGGGCACAACCCACTAGGAAAAGCTCATGATACCATCTACAGATTTTGTTAGCCTTGCTGCACCTTAAAGACTATTTGTTTTTTAAAATACTTTTGTATATGATATCCTTCCATTCAGATGCAGCAAGTTCAGTCCCCATTTCCAATGACTCATCCATGGCATTTTTTCGATTGATGGTGGATCTTTCTATAATGTTTCAGAATCCAATCCTGCAAAGTCTTCAGTCTGTATGAGACTTTATGAATTAAAGCAAACTAATTACTTCAGTAGAATTGCACATGTGAGTAAAATTAAGCAAGTGCATAACTGTATGCAAGAGCATGTCCTCTGCCCCTCTCCTGAATCTTTTCTTACTCTCACTCTCGTAATTCTATGCTTCTAGGCAGTAATTAATTGTACGCTATTCAAAATTCCTGAAGTCATTGAGAATGTAATTAAGTCTAATATTTTACCAGTGTGAAACTCTTGCAATCAGAAATGTGAGTACACAAATATGATCTCCTCTTGATATAATAAGCTTGTGCAATGATACCATTTTTTCAATGCAGTTATAGTAATATGTGTAATGAACCATATGCATATACATGCACTATGGCCATTATCAGGAATTAAAACTAGGGCTTTGAGCACCAAAAGCATAAGCCCCTACCATTTTTGCTAAAGAAGAATACCATTAGCTGTTAGGTAGTGCAGGTAGTATGGTCAATAGGCTAGTATATTATATGTGCATAGTCTTTATGCACAGTAATTTATATTATAATGAATTCCATGGTTTGTCACTAACAGTAGTTTCCCAAACACGTAGAGTATCCTTTTATGCCATCATGGTAGGGCAAAGCTAATATAGAGCTCCATGAAATCTCTGAATATTTATAAGTTTCATACAGTAGTAAGGGACTCATATCGATTGTTTGCTTGATATGAATTAAATAAGAGCAGAAAGCAGCAGATTCTCATGAATTGAAACATGTGAATTCAACTATCCATACTCCGTTACGACCTTTCTTCTTCATTTAAGAAATTTTTGAAGCAATGACCCAGCCTTACAGCAGAGACAAATTAACAGATGTCTCTTGTGTGATAGGATTAAGTCTGAACCTGCTGTTGTAGTATACATTTATTGATTTACACCATGGAAGACAAATCTGGAATGTGTCTCAAGAGCTTACATTTTACTGCTAACAGAAGCTTTCTTAAAGGCCAAGGAACAGTGTGAGCAGAAAATTCTCCTGAAATTGCAAAACCATTCTAGTTAAAATGTTTGCTTGAATGACAGGAAGCATTTAGTTCTCTGAGAAGGTGAAACTTCTAGTTTCAGTACAAAAATAACTTGACTAGTCATGTGTGGATTGTAGGGGAAAACAGTCTTGACTCTCCTGCGGGTGTGGAGATGTCGGTGTGATTTTACTTCAAAAGACTACTGAGTAGGAGGCGGACTGGGGGGAGATATTAAGTCTAGAAGAAAGAACCTTACCTCCACAGCCCTTATGAAAAGATCTAATGTACAGGTATTCAGGCTATGCACTGGATGAGAGGATTTGGCCATACATACACAGACGCAATTATAAAGTTACTGAAAATCAGTTTATTTGTAGAAAATCCCTATCAGTTTTGCTGGAAGGTGCTTAAAGAGTTAGGGTACGTCTACACTTGCTCCCTAGTTCGAGCTAAGGATGCAAATGGAGCCGACCAAAATTGCTAATGAAGCAGGGATTTAAATATCCCATGCTTCATTAGCATAATCTCGCCCATGTGTTATTCCGCTCAACAGCTGATTCTAACCAGGAAGTGCACTCCAGGACGCATTAGTTCGAATCAAACCCCTTGGTTTGAACTAACGTTAATGAGGCGTAACGCGTCCCGGAGCGCACTTCCTGGTTCGAATCAGCTGTCAAGCAGAATAACGCATGGGCTAGATTATGCTAATGAAGCACGGGATATTTAAATCCCCGCTTCATTAGCAATTTCGGTTGGCTACATTTGCATCTCTAGCTCGAACTAGGGAGCAAGTGTAGACATTCCCTCAGTTCTCTCTGGAACTCGGAAGTTGTGCTACTAAACAACCTGTGTCACTTCCAGAATTTTACTAATAAACTATTTACCTCCAGAGCAACACATGCCTCAAGATGCTTATTCTTGCCTCTACTACAACATGATAGAAATATTCAGACATCATAAAGTAATTTCTTCTGCGACATTACCTTCTGTTTCTAAATGAAAGTATGTGCATTAGGGCTGCAATAACTCTGAAGAGTCCAGTTCATGTCAGGTAAAAAGGATATAAAACAACAAATAGTTATATTTTGTTTAAAGTGGTGAAAAAAACCCTAAGTATATACACAATTTTTGTCTCTGAATGAAGACAAAAACACTTCATTGCAGAAAGTATCTATCTATCTATATGACTTGCTTGCATCTTAGCCAAACAATGCCATATGCCACTGAAAGCTACTTGGAAAATGAAATTGTTTTTAAGTTTACTGACTTCTTAGGAGGTGAGAACCTCACTCCAAATACTTCAAATTAAAGGCCTGTAGATAAAGATAGCTGTACCTTAATTTGTATATTCTAAAACCTTCTGAATAAACCTTATGCATTTGAAGGACTTTCATATTTTCTTTTGCATGTGTGGCAAAGCTCTGGCCATACTTTGAGGATCCTTGCTTCCTGACAGTCAGTTTTTGCCTCCGAGCCTCGCTGTGACCCTCTACATAGTCCCTTGCTCTTTACGAGAGGCAAGGATCACAGCCTACTGAGCCATTCTCATCATAGGCTAGTCTACAGTTTGGGGTGAACCCCCTTCATAGTACTGCCCCCCCGAGGGGCAGGCTCTGTAGTGGCACAGGGATTGTTTGGGGGGAACCCAGGTCCACCCACTACTCTGGGTTCTGGCTCAGGGACCCCAAGGCAGTGGCAACTGGCAGTTTCCTCCACTTCAAGTCTTGCAGCCTTTCCCTGGGCCACTTCCCCAAACAATCCCTTCCAGTATCTTTCCTCTGGTACCTGAGCACTCCTTCCTGCTCCTCTACAGCACTCTGCCCCACTCAAAATCCTTAGCTTTCTCAGTGTCTCTCCTTCCTTTCAATCCTTGGCCTTCTCTCCACTGTTCCTGAGGTGAAGCCTTTTAACCTGGCTCCAGCAGGCCTTAATTGGCTGCACGTGCCTTGATTAGCCTGCTGCTTCAAGCAAGCTCTTAATTGGCCCCGGGAGCCTTCCTGCCTTGATCACATGATAGTAGTGTCTGGCCAGTTCCCTCAGGGTACAAAAAACTATGCACCAAGTTTCCTGTATATTTGCCACCCACCACGCTACTGGTATTGTAGACAGCTGCCCTGGGTCTGTCACACATGTGAATGCGTTATCTACACTATAGTTATCCCTTAGTGCCTCCAAACTAAAAGCCCAGTTGTGGAACCATTTCTCTCATTAGAACAGGAATAAACACAACCACTGATATAAATGCTTATCAATATGAGGAAGAGTTTGACATGGCCCTTTGTAATTGTGCATTGGTATATACATTTACATATCCAGCTGGATATGTAAATCACTATCATTGGCTATCACATATGCATAATGGGAAGCACTTTTGTTTTCTCCTCCTCAAGTGTTAGCTGCAAAATTCAAAATGAAGGGTCTGAGCCTCAATTGCTGTACATATTTGTAGCTCTGTCATAGAGCTATGATTGACTAGTTGTACCAAAGCAATTAAAAACATGCTACTAATCACAGAGAGATCAGAGTCTAAGACATGAGAAGGTGACGAGGGAGAAACCACAGCAGAGATCCTCTCTTTATCGCTTCCATTTGAGTTGCCTTAGTGCTTAAAATTTTGCCTGTGGATTTGTCTTTGTGCCAGTATTTAACTGAAATGCATTCCTGTAAACCCCTCCAGATTCCTGGATCTCCCATAGTTTTGGAATTTCAGTGGGGTCAATGCACCATTGTGGCACCTCCTGCTGGAGTGCACTACCTTCTGGTTAGTGTCTCACCCATCATCATTCTGCTCCACAGTCTCCGCTCTCTGGCTCGGGACCCACCGCACTACCTGCACCATGGTATGTTCTTCTGGACACTGCCCTCTGGCAGTGCCCACAGCTCTGAGCTCTCCTCCCTTCCAGGAGTGCTAGCAGTCCTCACTCTCACCTGCCACTGTGCTCAACTGCAGCACCAAAGTCTAGTCCCTTGCCTCAGGGGCAAGCTGAAGTCTGCACAGTGTGACTAGGTGCGGTGCAATGTGGAAAGGGGGGGACAGAGGCCCACTCACTATTCTAGGTCCCAACTCAGAGACCCTCTGGTGGCAGCCTTGTCCTGTCCTCCTTCACTCCCCTTTACTATTCCCTGGGCCACTTCCTCATGACCTTGCACCTTGTATCAAGACCTACAGCCTGGCCGGTATCAGGCTGAGGCTTCTCTCCAGCTCCTGTGAGCCTGCCCAGTACTGCTCTCTCTAGGTGCCACCAATGCCTCCCCTACTGGGACCCGGATCCTTCCCTTTTGCTGATAGGTGAGCTACTGTCTGCTCTGCAGCCTTTTATAGTGCTCAGTCTGGCCCTAATTGGCTGACTTCTCCTTTTACCCTGATTGGCTGTAGCTGCCCCACTACAGTAATACATGGCTAACCAAAAAAGATCCTCCTTTCCTCACAAGTGTACAACATTGTTCTTATCCCATACTTCATTGTTCCCTTTCCTGAAGTACAAGCTAATATCAAATGCCATGGATCTAAATAAGTACACTTTCTTTTTGGAGGCTACTCCAGCCCCCCTAAGAAAACTCAATGAATGTGTCTGGAATATATGCATGCAGTTTCCATATCCTGTATCCAATAGCCAGATACAGCTCATTCAATATATGTTTGAAATCGGGACATCTGTTTAATAGTATCTAAATGGATTTTCTGCATGAAAGAGTTAGCCAATAAAACATATGTTCCATATCTTCCTCTGCCATAATTTTAACAATTGTCTATTACAGTTTAATTTCCTTTCACAATATGTAAATTGTACATTGGGCCAATCTCAGTCCAAATGAATAAAGTGAACACTTTGCCTATGATCATTCACTGGTTCCACAGGTGGAGGGCAACATTACAGTTTGGTCACAGCAACACTGTATTGTCAACACTCATGGTATTAATCATAAAATCAAAGAAACATAGGAATGTAAGTGCATGTCTACACTGCACCTGTTGCTCGAAATAAGCTACACAATTTGAGCTATGCAAATTGCATAGCTTATTTTGAGTGTATTTCAAAATAGCTTATTTTGAAATTTGGCTCTGTCTACACAGAACCAAATTTTGAAATGGAGCGCTATTCCAAAACATCCCTTAATCCTCGTGGAACAAGGTTTACAGGGATGTCAGAATTGCATGCCCATTATTTCAAAAGCTATTTCAAAATAATAGGCACACTGTCAAGATATGGAAAATGCTAGATGCACCCTATGGGACCTCAAGAAGTCATCTAATCCAGTACTCATGGCAGGAATAAGAATTACTCTAGATCGTCCCTAACAATGTTTGTGTAACCTGTTCTTAAAGCTCTCCAGTGATGGAAATTCCAAAACTTCCCTGGGAAACTTATTTCATTGCTTAACCATCTGACAGTTAAGAAGTTTTTTCTAATGTCCAACCTAAACTGTTCTTGCTGCAATCTAAGCCCTTAGCTTCTCCTATCTGCGAAGATTAAGAAGAATAATTTTTCTGTCTCCTCTTTTTAGCAACCTTTTAAGTACTTGAAATGCTATCATGCCCGCTCTGTCTTCTCTTCTTGAGTATAAATAGACCCAGTTTTTAATATCTTTCTTTATAGATCATGTTTTTTAGACCTTTAATAATTTTTGTTACTCTCTTCTCCGTTTACTCCAATTTGTCCACATCTTTCCTGAAATGTGGCGTCCCGAACTGGACACAACCCTCTTGCTGAGGCTCAATCAGCGTGGAGTAGAGCAGAAAAATTACTTCTCAGGTCTTGCTTACAACTCTCCAGCTAATACATCCCAGAATTATATTTGGGCCATTTTTTTGCCACAGTGTTAGACCTTTCACTCATATTTGTCATCCACAATGACTCTTGGATCCCTCTTTCCTAGCAGTCATTTCCTCTTTTAGGTGTGTTCAACTGATTGTTCCTTCCTAAGAGGAGTACTTTGCATTTGTCCTTTGTCGAATTTCATCCTAATCACAAATTTGATGTTTGGAATTTTTCTGAAGCTCCTGCTCCTGGAGTCACATGAATACATCAGAATCTCAACATTCATTTAATTAGAATTAATGACTAAGTCCTATGGATGCTGAAAAACATTTGGAAATGTAAGGGCATAAACCTGAAGGCATAAGAATCCAAGAATTGGCTTAAAATCATGATTTAAAAAAATCATTCAATGCTCAATTTCTGACTGCTTGTGGTTAGCAGCACTGGAGACACTGGAAATGGATATTATCAAGGAATGACAATCAATATACTTGTCCTTGTCCTGTCTTTCTCCCATGCTGGACAAGCCCTATCTATTTTTCAGACTGCTCCTGATAGATCCAGACCTACCTTGTTAGTGACTACTTTTTTGCTTTATTATATACCATTTCAGGAGGGTTGACTTCTGCCAAAGACCTGTAAATTTGCAGCAGTGGAGAGAATATGTGTTTCCTAGGCAGTAATTTTTAACTTTGAGTTAAGGCTGTGAACAGTTATTTATGGGGTT
The DNA here is from genome assembly GCA_019425775.1 of Rafetus swinhoei. Taxonomy (NCBI): domain Eukaryota; kingdom Metazoa; phylum Chordata; order Testudines; family Trionychidae; genus Rafetus; species Rafetus swinhoei. Next base: position 129,057,161 of record CM033424.1, read on the forward strand.
TTTTAGTGAATGTTACACTTTGAAAAAAAAGCATAAATATTACAGTGTTAGGAAATTCAGAGTTAATGTCATATTTAAGGGGGGGGGGACAAATATTGGTGCATATGGAAATAAATCCCATATGTTCCTTCAAATAACCTTAACTCTGTCCATTTATCTATTCACATAATCACTGCCAAATAATATTCAGAAAAGTATTTAGGCTCCAGCATTGCAATATATGGAAGAAATTAAGAGAACCAAATTTTCCATATGCGTACACACATTTTTCAAATATTTAAGCCATGTTCAGAACTCACAATGTGTGCATTCAAAAAATCTAAGTATAACATGTCTGTCTTGGGCTTCCTGAATTATGTTTGTCTTAGGGTATGTCTTAACGTGAGAGGGCAAAGATGCAATAGAGCTATGAGATTAATACATGTCTAGAGACCAAGGAGCAGGGTAAGATCTGATCGGTGGGCTCCTTTCAATTTCTATGACCCACTAGGCTAGGTCATGTATAGCTGAAAAGAAATGTGGACTCTGAACACATGTGCAAAGTTTGTTATGGTCAGTCACTGTGCTCAGATTTCTTCCAGTTTCCACAAATCATACATCACATTTTGGTGTTAATTTTAATGACTTCTGTCATTAATAGCTGCAACAATAACTCTCAGCTTTTTTTCAGCTCAGTTGTGCCCTTAAAAGACTGTTAAAATAACCATGTTATATATTTAATATTCTCTATTTCTAGTCATTTTAAATCTGGTACCTTTCTCCCATAATAATAATAATATTTTTTTCATATAGATTGCTCTGTTATACTGGTTTCAAACTCTTACAAATCAATTTCTTCCCCTTCAGGGCATTTCTTTCTCAAGGGAAAATAAATGAACAAACGGTGTTCCAATTTTCATTTGCACCCTGTCAGCTTGTGACAGCAGGGAAGGATTTTAAAGATAATTGAATTTCCTTACAAATTATTCCAACATATAAAGTACATGAATATGCTATTTAAAAAACCCCTGTGTATCCTCCAATGTTTCCTTCTTTTACTCACAGGTGATATGGAGCAATGATTAGAAAGTTTCTTTTAAACACCTTTCTGAGAAACTTTATACCAATTTATTTCTGTCAAACGTTGATTCACTACATTATACCTTTAATCCAGATGATCATTTTCACTCAAGGACAGTGATTCAACAACTCCTCTTGTGTGTCAACTCTATTCCAACTCCAACTCTATTCAGGGGAAAAGAGGAAAATGTTCATAGAAAAATAAACTCAGAAAATTGGGGGGGGGGAGAGACAAAATAATAAGTTCATCACTCAGAACCTAAACTTCTTTAGCAAATGCCTGAAAGAGGACAAGGAAAATAAGAAATCTAAGTACAGATGCTATTTTAACAGAAATGAATTCCAAAAAGCCTATAGTAATTTAGGGTCAGATAGTTCTCATCCTGAAGTAAAAATGACACAGTCTCACTACATTGAAATCAAGGGGAGTATTGGTGGAGCAAGTTACTATGCACTTGAGTTAGGTTGGCAGGATCTGGCTCTTAATTTGGGTAAAAATCTAAGGGCAAAGTACTGGAAAGTAAATATAGGAATAAGAAGTAGCTTCACATGTAAAGGAACATGGGATATGGTAGCATGGTCAGTTCTGGGAAAAGTCAGGGTACGTCTACTCAGCAACTTTATTTAGAAATAACTAGCATTATTTCGAAATAACTTAGTCTGCGTCTACACAGCAGGCAGTTATTTTGAAATAATGTCCAAATACTGTCAAGCTAGAGGACTTCTTACTCTGACTCCTGTAACCCTCATTGTATGAGGAGTAAGGGAAATCGGAGGAAGAGTGCTCTATTTCAAAATAAGTGCTGTGTAGATGCTCCCAATTTCTATATTAGCTACGCAATTGACATAGCTCAATTTGCGTAGCTTATTTCGAGTTAAGCCCTGCAGTATAAACACACCCTTAGATATTGTAGCAACCATCATAGAACTTGAAGGGGAACAAAAAGGAACAGTTTGGAGGAGGTGTCAGGAAGCCCTTCTAGGTGCGTCTATACAGCAGGGCTTAACATGAAATGTGCTACGCAAATTGAACCACATAAATTGTGTAGCTTATTTCAAAATGGGAGCATCTACACAGCACTTATTTCAAAACAGAGCACTCTTCCTCTGACTTCCCTTACTTCTTGTACAATGAGGGCTACAGGAGTCGGAGTAAGAAGTCCTCCAGCTTGACAGTATTTCGAAATAACTGCCTGCTATGTAGACATGGAGTAAGTTCTTTCCAAATAATGTTGCTGTGTAGACGTACCCTCAGTGTCCACATGACTAGAATACTAGCTAAAATTACCGCACTTCTATAAATTGCCCTCTTAATAAAGAGCCAGCTTATTTTGAGAAATACAGAATATTCTCTTATTATTAAACAGCAAGTGGCACATAAAACAGATCTCATGTTTACTTACAAGAAGTCAGGTACACATTTGGTAGTAACTGAAGTACTGGTGCCTAAGGGAGCCTATATTACGGAGGGTTAGGTGGCCTAATGGTTAACACAAGGGATACGTCTACACAGCAACATTCTTTGGAAATAGCTATCCTTATTTCAAAATAACTTAGTCTGCATCTACACAGCAGGCAGTTATTTCGAAATACTGTCAAGCTGCAGGACTTATTACTCTGACTTCTGCAAACCTCATTGTACGAGGAGTAAGAGAAATCGGAGGAAGAGTGCTCTATTTCGAAATAAGTGCTGTGTAGACATTCCCAATTTCAAAGTAAGCTATTTTGAAAAAAGCTGCACGATGGACACCGCTCAATTTGCATAGATTACTTTGAGTTAAACCCTGCTGTGTAGACTCACTCCTATTGCCAATTCCCAGTGAGTAAGTCTTGTAGACCTGGTCCTCTTTTAATCAGATGTGAAGAGAGCTGCGTCAGTGATTTAATTCCCTCCTGAAGTGGGTCTAGTGTTAAAGGAGCCCAGGCTTGCACAGCCTACAAGGCTTTGACACGTGGCCCTAAGTGTCTGACATCCTCTCTGGGTCACTTCCTGCTGCTACTTTTCTCTCTAGCTTATAGTCCAAGATACGATGAAAAGGAAAAGAGAAGGAGACCAAACCATGAGTTTCAATCAGGCCTAGCACACGCAGTTTATTCGCTCAAGCAGGCTTCTCTAGCACCGTTATCAGGAGCCTTCAGGGTAGGGCTGTCCTCTGCTGCCTTCTTCTGGACTGTTTTGCTCCCTTTTCAGCCCCTGCCTCAATTGGAACTTACCCTTTAGGACTGGACAGGCAAGTCTACCTGGGCAGAGTACAGTGGAATTTGTATACCCCCTGCAGACTCTCTCACTGTAACAACTGGATTATTTCTTATTTTATCTTGTTGTTAGTGTGAATTCATTAAATTTGTTAAATTGTTGTAGCTGAAAGGCATGGTTTTGTTTGGTTTGGTTTTGTTTTAAGAACGGCCATAGTGGGTCAGACCAAAGGTCCATCTAGCCCAGTAGCCTGTCTGCCGACAGTGGCCAATACCAGATGCCCCAGAGGGAGGAATCACAACAGGTAATCCTCGCCTGATCCCTCCCCTGTGTCCCACTTCCAGACAAACAGAGGCTAGGGACACCATTCCTACCCATCCTGGCTAATAGATTGATTCATGGAGGTTGGGTCCATCAATGGCTATCTAGCTTAATTTTTTGAACCCTGTTACAGTTCTAGCCTTCACCGCATCCTCTGGCAAGGAGTGCCACAGGTTGACTGTGCACTGAGTGAAGAAAAACTTCCTTTTGTTTGTTTTAAACCTGCTGCCTATTAATTTCACTTGGTGACCCCTAGTTCTTATATTGTGGGAATGAGTAAATAACTTTTTCTTATTCACTTTTTCCATACCAGTCATGATTTTATAGTCCTCTATCTTATCCCCCCTTAGTGTCTTCTTTTCTAAGTTGAAAAGTCCAAAAGTCTTTTTAATCTCTCTTCATATGGGACCCATTCCAAACACCACTGGTTACCCCTCTCCATTCTGAAAATTTACCATTTATTCCTACCCTTTGTTTCCTGTCTTTTAACCAGTTTTCAATCCATAAAAGCACCTTCCCTCTTATCCCATGATAACTTAATTTACATAAGAGCCTTTTGGGAGGGACCTTGTCAAAGGCTTTCTGGAAATCTAAGTACACTGTATCTACTGAATCCCACTTGTCCATATGTTTACTGACCCCCTCAAAGAACTCTAGCAGATTAGTAAGGCATGATTTCCCTTTACAGAAACATGTTGACTTTCCCCCAACAAATTATATTCATCCATGTGTCTGGCAATTTTATTCTTTACTATAGTTTCAACTAATTTGCCTGATACTGACGTTAGACTTACCGGTCTTGCCATTGCCAGGATCACCTCTAGAGCCCTTTTTAAATATTGGTGTCACATTAGCTATGTTCCAATCATTAGGTACAGAAGCCGATTTAAAGGATAGGTTACAAACCACAGTTAATAGTTCCACAATTTCCCATTTGAATTCTTTCAGAACTCTTGGATGAATGCCATCTGGTACTGGTGACTTGTTACTGTTAAGTTTATCAATTTGTTCCAAAACCTCTTCTAATGATACCTCAATCTGGGACAATTCGTCAGATATGTCACCTAAAAAGAATGGCTCAAGTTTGGGAATCTCCCCAATATCCTCAACCATGAAGACTGAAGCAAAGAATTCATTTAGCTTCTCTGCTATGACTTTATCATCTTTGAGGGCTCCTTTAGCATCTCGATCATCCATGGGTCCCACTGGTTATTTAGCAGGCTTCCTGCTTCTGATGTACTTAAACATTTTGCTATTACTTTTTGAGTTTTTGGCTAGCTGTTCTGAAAACTCCTTTTTGGCTTTTCTTATTATACTTTTACACTTAATTTGACAAAGTTTATGGTCCTTTTTATTTTCCTCACTAGAATTTGACTTCCACTTTTTAAAATATATCTTTATATCTGTCACTGCCTCTTTTACCTGGTTGTTAAGCCAAAGTGGCACTTTTTTGGTTCTCTTATTGTGTTTTTTAATTTGGGGTATTCATGTAAGTTGGGCCTCTATTATGGTATCTTTGAAAAGTTTCCATGCATCTTGCAGAGATTTTACTTTTGTGACTGTACCTTTTAATTTCTGTTTAACTAACTTCCTCATTTTTGTGTAGTTCCCCTTTCTGAAATTATGATCACCATTTCCAAGCAGTCCAGTTATATTTATATCTTGAACCAGATCCTGCGCTCCACTTAGGACTAAATCAAGAATAGCCTCTACCCTTCTGGGTTCCAGAACCAGCTGCTGCAAGAAGCAGTCATTTAATGTGTCAAGAAATTGTATCTCTGCATCCCGTCCTGAGGTGATGTGTACCCAGTCAATATGGGGATAGTTGAAATCCCTCACTATTATCGGGTTTTTTAATTTAATAGCCTCTCTAATCTCCCTTAGCTTGTTATTGTCACTATCACTGTCCTGATCAGGTGGTTGATAATATATCCCTACAGTTATATTCTTATTATTGGAGCATGGAATTACTATCCATAGAGATTCTATGGAACATTTTGGCTCATTTAAGGTTTTTACTTCATTTGATTCTACATTTTTTTTTTATGTATAGTGCCACTTCCATTGATTGTTCTCATTCCACCAAGTTTCCGTGATGCCTATTATATCAATAGCCTCCTTTAAAAGTAGGTACAGTGAAACCTTTGTTATCCGGCACTCTGTTAACCAGAAAACTTTGTTAACTGGCATTGCCCCCAGCCACAATACTGTCACATCTTCAGGCTCACAGGCCTGGCTTGGTTTACTATGATTGGCTTAACAATTTTTTATTTAAGAAGTACTAATCATCTTTAACTCAAAATAGAAATGGGAGGCCAACTGCCTCATGCTACAAAACTACCAATATTAAAAACTTGAGTTTTACTATTATTGTCCATTGGTTTTTCCTAGGTTGATAGGCCCCTCAGATAACTGGAATTTTTAGATAACTGGAATGCCCTAATCCCCAAGCATACCAGATAACACAGGTTTTACTGTACTCCAGTTCACCCATTTTACTCTTTAGACTTCTAGCATTTGCGTATAAGCACTTCAATAATTTATCACTATTTATGTCTGCCATTTCCTGATGTGTTAGACTCTTTTTCATTTGATTATGTCTCATTTGATCTGACCCATGCTTCCATCCTCTCCTCCTGACTAGAACATAGAGCATCTCTATTAATAGAACCTCCCCTAATAGATGTCTCTGTCCGATCCATGTGCTCCTCCACACCTGTTGGCTTTCCCCCAGTCCTTAGTTTTGTTTTTTGGTGAGACATAGATATGGACCCTTAAAACTTAAAATGAATTTAACACAATGTATTGCTTTCCAATGTCAGCCATGATAAATATATATTCTTAATCCTGGATTAGATTTAAGGATAATAAAAAGTGTGGGAGTTTGCTATACTGTAGCCCTTGATCAGAATGAGCATCAGAATAATAAATGAGATAAAACAGACCAGAGCAGTTTTGGGGTGTGGAAACTAGTAATATAACTAATCAAATATGTCAACTGCTTAGGCATAAATTGGAGCATAGTAAGTATATACAATATCTCATATGTGTATAATGTTATCTAGGAGGCAATTAGAAAATACATTATTTTCAGTCTCAGTTTTGATAACAGGAGACAATGTGATTGTAATGAAGAGGTGGAAGAGATTCTAAATAACAATAATCATGGTTTCATTATAAATCTGAAACACAAACTATCTGAGCATTCCTGGGCTAGCTTCCCACAGATCTCGGCCAATTTATGATTGCTTCAAACTAATGTAAAATTAATGATTTCCGAGATGAATCAAGTGGAACTTGGTGGCTTTGACCATGTTTGTCCTCAATAACATTTGTATTTCTTTCTGCTCAAAGCCACCAGAAAATGCACACATCTTTAACAATAACCACATTATCTGACTGCTTATTCTTCTTCCTTCCCTATGCCATCTCTTCCCTGATTTTTTCATTCTGCTTTTTAATGATATCTAAAACTGAGAAATAAATGTTTTCAGGGACAGTTTGCCCTTCTGTGATCTCTGTGCGAAGAGCTTATAACTCTATTTTCTCTACAAATGAAATAAGCTCAAAACTGCTGCTGTTATATGTAAGATGTTTAAAAACAAACCAGACTTTATCAATACAGAATGGGTAACGACGCACACCACTACTCCTTGTGCAGCTTGCACAATTAAAAGAACCTAACAAATATTAGAATTCTTTGTGTTTAAATTTGCCTACTTGAAAAGGAGAATAGTCCATCTTTATTATTTTATCCACAAAAAGGCTGATTTTCCAGCACACCACTTTTGGTACATTGATTGCAAGTCCTCTTTTCTTCCTGTTTAGAGGTAGTGTACTTAACTTAGTTCCAGAGTGATAGCAATAAAATCCCTTCTGTTTAAAGTAATTGCTTCTCACATCTTTTTGTAAACTATTTTGTTTAGAGTAGCATTGTTATTATCTTTCACTCACTTTTTATAGAGGAGTTTACAGTTACCACAACAGGACCTAACACACTTTGAGTTGCTACAAAATAAGATAATGGATACAAACAATTTGAACTTTCACATGCAGCCTGAAACTTAAGAAAATGTGTGTGTGTGCAAACTTAAACAAAACTTTGAACTTATGTATATCTCTGGCATTACTGATTTGATTTCTGATATCAAATTAGGCATTTCTAAAATTTTATATGGGCTTTATCAAATTAGGTTTCTGTGTCTTTCACTGAATCTTCAGTTAGAAACACCTTCCAGAAGGTGACATCACAGTGCACTAACTTCTATGAATGACCTGGCTCTGTAGTTTCTCTTTTTTGCTTGAATACTAGTTTACCTGGTTGAAAATTCAAGCAAAACATTTGATTGAGTCTCATGCTAAATCCTCTTGAATTATGATTTATAGAATTAAGATTTTTTTTTCTTTTTTGTGCTTCTAGCCCCTTGCTGACAACAATACAATTAATTGATGGTCACATAAATGCCACTTTATACAGGAAACCTGCTGACTGCTATATTTACTTACACACCTCCAGCTTTCATCCAAAACACATCACTTGATCCATTGTCTACTGCCAAATCCTAAATTACAATCCATTTGTTCCAATCCCTCAGACAGAGACAAACACAACTCTCAAGTATTCTTAATACTGGAATACCCACCTGGAGAAGTGAAAAAACATTGATAAAGCCATGCATATTCCCAGAAGTCACCTACTACAGGACAAACCCAACAAAGAAAGCAACAGAACCCCTTTGGCCCCCCACTAAAACCTTGCCTACACGTCACCAGGGATCTACAACCTGTCATAGAGGACAATCCTTCACTCTCATAGGCTTTGTAATAGAAATGTAGCTGTGTTAGTCTGGTCTTGCTGAAACAAAAGAAGGGACTATGCAGCACTATGCAGTCTTTAAAGTGCTGCATAGTCCAGTCTTTTGTCTCATAGACTTTGGGAGGCTGACCAGTCCTCACTTACAATCAGCCCCCCAACCTGAGGCAAATACTCACCTCCAGCTTCTCACCCCACAACAGAAACAGTAATCCAGGAATTTATCCTGGCAGCAAACCCCATTGCCAACTCTGTCCAAACGTATACCCTAGTGACACCATCACAGGACCTAATCACACCAGCTATACCATCAAAGGCTTAATCTTCTGCACATCTACTAATGTCATATATGTCATCATGTACCAACAATGCCCTCCTCTCCCATATACATCAGACAAACCAGACTGTCTCTTTGCAAAAGAATAAGTGGATACAGATCAGACATTAAGAATGGCATCGTGCAAAGACCAGCAGGGGGAGCACTTTAATCTCCCTGGGCACAGTTTGGAAATTGCCATTCTTAGACAGAAAAACTTCAAAAACAGACTGCAGAGCGAAACTGCTAAGCTGGAATTCATAAGCAAATTTGACACCCTGAACCAGGGTTTAAATAAACACCTGTAGTGGTTTTCACATTCCAAAAGTAATCTCCCATTCAGGTATTCTCTCCTTCTCACCATTGTTGGAGATGAGCCACATCCATGCTGATTTCATTAGCACTGTTGTAACACTCCCATCTCTCTATCCATTTTTTCTTTGTCTTTTTCTCTTCAGCACCTGAGGAAGTGAGATGTACCTCACAAAAGCTTATGTTCTAATCATAGAATACTAGGACTGGAAGGGTCCTCGAGAGGTCATTGAGTCCAGTCCCCTGCCCTCATGGCAGGACCCAATACTGTCTAGACCATCCCTGATAGACATTTATCTAACCTACTCTTAAATATCTCCAGAGATGGAGATTCCACAACCACTCTTGGCAATTTATTCCAGTGCTTAACCACCCTGACAGTTAGGAACTTTTTCCTAATGTCCAACCTAAACCTCCCTTGCTGCAGTTTAAGCCCATTGCTTCTTGTTCTATCCTCAGAGGCCAGGAAGAACAAGTTTTCTCCCTCCTCCTTTTGACACCCTTTTAGATACCAGAAAACCACTATTATGTCCCCTCTCAATCTTCTCTTTTCCAAACTAAACAAGCCCAATTCTTTCAGCCTTCCTTCATAGGTCATGTTCTCTAGACCTTTAATCATTCTTGTTGCTCTTCTCTAAACCTTCTCCAATTTCTCCACATCTTTCTTGAAATGTGTTGCCCAGAACTGGACACAATACTCCAACTGAGGCCTAATCAGTGCAGAGTAGAGTGGAAGAATGACTTCTCGCTCACAACACACCTGTTAATGCATCCTAGAATCATGTTAGCTTTTTTTGCAACAGCATCACGCTGTTGACTCATATTTAGCTTGTGGTCCACTATAACCCATAGATTCCTTTCTGCTGTACTCCTTCCTAGACAGTTGCTTCCCATTCTGTATGTATGAAACTGATTGTTCCTTCCTAAGTGGAGCACTTTGCATTTGTCCTTATTAAACTTCATCCTGTTTACCTCAGACCATTTCCCCAATTTGTCCAGATCATTTTGAATTATGACCCTATCCGCCAAAGCAGTTGCAACCCCTACAAGCTTGGTATCATCTGCAAACTTAATAAGCGTACTCTCTATGCCGATATCTAAATCATTGATGAAGATATTGAACAGAACCAGTCCCAAAACAGACCCCTGCAAAACCGCACTTGTTACTCATAAATTGTTACTCATCAATAACCTCATCAATTTGTTAGTCTTTAGAGTGTCACTGAATTCCTGTGTTGTTGTTTTTTAAATATAAACTATTTTAATCATTAAATGTAGAGACCACTGGGTATCAAAATATAAAACAAAGCAAAAATAAATTTAAAGAAAACAAAAAAATCAAGAGGTGCATAATTAAAGAAAAGATATCAGAGAGCAAGGGTGATGTAATTCACATGAAGTGTGTTCAAACTGTAATAGCAACTTAGCTTAAAAGGAAGGAAGAAATCAATTGAAATAAAATGTCAAGGAGAAGATGGATTCTCATTCTAGGACCATCACAGCAAAGGCTCAATAATTAAGATAGAAAAGCAGTTTCTTAAATGATGACTGATGAACGTGCACAGATAACCACCAGGTCAAAGCTCATGAAGGAAGTTTCAGATATAACAAGGGGCCACATCATTAAAAGTTTTGAGGAGTTAATAGAACCAGCTAAAATATACTCACCTCTGCATAGTTAGGCAATGCAAGGCAGACATAATATAGTCACAGTAGCTCAAGCCAATGAGCAAACAAATTGCTGTATTATGATACAGATGCAAGTCATAGAGAAGTCTTTGTGTAATCCCTGGTAGAATGTTTGAGATGAAACAATAAAATCAGCAAATACTTCAGCATCAAAAATGGCAGACCTCTGCGTGTTTCATAACAGCTAGCAATGCTGACTTTTTTAGTAAGTAGGGCATGATTGTTTAAAATGGCACCACAACCAAAGAAGTTGAACAATAATAGGCAGACATGGTGGGGGTGCTGTACAGTATGACACCATCCCCTACACTTTGTTCGTCTACTGTGACCACAAAATCTGATTCAATGCCTAAAATAATGGGCTAACAATGCTGAAATGAAAGCAATCAGGAGGACCCTGTTTGGCGTGGCATGAGAAAACTATTCAACAGAAGCCAGTCAATGATGGTCTCTGCAGGGAAGACCAATACCTGGGATGTGCACCTGCATGTGCTATATTAAATTGGCTTATACAGAAAAGTGTTTCCTTGAATTTTATTGGTGGCCATTTTAGAGGTATGTAATGGAGATACAACGCTACTGGCTGTTTGTTTCTACTAATACTAAATATTTCTAACTGATTTCAGGCTGCATGCACCCAAAAGGACTGATGAACTTTGACAGACAAATTAATACACTGTATTAAAATATTAAAGGACACTTGTCTCAATTTTACCGTATGCAAATGAAATTACCCACGTAGTTAAATTTTTACAGTAACTAAGATAGTAAGTTAACTACTGGTCCATGAATTTCAAAAGTGTCACACAGTATTTTATTATGAAACTCAGATCCCATTGGCAATTGTAAGGCTAACTCCCACGCACTGCCTTGACAATTTGCCTCACCTGTCTACTGTCTTGTTCATAGTTGTCAACTTCCAGATTTTGGGAGGGAGGGGACTAGATCCCTACTCCATCTCCTTCCTCCACTCCACCTCTTCCCCTAGTACTCCAATTCTTTTAGCCCCTGCTGTGCCCCCTCCTCCAAGGGTTCCACGTATTCAGGATGCCTTCCCATAGTTGGAGGGACTCAATCTAAGGGGTTTGTTACATTCCCCTGTACTCAGCCCTTGTGACTGAGGGGTGAGGGGCTGTGTCTTTCCACCATAGTGCCCCCCCCATGTTCTTCCATTCTCTCTGAAGGCAGGACCCCAGGTGTACAGCAGGAGAGAATCACTTTTAACACCAGGCCCTCCTAGTCACTGCTCTGCAGCCCTGTACAACAGCTGCCTGAGAGAGCCTGGCTGGGGATGAAGTGGCTTCTGCTCTGCCCCTAGCTTAGCTGCTGGGAACTCCAAGTACCTGAGCATGGGCACAGAGAAGAAGTCACCTCCCCAGCCAGGTTCTCTCAGGCCGAGGCCATGCAGAGCTGCAGGGAGCATGTCAGTGCCTGGAAGTGGCCCTTCCACTTCCAACATCTGGCCATCACCCAGGCCCACCCCTAATCTGCCTCATGCGTCTCCCTAACCGTCAGCTGTTTGGCATTATGCCAGAGGCACTGATTTGGATGTGTGGAAAGCAAGCTGATTGGTGGAGCCAGGGAAGCAGGGTTGGGGGGAGGCCTGCCAGTAGGTACTCAGCACCACTTTTTTTTCTATGGGAGCTCCGACCCCAAGCACCAAGAGAGTTGGTCCCGATCCTCTTGTTTACATAAATTACTTGACACATTTCAGTGTGAACTACAGTCAGAGGGCCACATTCACTTGTGTTAGCTCTGAGAAATGCACACTCTGTTTTCCTGGTTCATTGTCCTTTGTGGGGAAATCATGCAAGGAAGGACAGATAACAACCTCTAGTTACCTTGTTTCTGACTTAACACTTATAGGACGATTTTAGCTCTAAAAGAGCCCTTTGTGATGCTCTCCAGTGGTACACTGGGTTGTGACACAGCTCACTGTTACTTGCCTTTAGTGTGAAACAGTCTTGTCTGAGCCTGCATCTGAGCTTCCTGGAATTAACAGCCTCTAGCATCACAAGCTTTTCTGTCCAGGTCTCCACAGATCTCACTCTCAGTTGAGGCTAGTAACAGGCATACACCAATTCTTGAGTCTCCGATCCTTCCTTAAATAAGTGATATAAATAGAGAGCTCCAGAAAGGCACTTCACTGAATACCTATGGTATTTTAATTGCACCAGCAAGTAACTGGATAAAACATGCCATTTTTAAACTGTTGCAACTCTACTGGTTTATATGGTATTATTACCAATTTATATGAATGGATGTAAGAGAAGCAGGTATGGAATACCTCAAAATCAAAGTGCTCGATTCCACTTCTGTTTACTCCAGGATAAACCCAGAGTAATTGTGCTGAAGTCAGTAGTATTATTTTGCAGTTCCTTTAGTGAGAAATCAGAATTTGGCCCAGCACAAGATGTTTAAGAATATCTTATGCAATTTAATGAGATCATTAGATTTAATCACTCTAATCCGTCATTAAACTTGGAGTGGTTCTAAAATAAGTTATGTTTCTAAACACCACTACTTAAAAAACCTTCTAATCCTTTTAGTTAAATAAGTCAGAATTGTAGGGAGAAAATCATTGTTTACACAATTCTTTATTTTCACAAAACTGTGTTTCAAAGTTTGAGCTCTTAAAAGAAACAAGTATATTTTAGTAAAGGAACCAGAGCACTGGTATGTGCTTTTGATAAAAATAAGACTTTAGTGGTTCAGCCTATTTTATTTGTTTTCCTATCCATTTCCTTTAATTAAGTTGCATAGTTATAAGAGAAAATATGCATGACTTTTAGAATATTAATTTAGTTTCTTGCACTTTCCTACTTCATTTAAGTAAGATTAGCCAAAGGCATTTCTTAGGTGGAATTAATAATATACATGAAATATAAAGATCCATTTTATTCAATAATTACATTATTGGGACTCAATGAGATAAATCAATCTCCCTTGGTACAGTTACATGGCCTGATAGTGTGATCCAGTGGTATCCATAGGGACAGGTACAGTGCAGAACACCTGGACTAACAAGTTGGAAACCTAACGCTAAAGCGTTTGTGAGCTTGAAAAGAAGCTGGTAAAAGCCCACTGCTATCCTTGCTGAGTAAATTGCTTAAAGCCTCTTGTTGCATAATTATTCTTTATCTGATTATTTAAAATTGTTCTGCATTGTGGCTCATAAAAACAGCTAAATTATTAAATCCTGTTGCCATAGCAATTAAATTATTTCACAAACTTTGAACAAATGGATGCATTAAAACATTTCCAAAGTGGGATTTCAGTTTTAATTTGGAAGAAAATAAGCAACAGCTTTTTTTCCCCATTAAAAATGGGTTTTGCAACATTATGATGAATATCTAACACTGACAAATGCTCATTTTGGGGGTTAGTTCTAGATCTAATTAGAAAAAGAATGTTTGCAGCCATCAAACTTCATTTGATTTTAAGGTGGCACATGTTTTAGTTACAAACAATTAACAATAAATTAGAAATGAACACAATGTAGAACACCAATGACCTGGTGAATCTTCCAAGGAGAAATCCTGTGAAATCATTCTTCAGAGTCCTCCATCTGAAAGGCGTTCATAAGAACAGAAGAATGCCCACGATGAGTCAGACCAAAGGTCCATCTAGCCAAGTATCCTGTCGTCTGACTGTGGTCAATGTCAGGTCCCCCAGAGGGACTGAACAGAACAAGTAACTGTCAAGTAATCTATTCCCTGTCATTCATTCCCAGCTTCTGGAAAACAGAGGTTAGGACACCATCCCTGCCCATTCTGGCTAATAGCCACTGATGGACCCATCCTCCATAAATTTATCTAGTTCTTGTTTTCAATCTTGTTATAATCTTGGCCTTCATCACATCCTCTGGCAAAGATTTCCACAAATTTGACTGTGTGTTGTGTGAAAAAATACTTCCTTTTGTTTGTTTTAAACCTGCTGCCTATTAATTTCATTTGGTGACCCCTAGTTCTTGTGGTATGTAGAGGAGTAAATAACACTTATTTATTTTCTCTACATTAATCATGATTTCATAGACCTTTAGATATCCCCCCTTTGTCATCTTTTTTCCAAGTTGAAAAGTCCTAGGCTGTGTCTAAACTACACCCCTCTGGCGGCAGAGGGATGTAAATTAGACACATCGAAAGTGCAAATGAAGCTGGGATTTGAAACTCCTCATTTTTTGAGGAGTACAGGACCTTTCGAAACAGGGCATTTCTGTTGAAAATGCCCCGTCTAAACTGCCAGGTTTTTTTTTCACAAAAAAGCAGCAGCCACCATTCTGCAAATGAAGCACGGGATATTTAAATCCCAGCTTCATTTGCACTTTTGATACGTCTAATTTACATCCCTCTGCCGACAGAGGAGTATAGTTTAGACCTACCCCTAGTCTTACTAATCTCTCTTCATACAAAAGCTGTTGCATACCATTCATTACAAACATGATGCAAAAGCTCCAATAAATGAACATATCTGATATTAATTCCTAGAGAAATTTTATAAAATCCTGCAACCCCTTCCTCTCAGAGGCCTTGGGGAGAAGGCCAATCCTCACCAACAGACAACCCCCTAACCTCAAACAAATTCTTTCCAGTAACCATGCAACACACTTCCATCATAATCATCCAGGAACCCACCTCTGCAATCAGCTCTGGTGCCAATTCTGTCCATACATCTATACAAGTGTACATCACTGGACACCACCACATCAGCCACTATATTAGGGGCTCATTTAACTTCACATCTACTAATGTGATCTATGCCATCAAATGCCAACAATGCCCCATTGCCATGTATATTGGCCATACTGGACAGTCTCTACGGGAAAGAATCAATGGACACAAATCAGACATCCAAAAAGGCAACCACAGAAACCTTCATCACTGTGTTCTTCAGTTTCCCCACATGCAATGTGAGGGGAAATATATTTACCTTCTTTCATAAAGCATGTATGAAAAGCACTGCATAAAGAGCTATGTCTGCTGTTCACTGTCCTAACTGGGATCATCTGGACTCAGATCAATACTGAGTAACCAGTTCCCATGTCTGGTGCTATACATAGCTGGAAATGAAAGTCTTTATAGGTTACTTGGACAGGACAATGGAAATTCTCATCAGTCATTATTTGACTGGAGATTAATGATATGGTGACTTTTACTTCTCAGAGGCACCGTTACATGCAAAATGCATAGTGTAAGTAGCTTTAACTGATGTGTACATGTCCACAGAACTCCTAACTACATCATCTCCTGCAAAAAATGGTCGTAAGCCATTCCCTAGCATTATGGAGTGTTTAATCTCTACAAAATAATTTTCATGTACAATCTTGCAACTCTGAAATGAAATGAAGAGCCTGGAAGAGGAAGAATTGAAGCTGAAACACTGAATAACTCTACTAAAATAGCCATGTTTCTTCATATCATTTAGCAGATGAGCCCATGGCTGCCTCCGTATTTTCTAGAACCAGCTGTTATTATAGCCTTGGGCTAGACACCAGCACTCTGTGTCCTGTTGGCAAGATAGGACTCGTACCTTTCATGTGATGAATCCACTGGGACTTGCTTTTCAACATGGCCATCTCTCTCTCCCTCCCTCCCTCCCTGGCTCTCTCCTTCCTTCCATGGTATACTGCCACAGTTTCAGTCAGTAGAGGCACTTGAACTGAATGCTTCTGGAAAGCTCTGTAAGAGACCATTTTGAACAGGCTGACAGGTTTTTGTTGTTGTTTGTTTTTTGGATTATGAAAGTATAAAGCCTAAAGGTACCTGGAAGAGAACAGGTCATATTCACATTGTTTCATTTTTACCCTCATCTGTACTTTGTTTCCTTTTCTGTTTATTTTCTGTATCAAGTTATGGGTCTAATGAGAAATTAACTTAGTAAACCTCATACTAAGGTGTTTCCTCAATGTAACATTTTAATTGGTCCTGGAGTTGTTCTTTCCTGCTCCTCTGACATCATCCGTCTTCTGGTACCTGCATCTGGGGAGATAGGCAGAAGCATCCTAAAATGTGTTAAAGTGCGCTCCATTGACCCCTCTAGCTCTTGGGCAGATATTTATCTAATCACAAAACAAAACTCGGGTGGGATTTTCGGAAGCATCCAGAGGAGAAAGGCATGCAATTTCCATTGAAAGCCACTAGGTGCCTAACTCCTGTAACATATGAGTGCTCAAAACAAAACTCACCTTAAGTTTCAAATGAAAATAGTGACACCAATTTTGCTGTAGCACATAGGGATAGCATTATAATAATAGGCACACACCTACAGAAACACACATACAGAAACCTGTTGGGGAGCACTTTAAATCCCTTCTCCAGGACAGCAGGGATGGATGGTGATGGTTCTGCTGTTGTTACCTGCACGGAGTGTGCCATGTTTGTCTTCCTCCCAGAAGAACAGATTTCATCTGCACTAAGTGCAAGCTGGTCGCCATTTTGGAAGAAAAAATTAGAGGGCTGGAAGCCCAAGTGTCGACCCTACGCTCGATCAGAGAGGATGAAGACTTCCTCGATACAAGGCAGTGTTTAATCCTTCAAGCATGGCAGGCAGAAGAGCCGGAGAGGGCAGTACGTGACCAGGAAGAGAACTGGGAGCATGTAACTTCTAGAAGGGGAAAAAGGCCAGCATGGGAATCCCCCAATGCTATAGAGGTAAGTAATCGCTTTCAGGCTCTCTCCACAGGCTCTGCGGTGCTGAATGCTTTGGAAGGGATCTCACAAGGAAGAAACCGGGAGGGAACACCATCTACTGGAAGGCATGGGACGCGTAGTCCTAGGGATGAGGGTTCCACGGCCACCGTCCCCAAAAGAAAATGACGGGTGGTGGTGGTCGGGGACTCCCTCCTAAGAGGGACTGAGCCATCCCTCTGCCGTCCGGACCTGGAATCTCGAGAGGTATGCTGCTTACCAGGAGCTCGCATTCAGGATG
Source organism: Rafetus swinhoei (assembly GCA_019425775.1). NCBI lineage: Eukaryota > Metazoa > Chordata > Testudines > Trionychidae > Rafetus > Rafetus swinhoei. The sequence goes on from CM033424.1 coordinate 129,074,795, forward strand.
TGACTGAGAGGCTTACCAAACTGATCAAACCTTCGGATCGCTACCCCTTCCTGCTTCTCCACGTGGGAACTAACAATACGGCCAAGAATGACCTTGAGTGGGTTACTGCAGATTATCTAGCGCTGGGAAGAAGGATCCAAGAACTCAGAGCGCAAGTGGTGTTCTCGTCCATCCTCCCTGTTGAAGGGAAAGGACTGGGCAGGGATCGTCGAATTGAGGACATAAATGCGTGGTTGCTCAGGTGGTGTCGCAGAGAGGGCTTTGGTTTCTTCGACCATGGGACTCTGTTCCGGGCACAAGGATTGTTAGGAAGAGATGGGATCCACCTAACCAAGAGAGGAAGGAGCATCTTATGGCAGGCTTGCAAACCTAGTGAGGAGGGCTTTAAACTAGGTTCGTCTGGGGACGGTGACCAAAACCCTGAGGGGAGTGGGAAAGTCGGATACCGGGAAGAAATGCAGAGAGGAACGAGCAAGAAAGGAGGACCCCTGTTTCGAATGGAGAAGATAGGGTGATCAACTGGTTACCTGAGGTGTTTGTACACTAATGCGAGAAGCCTGGGCAACAAACAGGAAGAACTGGAGGCCCTGGCCCAGTCCGAGAAATATGATTTAATTGGGATAACAGAGACTTGGTGGGATGACTCGCATGACTGGAGCGCTGTCATGGAAGGGTATAGACTGTTCAGGAAGAACAGGCAGGGGAGAAAAGGAGGAGGAGTTGCACTATATGTAAGAGAGCACTATGATTGCTCTGAACTCCAGTATAAAGAGGAGAAAACCTGTTGAGAGTCTATGGGTTAAGTTTAAAGGAGCAAACAACAGCAGTGATGTTGTGGTTGGTGTCTGCTACAGGCCACCGAATCAGGTGGATGAGGTAGATGAGGCTTTCTTCGACAACTGAGAGAAGCTTCCGGATCGCAGGCCCTGGTTCTCGTGGGGACTTTAATCACCCTGACATCTGTTGGGAAACCAATACGGCAGTACACAGGCAATCCAGGAAGTTTTTGGAGAATGTTGGGGATAACTTCTTGACACAAGTGCTGAAGGATCCGACCAGGGCCGTGCGCAGCTTGACCTTCTGCTCACAAACAGGGAGGAACTAATAGGGGAAGTGGAGGTAGGTGACAACCTGGGAAGCAGTGATCATGAGATGGTAGATTTCAGGATCCTGACCAAAGGAAGAAAAGAGAGTAGTAAAATACACACCTTGGACTTCAAAAAAGCAGATTTTGACTCCTCAGAGATCTGATGGGCAGAATCCCTGGGATGCTAACATGAAGGAAAGGAGTCCAGGACAGCTGGCAGTATTTTAAAGAAGCCTTATTGAAGGCACAGAAAGAAACCATCCCGGCCTGAAGCAAGAGAGGCAAACATGGTAGGAGACCGGATTGGCTTATGGGGAAATCCTTGGTGAACTTAAGCACAAAAGGAAGCTTACAAAAGTGGAAACTTGGACAAATGACCAGGAGGGATTTAAATGTATAGCTCGAGAATGCCGAGGGGTTATCAGGAAGGCGCGCAAATGGAATTGCGACTGGCTAAGGATGTGAAGGATAACAAGAAAGGTTTCTACAGGCATGTTAACAAGAAGAAGGTGATCAGAGAGGGGGTGCGGCCCCTACTGGATGAAGGAGGTAACCTATGTGGGGAAAGCTGAAGTACTCAATGCTTTCTTTGCCTCTGTATTCACAGACAAGGTCGGCTCCTGGACTTCTGCGCTAAGTGACTCAAGATGGGATGAAGATGGACAGCCCATGGTGGGTAAAGAACAGGTTAGGAACTATTTAGAAAAGCTAAACGTACACAAATCCATGGGTCGGACTTAATGCATCCGAGGGTACTGAGGAGTTGGCAAATGTCATTGAGGAGCCTTTGGCCATTATCTTTGAAAAGTCGTGGAGATCGGAGAAATCCCGGATGATTGGAAAAAGGCAAATGTAGTGCCCATCTTCAAAAAAGGGAAGAAGGACGATCCAGGGAACTATAGGCGGTCAGTCTTACCTCGGTTCCTGGAAAAATCATGGAAGGGATCCTTAAGGAATCCATTTTGAGGCACTTGGAAGAGAGGAAAGTGATTAGGAATAGTCAGCATGGATTCACAAAGGGCAAGTCGTGCCTGACCAATCTGATTAGCTTCTATGATGAGGTAACTGGCTCTGTGGATGTGGGAAAGTCAGTGGATGTGATATACCTTGACTTTAGCAAGGCTTTTGATACGGTCTCCCACAATATTCTTGCCAGCAAGTTAAGGGAATGCGGATTGGATAAATGGACAGTAAGATGGATAGAAAGATGGCTAGAAGGCTGGGCCCAGCGGGTAGTGATCAACGGCTTGATTTCAGGTTGGCGGTCGGTTTCTAGCGGAGTGCCCCAAGGTTCGGTTCTAGGACCGGTTTTGTTCAATATCTTTATTAATGACCTGGATGAGGGGATGGATTGCACCCTCAGCAAGTTTGCGGATGACACTAAGCTAGGGGGAGAGGTAGATATGCTTGAGGGCAGAGATAGGGTCCAGAGTGACTTAGACAAATTGGAGGATTGGGCCAAAGAAATCTGATGAAGTTCAACAAGGACAAGTGCAGAGTCCTGCACTTGGGACGGAAGAATCCCAAGCACAGTTACAAGCTGGGGACCAACCAGTTAAGTAGTAGTTCTGCAGAAAGGACCTGGGGTTACAGTGGATGAGAAGCTGGATATGAGTCAACAGTGTGCCCTTGTAGCCAAGAAGGCTAATGGCATATTAGGTTGCATTAAGAGGAGCATTGCCAGCAGATCCAGAGATGTCATTATTCCCCTTTATTCGGCTTTGGTGAGGCCACATCTGGAGTATTGTGTCCAGTTCTGGGCCCCACTACAAAAGGATGTGGACACATTGGAGAGGGTCAGCGGAGGGCAAAAATGATTAGGGGCTGGAGCATATGACTTATGAGGAGAGGCTGAGGAGTTGTGTCTGTTTAGTCTGCAGAAGAGAAGAGTGAGGGGGGATTTGATAGCAGCCTTCAACTTCCTGAAGGGAGGTTCCAAAGAGGATGGAGAGAGGCTGTTCTCAGTAGTGACAGATGGCAGAACAAGGAGCAATGGTCTCAAGTTGTGGTGGGAGAGGTCCAGGTTGGATATTAGGAAAAACTATTTCACTAGGAGGTAGTGAAGCACTGGAATGGGTTACCTAGGGAAGTAGTGGAGTCTCCATCCCTAGAGGTGTTTAAGTCTCGGCTTGACCAAGCCCTGGCTGGGTTGATTTAGTTGGGATTGGTGCTGCCTAGAGCAGGGGGCTGGACTTGATGACCTTCTGAGGTCTCTTCCAGCTCTATGGTTCTATGATTCTATGATCTACCTAATCACTGTTTAAAAGATCTTCAAGTGGCTGTCTTGTCACAAACCAATTCTACAAGCCAAATAACAGAGAGGCGTTGGAATTACAATTCATCCGCAAGTTCAATTCTCATGCTAATGGCTTCAATCCTGATGAGGGATGGTTGGGACACTATCAACCTAACATTCAATGAAGGTCAAACAGCTCTTTGTGTAGATTTCTGTTATTGCCTTTGATTCTTATCTGCTTCGTTTTAACTACCCAATCTTCAGGTGCTTACTGACTCCCAGTTCTGCCTTTCTGTTTTTCCCTTTGATATTTCCATACCCTCTGTTCCTTGTTTCCCACCCTCCCTCCTTTTTTTCCTCCCACCCCCCTTTTCTCCTATGTATTTTGGGTCTGCACATCCTAAACTCAAAACTCCGGTTATCTGAAGAAGTGGGCTGTGCCCACAGAAGCTCATGATACCATCTACGTGTTTTGTTAGTCTATAAAGTGCTACCAGACCATTTGTTGTTTTTTAAGTTTAACCTGAGGAACTGTTATTAATCGATTCCTTGAATGTATTCAGTGGAAAAATAAGAATCCATTTTCTTTGAGGAAATGAAACAAAGCCAACATTTTCATAGCTGGTATCTAATATGTGATTGCAAGCAATATATCATTGCTACTAAGAGTCCAGGGAAAGTAAGTTACATTTCCTCTCTCACCCTTGAGATGGTATTTTGAACAGCTACTTAGCAAGACAAAGACACCAGCCCAATCAAGAATCATTATGTCACTTTTGGTAAGAAACAAACACTGAAATATAATTTAGGTTCCAAGCAATTACAGTTTGAAACTGTTAAGCAGCAGTACGTGTATGCAAGTAGTTGAGTCTTCACCAGAGTATCATTAAAAGTTATTAGATGACTGCAAAGTATAGGTGTCCTGGTTTAACATCGAAATTAAAATGGGAAAAGGGCATCTCCCTCACACACAGGCTATGTCTAGACTTCATTGCCATGTCAGGATACCGGAAGTATCCCGAAATAGCAACGCATCCGCTATTTTAGAAAAATTTTCGAACTAGGGGACACAATCTTTTGCCATCCCCGTAAACCTCGTTCTATGAGGAATAAGGGATGGCTCAAAAAAGCACTTTTTTTCTGAAATTTGGTACCATGTAGACATGCCACATTTCAAAGTAGCCTCTTTGGAAATAAAATCAAAATTTTACAGTTTTACAGTGCAGCCTAGACGTAGCCACATACACATACACACCACAAACCCTGCGCAGCAAACATGGAGCTTGAGAACTACATAAATGTAAATACATAATATTTTCTTCTGAATTGCGCGAGTTACAATTCATGAAGGTTCAGCATATTAATTGTATAGAAGAACAGTAATTGAGGCTAGTGGTATAAATTATCCCACTCAGTTCTAAAAGGAAGACATTGTTAATGATGCCAGTGACATGGGAGCATAAAGATGTGGTAAAACAAGTTATGATATATATATATATATATATATATATATATATATATATATATATATAATAGCTGGCAGCATAATCAAAGATTTTGAAATTCTTTATAGTTTGGTACCTGGAGGAAATAAGAAAACACAAGATTATAAGAGATACTCAGGCAAACAAATCCTGAGCTACAAACAAACAAAAAAAGACAAATACCCCACTCTTCTACTGTGAATTGAAAAAAACCCAACCCTAATCTTTTGAAAATTATAAACTAAAGGTATTTTTTCCTCACTGCAGTTCAGAAGCAACACATTATCAAATTCTGCTCTTCTTACTCCATGAGTAGTCCCTCTGAAATGAGTCTATTTGTGAAGTGAGACATTACACAGTATATTTAAGGATATGACCACACATAAATCAAAATAGATATATTTTGCTCAAAGTATTTTTTAAAAATGTGATTAACCAAATATTCAGCCATAAAACTAGGTCCATAATGAACATGTCTGCATTGCACCTGTGAACAAGCCTTCAAGTTCAGGGCCATAGACTTGTGATAGTGGGGCTTACACTAGCACTCCAAAACCACTATCCAGATAAGTAATAGAGATGTAGCCGTGTTAGTCTGGTCTTGCTGAAACAAAACACAGGACTATGCAGCACTTTAAAGACTAACAAGATGGTTTATTAGCTTTCGTGGACCAGACCCACTTCCTCAGATCAAATCGTGGAATAAAATTGGCATGACCATATCTACCAAAGGGATACAATCAAAAAAAGCGAACACATATAAAATTGACAAATCAGTTTTTATTTTATTTTAATTCTAAAATCTGATTTGTTAATTTTATATGTATTCACTTTTTTTGGCTGTATCCCTTTCGTATATATGTTGTGCCTATTGGAGTCCGGGAGGTGGGCGGGCGTTAGCCCGTCCACATCTAAAGGACCTCCCCCCAGCCTATGGGGAGGGTCCACTGAGCCCAGGAAACCAAGTAATTACTTGGGACAAATAAAAAAAACAAGGACAGGTGTGAGGTCAAAGGGCTAAAACAAGGGAACCGGATGGGGACACCGAGCAGAGAACCGGACAGCGCCCACTGCCCCTCGAAGGTCTCGAGAGCCAGCGGACGCCGCCCAGTGGAACTCTGCCCGGATACGTGGCGGATGCAGGAGCGGAAATAGGCCCCACAGTCGCAGGCCCCTCCCCGGCCAACCTCTGCTCCTGGTCTTATAAATTACCATCTTGGCGATAGCCAGGAGGAGGTTGACCAGGAGGTCCCGCGACTTTGTGGGGCCTCGGATGGGTGTGCATAAATTAACAAGTGGGAAAAGTGCAGCCAGAACCTTAACAGAAGATTCTGGAGGAGCCGAAAGAGGGTTGTAACCTGGCGCACTCAATGTAGATGTGCGCCAGGGTCTCCCTCACGCCACAGAAGAGGCACGTGTCGGGGTGGGGTGAACCGCGCCAAGTACACGCCCGTGCTCACAGCTCCGTGCAGGATTCTCCAGCAGATGTCCCGGTGGGCCGTGGAACCAAGGTCGAATAGAGGCTGGCCCACAGGGCTCCCCACCCTCCATTGGTGGTAGGAGGTCCCGCCACTTGGTGTCTGGGCGGGACACAAGGGTGGGGAAGTGGAGCGTGTGAAGCACGAGCGTGTACAGGTGACTCTTTGGCGCGGTTCGGAAGGGGATCGGCTGCAACGCGTGCAGCCGGCTCGGGTGACGAGGGGGAGGCGGTCGGGGAGGTACGCGGGGCTTAGGGCCGACGGATAGATCGGGCGGGCCGGGGGTGAGGGGCGGGCGGGGTTCACCCTCTCGCAGGACCTTGTCGAGGTAAACCCGAGCGGTGGGCGGCAAAGCGTCCTTCACCTCCTGAAGCACGCGCCGGGGAGTACGTAGGGTGGAGAGCCCCATGCGCTGGGCGAGCGCCGCGGGATCCACCCAGTCTCCCCGGTCGTAGTCCAGGAGATCTCCGATCCTTGTGACTTCTGCCAGGACCAGCCTCTGGCGCACCGAGGGGGACTCCGCCGCCTGCACACGTAGATGGGGATTGTGTAGCAGGGGCTCGCGAGAGAGGTCTGCCCCACGGTGGCTCCCAAGGGCCTGGTCGCCTCTAGTAGCTTCCAGGCCCGGAGGAGGTCCTGGTAGAAGGCCGGCAGCTCGGAGAGGTCTCGCGGAAGACCTCTCAAATAAAGGAGCTGCCGGTCATATCGGAGCCTCGGAGGCGGCGATAAAGTGTGCGCCAGCGTGCTCCACGCCGGACTACCTGCATCAAATAGGAGCCTCTGCAGGGCCTGGAGGCGGAGGACACGAACCCGCGTGCAAACACGTCAGGCCCTGCCCTCCCTCCTCCAGGGAAGATGGAGAACCCCTGCAGAGACCCAATGCAGTCCTGGCCAGAAGAACCGCAGTAGCAGCTGCTGGATCTGATCCAGGAAACCGGGGCGGGACCAGGGTGCTGAGATGGTGCCAGAGCATGGACAGGACTAGTTGGTTAAGCACCAGTACCCTCCCACGCAGGGAGAGGCACCGAGCAGTCCTGTCCATCTCCGCAATCGCTCAGCCACCCTGGACTCTAAACCTTGCCAGTTCTCTGGCGAAGAGGATGCGTGGCAGAGAGAAAAACGCCGAGATAGAGCAGCGGACCGCGCTCCACCTGATGGCCTGAAGCGCGGGCGGGAGGAGCTCGCCTGCCACCCGGCCCCTACCACCAGGCCAGAGCTCTTGACCCAGTTGACCCGGGCGGAGGAGGCGCCGAGTAGACAACAGCAGGCCTCCACCCGCTCCAGGTCTCGGGTCCTGGACCACGAGGAGCACGTCGTCGGCGTGCGCCGACAGGACCGCCGCATCTCCGGCTCACGGAGCACCAACCCGTCAACCTCTTGCGAAGAAGACGGAGGAAGGGCTCGATGGCCAGAGTATACAGCTGGCCCGACAGCGGGCAGCCTTGGCGTACTCCGCCCGAAGCTGACCGGTGCGGTCAGGGTCCAGTTGAGCTTGACCAAACACTCCGCAGCGTACAGCACCTGGAGAAAGCCCACAAAGCGGGGCCCGAAGCGAAGGCCCGCAGAGTGCCCAGGAGATACCCGAGGTCCATCCTGTCGAGCGCCTTCTCCTGATCCAAGGACAGGAGGCGAGCGACAGACCGTCCCTAGCTCTAGGAGATCCCGGACCAAGTAAAGGTTGTCGAAGATGGTACGGCCCGGGACGGTGTAGGTCTGGTCTGGATGGACCACGTCCGCCAGCACGGACTTGAGTCTCAGGAGATGGCTTTAGCAACGATTTTATAGTCCGTGCTGAGGAGGCGAGGCGGGGCGCCAATTCCTCAGATCGCGGAGGTCCCCCTTCTTGGGCAGCAAGGCGAGCACGGCTCGTCTGCACGATAAAGGAGGACCCGCTCTCCAGGGACTCGGCCCAGGCGCTAGCAAGGTCGGGCCGAGGCGTCCCAGAACACGCGGTAGAACTCCACGGTCAGCCCGTCCGTGCCGGGATTTATTGGTGGGCATGAGGCGGAGGGCTTCGAGAACTCGGCCAGGAGAGAGGCAGCTCTGGCCGGTCCCGGTCGCCAGCGCTGACCGTCGGGAGTTCGTTCCAGAGAACCCTGCGGGCGTCGGCGTCGGTCGGATCCGGGAGAAGAGAGAGGCGTAGAAGCGCGAGCCTCTCGCGCATCTCCACGGATCCGTGAGGGTGCCGTCCTCCGCCAGAAGGCAGGCGATGTGCCTTTTAGCCCCCTCTTTTCTCCAGGGCATAGAAGAAGCGGGAGCCTCGATCCATCTCCCGAAGGAGATGGATACGAGAACGAACAAAGGCACCCGGGCTCGAAGGTCCTCGAGGCCCGGAGTTCTTCCCGCTTCTCGATGCGCTCCGCGGAGGCGGATCCTCAGGGCTTGTGGCCAGCCGCCTCTCTAGCTCTAAAACCTCCGTTCCAACTGCTCCATCGCCGCATCCCTCCGCCGGCTGGCCCGGGTGTAGTCCCGGCAGAAGAGCAGCGTCGCACCTTCCCCACATCCCACTACCGCCGTGCGAGAAAGCGCACCGCCACCCGCGCCAGGCCAGCCAGAACTCCCGGAAGGGCGCTCACGAAGCCCACGTCCTCCAGCAGGCTGTTATTGAAATGCCAGTAGGCGGCCCGGCCTCTCCGAAGAAAGAGGCCTTCACGGCCACTAAATGGTGGTCGAGAATGGGGCGGCGGATGCTGGAGGAGTGGGCCCGTAAGAGATGATGACGAGACAGATAAATGCGGTCCAACCGGGAGTGGAAAGACCGGCGACCCACCACCTGGGCGTAGGTAAATACCGTTTCCTCGCCCAGGTGGAGGTCACGCCAGGCGTCCACCAGGGAGTGGTGGTCTATTATCTCCTGAGGGCGTCCCACGGCGGCGGGCACTTCTCGGGCCCGTCACGGTCCCGGTCCTCGAGGTGCAATTGAAGTCCCGCCCAGAACCAGGCACTCGCCGGGATCCAAAGAGCCGAGGAAGGCAGGCGCCCGCTGATAGAAGCGAAGCCTCTCCGAGACGGACGGCGGGCGTAGATGTTGACAAGATTTAGCGTCAGCCCCTCTATCGAACCGGAGATGCAGCAGGCGACCCTGCACGACCTCGGCGATTCCCAGCACCTCGGGCTGCAGGTTCGGGAGAACAGGGTAGCCACCCGGCAGCGGGCCGACAGGTGGCTGAAATAAACCCTGTCCCCACTCCAGCCGCCAGCTAGCCTCGGCTTCGGGCTGCGTGGGTCTCCTGGAGAATCGACAGAGTACCTCCTTCCGAAGGAAGGAGAGTACCTCACACCTACGGAAACCCGACCCGCAGCCCCGGGTGTTTAGAGTGGTAAAGATGGCGGCGGCATCGAGAGGGCTGGGAAGATTCTTGCCGGCAGGAGTGCCAACGACCCCATTGGGCCTCGCAGCAAACCGTGCCCGTGCCCAAGCGAGCAGAGCGTCGCGGAAGCTACGGACCGCTGGTAAGCCGTGGCCTCCCGCCGCCCGGTCCCTTTCCCTCCCAAGAGGGCCCTTACTATTTGTAGGATTAGATGAAAATCTCCCCAGCGCTGAAGGCGAGGCGACCTTGTTCTTGGAGCCACGGATGTCTTCCAAGAAGGCACGCATCTCGCCCTTCAGCGCATCTGGAGTCAGGACCTCAGGCCCTCGAATGCCTTGGGGCCCTGACCCTCCCTGAGCCCCGTGACCCATCGACACCGGGATGCGGGCGTCGAGGTTCCTGCTGGGAGGACAGTGGCGGAGGGACCGGCCCCAGATGTGCTGGGAGCAGGAGAAAGCGAAAACCGCCTCCCGGGGGCCAACGTCTGGAGGAAGCGTGGCAACCCCAGGGGCGGCAGTAACAGAGTAAGGGAGGAAAAGAGTTCAGGCAGGGGATCAGGAAAAGGAGGAGACGAGGAAGGGAGTAGGGGAAGAAGAGGTGAAGGATTGGGAAAAGACAAGGACGGGGAGGAGGAAGAGGCGGGAAGCTCAGTTGGGAGGGGGTTGGAACAGGGAGCAGGAGAAGGAGGAGAGCAAGAAGCCTCAGCGGAGGAGGCATCGGGATGCGGTGCCTCCTCGCAGGGCAGGGAATTGGTGGCAACGGTAGGGGTAGTAATACTCTCCCCAGTGCTGGGCTCCAGTGCCACAGAGTGCAGCACCAGAGGCCTCAGCACCGGGGGTGACGGTTGTTAACGGGAGCTCCCTTCCGCTGAGAGCCTCAAGGGTTTCGGCGGCCGCGGCCGGAACGCTGCCGATGGTTGGGCAGATGGTCGCGCCCCGGGGCAACTCAGAGGCAGGGAGAAGGGATAGCAGCGTGTCAGAAGGGGAAGGAGAGGTCGGTTGTTGTCCCTCTAGGACCTGATGATTCCCCTCTGAGGCAGCCGGGGTTAGCCCCAAAGCCTCCACCTCCTGAGAGAGGAAGGCGAGCCCGCCGCCCGCCACCAGATGGTCATCTTTGTCGGTGGCGAGGTCAGCGGCCGCCCCCTCAGCGGAGGTGGGAACAGTGGGAGCATCTTCCATGGACGCCCCTCCTGCAGGGACCCGGGAGGAGGTGTTCACCTCTCCGCAACCGCCGCGGTCACCTCAATCGCTTTGTGGTGCTGTGAATCGTTCGAGGATTCAGAGAGTGGGGACGGTTCCAGCGTCCATCCCCATAGGTGCAGGAGGTTATCCTCCTCCTGAGTGGGCGGGGTGGAATGCCGAGCGTGCTGGCGCCTCCCCATCGCAAGCTCCCATCCCTCGGAGGAAGAGGGCTGGGCCTGAATGGAGGAAGAGCCAGGGGACAAGAGGCGGTGGTGGGAGGGCAAGGGTAGATGAGGGCTGGGCAGCAGGGAAAGGATGCCTCCCCTGAGGTAGGTCCTGCCCGAGTCCCGTCACTGACCCGCCGCCCTCTCCTCGCGGGCCCGGCCTTGCCGCTTTTGGCGGTGGCAGCAACAGCGCCCGCACGCTCGTCTGGGCCCTGCGGAACCCGGCGGGATTGGCGGCAGTCACGGTCGGAGGAGCGACCCGGTCCGGACCGTCAGGGCCACCGGCGATGGTAGAGCGGTGCCCTCCCGGCGTCGGGGTCCCGGGTGCTTCTCAAACCGGGCCAGGGGACAGTCCCGCCGGACGTGCCCGTCGCCCGACAGAGAAAACACCGGGCCTCCCCATGGTGTAGTACACCCGGTACGGGCCCCTTGATGGGGCACCAGAAATGACCGCCGAGGCTTCTCCGCCACGTCCGCCCGGCAGTAGTTGGATTTGTACCTGCCGGCGAAAGGAAAGGCGTGGCGGAGGGTAGGATCTTTGCAGCCCAGAGGAAGGGGACTCAGGACTGACAGAGGCCTCCCAGGGTGGAGAGGAAAGGCAGTAGGGCGGCATTGGGGAGGAAGGGAGGAGCGGAGGACAAAACCACCCGTCGCCCAGGTCCTCCAAAGGCTCGAGGGGCGTGGACTCCCCACCGCCAAACCCCTTTCCACCGCCTCCTGGGCGGCGGCCTCGGGCGCCAGGAAGAATACCACCCTCCCGAACATCCTAGAGGCCGCCACCACGGCGCGGGTCCCCACCACGCGTGCCAACGCCCGCCACGTGGGTCTCCACGTGGGGCGAGGCCGCCACCAGGAGACAACGGACCCCGTGCCTCCTGGTCAAGGTGGGAAAGGGCCGCGGCCGCCGGGGATGGTATTCGGGAGGCGGCAGGAGGCGGCAGGTGGGGTGGCGGCTACCTGGGCGTACGCCCTGGGGCCCGGACACCGTTGCCCCAGAGCTGGTGGAAGGAACAGGGAGGCGGGAAGGAGGGGGCGCGGCCAGCAGATGGGTCGCGGCCGGGGAGTGAGCCCTCGCCTCAGGAGGTTTTGCCTTCCGGGCGGGGCTCTTGCCCTTCTTGGTCCCCCGGCCCTTCCTACCCTTCAGGGGAAGTTCTTTAAAGGTGTCGGGAGGTGCCGCGGCAGAGGCGGTCGAGGTCCCGGTGTCCCCGTCCATGTCCGCTCCCTTTGCCGTAGTGACGGGGGGCTCGGCAGCCTCAGAGGGGTTTGTTGTTTTTAGGGGTGGGCGGGAGGGTCTGGCAGGGTGTCGCTGGACAACCCCTCCATTGTGGTCGTAGGTGGGAAGGAAAGACAAACAAACAAACAAACAAACAAACAATTAGGGAGGACCAAAAACCACCAAGGAGGAACAAAGAGGGAGAGGAGGAGGAAGGAGGTTCACGCTCCCCACTAGGCTGGAAGTGGGGTGGAGGTGACAATTCAGACAGGGAAAAGGGAAGGAGTAAGGAATACAGCTCCCAGCACAGGACGATAAGGCGGCTCCTCCGGCTGCACTGGGAATGTGAGAGGTCAATTATTGAAAGACACGTGGGAAGTGAAACGGTGTTTGGGGAGGGTAACTAAAGAAGAATGGAAAGGCTCAGGCACCAAACGAGATGACAGAGGAGCATGGGCACATGGGTAGAGGAGAGGAATACAGGCTGTGAGGAGGGGTCTACTCAAGAAAGCAGGGGGGGGCAGCAAGACACTGCAGGGGAGGGGGAAGGAAGCTAGTATGCCCACGGGTGCCTGAGTGGCAGGCTCACTGCACCTGCTGCAGGACCCACCAAAGCAAGGGAGGGGCGGGAGGAGGCGAGCAGTGGGGCCAAGGATGGAGATGGCCCCTGCAGCGCCTGGGGCTGGAGAGGAGTAGCAAGCAGCAGCAGCAATGCAGGGAGACAGCAGGGAGCAGAGGAACCACCCCCAGCACCCCACAAAAGCTGTGCCAGCTGTCACCTAGGGGCCCAGATGGCAAGAGGCCTCTTACAAACACTCACTTCCCCACAAACTTGTGGAGGAAGGAAAAAACCCAGGAGCTGCTATAAAGCAGCCCCTTACCTCTTCCACTCCAGAGGAGCAGCAGCTGCAGGACGGTGAAGTCAGGCCTGCAGCAATGAAGAAAGGGGCCAGGCAGTCCCCAAAAAGATGGAAAATGGGGTCCTCCCCCACCAGGATGAGGGCAGCAAAGGCCCCTATCCACCCACACCCCAGCAGCTCCTGCAGCCAGCTGAGGGGTGGGGGTGAGAAAACTGCCTGCAAACAGAGCAGGCAGAGAGAAAGGGACCTGGCCCAGAATGTAGCCAGGGCCTGCCTGCCACAACCCCAGTAGCCCCCACACCCCTCCCAAAAAGAGGAGGAGGGGTGCAGGGGAGGAAAAAGCACAACAAGCCCAGACCAGCAGCCCTCTGTGCTCAGTGGAAGCGTGGTTCCTCTCTCCGCCTCCAAGTCAGGAGCCTATTGGAGTCCGGGGAGGTGGGCGGGCGTTAGCCTGTCCACATCTAAAGGACCTCCCCCCAGCCTATGGGGAGGGTCCACTGAGCCCAGGAAACCAAGTGATTACTTGGGACAAATAAAAGGAAAAACAAGGACAGGTGTGAGGTCAAAGAGGCTAAAACAAGGGAACCGGATGGGGACACCGAGCAGAGAACCCGGACAGCGCCCACTGCCTCTCGAAGGTCTCGAGAGAGCCAGCGGACGCCGCCCAGTGGAACTCTGCCCGGATACGTGAGCGGATGCAGGAACGGAAATAGGCCCCACAGTCGCAGGCCCCTCCCCCGGCCAACCTCTGCTCCCTGGTCTTATAAATTACCATCTTGGCGATAGCCAGGAGGAGGTTGACCAGGAGGTCCCGCGACTTTGTGGGGCCTCGGATGGGGTGTGCATAAATTAACAAGTGAGGGGAAAAGTGCAGCCAGAACCTTAACAAAAGATTCTGGAGGAGCCGAAAGAGGGGTTGTAACCTGGCGCACTCAATGTAGATGTGCGCCAGGGTCTCCCTCACGCCACAGAAGAGGCACGTGTCGGGGTGGGGTGAACGCGCCAAGTACACGCCCGTGCTCACAGCTCCGTGCAGGATTCTCCAGCAGATGTCCCGGTGGGCCGTGGAACCAAGGTCGAATAGAGGCTGGCCCACGGGCTCCCCACCCTCCATTGGTGGTAGGAGGTCCCGCCACTTGGTGTCTGGGCGGGACACGAGGGTGGGGAAGTGGGCGTGTGAAGCACGGCGTGTACAGGTGACTCTTTGGCGCGGTTCGGAAGGGGATCGGCTGCAACGCGTGCAGCCGGCTCGGGTGACGAGGGGAGGCGGTCGGGAGTGCAGCGGGGCTTAGGGCCGGCCGGATAGATCGGGCGGGCCGGGGTGAGGCGGGCGGGGTTCACCCTCTCGCAGGACCTTGTCGAGGTAAACCCGAGCGGTGGGCGGCAAGCGTCCTTCACCTCCTGAAGCACGCGCCGGGAGTACGTAGGGTGGAGAGCCCCATGCGCTGGGCGGCGCGCGAGATCCACCCAGTCTCCCGGTCGTAGTCAGGAGATCTCCGATCCTTGTGACTTCTGCCAGGACCAGCCTCTGGCGCACCGAGGACTCCGCCGCCTGCACGTAGATGGGGATTGTGTAGCAGGGGCTCCGCGAGTCTGCCCCACGGTGGCTCCCAAGGGCCTGGTCGCCTCTAGTAGCTTCCAGGCCCGGAGGAGGTCCTGGTAGAAGGCCGGCAGCTCGGAGAGGTCTCGCGGAAGACCTCTCAAATAAAGGAGCTGCCGGTCGTATCGGAGCCCTCGGAAGCGGCGAAGGAAAGTGTGCGCCAGCGTGCTCCACGCCGGACTACCTGCATCAAATAGGAGCCTCTGCAGGGCCTGGAGGCGGAGGACACGAACCAGCGTGTAAACACGTCAGGCCCTGCCCTCCCTCCTCCAGGGAAGATGGAGAACCCTGCAGAGACCCAATGCAGTCCTGGCCAGAAGAACCGCAGTAGCAGCTGCTGGATCTGATCCAGGAAACCCGGGGCGGGACCAGGGTGCTGAGAGGCGGTGCCAGAGCATGGACAGGACTAGTTGGTTAAGCACCAGTACCCTCCCACGCAGGGAGAGGCACCGGAGCAGTCCTGTCCATCTCCGCAATCGCTCAGCCACCCTGGACTCTAAACCTTGCCAGTTCTCCGGCGAAGAGGATGCGTGGCAGAAAAACGCCGAGATAGAGCAGCGGACCCGCGCTCCACCTGATGGCCTGAAGCGCGGGCGGGAGGAGCTCGCCTGCCACCCGGCCCCTACCACCAGGCCAGAGCTCTTGACCCAGTTGACCCGGGCGGAGGAGGCGCGAGTAGACAACTTGGCAGGCCTCCACCGCTCCAGGTCTCCCGGGTCCTGGACCACGAGGAAACTGCGTCGTCGGCGTGCGCCGACAGGACCAACCGCATCTCCGGCTCACGGAGCACCAACCCGTCAACCTCTTGCGAAGAAGGCGGAGGAAGGGCTCGATGGCCAGAGTATACAGCTGGCCCGACAGCAGCCTTGACGAGCCGGCCAGGTGCGGTCAGTTGAGCTTGACCAAACACTCAAGGCACAGCACCTGGAGAAAGCACAAGCGGTGGCCCGCAGAGTGCCCAGGAGATACCGTGGTCCATCCGAACGCCTCCTGATCCAAGGACAGGAGGGTAACCACGCCTACCCCAGCAGATGGAGCCCTGAAGGGTGGCGACCCGGCCCGGATGGAACCGCCAGCACGGACTTGAGTCTCAGGGAGATGGCTTTAGCAACGATTTTATAGTCCGCAGCGACGGACGCCAATTCTCAGATCGCGGAGGTCCTTCTTGGGCAGCAAGGCAGCACGCTCGCCTGCACGAGGGAGGACCGCCCAGACGCTAGCAAGGTCCGGCCGACGCCCAGAACACGCCGGTAGAACTGCAGCCCATGCCCGACTGCGCATGAGGCGGAGGGCTTCAGAACTCGCCAGGGAGAGGCAGCAGGAAGCCAGCCTGCTCTGCCCAGCCGGCGCCGGGTCGGATCCGGGAGAAGGGCGAGCTCCGCATCTCCACCGATCCGAGGGGTGCAGCTGGAGGCTTTTAGCCCTCTCCAGGCAGAAGAAGGAGTTTGGAGGAGAACGGCGGCACCCGGGCTGAGAAACCTCGAGGGCCGAGGGACGCCCGCGAGGGGCGGATCTCAGGCTTGTGGCCAGGTCTAGCTCTAAAAGTTTGCCCGCCATCGCCGCCGCTGGCGGTGTAGTCCGCAGAAGAGCGCGGCGCACTCTTGATCACCGCCGCGTGAGGAAAGCGACCGCGCCAGGCCAGAGACTCGAAGCGGCCACTCCAGCAGGCTGTTATTGAAACCAGGCGCCCGAAAGAGAGGCCACGCCACTAAATGGTGGTCCGAGTGGCCGATGCCAGGAGGCCCAAGAGATGATGACGAGACAGATAAATGCGGTCCAACCGGGAGAGGGGAGCACACCACCTGGACGAGGCCCTCGCCCAGGTGGAGGTCACGCCAGACGCCCACCAGGAGTGGTGGTTCATTATCTCCCCAGCGGTGCTGCCCGACGGTCCGAAGAGAACCAGGCACCGCCGGGATCCAAAGAGCCGGCAGACGAGCCTAGACGGACGAACAGATTTAGTGTCAGCTCTATCCAACCTGCAGGCGACGAGCATTCTGCACCGGCTGCAGGTTCGAGAACAGGCTGCGACAGGTGGCTGAAATAAACCCTGTCCCCGCCAGCTAGCCGCTCGAGCTGCGGTCTCCTGGAGGAATACGACAGAGTACCTCCGAAGGAAATGACCAGAGTGGGCGTTTAGAGTGGTAAAGAGGCGCACGAGAGGCTGGGAGGAGGATGCCACCATTGCCTCGCAGCAACCGCGGTCGGCAGCGGTGAGGCTACGACCGCCAGGGTCCTTTTCTCCCCAAGAGGGCCCTCACATTTTGTAGGACAGATGCAGGGAGCGAGAGCACCAGCCTTGGAGCCACGGATGTCTTCCAGCACGCATCTCGCCTTCACATCTGGTCAGACTGGCCTTGGGCCTTTGAGCTCGGACCAGACACTGCGGGCGCCCGAGCTGCTGGACAGTGCAGGGTGCCCAGATGAGCAGAGAATGAAAACGCTCGGGCCAACGCTGAGAAACGTGCAACCCCAGGCGCAGTAACAGAGGCAGTCAGGAGGGAGATCTGGGGGGGATCAGAAGACAAGGACGAGCTGGGGGGTTGGAACAGAGCAGAGGAGGAGAAGCAGCAGGGGACTCTCCTCCAGGCAGGAATTGGGAGCAGGGTAGAGGAAGGAGGAAGGGCCTGCCGGAAGCCTGAGCAAGTTGGGAGGGGCACCTCAGAGGCAGGGAGGCAGGTGAGAAGGGGGAGGAAGAGCTCCACCTGAGACGCCTGGGAAAGGCCGCCACCAGAGGTCAAGTGGCGGTCAGGCCGCCAACGGAGGTGGGAACAGCAAGGAGCACCTCATGCCGCTGCAGGTAGATGCTCGGATTGGCAGGCCTCAGGTGTGGAGGACCAGTCGGGTGGCTGGTCAGCAGCCTCATCCTCAAAGACTGGCAGAGGAGGGGGCTGGCAGCAGGAGCTGAGGAGATGAGGCTCAGGGGCCTGTAGGCAGCAACAGGCCGAGCCTGAGGAAAGGGAGAAGGGGCATCAGGTCGGAGATGCGAGGAGCGGTGCCTGGTGCCGCTGAGCGGGTGGATCCAGGAGCCGACAGAAAAACAGCTTGGGATGCTCACCAGAAATGAGAGGCTGAGGCTGGCTGTACGCCGGCAAAGGGGAGGAGGGTAGGATTTGCAGCCCAGGACTCAACGACAGCTCTGGCAGAAGGTTGGGGAGAGCCAAAAAGGTCTCTCCAGAGGGGATCAAACCTCCCAGCGGGCTGAGCAACAAGAGTGCCACAGTCTGGCCATCGGGCAGACGCATCCGAGAGCCGCCACAGGAGATCACCGCGCCTCCGGAGGTGGGAAACCCCGATATTCCGAGGCTGGGAGGGGCAGTGGCGGTGGCTCACCTGAGGCCCCAGAGCTGGTGCAACAGGAGCGCCGCAGAGGCCGGCCAGCCTCGCCAGGAGGTTTTCCGGCGGCCCTTCTTGGTCCCCGGCCCTTCCTACCCTTCAGGGTGCTCAGGTGTCGGAGGTGCCGCGGCAGAGGCGGTCGAGGCCCTGTCCCCGTCATGTCCGCTCCTCCGAGTGACGGGGCCTGGCAGCCTCAGAGGGGTTGTTGTTTTTATGCGGGGAGGGTCTGGCAGGTGTCGCTGGACAACCTCCATTGTGTCGAGGTGGAAGGAAAGACAAACAAACAAACAAACAACAATTAGGGGAGGACCACCAGGGAGGCAGAGGAGAGTGAGGTCATCGCTCCCCACTGCTGGAAGTGTGAGGGGCCCAGACAGGAAAGGGTGGGAATGCTCAGCACAGAGGCCTGTAGTAATGAGGTCAATTATTGAAACACAGTTTTGGCTCAGGCACAAACGAGGAGAGCTGGGCAGGTCAGGTTGCATCTACCAGGAAGGAGGGTGTGGCGGAGGGCAGTCACCGCACCTCCGCAGACCCCAGTGAGGGGCTGCAAGCCAAGTACCCTGCAGCGGAGAGGAGCAACAGGCAGCAGGAGGGGAGACAGGAGGAGAACCACTCAGCACCACAAAGGAGCTGCCTATCAGATGGAGATCTCGCAAACACTCTCCACAAACTTGTGGAGGGAAGGCAGGAGCCAGAGCCCTCACCTCTTCCACTCAGGAAGCAGCACCAGAATAAACCGCCTGCAGCAATGCCAGAGGTTGGCTCAGACAGGACAGCAACGTCCCACACTTCAGCAGCTGCAGCCACAAGGGGGGGAGGCTGCCTGCAAACAGAGCAGGCAGAAAGGGGACCTGGCTCATCAGCCAGGCTTGCCACACCCAGTCACACCCTCCCAGAGAGGAGGGGTGCAGGGAGAGACAGAGCAGGGTGTCAGCAAGAGCTGGATTTGGAGTCGGGAGGTGGGTGGCAGCCCGCCATATCTGGGACCTCCCAGCCTATGGGGAGGGTCCACTGAGCCCAGGAAACCAAGTAATTACTTGGGACAAAAGGAAAAACAAGGACAGGGTTCAGGAGACAGGGACAGCGCCACTGCCTCGGGAGAGCCAGCGGACGCCAGTGAACTCGGATGCAGCAGGTGAAATGCAGGCCTCACAGCCTCCTCCTCTGGATAGCCAGGGAGGTTGACAGGAGGTCCCGCGACTTGTGGGGCCTCGGATGGGGTGCATAAATTAACAAGTGGGGGGTGCAGCCAGAACAGAAGATTCTGGAGGAAAGGGGTAGGCGCACTCAATGCAGATGTGCCAGCTCCACGCCACAGAAGAGCATCGGGGCAGGGAACCGCGCACGCCCGTGCTCACAGCTCCGTGATTCTCCAGCAGATGTCCCGTGGGCCGTGAACCAAGGTCGAATAGAGGCTGGCCACCGGGCTCACCTCCATTGGTGGTAGGAGGTCCGCCAGGCCTGGTGGGACACAGGGGAAGGAGCGTGAAGCACGAGCGACAGGTGACTGGCGCCGAGGAACGCTGCAGTGCAGGCTCGGGTGACGAGGGGAGGCGGTCGAGGTACGGCTTAGGCCCATGAGGCGGGCGTTCACCGCAGGACCTTGTCGGGTAAAGAGCGGTGGGCGCCCTTCACCTCCTGAAGTACGCAGGGTGAGAGCCCCATGCGCTGGCGAGCGCCGTGGATCCACCCAGTCTCCCGGTCCTGAGATCTCCGATCCTTGTGACTTCTGCCAGACCAGCCTCTGGCGCATCGGGGACCGGCCGCCGCACACGAGATGGGGATCAGTGGCAGGTCTGCTCCTCACCCTGGGCCTGGTCGCCTTCAGTAGCTTCCAGGCCGGAGCGGAGCAGTCGCAGCAGAGGAGACCTCAAACAAAGGAGCCTCACCATCGGTCGAAGCGCGAGAGCTGCGCCTGCAGCTCACGCCGACTACCTGCATCTAGAGCCTTTCGAGCCCGCTAGTTGCCGCAAACACGTCAGGCTCTCCAGGGAAGATGCCTGCATTGCCAGAAGTGAGCAGCAGCTGCCATTCGGCCAGACCGGGCGGAGAGGAGATGAGCAGGACCAGTTGGCTGCACCGGAGCAGCCTGTCCATCCGCTCAGCCACCCGGCCGCCAGTTCTCCGGCCAAGAGGAGCGCGCCCGTGGCAAGCTGGCCACCGGCTCCCTACCACGGAGCTGGCGAGCCAGCGGACCGCGCACTCCGCTCACGGCCCCGGCCCGCGAAGACCGGGAGGCCGCCACGGGCAGCCTTGCCGCACTCGCCGCTGACCGCTCAGGGTCCAGTTGAGCTGACCAAAACACGGAGCGCACAGCACCGAAAGCCCCGGCCGGCGCCGCAGAGTGCCCAGGAGATACCCGTGGTCCATCGTCGCCTTCCCTGATCCAAGGACAGGAGGGCGAACGACAGACCGTCCCTACACCTAGCTCTGACCCAAGATGGCCGCCCGGATGGTAGGTCTGGTCTGATGGACCACGTGCACGGACTTGAGTCTCAGGGAGATGGATTTAGCAACGATTTTATAGTCGAGGAGCGAGCGGACGCCAATTCTCAGATTTCTTGGGCAGCAAGGCAAGCACGGCTCGCCTGCACGAAGGGGACGCCGGCCCAGACGCTAGGTCCGGGGACGCCCCAGAACACGCGGAACTCCACGGCCAGCCCGCCCATGCCCGGGATTTATTGGTGGGCATGAGGCGGAGGGCTTCCGAGAACTCGCCCTCGCGCGACCGCCGGGAGTTCATTCCAGAGAACCCTGCGGCGCCGGGCGCCGGCCAGATCCGGGAGAAGAGAGCGAGAAGCGCGCCAGCTCGCGCATCTCCACCGGATCCGTGAGGTGTCCGCCAGAAGGCGATGTGCCTTTAGCCCCCTCTTTTCTCCAGGGCATAGAAGAAGCGGAGTTCGATCCATCCCGAAGGAGATGGATAGCGAAAGGCACCCGGCTCGAAGGTCCTCGAGGCCCGGAGTTCCTCCCGCTGCATGCTCCGCGAGGGGCGGATCCTCAGGGCTTGTGGCCAGCCGCCTCTAGCTCTAAAACCTCCCGCCTGCTCGCCGCATCCTCCGCCCGGTGTAGTCCCGGCAGAAGAGCCGCGCACCTTCCCACATCCCACCACCGCAAGCGCAAGGCGCGCCAGGCCAGCCAGAACTCCCGGAAGAAGCACGTCCTCCAGCAGGCTGTTATTGAAATGCCAGTAGGCCGCCTCTCCGAAGAGAGCCTTCACGGCCACTAAATGGTGGTCCGAGAATGGGGCCGCCAATGCTGGAGGAGGCCCGAAGAGATGATGAGACAGATAAATGCGGTCCAACCGGGAGACCCACCACCTGGACGAGGTAAATACCGCCCTCGCCCAGGTGGAGGTCACGCCAGACGCCCACCAGGAGTGGTGGTCTATTCCTCGCCCGCGGCGTCGGCCGGCCCGCACCGGTCCGCAATTGAAGTCCCCGCCCAGAACCAGGCACTCGGGATCCAAAGAGCGACGGACGCGCCTCTCGAGACGGACGACGGGCATAGATGGACAAGATTTAGTGTCAGCCCTCTATCCGAACCCGGAGATGCAGCAGGCGACTCGGCCTTCCAGCACCTCGGGCTGCAGGTTCGGGAGAACAGGTCTTGATGGGCCGACAGGTGGCTGAAATAAACCCTGTCCCAGCCACTCCAGCTCGCTTCGAGCCGTGCGTTTCCTGGAGGAATACGACAGAGTACCTCCTTCCGAAGGAAGGAGATTACACCCACGGAAACCCGCAGCCCCGGTGTTTAGAGTGGTAAAGATGAGCACGGCATCGAGGGCTGGGAAGATTCTTGCCGGCAGGAGTGCCACCCTGCAGCAACCGCCCGCGTCAAAAGCAGAGCGTCGCGAAGCTACGTCGCCTGCTCCCTTCCTCCCAAGAGGGCCCTTACTATTTGTAGGATTAGATGCCAGCGCTGAAGGGCGACCTTGTTCTTGGAGCCACGGATGTCTTCCAAGAAAGCACGCATCTCGCCCTTCAGCGCATCTGAGTCAGAGGCCTCAGGCCCGTTCCTGAGCGACCCATCGACACCGGGATGCGGGCGTCGAGGTTCCTGCTGGGAGTGCTGAGGAGACAGGAGATGCAAAACCGCCGGCCAACGCCTGAGGACGTAACCCCAGGCAGTAACAGAGTAAGGGGAGGAAAGAGAGTTCAGGCAGGGGATCAGGAAAAGGAGGAGACGAGGAAGGAGTAGGGGAAGAAGAGGTGAAGGATTGGGAAAAGACAAGGACGGGGAGAGGGGAAGCTCAGGGGAGTTGGAACAGGAGCAGGAGAAGGAGGAGAGCAAGAAGCCTCAGCGGAGGAGGCATCGACGTGTGCCGCAGGGCAGAATCGGTGGCAACGTAGGGGTAGTAATCCCAGTGCTCCAGTGCCACAGAGAGCAGAGGCCTCAGCACCGGGTGACGGTTGTTAACGGAGCTCTTCCGCTGAGAGCCTCAGCTGGGTCGCCGTCAAACGCTGCCGATGGTCGGGCAGCTCGCGCTGGGGCAACTCAGAGGCAGGGATAGCAGCGAGTCGAGGGGGAAGGAGAGGTCGGTTGTTGTCCCTCCAGGACCTGATGATCCTCTGAGGCAGCCGGGTTAGCCAAAGCCTCCACCTCCTGAGAGGCTCGCCCGCCACCAGATGGTCATCTTTGGGCGGCGAGGTCAGCGCGCCTCAACGGAGGTGGGAACAGTGGGAGCATCTTCCATGGACGCCTCCTGCAGGGACCCGGGAGGAGGTGTTCACCTCCGGGTCACCTCAATCGCTGTGGTGCTGTGAATCGCTCGAGGATTCAGAGGGGGGACGGTTCCAGCTCCATCCCCATAGGTGCAGGGAGGTTATCCTCCTCCTGAGTGGGCGGGGTGGAATGCCGCGCTCTCATCGCAAGCTCCCATCCTCGGAGGAAGAGGGCTGGGCCTGAATGGAGGAAGAGCCAGGGGAGGGAGGGTAGATGAGGGCTGGGCAGCAGGGGGGATGCCTCTCTGAGGTAGGTCCTGCCCGACCACTGACCCCGCCTCTGCCGCTGGCGGTGCAACAGCACCGCGCTGCCTGGGCCCTGAGGAACCCGAGCGGGATTGACGTCACGGTCGGAGGAGGGCGACCTCAGGGGGCGCAGTGCCTCCCGGCGTCGGGTCCCGGTGCCTCAGGGGACAGTCCTTCGACGACAGAGAAAACACCGGCCTCCCATGGTGTAGTGCGCGGCCTTGATGGGGCACCAGAAATGACCTGTTCCGCCCGCAGTAGTTGGATTTGTACCTGCCCAAAGGAAAGGACGTGGCGGAGGGAGCAGCCCAGAGACAGAGCGGTGGAGGCAGAGGCGGCATTGGGGAGGAGGAACGGAGGACACCACGCCAGGTCCTCCAAAGGCTCGAGGGGAACGTGGACTTCACCGCCAAACCCCTTTCCACCGCTCTCGGGCGCCTCGACGCCAGGAAGAATACGCCAGAGGCACCACGGCCCGGTCCACGCCGCGCGTAACGCCCGCATCTCCTCAAGGCCGCCACCAGGAGACAACGGACCGCGTGCCTCCTGGTGGGGGAGGCGCGCCGGGATGGGTATCGGGAGGCGGCAGGTGGGGGTGGCGGCCTGGGCGACGCCTGGGGCCCGGACACCGCTGCCCCAGAGCTGGTGGAAGGAACAGGAGCGGGCCGCCAGCAGATGGGTCGCGTCGGGAGTGAGCCTCGCCTCAGGAGGTTTTGCCTTCCGGGCGGGCTCTGCCCTTCTTGGTGTCCTCCCCCTTCAGGGAAGGAGGTGTCGAGGCGGGGGTCGAGGCCCGTGTCCTCGCCCATGTCCGCTCCCTTGCCGAGTGACGGGGCCCGGCAGCCTCAGAGGGGTTGTTGTTTTTAGGGGTGGGCGGAGGGTCTGGCAGGGGACAACCCTCCATTGTGGTCGTAGGTGGGAAGGAAAGACAAACAAACAAACAAACAAACAAACAATTAGGGGAGGACCAAAACCACCAGGAGGGAACAAAGAGGGAGAGGAGGGGAGGAAGGAGGTTCACGCCCCCACTAGGCTGGAAGTGGGGTGGAGGGTGACAATTCAGACAGGGAAAAGGGGAAGGAGTAAGGAATACAGCTCCCAGCACAGGACGATAAGAGCGGCTCCTCCGGCTGCACTGGGAATGTGAGAGGGTCAATTATTGAAAGACACGTGGAAGTGAAACGGTGTTTGGGGGAGGGTAACTAAAGAAGAATGGAAAGGCTCAGGCACCAAACGAGATGACAGAGGGGAGCATGGGCACATGGGTAGAGGAGAGGGAATGCAGGCTGTGAGGCCTGCTCAAGAAAGCAGGGGCAGCAAGACACTGCGGGGAGGAAGCCAGTGTGCCCACGGTGCCTGAGTGGCAGGCTCACTGCACCTGCTGCAGGACCCACCAGAGCAAGGGAGGGGCGGGAGGCGAGCAGTGGGGCCAAGGATGGAGATGGCCCCTACAGCACCTGGGGCTGGAGAGGAGTAGCAACAGCAGCAGCAGAAATGCAGGGGAGACAGCAGGGAGCAGAGGGGAACCACCCCCCAGCACCCCACAAAAGCTGTGCCAGCTGTCACCTAGGGGCCCAGATGGCAAGAGGCCCCTTACAAACACTCACCCACCCCCCCACAAACTTGTGGAGGGGAAGGAAAAAAACCCCAGGAGCTGCTATAAAGCAGCCCCCTTACCTCTTCCACTCCAGAGGGAGCAGCAGCTGCAGGAACGGTGAAGTCCAGGCCTGCAGCACGAAGAAAGGGGCCAGGCAGTCCCCAAAAAGATGGAAAATGGGGTCCTGCCCCCACCAGGATGAGGGCAGCAAAGGCCTTCTGTCCACCCCCCCACACCCCCAGCAGCTCCTGCAGCCAGCTGAGGGGTGGGGGTGGGGAAAGGCTGCCTGCAAACAGAGCAGGCAGAGAGAAAAGGACCTGGCCCAGAATGTAGCCAGGGCCTGCCTGCCACAACCCCAGTAGCTCCACACCCCTCCCAAAAAGAGGAGGGGAGGGGTGCAGGGGAGGAAAAAGCACAACAAGCCCAGACCAGCAGCCCTCTGTGCTCAGTGGAAGCGTGGTTCCTCTCTCCGCCTCCAAGTCAGGAGACAGAGCAGGTGGAAGGGGAGAGAGGCAGCTCTTGCAGAAAGGGGCAGCAATCCTGGCTAATTAGGGGCAGCTGAGACAGGGCCGCTGCAAAATCAATTAAGGCCCAGGTGAAACCAATTAGGGCTGCCTGGAGGCCTATTTAAGAACCCTCCCTTGGGGAGAGTTGGGAAGGAGTTTGGAGAGTTGTGAGAGTGTGGAGAGTGCTGAGAAGGAGTCTGGATAACTGAGAGTTTAGAGAGCCGTGGAGGAGTTTTGGAGAGAGAAAGACACCGGAGGAGCCAAGAGAACAGCATTGACCTTGTTAAAAGACTACAGGGAGACAACAAATCTCAAACCAAGGCGAGTCAGCCATATTACTGTGACTTCTAGACTGTGGGACAGTGGACTGAACAGGGGTCAGAGGCCCAGGAGTGGGACTGACCTTGCCACAATGGTCATGCCAATTTTCTTCCACAATTTGATGTGAGGAAGTGGGTCTGGCCCATGAAAGCTCATCACCTAATAAACCATCTTGTTAGTCTTTAAAGTGCTGCATAGTCCTGTCTTTTCTACTATCCAGATAATGCTTTGATAGTGAAGGTTGATGTTGAAATTAGGGTCTTGCTGGTTTTAAGTTGTTTAAGCACATCAATCACAAAATAATGTGACACACAAAGAAAACAGCAGGTCAGCCTATGATCCAAACTCTAAATTATCCAATGCATTCTCCCAGAAGCTGTATCTGGCTGCTAGATGAGCTCTATAGGCATTTGTGCTGATAACTGAATTGCCATTAAAGTCTGGGTTAAGATGATAATGAGCCATCTGTGCTGGCTGGAAACAATTGAAGTTTTGTTTTATTAAAATTCAATACAACTTTATTTTGTACAGAAGCAAATTTTTGTACGTGGCTTAATACAATTAAACACAAAACAGCAGACAGTATGGCTGCGTCTAGATTGGCAAAGATTTTGCGCAAATACTTTTAACGGAAAAGTTTTTCCATTGAAAGTATTTGCGCAAGAGAGTGTCTATACTGGCATGTGCCTTTGTGCAAAAGATTTGCTTTTGCGCAAAAGCATCCATGCCCAGTATAGACGCTCTCTTGCGCAAGAAAGCTCCGATGGCCATTTTAGCCATTGGGCTTTCTTGCGCAAGAAATTAACGTTCCTGTCTACACTGGCCCTCTTGTGCAAGTATTCTTGTGCAAGAGGGCTAATGCCTGAGCGGGACAATCAAAGTATTTGTACAAGAAACACTGATTTTGTACATTACAAAGTCAGTGTTCTTGTGCAAATTCTCGTGGCCAGTTTAGACAGGCAGCAATTTTTTGCGCAAAAGCAGTTGCTTTTGCGCAAAATCTTGCCAGTCTAGACGCACCCTACATGTTCCACTATAGATTACAGAAAATACTTGCATAAGGACACTATGCCAAATAAATGAAAGGATTTAAGGATAAAGAAGCTGAAGACTTCTGGATAAATTCACATAGGTGTTGCAAGTCTGTGTTGCAGTGTTTAACTTATAGATGCCTTGCCACCTGCTGGAACTGACAACCATAAGTTAGACACCCAGGCACTCTGTATACTGCATGGGAGAGTTAGGCATCTAAAAAGGGAGTTACAGAACTATACCATTGGTATGTTAAGCTAGTCAGAAGGCAATGCTGAGGAGAGAGAGAGAGCCTAATCCCCACCCATTAAATGGCATTTAGGTGGTTTCCTTATGTTCAATGGCCCAGGAGCTGAGCACTCACATGTAGCATGGGAGACTGAGGTTCATTCCTTCTTTTGTCTGATTTTGAGCAGAGACTGGGCACACACCCTAGCCCATAGTGAGTGTCCATACTGCTTCAGTGGAGCTCTTTTCTGGAAAAATAATATTCACTGAGTCAAAGTGGAACAATTTCAACGAGAGAAACCCACACAGAATATTCCAGCAGCCCAGGGATTAGGACACATAGGGCATGTTTACACTCAAGTTAAGGATGAATTTATTATGGTCAGTTTCCACCTAATTTTGTGAAGTTGAAGGTCTGTGTCTTCACTGCAGGGAAGAATTGAATGTAGTCTGAAGTAGTGTATCCCCATTAGGGAACCTACTGTCAACAAGGGAGCAATGCACCATTGGCAGCTTTGTATTCTGAGCTATGCCTTGTGGTGCTCTGGTCACCTGCAAAGACATTATAGCAGTGCTATCATGGAGCCCACATTGCAGCAAGCCAGTGTAATGGTAACGTGTATCGTGGTGCACCTAATGTAGCACCACTTGGAAAGCATACGCATGTAGCTTCTCCAGGAAGAGGATGAGGATGAAGCTTGGCATGGCATGGGGGACCTGCTTATGCAAGGCCTGGCGCTGATGCTACTGCAGCTGCCAGTCCTCTTGAAACAGTGGAACACCAATTCTGGTGCCGTGAAACAAGCTCAGACTGCTGAGAATGCTTTGTGATTCAGACATGGGACAATCAGCAGTGGCTGCAGAACTTCCACATGTAGAAGACCACATTGCTGGAACTTTGCGAATGGCTTTCCCCTGCCCTGAGCCACCAGAATACTGGAATGAGACCCACTCTGACCATGGAGAAATGTGTGGTAATTGCCTTATGATAACTTGCAATGCCAGACAGCAACCAGTCAGTAGTGAATCAGTTCTGAGTGGGGAAATCTACAGTGGGGACTGCTGTAATACAAGTAGCTAAGGCAATCAATACCATTCTGCTTTGAAGGATTGTGACTCTTAGAGACATGGACATCACAGTGGATGGCTTTGCCGCAATGGGCTTCCCTAACTGTGGTGAGTCCATAGAAGGAATGCACATCCTTAACTTGGCCCCCAACCACCTTGCCTCAGAGTACATCAACCACAAGCGGTATATCTTCATGGTGCTGCAGGTGCTAGAGGATCACAAGGACCATTTCAACGTGGGATGGTTGGGAAAGGTGCATGATATCTGCATTTTTTTGGAACTCCTGCCTCATCAAAAGATGCACAGTGGCATCTTTTTCCCAGACAGGAAAATCATATTCAGAGAGGTGGAAATGCTAATGATGATCCTTGCTGACCCAGCCTACCCCTTTCTCCCATGGCTCATGAAGCCCTACACAGGGAGCCTGGCCCTCAGCAAAGAGAAGTTCAACAACAGGATGAGCAGGAACAGAATTGTCATGTGGTTCAGTGTATTTTTAGATTCAAGGGAAATCGGAACACACCAGAGAGAGAAACTTAACTGCTTCCTTCTTTATTATAAAGTAGCCCAATGTCTGTGAGTCTGTAACACTGACATACACAGCCCCGCCCCCTGGCTGTGTATGTCACCGCCCTGCCCCCTTCCCCTCCCTCCATGGCTCTTGGCTGAGTGCTGCGCCCCTCAGCCAGGCCGCCGCCGGAGAACCAGCGGTGCAAGCGGCCGTTTGGGCTCCCCCACGGCGGCCCAGCTCAGGGGCACAGCACTCAGCTGAGCGCCACGGAGGGAGGGGAAGGGGGCGGGGCGGTGACGTATACGGCCCCGCCCCCGGCCGTGAATGTCACCGCTCTGCCCCTCCTCCCCCGCGGCAGCCTGGCTGAGTACGCAGCACTCAGCCAAGCCGCCACAGGGGGAGGGGAAGGGGTCTGGGCGGTGACGTACATGGCCAGGGGGTTGGGCCTGGCCATGTACGTCACCACCCTGCCCCCCTTCGCCTCCCGCCATGGCGCTCGGCTGAGTTCTGTGCCGCTCAGCTGGGCCGCCGCGGGGGAGCCCAAACAGCCACTTGCTTCCCCGCGGCGGCCCGGCTGAGCGGTGCAGAACTCAGCTGAGCACCATGGTGGGAGGCAAAGGGGGGCCGGACGGTGACGTACATGGCCCCGCCCCCTGGCCGCGTGCGTCACAAGGGTAGGGTAAAAAAAAAACAGACACCCTTGATCGGGGGCCAGAGTGGGGGAGTGGGGCTGGCTGGGAGGAGGGGGTGGGGGCAGGAAGCAGAGCTGGGAGGAGGTCAGAGGCAGCGTAGCTGGCCAGGGAGAATGGGGAGGGCAGCCAGTGGGAAGCAAAGCTGGTCGGGGGTGGGGGTCGGAAGCCGTGGGGCTGGCCGGCGGGAAGCAAAGCTGGTTGGGGGTGGGAGTCAGGGGCAGCGAGGCTGGCCGTGGGAAATCGGGAGGAGGAATTGGCTGGTGGGGGGGCGGGGAGAGGGAATCGGCCAGCGGGGAGCCAGACTCTTTGGTTCCCACGCGTTGAGATGTCTTGCGCTGTGTGGCCGGATGAAAAGATCCTTGCTTCTAGTTACAATGAGCCGGGTCTGTGGGTCTACCCTGTTCCCTACCTCCCAAACAGATGTTTGCAAAAGCTCATTTTATAACAAAGCAAGATTTGGTTGCTGACACCCCTCGTTGCCATATATTGTCCCAGCCATACATACTTCCCTAGTCTAGCAATCCATCATACGCTAGTCCCCTTTGCTTTACTTTATTTATTTGGACCCTAATCTATGCCATTATCTTAACTTTTGCATCCCTCTTCCCCATTCCTGCCAGCTGTAGTGTAATAATTCTGGAAATTTTAGCCATGCTTCTTATTCATGATCGCACTTAGCAGTTTCAGCATTTTGTTAGTGATTTATGACAAAGCCTTACCCAATAACCGAGGGCAAGATGTTACATTTGCACACACTTGTTTTAGCCTGAAGCCCGCCTGCATGCTTGCCATCACCAGACTTTAAAGGGACCTGGACTTCTTAGCCAGACTTATATCAAGCCAAGAAAGGTTGTGCCGACTCCTCCACAAGAATGTGGTTAAATGTGCATTTGGTTGTTTAAAGGGAAGGTTTAGAAATCTCCTGACTTGGCTGGACCTCAGCAAATGCAACATTCCCTTTGTGGTTGCAACCTGTTGTGTGCTCCATAATCTGTGCGAGAGCAAGGGAGAAAGTTTATCTGGCAGGGTGGGGAGCTGAGGCAGAGTGCCTAGTCAGAGACTTTGACCAGCCAGACACCAGCGAGATAAGGAGAGCACAGTAAGAGGAAGTGCAAACCAGAGAGTCCTTGAAGGACAGTTTTATGCAAGTCCTCTTTTGAGACTCTGCCATAAGGCTCTCCACACATTGCCCCTGCATTTGCCTTTAATACCTCACCCCACCCCACCCCTTGAGATCAACCAACAGAGACTGTTGTTCAAAGATCAGGAGTTTTTATTGAGGGAAAGGAATGAAGTGGGAACCAGAAGGGGGGAGGGTGCTCAGGAATGGGAGTGGGACTGCCTTCTGCATCCTGAGGCCCTGGAGGGTATGGCTCACTGTGAGCCCCTCTCCCCATGTCCTGGGTCCCTGGTGGCCCCTGAAGACCTTAAGCAACAGGACTGGGGAACAAGGGATGTGGGGGTGACATAGGGACAGGTGGAATTCTGAGAAACCCTCTCCAGACATGATACCACAACTCCATTAGAGCAGTCAGGGAGGCTGCTTGTGCTGTCTTGCCTGCTACTCCCTGGTGGCTCTCTTCTCCTGGTACTCTGTGATCTGATTCAGGCACTCTACCTGCATCTCCTCCATGAGGGAGTGCATGCAGTCCATTTGCTAACATGACATCTCTTCCCATGTCTACTTGTGCCTGCAGATCTGAGCCAGATCTGGGAAACAGATGCTACAAGAGGGGGAGTTTGCACTGAGCTGGCTGCTGGCCCAGCTGCAAAGAAGTTACAGGGGCAGACATTCTAGAACAGTGGTCTCCAACCTTTTTAAGTACGTGATCACTTTTTGAATTTAAGTGCAATCCAAGATCTACCTCAGACCCAAATACCCTTGCCCTGCCTTCTTTGTGACCCTTCTCTGAGGCCCTTCCCCTGCTTACTCCATCCTCCCTCATTTTTCCCAGGCTGGGGCAGAGGGTTGGGGTGCAGGATCTGGTCTTGTATTAAGGGATCTGGCTTGTGAGAGGCTCTGAGCTAAGCTTGGCGCAGGCCGTTGGGGTACCTGAGGGGGTTCTAGGTGCAGGCTCTGGGATGGCATTTGGATGCTGGGGTGCTCAGGGCTAGGGCAGGGGCTTGCAGTACAAGAGGGGGGTTCATGACTGGGGTAGGGTTTTGGGATGTGGGCTCCAGCTGGACACTGCTTACCTCAGGTGGCTCCTGGGTGGTGGTGCAGTGGGGCTAAGGCAGGTTTACTCCTGCCCTGGCCCTGCACCACTCCCCAAAGCAGCCAGTAAACTCCATCCCAGGTCCTGTTGTGCCCCCTCTCTTCTCTGTGGAGACAGGATGCGGAGTGGGAGGGGGGACATCTTGACATCAGCACCTCTTCTCTTCCTCTCCTGCCATGCACAGCAAGTAGGAGGCTCCTGAGGGAACAGCTCCAAGGCAAAGGGCAGATGTGCAGCAGTGGTGGGAGGGGCAGCTGAAGTGCTGGCACTTAATAGCCTCTTGGCCAAACCAGTCAGGATCACCTTTCAGAGGCTCAAAGATCTACCGGTAGATCCCAATCTACTGGTTGGTGACCACTGTTCTAGAAGATACATTGTGTTAAGCCTAACCCTAATCTGTTACCCAACACTGAAGGTCCCTGTGCTCCATGAAAAGCCGAATATTTGCTTTAAAGTGGGCACATTACAGCAGATGCTCAGGCTTCTCAAGGGAGCATAAGTATGCACGCAGTTCAGAGGCAGGCAGGCATGGTATGGGGCTAGCCATAGCAGGAGTCCACAGGTGTGAGGAGGGCAGGAAAGGGCAGCTTCCCACAGTGTCCGGCACACGCTGGGTCCTGGCACGCATGGCTTCCCAGGGACACTGCTTCTTTTCCTGTGCACAGGGATGGGGGAAATGTGTGTCTGGCACACATGGCTTCCTGGGGAGTGTGCTAATAGGTTTCTCTCCTCCTTCATCGAGGTTACCATGAGAGGGATCAGTCTTCTCAGCGGGAGCAGATGCTGACTGAATGTGGCCATAAACCTGGCCCTTATGCTGTAATGCTTTGTGGTTCAATGATGCCAGATCACTTATTGGTAGCTTGGTGAGGAAAGGTGTCCTACCACGGAGGATGGCATAAGGCTGGCCTCCCCAAAAACCTTGTGAAAAGGATTAAAGAGTTCCTACGTGAGAGCTTCATGGAGTTGTACAGCCAAGACTACGGCTCCATCTGCAGACATATTAACAAGCTATTCCACACGGTGTAGGCACAGAGTCTTAACCCAGTTGTTAGAAAAAGTTTGTGAACTCATCAGAAGTGCCATCTTCAGGGTTGCTTCTGGACTGGGAGACAGCTTGGGAGGAGGGGACCAGCTCCAGTGTCATGACTAGAGAGCTCTCAGCTCTCAGAGATTGACAACTGGCTAGTCTTCTCCTCCTCCTCCTCCTGGCCCTTGAACACCACAAAATGCTGATGCCAGGTGTGTCTGGGCTAGAATCCATGATCATGCTGGGGAAGCTGGCCACTACCACCAAAATGGCACTCGTAGTAGCAGCACATGTGAGGTGCTGCACCAGACTGTTCACTTCCCTCCTTTGCCTTGTAGTAGGATTGCCTCAGCTGGATTTTCACTCAGCACTGCTGGGCATCCCTGGAACAGCCTTGAGCCATCAGGCTATCTTGCAATATTGCCATAAATGTCCGCATTCCTCTGGCTGGTTCAGAGCTTGGAGAGGATGGCTTCATCTCCCTCACCTCAATGTGGTGCAAGATCTTCTGAACACTCCACGCTGGTGCTCTTCTGCACCCCTAGAAACTGGAGCTTGTGGGCGCAGAAGTATTTGAAGTCATTGAAGTATTGGTTGGATTGTTCGAGGTTATTTCCACGTGTGCTGAAATGTGCTGCTCACTCTGAATGTGCTCACAATGCTGGCCACACGGGAAAGGCCAGTCAGCTTTTCCTGTGGCTTTTTGTGCTCACCAGGCAGAGCAGTAGAGGCACAAGTTTTGGCCAAAGTGGTCAGGGAGGGAACTGCAGGAAAGGCTCCCTGAGGCCAATAGTCTCAACTTGCCAGCAACAGTACATCTACACTAAGGTAAATTCGACCATACAAGTTCAGGAATAATGTTACTCCTTTGGCTGTGTCTAGACTGGCCACTTTTTCTGGAAAATCAGCCGCTTTTCCGGAAAAACTTGCCAGCTATCTACACTGGCCGCTTGATTTTCCGCAAAAGCACTGACGATCTACTGTCCGAAATCAGTACTTCTTCTGGAAAAGCTTTGACGCTCCCGTTCGGGCAAAAGTCCTTTTTGCGAAAAACTGTTGCGCAAAAGGGCCAGTGTAGATAGCTAGCTAAGACTTTTGCGCAAAAGCAGGCTAAACGGGAAAAAAGCGGTTTGGACGCTGGGAGACCCCGTAGGAGCCCCGGACTTCCTGGTAACCCGAGCTCTTAAAGTAGCTGCAGGCTGCTGAGCTCACGTGGCAGGAGCGTGCCTCAGACCTCTGGCCTGAGGTCTGCCACGGTGCCCCTGCTGTGCCCAGCAGCCACCTCGCAGCCCAGCATGGCAGCTCCGGGCGCTCAGCCACCTGCACCCCCAGCGCAGGAGGCTCCCAGGGGCCAGAAAAGAAGAGCCCCATCGTTGTCCTCAGGAGAGCTGGAGACCCTCCTGGACCTGTGGGAGGAGGAGGAGGGCCTGCACGAGACCCGGTCCAGGCTAAAGTCAAAGAACTTCGCCTGGGCTATGTGCGGGCCAGCGAGGGCCGGGGGGCAGGACCAGACACCTGCCCCCACTATGACCAGCTGCACGCCATCCTGGGCCAGCCAGCCAGCCCCACAAAGCCCGGACGTGCCCGTCGACAGCAGCGTGTGCCCCCCTGTCACCAGGATCACCGAGGCGGGGGAAGGAGACGACAGCAGTGCATCAGAAGATGAGGCCAGTACTGCCACCCATCAGGCCCCCTCCAGCAGCCCTGACGTCTCCCGCGCATCCTCCGAGGCCGGGGAAGGATCCACCGGTGAGTCTTGCACTTTGCACTCATAAGGGCGGGGGGCGGGGGGGGAGCCAGGCGCCCGGAGGGGGGAAGGGGAGAGCATGTCACTCAGGCCACGTGAGCTGCACGCTGTGTAGCATTAGGCAGGAAGCAGCACTTGCAACCACATGCAGCCTGGTGACCGAGCGGCATGTGGCCGCAGCAGGCAGCTGCAGGGCATGCCTGGGACCATGCTGCTCACACACATTCGGCTGGACCAGGGGGAAGGGTGGATGCTGGCTGGAACCAGCCAGGGCCCCAGGGACTCAGGCCAGAGTCCGCACCTCCGCAAGGGTGCAGCACGGAGAACGGCACACTGTCCCATGCCTGGCTGTGAGGCACAGCCAGCTGCTCCTGGGTAAACCGCAGAGTCACAGCCCTGTGAGCGTGGCCCCCACTGAGCCCCTCACCTGCTCCTGGTGCCTTGGCTGTCTCCCCGAGGGAAGTCCCCACTGCGGCCACACATGTCCCTGGGCTACGTGTGTGAGGGATAGTGTGAGGGAGAAGGGGGGAAGTGCTCGGGCCGCCCCTAGGGCCACCTGAGTTTTGCTGCAAGGATGGGAACCCCCCCCCCCCCAGTCACTCTCCTGGTTCCGTCCAGGAGATATCCCACGCGATGGGGATCTGAGAGCCCAGACCACCTCTGCGAGATGTGCTCCCAGGCACTGTGGGGGGATGCATCTCACTCCCTGTCAAACACCAGTGATTAGCCCAAAGCCTCACAGCCTCCACCGGCAGGAGTTCCACAGGTAAATGCAACACAAGCGCCTCCCGCCTCCACGGGCCAGGACACAGACCGGTGGTTACACACATGGAGGAGGACCCTACTCCAGGGGCGGTCCTCCTTGCAAACCTACAACACGGGGGGCAGGAGGGGAACCGAGTGGGGCCCAAGCCACACTACTGTGGTGTCACCTGGGCTCAGGGGTGGAGGGCATGAGGTGTGGGGACAGCGGCCGGCCTGCCTGACTGACCCATCCTTTCTTCTCTTCCCTGCAGTGGGACCAAGCACAAGCCAGGGACCCTCCAGTCCAGCAGCAGCGGCACCCCCAGCTGCCCAACCACGGAGGCAGAGGCTCCGCCACCGGGACCAGCTCCTTCGGCGCCATGTGGAGGCTGTCGAGCGCATTGAGGCTGCGATTAGGCAACACATCGAGGGGGACCTGCAGTGGAGCCAGGAGGCCTGGGCTGCCTTCCAGGCCCAGTGCGTCCGTATAGCGGATTCGATCGCCACCCTCACTGCCCACATAGCCCATGCCATCCATTATGGCATGGCCTTACCCCATGCCCCCGCCACCCCTCCTGCCCCTGCAATGCCCCCTCCTGCAATGCCCCCTCCTGCCCACCTCCCCGTGCAGCCTGCCCCGATGCGGCCTGCCCCCCATGTCCAGGTCCGCCCCTGCAGGAGCGCTCGCAGGGGCCACCCCTCCCAGGAGTAGCCCCTTCCCCTCCTCCTCCCAGTTGAAGGTCTCCTCCTCTCCCCTTGTAAATAAAAACATACAAGTTTTTCAGTTGAAAACAAAACTGTGTTGGTTATTGTGTTACTCGAGGTAACTGTAATAAATGATTTGAGATGCCAATTAGCCAACTAAATTTAAGAGGATTACAAAATGCGGACACCAAATTCTGTATCTATCACCGGTCGCCTTTATGGTCATTGGTTTGTGCATAAATAAATACTGACACTTTTAAGTAAAATTTAAACCACAACTATATTAACATAGATAACAAGCAAGAAAGGTTAAACACACACAAAAGAATATGTACATAGTCTAGACGCAGGGACGATTGTAGTGTTGCTGGCAACCTCAATTCTTTGGTCCTTCCGGGCCTCGGGAGAGGAACAGCCAGGAGATCCCTCGAAGACAACTGGAATCGGCTACACTGACTCGAGCCTTCCGCACGAACCACGAATCCTCTTCCTGTTCTTCGGGACAGCTCGGACAGGCGATGGTGGCCTAAACTAAAAGAAAAACCCTAGCTATGTCCGACGCACCCGACGAACATTCACGATGACGGCCGATGTGCTTGGAACCGACGCTTTACAATTGGGGGGAGGTAAGGGAGGGGAGGGGGAAGGGTAGGGGATGGGAGGGAGTTGTATGGGCAGACCGAGGTGACCCTACTATGGGGCTTGTGCGAACATGCCCGTCAGGGCCTCTCGGATGCGCACCCCATCCTGGTGTGCCTGGCGGATGGCAGCTGTGTGGGGCTGTTCAAACGTCTGTGCCTCAGCTGCCATCCATGCAGGGAGGAAGGCCTCCCCACTCTGCTCCACAATGTTGTGGAGCACACAGCACGGCCAGTACCTCTGTTGCATTCCGCTCACCCATCTCGAGAAGGGTGAGCAAACAATGGAAGCGGGCTTTTAAGTGGCCGAAGGCGCACTCCACCTGATTTCAGGCCCGGTTGAGGCGGTCATTGAACCGGGCCTGGTTCTGGTCCGGCCGCCCCGTGTAGGGCCGCATTAGCCAGGGCAGCAGGGGGTAGGCTGCGTCCCCGATGACGCAGATGGGCATAGGCACATCCCTGACAGTCAACTCCCGCTGGGGGAAGTAGGTGCCCGCCTCCAGCCTGTGAAACAGTCCGGAGTTGCGGAGGATGCGGGCATCGTGTGCCCGGCCGGGCCAGCCCGTGTAGACATCCAGGAAGCGGCCCCGGTGGTCCACGAGGGCCTGGAGAACAATAGAGCAGTACCCCTTCCTGTTCATGAAATGGGCTGCTCGATGCTCCGGGGCCCGGATGGGGATGTGGGTTGCAGCCAGGGCTCCCCCGCAGTTGGGGAACCCGAGGGCAGCGAAGCCGGCCAGCGTAGCATCCACATCGCGCAGGCGGATCACTCTCAGGAGCAGGACATCATTGATGGCGTGGACGACCTGCAGAAGGGTGCAGAGAAACACAAGGGAACACATCACATAAGGCAGGGGTGAGTGCTCTCCCTTGGCCCCCCCCCATGATTCCCTCTGTCCTCATGCACGCACGCACACACACACCAGGGCCCCCTCGCCCCACACGCTCCCCCCCCACCAGCAGGCCTGTGCAAGGGAGGGACGGCCCAAACCCCTGGGTGACCCAGCCTGGAGTCTTGGCTGCCCCTGGGCATGGAATGCAGCACCCTCCCCCCACCCCACTCCCCCTGGGACTTACCTCCATGACAATCACACCGACAGATCTTCCCACCCCAAATTGCTGTGCCACCGAGTGGTAGCTGTCCGGGGTGGCCAGCTTCCATAGCGCGATGGCGACCCTCTTGTTCACGGGGATGGGTGCACGCAGCCAGGTGGTGGCTTTCTGGAGCGCAGGGGTGAGCCAGGCACACAGCTCCAGGAACGTCCGCTGCACATGCGGAAATTCGAGCCATTGCTGGTTGTCCCATTGCCCAAGGACCAGCCGGTCCCACCAGTCTGTACTGGTGTCCAGTCTCCAGAGTGGCCTCTCACGGTGGGGTGGGGATGCCACAGGAATCCATGGCCTCCTGGTGAGGAGTCCAAGGCGATCTGCGCCTCCTGGTCCTGGAACACGAGGGCACCAGCCTGGAGCACCAGCTGCAGGCACTGAAAATGGCCGACAGGGGCCAGAGCAGGCACATGGCCACCCGTGGCTCCATGGCAGACAAAGCAAGGCACAAGAAACCAAAACCAGGAAAAAGCACTAGGGGGCAAAAGGGTGGTGTCCAAAAGGCAGAGGGCAACCACCAAACCTGCTATGGCTGTCAGTCCCTCCAAGAGGTCCTAACGCATAGAGCAGGAGACAAACGGCTGTCCAGCGAGACCCCTTTAAGCACGTGTCTGAACGGAGCTTCAGCCCCGGCCCCAGAAAGGGCTGGTGCCCTTTTGCCCTCTTCAAAATGGTTCCGGGCTTCTGCTTTTGCGCAAAAGCGCGCCGCCAATCTAGACGCGCTTTTGCGCAAAAGTGCATCGTTCTAACGATAACTCCGGGACCAATCTAGACGCTCTTTTCCGCAAATGCTTTTAACGGAAAACTTTTCCGTTAAAAGCATTTGAGGAAAATCATGCCAGTGTAGACACAGCCCTTGTGAAAAGCAGGAGTACTGAAATCAACTTCCTGGGCCTTAAGGTCAATGCAATAGGCTTGGTAGTGTGGACACATAACTTAGAGATTTGACTATATATGGCTAAAGTTGATGTAAAGTCCTAGTGTAGACCAGGTCTTACATTGCAGACCGAAGAATTCCCTATATCAAAAAAAGCAAAATCGGGATTTGAACTTTGGTCTTCCACCTTCCCAAGTGAACTCTGTGACAATTTGACTATTAGGTATAAGGGTTGGAGTAGGCCTTTTCCTCCTCTGCTGGCTTTTATGAGGAGCAGGCATGCTGTGCCCGTTTTTTGATACTTCCTAACATTATGACACCTTCACACCACCTGTCCTTAGCATAGCAAAGCCTTATCTCTGCTTACCATAGTTAAGCCCCCCAGCTTCACTGTCACAGGCAACACAAACATTCGACTCTAGGCCGTGTAGGTCCCGCCATTACCCTACAAATTAGGGCTACGTCTACACTGGCATGAATTTCCGGAAATGCTTAAAACGGAACAGTTTTCCATTATAAGTATTTCCGGAAAAAGAGCGTCTACATTGGCAGGATGCTTTTTCCGAAAAGCCCTTTTTCCGAAAGCGTCCGTACAATGTAGACGCTTTCGCAAAAAGCCCGATCGTCATTTTCGCGATCGGGCTTTTTTGCGGAAAACACTACTGTGCTGTCTACACTGGCCCTTTTCCGAACAGTTTTCCGGAAAAAGGACTTTGCCGAACGGGAGCAGCATAGTTTTTCGGAAAAGCAGCTGATTTCTTACAGTAGATCGTCAGTGCTTTTCCGGAAATTCAAGGGGCCAGTGTAGACAGCTCGCAGCTTATTCCGGAAAAGCGGCTGATTTTCCGGAATAAGTGGCCCAGTGTAGACACAGCCTAGCAGTATACACACTTGGAGGCTTGAGCACTGCAAACGTCTCCACAGAGTGTCTAATCCCTGAACCACTGGACATGGGCAGTACTCAAGAATTGTTGCTTCCAATGAAACAGCATGCCCCATTTTACCTGCTACACTTCTGATCACCCTTCCTCTTAACACATGACACTTAGGTATATTTAGAGTGAAATCAATTTTACAGGTTTAACATCCAACTATTGGGATATATTATGCCTTTTTCTGCTAGACTGATTAGCCCATTAATGAATATTTGTTCAAATTTGTACAGATTTGTATCTGTATTTGTACAGATACTTACAGATTAATTAAATTACCTCTTAATCATCTTTTTGCTAAGATGAATAGATTCAGCTCCTTGAGTCTATGATGCTACAGAAAGTTCTCTAATTATTCTTGTATCTCTTTGAACACTGTCTAGTTTAGCAACATCCTTTTTGAATTGTGAACATCAGAACAGGACAAGTATGCAGTAATGATTGTGCCAGTACCTACACAAGATTCCCCTGTTTATGCAGCCCAGGATTGCATTACCTTCTTTAGCCATTGCGGTGCACTAGGAGTGCATGTTGAGCTGATTATCTACTGCAGTGGTCCCCAACGTGGTGCCCGCAGGCGCCATGGTGCCCGCTGGGGCATTTATGTGTGCCCTCCGAGTGACCATGGCTGGCACAAGCCATTCTTGCGCCCCCGAGCCCCAGGCATGCAGCCAGGGCCAGCTCAAGCCATTCCTGCGCCCTGGGCAGCGGGCGCACGACGCATGCGCAGCCCCGCTCCCAGCACGCTGCGCACCTTATGGCTGCAATCAGGCATGTGCGGCGCCTGATGGTAGCTCTAAGGGGCGCCGTGCGGCCGGGTGTGCGGCGCCCCTTACAGCTGCCATCAGGCGCCCCCCATAGGTTGGCATCCCGGGCAGCTGCCCGGCTAGCCCCCACTTTAATCTGGCCCTGCGCGCAGTGCATGCACGGCCCCGCCCCTGGATGCACGGTGCGTGAGCAGCCCCCTCCCCTGGGCGCCCGGCAGCCCCAAAAGGTTGGGGACCACTGATCTACTGCAACCTCCAAATTATTTTCTACGGTTTGACCAAACCTAAGCATTCTAATCTCACTTTACAGCTACACAGGCTGACATTTACCTACTATTTTTCCTCCCTCTTGGACAATTTATCTGTGTATTTAACTTTAGTTATTATGTTATTTATATTAATGGTACTCAGCTAGTGCACTTTAGTCCCTTTGTCCTGGTCTACACTAGAGAATTATTTTGAAATAACTCCCCTTAGTTTGAAATAACAAGTGGAGTGTCCACACTACCAACCCCATCATTTTGAAATAACCGTTTGTTTATTTCAAAATAATAACTCCTACTTGTCATGAGGAATAATGCTTATTTTGAAATTTGTTATTTCGGAGTTATTATTTTGGAATGACTTATTTCGAAATAATTTCCTAGTGTAGACATACCTTTTTAGTTTCTACTTGTGAAACAGAATAGTCTAGTCTTCTGTTTGTTGAAATCTCATTGAAATTGTTGAGCTGGATGTGTCTGTGTTGGGTGAGGATTGTGGCTCCTGATAGACATGTCATCATATCAGATGATCTATTGGTCCCTTCTTGCTTAAACTGTCTGACTCTAACTGCAGTTGTTTCACCGTGTTTGCTTATAAAGAGCAGTGTGCTAATATGTAATTGCTGACAATCTTAGCTGTTCATAGTCTTTGAAGAGAAAACACAAAGTGCAGATGCTTTACTCTTTTGGAAGTCTGACTTGCTAGGAATATAGCTTAGGCAGGGGATCATGCAACCTGGAAAAACCTTAGCAAAAAGCAAGAACAGAATGGGTTTCCACCCAAAAGAGATGACAGCAGAAGAGCTGGGAACCTAGAGTGGGTTCCTCTGAAGACCCATGGAAAGAGAGTACAGGTGCAATTTCCCTGAACTGGGACACCAATGTGATGCAATAATAGCATCATTGAAATGTAGTCACCTCTGTGGTGGAGGGTGTAACAGGGCCTGCCTCACAGAGCCCCTCCTCCCCGCTCAGGCTAGGCGCTGTTATGCTTTTCAGTTCTCTTCCCCCTTTTCCCCATGTGTCCATGGCCCCAGGACGGGTTAGAGTTCGAACCCCACAACAGTCCCCGGGAGTTGCCACTCGTCATCACCTGGGGTCTGCGGCTTGATATTCTGGGTGCCCTCTGCTTCCCGGCACCCCCTTGTGGCCGAGGAGCCCGTCAGGGAGAGGACAACCCACTACGCCAGCCAGCACTCACCGTCCGCGCCCCCCGGGCCTGGCTGGCCTCCTTTGACACGCCCCCACTTCAGAGGCGGCGTCCGGGGACATGTCACTTGCGCCGGGTCCCCCAGCCCACCTCTCAGCCCACGGTCTTAAGGCCCGCCACCACACGGGGCCAATAGCGCACAAGCGCCACCAGGCTGGTGTGGCCCGGTGTGTCCGAGCCCGCGTGGCCCCCACCCGGGAGCAGAGGTGAAGGGGGGCGTGCCTCAGCGGGCCGTGGTAAGCGACCCCCTGTCACAGAGGGAGTCAGCCTATCTGCATGGAGCACAATACAGTAGCTGAGATGGGAACCAGTGGCTAAAAACACTCACCATGGATATGGTACAGTCAAGAAGAAAAGGGAACATCAGTGTTATTGTCGCATCTTAGGGATAGTAACTGAAGGATACTCAATTTGCTTCAGAAGGATGGAACTCTGAGTTGACTCTACTGGCATTTGAACATTTAGCTTCAGGTAATGTAGGTATTACACAATTTTGGCTAGCTCCTGGGCTAGTATAAGTAAGCATAGCTCTTGTTACTTTAAAGAGGGCTCTACCTATTCACTGCACTTCAAGATTTGGGCTGCAGTCAGCAGTTAAGCCAGTAGGACAGGCCTTACAATGTCAGAGGGGATAGGGAAGTGTTACCAATTAATTCAAGGAGACATATTTTTCCTTTCTCTCTTCATGTATTTCCTTTATTTTAAACACCTTAAAAAAAAAAGGACTAAAAATGTAGGGAGAAGAGCTGAAGACATCATTGTAGATAAGCTGTATTACTTGCAAACCCCAGCAGAAACATTTCAGATCATAAGGTCTGTGTGCAGGTATTTTTAGAAAGTTCATTTTTTCTAGTGTAGTGATAATTCCCCAAATACAAAAGTTTGGAAAAAAACCTAATGAATATGCTTGTTCATCTGCTGCTGACTTTAAGCCAGTTCTAATAGTTGCTAACAGATGTGCTGAAACTCTAAAGAATGCTGCTGTACTCAAAGGTCTTAAGCCTCTTTAACTCAGCTAGCAAATAGGGAGAGAACCTCAAGAACTTTTAAAAGCTCATCAAATAAGAGCTAGTCTTTAGTTTCTGTTCTCTCTCTGATGCATAAAGCCTCTAAAAATCTCATACATTTCTGTATAAAAATGAATAAAAAGAATAAGTCTCTGATTTTTTAAAATGTGGAAGATACCTATAGTGTTCCTACCATTTACACTTCAGAAGATAACAGAAGCTTTTCTGGAGTCCTCAGCTACACAATATCCTGGGGAGCAAAAGGATAACAAAGATCTGTGTTTTTCCAAACGTAGGATTTTTGGGGGGTATTGATGGCTGAGGGATTGCAGTGCTTATTGAACCTCTTCTGTGAAGGATAATCCTTGTCCAGATCTGAAAGATGATTATGCAGCCCTTTTTTGTCAGTATCCTTTTTCCACTGTGTAACACCGTAAGCCAAATTCTTCAGACCTTACTCAGACAAAACTACTGTCAGGCCAGCATGGCACAACATGATGAGACTTGTATCTCAGCATCACTGTTTATTAAAAACAGTAGCAGAAATGTTAGTTGCTAATAGTGCTCAGCAGGTTTGAGCACACAGGGCTATGTTTTTGGATGAACGGATGGCTCAGATAACTGGTAACAAGCAATGTACTATGGATTCCAAGCTCTAGGCAACTGCTTCAAATTAGCTTAGAAGAGCAGAAGAAAAAGTCATTACTAGCTGCTGGCAGTTCTGTCGAATACTGTATTAGATAGATTGAGGACAGAATTAAGTCTGTTTATATTTTCCTAGTACAGTACATGGTGAAACAGGTTGCTGCTGAGTACATTGATATGGTTATGATGACGGTTGATTTGGCCAGCCACAGGGTAATGTGATAGTGTTCCACTTTTAAAACGTGCCCACTGCTTAACAAACAATAGAATTTTTTGGATTCCTGATTGTTCCTGAATTTCCAGATGGGACCAGCATACAAAAGTGTTTCCTCCCCTCGCCTGTACCTTGCTACAGACTTGTTTGACACCAAAATGCATTATTGTAGTGAACTTTCTGGTTCTTACCCTGCACCGTTAAATCCAATAGTAGTTTTGCCATTGATTTAAATAAGAGAACTAGTCCCTAAGGTGTGGCCATTCTTGTAGTTTATTCTGAAATTGTAGGTAGAACAGACTGTTCTTGCTTAGCAGTGGTGGGTGAAGAAGCATTTGTCACAAGTAATATTTCATACCAGGTACTATTCAAAGTGGTGATATTAATTTCTAGCTATCTTGGTAACCCACTCTCACTTTCCACCCACACTAGTGAAGGCAATGAAGGGCTTATGTCACAGTCCATATACATTAATTGTCTGAGGGCTTCTGCCAGAGAATTTTCAGTCAAGAGCCTCTGGAATTTTCTTGCCCTCTTTGTGTGGCAAAGCAAGACAATGCAAAGCTCTCTTATTTAATGGTTAGGTTTGTATTTTGGGAGACTATTATTTAAATCCACATTGTTGTGGGTGTTTTACATTCTGCATAATAGACCCTGACAGAAAGTGAAAGGTTTCTTTAATTGTATCCAATGAAAAACAAACTAGTAAATAAATAAATTCCAATGAAACAGTGTAGGATGTATGATAATGAAAATGAGGGGGGTTTTCTGCCAACAATTCATGAATCACAAGCGTATAAGGAGTGAGTTTGTGTCTTTTTTTGGAATATATACCTATTAAGATCATGTGTAGGTGGAACATTATGCCAAGAAATCCATAGCTAAAGATATAAGTATATTAAAAGGCACCATAATTTTCTAAAGTGATTGTGCCATCAGTATATTTCTAGCCTGCTACATTACAGATAATATATTGTTAATTATACTGAAGAAATTTTCCCCTATGTAGTGCAGACCTTTCAAGATCCCACTTTCAAATCTGAAAAAATACCAAAAAAATGTGAATCACAAGAAAAAAAAACATAATGGCACAAATATTTGCAATAATATGCCATTTATTAGCAATAATATTGTATGAGCCTAAGTTTCTGAGAAAAGTTACATATAATGATAAAATCAGAGACAAGCATCTGCTTGTAGAATGGAAGTCACTTTGATTTTTAAATAATGGGCATATAGTTAAAATCAAGGGCTCTATGCATTTCACAGGCATTCCTATCATGTTAGGAACAATAAATATAACCACTGGCATAAGTACAAAAGACAGATGATTCATAGATTTTTAAAACAAGTACCACTATGATTATCTAACAGGTAAAAAATCCTCAAACAATAAGCCCACAACTTCTGAATTAAGTATATTATTTTGAAAAATATCCTCTCGACTTAAAGACTTCAAGTAATGGAGAATCTATCAGATCCCTAAGTAAGTTGTTCTAATAATTAATTACCCTTACTGTTAGCATTTTGTTTATTGTTGATAATCTGAATATGTCTAGCTCCAGCTTCCAATCATTGGATATTATCAGAGCCATCCTTACATATACACAGAATATGTAGGGCAACC
Organism: Rafetus swinhoei; assembly: GCA_019425775.1. Lineage (NCBI taxonomy): Eukaryota > Metazoa > Chordata > Testudines > Trionychidae > Rafetus > Rafetus swinhoei. The sequence goes on from CM033424.1 coordinate 129,119,460, forward strand.
AAAAATATGGGGCACCACTGGGTCTTAATGTCTATCCACCCATCTCTTCCTATCCCTCTTCTAGAACCATAAAATCATAGAATCATAGAGCTGGAAGAGACCTCAGGAGATCATCAAGTCCTGCCCAAGGCAGGACCAATCCCAACTAAATCAGCCCAGCCAGGGCTTTGTCAAGCCAAGATTTAAAAACCTCTAGAGATGGAGATTCCACCACCTCCCTAGATAACCCATTCCAGTGCTTCACCACCCTCCTAGTGAAATATATCCATCCTAGACCTCTCCCACTGTAACTTGAGACCATTGTTTCTTGTTCTGCTATCCGTCATTACTGAGAATAGCCTCTCTCCATCCTCTTTGGAACCTCCCTTCAGGAAATTGAAGTCTGCTATCAAATCCCTCCTCACTTTTCTCTTCTGCAGACTAAACAAACCCAAATCCCTCAGTCTCTCCTCATAGGTCATGCGCTCCAGCCCCCTAATCATTTTGGTCACCCTCCGCTGGACCCTCTCCAATGTGTCAACATCCTTTCTATAGTGGGGGGCCTAGAACTGGACACAGTACTCCAGGTGTGGCCTCACCAGAGTCGAATAAATCACTTCTCTAGTTCTGCTGGCAATGCTCTCCCTAATGCAACCTAATATGCCATAGCCTTCTTGGCTACAAGGGCACACTCTTGACTCATGTCCAGCTTCTCATCCACTGTAATCCCCAGGTCCTTTTCTGCTGAACTGCTACTTAGTCATTCGGTCCCCAGCCTGTAACAATGCTTGGGATTCTTCCGTCCCAGGTGCAGGACTCTACACTTGTCCTTGTTGAACCTCATCAGATTTCTTTTGGCCCAATCCTCTTATCTGTCTAGGTCATCCCTGCCCTCCAGCATATCTACCTTGCCCCCTAGCTTAGTGTCATCCGCAAACTTGCTGAGGGTGCAATCCATCACCTCATCTAGGTCATTAATAAAGATGTTGAACAAAACTGGCCCTAGAACCTTGGGGCACTCCGCTAGAAACCGACCGCCAACCTGACATCGAGCCGTTGATCACTACTCGTTGGGCCCGACAGTCTAGGCAGCTTTCTATCCATCTTACAGGCCATTTATCCAATCTATACTCCCTTAAATTGCTGGCAAGAATATTGTGGGAGACCGTATCAAAAGCCTTGCTAAAGTCAAGGTATATCACATCCACTGACTTTCCCATATCCACAGAGCCAGTTACCTCATCGTAGAAGCTAATCAGATTGGTCAGGCACGACTTGCCCTTGGTGAATCCATGTTGACTATCCCTGATCACTTTCCCCTCTTCCAAGTGCCTCAAAATGGATTCCTTGAGGATCCCCTCCATGATTTTTCCAGGGACTGAGGTAAGACTGACTGATCTGTAGTTCCCTGGATTGTCCTTCTTCCCTTTTTTGAAGATGGGCACTACATTTGCCTTTTTCCAATCATCCGGGATCTCTCCCAGTCTCCATGAGTTTTCAAAATTTAATGGCCAAAGGCTCCTCAATGACATTTGCCAACTCCCTCAGTACCCCTGTGGGAGTACTGTGGCTCTGCTTCCTCCAGAGAGGTGTTAGTTATCTTAAATCTGGAAAAGCCTGCCAGAACTACTAACAGAATATTGAACTTGTAAAAGAGCCATTCTAGTGGTAATGAAGCCATTTCACAGTCATTTGCCAACCCCAGTACATGCTAAGGATGGCCTTGGAAAAATGCTTTCTTATATAGGTATTTGTAAACTGCAATCACGTCATCTCTTAATTTTCTCTTGGATACACTAAATAGATTGAACTCATTCAGTCTCTCGCTATAAGGCAGGTTTTCTAGACATCAAGTCATTCCCATTGCTCCTTTGTAAACCATGAACCCTATCTAGTTTGTCAGGCTACGTCTAGACTGCAAGCCTCTTTCCAAAGAGGCTTTTTCAAAAGATACTTTCAAAAAAGCCTCTTTCGAAAAAGAGTGTCTAGACTACAACTGGTACTTTTGAAAAAGCAAGCCGCTTTTTCGAAAGAGAGCACCCACGCAGTCTGGTTGCTCTCTTTTGAAAAAGCACAGTTTGCAATACATAGCGCCTTTTTTTGAAAGAGCATTTTCGAAAAAAGGCGTTATTCCTTGTAAAACGAGGTTTTCCGTGGTTGAAAAAACTGCCGTGTTCTTTCGATTTACTTTCAAAAGAACACGGCAGCAATCTAGACGCAGGGGAAGTTTTTTCAAAAAAAGGCCACTTTTTTCCAAAAAAACCTGTAGTCTAGACACACCCTCAGTGTCTTTCTTGAATTGTAGCCATGAGAACTGGACGTAGTATTTCAGTTATGGTCTGTGAGTACCCCCATCTGGCTGAGTGCATGTGCTGGTATTGCCTCAAGTTTATCAGCCATTTAGCTACTTAGCCCTCTGGCCAACTCACACTCTGTGCAAATCACAAGCCCTACTGGGGTACACCTTTACCGGGGCCCATTTCAGTGCCTATTCCCCACTCAGCTAGAGAGTGGTGCCTCCAGGGCTTCCCTGCTTGGAAACAGTGTCCTCACTCTCACCTCAGGGCTATATCATGGTTCATCATACAGGCTACATCTAGACTGTAGGCTTCTTTGGGAAGAAGAGAGCTTCTGAAAAAACTTCTTCCGAAAGAGCGAATCCACACACAAAAGCACACTGAAAAAGGGATGCTCTTTTGTGAAAGAGAGTGTGCAGACTGATTGGACACTCTCTCGCATAAAAGGCCACCCAGAATCAGTTCAGGCAGGGCTTTAGGTCACCTGTTGCTTCCGAGTGCTGGTGGCGGAGCCTTGCAGAGACACGCACTGAAAGGACACCCCCGCCAGCCGTTTCTCTGTTTCTGCTGCATGCTTGCGGACCTCTTCAAGGGACAGCAAAGCTTCAGCAGTGCCTGCTGTGGTTGCCCTCTTCTTTTGTGGATGCTACAGCTTTGTTCTTTGTGCCGTGGAGGTGGAGCTGCCCCTGGGCATGCGATGGCCTCAAACGGCCATGCTGCAGTTTTTGCAGCACTTTGTTCCAGCTGCCTTCCTGGTCCTGCACGAGCTTGACCCTGAGCTCATTCCTGGGATACTCTCCCTGGGTGCGGGAGCTACACTTTGGCAACCGCACCCCACTGTGGAGAAGCATTTCTGGAGGCTCAACACCAGTTCGGACTGGTGGGACCAGCTAGTCATGGAGCAGTGGGACAACCAGCAGTGGCTCCAAATTTCTGCATACGGAAGACCACCTTTTTGGAGCTATGTGCGTGGCTCACCCCCACCTTCTGGAGACGTGACACCCAACTGCGGCCCACCACCCCCCTGGAGAAGCGGGTCGCAGTCGCCCTCTGGAAGCTCACCACCCCCGACAGCTACTGGTCAGTGGGCAACCAGTTTGACGTAGGGAAGTCCACCGTTGGGGCCCTCCTCATGCAAGTAAGGTGCTCTGGGGCTGCAGTCTCTGCAGGGGGGGAAGGGAGTCCTGTTAAAGGGGGACCCTCGGGAAAGTGGGGTTGGGGGATGGGATGGGATGGGAGGGGAGGGGTGGAGTGGGGGTTGGGGAAGACTCAGCCCCGGGGTGTTGTGCCGTCCCACCCTCACACAGACCTGCTGCTGGGGGAGAGGGGGCGGCCTCATAGGGGGTGGCTCCTGGGGTGTTTGAAGGGGGGTTGTGGTGGGAGGGAGACGGGCACCTCCCAAGGGCTCAGGCACTCCCTTTTTCATTCTCTGTTTTGTGTGTTTTGTTTGTCTCCTTCTGCAGGTGGTGAGGGTCATCAACTCCATCCTGCTGCAGAAGGTCATCGTGGCCGGATTTGCTGCCCTGGGGTTCCCAAACTGTGGTGGAGTGATTGATGGGACCCATATCCCATATCCCAATCTGCACACCGGAGCATCGAGCAACCCAATACTTCAATCGCAAGGGCTACTTCTTGATGGTGCTGCAGGCCCTGGTCAACTACTGTGGACAGTTCACGCACATTTTTGTTGGGTGTGCGGGCAGGGCACACGATGCCCTCATCTTCAGGAATGCCAGCCTGTACGAGAAGCTGAAGGCGGGCACATTCTTACCCCACCGTGACGTTGCGGTTGGGGATGTGCAGATGCTATTGTGCATCGTGGGGGCAAGGCTTACCTCCTCATGCCATGGCTCATGAAACCATACACAGGTCATCTGGACCCCAGCAGGGACTAATTTAATGCCCATCTGAGCCGGGCCCAAATCCAAGTTGAGTGCAACTTTTGGTGCCTGAAGGCGCAGTTCAGGTGCCTGCTGACCCACCTGGACGTGGAGGAGCACAACATCCCCAAGGTGGTCTCAGCATGTTGTGTCTTCCACAACATTGTGGAGACTAAGGGGGAGGCCTTCCTCCCGGGGTGGGGGTAGACGCCGGCGGCAAGAGGCAAGCCTTCCAGCAGCTGCAGACAGCTGCCATCTGACAGACCATTCAGGCCGGGGTGCACATCTGGAAGGCCCTGAGGGAGAGGTTCTCTCAAGCACCCCAGTAACTCTCTTTAGGGCCTCCCCAATGGGGCCTCTGGCTTGCTGCCCTATCCCTTCCCCACCACAACCCCTCCCTTCGCCCCTTCCCTGACCTCTTGATAAAAACACTATTTGATTTTCAACAAAACAAAGTCTGTATTTTTATTACATTAAAAAAAGGTGGGCATGGGGTGGAGGGCTCATAACCTGGAGGGGGAAGGGGCATGGGCATCATCTGGGGAGGGAGCAGAGGCATCGCATGGGGGACAGGCAAAGGGGGAATGGGGATAGTCGGGGGGCAGAATGGTGGAAGCTAGGAGCAGTGGCAGCAGGCGAGTGTGCCATCATGTGCAACGTGACAGCACGTCACACTGCTGTATGAGCTGGTCCCATGTGTGCTTCCACCACTCAGCGTCATCACGTATCTTCTGTGCCAGGGTCTGCTGCATGGTGCGCGGGACGCTGACTTGCTGCTGCATGAGTTCTTCCTGGACCCGGGCATTCTTTCGGGTTCCCCACTGGAGGTGTGGCTCGCCCCTCAGTCCCGGCTGCTCTGGCTGTGGAGAACACAAAGAAGGAGAGGCAGTCAATAATCCATGCATACCCTGTCCCTGAGGCCGTGCCCTCCTCTGTGAGCAGCAATGAACAGTCCTCAGGCCAGAGGAGGGGGATGTCCCGTGAGCAAGGCCATGTGTGGTCTGCACAGTGGGCCATGCTTCACATGGGCCCCGATGGGCCCAGGGGACTGTGCTGCCTGCTTCCCAACGCCCCCTCCCCCCAGCCCATGTACAAGCAGTCAAGGGAAGTGTCCGGCCACAGTGGGATCCCCCCATAGGTGGCAGAAGAGCCTGGAGCAGCCTGGCCCTCCCTGGGGTCCTCACATACACCTGCGGCTTGCTGAGCTGCCCATGGGAGTAGGTGGTGCCTCGCACATGCAGGCATGCCTGTGTACTGTGTGTGGCACAACTTGGGGTGTCTGGGGTCGTGCCTTCGCCCTTGTGGCTAGCCAGCTTCCAGCCGTGACAGGTGCTGGAAGTCCCCCCCCAGCAGGACGTGTGTGGCCTCCCCTGAGGTAGGCAGCAGTATCCCACCCATGCTCAGGGGCTGCCTGCTGCATCCACCTACCACACACTAATGCTGCACATGGTTGCACATGCGTGGACTGCAGCATGATGTTCAGCCCCCCGCCTCTTGTGCACCTGCCTCCCCCACCCTGTGTGTGTGACAAACTGAGACTGCTCACCTGAAGATTTCTCCCTGGTGTCCGAGGAGGCCTGGGAGACATCCTGGCTGACTGGCACTGGTTCCAGGGACAGGGTGATGGTCTCCTTCTCCTCCTCCAGATGGCCTGGTCCTCCTGCTCCTCCTCTGCCGTGACCTCCGGCCAGGCAATGACAGGGATCTTGAGGCTGGAGTCCACGACGATGGGTGGGGAAGATGTTTCTGGTGCAGCTCCTGGTAATAGGGGCAGGTGTGGGGTCCTGCCCCTGAGCGCGAGGTGCACGCTCTGGCCCAGACATATCCCTGATGGAGCTCTTCTACCTTACACCGGACCTGTTCTAAGGTCTGGGGTGGGTGCACGTGCTCCACCAGAGACTCAGCCATGCGCTCGAATATATCAGCATTTCAGTGCTTGGAGTGGAGATCTTGCAATGTCTTCTCCTTGCCCCACAGCTCAAGGAGATACAGGATCTCCACTCTGGACCAGGAGGGTGTGCACCTCTTGGTCCCTCTGGGTGGGTCCTGGGACCCTAGGGGGCTGCTCCCTGCAAGGGCCAGGTGGATTGCAGGGGGCTTGAGGCTCTGCCATGGGTGCCTGCAGCTTTAAGAGGGGCCAGGAGACAGAAACTATACAGTCCTGATTACTTTGGATGGAGTGGCCACTAGGGCACCTGTGTTATTTCCTGGAGGCCTCTTCTTTCGAAAAAAACCCAAACCCTCCTCCCCATCCACCCATGCCTTTTTCAGGAAAAGCTCATTTAGAAAGGCTGGCTTCTTCCTCATAGAAAGAGGATTACCAATGGCGGAAAAACCCCTCTGTTCTTTCGATTTACTTTCAGAAGAACGTGATTGCAGTGTGAACGTAACGCAGGTTTTGTTGGAAAAATGGCCGTTTTCCAATGAAACTCTGTAGGTTAGACATACCCACAGTCTCTCAATAATCCAGTCTCTAACGAGCTCTCCACTCAGAGCCATCCATGGAGAGGGAGGTAATAGAACATAATAACTGCACCTTGTAATTAAAGAGTACAATTGATTTCCACTAATGAAACTCATGAAAGTTTTAAATGCAATGCCTTCATTCAGGAAGGCTAATTCAATCATGTCACTACCCACCCTGAGTTCACATCACTGGACAAAATCCAGGGTCAGGTACACATCAAGAATAGTGGTATCAGCCTTTAAGTAGCGTAAATGTAACAAGGAGAAATCAGCTCACTTTTATATCATGCTTAAACTTACTTGTCCTCCATATTCTGCAGAATGGACACCAAGGCCTATTTACAGTGATATGCTGCCTCCTTTAAATGGTGTAAATGGAATAGGGTATTAAGATAAATCAGAATCCATGGCTTCAACAATGAAAATACAGCATATCAACAATTCCATATGCACAACTACCATTATTTTAAATTATTCAGCCTAAATTAGAGGAAAATACCAGTGTCAATTTCACATCAAGCAAAGTCTGTGAAAAAGCCAGAAGTTCCCATTCTTGTGGTTCAACTCTCATGCACATTTCATTTTATATGCACAGGATTGAGAAAAGCTTTTACTACCTGACTGGCACTGTCCCACTCCACTCAATTTGGACCACCTGTTATTCCCCGACAGGCCACTGGTGATACCAACTTCTTTCCTTGTCTTTTCCATAATGCTTAAGTATTGCATTGTCAGATTGGCACTTCCCCTGTGTTTCATTACTGAGCCATCAACACCTACATGTTTTCTGTACCATCAGTACAACATGAAAACGGATTTTTCTGGAGATCAGTCAATACAGTGGAAAAATCAGAGACATGCTATAGTATTCATTTCCATTCCACTCAGTTAAAATTCTTTCCTACACAGGCAAATTCCCTAGACTATCTGGGTTGTTGGGGAGGCTGTCAGATGTCTGTATGGAACTGAGTAGAAAGGCTTAATTGATCATCCAAAATTTCAGGGAGGAGTGGTGCTGAGGTTAATAGGCATCAGGCGTCCACTTGGTTCCCTTTGGAGATAGAAGCAAGGCGACAGATCGGGGGTGAGAAGATTTGATGAGAACAGACAAGTGCTCTTCCGTATCTCACACACGTGCTATAACTATGGGAATTCACCTTTTATGATAAGATATTGAATTAAAAAAAACCTCTTGGAGTCTGACGAAAAACCCACCTGTGTACATTCCTTTATTCTTTCAGCCATTCCTCCAGCCAGCCTTCCATGAGTAGTTTATATACTATAATCTGTCTATGTATATATAAAAAAATATCTGCTGGACAACAGAATGAAGTCATCACATCACTAGCATCAAGAGGCTCAGCCTTCACACAGGCTCCCTGCTGTGGACACAGTTCAGGGACCAGCAAAGCTGCCTGATAGCCCAGCCTGGGCAGAGTGCACTTTGCAGGGGTCCTGCCCGCTCAGCTCTGGACGCGGCCTTTTGAGCAGCCTGGCCCCTGGTGCAGGCCCCTGGTGCAGGGGGCTGCTTCAGCAGGTGCAAGGCCCAGGGCATGGCCCACTCACACCAGGAAGGGAGGCAAGAACCAGCCAGGACTATCCTGCCTGGTGCTGCCGCCCATGTTTGAAACACAGCAGGGACTCCGGGGAACGCCACCCCACAGGTCACCTCCCGAGCGAGCGGGTGTGTGTCAGTGACCTGGGGCCAGGCCCCTGGCTCAGGTGTGCTCGCCTGGGCCTGCTACAAGCTAGGCAGGTCTTGTCCACAACGCACACCTGGCCCTTTGGGGATGGTGCAGTTATGACTCTCCCAGAGAGGCCGCTCTGCACTCCAGGTTCCCTGGGTTCGCCACAGAGCAAAGCTGCCCCAGAGGCTGTTCACACAGCATCACACAAACCCCAACCGGCCATTTGGAAAGCCTGGTCTTAGCCAGAGTGCTTAACTTGATAAATTTGTGGAAGGGGGGCAGGGTGTGCATAGGGAGGGAGGAAGGTGGTTATGGTGTATGTGGGGATGGGCAGTGTGGTAAGGGGAGATGGTGGGGGTGAGAGGGATATAGGAATGGAGGCAGGGGGATGGGCAGTGTCAGGGCATGGAGGGGGAGAGGTTAGGGAGAATGGTGGGTGTAGCAATGGAGAGAGGCAGGGGGATGAGGGTATAGGAATGGAGAATGAAGGTGGGGGTAGGGACGGAAGGAGTGATGGTGGACTATGGGCCATGGAGCTCCAGGAGAAGGATTAGTGGCCCAGATTACCCCACCGGGCTCTCTGGTTCTCAGTAGGGTGTGGGCACGTAAAGCTACTCTCCCGCCCCCCACCACCACCCCACAGTTCCATATCTCTCCATTGTGCCCTGTCCATACGGAGCATGTCCCAGCCACGCGCTGGGAGCTCGCTTGCCAGCAGGAAGGACACATCTGGATCACTGCTGCCCTGCAGTCGGGCAGTAACCAGGCACAGAGAGAATTCTCTCCCTACCTGTCTGCTCACATGTAACCCAGACCCTGCCCCTTGCTAGTGAGCCGGGCTCCCAGGCACACCCAGAATGAAAGGGGATTCATTTGGAGATGGGCCCTGCTTTACTGATTGCGTTTGGTTTTCATTACATGTGAAGCCCACAAGCCCATGGAGCATAGGGAGCATAGCCCTTCCTGGCAGGTCACTTTTCTGTAGCCCAGTGCCAGGGGAGGCTCCGAACTTTGCACGCAAACAACCTATTTTATTGGCAGCTGGGGCAGGAGCTGGAAGGGTGTGGGGGAGGGGGACTGGCTGTCAATTGAGGGGCTTGAGCGGGCAGGATGAGCCGAGAGGATTCAGATAGAGGAGCCTGTCCAGGGGTGCACCGGGGAGGGAGCAGAGAAGGATACGAATGACTTTGGGCCGTGAAGAGCTCAGACGGGCTTAGTGCAAGATTAACAGGCTCTTTGGCCTCAAAAGCAGCCAGCGAGATGGAGTTTGGAGAGCCTAGCGAGCAGGGGGGTCTGCCCCCTAGTATAATATAAACAAACATTTATCTAAGGAGACCAAAAGAAAGAAGGAAAATATTTTTTATTTACATTATGAATCCTGAAAAATAAAGGCTAGCCCAAAATACCTATCTATAATTTCTTTTCAAATATTTCTCTGGGTGCGACTTGAAAAATGGTTCTGTTTATTGTATCTTGTCACATTAGTCAGCAATTATTTTTTGCTCATGCCCATTCCACTTTTGGCATTTATCATACACTACAGTGGAAAAGATTTTAATCTGCTAAATAAGTTTTAGGCTTATCTGACAAGACATTTTTCTTGCCATGGCTATCTGCAAATACTGTGATTGAGGATCAGAAATTGAGTGGGATTTCTCCCCAGCAATGCTACATAACTAAACCAAGTTAATTATGAGTTCGGATAAGAGATTTGGAGTCTAAATTGTCCATTGCATATTGAGTCCACAGGTAATTTATTAAAAAGTTAAATATGACATTATTGACAGCTCTGGAATCCAGCTATATAGTTTATACATTATACATAGTTTTAATGAGACATTTAGAAGAACAAGCTTTATCCTTTCAAGTGGAAGAAAAAGGAAATCCTACAGCTATTGTGACAGTTTCAGGCAACAGGAGACCCACCACTTCTGGCAATGAATTCCTGTCAGACTCCCACTTTAACTTGCTGTAGCACGGACAATTGCCAACATATATTCGTGTTCCCCAAGATTATGAATATAAATCCCGCAGGAGGGGACCTGGATAGTTCTTGATGGAAGGTTTAGGAAGCCAGAAAGATGTATTTATACCTCAGTAAACTTCCTTTGGGAACTGAAAATGGGAGGAAGCTCAAACTTTTTGCTTGAGTACTGATTACCACAAGCTTTCCTTCTATGTAGATTTTGCAGAAATTCTTTCATTTCTGTTTCCGAATGTTCCAGGCTATGTTCAGGCCAGGCAATAGAACTGAGAGCAGGGAACTTAGTCTCCCATGCTTTCAGTGACTCTGTGGTATCATGTAGACAGTGGTCAGATTTGAATGTAAAAAAGTAGAAAAGCCATCCTGATGCATTGGCTAGCTCAGAGCATTATACATCTGTGAAAGAAGGAAAGTAGCATGTGATCGTGTAATTAATGATAGGCTGATAATACATATGTAAGGGAGGGACAAATTAGGGTTACACTGACAGCCTTAATTCAGACTTCCCTACTTTTGTGTGTTTGACTTTCCAGCCATAATAATGATGCACACCATTACAAATTTAAATTGAAGATATAGCATTAGGTAAAATAAGTTAACGTTTTATTCATCAGTGGTAGGTGAATCTGCTGCTTGGGGAGGCAAGTTCCCCAGCCTGTGACCCCACTCAGACTCCATCCCTGCTCCACCGAGGTCCCATCCTGTCCCTACTGTCTTCCACTTTTCTCTGGAATTTCACTAATTGCAGCCAAATCCCTGAATCCAAATGCAGCAAATGATATTTGGAAGAAAACACTCTTCTAAAATTCTCTTTCTAAAGAAACTGGAGAATGTTTTCCAATACATTCCAGAAGAAACTACAAGAAGGCATCTAATTAAAAGCACTAAATTTGGGGATAAAAAATATCAGTTACATTTTATGACATACTCTGAAGTTCATGGGAGATTTACTTGAAAAATCTTTGTAGTAAGGGCAAGTTGGTTGTATTGCTGAATAAAACATTAAATATTTTGGAATACATAGAATCCTGGGGCTGGAAGAGAACTCAGGAAGTCATCAAGTCCAGCCCTTTGCCCAAAGCAGGACCAACCCCAAGTCTTTGTCAAGCTGAGACTTAAAAACCTCTAGGGATGGAGATTCCCCCCACCGTCCTAGGTAACCTATTCCAGTGCTTCACCTCCCTCCTAGTGAAATAGTTTTTCCTAATGTCCAACTTAGACCTCCCACACTGTAACTTGAGACCCCTCACTACTGAGAACAGCCTCTCTCCATTCTCCATGGAACCTCCCTTCAGGAAGTTGAAGGCTGCTATCAAATCCCCCCCTCATGATACAGTCCTTCTCTGTTTTATATTTTCTTAATATGTATTTCCATATATGATATATGATTTTATATTTTAAATATATTCTGGAGCCTTCATAAAGTAATCATTCCAGATTATTACATATTTAAATTCATTGAAACAAATATATTCTTTTCAATTGATCAGTCAGAACAGTTTAGTGCGTTCATAACTAAGTTCATTGCTTTTTAGAAAAATCTTCATAACAAGAAATGTTAATGAAATTTCACCATATGTTTATGTTAACAATATATGTTTCCAAAGATTTTAGGCACGTCAAAGGATTTTATATCTTAGTACGGTACTGATTTTGGTGGAGGTTCTCTTAAAACTAGTTCATCAAAAAGTCAGAAGTAAAATGAAAGCTCATTTATCCAGTTATCTGGAAAAAAAGGAATGTTGTTCCTTTAAGGGCTCTCTTCAACAGGGGGTGAAAAGACCATGGAGATAGACGAAAAGGACAGGAAGACTTTGGAAGCAAGTTTTTGTACTATAATAATTAAAATTAAAATGTGTATGTCAGACAAGGATGGTCTTTTGAAGAATTAAAAATTCTATATTTCTGAAGATACAAGCATGTAAGGCTAAAGCAGAATACACAGATTGTGCATCTAAATATCTATCTAAGGATTGGTTAGAGATGTGATTTTACTATCTTCACCAACAAACTAATGAAATATTTAAAGCAAATTTGAAATGAAAGGTTTTTGTCAGGAAATTCAGAGTTGGCACATGCCTGTTAAATGGCTTCATTACTACTTAATAGCTCTTTCACAGACTTAATGTTATGGTAATAGGCCTGGAAAGCTAGAAGGCTTTTCATTTTTAAGTTAACAGAATCACTCAGGGGAAGAGTCACCAGTCTGCAATAGCCTGCAGTGGGAGACTTCAGAAAGGGTCAGAATAGGGATAGGAAGAGGGGAGCAACTGAGCACTAAAACCCAGGGAAGGCACTGCTTCTCCTTGCCTCTCATACGCGCAGCCCATTACTTGATGTGTTCAAGTGAACGAGCTGGAGGACGGAGTAATATTAAAATATGCAGTACAATCATTCTGCAGTATAATAGTGAAATGATAGAAAAAGAAGGTATGAGTGGGGACAATGAAATGAATTTAAATTAGTAGTTTAGGTAGTGGGCAAACGTGAGGGTGCGGCCCATCCTGCTCTCAGTTACAACCAGAGGCGTAGTGAAGGAGGGATGGGGGGAGAGTTGGGGGAGTTGCCTCCAGGCACCATGCTAGGGGGGCACTGGGCTGGGGTGGGACCGGAGCACAAGCTGCTCTGGCCCACGTGACGCTTTGAGCAGAGACCCGGGAGCTGGCTATGTGCTGCCTCCCTCTATACCAGGGGTGGCCAACCTGTTAGAGACGAAGAGCCAAAATAGCAGTGGATAGCGTGCGAAGAGCCACGTACCGGGGGGAGACAGGGGGAGGAGGATTTATAGAGCAAAAAAAAAATAATAATAAAACCCACGCCAGGGGAAAATAGGTGCCGGTACACCATTCCAGGACATACCATCACAAAAAAAGCACTGGGAAGGGGTGAGAGGTGCAAGCTCTGGGAGGGAATTTGGGTGCAGGAGGAAGTAAAGAAGAGGACGCTGGCTCAGGGAGGGGGCTCCAGGCTGGAGAGTGTTGGGCTCAGGTGGAGGGTTGGGGTGCTGAGCAAGCCACAGGCTTGTGGCTGTGAGGGTGCAGGAGTTTGAGCTGGGGTGCATGAGGGGCTCAGGGCAGGGAGGCTGGTAATATGATGGGCTCAGGACACAGATTTGCAGTGTGTGGATGGTGCAGGAGTGTTGTGGCAGAAGACGAGATGTGGAGGTGCAGGAATTTGGGGATGTGAGAGGCTCAGGACAGGGGGTTCCAGTGTATGATAGGCTCAGGTTTGGAGTCTGGGGGGGTGCAGGAGTGTTATGATGCTGTGGCCAGATGGGGGCTTTGCCCCAATTGGCCAGGCTTCATTTTTAAATAAAATATTATGTCAAACACAAAATGTTTCAGCATTGTCTTTATTTATGAGAGGGGCGGGGAACCTGTTTTGATTCAGGGGTCACTTACCCACAGAAAAGTCAGTCGGGGCCACACAAGTGAGATGCAAAAAAACCACTCCAACCCCCCCAAGCCTCACTAATGTGGCCCCAACTGTGCTGGTGGGGCCAGGGGCCAGGGTGCTGGGGCAGGGGACAGGGTGCTTGTGGGTAACTCTCGCTCCTCTGCTCCCCACGGCAGCGTGCACCACCGGAGCAGCCAGAGCCGGTGCGGTCCCGGACCCCCACCCTCTCCCCTGTGCGCAGGAAGGCAACATGGGAACAAAGTCCGCAGCACACAACGAACCGGCATTTTAGGTACCGTGCCAGCTGTTGGGGGGGGGAGAGCAGCCCGCGTACTTCTGGGGCCTGGCACGCAGCTGCAGAACTCCCCCGCACCTCGCAGGAAGCCTGTGCTACCTCCATTGTCCCTGGAGGTAGCATCAGCATGGCGTTCATCTTGGGGGCAGCGCTGGTGAGCACAGGGGAGCCAGGGGCCATTGGGGGGGGTGCAGGGGTGGCTTTGCAAGCTGCACTTTTGAGGGGGAAGAGCGGCATGCGACTTGCAAGCCTTAGGTTGGCCACCCTTGCTCTACACACTGTGAGCCAAGGCAGCCAAGCTGGGTGGGAGGAGCAGCAGCTTTAAAGGTAAGATTTCCTTACCCCATCCCATTCCTCCAGTGCCTGGTTCTACCGAGGAGGAGGGGAGGATTTGATTGGGGGGGCACTCCCAGCACTGGGGGTGCCTGGCTCTCTAGGAGGGGTGAATGCATTGGGATGAGAGAGGTACTGGGGGCTGGCTCTGGGGCATGGGTGAGGTGAGTGCATTGGGATGGGGGCACTGTGGGGCTGGCTGCGGGGAGAGGTGAGTGCATTGGGATGGGGAGTGCTGGGGGGGCTGGCTCTGCGGCAGGGGTGTTTGTGTTGCACTTAAAAGTACTGCATGGGATCTTTTCAGGAGGAAAAGGCAAAATGCCACATTTAATGGTAATACACACATATAACAGTCAACACTTATCATATGCATATGATACAGAGCACACACGCACACACACACCATGTCTTGTTTTTACCAATAGTTGTTCCACCTAACTGCACTGGCCAGGTGAGTTAGGTGGGGGAGGGTAGGAGCCGGATCAATGCTCCCATGTTGATTGCAAAATGCCTTAGATGTATAGTGTCTTCCCTCTCATGCAGAGAGTCATCATATGCATATGCAGTTATTTGTCTGTGGCACCTTCTTCTGGGTGTTGTCTTAATGCTGCCCCATTCACCTTCAAAAAGGGAGCTTCCAAAAGCAGGCACTTTCTGCTTGCTCCCAAGGCATCCATAGGTCCAGTCTTCTTCCAATGAGCCCACTTCACAGGTCTCATTGTTCTTATTGTTCTTGAATTTGGCTTCCACCTTTCTCCAACTATTGCAAGTGCTCAGAGGTGCTGGCCTTTCATGCCTTATCCATTCATACCTCATTCACTCAACAGGACAATCAATTTAGCAAAAGGGGGTACAAAGTCCACAAGATACAATGTTTCTATGTAAAAAGGCTTAATACAAAGTTTCTATGTTCTATAAAAGTATACAAAGTGTCTATAAAAGGACTTAATACAACAACTAAAGACTTATTACAATGCTAAAAGGACTGGCTACAACGTTAAAATAAAAAAATGTCAATGAGAAAATGATTAATACAGAGATTAATGAGATTTGCCTATAATTGCATTGGTGTGGAGGGGGCTGGGGTGCCTGCTCTGGGGAAGGAGTGGTTGCATTGGAATGGGGGATGCCTGGCTCTGGGGCAGGGGTGAGTACATTGGGATTGGGGGCACTGGGGGACCTGGCTGAAGGAGAGGAGTGAGTGCATTGGGGTTAGTTATATATTTTTTAAATAAAAGATACTTTATAACAAAAGGAAAAATTTAAAAAACAATAGTTTGGTAGCACTTTAAACACTAACAAACATGTAGATCAGGCATCTCAAACTTGAAACCCACTCAAGGCCACACAAATGAAAACTGATAGCTTTCAGAGACACCAAAGAAAATGTACTTCTATCGGAAAGTCGTAATTATTTATTGTTATAGATTATTTTTTAGATATATTCTATAATATTTTTTCAGGTCTTGTTTTAATATAATACAATAATTTGAGACGTAAAATTGTTATTTGCTCATATAAAATAATTTTTAATTTAAATATAAATTTAAGGTACTTTAAAATTTTTTACATGAACAGCATTTGTTTTCTTGAAATAAAAACAAGTATAGACCATAGTCAATCAAACAGAACAGTCTTCTGTGAAAATTTCAGATACTTTGTACGTTTGAGATTTTACACAAACATATTATTTGTGCAATTGCAAAAAAATTGACATATTTACTGATATAAAATTAATATACATTTTGTGATTTTATTTGGGAATAAATAAAGAAAAAACAAAATATTAACAAAATATCTCCCTCCTTTCCCCCAGAGCAAGGTACTTCCATATCCCCGTTCTAACCCAATCCCCATCCACTCCTCCAGAGTACCCCCCCCCGCTCTAACTTATTGCTTCAAGTGCCTTCAAAAAAGTGTTTTGTGTGTTACTTTTATTTAAAACTATTTCTGAGTGTTATTTTAACAGATAAGTAAATCTCTTACATTCATAATTATGATGTAGTTTATCACTGTGCGATAGTATGAAAAACAACTAGGTCAACTAGTAAGTAACTCAGCAGTTAGCCAGCATTACAGATTGCTTAAAAAAATTTGATATGCTCAAAATATTTTTACATTTAATTAATTAAAGCAATGAGTTACTCATTTGCTGTAACAGTGGTTTTAAATCCTTGATTGAAATATAATGATGAAATTCATATTTAGGTTGTATAACATTTATTTCTTTTGGGTTTTATAAAACTTAAATATGTTAAGCATTTCACATTCTTTATGTAAAAGACATGAACCTAATGAGAGTGGAATACAAACAGATTAAGGAGAAAAAAATTATTAAACAGAATGTAAACCACAAAAACTTTATAATTTATATTTGTCTGTAGTTAGTAAAATAAGTAATTTATTAAATGATAAATATCCTAAAAGGTGGATTATTTATAAATCTTAGATATGTCTAGAAGAAAGTTGAATGGTGCTCAGCGCAGGAAAAGATTAGCAGAAGAAAAGGAAGAAGCCAGTAAATCCAGTAAATTATTGGAATGTTTTTTGAAAAAGGCAAAATACGATGAGGAGCAACTACAACATTGACCGGAAGATGTTCCAGATGTTCACACTGAACAACTGACCACTGAGAATGAGAACAGGAATGGTGAAAATCAAAACAGTTCACAAAAAAGAGTGGAGAGTCACGACAAAGTTAAATTAGAAGAAATGGAATTGTCTGTTAAGAATAATGATATTGTTGCTCATAATATAATCCCCACTGTTCTTCAGTTCAATGATGTTGGTTATTTGGACTTTGATAATACATCACATCTCCCTATCATCTCACAAAACCTTCAGACAGTGATGGTTAGACATGGGTCACAGACATTCCAAAATTAAAAAGGTCCGTTTGCTAAAAAGGATGGTCATTCAATGACACAGTGTTGGTTCACACGTCGGCTTGCTAATGGAAAAGGAGATGAGGTGAATCGGAGTTGGCTGCTTTATTCACCTGTAAATAAAGCAGCATATTGTTTTTGTTGCCTGTTGTTCAGCTCTTCCACTTCCACTTCCAGATCTTCATTCCAGTTGGCAGCTGGGTTTAGTCATTGGAAGAAGACTGATAAAGTAAAAACTCATGAAAACAGTCTTAGCCATCACCAATCATTCAGTACGTGGAAGGAAGCAGAGCGAAGGTTGATAAGAGGGTGTACTTTAGACGCAACATTCAAAGCGGAACTTCAATTGACAATTGTACGATGGTGAGATGTCCCGAAGTGAGTACTCAGCTACATTAAATATCTAGTCAGACAGAATTTGGCATTTTGTGGGCATCAGGAGAACATTGAAGATGAAGGGGATAAAAACATGGGTAACTTTTTGAACCTGCTTAAATTGCTGGCACAATATGACCCACTGCTAAATGCCCGTTTTGAGCATGCTCAAGAGAATCCTGGATCCGTGTCATATTTGTCCCCAGAGATTCAAAATGAATTCATTGGCATTTTAGAGTCAACAGTTAGGAATGAGCTGCTCAGTGACATTAGAAGAAATAAATATTACTGACTTTTTGATTCCACTCCTGATTTAGGTCACAGGGAACAAATGTCACAGGTTGTGAGATATATTGATATAAATTATGAGAGCAGGGAAATCATTTTAAAAGAATCTTGTATAGGTTTTATCCAAATTCACCAGAAAGATGCGGGTACCATAGCAAACATAATTTTGGAAAATTTAGACTCAAATGGCATCCCTCTGCACTTCTGTAGGTCCCAGTGCTATGATAATGCGGCTTTTTATGTCTGGGCATATCTCTCAGCAAAGGATTATTGAAAAGAATCACCGAGCATTATTTATAAATTGTGATAACCATAGTTTAAATTTGTCAGGAGTGCATGCTGCCAATCAGGAACCAATTGTTATGAAATTTTTCAGTACGATTGAGAGTGTGTACCTATTTTTTGCAAGGTCTACCCTTAGATGGGAAAAATTAAAAAAGACTGTTAAAATCACGCTTAAGCGTGAGTCTGATATGGGATGGAGTAATACAGAGGAAGTTCTAAAGGCGATTCATGATTGCATTAATGACATTGTAGATCTTCTTGAATGATTATCTGATTATACGAATGCAACTCAAGAAACAAGAGGTGTTACAAAAAATTTGATGTTTAACTTCTCCCCTTCTGGCATAATGTACTCACAAAAATCGATCGAGTACAAAAAAGACTTCAAGATTCAAAAATGAATTTTCGTGAAGCTTCTTTGGATCTTCAATTTCTTCAATTGGAGTTTGCAGCAATACATGATGATTTGTGCCAGGAGTCAGTTGAGAAAGATAAGACCAGATGTGAGCTGTGGGGGGTGGAGATTGAAAGGAGGATCAGGCGAAGGCGACGGATGGCAGGAGAACTAGAACAAGACTCTGGCCTCTCAACAGAGAAAGAAATTATGCGAATCATGAAAACTGTGCTTGACCGATTGCAGCAGGAAATGTTTACAAGGTTCACTCAGCTTAAAGAATTGAACTACAAATTCGGATTCTTACTTAATGTTAAGGGACTATTGAAGGATGATAACTTGAACAGCCTCCATCAACATTGTGTGGATCTAGGGACATTTTATGATTCAGATATTGAAGGGATAGAACTATATAATGAAATTAGTGACTGCAAAATGCTCCTTGAAACCCGCCAGGAAGCTGCACCTAATACACCATTAGAGCTTCTGACATTCATTATGACTTATGGTGAAGATGTGTTTCCCAATTTGCGGGTTGCTCTTCAAATACTTCTCACCGTCGCTGTATCTATTGCTAGCTGTGAACACTCATTTAGCAAATTCTGTCTTACCTTCAAGCGTCAATGGGTCAGAATAGACTAAGCAATCTGGCCCTTCTAAGTGTGGAGAGAGACACCCTCAAAAAAATAGATTTTAATGACATAATTAATCAGTTCTCTGTAGCTAAGGCAAGAAAAATTAAACTTACTTAACAAAACTTTTTAATTTTAATGTCCTGTTGCTTCTGGTTGAATGCGTATATGACTTTTCAGTCCAATGTTTCATCCAGCTTACTCCAGACATCATCAGGGTAGTTCTACTACGATCTACTAACTGATCCCAGGATCTGTGGCTATTAGTAGTGTTTGTTCTTTTTTTACTTATGTTCTTTTTTTTTTTTGATGACTTAGAAATAATAACAGATCTACAGTAACAAGTTATTGGGGGGTGGGTGCAAATTTGGCTTTTGCCCCCGGGCACATAACACCCTCGCTACACCTCTGGTTACAACAACATAAAATGGAGTAATTCCAGTGAAACCAAAGTATCAAATTTTGTTACCTTTAATCAAGGAAAACTCCCACTGACACTGGCTCAGTTATTGATTACAAAATACAGCCAACTGGAGTCAACATGAAATCACATAGTCAAGCCATTACATTTGCCAGCAAATCTGAATACAAGAAATTTTCCATGAAGAGGAAAAAAAAGGTCCTTTCCCTGTATTTTCATCATTAAAAAAATATAGTAATAAGTCTTAACAGCAACTTACCAGTTGCCCCTGACATTGTGTTCCAATTTGTACCAATTTGTCCCTGATAATTCAACAAACAACAAACAAAAACAAAGAGTGGAATTTTAAAAACAATTTAAAAAAACAAAGAGGTCCACTGAAGTCAATAGTCAAACTGATTTTTATAAATCCTCCAAAATATATGCATTATAATTCTTGTTTTAGGAAAAGTATTAAGTGACATTAACGATAGATGTTGGCTACCTCTACCTATAATTCATTGCCTCATTTAAACCTACTGTTTTCAAGAAAGTGGTATTGTTTGTCTATGGTGAATCAGAACAAACCTATCTTTTTTCTGGCTGGAGAATCCAAGAGGAGACAACTGAAGGTAGACATGTGAGCCACACACATTCCCTAAGTAAAAGAATGACCAGAAAAGAACTTTGGGGCTTAGTTTTCTGCACTGGAATTTCATTTTCATTTGATGCCTGCCATTCCTTCTGCCACTGTTCTTTGTGGCTGCAATATTGCTGATGTAATGGAATACAGGTGCAAGTTGTGTCAACAGAAATGGAAGCTTGGTCTAAAAAATAGAAATACAAAATCAGGCATCTTAATAAATTAGTTTGATTGAACTATTCTAACTGCCATGCACAATATTTTAAGAAATGTTCTACTCAAAAGAGAACTTTTTTAGATTTTTGGAGCTTACAGGAGTACTTTTCTTCTCAATAATAACAACAATAATAATAATTAATTAATTAATTAATAGTAGTCAGGGATTTGTCTTTTTCTATATGTTTCTGCTTCAGAAAAGTAAATATGGAAAGAGAAACCCTTTAGTATCTTATAAAAGGAAAAAGAAATCTCTCGCTGCCATCAATGGGCTGAGGCCAACTATGAGCTGTCCAATGAATTTGATATTTAAACAACACAATTGTATGAAACACTAATGCTTACATTAGTTAGTAATTAAATCCAATACAGTTAAAGACTATCAAAGGGAGCATGGGAGGATTTAAAATAACTATGTATATTTTTGTGAATTTGCAAAATAAAAAATGTCCAGGTTTAATTCTACTAACTTAATACTTATTTAAGCCAGGAGCCTGACTGGTTTGTCTCACCTACATGCTCTGGGATTAACTGCTGTATTTGGGATAATGAAGGATATCTACAGGATCTAATTGGCAGAGACACTGAAGCAGTGTTCCCTCTAAATTGCAGGGCAGCACAGCTTCACAGGTGATTAATCAGCCCGGCCCAGTCAGAGGCTCAGTCAGAGGCTCAGAGCTCCTTGTACGGAACACTGCCCTGGAGGATTTTCTCTTTCCTTCTTGAGGCATAGGTCGCTTGCAGGTTTAAACTAGTGTAAATGATGGTTTCTCTATAACTTGAAAGTCTCTAAATCATTATTTGAGTACCTCAGTAACTCAGCCAGAGGTTAGAGGTCTATTACAAGAGTGGGCAGATGAGGTTTTATGGACTGCAGTGTGCAAGAGGTCAGACTAGATCATGATGGTCCTGTCTAAACTTAAAGTCTATGAGCCATGATGCAGCCTAATCATCAGCTACAAAGAATGCAAAGCAATTAAAGATGTTTGTTAGGAAAAGCAGATTTTCTGAGTACTATGGTATTATTATGTTATGAAGAGCATGATAATGCAATTAGAAAATAAAAACAAACTCTTATCAGAATTGTGGTTGCATAAAAGTCTTCCAACATAATTTCATATAAAGATGTAGCTCTTACTCTTAACTGAAGGGCAAAATGGTTTTTCTAAAAGATTCTTCACCCTGAGGACTTTATATTGTAAGAACCAAGTTCTGCCCTTAAACAATTCCCACTGAAGCTACAGAGTCTGTGTATTTCTAAAAACAAAGAATGTCCCTAAATAACTTCATGGAACACATAATTATGCTATTAGAACTAATTTAGCTGTTTTTTACAAATACCTTTTTCAAACAATGTGGCTGTTCTTTGAAAACAATATGTTTGTATTCATAAGGTTCAGTTAAGCTTTGGCTAAGACTCCACTCTCTCTGTTGTCAGCTGTCAGAAAACAGGTAAAAATAATTGTTTGCATCTAATGTTCCAGAGTTTTAATTTATAGAAAAATGAGAGCTAAAGCCAGCAAATATCATATGATTAGTTAGTTTTGAAAATTTGACAAACTGCCCTCCTACATCTCAGTGATCATTCCCACCACAGATATTCAATAGCTGGTGTTACAGATGTATTTTCTATATATTTTCTAGTCATCCGCATAAGACATTTATGTATTATTTAGCCATAGAAATATTTGTTACAATTTAACAACCAAACAGTGCCTTCCCCCTTAACTGACAAATTCACCATCTAAAAAGGTGATATTCTCTAGCATAAATTGTTTTGTAGAATTGATGAGACCAAATATGCAAGTAAGTAGTTACATTTCTAACTCTGGGCCACATAATGCCCCAATAATCTTACAGGCTTTGTCTACACTGCAGGGTTTTTGCGCAAAAAGCTTTTTGCGGAAGATATCTTCTGCAAAAATTTCTTGTGCAAAAGCGCGTCCACGCCTCAAAAGTGAAACGCAAAAGTGATGTGCTTTTGTGCAAGAGAGCGTCCACACTGCATGGATGCTCTTGCGCAAGAAAGCTCTGATTGACATTAGCAGAATGGTCATCAGAACACCTGTGTTTTTTTTGATAGGGTCTTTTTGAGCAAGAAACCCCTGCAGAGTGTCCACACTTGTATTTTCGCACAAGAGCTGTAACGCAAAAAAGAGTTATTCCTCATGGGGAGAGGAATAACTCTACCAGCAAAAGCCCTCTGTCCTGTCGATTTACTGTATTTTTTTTGTGTGCGCAAAAACGTGCTTGAGGTGTGGATGCTCTGTTGGTTTTTGTGCAAAAACCTTGTAGTGTAGACATAGCCACAGAGTCCATGTCACACTTATAGTCTCTGGACTGCAGACATTTTCTGACCTACACTACATTGTTCTTTAATTTAGAAAAATGCACTCATTACTGAACATTTTTAAACTAAATCAATGGCAGGAAAAGGAGGCACATAAACAACCACCATTTTTTAGATAAATTGCTGCATGTCTCACTACAGAGACATTTATTTGAGGTTTGAATTTTAAATCAAGTTTAAATCTTTAATTGTCTGCCATTTGAATGTTGATCTAAGCTAGAATTAATCAATTCAGAAACAATTTAGTTTGTATCCCCTGCTAGTCAACACAATTTGCTTTAAAGCCTGCCAATGGCTAGGTTGCAACAGATCCTTACACAAGCAAGCAGGGTATGAATACCAGGAGCTTATGCCCCTATTGTGTGGCCCACATATTGGTCCTTACACATTTGCTGTGTCTTTCCCTGTTGCAGATAACGAGGGACAGGCAATTAGAAATCTCCTTTTGCACATCTAATCCCCTACCCTATTACAAGAAACATACAGACGCAGAGAAAATGAATAATAGGTAAGGAAAATAAATCCCATATTATAAATGACTGGTGTTAGAGAGCAGCCTTTGCATTGATGAATATTAACACAGAGGGTACGTCTACACTAGCCCCCTAGTTCGAACTAGGGAGGCTAATGAGGACGACCGAAATTACAAATGAAGCGTGGGATTTAAATATCCCGTGGTTCATTAGCATGTTCCCGGGCAGTCGCCATTTTGGAAACTGACTAGCCTGCAATAACAGCCCGCGTCTACTACTAAATAAACCCCTAACTCGAATTAGCTGTTACTCCTCGTGGAATGAGGTTTAACAGCTAATTCGAGTTAAGGGGTTTACTTCGAACTCCCGTTTCACTGCCACGTGAGGATGCAGGCAGTTATTCCGGGCTACTCAGTTTCCAAAATGGCGACCGCCCAGGAACATGCTAATGAACCGCAGGATATTTAAATCCTGCGCTTCATTTGCAATTTCGGTCGCCCTCATTAGCCTCCCTAGTTCAAACTAGGGGGCTAGTGTAGACGTACCATGACAGAAATGGGATGTTTTGTCTGAATAAGTTGCTCAATGAAATCCAATGTTATTATATACACTAATAAGAGCCCAGTCCCAACATCTTTACTCATTTAGAAAATGTATTCCACAAGTCCCACCACTATGATATCTTTGAAATAAACTTGTGAGTCAGGTGTTACTCAGTGTGAATAGGAATGGTACCATCAGACCTTCAGAAGGGAGAGAAATTTCATTAAATTATAAAAAGCCCTGATTTTCAGCTGCCATAAATCAGTTTGCATTCTAACTCCATATACTAGTATATTAGATCAATTAAAATTATGTGGTTAGAAAACAGTAATTTTGCAATACATTGCTAGATGCCTCCTAGCAAAAGATCAACATGCTCAACATGCTCCTGATCCCCCACATCTCCTTGGTCCTCAGGGACTCAGCCATGGCTAAGGTGCCCCTGAAGAAGGCAGACATATGGCAGCTGGTGAGGACATAACTCTACCTCCCCCAGGATACATCTATACTACATTCTTTTTTCGAAAGGAGATACACAAATTTGGCACTAATTTTCATATCTTCTTCTGATCGCTTTTTCAAAAGTGGGTTTTTCAAAAGTGAAAGTAGTCTGGCCGCGTTTTTTTTGGAAAAAAACCCTTTTGCGGAAAAAATCGCTCTTCCTAAAAAAAGGAGGTTTACCCGGTTTTTTAAAAAAGGGGTTTTTTTCCAAAAAAAAATGCATTCAGACTACTTTCACTTTCAAAAAACCCACTTTCGAAAAAGCGATTGGAAGAAGATATGCAAATTAGCACTGAATTTGCATATCTTCTTTTGAAAAAAGAATGTACTCTAGATGTACCCCCAGATGGCAAGCAAAGATGTTAATTATATCTTCCACATGCACCATGTGCATGGCAGTCAAGAACCTCCTCCAAGCAGGACATCACCACATACCTTGGTGGCTCCCTGGCGGCTGAGTTTGAGAGAGAGGGAGGAGACTTGTCCTTGCTGTGGGCCCATGCCCACAATGCCTTGCAATGACTGGGAAAGAGGATTGGCTGCACCTGGACACTGTTCGAGGAGTGCCAGGAGATGGGAATCCTGGTACTGAGCATTAGGAACTTGGACCACACCATCGTCACCCTGCCTGCCAGAACCATGGTGGAGAGGACTCTAAAAATTGCCTTCTGCTACCAATGTGCAGAGAAACACAAGCCAAAGCCAGACCAGGGCAAGGTGTTTGAGGTGACCTGCAAGTGGGACACCAGCAACCACTTCCTCCCCAGGGCAGCTTCATCCACTTTGCTATCTGCCGGTTCATCCACTGGGCTCTGCTCAACTGCATCCCCCTCAATGGGGCCATCTTCCATGGGGACCAGGACAAGTAGGAAGTGTGGCTACACCAACAAGATGCTGTCCCACATCCTGTGCAGCTGCCATACCACTGCAGGACTTGGCAGCTCTGCCACAACACCATCCAGGACTGGCTTTTCAAACCATCCTGTCCACCCTGGAGAAGATTGCTGTGGACTCTGTCATCCCTGGAACGGACAGTCTGATGTGACCCAACATCATCATGACCCACGAGGAGCTGAAGAAGGTCATCATGATGGACATCATGGTGCCCTTTGAGAATAGGACCTCAGCTTTCCTTGAGTTCCAAGTTTGGAAGATCGAGAAGCACATCCTGCTGGCAGAAACTCTGACAGCCAGAGGCCAGGAGGTCCAGTCCCACGCCCTGATCATGGGACCCTGGGCATGGGTATTAAAGTGTTGGTTGAAGCATGAAGAGACATAAGAATCATTAGTGCATCTGACATGCAAATATCTTGTGATGCTAGCTACAATAGTGCTATGTTCTCACTTTCAGGAGACATTGCAAACAAGAAGCTGGCAATGTTATCTCCTGCATATATAAACAAATGTATTTGTCTGAGTGAATGGCTGAAGAAGAAGTAGAACTAAGTGAACCTGTGGGTACTATTTTACATTGTTTTATTTTTGAAGGCAGTTTTTTGTACATATTTCTACATTTGCAAGTTCAACTTTCATGATAAAGAGATTACATTATAGCAAGGATGGGGAACCTAAGGCCTGGGGGCCAGATGCCTGGATCTGGCCCCTCAAGGCTCTGGGCCACCCCAACATTGGGGAGCCCACGCTAGCACTCCAGTCCCCCCGCTGCCTCCCCACTGGGCTAGAGCACACAAAACCTACAAGTTTGAGCCCCACTGGGCTCTGGTGCACGAGGAGAATGTGGGGAGTGCCTTTCTCCTCAGTGGGTGGCCATGTCAACAAGGGTTTTTTTCCTCACTTGTGTGCACCCGCAGATGGATTTTTCTGAGGGTCAGTGGCCCCCGACCCAAAAAAGGTTCCCCAGCCCCACATTATAGCATATATGTTAGGTAAATTGAAAAATACCTTTTCTTTTCTTTTCTTTTCTTTTCTTTTCTTTTCTTTTCTTTTTTATTTCTAACAAAAATCAATAAAAAGTGAGCAGTATACATTTTGTATTCTATTTTGTATTTGAAATTTGAAATTTTGAAATGTAGTTCAAAATTTAGAAAGCATACAAATATTTAAATAAATGGTATTATATTATTGTTTAACAATTTGATTAATCAAACAAATAACCATGATTAATTTTTAATTGCTTGACAAACCTAATAGGAGAATTTAACTTTGACATTTCCCATTTTTTCCAAATATTTAAATTGTGCTGCCTGAAAATTATATAAAAGTTTATTGAAGAAAGTGCATATGCATATAGGTACTGAATAAGGCAACATTTTCCTTATTGAATTTTGATGCTTCTAGGTAATTATGAAGTTCCTGGAGGAATAAGCTCTTTCTTCTTTAATATTTCAGAATACAATGGACTGGCATGACATAGAATTATTTTTCTTAGCAATCTAGATGATATTTACAACATACAGTAAAAATCTTCCAGCCAGAAATTTCAGAAAACATTTTAAATTCAGTCTTCAGAGACTACAAAATGTTCATTACCTAAGAAACAAAGCCAACTGACATCTTACAAGCTAAAATTTCGGATATAACTTGATTTTTAATTCATTGCACAGCCATTCTGTGGGAGTTTGGGGTGAACAGCATCTGAAAGCTACACTAGGAATACTCGGGGGAGAGGGGGAGGAATGTTCCCCATAATTCCATTAAAGTTAATTGCTCTCTGAATGCCTTTTGGAGAGACAAGTGGTAAAACTATTAGTATTGTGCTTAGACGATGGGGACTGAATTATACTCCCAAAAACCTGTTATTTGTGTATGCACTTTTGCATTATCAATTATTTTCACTCAGATTTTTTTATCTGTCTATATATGTTCACCTATTTATTTTATCACCTGTCATCATGGAAAGTGAATGACTTACAGTGATATGGGCAACAGCAGTATGTGTCTTAGAATTGAATCTCAGCTGTTTATCAGACAATGGGCTGGGATGTCTCTCGAGGGCTTGGGGTGCAGCTTATGCAGTGCACTGCCAGCTAGAGTCATGAAAAATGCCCATTGCCACACCCATCATGATTTTATAGTCCTGTATTATATCCCCCCTCAGTCATGTCTCTTCTAAGCTGAACAGTCCCAGACTTCTTATCATCATACAAACCTGTTCCATATCCCTAATCATGTTACTGTCCTTCTCTGTATCTAATATGTCTCTTTTTTTAAGAAAGGGCAAGCACAACTATCTTGAGAATTTCAGGTGTGGATATGCCATTAATTTATACATAACCTGTAGCATTATGATATATTCTGTCTTATCGTCTTCCCTGTTCTTAACATTCCTTTTGCTTTTTAGAGTGCCACTGCACACTGAGCAGATGTTTTCATTACTCCAGGATCTCTTGAGTGCTAACCGCTAATACAGAACCCCTAAATTTACATGTGTAAGTGAAGTTATGTTTTTCAATGTATATTACATTGTACTTATCAACTTTGAATTTCATCTTCCACTTTGTTGCCCACTCAGCCCATTTGGGGTGATCCTTTTGTGACTCTTCCCAGTCAGCTTTGGACTTAACTATACTGAGTAATTTTTTTGTCCTCTGGAAACTTTACCACTTAACTGTTAACCTCTTTTCCAAGTTACTTGTGAATATGTTGAACAGCCAGCACAGGTCCCAGTACATATCTTCAGGGGACCCCATTATTTACCTGTCTCTGGCTGATCTTTCTTTCTATTTTTGTTTTCTACATTTTAACAAATTGAGAGGACCTTCTTTCTTATGTCATGACTGCCTGCATTGCTTTAGAACCTTTGGTCAAATGGGGTGCATCTACACTGTACCTGTACTTGTAGCTTGAAATCAGCTACGCTATTTGCACTGTGCAAATTGTGTAGCTTATTTCAAGGTAATTTTGAAATAGCTTATTTTGAAATTTGGCGCTGTCTACGTAGCGCCAGATTTGGAAATAAAGTGCTATTCTGACAAGTCCCTTAACCCTCGTGCAATGAGGTTTACGGGGACATCAGAATAGCGAGTCCATTATATTTCGACATAACAGGCTTGCTCTTAAGACGCAGAATATCCCGAAATAGCTCTGCAGTGTGGACATAGCCATGACTTCTAAAAGTCCAAGCATGTTATATTAACTGAATCACGCTTTCCAATGTGCTTGTTGATCATTCTCAAATAATTCTAATATGTTGACCAGGCATGATTTCCCTCTACAAAAGCAACGTTGACTCTTCCTTAACAAATCATGTTCATTTGTGTCTGTACTTTATTATGGTTTTAACAAATTTGCTTGGTTCACTGTGGTAAGCAGGATGTGAGTGGTCTGACATGGTGGCCAGAGCAGGAGTTGGGACTCAGATTGGATCCAAAGCAGGAAGACAGAGTTCAAGACCGGACAGAGTGCAAACAGGAAATGGTTACAAGGTGATCAGGAGCAGGTAGTAGGAGCAGGTATCATGGGGGGAGGAATTCCCAAGCAGGGAAGAGCCTAGCTGTATGGACAACTTCCTGTTCCAATGCTTGAGCTAAATAAGGGCTGTGGAGCAATTGAGACCACAAGGTCCCACTCAGTCCTGCTGATGGGAGGGGGGCAAAAGGGGCTCTTGCCCCAGGGCCCAGCAATTCAAAGAGGCTGGGGCTCATAGTCATCACCGCTGCTACTGCTGGAGCACCAAACCGCAGACTCCACACAGCTCTGAGGATTGACGGGGGGGGGGAGGGTGAGTCCAGCGCCGCAGTACAGGCAGTGCTGAAGGATGGTTACCCAGCCCTACCCTTCCACCCAAGGCACTATTCCTTACATCTCTTTTTCCATTAGGTCACAGTCATGCCTATCAGCATGGCGCATCTTGCCCAGGGGCCTATGAAAGCACTGGTCCTACTAATCAGATCCCAGGTCCGAATTCCACTGTTACAATTCAGCTGCTGTTTCAGCAGCTATAGACAGGTCACAGCATGGCATTTGGAGCCTGTCTAGGTCTAAGGACACTGTAAGCCAGGATTCAAGACCCATGGTCCTTGACATACTTGAATTAGCTTTACTAGCCTGTAATTATCAGGGTTGATTCAGGGGCCTTTTTCAAAAATCAGTGTTACCCTCAAATCATCTGGTGCAGAGACCAATTTAAGTGGACAGGTTACATACCACAGTTAGTGGTTGTGTAATTTTCATATTTGAGTTTCTTCAGGATACTTGGGTGAATATCATCTGGTCCTGGTGACTTATTACTGTTAGTTTTATTGTTTTATTTCCAAACCTCCTCTATTGATACCACAAATTAGGACAGTTTCTCAGATTTCTCTCTTAATAAGAATGGATCAGGTGGGGGACTCTCACATCATTGTCAGTGATGGCCAGTGCAAAGAATTCATTTAATGTTTCCGCAATGACTTTATTCTCCTTGATTGCTCCTTCAATCATCCAGTGATTTTTCTTTAGTAGAGAAAAAAGGTTTACATATAAAGACCAGTAGATTTAAATCTTTCTTTCTGGGCATATGAGTTATCATTTATTTAGAATTAGGTGGCTCCCAACACCTCATTTTTGTAGCTGACTTTAGCCAGTGAACTCTTCTTGTTTGATAATGTAAAATGATGAACAAGGACTGAAAAGGTTGCATCAGGTAAGGGGATTCTTCTGGACTGTGTGGAATTTGGAGACAGATTATATACTTCACGCAGTCAGTGTATATTATATATTTACAGTAAGGATAAAATCTGTAAGTTGATACATTCCATACAATTTGGAAGAGAGATGCAATCTCCACTGTGAGGGTTAGTGAGATGACTTACAAGTATTAATCCATTACATTCACATTCTATAAAAGGAATATTTATTTTAATGGCACACCAGTGGAGCAATAAATAGCATCGTTTTATTATTAGGTCACAGGAAAGCCCATCAGCATGGCACATACTATGCTATACCTTCTAACATGGTAACAGTGAAGCATTAAACTTGCACCATGAAAACTGATCACTTTCATTATCTCACCTTCTGGAAGATTTTATTGCATCATCAGAAAGAGCAACTCTGGGCGCTATGGCATAATGCAAAGGTGGCACTCTTCAAAATGAAAAAAGCTGAAGTTGTCACCACTAAAGAAAAGGAAAATGTAGGATACATATATGAGTTGTAAAATATATACCCATGGCCCATACTCCTTTAGCACTTCTAGTTCTGGAAGCTATTCCCTGTCTGGGTCAAATTTTCATAATCTTTTATGTTGTACAAAGTGAAATTAAACATATACTCTTAAGAACAAGTGAGGGGCACTGAATACACATATTTTAATACTTCCACACACACACACACACACACAAAGTGTTAAACAGCTTTAATGGAGTTTTTCAGAATGACTTAGTACTAATTTAACATTTCTAAATTTGATACCATTCATCTTGATTAAAAATCTTCTAAAACAATAGTAGCGTGTAGGGGAAATAAAGTTACTTTGTCACTAAAGTAACATTTCAACCTAGAACATATATCCTTTAAAATAGCTGAGTCTACATATCAATAGGTAACCTATTCCAACTGTGCAACCAGATGGTTCACTAAAAATAATCATTGCTATTAACTATAAAGCCAGGGTATAAAGTAAAACTACCAATCATAGCAGTAAATTGAATTTTAACTTGATCCATGTTTTTGTTTTTAGCTTCGCAGTATAAAGATTCATCAAGTCACAGTCCTTTCCAAAAACACTTCATTCATATATATCATTTGTGGAGAAGAATCATTGGCTGCTTTCCACTTATCCTTGGGGCTCTCAGATATGGAAATTATCTGTTTGTAGTGTTGATCAGGATGTTCTGTTTTCAGTGGGTCAATCTCTAACTTCACTGAATTTTTTCCCAAACAAAAGCTAAAACAGACATAAAACTGTTTAAAAGGAAGCCCTCAATTTAAAAATCACACTTGTGTATGAAAAAATACCTACTATTGGTTCTAGTAGAACCTCAAACTATACCAGCTAAAAGAAAGAGACAAAGCTGTTTAGTCTTTGTACTCTTTCTGCAGTCAATGATATGGGATGTATCACTGTTTTCCCTATATAGTCAGCTAGGGCTCAACCCTAGCTTTGATACACAAGCAATTTTACACATGCAAGTAGCCCCACTTAAGTCTTTTCATAGTATTTTTCTCACATTCTTTATACAATTCTTCCATACCAGTGGGAAACACATTTTTAAAAATCAGAAATTGAGATGGTAAAACCACAAATATTAACAGGTGGAGTCAGCAGCAGGTGTAATAACTGAACCACTCATTACATTTTTTAAAGTAACTAGACTTCAAACTGACAATGTCCCTTTAATTTTGGAATTGTTGGGGTTTGGGATCAATGGCTGAATCTGAATTTTTCTGATCATGTTTTCTAGATTGGGCTATGATATGTTTTTAGTCACATCCTTCTGTTCAACTTGTTTGTTTATTTCTTTATCCAATACTCATCCCAAGCTCTAGGCAGTTACAAAATGTGAAGTCTTCACAGAAATAATTTATTCTTAAATTTTTTAGATGTCTTAATTTATCACTGGTTATTGCCATACTTGCTGCACATTTGCTAGCTGTACAACTGGATTCCAGTAGCCAGATTTGCACAAGTGCTCACTACTCCCACTAACTCACAGCATTTATCACTTTTTGAAAAGAAAGTCAATAAAGCCTATGCAAAGCCTACTAATGTAGATGAGAGTATTCATCATCTAGCAATACTTATTCACATTTAGAGTTGGAAGCTTCTGAGAACTTGTTGAAATATGACCACAAAAATGAATTGTGTTTGTCAACCAAGCAAAATGGGTTTGATACACAATTCATTGAAGACCATAAATGTAGTCTCAATAATGTCAGTTGGTTTTGGATTAGGCCCTACATAAATTTTACATTAAGGGCTTGGAATCACTTGTGGGCTAACTTCATATGTTCTGTTAAACCACCCCCAGTTTTCCTACCCACACAGAAACACATATCACTCGTGTAGTTATGGTAATAACGTAAATTGATTGATATGAAGGGACCATTTTGTAATTGTGGCTGAAACTTTGTCTCAGAATCATACTAAAGTGGAATACATTTATATACCTATCACCACACAGCTAGAGCTGAGCAAATATTATCCTATGTAATGCAATTCTGACAGGCTTTGATTTTCTTTGGAGAAGGGGGAGAGAGGAATCATTCCCTTTGTAGCAAGAAAGAATGTCTTTCTAATCTTGGGAAAGGATTACAAACAATCCATATATACAATCTCTTGTATTTCCTTACAGGGAATATACAAGAGAGTACAGTAATGCCCCTGAGTGTCTGAGCTTTGTTTTAATTATTTTCCATTCAGTGTTTGTGTGAGTGGGGGTGTGTGTGTGGGTGTTTGTGTACGTACCATGGGCAACTCTATAAACAAAACTATTAACTCATTCATTTAAAAAATGAGATTTCCCAATTTTTAAATGAATTGATTGAATTAGCCCATTTGAGAGGTACCAGACTAGGATGCAGCAGCTTTTCACTGGGCAGTGAGGGCACAAGGAAAATAATCAATTTATAAATTATAAACAGTCTATAATCCAAAATACCCTATGGCTAGAAAATTGCTAATAGAATCCCTATTATGAAAAGGGTGAAATAATAATAACAGACTTTAAGTTTGGCCTCAGTTTCATGCAAAGTCTTGGAACTTAGAAAGAGAAAGTTGTTAAGGACATAGAGGTATGGTAATTGGGATAAAATTCAACACAATTTTACAAAAGATTGTGCCAGATCAACCTGAGCTTTTCATTTAAGAACACTGACTTTTTTTAGACAAAAGAAATAGTGTACATCTTACCTATCTGGATTTCATTAAGGTATTTAATACAAATTCACAAGGGAAATTATTTGTTAAATTGGAGAAGATGGGAATTAACATGAGAACAGAAAGGTGGATAAGGAACTGATTAACGGAGAGCTGAATGGTCTTACTGAAAGGTGAACTGTTAGGCTTACGGTTACTAGCGGAGTCCCTTGAGGCCTGGTCTTGGGATCAATCTTATGTCGCCATTTTAATTAATGATCTTGGCACAAATAGTGGGAACGTGCTAATAAATTTGCAGAAGACCCAGAGTTGAAAGGTAATGTCAGTACAGAGAAAGACTGGAATATCATACAAGAAGATCTGGACTAACAACAAGATTTTTTGCTATAATCTGGGACTTATCAGTTGGAAGTGACAGAGGAGAAGAAAGACCTGCGTGTTTTGGTTGATCAGAGGAGGACTATGAGCTGCCAACGTGATGCGGCTGTGAAAAAAAACAAATGCAGCCCTAGTATGCATGAAGTAAGGTATTTCCAGTGACGATATGTTAGTACCATTATGCAAGGCACTGGTGAGTCCTCAGCTGGAATACTGTGTGCAGTTCTGCTCTCCCATGATTAAGAAAGATGAATTCAAATTGAAACAGGTGAAGAGAAGGGCTACTGAGATGATAAAAGAAATGGAAAATCCATCATCTGAAAAAAAGACTAAAAAAACTTGGTTTGTTTAGCCTTACCAAAAGAAAGCTTAAGGAAGATATGATTCATTATCATCATCATCAACAACCTTGGGCTCAATGCCCGTTGGTGTCCGATGCCTCCCTCGCTATTTCCTTCCATCTTTCCCTGTCCAGTGCGGAGTGGCTTAGTTTCTATAGACTAGCTCCGCACCAATCTACTATATCATCTACCCATTCTCTGGGGGGACTGCCTCTCCTATTCGGACCATCCATTATGCCGAATACCAGGGTCTTAACTTTTCGCTCGTCGTTCATTCTGCAGATATGCCCGAATAGCTGCAACTTCCATTGTATAACCTTCTGCAGAGATGATTGCTCTCTATAAAAACATAAGAGAGAATACCAGTAGAGGAGAGGAGTTAAGTGCCAATGTTACTCCCAGAGGAATTCATTGCCAAAAAAATTAATTCTGTGGAGACTATTTTAAAAAATCTTCAAAGTTCTGTATATTTCAATTGTCAAAATAATACAAGATAATCATGTCAGTTTCAATTATTTTGGTAATTTATTTAAACCAAAATGCAGGAAAAAGTCACAATAACTATTTAGCCTTTCCTGAAAACATGAAATTAAATTCCAAATACTTAGTCAACAATACTCTACATTTTAGTTGTTAGTCTGCATTTTTATTTAAATTACAAAAGACCAAGTGGCAAATAAAAAAAGAAGTAGAAATTGCTCTGTACTTTCACACATATGTAAGACATATATTTTCGCTAATCATTGTCCTCAATTTCAGTGTGATCCAATGTTTTCACTGAAATGAAATACAGGAAAAAGAACGTTTATGTTTTTCTCATTTAGGGCTTATCTACACTACAGAGAAGATCAACCCTCCAGAGATCAATCTTCTAGCATTCAATCTAGTAGTCTATTGTAGACCCCCAAATTGAATGCTAAGGGCAGCCCCTGATGGTGCCTGGAAATCCTCATTCAATGAGGAACAAGGGAAGCTGATGGGAGCATGTCCTCACATTGGCCTCCCGCAGACACTGCGGTGGCTCAGCTTAAGGTAAACTGAATTCAGCTATGCATTTTGCATAGCTGGCTGGCATACCTTAAGCCGACCTGCCTGGTCTATTGTACACTAGACCTTAGTGATTTCTTCTGGCAGAAAGGATCAAATTGTATAATGAAAAACTTCTCTTTGAATCTGCAGTTTCAGGCAGCTTTTATGCAATTCCAGGCCAGTTTAGTGATACTTGGGATTCTCTCTGTTACTGAAAGTTAAAACACTTGGAGGCTGACAAACACTTGACCTCAAAGAGCTTCAGGCACAATCTTTTCCCTGTACAGTTTTAGCTCCTATACACGTACCTCAGAAAAAACAGGCATAGCCTGAAAATGCTCTGTGTTTTGGCAGAATATAAAAAGGATGAGGCTCAAATAATCTACAAACTTTCAGAAAATTCAAACTTGATTGTCCACTTAACACAAATGATGTCAAGCTTTTCAGAAGCTTCATGGGATGCCTCTTTCAAAAGATTTAGAGAGACAAGTCTTATAACGTGAAATAAAATTTCCACCTCCCTAAATTTCAAGAACTCTGAAGGTAGCTGTAGATGTGAACTGAAACATATCTGCAGTTCTTCCAGAAAGTCAAATGCTTTGCTAAAAAAGTGAGCTGCACTTTCAACAGTAGAAGTTGGGTTATTTGTCATTTTCTGAATAGTTTGCACAGAAAAAAAAATTGGGAGCCACTATTGCATTCTTCATTCAAAGGCTCTTTGCAGAACTGAAAGTTCTTAGTTGTACTGAATAGGATGGGACTAGCTGTTCCACGGTGTTCCAAAGAGGCTAGGAGGCATGGATGCTTTGGCATCTAGAGACTCCTCTTGTAGTTTTTGGTTCCTGAATGAGAGGTACCTCACTTTCCTACTATCAGAGTCACAAAACATGTTTTTGAAGCACCTTACAAATGTATCAACCATCTGAAAAAGCTTTCTGAGCGATTCACCAATTAAGTTAACAATATGTACCAAATAGATGTTATGCACAGAATTTGGAAACACAATGGAATGTAAAATGACAGACTGAAATGTCCTTTTTGCATGTCACTAGCATTGTCAGTATCCATTATTAGAATATTTTCATAATCAATCTGGTAGTTATTTAATGCTTTGAAGGCAGCCCGTGAAACTGTTGAGTGTTAACAACATAAAAAAACACCGTATTAACCAAAAAGTAGTTAACATGCAATCAGGTTCTAATGGTGGAAATAGTATATTCAGAATTGATCTTGCCTCATTATCACAACATTAATCAAAGATAACCACATTTTTTCCCTTCTCTTTATGCTTCAGTATAAAATTTTCCTTTTCTTCAAGATACACTTCAGGTAAGTGCTTTTCAGTCAGTTGTGGTCAACCAGAAACTGCACCACCTGCCATGCTGTCAAGAAATTTTCTCACAGGTGCGCACTCACTTTTTGACAAGGTGATGTTGACACCTGGCTGTCTTCTCCTATGCAGTACAAATTTGAAAATACATGAAGATAGAGAAGTCTTGAGTGAGCATCATTGTTTCCTATCCATATAACCTATTCAGTCTTAAATTAATAACTTTAGTCATACTATTTTTAGTTTTAATATAGATTAATTATATGATATACTATATTATAAATATAAATTCAAACAAAAAATAATATGACTAAAGGTATTAATCACATAGGCTACATCTAGACTACAAGTTTCTTTTGGAATAAGCTTTTCCGGAAGAGATCTTCCAGAAAAGCTATTTCATAGAATCATAGAATCATAGAACCATAGAGCTGGAAGAGACCTCAGAAGGTCATCAAGTCCAGCCCCCTGCTCTAGGCAGCACCAATCCCAACTAAATCAACCTGGCCAGGGCTTTGTCAAGCCGAGACTTAAACACCTCTAGGGATGGAGACTCCACTACTTCCCTAGGTAACCTATTCCAGTGCTTCACTACCCTGCTAGTCAAATAGTTTTTCCTAATATCCAACCTGGACCTCTCCCACCACAACTTGAGACCATTGCTCCTTGTTCTGCCATCTGTCACTACTGAGAACAGCCTCTCTCCATCCTCTTTGGAACCTCCCTTCAGGAAGTTGAAGGCTGCTATCAAATCCCCCCTGCCTCTTCACTTCTGCAGACTAAACAGACCCAACTCCCTCAGCTTCTCCTCATAAGTCATATGCTCCAGCCCCCTAATCATTTTGGTTGCCCTCCGCTGGACCCTCTCCAATGCGTCCACATCCTTTTTGTAGCAGAGGGCCCAGAACTGGACACAATACTCCAGATGTGGCCTCACCAGAGCCGAATAAAGGGGAATAATCACATCTCTGAATCTGCTGGCAATGTTCCTCTTAATGCAACCTAATATGCCATTAGCCTTCTTAGCTACAAGGGCACACTCTTGACTCATATCCAGCTTCTCATCCATTGTAACCCGCAGGTCCTTTTCTGCAGAACTACTACTTAACTCATTGGTCCCCAGCTTGTAACTATGCTTGGGATTCTTCAGTCCCAAGTGCAGGACTCTGCACTTGTCCTTGTTGAACCTCATCAGATTTCTTGTGGCCCAATCCTCCAATTTGTCTAAGTCACTCTGGACCCTATCTCTGCCCTCAAGCGTATCTACCTCTCCCCCTAGCTTAGTGTCATCCGCAAACTTGCTGAGGGTGCAATCCATCCCCTCATCCAGGTCATTAATAAAGATATTGAACAAAAACGGTCCTACAACCGAACCTTGGGGCACTCTGCTAGAAACTGACCGCCATCCTGACATCAAGCCATTGATCACTACCCGCTGGGCCCGGCCTTCTAGCCATCTTTCTAGCCATCTACTGTCCATTTATCCAATCCACATTCCCTTAACTTGCTGGCAAGATTATTGTGGGAGACCGTATCAAAAGCCTTGCTAAAATTAAGGTATATCACATCCACTGACTTTCCCATGTCCACAGAGCCAGTTACCTCATCATAGAAGCTGATCAGATTGGTCAGGCACGACTTTCCCTTTGTGAATCCGTGCTGACTATTCCTAATCACTTTCCTCTCTTCCAAGTGCCTCAAAATGGATTTCTTAAGGATCCCTTCCATGATTTTTCCAGGAACCGAGGTAAGACTGACCAGCCTATAGTTCCCTGGATTGTCCTTCTTCCCTTTTTTGAAGATGGGCACTACATTTGCCTTTTCCAATCATCTGGGATTTCTCGATCTCCACGACTTTTCAAAGATAATGGCCAAAGGCTCCTCAATGACATTTGCCAACTCCCTCAGTACCCTCGGATGCATTAAGTCCGGACCAATGGATTTGTGTACATTTAGCTTTTCTAAATAGTTCCTAACCTGTTCTTTACCCACCAAGGGCTGTCCATCTTCATCCCATCTTGCGTCACTTAGCACATTAGTCTGGGAACCCACCTAGTCCGTGAATACAGAGGCAAAGAAAGCATTGAGTACTTCAGCTTTCCCCACATCATCTCTCACTAGGTTACCTCCTTCATCCAGTAGGGGCCCCACATCCTCTCTGATCACCTTCTTCTTGTTAACATGCCTGTAGAAACCTTTCTTGTTATCCTTCACATCCTTAGCCAGTCGCAATTCCATTTGCGCTTTCGCTTTCCTGATAACCCCCCGGCATTCTCAAGCTATACATTTAAATCCCTCCCTGGTCATTTGTCCAAGTTTCCACTTTTTGTAAGCTTCCTTTTTGTGCTTAAGTTCACCAAGGATTTCCCCTGTAAGCCAGTCCGGTCTTCTACCATGTTTGCCTCTCTTGCTACGCGTCGGGATGGTTTCTTTCTGTGCCTTCAATAAGGCTTCTTTAAAATACTGCCAGCTGTCCTGGACTCCTTTCCCCTTCATGTTAGCATCCCAGGATTCTGCCCATCAGGTCTCTGAGGAGTCAAAATCTGCTTTTTGAAGTCCAAGGTGTGTATTTACTACTCTCTTTTCTTCCTTTGGTCAGGATCCTGAAATCTACCATCTCATGATCACTGCTTCCCAGGTTGTCATCCACCTCTACTTCCCCTATTAGTTCCTCCCTGTTTGTGAGCAGAAGGTCAAGCTGTGCACGGCCCCTGGGCGGATCCTTCAGCACTTGTGTCAAGAAGTTATCCCCAACATTCTCCAAAAACTTCCTGGATTGCCTGTGTACTGCTGTATTGGTTTCCCAACAGATGTCAGGGTGATTAAAGTCCCCCACGAGAACCAGGGCCTGCGATCTGGAAACTTCTCTCAGTTGTCCGAAGAAAGCCTCATCTACCTCATCCACCTGAGTTGGTGGCCTGTAGCAGACAGCAACCACAACATCACTGCTGTTGTTTGCTCCTTTAAACTTAACCCATAGACTCTCAACAGGTTTTTCTCCCTCTTTATACTGGAGTTCAGAGCAATCACAGTGCTCTCTTACATATAGTGCAACTCCTCCTCCTTTTCTCCCCTGCCTGTTCTTCCTGAACAGTCTATACCCTTCCATGACAGCGCTCCAGTCATGTGAGTCATCCCACCAAGTCTCTGTTAACCCAATTAAATCATATTTCTTGGACTGGGCCAGGGCCTCCAGTTCTTCCTGTTTGTTGCCCAGGCTTCTCGCATTAGTGTACAAACTCCTCAGATAACCAGTTGATCGCCCTATCTTCTCCATTCGAATCAGGGGTCCTCCTTTCTTGCTCATTCCTCTCTGCATTTCTTCCCGGTATCCAACTTTCCCACTTCCCTCAGGGTTTTGGTCACCGTCCCCCGACGAACCTAGTTTAAAGCCCTCCTCACTAGGTTTGCAAGCCTGCCCAGGAAGATGCTCCTTCCTGTCTTCATTAGGTGGATCCCATCTCTTCCTAACAATCCTTGTGTCCTTGTGCTTTCAAAAGAGAGCATCCAGATGGCAAAAGCCCAATGAAAAAGTGATGTGCTTTTTTGAAAGATAGTGTCCACACTGATTGGACACTATCTCACATTTAAAGCCACCTGGAAGCCACACCTGATGGGCCTGGGCTCTATTTATATGTGCCACATCTGTGGGCTCTTCTGCAAAAAAAATGAGGAAGAACAAATGCATTCCCTGAATGCGGCGGAGTTTTTCCAGGATACCTCCGGTATCCCAGAAAACCCCCGTAGTCTAGACATGTTCTTATTCGCAATCATTTTATATGTATAGTTGGGATTATGTTTTCTATTATTCATTACTTTGGATTTATGAACATTAAAATTCATCTGCCATTTTGTTTCCCAGTCACGTAGTTTTGTGAGATACTTTTGAAGCTCTTCACAATCTGCTTTGGAATTAAGTATCTTGAGTAGATTTGCAAATTTTGCCTCCTCACTGTTTACCCATTTTTCCAGATCATTTATGAATATTTTGAATAAAATTGGTCTCAGTACATACTACTGTGGGACACCACTAATTACCTCTCTCCATTCTGAAAACTGGCCATTATATCCATTGGTTAACTGTACCCTATATCCATTGATTCACTTTTGTCCACATGTTGGTTGGCATCCTCAAAGATTTCTAACAGCGTGTGACTGTATCTTCTGTGCCAGATTTATGGCACCTATTGTGTAGTGGCTGCAGTGGGGCCTCACCTTGTGATTTGTCTGGTGAGCAATGGGCAAGCTAACCTCTTTTTCTCACCTCCCTCATGGAGTGACTTGTGTGGGCACCTGAGCAGCCCAGTACCTCATGCTTCTGGTCATCATCTCTGAGGAAGATCTGTTGCTTTTCTGGTGATGTTCATAGTTCTGTAGAAATCCACCAGCTAGTTCAAGGAGTTGAACTTTTCTTCCCAGAGAGAATACTGTCCATTCCTGTCGCAGAGTATCTTGAAATGCTGGACATGTTTCCCATAGTTGTGGACACATGCAGAGAAGAGGGCTGTTATTCTGAGAGACAGGTCTGAAAGCAGTGGTGTCACACATCCCCTCATCTCTCCACTGTCTCCAGTTCCAGCCTCTAGCATATTTATCCAATCCCTGTGACAGGATCTGATTCTGGCTCAAAAGAATGATTGGGGCAGTGGTTCTAGAACAAATGGCTCTGCAAGCCAGCAAGCCTGCCAATGGGTGGTGGGGGAGGGGGAAGGGAGGGGAGAGGTGAGGCAAAGGGGACAACTGCCCCAGGGGCCATTGATTTAAAAGGGCCCATCAGCCAGAGCCCTGGGCCCTTTAAATAACTGCCAGACAGTGCTGAAGGAAGCTACCCCAGACTCTCCCCTTCTGTCAGAGTCTCTCAGGGTATGTCTACACTAGCCCCCTAGTTCGAACTAGGGAGGCTAATGTAGGCATTCGAACTTGCAAATGAAGCCCGGGATTTAAATATCCCAGGCTTCATTTGCATGTTCCTTGGCAGGCGCCATTTTTAAATCCTTAGTTCGAACTGACTGGCGGCTGCAGAAGTTCAACCGAACTAAGTCCTTAGTTCGGATTAACTGTTACACCTCATTGCAGGAGGAGTAACAGTTAATCCGAACAAGGACTTAGTTCGGATTAACTTCTGACTGCCGCATGTAGCAGTGAACTAATCGAATAATAAAGCCCGGGATATTTAAATCCCCGGCTTCATTTGCAACTTCGAATGCCTACATTAGCCTCCCTAGTTTGAACTAGGGGGCTAGTGTAGACATACCCTCACCCACCCTGCAAGCTATTGCCTCAGGCCTCAATCCTGCATGCACACCCCTGATCAACTTTTCATGAACAAGGGAACCACACACGCACATGACATTGGGCCTGAGTCTTCAAAAGGTGGGCCCAAAGGTGCAAGGTGACTTAAGAACCTAAAGGCAAGAAACTGCAGATTCCAAAACATGAGCTTCAGATCACATGCTTGGCAGCCTGCCTGCATTTGAATCTTCCCATGACTTGCACAATGCTAATAGCAGCCTGCCCTTCATTAGCCCCTTTCATCTACGGCACACCAGGTGCTTTGCAACTGTTAATTTATTAATTACACCTTGCAACACTGGCAGGAGCAGATAAGTATTTTTCTAAATATTTAATAAGGAAACTGGGAAGCTTGCCCATGGCCTCTCAGAGAGTCAGTAGCAGAGAAGCCAGGCCAGGCCAGACCAGTTAGCATTTCTGACCATTCCTTCCATTGCAATCTATTTTGTGTGCAAGGGACAATATTGACTCATGCTAACAGAGGAATGGTCAGTATCTACTTCACAGAGATGCATTCTTTATTCCTTGCAAACAATAGGTTTGTTTCCCATGCATCCTGGTACTGGTAAAGCAGAGTACAGCCAAAGATAACACATGGGGATAGCTGTTACAAATATATTGACAGTGTTGCTGATAGAAAAGAGAGTTGCATCAGCACTTTTATCTCAACCAGTTCATATTTATTCCTGATGCTTAATTCCTGTTGATTGATGCTGTAGACCAATGATAGTTCTGCAAGGTGCCTGAGCAGGATAACTATTCAGCAAATATTCATTTCCCACAGCTAGATCTGTCCAGTAAGATTAAATACATCTCTGGATAAAAGCAAGAGTGTATTTGAAAGTGCCAGCACACAGCCTGATTTTCCTGAATCAGGACAGACTTATCTGTTTTAACACAAGCCTGGTATCTACTCAGGGCTGTCTGTACAAAGCTAAGGGGGAAAGGAAAACAAAGGTTAATGCTCTGTTGGCTTTATTATGCTGTGAAGTGTCATTTGCATTAAGGCTAGTGATGGTCTGATAGATGTTGTTAGCTATAAGTGATCAGAACTGGGCTCCATCTACTCTCTGCCCTCCTGTAAGGGAAAGTTAATATTGATTGTCTCACACTCTGCCAGAATGCTGAGTGGACCTATGCTTAAACTTCTAAAAATCTGTAAATAAAGAGTTAAGGTACATACCTGGTATAAATCCAGAGTAAGTCCAATTAAGTGTAACTGAGATCAGAACCTGGGCTCTGGGTTTCTCAGATGTGCAAGAGGGGAAGAAACATACAGGACTTTATAAATCCAAGTAAATTCCTTGCACTACACTGTGCAATTGATAGAGCACAAATGTACTATGCTACCTGAAGAAGCTCTGCTAAAGACACCAGCCAGTTGGGGTGAAATTCACCCTTGTGCAGCAGGCCTACAAATGCCTACACATCATGACCTATGTTGCTGATTAATATTGTCTCACAGTTTTCTGGGGCTCCCACCTCTGTCTGTGTCCATCTGTTGTCTCAGACTTAGATTGGAGGTTTTGGGGTTAGGGGCTGCCTTTTGTGCTGTATTTGTATCACACCTAGCACAATGTGAGCCTACCCCACAACTAGCACTCCTGGGAGTGACCCTAGTAGAAATAATAGGAAAGCATCAAAGCAGCCAATTTTGCACAAGAGTTGGATTTGGAAGAAAAGAGAAGAACATGCCTTCCCAAATAATATATGCAGACTCAAAGGAACAGCCCTTTCACGCTGCATGATCTGTGCAGTGGATCAGAACACCCACTTGGTATCTAAAGCCCATAAAACAGGATAGCCATCTGGACACC
Source organism: Rafetus swinhoei (assembly GCA_019425775.1). Taxonomy (NCBI): domain Eukaryota; kingdom Metazoa; phylum Chordata; order Testudines; family Trionychidae; genus Rafetus; species Rafetus swinhoei. The sequence continues at coordinate 129,162,711 of CM033424.1, forward strand.
ATGGGCAACACAATGTCTTTGTATGAAATGAGTCACTGACTTTCCATCCTGGGAAGCTGACATCCGCATGCAGGTGGGACCACGTCTCCCTTTTACAACCTCCAATGAATGGAAAAACTTTTGACACAGGGGCATAGAACTGAGCATGCCTGGCCCAGCTTCCCTTTTTGTAATGACAGTGGTGTCTAGAGACAGATGCAGAGTAGCCTGAATTTGCAGTGGAATCAAATAAAGGGGCAGTTGATGTCTAACTGCCATTCGTGACTGTGAAACTCTCCCCCTTGATTCTCAGTTTACCCCATGGGACAAGAACAGAGGGCAGGGGTTAAGAGGGCTTTAAGCCATCTTTATATTGTATTCTAGGATGGATCAGGGTTCTCTGGTAAGTGATAGTGGCTTTACAGTGTCTGTAACTTGGATTCAGCTTCCCATGGACTCTAGGAAGCAGAGAATTGCAATAGTGCAATGTGCTTCTGTCGTGGTGCTGATAATCTGTCCCTCATCTGCCTCCTCACCCGGTGGCTGGGGGCAAGGCCCTGTTGTGGCTCTGTACCTGTTTTGCACCATCTGAAGGAGGAGAGACATGAGCAGGGGTGATGAGAGTGGTAAGGGAGTGTTAATGGAACTGAGACTCAGCCCTTCTCAGGGTTAGCATGCCAGATAGATAGGGGCATTAATTATTATAAACCTAGGCATAAAACAGAGCCACTGGTGCAGAACTTCTATGGGCTTCAGCTATGCATTCAGCATCCCTGAAAATCTAGCTCCAAATTCCTTATCCTTGGATTTCTTGCTCAGCAGTGGGACAGAGCACAGCCCTGGATGGGAACACCCGAACTTCTAGGACATCTGGATCCAGAGCCAAAGGCATCCAGAATTTTAAAGCTGTCACCTTTTTCTTTGGAAGGGGTTTGCACTAGCTGTATTACAGGAGGATTTAAAATCTCTATCCTTTGATAGCACAGCCCCCAGATCATCCAGGCCCTTTGAATAACAAGGCTAGTGAGCTGTGACAGTTAGAGCCAGAGAGTGACTCTTCATGGCAGAGAGACTAGGCAGGTCTAGGCATGCTGTGGAAAATGCTAGAGGCCAGTTGAAAGGAAGGAACAGCAAAGAGTTAACAATTCAGCACTAGAGGGGTATGACTTGGGCAGCAGGTCAGTATTAATAGGAAGTGGGGAGGGCAGGCCAGGCTGGCTGATTTGGGGTATGTGGCTTTTGCTGAGGAAAGGCTAGTGTATAATGTTGGGCTGTTGAGGCTGCCATACTATGACTGAAAGAAATTTAAAAACACTGAAAGCCATACAGCGAAATCCTTCCTTAGGGAGTGCAAGAGACTTATCAGTGACCTTAAATTCAATGCAGGACAAAGGAATTGTAACAAAAGAAATATTCTGTGCAGAACCAATTACTCAATATGTCAGGTGCACATGCACAAGAGGTTTGTCTAGAGCCGTGGTTCTCAACCAGGGGTCTGAGACCCTCTGGGGGGCTCTGAGCAGGATTCAACCAAGCAGAGCCAGCATTAGACTTGCTGGAGCACAGGACAGAAAGCAGAAGCCCCACTGAGTGGGGCTGGAGCCCAGGCCTCCAAGCCCCACGCACTAGAGCTGAAGCTAAAGCCTGAGCAACTTTGTTTCTCTGGAATCCCTGTGGTGTGGGGACTCAGGCAATCACCCTGCTTGCTATCCTCCTAACACTGTTCTTGGCTTTTATAAGCAGACAGTTACTGGGGCACAGTGGGGCAACAGAGTTTTTACAGCATGTTGGGAGGCCTCAGAAAGAAAAAACATTGTGAATTCCTGATCTAGAGCACAAATCATCCAGTTGCAAAGTACAGGCTGTTACTGTCTAAGCTGAAGAAGTGCCCTTCTAAACTGGTTATTTATACTCTGTGTGTGTGGCCACTAGAGGGCAATATCATTCACACACACACAGAAAGCCAACCATTAAGGGCATGTCTACACTAGGAAATTATTTTGAAATAACTTATTTCAAAATAATAACTCCTGAAATAATAATTTTGAAATAGCGTGTCCATACTATAGGAAAGCCTTGAAATTAGTCCAAGGCAGGCTCCATTAATGTGCACTACCTCAACTTAGAGTAATTAGTTTGAATTACTCTGGGGAGTAGTTATTTCAAAATAGCAGCATTGGAGCACCCACACCACCACTATTTCAAAATAATTATATCTAAATTAGCATTATTCCTCATGGAAAGCAGGAGTTATTATTTCAAAATAATCAGCCCCTTATTTTGAAATAATGAGCGTGGTAATGTGGACACTCCACTTGTGATTTCGAAATAACTCCCTAGTGTAGACCAGGGCTAAATGACTGACTCTGTCACCAAACACGTGAGTCATAGGACATGAGTGACAGACCAGCTGCACAGTTGCAACACTAAATGCTGTGACTCAGACCCAGCCAGAGATTCCTGCCATCCCACAAGGATGAAAGGAGATACCAAAAGGCAGCAGCCACTCTACTCAGCTGGGTTGTTCTTGACTTCTAAGGGTTATTCTGTTCAGACCCTCTGGGCATGCCCCATGGAGCAGTCTGGATTTAATCCACTGGACCATGGGAGGAATCAGGAAGGCTGAGGGGTAGGAATAGTGGTTTTGGTCTTGGCTGGGATTGACTGAATTCCAGCTGTGACATGGAAACAGGACCCTGTTGTGTGACAGGTACTTTCCAAACCCAGTCTGTGATCTGCCATCCTCACTGAGCACTCACATCTGGGAGGCAAGGCTCTGAAAGAGGAATTGATCCTGCCCAGTTCCAGTGTGGGCCGTTCCATGAGTCAAGCTGTTCCTCCTGCCTAGCAGCAAAAGGGGGAGGGGACAAAGTAGAGAACATGGACTTGAGTGCCTCTTTAATATAAGAACATGAGAATGGCCAATGGTCCAGCTAGCCCATTCTCCTCTTCAGACAGTGGCCAGCACTAGGTGCTTCAAAGGAAGAGAACAGAGCAAGGGGCAATTGTCAAATGAGCCATCCCCTGTTATCCAGTCCCAGCTTCTGGAAGTCAGCAGTGTAGAGATACCCAGAACATAGGGTTGAATCCCTGGCCATCTTGGCTAATAGCTACTAATGAACCTATCCAGGAACTAATCCAATTTTTCAACACAATTTCAACGTCATAACATGCCAATGCGTTCCATGGGTTGACTGTGTGGAGAAGTGCTTCCTTATGTGTGTTTTAAACCTGTTGCCAGTCAATTTCATTGGCTGACCCTGGTTCTTGTGTTATATGAAATGGGTAATAACACTTCCCTACAAGGACCCCCGAGTCCCCCACTAGGTAGCACCATCAGCCTGGGATAATGCAACCCTAGACTCCCCCAGAGCTCCAGACAGGTGGCAGGTGGCATAGACCCCTAACTGGAAAAGCCCCCCCTGCAGCTGAGCTGACAGCCCTAGTGCCCAGAGAACAGGCAGTGCAGCATAGGCTTCAGCTTACTTGCCTCAGCCTCTGGCTCTGCAACAGCAAGCTAAGGGACTCTGGTGGAGCATGGGCAGGGCCAGATGAGGCAGTTTGGGAAGGCAATACCTTCCCCTGCCTATGATATCTGCACCAATGTACTCCAGCACAGGAAAAAGCCCAAAAGCACGGAGATCTTCCTAGTTGAGTACTCCCTTAGTGGAGAAGGTGTCCCAGACACTATGCCAATCCCTTCACAGGAAATAAGGAGGGAAAAGGGACACATTCATGGCATGCTACACTGTTGCAATCCTCAGCTGAAGATTAACCACTGCTGATCCACCAACTGCCATATTCTGAAGCAGCATAGACAGGCTGCTCTAAAGTATACTGGGAACCATGCCTATGTAGAAGAGACTTCATGGTGCATCCAGAAGAAGCCAGTTACTATAGAGTATTTAATCTGAGCAGAGAGCCAACGAGCTCCTTTTTTATGCTGACACAGTGCAAGGACTGGCCCAGTCCAAGGGAGAGAGGCAAAGGGGGCAATTGTCCAGGGGCCCATGTGATTTAAAGGGGCTGCACAGCAGAGCTAAGGCATGCTTCCTGCCTGTCCTCACTGCACAGAATATCCCTGTAGCCCCTGTGGGGAGGGTCTCCGCACATTGCCCCCACACCAAACGCTGACTCCACATCTCCCATTGGCTGAGAACTGCAACCAATGGGAGTTGTGCAGACATTGCCTGCAGGCAGCAGTACACAGAGAACTCTTGCCCCTCCCTTCACCTGAAGTTGCAGTCAGAGGGGGGTGCTGGTCACTTTTGGGAATTGCCTGAGAAAAGCACCGAGCCCTTCACCCCTTCTTCATTTCATCGCATTGCCCCCGCACAGAGCCTGCATTCAGACACACTCCAAGAACCCACACCTGCTCCCACACCCAAACTCCCTCCCAAAGTCTGACTCTACACACCCTCCTGCACCCAATTTCCCTCTGAGAACACACCCACTTCCACACACAAACTTTCTCCCAGACCCAGCACCTTGCACTCCTTCCCACACCCCTGTCCCAGCCTGCAGAAAGTGAGTGAGGGTGGGGGAGAGTAAGCAACAGAAGGAGGGGGTGTGGTGAATAGGGACCTCAGGGAAGTGGCAGGGCAAGGTTCTCTGGGTTTGTGTAATCAGACAGTTTGCTACCCTAGCAAGCAGGCATGTGGAAGCCCTGGCCATGCAACAAGAGCATGGCAAGCAGTGCAGCCAGCACAGGTGCAGCAGCACCCATATGTTAGGGGTGTGACTTATGCATGCATGGGGACCCATTGATTGTTCTGCCCCAAGGCCTGGAATTGCTCTTGACAGGCTTGGCCGGGTCTCAGTAGATATATTCTAGAACTCTGGCCCTCTCTGTTGCTGTCCCACAGCAATGAGCAAAAGGGACAGAGTCTCACATACACATCAGCTCTGCCCCTTCCTCTCAATGTGCTGACTTATGTCCCTCTTGGATGGTACTGAGGCCTAAACAGATGAGCCCACTGGGGCCTGCTGCCCAAGAAGGGCATAAGGACATAAGAAAGGCCCTAGCAAAGGTCAAACCAAAGGTACATCTGGCCCAGTGTCCTATCTTCTGACTGTGGCCAGCGCTAGGTGCTCCAGAGGGAAAAATGAATAATGAACAGAACAGGTAATCATCAAGTAAAACCTCCCCTGTCACCCATTCCCTTTGTGGTTGGGTGCACAAAGGGCATGTGTCCTTTTATCATGTTATGTTTCCTTGAAACTGTGGTCAGGTGCACTCTTAGGATGTGTCTACACAGCAAAGTTATTTTGGAAAAATGGTTGTTATTCTGAAATAACTATGCGAGCATCTACACAGCAATTCCATTATTTTGAAATAATTTTGAAATAACCGACAGCTTATTCTGACTTCTGTAAACCTCATTCTATGAAGAATAATGCCTATTCCAAAACAGCTATTTCGAAATAAGGCATTTATAGATGCTCTACTGCTGCTATTCCTAAATAGCTCCTCACGGAATGTGAGGAAGATGAAGAGGAAGTGCTATTTCCATTTCATCAAAGTATGGGAACTATGTCAGCCTTGGTCACATTGGTGCAATTAGTACTACCTATGTCTTGTCATGTTTGATTTTCTGAAGGATCCACCTGAGTTGTGGGATAAGAGGAGATGTGTACATGATCCCATTTGAAGAGTTACTAGCCCTGCTCTGGAATAATGTTTGGGGCATTTTGAATTACATTGTGCTTCAGATAAGTCTATTTCTGCATAACCCCAGTGCTGGAATGTGTTGTTGATTACTGGTGGATGTATGTGGATGTCTGTGTTGTCTGTGAATACCATGACAGACCTGTTGTGATTATTGGGAGTAAGTGCTCGCAGGCATGTCTGACTGTGCAAAGTTTGAATACATTGTTGTGAGATGATGTCTTATATAGTAACCATCGACATGGGATGGTGTGTTTGTGGAGGTGTGAACCCCATGACTCTAGAGAGGGATCTGTGGTACTGTAAAGATTGATGCCAACATCTGTACGGGGCAGTCACCATTAGTGTCACAACCATGGGAGGTTGTTTAAGCAGCTCCTGTGGTGCCGGCGTTGCAGTCACCTGTGCTGCTAGTGGTGCAAGTGGTGCTGTGACGAGCATTTTGCTCTTAGATTTAGAGTCTGATAGAAGGTTCAGATGCTTCCCTCAGGACTTGTCCGTATTGGATGTGCTCTGTTCATGTTGGTCTGATAATGACCATGCCATTGGTATCAAGGCAGATTTTGCCCTGAGAGACCATTTCGTTGCAGGTAAGTAACTTTGAGGAGAGGGCTGCCATATTGGTTTACTAGGCTTCTAAGCCGGAGGTTCCAAAAGAGGTAGAAGAGGAGGACACTGATCTGAAACTGCCACTTGGGATCACTGTGGAAGTGACATGTGAGACTCCAGTTCCAAAGATGGTCTGAGGGTATGTCTACACTAGCCCCCTAGTGTTACGAAGTGAGGTGTAACAGTTAACGTTTGACTGCCGCGTGTAGCCGCGGGCAGTTAGTTCGGACTAGGGGGATTTAAAAATGGTACCCGGACGGGAAGATGCAAATAAAGCCCGGGATATTTAAATCCCGGGCTTCATTTGCAACTTCGAATGCCTACATTAGCCTCCCTAGTTCGAACTAGGGGGCTAGTGTAGACGTACCCTGAGGGATTTCTCCATAAGGGGAAGTATCAGCTGGGAGTTCCATGTTTTAAGTGACCTAACTAATAATTTTTGAAGGTGGAGGAATTCTGTGGATTATGTGCCTCCCCTAAGCATCGGATGCACTGTGCATGTTCATTAAAGACTGAAATGGATAGCCTGCAAGTGAGGCATCTTTTGAAACTGGGAGAACCCAGCATGGTGAAAAGAGCTGGTTAGGGAAAGATACAGGGAAAAGGTAATGAGAGGAATTTGTTTAAGAAGGGATAGGTAATAGAATAGGATGAATTAAAACAGCGTATAAAGGTTGAAAGAAGGGTATCTAATCTGAAGGAAGGAGAACTTCTGAGCTCCAGATGAGTTCAGAAACATAACTTTTTAATGTTTCGCTCAGAAGAAGCCAATATCCTGTATATAGGTAAGTCTCAGTTCTCTGCAGCATTTCAAACTGTATATACCCATCACCCACTGTAATCAACTGAAAGGTAACCATTGGGTCCTGGATTGGACCCAGTGTGCTTTAGGATCCCCCAAGGATAGAAGTGGGCAAAACTTCAGCCAAAGAGTAAATTAGTCAAAAATAGTGTTTCAGGGAGAACAAGATTTAATTGGTGTCAAAGAGAAAAGAAACTAAAAGCAAACTTTTAATTGCACTTCTAAAAGCACTTGTTTAAAAAAAGAGTAAAAAAGACTTCTGAGAATGTAATGAAGACACAAGTTATTTTTGAGCCATTTTATTCATTTCAGCAAGAGTGGAAAAAAACCAGGCTTGTTTTGAACCTGAACCAATTTTGTCTTCTGTTTTGTGCTCAGTGGCTTACCTACAAATATTGAATGTCTGCACTCAGCTCTATCTTTGTGTTCTAAAATAACCATCTACAATTCTCACAGAACCACAACTACTTCAGCTGTCTCCAGAGTGTGATCAGCAGTGTTCCCTGTAAACTGAGCACATGGGTGGTCACCCAGGAGAGACTCAAATGCAGCCTAGCCAATTAGCAGAGTGCCTACAGCCTCCCACAGCTGGCAATATTGGTGATGCACATCTGCACATGTCTTGGTACACAAAACAAAATGTATTCCCTACATGGATAGAAAAAAATTAGAGGGAATGTTGGTGATCAGCACAGCTTTGAGAAACTATAAGAATGGCCATTAACTAGTTAGGCTGAGTAAAGTCTTGCTCCATGTCACTGTACCTTCCTGCTCTCCATTTGAAGAGCTGGGAAAAGGAAGGGAAGGAAAGTTCAAATAAGGTCATCTTGACTCTATTCAGCACTCTTATCTTCCATTATGGTGCAGCACAAGATGAGGCAAGAGAGTGATATGGAAAGAAAAAATGACAGAAATAACACAGTGTCATACGAAAGAGGGGGAAAGTGTGAGCAAAAGAAACTGAGCTGAACATTAAAAAGTATTTGATAAATGGGAATCATAGAATCATAAGGCTGGAAGAGACCTCAGGAGGTCATTGAGTCCAGCCCCCTGCCCAAAGCAGGACCAATCCCAACTAAATCATCCCAGCCAGGGCTTTGTTAAGACTTAAAAACCTCTAGGGATGGAGATTCCACCCTTATTACTCATACAATGAAGTTTACCAGTTATTTCGAGAGAAGGGTTTTCTCTCGAAATAACCGCATCTTACCAGTGTCTGTTATTTCAAAATAGCGCCATAATGCAATTATGCAAATGAAGCCCGGGATATTTAAAACCCGGCTTCATTTGCAATTTCAAGTGTCTTCATTTGCATCCCTCTCTCGAAGGAGGGTGCAAGTGTAGACATACCCTAACAGATTTCAGTAGAAGTTCAATTGGACTATTAGTAGCTAGAATACATTTTCAAAGAAGAAATATTTATAGTAGATAGTTATTAGCCCCAGGCTAATAATTCAATTCACCAGAAGAGCGCTTGGGCCAATGAAAGCAAAATGCATCAACAGATATGTACACTGATCTCTGGTGTTTTCTATCAAACTAAGCTTTCCAAGATCTTTATCTGATGATTATGTGTTTTTCCAACTTAAAGCACTATGGTAACATACTTATGTCTCCAGGAAAAATACACCCCCCCCCCAAAAAAAAACCCAGACTAGCCAACTGGACACAAAAATGGTGGTTTAAAGCAAGTATCATTTTGTAATCCTGTAAGCTATTTAATAGCTATAAAAGCCCGAAATAATTTCCTCACTATCTTTGCCTTTTTTTAAATGGAACTTTCTATCCCTTTAGAAACAACTGCATTATTTAGCAATATAAAACATGGAATAAAAACCACTTAATTTGTGTAGAAAGTTGGTTTCTCTATATAAGAGTGTGGCTTGCACAATCAGTAGGGAAGCATTCACACAGCATGTGAGTTTAATCTAAAAATATGTTTCTGATGTTAAATTAGTTACATATAAATATGCAAATGAAATTCCTGTAGTGACTGAAGAGACTGATGCGTTAATGACACAATTAGGGCTGCAGTGCCTGAATTTTATAAAATATGAACCATGGGGGATATTTGCCTATTTGAGCCTAAAATGAGCTTGCTTTCACCACTCTGGAGTTGCGTCTAGACTGCAAGCATCTTTCAAAAGAGGCTTTTTCGAAAGATACTTTTGAAAAAGTCTCTTTCGAAAAAGAGTGTCTAGACTACAACGAGTACTTTCGAAAAAGCAAGCCGCTTTTTCAAAAGAGAGCACCCAGGCAGTCTGGATGCTCTCTTCCAAAAAAGCATAGTTTGCATTACATAGCGCCTTCTTTCGAAAGAGTTCTTTTGAAAAAAGGCATTATTCCTCGTAAAATGAGGTTTTCCGTGGTCGAAAAAACTGCCGCGTTCTCTCGATTTACTGTTGACAGAATGCAGCAGCAGTCTAGATGCAGGGAAAGTTTTTTTGGAAAAAGGCTACTTTTTAAAAAAAAACCCTGTAATCTAGACACACCCTGGAAGTTTACATGTGGAAGCATTTCATTTTATTTGACCCTACATTGAGGCAATATAGTTATGTAAAACTCAGTGTGGAAGCTGGAAGAAGTTCAGATGCCATTTTCTACATTAAAACAAACAAGACTCTCTTCTGACAGGGTGAACTTCAAAAAACTCCAGGGCTACGTCTACATTGGCAAGATTTTGCGCAAAAGCAGCTGCTTTTGCGCAAAATCTTGCCACCTGTCTACACTGGCCACAAGAGGCTGCATCTGTTCTTGCGCAAGAGGCCAGTGTAAACAGGCAACATCAATTTCTTGCGCAAGAAAGCCCGATGTTTAAAATGGCCATCGGAGCTTTCTTGCGCAAGAGAGCATCTACACTGGCACGGATGCTCTTGCTCAAAAGCACATCTTTTGCACAAAGGCACATGCCAGTGTAGACGCTCTCTTACTCAAATACTCTAACGCAAAAACTCTTGCGTTAAAGAGTATTTGCGCAAAATCTTGCCAATATAGACGTAGCCCAGGAATCTTGAATAAACCCTGGAATATGAAGATACTTTTCTGAACTTTGAGATCTTTTCCTCTGATTCTGTCTCCCAGATCTCTTTGGATCTCCTTCTCAGGGCACTCTACTTTCTCCGTCTCTTTTCCACATGACCACCACTGCTCTCTCTCCACAGGTACACATGATACAGTCCTATCATGATAATATGCCACATCTGCAATGAATGAAAGGAAAACAAAACACAAAAAAAGCCAAACAAGTAATTAAGAGGAGATACAATCTAACAGACACCGGTTGCAAAATGAACACTGTAAGATTGCAACTTCTTGACTTTGCTATATTTAAAGGGCCAGCTTCAGAAGGTTATCCTGGGGGAAAGGCTTGATCTCAATGTGAGTTAGGTGTCTAAATACCTTTCAGTATCTAAGCCAACATTCTGATGTCAGGGAAAGCCTGAATTCGGAGAGCTAGTAGAGGCCAGTTAATCATTAAAGTAGGTAGACCTTAAGAAGAGACTTTTTTGATATTGTGCATATCACAAATCCAGTTTCTGATTTCCCTACCCACTTAAAAACTTTCAGTCAGGCACTTTATGACTATTTCCTGCCTATTTGTTCCTTCTTCCTATGATTTGTATAATCTTTCTGTCACCAATATTTAATAAAGTCTCAATAGGTCAGATTTTCCAATGGATTGGGCAGACAGCAAGCTTCACAATTTTCATGTCCTCTCAGAATCAAAGATATGGCTAGAAGGGACTTTGATATGTCACCAACTCCAGTTGCTACATTGAGACAAAACCAAGTAAGCCTGGACCATCCCTGACAGGCATTTCTTCAACCTGTTCTTAGCCCTTTCCCCATGAAGGTTTGGGTAGAAGTTCTATCAATTGTTATGTCAGAACTAGTTTAGCTAAACCTAGCTGAAAGATGCACAATGGCAATTAGTGATCAATATCAGTGTAAAAATCAAGAGTATGACACTACATACATATATGCTGCTAAAAATATTACTTACTAGCATGACCTGGTGCAATAGAATTCAGTGTGTTTCATTCTTGGTGGTTGTATGTTTGAAGGATGAGGACCTAAACTGGAATTGTTATATGTCTTTGTAAAACAATTTAAAAAGTTCTCATCCTGCCCATTTAGATTTTTTTAAAAGTTAAAAACAATAGGTCATGTTTCAATCCAGAAGTGAATTAAGATAGCAAAAGTGCTCTCATATGAATGATCTGTATTCTAATTTCCACTAATACCATGCATAAGGACAGAACTATGTGCAAAGAAGTTCACTCATCATTCCTCAATACAGTATTCTTATCGCTTTATGCTACATAATTATAGGTTTTTGCTAATCTGTGTCTCCTTTCCCTCCATTTTTTATGATGTACTGTTGCCCAAGGCATTAGACATATCACACTGCTATTGCTTCCAACTCATTGTCTGACATTATCATTGCTATTTTCTTTACATGATAATAACCAGAGGCCCTTCTTTGTGATTTCCTGTTACTGATGGTGAACTTTCTTGCTTCATTCTTAGAAGGTCTTGAAAGCTACTATTTCTCATCTTTTCCTATTGCATTTAGATTTTTTTTTCCAATTTAGGTAGGGTGACCGTATGTCCCTTTTTGGCCAGAACAGTCTCTTTTTTAAGCCTTGTTCTAGCCATCCTATTTCTTTTAAAACATATCTATCTATCTATCTATCTATCTATCTTACCAAAAAAGTGGGGCATGGAGGAATGCATAGAGCGTGTGGGGGGGGGGGGAGGGGGGGAAGGAGCAAGTGGCAAAACCAGCTCTGCAGAAGGGAGAGGCAGACTTGACACACAAGGCTAGAGAAATCAGTGATGCCAACCCAGCTTCACATGGCAGGGAGAGAGGGCCAGGGGGACTCTAGAAACCAGCCTTCCACTAGGAGGTGGCTCAGGAGAGTGGCTTGGGCCTTCCCAATGAAGGGGAGGACTTTGGCTAGCTAGCCCCTTTGAGAAACATGGTCACCCTATACTGAGGGTCACAATTTCAGAGATAATTTTAAGAGATATAGCTACTCCTTCAGAATTAAGCCACCATCATTCCAGTTTTACACTGGTATAAATCTGTTCCTTTCAAAGGAGCAACTGAGCAACACAGTAGTGAATAAAAACCTTTGTATGTAAAGTACTGCAATGAAAGAGCGGTTTTTATTTGTTCAAGCACAAAACAGGGAATACTGGAATTAGAATATATATATTTTTGTATATGGGTATGTCTACAGTGTACACTTCTTTCGGAATAAGCTTTTCTGGAAGATATCTTCCGGAAAAGCTTATTTCAAAATAAAGTATCCACACAAAAAAGCGCAATGAAATAGCAATGTGGTATTTCAAAAGATAGTGTCCACACTGATTGGATGTTATCTCACATTTAAGGCCACCTGGAACCAGTTCAGGCAGGGCATGAGGTCAGCAGTTACTTCCAGGTGCTATTGCCTGAGGCTATGTGAGACGTGTGCTTAAAGGGATCCCCCTGGACAGCCGTTTTTCAGGTTCTTCTGCTTGCTTGCCTGCCTCTCTGAGGGACAGCAAAGCATTTCCACTGTATGCTCTGTTTGCCCTGCCTTTCCTCCAACAACCCCTCCCTTCCCTGCAGACCTAATAAACACACATGTTTTGTTTTGAAAAAAAGAACTGGTTGGTTATTTATTTGGGATAGCATTAACTGGGGAGAATGGGGGGCAGAGAACCTGGAAATGGGGAGGGGGCCGGAGACTGAGAACCTTGGATGGGAGAAGGGGGACTGAGAACTTTGGAGGGGGGAGGTGGGCTGAGAAACTTGGAGGGGGGAGGAGAGGCTCAGAGATGGGGCTGAGAGTGGCGAGTGGCTCAGGTGCTTCTTCTGGCTCATGTCCGGGGACCTCGGTGACTTCAGGGGTGGCAGTCCTGGGAAGATAGGGGGATCTTGGCAGGAGGGGGGCCTGGAGCAGGGTCAGGCATGGGAAGGGGAGCAGGGACTGGAGCAGAGACTGGAGCAGGGACTGGGACTGGTGCTGGGTAGGTCATCATCTCCCAGATGGTTGCACACATGTTGTGGCCCTACTGCAGCAGCTCAGTCCACAAGTGGGCCCGCCATTGCACATCATCCCACACCTTCTGGGCCAGTGTCTGCTGCATGTCCTGGAGGATGGACATGTGCTCTTAAATAAAGTCCTCTTCCGGCTTTCCCGGGGTCAGGAGACTGGCTGGACTGGCGTAGATCGCCCCACAGTCATGGCTGGTCCGGCTGGGGAGAATAAAGAGAGATGGTCAGTCATCCCTGGAAACACTGTCCCTGAGGCCTTGCCCTCATCAGTGAGCTGACAGCAGCAGTTCTCAGGTCAGAGGAAGCTGATAGCCTGGAAGCAAGGCCATGTGTGGCCTGGACAGTGGGCCCTGCCTTATAGGGGCCCAGAGGTCCCCAGGGGACCATACTCCTACCACCCCGTCCCAAGGACAAGCAGGCAAGGGAAATGGCCAGCCACACTGGGATCCATTGGCCAGGAGAGGGGCCTCGAGCAGCCTGGACTTACATCAGTGCTGCACACACACCTGTACCTGGCAGCATTGTCACCAGGAATGGGTGCTGCTTCAAGCGTGCAGGCATGCCCATGTGCCATGTGTGGCACTCCAGAGTCCGTGTGCGTGTATGTGTGTGCCCTTGTTCTCAACCTCCTTCCAGCAGTGGCTCATCGTGGGAGGGCATCCTCCCATCCCCACCCCAGGGGTCAGAAGTGTGTCTGGCCTCCCCAGGGCCTGTGAGCAGGAGCCCAGGGGTGCTCTGGAGCTGCCTTCTAGGGCTGCTTGGCACAGACGGACACTGCGCATGCATCCACATGCACGGACTGCAGCATCATGGCTAGGTGGAGAAGGATGAGCAATGATGACACCCTAGCCACTTAGCTCCCACCACCCACACCCTGTGTGTGTGAAAAACTAAGAGCACTCACCTGATGATCCCTTCCTGGCCTCGGAGGATGCCTGGGACACATCCTGGGGTACCAGCTCCAGCGTGATGGTGGTCACAGTGCTGGCTGTGTCCTCCTCCTCGTCCTCCTCTTCTTCTTGAGCTGGGACCCCAGGGTGGGCAATGACTGGTGTCTCCAGCCCCGAGTCCACAACCAGAAAGTGGGGAAGGGGCTGCACCACCCCCCATGATGCAGTTCATCATAGTAGGGGCATGGGGTCCTGCTCCGGAGTGTGAGCTGCGTTCCCTTGCCCTGGTGTAGGCCTGCCGCAGCTCTTTTACTTTACTGCAGAATTTCTCCAGGCTCCTGGTATGGCCCTTCATGGCCAGGATGTTGGCCATCCAGCTATAGATATCATCAGGGCTCGACAAACCGCTGATTCTACTCGCCCGTGGCGAGTAGATTTCAGCTGGTCGCTCCGTGTGCCCCATTCACTGGTGCTGCACGCATGCGCAGTGCAGAGCTGGCGAGTAGCTCTTGCCACGGTTTGTCAAGCCCTGGATATCAGCATTGCACCGTCTGGAGTGGAGATCCTGGAGGTACTCCTCATTGCCCCACACCTCGAGGAGAGCCAGGATCTCCCCTCCAGACCAGGATGGTACATGCCTCTTTCGACCCCTGGCAGGCTCCCGGGAGCACTGTGCTTGCTCCCTGGGATGGGCAGAGGTCTCTTGGGCGGCTTGTGGCTGGGACATAGTGCCCAGACATGTGGCACTGGCAGATGTGCAGGCGCTTGAGACTGTGAGGGCCTGCTTCCTGCCACAAGCCCTGTCCCCTGTGTTTGCAGCTTTAAGAACTGCTGAGGAACAGGAACTATAGAGTTGTGATGAGTGTGGATGGAGTGGCCAGCACTGGAATGAGGTTTACCACCATCAGAAAAAGCTGTCTGTTATTTCGACTTTCTGTCAAAATAACGGAATGGCAGTGTGCACACTAGCATTTTTTTTCTGGAATAATGGCCATTATTCCAGAAAAATGGTGTAGTGTAGACATTTTGCTACCCTCCCCCCATGAGGAGCACTGAGGAACATATTGTCATAAGAGGCAAAAATAAACTAATTTTAGGAGATGTTGATTACATGCACTTTAGCTATATAATTCTTCATACTAATTACTGGTACTATTTTCAGTATACACATATGCTGTGATAAAACCAAGAAAAGTTTCATATAATTTGACTATAATTTTCATTTATGAAGAGGTGACATAACTGTGGCTATGTCTACACTGCAGCCTTCTTCCGCAAAAGCTTATGCAAATGAAGTGCGGAGATGAATATCGCTGCACTTTATTTGCATACTTAATTAGCAGCCGTTTTTGCGCAAGATGCTTTGTAACAAAAAGGAGCTGTGTAGATGGCTCCTTTTTGAACAAAAACCCCCTCTTGCACAAGAGCCGTTCTTCCTGAAAAAATGAGGACGAACAGCTCATGCACAAGAGGGGTTTTTTGCACAAAAAGGAGCTGTCTATACAGCTTCTTTCTGCATCAAAGCCTCTTGGGCAAAAAGGGCTGCTAATTAATTATGAAAATAAAGCGTGGTGATATTCTACTCCGTGCTTCATTTGCATAAGCTTTTGTGGAAGAAGTCTGCAGTATAGATGTGTAATGTACATTCTCTTTTAGACCAATATAGGATCTCTTCAAAGAAAAATGATTAACTTTCCAACTCAAACAGTAGACTTCTCTTTTACCTTATTTACAGTCTGAAACTGTGACTTCAAAATAAATGTCAACAGTTGAAAAAAATCACATTAGTCAACAAAATTTTAGTCTGCCCACTGTGTGTGACTGAAAACAGAAAGTTAAGAGGAATAAATAAGATTTCATTGTAGTGTTCAATGCTTAAGGTGACAGCAAAAGATCTTTATCATAGAATCATAGAACCATAGAGCTGGAAGAGCCCTTAGAAGGCCATCAAGTCCAGCCCCCTGCCCAAGGCAGGACCAATCCCAATTAAATCAACCCAGCCAGGGCTTTGTCAAGCCGAGACTTAAACACCTCTAGGGATGGAGACTCCACTACTTCCCTAGGTAACCCATTCCAGTGCTTCACCACCCTCCTAGTGAAATAGTTTTTCCTAATATCCAACCTGGATCTCTCCCACCGTAACTCGAGACCATTGTTCCTTGATCTGCCATCCATCACTGTGAATAGCCTTTCTCCAGCCTCTTTGGAACCTCTCTTCAGGAAGTTGAAGGCTGCTATCAAATCCCCCATCACTCTTCGCTTCTGCAGACTAAATAGACCCAACTCCCTCAGCCTCTCCTCGTAGGTCACATGCTCCAGCCCCCTAATCATTTTGGTTGCCCTCCGCTGGACCCTCTCCAATGCATCCACATCCTTCCTGTAATTGAGGGCCCAGAACTGGACACAATACTCCAGATGTGGCCTCACCAGAGCCGAGTAAAGAGGAATAATCACATCTCTGGATCGACTGGCAATGCTCCTCTTACTGCAACCTAATATGCCATTAGCCTTCTTGGCTACAAGGGCACACTGTTGACTCATGTCCAGCTTCTCATCCACTGTAATCCCCAGGTCCTGTTCTACAGAACTGCCACTTAGCCAGTTGGTCCCCAGCCTGTAACAATGCTTGAGATTCTTCCGTCCCAAGTGCAGGACTCTGCACTTGTCCTTTTTGAACCTCATCAGATTTCTTGTGGCCCAATCCTCCAATTTGTCTGAGTCACTCTGGAGTCTATCCCTGCCCTCCAGCATATCTACCTCTCCCCCTAGCTTAGTGTCATCCACAAACTTGCTGAGGGTGCAATCCATCCCCTCATCCAGGTCATTAATAAAGATGTTGAACAAAACCGGTCCCAACCGAACCTTGGGGCACTCTGCTAGAAACCAACCACCATCCTGATATTGAGCCGTTGATCAATACCCACTGGGCCTGACCTTCCAGCCAGCTTTCTATCCATCTTACCGTCCATTTATCCAATCCACATTCCCTTAGCTTGCTTGCAAGAATATTGTGGGAGAATATTTATTCTGTGTCTGATTCCAATTGACTACAAAAAATCAAAAAGGACTTCATAGAGCCCCACTTAGATTGTCCATGAACCTTAGCCCTTAAAGGCACAGTCCTTAATGATCACACTATAGTCATTCTGTTTTGTGCTGTAATTCTGTCAGACTTCATAAACCCTGAAATATCCAGTGAGGCCTGTATATGGGTTAGAAAAGTTAGACATTGCTGCTGGAAGTGTAACTATGTGACTCAGTAGGTGGCAGTGTTCTCCCTAGGTATGTTTTACACTTCTGGGAGTGTGGCGCTCCCACTTTACCCAGGGCCCAGAAATGTTGTTGTTCCCCCTTGATGGAGACATATCCAATTAATCTGTTCTTATCAGCTCACTACTGTGGTGCTGCTACAGGTGAGTGTTTCAGATAATACAAACAGCAAAAAGCAGATGTAGCTTTTCTTATTTGAATATAGTCCCACTGATCTAAACTCAAGAGTGTTCCAAACTCCTGACCATTAATTATTAATTATCCTTAACACCTTTCCTAAAACTATATTAACCATGTAATTCCAGACACATTCTAATAGAAAGCTACATTCTGAACACTCAGGCTACGTCTACACTGGCAGCTTCTTGCACAAGAACTGTTTTGCGCAAGAGTTCTTGCGCAAAAGGTCTTGCGCAAGAGCACGTCCACACTGCCATGTGCTTTTGCGTAAGGGATGTGCTTTTGCACAAGAGCATCCATGGCAGTGTGGACGCTCTCTTGTGCAAGAAACCCCTGATGCCCGTCCACATTGCCTTCTTGCTCAAGAGCTCTTGCACAAGAGGGCTTATTCCTCATGGGGAGAGGAATAACTCCTGCGCAAGAAGAAGCCTTCTGTTCCGACACTTTACTGTAAATTTACTTGCGCAAGAATGCACGTGCAGTGTAGACGCTCCACAAGTTTTTGCACAAGAATGGCCGTTCTTGCGCAAGAAGCCTGCAGTGCAGATGTAGCCGCATTGAAACATTGGATTATAATATTATTACTATTGTAGCATGCTTAGTTTTATGTTACAATGGTGTCCAAAAGTCATGGTAGCTTCATTGACCTCAAAATAATAAATCGGAGCATAATCAGAATCCAAAGATTAAATAACCACTTTATATAGTGCCAGGATGCAATTTGTCATATGAATTATATTTCATATTTCAGAAAAGTCACCGTAAAATAGACATCAGTACTACTGAGTAAAATGTAATTTGTGATGACTTAATAATGACTGCAGAACTACAGCAATTTGGAGGAAAACACATAGATCTCATGCCTACCCTTGTTAAAGAATAAGAACAAGCAATGTTGGTATTCAGTGATGTTGGAGTATAATTAAATATTTACCCAAAGGTACTTACATGAAAATCAAACAAAATAAAAGATAACCCTGAGGAAGGTAGTTCTGAATGTAGATACAGACTTGGAATCCTACTGTGTTAATTTGCCAGTTCTGTGTTAGCATTGTACCTCTGGAAGTTCAGACAAGGCGTAATTGCTTGCTGAGTATATTCTGTGGCCCTGTAATAATGTCAGTGCTCAAAGAGAAGATAATCATGGATAAACTCGTTATTTTAAGGCACAAACACCCACTTAAAAGTCAGTTACTGGCTCATGCCATCAAGCAGTGCAAATAGATAAACAAGGTCTTTCATTTAAAAAATAACTGACAAACATGTGTGCAGTAGCAGAGAAGATGCAAGACTACTCTCAGCTTTAAAGGGCTTATTTGACTGCATAACACCCAGGTGCAGTGAAAGATTGTTACTTGGGAAACACAGTTAGCTGGCTAGCTAGGGCTGAGAGTTCATCTCAAGTATTGAAAAGGTAGTTTATTATCACAATGCATCTTATAGCCATAGGTAATTAAAACCCTTCCCCCCCCACATCGTCAAGTGCATGAACATGCAGCTCCAGCCCATGAAAGCTTATGCCCAGATAAATGTGTTAGTCTTTAGGGGTGCATCTACACAGCAGGGCTCAACTTGAAATAAGCTATGCAACTTGAGCTACATCAATTGCATGGCTTATTTCGAAATTGGGAGCATTTACACAACACTTATTTTGAAATAGAGCACTCTTCCTCCGACTTCCCTTACTCCTCATACAAAGAGGATTATAGGAGTTGGAGTAAGAAGTCCTCCAGCTTGACAGTATTTCAATATGATTTTGATATGACTGCCTGCTGTGTAGATGCAGACTAAGTTATTTCAAAATAATGCTAGTTATTTTGAAATAATGTTGCTGTGTAGATGTACCCTCAGGTGTTACAGGACTGCACATTTTGGAAGGATGCTAGAAAGACTTGTGATATGGGTAAGTAACTTAGTCTGACATAGTATTGGAGACCCAGGACTCAACAATTCCTAACTTTGTTTAAAACGGAGGGCTTATCTAGAGTACATTTTTTTGTCGAAAGAAGATATGCAAATTTGAGAGAGTTTTTTTCCGATATTTGGCCCCGTGTAGACCGGCCAAATGTTGGAAAAACCTCTTTCGAAAAAAAATGGAAGATGTGAAAAATCGGTCAGAATTTGCATATCTTCTTTCGACAAAAAAATGTAGTAATAGAATCATAGAATCATAGAGCTGGAAAAGACCTCAGAAGGTCATCAAGTCCAGCCCCCTGCTCTAAGCAGGACCAATCCCAACTAAATCAACCCAGCAAGGGATTTGTCAAGCAGAGACTTAAACACCTCTAGGGATGTAGACTCCACTATGTCCTTAGGTAACCCATTCCAGTGTTTCACCACTCTCCTTGTGAAATAGTTTTTCCTAATATCCAACCTGGACCTCTCCCACCGCAACTTGAGACCATTGCTCCTTGTTCTGCCATCTGTCACCACTGAGAACAGCCTTTCTGCATCCTCTTTGGAAGCTCCCTTCAGGAAGTTGAAAGCTGCTATCAAATCCCCCCTCACTCTTCGCTTCTGCAGACTAAACAGACCCAAGTCCCTCAGCCTCTCCTCATAGGTCATATGCTCCAGCCCCCTAATCATTTTGGTTGCCCTCCGCTGGACCCTCTCCAATGCGTCCACATCCTTTTTGTAGTGGGGGGCCCAGAAGTGGACACAATACTCCAGATGTGGCCTCACTAGAGCCGAATAAAGGGAATAATGACATCTCTGGATCTGCTGGCAATGCTCCTCTTAATGCAACCTAATATGCCATTAGCCTTCTTGGCTACAAGGGCACACTGTTGACTCATATCCAGCTTCTCATCCACTGTAACCCCCAGGTCCTTTTCTGCAGAACTACTACTTAACTCACTGGTCCCCAGCCTGTAACTATGCGTGGGATTCTTCCATCCCAAGTGCAGGACTCTGCACTTGTCCTTGTTGAACCTCATCAGATTTCTTGTGGCCCAATCCTCCAATTTGTCTAAGTCACTCTGGACTCTATCTCTGCCCTCAACTGTATCTACCTCTCCCCCTAGCTTAGTGTCATCTGCAAACTTGCTGAGGGTGCAATCCATCCCCTCATCCAGGTCATTAATAAAGATATTGAACAAAAACGGTCCTACAACCGAACTTTGGGGCACTCCGCTAGAAACTGACCGCCATCCTGACATCGAGCCATTGATCACTACCCGCTGGGCCCGGCCTTCTAGCCAGCTTTCTATCCATCTTACCATCCATATATCCAATCCACATTACCTTAACTTGCTGGCAAGAATATTGTGGGAGACCATATCAAAAGCTTTGCTAAAGTCAAGGTATATCACATCCACTGACTTTCCCATGTCCACAGAGTCAGTTACCTCATCATAGAAGCTAATGAGATTGGTCAGGCACGACTTGCTCTTTGTGAATCCATGCTGACTATTCCTAATCACTTTCCTCTCTTCCAAGTGCCTCAAAATGGATTCCTTAAGGATCCCTTCCATGATTTTTCCAGGAACCGAGGTAACACTGACTGGCCTATAGTTCCCTGGATCGTCCTCTTCCCTTTTTTGAAGATGGGCACTACATTTGCCTTTTTCCAATCATCCGGATTTCTCCGATCTCCACGACTTTTCAAAGATAATGGCCAAAGGCTCTCAATGACATTTGCCAACTCCCTCAGTACCCTCGGATGCATTAAGTCCGGACCCATGGATTTGTGTACGTTTAGCTTTTCTAAATAGTTCCTAACCTGTTCTTTACCCACCGAGGGCTGTCCATCTTCATCCCATCTTGTGTCACTTAGCGCATTAGTCTGGGAGCCGACCTTGTCCGTGAATACAGAAGCAAAGAAAGCATTGAGTACTTCAGCTTTCCCCACATCATCTGTCACTAGGTTACCTCCTTCATCCAGTAGGGGCCCCACACCCTCTCTGATCACCTTCTTCTTGTTAACATGCCTGTAGAAACCTTTCTTGTTATCCTTCACATCCTTAGCCAGTCGCAATTCCATTTGCGCTTTCGCCTTCCTGATAACTCCCCGGCATTCTCGAGCTATACATTTAAATCCCTCCCTGGTCATTTGTCCAAGTTTCCACTTTTTGTAAGCTTCCTTTTTGTGCTTAAGTTCACCAAGGATTTCCCCTGTAAGCCAGTCTGGTCTCCTACCATGTTTGCCTCTCTTGCTATGCATTGGGATGGTATCTTTCTGTGCCTTCAATAAGGCTTCTTTAAAATACTGCCAGCTGTCCTGGACTCCTTTCCCCTTCATGTTAGCATCCCAGGGGTTAGCATCATGTTAGCATCTCCTAGTCTAGATAAGCCCTGACTGTAGACACTTAAGCCTTAAGTTAACAACTCCATGGTCTGCTAACTTGAGTTCTTCTTACCCAGGTAGTCATATTTCAGTGCAGACATACACTGTAAGCCCGACCCCGCTTACCAGGTCTTTTAACTAAACAAATCAAGTTGGTGCCAGTCTACTTGACTTCAGCTTATTACCTGGGATGACAAAGTACAAGTCTGCACAGAACAAGGCCTGATTCTTCTTCTCTTCCACTGAGCCCTACTCTTCTCCCACACCCACAGCTGAAGTGGCTTATGCTCAGCTCACAAAGGACCTACCACCATACCCAGAGTTTCTTTCCAAGCAGTTTAACTTTTCCCAACATAAACACAATCAACAAAGATTCCTCAGCTGACCCTGAACTACAGTTCCCAAGGATTTTTTCCCCTTTACCTTTCAATCCTCCCTGCTTCAGGGAATCCTTCAGAAACCTTCTGTGATATACTGCAATTCTTTCCTCTCTGACCCCTTCCCGCTTTGCCCCCTCCAGCAGGTTCTGACAATCTTTACTGCCAGGCAACTTCTGCTTCATGCTTTGACTCATCAGATTTCTTCTCTCCCTCCCTTCCCCAACTATGACCAAGTGTCCTCTAT
This sequence comes from Rafetus swinhoei, assembly GCA_019425775.1. Lineage (NCBI taxonomy): Eukaryota > Metazoa > Chordata > Testudines > Trionychidae > Rafetus > Rafetus swinhoei. The sequence continues at coordinate 129,185,067 of CM033424.1, forward strand.
TAAACCTACTTGGGGCAAGTAGGACAGGCACAAGTACACTTTCTCGGCTCCTTCTTGAAGGGACAGTGTCACTCTGTGACAAGCATGTTGTGGTTTCTGATGACTACTGCACTGCAGGGCAGCTGTCCAGCAGTTCTAACTTTTGCCTGGGGATTGGAGAAGTGCAAAGGTATCTTTTAAAAGTCACCCTCCCCGCCATATAATTATATTGTAATTCTTTGGCTGCAGGCAAAGATCTAGCCACATATTGTTTCTCTGCTAATACTAGTAAAAAAAATCAGATTTTTTTAAACAAAAATGTGTGATATGGTTACCAGTTCACTAGGAACTGGTTTGAGACCACCTAATCATTTCACATAAATCACTCACATGCTTATTTCTTTACAAAAGCCTCATATATATTTTTACCTTCAGAGAAAAGTAAAGAATATACATAGGTTTGTAGTTGCACAATTTCACTTAGATACATACAATACTAGTCTTATTGTGCCTTCTAGATTATAGGCAGTATTTATTTGTATGAAATTTACACTCATGACATATACTATCCATTGGCTAGAACTTGAGCACACTTCCTATGCTCAAAACAAGAAAACCAAATTAAATTGTAATAACACTGACAGATACCATGTTTTTTGTCTCTATTATCTCTTCCTCTTCACAGCTACCCTCACTGTAATGGACAGTATACTGAGAGAAAATATTTGTTAGGTAGAAATACAGTAAACAAAAAAATTAGCCAAATAGCAGGATATAGAAAAGTACCTTGATTTGAAATAGTTAGGATTTCCTAATATAAATAGTGAGAAGATTATTAATTGAAAGCACCTCCACAAATGACCCATGCGTACATACAGTAAAGCTTGTAATTTTTGAAAAAACAACCTTTTAATATAACACCTGACAATGAACATTTGTACACTACCAATAACTTGTAGTTACTGATAATAGGGATGGTGGGGGGAGAAAAAGATTTCAATTTGTTGGGTTGCTCAACTGCAAAACAAATTGCATAATTGATATTATTTGGACTTTTCCTGTGCACAAATTCATTTTTCATACTAAGCTTTAAATGGCTTTATGAGCAAGTATTACAGCCAGTAGTGTCCTTTTACAATATTTCAGCCTAAAGCTCAAAGTCCAAAGGTACCATTCCTTGGATGTGAACATCCAGCCTCTCTGAGACTTGCATCTCTTAACTTCTGTTTCTGTTCCTCTGGAGATCATATATATTCATATATGCCAGGATGCTAATTGGATTGAATTGCAGGGTCCAGGTGGAAATCAACTAATTTTAAAGTATCTGATACATTAAATGACATAATCACCTAACTCAGTAATATTTTAAAAGCTGTTTTGTTGGTTCTTGATTGCATATTTTTCAAGTTTTATTTAATTTGAAAGAGATGGCAATAAGTTATTCAACATTGTAGGAAATGTTTGAAGAGTTTCTCATTCTGCTTACTCAGCATTTAGTCATCTTCAGAGGAAAAGTACGATATGAATGCCATGTATTATTTATGAATGAAGCAATGGGGTGTACATCTATTCTGGAATGGGCAGGTCACAGCTGGAGTCAACTTTCCCATCCAAACTGATTAGTGACCAATCAGTAGATGTGTGGAGTAGCCAGCTACTACAGTGCAATCACCATGGCCTTCTTCAACAGTTAGGCAGTGCTCATTCTCATGCCCTTGCACTACAGGGCTGGGGTGAACTCATCACACAGTCCCATGAAAGCGGCTTTCCTCAGACAGTCTGCAGCCACTGCTCTTTTCCCGGAACTGCATGATGATATGATCCCACCATTCACTGCTTGTTTCCTGAGCCCAAAAGCAGCATTTCACTATTGTGAGTGCATCTGTGACTGCCGCGAGAAATCTTGTGTCATAGTTAGTATGCTTGGCAAGATGAGTGTCTGACTCCTCCTCATCAGATTAAGGAATAAATCGAGTGCCATTTGTTGTGTTAGTGAGACCTATCAGCATATCCTTCAGCAAACCAAGGAGACAGAGCATGCAGCAGAGAAACCATTGAAAGGTGGTGGCTAATGCAGACAGGAGCACAGGGGTTGCTGGGATGTGAGGCAAGGGGCATTGGGGTAGGATCCACCTTCCCTAAAGGCTCAGGGGTACTCCCTGGGATATCTGCCCAGAGTTCACTGCTCCAAATGCCTCTGCAAATGCTACAAGTGTGGTCACGTGACTCTGCTGGCAGCTCACAGTGTGGACACGCAGCAGCGGTTTCACTGGTGCACGCTGTAATTGCCAGTGCTTTACATCTGTCAGTGCAGACATAGCCTTAGTAATAATCCAAGAAGAGAGAGATGGAAAGCTTTAAGAGGTTATCTTTTGGAAAGACCATGCCCTCCCCTGCCCAGGAGTGTGCAAGCCATGAAAATCCTGCCTTATAGTTTGCATTCGTAACTGAGCTGTGAGATTGTGACCTGCCCATTTTGTAACTTTGTTCTCCTTCCTGAGAGTAATATCTTGCATGTGTCTTTATTGCATTTCAGTTTGTTGATTTCAGACCAATTTTCCAATTTGCCCTGTTCATTTTATATTCTACTCCTGCCCTCCAATTGCTTACATCCCACATATTGTTCAATTAGATTAGGAGGTTCCATATCTTCCAAAGGACTACACTTTGGAGATTTGCCACACCTCCTTTTTTTTTATGCAGAGAGATCTGGTACCGGCTAAATAGATTGGGAGTTATGAGGCATGAAGAAATTATGTCAGATGACTGTGTCAGAGATAGCTGTATGCATATTTTGAAAGTTTTCAAAGTTCATAGTGTAATCCACACACCTAGTGTGGTTCACTGTCCCATGTAGTGGCACTTAGTCCACTTACAGCAAGAGCTAGGAACAAGGGAGCTCTACAGCCCAGGCTGAGCGCTAGCTGACTCTTAGCTTCTAACTAGGCTCTAGAGGTCCCAGGTTCAAATCCCCCTGGTGGTGGTTACAATTGGAAAACAGTACCTCAATTGTACAAGGACACATGATAACATACAGGGGTTACTCATGCATATACCTATTTGAAAGCAGAGTGACTTATATCTGTAAAGGAAATGTGTAATGTACAGTGTTAGATAAGGATATGTTAATATTACAGAGATAGAGATTTGTTTAGTGTTAAAAGAAAATATAAGGTTTCTTTCCTGCTTTCTCCATGTGTCTTGATGAAACACCTTTCAAAGCTGTTACAAAAAATCAGAAAGTTAATTTGTGTCTTCTAGACAATTAATTATAGAATCATGGGGTTGGAAGAGACCTCAGGAGGTCATTGAGTCCAACCTCCTGCCCAAAGCAGGACCAATCCCAACTTAATCACTCTGGCCAGGGCTTTGTCAAACTGGGACATGAAAACTTCTGGGGTGGAGATTCCACCACCTCCCAATAGCTATGTCTACACTATAGCTTTTTTGTGGAAAAACATATGCAAATGATGCTAAGCGTGGAATATCGTCATTGCTCATTTGCATAAGTAATTAGCAGCCGCTTTTGCGCAAGAGGCTTTGGCACAAAAAGGAGCTATGTAGACTGCCCCTTTTTGCGCAAAAATCCCCTCTTGCGCAAGAGCCATTCTTCCTCATTTTTTTAGGAAGAATGGCTCTTGCGCAAGAGGGGGTTTTAGCGCAAAAGCCTCTTGTGCAAAAACGGGTGCTTATTAATTATGCAAATGAGGTGCCGTGATATTCCATGCTTAGCCTCATTTTCATATATTTTTCCACAAAAAGTCTATAGTATAGACATAGCCGAGGTAACCCATTCCAGTACTTCACCACCCTCCTAGTGAAATAGTTTTTTTTCTAATATCCAACCTAGACCTCCCCAACTGTAACTTGAGACCATTGCTCCTCGTTCTGCCATCCGTCACTACTGAGAATAGCCTCTCTCCATCCTCTTTGGAACCTCCCTTCAGGTAGTTGAGGGCTACTATCAAATCCCCCCTCACTCTTCTCTTCTGCAGACTAAACAAGCTCAAATCCCTCAGTCTCTCCTCATAGGTCATGTGCTCCAGCCCCCTAATCATTTTGGTTGGCTTCCGCTGGACCCTCTCCAATGTGTCCACATCCTTTCTGTAAAGGGGAAGGGGGCAGAATTGGATGCAATATGTGGCCTCACCAGTGCTGAATGAAGGGGGAATAATCATTTCTCTAAATCTGCTGGCAATAAGAACATAAGAACAGACATACTGGGTCAGACCAAATGTCCATCTAGCCCAGTATCCTGTCTGCTGACAGTGGCCAATACCACATGCCTCAGAGGGAAGGAATATAACAGGTAATCCTCAAGTGATCCCTATCCTGTCACCCTAATATGCCATTCACCTTCTTGGCTAGAAGGGCACACTGTTGACTCATATCCAGCTTCTCATCCACTGTAATCCCTAGGTCCTTTTCTGATGAACTGCTGCTTAACCAGTCTGTCCCCAGCCTGTAACAATGCTTGGGATTCTTCCATCCCAGGTTCAGGACTCTGCACTTGTCCTTATTGAACCTCATCAGATTTCTTTTGGCCCAATCCTCCAATTTGTCTAGGTCCTTCTGGAGCCTATCCCCACCCTCCAGAGTATCTACCTCTCCCCCCTAGCTTAGTGTCATCCACAAACTTGCTCAGGGTGCAATCCATCGCCTTATCCAGATGTTTAACAAAACTGGTCCTGGAACCAACCCTTAGGGCATTGTGCTTGATACTGAGAGCCAACCAGACATAAAGCCATTGATCACTACTCACTGGTTCACTACAATCTAGCCAGTTTTCTATTCACTTTACTGTCCATTTATCCAATCCATATTTCCTTAACTCGCTGGCAAGAATACTGTGGCCGACCATATCAAAAGCTTTGCTAAAGTCAAGGTATATTATGTTCACTGACTTCCCCATGTCTACAGAGCCAGTTACCTTGTCGTAGAAGGTAATCAGATTGGTCAGACATGACTTACCCTTGGTCAATCCATGTTGACTATTCCTGCTCACTTTCTTCTCTTCCAAGTGCCTCAAAATGGAAGCACTTTATCTGTGTCAACTACAGGATAAAGAAAACCAGACAAATGTGTGATTTATTAAGCAAATGTAGGCACCCCTTGCAAAACAGACTAGGGAGGATAAACAATGGCTGAATATAGTTGCCAACCTGTAATTTCAAGGCCTAGGAAGTAGATGAATAACAAATCAACTGTTATAAGAAATCATAAATACTTATGCTTTATTCAGATGGTGATATATTGTCCTAATCTCTTGGTTATTGAACCTTCAAATTAGTTAAGCTTGGTAACTAGAGTGGACAGTGCTTTTCACCAGACACGTGGTTAGTTAAATAACTGAAAAAGCTCAGCTGTTAGAGAACTGTATATTGTGCAAAGTGCCGACGGTGGCCAATGCTGGATGCCCCAGAGGGAGTGAACACAACAGGTAAGCATCATGTAATCTCTCTCCTGTCATTTATTTCCAGACAAACAGAGGCTAGGGACACTATTCCTATCCATCCTGGCTAATAGTCTTTTTTGAATCCTGTTAAAGTCCTAGTCCTTACAAAATTCTCTGGCAAGGAGTTCCACAGGTTGACTTTGTGCTGTGTGAAGAAAAACTTCCTTTTGTATGTTTTAAACTAGCTGCCTATTAATTTCATTTGGTGATCCCTAGTTCTTATATTATGAGTACAAGTAAATAACTTTTCCATATCCTCTTTTCCCCACCAGTCATGATTTTATAGACCTCTATCATTTTATTTTATAGACTGCCATCTTTTCTAAGATGAAAAGTCCAAGTCTTTTTAATCTCTCTTCATATGGGAACCATTCCAAACCCCTAATCATTTTTGTTGCCCTTTTCTGAACCTTTTCCAATACCAATATATCTTTTTTGAGATGAAGCGTACCATGGTTCTACATAGAGGCAATATGATGTTCTCTCTCTTATTCTCTATCCCTTTTTAATGGTTCCTAACATTCTGTTTGCTTTTTTGAATGCCGCTGTACATTGAGTGGATGTTTTCAGAGAACTATCCACAGTGATTCCAAGTTCTCTCTCAGGTAGTTGTAGCTAAATTAGCCTTTATCATTTTGTATCTGTAGTTGGGGTTATTTTTTCCAAATTTACATTTATCAACATTAAATTTCATTTGCCATTTAGTTGCACAATCACTTAGTTTGGTGAGATCCTTCCGAAGAGCTTCACAGTCTGCTTTGTTCTTAACTATCTTTATGGATGGAAGCTAGAGGCATATAGATAAGAATAGTGGTCAATATGTTTCTCGTACAGGGTAGTATTTATGTGATCATTACTTATTTGTAGTGTAGTGTAGTGTCTAGGAAGTGAATCTCTTGTGTGGATTGGTCCAGGTTGAAGTTGGTAGTGCAGTGGAAATTGCTGAATTCTGGAATTCTCCAAGGGCCTCCTTGCTGTGGGTCCATAAGATGAAGATGTCATCAATATAGCAGAAGTAGAGGAGGGGTGCCAAGGGGTGGGAGCTGAGGAAACGTTGTTCTTGAGCAGCCATAAAAATGTTGGCATGTTGTGGACCCATGGAGGTACCTATAGCAGCGCCACTGACTTGAAGGTATAAATTGTCCCCAAATCAGAAATGTTTGTGGTTGAGCGAGTTTTGAAATAGTACATCCACACTACACTACAAATCCCCATCAAAATAGCACAAAATAATGTTGAACTAGCATGCCCACACTTACGAATGTTAAATTTCAATTATTTGGCTAATAGAATAGTTGATGCAATTTGCATCGACTATTCAATTAGTTGATAAGGGCACTTCCCCAGTGCTGTTGCTACACTTCAAAGGCAGAGAGCATGGGGCTCCCTGTGGCATTTCAAAGCGGCAGCACCTCATGGAGCCCAGGGTCAGTGAGGGAGTCCCCAGCACCATGTGGTGTTGCCACTTTGAAATTCTGCGTGCAGCCCGGGGCCAGCTGGGGACTGCTTAAGCCCCCCGCTGGCCCCTTGCTCTGCACAGTGCTTTCGCCATTTCAAATTGTCAGCACCGCGTGGAGCCCGGGGTCTGGCCCCAGGCTCTACATGGTGCTGCCGCTTTGAGGCACACCTTCCTCTCCCCCACCCTTGCTGCCTCTTTCTGATAGAGGCAGCAATGGGGGGAGGACCGACTAGTTGACTAGCCTGTTGAACATCTGATAAGCATTTGCTTATTGGACAGTCAACTAGTCGACTAGTCATTCACATCCCTAGTCCACTCTCATTTAAGGCCCCCCCAGAAGCACTCCAGTCAGGGCATCAAGACAGCAGTCACTTCCTGGAGCTGCTGCCTGAGGCTCATGTTTAAAGGTGCTCTCCTCTACAGCCATGTCAGACCCTTCACCTTTGCCTACTTCTTCAAAGGACAGCTAACTCATTTCACTGCCTGCTTTGGTTGCTCTTTTGGACACCACAGCACTCCAGCCATGGAGCCAGACCTGCTGCTAAGCACTCACCAGTTCTTAGCCCTGATGCTGCACCTCCTGGTGCTGTTACTGCAGGCTGTCCACGTGGCACTGCAGGACCAAGACCAGCAGCTCACTCTGGGACACTTCCTCACCCCATTCCATGTGCTTCTCATGCAGCACAGACACTCCCACCCTCCTCTGCACATTGTGCACCACCACTGGTGGTGCTGGGACACCAGTTCTGACAGTTGGGACCAGAGTGCCATGGAGCAGTCAGATGACCAGCAGGGGCTCCAGAACTTCTGCATGTGAAAGGACACCTTCCTGGAGCTGTGCGACTGAATTACCCCTGCCCTCCAGTGATGGGACTCCTGCATGCGACCTGCCATCCCCCACCAGAATTGTGTCAGCATTGCTATTTGGAAGCTTGCCCTGGAGGACTGCTTCTGCTCTGTCAGGAGCCAGTTTGGCATGGGGAGATCAACCATCGGGGCCATGCTCATGCAGGAATGGCTCTCATGCTATTGTCCAGGAGGGTGGTGAGGTACTGCAATGGGTTCCCTAGAGAAGCAGGGGCTAGAATCTCCCTCCATAGAAGTTTTTCTGTCCTGCCTTCACAAAGCCATGCTGGGGATGGGGTAGTTGGGGTTGCTCCTACCATGGAAAGGGGCTTGGGCTTGGGGAATACCTGAAGACTCTGGCAAACCTGTGAGTCTCTGTCTGTATTCTTCTACCGGTGGTGAGGGCTATCAACATCATCCTACTACACAGGGTCACCATGCTGTGTAATGTGGACTCTATCATCATTGGCTTTGTCACCATGGGCTTCCCCTACTGCGGGGCAGGGGGAGGACATTGCCAGCACTCACATTCCTATCTGGGCCCCCAACCACTGGACCTCCAGTTACTTCAACAGGAAGGGATATTTTTTCAAAGGTGCTGTAGGCCCTCATGGACCACCAAGGCCACTTCACTGACATTAACATTGGGTGGTCGAGGAAGACACATGATGCCCACATATTCCCCAATTCCAGCTTCTTCCAGAGGATGCATGCCAGCACATTTTCCCCCAACCACATCATCAGGGTCAGGGACATGGACATGCCCATGTGTATCATGGGTGATACAGGCTACCCCTTGCTCCCTGTGTGATGAAGCCCTATGCAGGACACCTCAACCCCACCAAAGAATGGTTCAACACCTGGCTCAGCGGGTGCCGCATTATCATGGAGGGGCCATTTGAAGGGGAGGTTCCAGAGTCTCCTCACCCACCTGCACCTTGATGAACAGAACATCCCCCAGGTGGTGGCAGCCTGCCGTGTCCTGCTCTACCTGTGCAAGAACAAGGTTGAGATGTTCTTGCCAGGGTGGAGGGCAGATGCCGAGTGGTTGGCCAGGGCCTTTGAGCAGCCAGGCACCCCTGCCATTCAGCATGCCCACCAGGGGGCTGTGCACATCTGGGAGTTTCAGAGAGAGAGTTTCAGCCACCAGCTGTGACACTCTTCCCTGGGCCTCCCCACAAGGGGCCTCTGCATTGCCTTTCTGAGCCTTTCTGCCCACACTCCTCCTTTCCCCTGCCCTGCCTTCCCACCTTCTTTTTTTTATTTGGGGTAAACATAACTGGGGAAAGAACCTGGGATGGGGCTGGAACTGGCGCCTGCCTTGGGTGGTCCCACCTCCTTGTGCACAGGGCCCTCACTGGCTGGAGTAGGGGGGCTTCAGGGAGAAGCTGGAGGAGCGGGATGGGGGAAGGGGCGGGGCAGGGCAGAGTGGGGGGACTTGGGAAGGAGCGGGTGTGTGGGGAGACTTGAGAAGGAGCAGCTTTGCAGAGTGGGCAGCTGCTGGACCACTCAATTGCGGCACCAGGTGGTCGATGGTGGTGATGTATGCCGTGCACATGCTCTGGGTCTGCTGGGACAGCTCCTGCCAGATGATGTGGTGCAGCTCCCTGTCAGCACAGTGCTCCTGCATGTCCATGTCCCACCTCTGCTCCTCCTGCTTGAGACACCACTGCAGAACACACAGGCAGGCAATGTGTCCCCACTGCAGGTCCTCACAGGGTCCACTGCAGCAGTGGCTCTCGGGGGGCCATGAGGATGGTGCAGGAGGTGGTGTCACACCACGCTCATAGTTGGTCCAGCTGTGAAGAACTGAGAGAAGGGCAATCATCCTACGACACACTATGCCTGATGCTTAGCCCCCGTCTCTGAACAGACACCGAAAGGTCTTGGTTCAGATGATGCCACTGTGCTTTGAGCAAGGCCGTCTGTGGCCTAGACTGTGGGCACAGTTCTGCAGGGGCACAGACATTCCAGGGCAGCCTCACTACCCCAACATCCCAGGGACAAGCAGGCATGGGAAGGTACCGAACAGACCAGGAGCCTGTGGGAGGGAGGGGCGGATATGGTGGATCACCTTTTCTCCATGCTATGTACATGTGGGTCTGGCAGTGGCGGTATACCACAGAGAGAGAACTACTGTCCCTGCCCACTGGAGGGGAGGGGGAAGTATGTGTGAGTGGCAGATGCCGCTTGCCAGAGAGGATGTTACTGGGGTCCCCTCCACTTCTTTCCTCCCAGCAGGCTCCCATGCAGGGGCTTGGTGTCCTCCACCTCATTGTGCTTGCCCCGGAACAGATGCTGCCCCGAGAGTGTGAGCATGAGCATGTGCCATGTGCGGCACAATTGTGCATTTCCATGATCCCACCTCCTTAGTGATGACTTGTGGTGGGAAGGTGTCCCACTACCGAGTCCGGAGTAAGACAGGCCTCTCCAGCAACCTTGTGAGAAGAAGTGAAAGGTTCCTGTGTGGGAGCCTCATGCAGCTATCTGCTCTGGACTGGCACTCCATATGCTCCACCGCCTCCCCTCATGTGTGTTTAGGGAAAGTAATGGTTGTCACCTGATGGGACTTCCCCTGTTTTGTCCAAACCCTTGGCCACATCCTAGGAGGGGGATACCGGCTCCAAGAAGATGATGATTGCCTGGCTGGCGGGCATCATGTCCTGGTTGGTCTCGTCTTCCTCCTCCACCTTCTCCTCTACCTCCTTGTGCAAAGCCCTGCCCTCCAAGAGGCTCACAATGGGTGTCTCCAGGCTGAAATCCACAATTGGGGAAGAGGGACCAATCCCCTCTCCCAGGATGCGGTGCAGCTGCTCATAAAAGTGGCATGGCTGGGGTGCCATCCCTGAGCAGGAACGCCATTCCCTGGCCTTTGTGTAGGGATGCCTGAGCTCTATTATTTTCATGCACACCTGCTCCTGGGTGCACATGTGGCCCTTCTGGCCGAGACTGATGGCCATCCAGCCATAAATGTCCACATTCCTATGTCTGATGCAGAGATCCTGTAGGTTAGCCTCCTCTAGCCTGACCTCAATGAGATCCAGAATCTCCACACCAGACCAGGAAAGGGCCCTCTTCTTCTGCTCCTGGGCAGGGGCTTGGGAGCTGCCTGCCAGCTCTCTAGCAGCCATGGGAGGCTTGGTGGGAGTGCTGGGGTCAGCCACTGCTGCAGAAATGTGTCCTGCAGTGTGGAACCGGGTTGTCAGGGCTTGTGTTATGTCACAAGCAGTTTCCCCTGTGGCTGCAGTTTTAAAGCCTGCAGAGGAAGGGAAATTATAGAGTTTGAGGGGTATGTACAGAGTTGCCACCAAGGCAGCTGTGAGAAGCCCTTGAGGTCAATTATTTTGAAATAACCACAGCTGTGCCATTCACCCACCCTATTCAGAAATAGCAATGTTGAAATAGGCATTATTCCTCATGAAATGAGGGTTTATTATTCTGGAATAAGAAGCCTGTTATTTCAAAATAATTTCAAAATAATGAGCTTCCTGTTTGGACAATCACCTTGTTATTTCGAAACAAGGTTATTTTGAAATAACACTGTAGTGTAGACAAGCCAATATTGTCTCTGTACTCTACTCTTTCCCCTCCCACTAATCTGAAATGGAATTCTCTATGATTAAAAATAGAACAGGTTAGAAAACAGAATTTCTATTCTGTGGGAAATAAAGAGTTTGAAGAGTATTTCTGTTTCAAGAATATGTCTGTAAAACATCTTGACAAAACTGCATTTTCACAGAATTTTTTCCATTAAAATATTTCTATTGAAAAACAGAAAGAAAGACAGAAAGAACTGATGAGATCAATATACAGGTACTTCCTTCTATTGCTTCAAGCAGATTGGGAAAACAGGGGATTTGAAGGGAAGTTTACAGATGTAGGAACATTTATGTGTCAAATACAAATCTTTGCTCAGACATATGCTATCTCTTACCCATACTCCTGATAGGATTTTGAAAGAAATAGTTTCTGATTGAAAACTAGTGCACCACAAAATACATATTGCCCATATAAAGTAAAATTTTTATCAACAGGTGATTTTGTTGCTACAGGAGTCTCAATTCTGGGTCCAGTGCTATTTTAGTTCTTTATCAATTGTCTGGAAAAAGATATGAAATTATTGCTTTTAAAATTTGCAGATGACACAAATTTATTGATTGGTAATCAATAATTGCAAAATGAGCTGTGGTGCATAGTAAATTGGGCTTAGTGAAATATGCATTTTAATATGACTAAATGCAAACAGATCTTGGAATTAAAATGTAGGTCACTGGACCTACACAGGGCCTTGTATTTTGAAAAGCTGTGTCTCAAAATGACTGAGGTGTCATTGTGGTGAACCTACTGAACATGAATCCCCAAGGCAAAGCAGTTACTAAGACTGCATAAGAAGGAGAATATTGATTAAAAGAAGCAAGGTGGCATTATCTCTATACAAAACGTTAGTAAGACCTATACAGGAATGCTGTATTCACTTATGGTGTCTATACTATGAAATGGAGTGTTACTCCTTTGCTTGTGCACACAGATGCTCTCTCGGGGCATGTCTACACTACAGAGATATTTTGAAATAATGCCCCTTATTTCAAAATAACGAGTCGAGCGCCCACACTACCAAGCCTATTATTTTGAAACTAGCCAATTAGCCTGTCATAAAATGGGATTTTCAGGTCTCTCCTCCATGTCGGTCTTCTCTCCTGAGCCTCCAGTCTCTCGCTCCGTCTCTCTCTCTCTCTCTCTCTCTCCTCCTCCTACTGCCTCCCCTTCTCTCTCTCTCAGCTCTCCTCTGCCTCCTGCCTCTCTCTCTGTCTCTCTCTTTCTCTTCTCCTCCCTCTCCTGCCTCTCACTCTCTCTTTCTCTTCTCCTCCCCCTCCTGCCTCTCACTCGGGGGAGCGCGGATCCCAAACGGTCGCTTTGTGCCACTTGCTCCCACACGGCGGCCCGGCTGAGTGGCGCAGAAGTCAGCCGAGTGCCACCGTGGAAGGTGAAGGGGGGGCCGGGTGGTGACGTTCACGGCCAGGGGGTGGGGCCTGGAGCCGCTGTCACGCTGCATGTCAGCGCCCCGCCCCTCCTTCGCCTCCCGCTGTGGTGCTCGGCTGACTTCTGCGCCACTCAGCTGGGTTGCTGCAGGGGAGCAAGCAGCTGTTTGGGCTCCCCCATGGCAGCTCGGCTGAGTGGCACAGAAGTCAGCCAAACGCCACAGTGGGAGGAAAAGGGGGGCACGAAGGGGGTGGGGCGGTGACGTACACGGACAGGCCCCGGCCCCTGGCCATGTACGTCACCGCCCCATCCCCCTTCCCCTCCTGCCGTGGTGCTTGGCTGACTTCTGCGCTGCTCAGCCGGGCCGCTGCGGGGGAGCAAGCAGTGCAAGTGGCCGTTTCGGCCCCGTGTTCCCCATGCAGCACGGGGGTGCTGCATGGGGACCACGGCGCCCAAACGGCCGCTTGCGCCACTTGCTCCCCCGTGGCAGCCCGGCTGAGCGGCGCAGAAGTCAGCCAAGCGCCACAGCGGGAGGCGACGGACGTGACTCAGGCAACAGCGCCGCCGAGAGGAACAGCTAGGGAGGCAACAGCGCCACCTAGAGGGAACAGCCAGCATTTCAGCATTACAGAGTCTCAGACATTGGGCTACTATATATATGATAATAACTCCTGCTATTCTTGGGGAATAATAACTCCTGAAATAACTATTTCAAAATAAGCTTATTCCCCAAGGAAAGCAGGAGGTATTATTACGAAATAACAAGCCCATTATTTTGAAATAACAGTCTTGGTAGTGTGTACGCTCATGTATTTCATGCCAGTATAGGCATGCCCTATCAAACTAAAATGTAATGAGATCCAACTGACAGCTGAAGCTAAACAAATTCAAACTAAAAATAAGGACTGTTTCCCCATTACGCCCCCCAGTCACTAATTAACTCTTGAGATTCTTGCCTAAGGATGTTGTGGATTCAATCAGTATTGGAGAGTTATACAACACATGCTCTAGCTCAGTCAGGAGGCATGGTCTTGATTCAGGAATCAGTTGATGAAATTCTATAGCCTGTATTAAACAAGTCACATTCAGATCCTAATGATCCCTTCTGGCATTAAAGTTCTCAGTTTCACAAATTTACCTGAAAATATTTGAATATTACTCCTGAAATGTTTATTGCTTAATATTTGTGTTAAAGCAATGAATTAAATCGACGCAATAAAGGGTTTGTTTAAAGCTCTGATACGGTATGTGTGAGCCCTTTAAAAAAAAAGGCTGAATTGTGAGATCTTTGCTCAGGCAAGTTTCCAATTCATACGATTTTACCTAAGTATGAACTTGAAATCTGCTGCCATATGGTTATAAGAAAGAAATTGGGAAAAATATATTATCATAAGGATGATGCAGATCCATTTAAGGATGTTCATTCAAGCTTATGCAGATTTTTCCTTGGGGCATGGTCCTGAAAATGATTTTGGCAAGTTGAATCTTGTACATATTTTATCATATCCAGAAAGTGGGCGGGTGTGCTAGTGATTATATAAAGCCCTTGACAGTTTTTGTTTTGTTCAAAAAAATAACCTCATAGTGTACAGACTTAACTGTAGAAAGAGTTCATTCAAAGCAGCAGCATTATCAACTCCAAACTTTAAAAATCATGAGCCAGGCTGAAGTAAAATTCATGCTCAGAACCACTGAAATATGGTGACTAAATATGGATTTGGGGACATAATTTAAGGTGCACGAGTTTGAAAATGTTGGCCTAGGTTCCTTTGTCAACAATAAGGTTATATGAACAAGCCCAGTAACACAAATTATGTGCTTTTGAGATTATATTATTCAATTACTTGAACCAGATTTTTCCCTGTCTTTTTAGAAGAGGTTTTTACTTGCATGAATCATCAGGAACTAAGGGAAAGTCGAGTATCTCTTCATTCCCATCTGCATAACCCTATTTCCCACCTCCAATTAGGGGTCATTCCCAGTTGTTAATATTTCCAGCTCTGAGAACTTATTGTATGTGAATGTCTATACTCATGATACTACTAGAGTTTCATAGAATCATAGACTACTAGGATTGGAAGGGACCTCGAGAGGTCATCGAGTCCAGTCCCCTGCCCTCATGGCAGGATCAACACTGTCTAGACCAATTTCTGATAGACATTTATCTAACCTACTTAAATATCTCCAGAGATGGGGATTCCACAACCTCCTGGGCAATTTATTCCAGTGTTTGACTACCCTGACAGTTAGAACTTTTTCCAATGTCCAACCTAAACCTCCTTGCTGCAGTTTAAGCCCATTGCTTCTTGTTCTATCCTCAGAGGCCAAGATGAACAAGTTTTCTCCTCCTCCTTATGACACCCTTTTAGATACCTGAAAACTGCTATCATGTCCCCCCTCAATCTTCTCTTTTCTAAACTAAACAAACCCAATTCCTTCAGCCTTCCCTCATAGGTCATGTTCTCTAGACCTTTAATCATTCTCGTTGCTCTTCTCTGGACCCTCTCCAATTTCCCCCAATCTTTCTTGAAATGCGGTGCCCAGAACTGGACACAATACTCCAATTGAGGCCTAACCAGCGCAGAGTAGAGCGGAAGAATGACCTCTCGTGTCTTGCTCACAACACACCTGTTAATACATCCCAGAATCATGTTTGCTTTCTTTGCAACAGCATCACACTGCTGACTCATATTTAACTTGTGGTCCACTATAACCCCTAGATCCCTTTCTGCCGTACTCCTTCCCAGACTGTCGCTTCCCATTCTGTATGTGTGAAACTCATTGTTCCTTCCTAAGTGGAGCACTTTGCATTTGTCTTTATTAAACTTCATCCTATTTATCTCAGACCATTTCTCCAATTTGTCCAGGTCATTTTGAATTATGACCCTAACCTTCAGACTAGTTGCAACCCCTCCCAGCTTGGTATCATCTGCAAACTTAATAAGCGTACTTTCTATACCAATATCTAAATCGTTGATGAAGATATTGAACAGTTTAAAAGATACTGTGACAAAGCTCTGGCCATGTCCACGAGGGTTCTGCACTTCTATAGTGTTTGCCTCAGAGGCTCTCTGTGACTCTTTATACAGCCACTTATTTTTCTAAAGGCAAGGGTCTCAGCCTACAGAGTCATATTTCTCATAGGCTAATCCACAGTTTGGGTTGAGAACCCTCCCATAGTCCTGGTCTCCCCTCTCAGGGGCAGACTCTGTGTTGGTGTGGGGAGGGTTGGGGAGAACCTGGACTCTCCCACTACTCCAGGTTCCGGCCCAGGGACCCTAAAGGAGCGGCAATAGACAGGGCTTCTTCTACTCCCAGTCTGGCAGCTACTTCCATGGGCCACTTCCCCAAATAATCCCTTCCAGTACCTTTCCTCTGGTACCGGAGCAAGCCTGTCCTGCTCCTCCATAGCAGTCTTCCTTACTTGCAGACCCCAGCTCTCACTCAAACACCTCTCTCTCAGATCTTGGCCTACTCTGCAAGTCCCAGCAGGCTTATAAACAAGCCACAGCAGGCCTTAATGGGCTGCAGGTACCCTGATTAGCCTGCTGCTTCTGGAAAGCTCTTAATTGGCCCCAGGTGTCTGCCTGATTATGCTGCACTGAGCTCTGCCCTGTTTACTAAAGAAGAGGAAACTGTTCACCAACTGGGGCTACGTCTAGACTACAGGCTTCTTGTGCAAGAACCTTTTTTTGGAAGAGACCTTCCGCAATAACTTCTTGCACAAGAGCGCGTCCATGCACAAAAGCGCATCAAAAAAGCGATTTGCAAAAGAGATCATCCAGACTGATTGGATGCTCACTTGCATAAAAGGCCACTCAGAACCACTTCAGGCAGGGCTTTAGGTCACCAGTTGCTTCCAAGGGCTGGCGCTTAAATGGACCCCTCTGGACAGCTGTTTCTCTGTTTCTGCTGCCTGCTTGCCTACCTCTTCGAGGGACAGCAAAGCTTTCTAGTGCCTGCTGTGGTTGCCCTCTTCTTTTTTGGACACCACAGCTTTTTCCCTTGAGCCATGGAGCCAGAGCTGCCCCTGGGCATGCGATGGCCCCACTTGGCCAAGCTATCGGTTTTGCACGACCTGGAACCCAAGCTTATTCTGGGGACCCTCACCGTGGCTGTGGCTGCGGCTGCTCCACTCTGGCAACCGCACCCCTCTGTGGAGAGGCGTTTCTGGAGACTGGACACTAGCTCCAATGGGTGGGACAGACTGGTCATGGGGCGGAGGGACGACCAGCAATGATTCCAAAACTTCCGCATGCGGAAGGCCACATATTTTGGAGCTGTGTGCCTGACTCGCCATTGCCCTCTGGAGATCAACACTCACCTGCAGTCCACCATCCCCCCTGGAGAAGCAGTTTGTAGTTGCTATCTGGAAGCTCACCACCCCCAACAGCTACCAGTCAGTGAGCAACCAGTTCGGTGTGGGGAAGTCCACCGTTGGGGCACTCCTCATGGAGATAAGGTGCTCTGGGACTGCAGTCCCTGCAGGGAGGTGGGGGGAGTGTTGCATGAGGGGGACCCACAGGAAAGGGGGGCTGTGGGCTGTGGGGGGAAGCCCCCGTCCCGCCCTCACACTGCCCTGCTCTTGGGGGGGGCGGTCTCATAGGGGGTGGCTCCTGGGGTTTTTGAGGGGGGCATAGGAGGGGAGCACGGTGGGCACCTCCCAAGGGCTCAGGCACCCCCTCTCTCATACTCTGTTTTGTGTGTTTCTTTGTCTCCTTCTGCAGCTTGTGAGGGGCCATCAATTCCATCGGGCTGCGGAGGGTCATCCATCTGGGAGACCGGGACACGACCGTGGCCGGATTTGATGCCCTGGGGTGTCCGAACTGCAGTGGAGCCATTGATGGGACCCACATCCCAATCTGCACACTGGACCATCGAGCGGTCCAGTATATTAACAGGAAGGACTACTTCTCCATGGTGCTGCAGGCCCTTGTTGACCACCGGGGACACTTTACAGACATTTTTGTTTGGTGGTTGGGTAGGGTACACGATGCTCGTGTCTTCCGGAACTCTAGCCTGTACAGGAAGCTGGAGATGGGCACGTTCTTCCCCCACCATGAACTTGCCATTGGGGATGTGCAGATGGCACTGTGCATCATAGGGAACGGGACCTACCCCCTCATGCCATGACTTTTGAAGCCATACACTGGCCACCCAGCAGGGATCAATTTCATGCCCACCTGAACTGGGCCCAGATGCAGGTGGAGTGCACCTTTGGCCGCCTCAAGGCATGTTTCCAGTGCCTCCTCACCCACATGGATGTGGAGGAGCACAACATCCCCAAGTTGGTGGAGGCATGTTGTGTCCTCCACAACATTGGAGGAAGGGGAGAGGAAGGGGGAGGCCTTCCTCCGGGGGTTGGGGGTAGACACTGGCCAGGAGGGGTGAGCCTTCCAGCAGCTGAGGAAAGCTGCCATCCACCAGGCTCATCAGGCGAGGTGCGCAACCAGAAGTCCCTGAGGGAGAGGTTCTCTCAAACACCCCAGTAACTCTCCCCAGAGCCTCCTCCCTATGGGCCTCTGGCTTGCAGCCCTATTCCTTCCCAACCACAACCCCTCCCTTTGCCCTTTCCCTGACCTCCCAATAAACACACCTGTTTGGTTTTTTAAAAAATGCAGTCTATACTGATTTCAGATTCAGAAAAGGTGGGCAGTGGGAGAGGGGCTCATAACTGGGAGGGCGGAGGTTCGATGTGGCACCTCAGGTGCGGGGATCTCAGTGGGTCCGGGGGGCACAGGGAGGTGGACGGGGGGGGCAGAAGGGGGCTGGAGCAGGGGCAGGGTTGGCAGGAAGGCAGGGGGAGGGGCCATGCACATCACTTGGGGAGGGGCATGGGCACTGCTAGGGGAGGGAGCATGGGCATCACTTGGGGAGGGAGCAGAGGCATGGCAGGGGGACAGGCGGATGGGGAATGGTCCAAGTAGGGGGGCAGGAGGCTGGAAGCCAGGAGCAGTGGCATCAGGCGGGTGTGCCACCATGTGCAACATGATGGCACACATGGTGTCACACCGCTGCATAAGTTGGTCCCAGGCGTGCTCCTGCCACTCCAGGTCGACGTGGACCTTGTGCACCAGTGTCTGGTGTATGTCCTGAAGGACAATATATGCTGCTGCATCAGGTCTTCTTGGACTCTGGTGCTCCTTCAGGTTCCCCAGGCTCTGGTGGGTGGCTGTGGTGGTGTGGCTTGGCCCTCAGTCCCATCTGGTCTGGCTGTGGAGAACACAAAGAGGGAGAGGAGGTCAGTCATCCCTGCACTCACTGTCCCTAAGGCCATTCCCTCCACTGTGAGCAGCGATCAACAGTCCATGGCCCAGGGGAGGAGGATGTCCCAGGAAGGGACATGGCTTTGCACAGCAGGCCCAGTCTCACAGGGGCCCCGACATGCCCAGAGGACCATGATGCTCACTTCCCACCTCCCTCTCCTCCCCCGGCCCATGGACAAGCAGGCAAGGGAAGTGTCCAATCACAGTAGGATCCCCTCATGGGCAGCAGAGGAGCCAGGAACAGCCTGGGCCTCCCTGGGGTCCACACACACAGGTGCGGCTCACTGGGCTATGTGTGGGAGAGCCTGCTGGCTCGCACATGCAGGCATGCCCATGTGCTGTGTGCAGCACTCCTCGGTCTGTGTGGGGTCATGCCTGCACCCTTGTGGCTAGCCTGCTTCCAACCCGGGTGCGCCCCCCCCCGGGACAGGACGTGTGTGGCCTCCCCTGAGCCTGGGAACAGGATCCCATCTGTGCTCAGGGGCTGCCTGCTGCGTCCACATGCCTCACAGTAACGCAGCACATGGTTGCACGTGCACGGAGCACTGCATGATGTCAAGCCCAAGCAGCCCGAGCGACACTTGCTCCCCTCCCCCTGTGCACCTGCCTCCCCCACCCTGTGTGGGTGACAAAGTGAGACCACTCACCTGAAGATCCCTCCCAGGCATCTGAGGAGGCCTGGGAGACATCTTGGCTCCCTTGCATCGGCTCAAGGGAGAGGGTCACAATGCCCGTCTCCTCCTCCTCCTTTTCCAGTGCGGCCGGCTGGCCCTGGCCCTCCTGCTCCTCCTCTGGGGCGACCTCCGGCCGAACTATGATGGGGGTCTCGACCCCAGAGTCCACCAGAATGGGTGGAGAAGATGTTTCCCCACTCCCTAGGATCTGATGCAGCTCCCTGTAGTAGGGGCATATATGGGGTCCTGCCCCTGAGCGGGAGCGGCACTCAGCAGCCTGGACATATGCCCGGCAGAGCTCCTTCACCTTACTCCGGACCTGTTCCATGGCCCGGAGTGGGTGTCCACGCTCTGCCAGGGACGCAGCCATCCAGCCATAAATGTCAGCATTCCACCGCTTGGCCTGGGGATCCTTCAACATCTCCTCCTTGCCCCACAGCTCTAGAAGGGACTGACCAGGAGGGTGCACGCCTCTTCATCCCCCTGGCTAGGTCCTGGGACCCCTGGGGCTGCTCCTTGCGAGGGCCAGGGGGTTGCGGGGGGGCTTCAGGTGCGGACATGCCTTGTAATCCTGTGGCAGGGAGAACAGCGGAGTTAGAGTGCTGCTCTCTGGCAGCTTCCTGCCAAGGCTTGTCCAGGGTGCCTGCAGCTTTAAGAGGGGCCAGGAGACAGGAACTATAGAGTTGTGATTAGTTTGTATGTAGTGACCACCAGGGCACCTGTGCTTTTTCCTGGGGGCCTCTTCTTCCGCAAAATAACCCTCCTCTCCATTCACACATGCCTGTTTGAGAAAGAGCTCTTTCGCAAAAATACTTCTTCCTCGTAGAATGAGGATTACCAATACCGCAAAAACCCCTCTGTTCTTTTGATTTATTTGTGAAAGAACGTGATAGCAGTGTGGATGTTCTGCAAGTTTTGTCGAAAAAGCGGCCGTTTTTCCGACAAAACTCTGTAGTATAGACATACCCCCAGAGCTCAGCATAATGTGGCAGCCAGCTGGTCTGGGCCTGTCACAGTACTTGGTACTTAATATCCTCTTTTCCCTTGTCTCTAATTCCCTGCACTAATCTGTCTTGTCAATCCCTTCCCAGGATAAACAAGTCATCTGAATAGCTTCTCACTATTTGTACAGTGTCGTGCACAAGGGAGCTGTAATCTCAGTGGGAGCTTCTAGGTGCTATTGTAATGCCACTAATAAAATATTCCAATTTCTATTTTCCCCTTATTTAAAGGGTTGCATTGGAAAGTGCTAATGAACAAAGAGAAGCCAACTCCTCTACCTATTATAGTTGCAAGCAGCCTGTGAAGCAATCACTCCATCTGCAGTTATGAGATCACAGATAGGCAAAGTGGTGCTAATTTAATGATTCTCAGTTGTGGCTGGCAATCAAAAACTAACAGGATCCAAGTGCTACTGCTTCTTTACAAAACAGGGATACAGATCAGGCTGAAGCATAGCTCCAAGATAGGGCATGTCTAAACTATGGGTTTTTTTGAAAGAGGATATGCAAATTCCCGTGGAATCTGCATATCTTCTTCCGATCTCACTTTCGAAAGAGGATCTTCTTTTTTAAGGAAGAGCGGGTTTTTTTCTAAAAAAGGGTTTTTTTCCCCATAAAAACCTGTGTCCAGACTACTTTCACTTTCAAAAGATCCTCTTTCGAAAGTGAGATCCCGTGGAATTTGCATATCCTCTTTCGAAAATTCTACATAGTCTAGACATAGCCATAGTGAGTTTGGACTTTCCTCAGAACAGAGTACTTCAAAAACCTCTACTTTGTTCTTTCTGTGTTTCTTTTAATAAAGTATGTGGCTCTTCTGCATCTTAAGCTTGTCTGAGTCATGTTTGGCAAGCATACCCCTGCCACAGCACAGCAACAATAATCAAGCACCTCATTTTTTTCTACTTTGCAATCAAACTACGCACTCTGTATAACTAAAAAATGCAACCAAACCAAAATTATTGTACTTCATTAGCTCAGGCACATCAAAAGTTCACCTGAGAGAAGTGACTACAATTGCTGCTATGTTTTATATCTCAGAGAATTCCCACTTCCCCCTCTATATGCTATTTATCTGCACAGTATAGTACACCACACATTTATAAAAAGGTTTCTAATAGGTAGAATCTGAAAGCAGGCATATAAGAAAATGAACAACCGAGCTAAACAAGACTTCTTGAAACACTTGGAAGAACAAGAATGTCTTCAACCTGCTTTCTAACAGACACACAGAAGTGATAGGGAATTCAGTAGCCTCAAGCAAACCTGACAAGCCATTTCTAGTCTGTATTTAGAAATTGTTTATAAAACAGCACCCAAGGACCACAGGTTACAATCAGAGCAAGACAAAGTTTAGTTAACAAGCAAGGCCATGGACATGTAAATTCCCATGGGTTATAAAAATGCAATAAGTTCAGAGTTACAGGAGCAGCAAAGTGGCTGAAAATGAGACATCTGATACATTTCTGCAGTGATGACTATCATTGTCCCATCAATGTGTCACTGGAACTTCCTCTTGTTTGTTATGGACTCTCTCCTGCAAAATGCCAGATGCCCTTGATGCCTATTCAAGTCAGTGGAATTTGAGGGACTCAGCGCCTGAACCTATTGAGCTTTATGCTTTGCTGCCTCAAGCCATTGAGTTCTGATTTTTTTTCAAATATCTGAAAGGGTGTCACAAGCAGGAGGGAGAACAATTGTTCTCCTTGGCCTCTGATGATAGGACAAGAAGCAATGGGCTTAAACTGAAGCAAAGGAGGTTAAGCTGGACATTAGGAAAAACTTCCTGCCTGTCAGGGTGGTTAAACACTGGAATTAATTGCCTTGGGAGGTTGTTGAATCTCCATCATTGCAGATATTTAAGAGCTGGTTAGACAGACATCTGTCAGGGATGATCAGATGGTGCTTGATCCTGCCATGAGGGCAGGAGACTCAACCTGATGACCTCTTGAGGTCCCTTTCAGTTTTACTGTTGTGTGATTCTATATATGTTCTTATAAGCTAATATGTGCCTCTATAGGATTTTGGTGAGTCATTTCCCACAGGAAGTGGCATTTACCAGTGTGTTACAAAATGAAAAGTTATTACAATGGACCTCTATGTGCTCTTGACATGGAATATTCTGGTATTCCATCACCCTATATTTACTATTATTGGATTTCCTCATTTAACTACCATTAATTTCTAATTAAAACTATAATCTTAAAATGAATCAGTATCCCGTGCTTGTGAAATAATTCTGAAACTATCAAGCAAATTACAACTTCTCTGATTTTAAACCCCAAGCTTTTTATGCAAATTTCCAATTTAAAGTGTCAGAAGTCATTTCAGGCACATGAGGCACAATGTCTCATCACTGTTAGACTTCCATAATTAGATGTTCTCTAGACATCTTTGCCATATACATGAAGCAACATAATATTGAAAAACACACCCATCAACAGAGTAAGTTTAGTTTAACATGTGCCTTTAATGTTTATTTAACATAGTCAATATTCAGCAACAGAAAGAATATTTGTGAGATATTTTAGTCAGTCTGTTTAATAATGACTTCAATGGCTTCTATTTTACAGTCTCATGCATAATGGGAATTATAAATCAAATGAAAGATAAAGATTCAAATGTGTCATTAAACTCAGGTATTAACTCTGAAACATTAGAGGAAAGGAAGTTGTATAACAATCCCCTATTCATAGTCCTGGACATGCAGGAAGACTGACAATATGCAATCAATATTGTTTAATTAGTCTGTATGTCCATTAACTCATCTGCTAACTATCCAGGGGCAATAGAATCATAGGGTTAGAAGAGTCATCTAGTCTAACCACTGTAAAAAACAGGATTTGTTATGTTTAAAGCAGGGGTGAGAAATAAACAGCCCATGGACCAAAAGTGGTTTGGCACAGTTAGCCCCTGGTGGGCTACCAGATGTGTTATTTACCTGAGCATCCAAAAGTATGACCAGTGTCAGCTCCCATTGGGCACGATTTGCCATTCCCAACCAATGGGAACTATAGGAAGCACTGCAGGCCAGGCAACCACTTCCCACAGCTCGCATTGGCTGGGAATGGGGAACTATAGCCAAAGGGAACTGCGAGCAGCATCTGCAGATGCTCAGGTAAATAAAGCATCTGGTGGCCTGCCAAGGGCTAACCCTCCTGAACTGCATCTAACCTGTGGGCTTATTGACCACCCCTGATGTCAAGGCTGTTTCCCACTCTGTCACTTCAAGTGCAGAAGGTGGGGGCCCTGCAAGAGACCTTAAAATACTTCCCTCTATAGGCTTCTGCTTACAAAACACTCTCCAAGGTCACAGATTTCCTGCCCTAGGGAG
The DNA here is from genome assembly GCA_019425775.1 of Rafetus swinhoei. Lineage (NCBI taxonomy): Eukaryota > Metazoa > Chordata > Testudines > Trionychidae > Rafetus > Rafetus swinhoei. The sequence continues at coordinate 129,209,061 of CM033424.1, forward strand.
GAATCTGACACCATCAAGTGTAAAAGCAAAACCCCTTCTTCTGAAACCCAGGATGAACCATTTGAACTTCTTCCAGAGGGGTACCCCAAGCTCTTTTATCACAAGACAACTTGAGGAAAATAGAAAACAAAATGCAATCTTTGATAGCTGACCTCTTAGTCTTAGGCACTCATTCACAGACCTCCTGCTGCTTTCCAGGACACAGGAATCAAATCACCTTAAAAATGTGATTTTTATTAACAAAACAAAAAATATACTTGATATAGCATACTTGGTTGCTAGGTGCTACAGGGCAACTGAGTAAAAACAAAAAAATCCCAGAGAAACATAGATATATTGATTGAGTTGGGGGGCACACGTAGATTTAGCAAAGAAAAGTTTAACCAAAGAATTAATCAAAGAAAAATAACCTGATTGGGACTAAATATATATTTCTCTATATACTCACAATCCGTACTGGTCCATACTTCAAGGCCCAGTCCATTCCCATGCCCAATATTCCTTGTAGGCAAGGTAGTTATGTCTGATTACTTCATTTTGTTTCCCCCAGCTCCTAGCTTAGAACTCACACAAAGGAAAAAGCAAGCAGGTATATCTTTCAATTTAAATTTCAACGTCTTCTACCATTGGCTTTCCTGGCTTTCTGTCAACACCCCATAGCTACCATAGTTTAACCCTTTAGTCTTCTATTCATCACACCTGGTCTAAACCACAGGTACCGCTAGACTGCAAGGGGGTTTTAGGATACCAGAGGTATCCCGAAAAATCTCCTCCGCATCCAGGGAACACATTTGCTCTTCTGCTTTTTTTGCAGAAGAGCAAACGCGCTCTTTTGGAAGCCCCTGTATTCCTCGTTTTACAAGGAAGAAGGGGGCTTCCAAAAGAGGGTTTTTTTCTGACATTTTCCAAGTCTAGATGGGCCAAATATCGGAAAAGCCTCTTCTGACAAAAGAATTGGAAAAAGGCTCGCAAAATGCAGAGGGCATTTTGCGTAATTTTTTCTGACAAAAATTTGTAGTCTAGCCGAACCCCACATGGCTATCCAGCTTCTATTTGAAAACCTTCTGGGAAGAATTTCCACAACTTCAAAAAAAAAAGTCTGTCCTATTGTTCTAAGTTTTTCTTTGAGGTTTCATCTAAAGCTGCTATGCAGATGCCATCACATCTGTTGTACCCTTTGAAACAGAAAAAAAAACCCCAGCTCCCTTCTACCCCAATCTATTCACAGTCAGTCCTAGCCTGTGACTGTATGACTGTACCACACTTCCATCCCCTATGGGAGAATTAAGGGACTGGTGAAAGGGAGTTTCCCCCTTGCTTACCAAATATTATGAGCCACAACCACATTCCTCAACACTCTTTACAGGATACCTTCCCTTAAATCAATTTCCAACACTGGGAGCCCAGCCCATGTAGAACAAAGTACCAGTACTGTCTCCAGCTAAGTATTTTTTCATCTACCCCCACAGAGTCCATGACCTGCTCTGTGGAAAGCAAAAAAAAAAAAAAAACCAAACCAAAACAAAAACCCAAAAAACCACCACCACCAACAAAAAAACACACACCCTGCTCCAGCCAAGCTACCCCAGTGAAAGAAAAATCCATTACTAGTTTCCATACCCACAATGGACCAAAAACCGGGTCCAGTTCCAAGCATGAGAGACAGCTCTATCCAGATAGGACAGAGTATGTATATATTACATTTACCACACACATGCAATCAGGGAGCCAATGGCTTATCTGAGCCTCTAAAGCAAGCCACTGATTGAGGAAATACACCTTTTTCCCTTCTCCCCTGCCATCTTCAGATTCAAAGGGGAACTCTTAGACTATCCATAACCCTTCTGGCCTCACTTGACAAGACCAAGGCCACCTCCCCCACCTTGCCAACACTGAGGCTGCCAGGGTTGTGATGTGTTAATTACAAGACCATAGGAACAGATGAGGACAGCTTTGCTTTAGAAAGGAAATTTTATTTACAGTTTTAGTGAGAGAGTAGAAAACTGCATCAACATTAACAACCAAGGATCAGCAATCAAACAAGACTCCATAACTACAATTCCCAGTGTTTTCTTTTCATGTATCCCTTGTTGCCTGAGAAGAGCAAAGAGTGAGAGACAATAAGAATTACCACCACCAACCCCAATAGGAAGGGTTGGAGAATTGATCCCTTATTTACTAAATTATTGTTGCATATCTGTGAGTGTTTATGTACACTCTATTCTTAATATTGTGGCAGGGCCAGGCCAGAGGGGTACAAGAGAATGAGGAAGGGAGGTTTATTAGCCTTAGATTGAGTAAATCTCTGTTCCCAGAGTAAAATGGCAGGGCTAGTTCAGAACCAGGGGAACTTGCCAGAATCAATGAGGGTAATTAAGCACCCGGAGCTAATTAAGTAGGCTTCCAGAATCAAGTGAGTCAAGGCTAGTTGGAACACCTGGGGCCAATTAAAGAACCAGTTGAGACCAATTGAAAAGAGCTTCTGCAGTTAGTCAGCACATGGGAAGCTGAGAGTACTGCCACAGAGGCTGTGGAAGGGACAAGTGGATAGTGGGAGGATGAGCCTGTGATAAGAAAGATACTGGGGAAAGGTGTGAGGAAGTAGCCGAGCAGTTTTGTAGGGGTCTGCAGCTGGTGTTGGAGACACTTACAAGCAGCTGACTTTATAGGCCCTGAACTGAAACCTGCAGTAGAGGGTGGGTCCAGGTTCCTCCTACCACCTACTTCCCCATTTCCATTTAACAACAAGACTGGCTGGGGAAAATAAGGAGTTTACCCAGCTCTGTATTATGTGGGGTAGGGGGGAGTCCCCCAAGACTATGGAGGCTGATTTTCCCTCTTTACCTCATGCTGGCAATGATGATAGTAGCTCAACAAACAGCAAGCTGATGACTTAGGTACAGTGCCTAAATTGAGGGCTGCTGTGAGCCTCTGAGGCAAGCAATCCACCTGAAAATGCAGGACCCACCAATTTGAGTAGGAACTTTGTCACAATATGCATAAATGAAGTTCTTTGTACTACTTTGTAATTATGAAGTGTTATTTTTCCATTTCCTGCCACCATAGCTTTGTTGCATTCAGAAATTTTTACTTCTAACCTTAGCTATTAATAAGTAGTTGGATAGGTTTTACTTCTGCCCTTTCGACTTCCTCCTGTCACAGTTCCCTCCATGGGCCCTTCATGAAATCTGAGGGCACCCCCAACTTTTACCTCAGGCCTCTGTTACATTTTACAGGGCAGAGCCACAACTCTTTCCCTTTAAACCTAGGCCTTAATATGCATAATCCCGCAATTATCTGTGATTATCTCAGTAGGTCTGACTTCCATCTAGCACCTCAAGTCCAATTTTTCAGATGCAATGGTAGGGTTACCCAATGACCAGCCAACTCTTTAAAAGAAAACTACTATCTACTCAGAACCAAAGCATTACAAAGTAAACATATCTTGAAGACAATAAACAGCTTATTTGCAGGTCTACTTTACTAGGCAGTTAACCATCTTCCCAGGCCCACCGACAGGGTGGTAGGCAAAGGGGGCAATTGCCCTAGGACTTGGTGGCTGTAGCAGCAGAGCCCCCCTTCGGAATCGCTGTGGGATCTCCGTGCAGCATGCTCCAGCCAGTTTTTTTTTTTTGCGGGGGGAGGGAAGGTGCTTTCTAGGCAACACTGGAGGCTGGCTACCCCAGTCCTGTCCCTTCTGCCTTTCAGGACTGCAAAGCTAGCCTCCTCACATTGCACAGAACCCCAGCAATCATTTTGGCTCCCCTGCATCTTCCACATGGGGTCTCTGATACAATTTAAATATTAAGGGTCTTGGTCACCAATTTATGTTAGTTCTTGGATTGAGTGAGATTGTTCTCCCAGATTAGGAGAACTTTATACAGTTAAACTCTTTATACAATTTGTTGTTGTTTACCACATTGCATTGAGAAATCCTTTACGAAACATTGTAGTCTTTGTTCTGAAAAAAGTCCTGCCTGCTGGAGCCCATTTCTGATATACTTCTTTCATTCTCATAGGACATAGGCCAGAATGATACCATCTTTCATATTAGATTCTGACATTTTACAGTTTTAGTGAGCTCACCCAGAAAGCCACTGTGCATTTTTTTTAACGCAAGGTATCTTGTATAGAGCAAATCAATAGAAATATTACCACTACCATAACCCATTGTCACAATCTTGGATAGCATTGGTGATGAGTGTTTATATAGATTATCATTTTACACTTGTTTCTGGTCCTACCCTGACATCCTATATTTTTTCCAAACTTTAAAAAAAGGCACAGTCCTTTCATTGAAGCTCCAATAAAAAGTGGTGTATTAATATGTTTCCCTTTAGAGAGTGCCACCTCACAGCAATGCCTGATGTTTCATCACTTCCTACTCAACTTCCCCACCATGTCCTTTGGTCTACTCAAGTCAGAGCTATGACTTGCTGCAATGACTTGGATCTCTGGCTAATCATTACTAATTAATAATAGTCCACTCTTTCTGTGAAATTTCAATGCAAAAAATTCCCAGACAAATTACAAGGCCTTTGTCCCAGTTTAAACCTGGGCCCAGTACCTCTTTCCCAAGGGATCTGTCATCTCTCCTCTAACTGAAACTATTTTTCAGCCCACTCTGGTCTCACGTTTCACTCTTTTCTGTTTTTCTCAGTTTACCCTGGGCTCTTTTGGGTTGCTCCTTGCTTTTTCCAGAACAGCCACTCCCTGCCTTGTGCTGTCCTCTGGCTTCTCACAGTCTTCTACCCTCCTCTCCAACCAACTTCCTATTTCTGGGCTTCTTTCTTCTTAAGTCTAAGAGTATGTCTACACTAAACAGCTTTTAATGGTGTGGCTGACTCCCTTTGTTTTCAGCTACACTTCATCTCTTTAGTTTGCAAGGACAAGGAGGCCCTCCCACAGAATTTTCCTGGAATATGGGGAACCTTCTAATTCAAGTCACATGTATGCCCAAGGGAAAGAAAGGATTTGAGCAAGGACCTGCCACCTGTCAGATGATGAGCACCCGAACTAAACACTGAGTTATTGGACTTTCTGACGTAGGATTCTCTCAATCTTTTCTGGTGAAGCTGTTCCACTGTGACCAAATAACAAAAGACTCATAGGAACAGGGGGACTGGATCCTGACTCTCCTACCTCCCATGTGAATAAGCTGAGCATGAGGATGTACAGTCATTCTCATGCTTCTGTGCCTTTTCTTGATCAATGACTGTTTACCCACAGGGGAACATCTTCAGCAGGAGATACTGAAGGCCCTTCTTACTCCACACACATCAGACTCTCCTATATCTCTCACCTCCTCTTGGTTGTTTTTGTGAGCACGAGGGACCCAATACAGCAGGCAAGCACCAAGTATGGTTATCAGTTAGGCCCTGCAGGTGAGTTACGTGAAGGAATGCCAGTCTTCTCATGATTGCTTCTTATGTCTCAGAGGGTCTTAGGCATATGGATGCCTAAAGGGGGAAGAGCAGTCTGTGGAAGAAAACATTGTCCTCACTCTGTGTTTGTAAGCAACAAGTAGCCAGAGGCAGTTTTATTACGGGCTGCAGCAAGGGAAAAACTGGTTCAGACAAGGGGGGGAAGCCCCCCCCCCCCGAGGCAGATCTTCGAATACAAACAATTATGAAGCAGTTTATATACTGTCCATTAGATATAATAACAATAACAATTAGTCTCCTTCCCATTACAAACACCAATGGCTAACAGTTATTTTAGTTCCACCCAGATGCTCCTTATCTCAAGGTCCCTGCCAGAGTCAGCATTCTATCCTTATCTCCATATGGAGGCGAGAGGCAAAGGCAGCGTCTAATTACAGATCTCGCATTGTCAGGCCACAGACTTAGCCTGACTCTTGCTCTCTTGTTAACAAAACCAAGATGGCTGCACACAAATTCCCTTATTCCCTTTTCCTGCCTCCACAGTCCCCCCTTTTGTGCTTACAGCACAACTACCTTTCTAAACCTCTATTTTCATTAGACATTACATAATTAGTACAAACATAAAAGCTATTTCTATTACTACATCTTTTACAACAACAATCAAATATGAAACCTTTAATAAGCAAAAGCAATATAATCATTAATATCCCCAATATAATTCTATGATGGGGCTGTTCTATAATTTTAATAACATAACACAACATATCATAATTAGTACACCAGAGAGAATGTGCTATGGATTAAATGGAAATTCAGAGATTTCTTTGAACCTCTGGTAAAACGTATTTTGGAATTGGTTGGGTACTAAAGTAGGGCAGTATATGCTGATGGTACCTGTCCATAAGCACAGAGTCCAGATCAAAGGGAGAAACCCAAACCACTCCCCACAAGTTTCTCCTTGGCAATATACAATACTTCGCTTCTTTCACCAAGGTCAGTTCTTAATGTCCTTTTGTAGTCAGGAATCTTTGGGCTTTGGCGGTGTCAGAGGAGCGGACTTTCCCCCTTTTTTTTCTTGGAACAGTCGTGGTTCAGCATCATGCAGGGAAGAGGTTACCAGCACATCACCCTGTAATATTTTGGTTCTTCTGGTGTCCAGCAGGTGGGAAAGCAGGACCAGAAGGAGAGAGAGACTTATCAGCAGTCAGGGTAGGATCATTTCGAGATGGAGGGATCTTTTTGCAGTGAGAAGCATTGGCCAACAGTCAGTTCTTGGCACTTCACAGCGGTGTTGGTGGTTAGCAAAACTTGGTAAAGGTCTTTCTAGAGCGGTCTTTCGCTGATGGACATAAGAGTCTCTATTCTCTGAGCTAAAAGCCAGCTGGCTCCTTTGGAACCAAGGTTATTTCCTAGGAATAAAGCAAACCGTAAAAACAATCCCGCGCGGTTGTTTGGTTGTTTGGTGCCGGCCTTATCAAAGTGAGGCCCTTTGGAATATGGTTGCCAGGGGGAACCAGGGTCACAGTGATTGCTGTAGTGTATGCTTCTCAGGCTGGCCTAATGATTTGAGTTTGTCAGTTCTCAGCAAGATACCATGGGCTGCCTCAGTTTACTCCTATAGTTCCTTTCTCTTGACTTTGGGGTTCTCCTTAACCCGCCAGGTTAAATGCAACAATTTAAGGGGTTTTAATTTACTCTGGAAGCGCCGGTACAGCACCAGCATTATTATAAATGTTAAAATCAAAACTCCCCACATAATTTGGCAAACACTATTCAAATCCATCCCCAAGATATTTCATTGCCTTACTGGCGCTGCCCATGATTATAGGTTTGGCCTCTACTGCCTGGTTGAGTGCTGCAGAGGTAGGTGTTTGGCATGGTCCACGGTGTTTCCCTATCTGTGTGTACCTCAGATGGCCAGCCCCGATATATCTTTGGGCATTGGCCACCAACTCCTCGATCTTTGCCTGCAGGGCCAGTAAACCCTCCTCTTGGTACTTACTTCCGCCGTGCCACTAAGGATCTCAAGTTAGGTTACCCATCACTGCCGAACTGCGATAGAGCCGCATCCCGTCCACGGTCCGGATCGCCCGGTGAGGGGCTGTTATGCACACAGACGGATATGTAGAGGGGCAGGATGGAGTGATCTGTCTGGGTAATCAAACACCAGCAGGTACCGTTCATTTGGACCAGCTCAGTGTTCATTTGTTTTCTGTAACAACCACATCAAACCTAGGCAGATTCGTCATGATGTTAAATGGGCAGGTACATAAAATTTCCTTATTAAAAGTGGGTGCAACAATCCCTGGGATATAGGGAAGCCCCACACCTTCTGAATAAGCGATGCCCTCAACTGTATCTATATGCTCTTGCTTGCTGTAAGTGGGAATACCCAGAGGGGCCAAAAGGTTATACTATGGCCTGTCCCAATAGGCCTCTGGAGTCTCATGGATTCTCTACTTCCCCACTCCCATGGATAGGCACGGGGAGATGGGGACTCACCACCTCCATAAGGGCTGGGTGGTAGTGGCTAACGCTTACCCTATTCTTCAATACTGGCCTTCTAATTTCTTTAATTCAGTTCCATTAATTAGCAATCCAATCAGTCTCTGGTCCAAATATCTGGTTAGGTCTAGTGAAGTGGACACAGAGCTGGACAGATCCTTCAAACTATCCAGGATCAATCGATTGGCTTGGCTGGTGTCCAGGCCTTCATGGGCACTGGATATTACTGCATCTACCAGCCTGGATTCTACACAATTTCTGGGCTAGGACATAAGTGTTGCTGACAGAGTTTCCAGGCCCAAACCAATCTGCGATGGTATCTGCTAAGCCCCGTTGTTGCCTAATCAGGCGCTTGCCGATTTGATTAGCCAGTCTAGCACACAGCTGGTCTATACCAGTGTGGAACATCACCAAGGTAAGGACCAGTGACAATTGTCCTGGTTCTGGGACAGGGGTCTGTTCAGGGCATGATGCACAATTGGGAGGCTCTATTTTGTCCTTGAGGACCTGGGTGATAATACCCAAATGAGGGCAAGTTAGCAATGGCCATTGTTTAACAAATGATAGCCAAGCCTCAGGGGTTACCTTTGTGTGGGATTTAAGCGGTAAACCCCAGTGGGAGTCAGTAGGTCCCACTCCAACGGGTACCTTGTCAGTATAATTGGTACATGATCTGATATTAGTGTTAGGTTTTCTTCACGATGTCCCATACAAACTTTAATACAGAGGACTGTGTATTCTTTGTCCTCGTAGTGTTCATGTTGTTATGTGTGAATGATGGGTGGCCCAAGGCAGTGTATTCCCCATCGCTATTAGTGTATATTTGTTCTATGTATGTGACTTGAAGTCTGGTTTCATTGACTGGAATCACTGTTTTCTTATGGGACCAAGCATGGTTCACAGATGTTTGATTGTTAATAGGAACCCATGCAATTCCATAATTCTTGAGGCCTTTTAAGGCATCAGGCACCAATGAGTAGCAGGGCAAGTAGCTGTTACTGCAATGGTGACGTTACTAGTTTCCTCATTGTTATGGGCATCAGTACTTAAATATGCTGATGTCCCACTTGCCCGTATTGTTTCACTTACAGATTTTTTTTGTTATTTCTGGCCAAACCACTTTCATGGTTGGTGTGCAAGTTTTATAAAAGCTAAATATTTCATTCGTGTGGCCATTAAAGCAAAACCACTCCGGTGGGGAGGGGGCTGGTACCCCACTCCCAGTTCTTCTGTTCACGTGGCGTACTCCTTGCTTCCTTCCAGTTCCTTTTTGTTCACCTGTGGAGACATTGTTAACATTCTCCTAGCTTAAACAATTACTACACTATTATACTTTCACTAAATTTTAAAGATGCCAATTGATTGGGCCCAATTATTAATTTTGTTGGTTTAAATTCATGTTTCTGCTTTACTCAAATTATCCTTCATTCAAAAACAATTTTCTATACACAACAACATTTGCAATACGTATTACAATTAAGACACACAAGACAAACTTGGACAGAACACAAACTTATTATGTCATGACACAGAACCATGGTTTTTGTTGTTGTTGTTGTTGTTTCTTCAGCTGGCACCAGCGCTTTATGATGATCTGAAAGACAAGAAAACATTTCTACCCCCATCGGGGTGGCCCATTATAACTTAAAATACTGCCTAAGTTCTGTCTATAACAGTAAAGCCTCTCAGTTAACACCCGTGAATAGTTTGAAGCTTCACACATTAAACCTGATCTGCAGTACAAGAGGGAAACTGAGGCATGCCACTGTTGGGGAGGGCTAGCAACTCTGAGGTAATTCAAGGGAGTGGAAGGTCACGAGTACCAATGAAGCACCCTTGTTCTCGGAAAGTTGCAGCTCACTCGCCCACGGAAGTGGTAAGGAACTAGCTGTAACTGAGAGGCTTTACTGTTATAGACATTCTCCTTACAAACTAAATCTACACATTCCAAAGAAGGGGTCTGCTGGGTCTAGAGTGTCAGACCTTAGCAGCAGCTCATGAAATAAGGGGAGTCGTCACTCCCTCACATATCCGCTCGGTCTTGAGGTTCGGCTGACCCCCCTTGAGTTCAGAACTCCCTTGTGGGAGAGCCCTGGTGCGGCTGGAATCAGCTTACTTCTCAGAGACCTGGGCAGCGGCATTCACACTCCACTCATTACATTCACACTCAGCATGCTTTTCACACAGAAATTTTCCCCTCCCACATTTAGATGACTGTTCTCCCCAGAACCACAGCAGTTCCCAGCACTGCATAAACTTAGGTGCCTTATGTCTGGACGCAATACAATTTTCTTCCCGTACCTGGGGCGGCACCACCACAGCAGTTCCCAGCACTGCATAACCTTAGGCCTACTCGGGGGTAACAAAACAACCTCCCCGGAACCGCTTTGCGTCTGACCTTGTTGCAGATTCAAGAAGTTCGGATGGCGTGAGCCCACAAGAAGCAGATGACCCTACAGGCAGTCCTCCTCCACACCCCAGTAGAGATTTCAAAAGGTCTCTTACCTCTCGTTTGGCGCCCTGGGAGTGAAGGGGGACGGTCCGCAGCCGCTGTTGCTGTCTTCAATCGGGCATTGCCATCCGAGTCATGGCACCAAATTGTGGAAGAAAACATTGTCCTCACTCTGCGTTTGTAAGCAGCAAGTAGCCAGAAGCAGTTTTATTACGAGCTGCAGCAAGGGAAAAACTGGTTCGGACAAGGGGGGGGGAAGCCCCCCCCCCCCCCCCCGAGGCAGATCTTCGAATACAAACAATTATGAAGCAGTTTATATACTGTCCATTAGATATAATAACAATAACAATTAGTCTCCTTCCCGTTACAAACACCAATGGCTAACAGTTATTTTAGTTCCACCCAGATGCTCCTTATCTCAAGGTCCCTGCCAGAGTCAGCATTCTATCCTTATCTCCATATGGAGGCGAGAGGCAAAGGCAGCGTCTAATTACAGATCTCGCGTTGTCAGGCCACAGACTTAGCCTGACTCTTGCTCTCTTGTTAACAAAACCAAGATGGCTGCACACAAATTCCCTTATTCCCTTTTCCTGCCTCCACAAGTCCATGTGAGGAGAAGCAGAAACACTGGTGCTCAAAGAACTTTTGAAGTAAAAGTTAAGGCACCAAATGAGTTTGGGGGCTTACAATTTTCAGCAGCAGCTGAGCATGGATTTTGAATCCTAGTGAGGCCTGATTCTGGGATCTAGGAGCCAAACTCTTTCTGTGAATCTAGCACTTTCTTTTCTCTGGTATGTCAAGGTACGTCTACAGAGCAGTGTTATTTCAGAATAACTGATGTTATTCCGAAATAGTATAATCTGCGTCTACACTACAGTTATTTCAGCATAATGTCAAAATAATATCATGCTGGAGGACTTCTTACTCCAACTCCCCCTAACCCTCATTTTATGAGCAGTAAGGGAAGTCAGAGGAAGAGTGCTCTTTCTCGGACTTCCGGCTATGTAGACAGTGCTAAAAGCCAAAATAAGCTATTTCGATTTAAGCTACGCAATTGAAGTAGCTCCAGGTATGTAGCTTATTTTGGCTTTAGCCTTGCTTTATAGATGTGCCCTCAGTGATTCACTATGTATCTCTCTATTTAAACTTCTACGAGTGAGTTTATCCATCATTAAAATGATAACACCCCTAAGTAGTGCCATCATCAGGATGTTTTCCAAGACTTAAGTTGTTTATAGATTCAGACATATTGTTGTACGGCAATATCAGTGCAAAATATTAACTCTACTCTTTTGTTTGTTTTTTCTTATATTCTTGAAGAAATCTTGTCCTGGGTGATGATTGCCTCAAATCATAGCAAGTCAATCTCTTACTAATCTCTTCAGCAATCATTAATGCTAAGACCTGAAGCAATGAAGTATTTTTCTTTTTTACTTTATACATGTACTGGCATTTTATTCTGGTGAACATTAAGATTCATTGTCCTTCAAGGAAGATATTGACCTCTTTTTCAAATCAGTTATTACTTACCTAAGGACTCAGGATATCTCGAACATCACCTCAAAAGTCATGGATCATAGCAACAGTATATCTGGGGCTGGATCTTGTAACGATATTTGTAGGCCAGTGGGACTACTCTGGGTAAGGACTTATTTCAAGCATTAAGTACAAATGCAGCATGAGTTCTATTCGCAGATACTTATTACATCCAGTGAAATGGAAGACAATTTAGTAGACTGAAAAACAATTTAACTTTAGTAAGAGGAGTTGGAATATTCTAACTATAGTTTGAAAACCAATTTAACCTCTGGAGAATTGTGATATTTTGGATATTGCTTGAAACTAAGATGTATCAGAAATGATCTTACAGGTAAGTTTAAGAAAACATGTCTAATTTCCCAGGTTGCCTAAAATAGATAAATTTTTAATCACCCAGAAAAGAAAGGAACTACTAGTAAGATAATCACTCTAGGTATTAATTTCATAGCATCTCTCCAGATCAATTCCCTTCAGTTATACATTTATACAAAAACTTGGACCTTAAGGAATACTTTAATTAGACAAGAGAATCAGAGGTTAATAGTAGCTAATTAGTTTATTAGCTAACACTAAGGCATTGATAGTGCCATGAACATTTGAGTTCAATATTTCAGATTCAGCAATTCAACATTCAATTTCTGTAAACCTCATATGTATCACTCAGGAATGAGTGAAAACTTTCACAGGTTTTAACTATTCTAACACATCTACAAGAAAGTTGCTAGCATAGAGTTGATGTTAAAAAAAATCTGTCACTTAGGCCAGGAGCGTACTGGCAATCAAAATAGGCCTGGGAAATGGGTTGAGAATGGCCTTCCCCATGACGTCACCCCTGCGTGCCCCTCAAGCCCCACCCCCTTTCCCTGCATCATGTCTGGCACGCAGCGCAGGCGGCGGGTCGGGCTCTGCGTGCCACATACAGCGCGAACACGGAGTTGTTTGGAGTGAGGGGCAACGGCGTGCGGACACAATGGCCCACCGTGAAATTCCTGGTATCCTGCCAGGCCAGTCCACCCCTGGCCAAAAACAAAATTCAAAACCATAAAACCAACAATGTGAAGATTGTAGCTTTCTCAAAAAGGAAACAAAACCAAAAATGCTTAACATTCAAATGTTTTGCTTTAAAAAATCCAAATGTTTTTTTCTTTCAGATTTATTTTCTTTCAGGCTCTTAGGGTACATCTAGACTACACGCTTTTTTTGAAAGAAGCTTTTAAAAAAAAAATTTCAAAATTTTTTTTTTGAAAACACTTCTTTCAAAAGAGAGCATGCAGACTGCAAAGGTGGATCGAAAAAGCGATCCATTTTTTTTTAAAGAAAGCTTCCTGACTGCCTGGACACTCTGTCAACAGAAAGGGCGCCCAGAACCACTTCTGTCAGGACGTGGGGGCAGCATTTACTTCCTAGTGCTGCGGCATGCCCCTTGCTGCAGAGACACGTGCTGAAAGGTACCTTCCTGGACAGCCATTCCTGTGCTTCTGCAGCAGGCTGGCTTGCAATCCTCTTTGAGGGCAGCAAAGGTCTAGCAGTGCCTGCTGTGCCCAGCTTTCTTTACTGGACACCACAGGGTTTTTTTGGGGGTGGGGCATGGAACCGCAGCTGCCTCTGGGCATCCGATGGCCCCACATTGCCATGCTGCAGCTTCTGCAGCAGTTTCAATGGACTGCTTGGATGGTCCTGGCCCAGTACCAGTCAGACCTTGGCCTTGAGACCCTCACCTCGGATTTGGGAGTACTGACCTTGCCCCTGAACCTCATGTTGGAGAGGCGTTTTTGGAGGCTGGACACCAGCTCCAACTGGTGGGACTGCCTCGTGTTGGAGCTGTGAGACGACCAGCAGTGGCTCAGCAACTTCCACATGCATAAGGCCACCTTCCTCGAACTGTGCACCTGGCTCACCCCTGCCCTCCAATGACAGAACACCCACTTGAGGCCTGCCATTCCCCTGGAAAAGAGGGTTGCTATTGCCGTGTGGAAGCTCGCAATGCCCAACAGCTACCACTCAGTGGGACACCAGTTAGGTGTGGGGGAGGTCCACTGTTGGGGCCATCTTGATGGAGGTAAAGCACTCTCAGGGGACAGTCCTTGGGGGTGGGGGGTGGGGTTTGGAAAAGATGGACCATTGGAAAAGGGCAGAGGGATTCGGGGAGGAGGGTGAGTGGGGACAGGCCCGGACCCGGGGGGGGGGAGAGGGGGGCGCATCCTGTCCTCACCCATCCCTGCTTCTGGGGGGTTGGCCTCCTGGATTCTTAGGGGGAAAGAGAGGGTGAGTGGGGCAGACACCTTCAAAGGGCTCAGGGCCCCTCTCATTCTCTGTTTTTGTGTGTGTGTGTGTTTAATGTCTCCCCTCTGCAGGTGGTGATGGCCATCAACTCTGTGCTGCTGCGCAGACTTATCTGCCTCAGAGACGTGGACCCCATCGTAGCCGGATTCGCTGCCCTTGGATTCCCAAATTGTGGAGGCGCAGTCGATGGGACACACATCCCGATCCGCGCACCGCCACATCTGGCCACCCAGTTTATTAATAGGAAGAACTACTTCTCAATGGTCCTGCAGGCCCTGGTGGACCACCGGGGACAATTTACTGACATCTGTGTTGGCTGGTCTGGCCGCACACACGATGCCCTCATATTTTGTAACTCTTGCCTGTACCGTAGGCTGCAGGCTGGAACATTCTTCCCACAGCGGGACTTTGTTCTTGGGGACCTCCAGACGCCGACTTGCATTGTGGGCGACGCGGCCTACCCACTGATGCCATGGCTGATGAAGCCCTATACTGGCCACCTTGACCTGAGCAAAGAACAATTTAACGCACATCTAAACTGGGCTCGCATGCAGGCGGAATGCGCCTTTGGGCATCTGATGGGTAGGTTCAGGTGCCTACTGACCTGCCTCGACATGGGGGGAGCGCAACATCCCTGAGATGGTGGCCGCGTGTTGTGTGCTCCACAACCTAGTGGAGAGCAGAGGGGAGGCCTTCCTCCCAGGCTGGTGGCAATGGAAGGCCTTTTGAGCAGCCCCAGACAGCTGCCATCCGCCAAGCACATCAGTTGGGGGTGCGCATCCGGGAGGCCTTGAGGGAGAGGTTCTCAGAAGGAGCCCACTAACTCTCCCCAGGGCATCCCCAATGGGGGCTTGTGTCTTTCCCACCCCCCCAATACATTTCCCAACATAACACTAACCCTTTCTCCATTCCCTGGAAAATCAAGACGGACACTGTTTTTCAGTTGAAGAAAAACGTTGTTAGATCTTTTAAATAAACTGTGTTGGAACTTTACAATAAACTCTGTTATCAATGTTAAATAATTTTTTTAAACTTTCTTATAAATGTGTTTTAACTTTTTACAATACATTTTAAAATACTGGAGTGGAGGGGGGGTGCAAAACCTGGAGGAGGGAAGCGGGAGGGGAGAGGGAGCGTCAGAAGCTGTAGGGAGGCAGGGAACTAGGAAGGGAGCTCAGGACTGGGAGCGCCTGCACCTCCCGCCTCGGGTCTGGGGTCCTCTACGTGATGGAGATTGGTTGGGGCGTAGGAGAACAGGGGACTGTGCAGGAGGGGGGCTGCAGCTGAATCAGGGATGGCAGGGAGGAGAGGGGAGGAAGGGGAAGCAGGGGGAGCCATGAGGGCAGGAGCAGGGGGAGCGGCAAAGGGGGCAGGAGCAGTGGGAGCCATGGGCTCAGGACCTGGGTAGGCCATGACCTCCCAAATTGTGGCACAGGTGTTGTCTCCCTGCCGCACGAGCTCTGCAAGCATGTGCTCGTGCCAATCGGCCTCCTTCCGGAATTTCTGCATTAAGGTCTGATGCATGTCACACAGAATTGCTATGTGCTGGTTCATCAGTTCTTGGTGGGTCCACCAGTGCCTGTGGCTCCCTCGGCTGCGGCTGGCCGGCTGGGCTGGTGTGGCTCGCCCATCATTCACGGCTGTTGTGGCTTTGGAGAACAAGAGGGAGAGGTGGTCAGTCATCCCTGAACACATAGCCTTATTAGAGAGGACGCTCATGTCCCGAGACCCAGGCCCCATGTCAAGGCTGATTCCCCAATCTGGCACGATGATTGCAGAAATGGGGGTCCACAAAAGCTGCCCAAAACCTGATCTCCACAGGCTTGGGTAGGAAACTTCCCCCAAAATCCTAACACCTGGACTTTGGGGATTCTGCTGTCACCACCACCAAGTGCTTTTGAACCCACAAACAGGGGTGGACACTTGAAACCAACCCCAGGGGCACCCCAAGCACTTTTCTCCAAAGTGCTTGAAAAAGACAGAGAAAATACAAACCACAGTGTGCGGTTGCTGTCCCCTAGTCAGAGGCATGCAGATCCCACAGACAGATTTCCAAGGACACAGAAATGAAACAATGCCAGTTTATTTAAAAAAATAAACAAAAAAACCAACCTTTCATTATCAAACAATATTCCTGTTGCAAGCATAATGACTTGTTGGAAAAAGTTATCAATTAATATACTCATGGGGGACTCCCATGGGCTAAGGACTTAGTTACAAAAGAGAGGAAATCCCATTACTAACAGCACAGACATCAGATCCATATTCCGAAGCCATAAAACAATAAAACCTGATGGATTTACTTAGACTTTACCCTACTTACACATTATGAAGAGTCTTTTCTTGGAGAGAAACATGTCTTCTGTCTCCCTCAGTATCTAAGCAAACTGCCAGAGACACAGGAGAGAAAACCCATATCTTCCTTTGTCTCAGTTTGAAATCCCTACCTGCACTTCTGTTGACTGATTGCTACCTGGCTAGGTATAGGGACATTGTTAACCCCTTAGTCCCCAGGCTGCTGGACAATCCTCATGGTTATGACACCCCGTGGAGCCTGCCCAGCAGCTCAGACCTCACAGGGGTCCTGTGGTGCCCAGGGACCCATCCTGCATGCCTCCCCCCACATGATAAGCAGCCCAAGGAAGTGTCCATCCAGAGTGGGTTCAAAGGTGTGTGAGAGGGGCACATTGCTGCTGCACATGCTTGACTGGCCAGCTGCACACTGTCCAGGCCAAGCATTACATGTGATTATCATGCCCCATCCCCTGTGAACCAGCCTCCCCCACCCTGTCCATGTGCCAACTTCACATCACTCACCTGATGTTCCCTCTCCGGCGTCAGATGATGTCTGGGAGGAGTCCTGGGCCTGGGGAACCAGATCCAGGGTGAGGGTGACAGTGTCCTCCTCCTCCTCCTGGACCAGCTGGTCATCCTCATCCTCCTGCTGCTCCGGCTGGGTGACAATAGGCGTCTCAAGTCCTGACGCCACCAGGTGCCTCAGAGACTGTGCGTCCCCACCACCCATTATCTGATGGAGCTCCCTATACTACAGGCAGGATGCAGGTGCTGCCCCGGAGCAAGAGCTGGTGTCACGGGCCTGAGCATACCCTTGACACAGCTCTTTCACCTTGGCCCTCACTTGATCAAGGGTGTGAGGGTGGTGGCTTGTCTTTTGGGACAGTGCAGTGGCCATCCTGCCATAGATGTCAGCATTCCGCCGACGTGAGTGCAGGGCCTGGAGTGGCTGCTCCTCTCCCCACAGCTCCAGCAGCAACTGGATCTCAGCCCCTGACCACGCCAGTGCGCGGCATTTGTTCCCCCTGGGTGGATCCTGGGAAGGAGGAGGGTTGCCTCCAGAGCCTCGTGGCTGTGCCATTTTTGGTACTGATTCTGGCAGGGTGAGCTATGTGGTCACTTATGCTACTCTGCAGCTGGCTTCCTGTCACACTGGCTTAACTGGGTGCCTGTGCCTTTAAGTACTGGCTGGAGACAGGAATTACAGAGTTCTGCTTACTGGGGAAAGATTGTCCACCAGGGTTTTTCCTGGAGGCCTCTTTTTTCGATAGAACTGGCTCCCCTGCGTCCACACATGCCTTTTTTCTAAAAGCTTTTTTGAAAACAGGCGTTCTTCCTCGTATTAGCAGGATTGCCACTGTCAAAAAACCCACCATGTTCTTTCGACTTAATTTTGAAAGAACGCGATGGTAGTCAAGACGAAGATACAGTTTTTTTGAAAAAAGGCCATTTTTTTCAAAAAAACTGTGTACTCTAGATATGTCCTTAAAGATGCCTGTGGGAGGTTCCGACCCCACCCAGGGTCTGTGACCCTCCCTTCAATCCCACTGTCTCACTGTTCCCCTATCAAATAGGAAGACTCATACTCATAGACTCATAGACTTTACGGTCAGAAGGGACTATTATGATCATCTAGTCTGACCCCCTGCACAATGCAGGCCACAGAATCTCACCCACCCACTCCTGGAATAAAAAGAACTATTCCCTGTGGGGGAAGTGGGACTCAGGCCCGCCCTCTCTCTGAGTCTTGACCCAGGGCCCTAAGGAAAGGGTGTTTCCACCCCGACCTGGTTAGCGGGGCGGTCTGCCTAAACTTGCCAGCCCGCGGGTGCGTTCTCATACAGCCCTGCCCTGGGTCACTTCCTTCCCCCCAGGGCTCTCACCCTGAGGATGCCTCTCCTCTGCAGCATCGAGTCGCTCCTCCTTCCACTCCCCCAGATGCTTCCCCCTCCCTTTTCGTCCCCGTTGTGCCCTTTTTATGGGCCAGTTCACCCCCCTCCCTCCAGTCCTGTTCCTCCTTTTCCCTGCCGGCCCACCCCATACTTCCGGGTACGGCGTCTGGCATCAAAGCGGCTGTCTCCCGCTCAGTGCATGCACCAGGGCTTATAGCCTCAACCTGCGTGCCTTCCCCTACGCCCGCGCCGGCCATCGTGTCAGGAGACTCCTAGCCTGTGGCTATGCGGCGTTCTGGTACGGATCCTCCCCCTGGTGCCTCGCTAGAAGTGCGGGGCTCCATTGCCCTGTCACACTCCTTCCCCTTCAAGTTAAACGGTTCTTCCCCAATCTGTTCGGTTTCCCTTTCTGCTATGCACGATAAAAAGTCCGTGTTCCAATGTATTTTCCCCAGTCGATGAACCACCTTAAAACAATAGGGCTAGAGCACCAGGTACCATCTCATGACTCTCGGGTTTGTACTCTTCATGGTTTGGAGCCATCTAAGTGGTGTGTGGTCCATGACTAATAGGAAGCGGTCCCCTAGAAGATAATAATGAAGTACAAATACAGCCCATTTTACAGCTGGGGCCTCTTTTTCTATCATCACCTAATTTCGCTCTCGCAGGAATAGCTTACAACTTATATACAATTTATATACAACTTATATACAAAGGTAATCATTTCCTTCTACCTCCTGAGCCAACACAGCCCCCAACCCTACCTCCAAGGCATCTGTCTGCAGTATGAATGCTTTTGAGAAGTCTGGTTGTATTAGCACTGGGGCATTAACTAAGCATTCTTTTAATGTCTGAAAGGCTCTGCGGGCTCCATCTTACCCTTTGGGGTTGCCTGTTTCGTGTCAGGTCCGTCAAAGGAGTGGCTAACGTTGCAAAGTCTGACACGAATCGGCAATAGTAATCTGCCAACCCGAGAAATTGACGTACCTGTCTCTTTGTAGATGGAGGTGGGTAGTCTCGAATAGCACTTACTTTATCGGCTAGTGGCTTTAACTGTCCTCGTCCTACGGTGTACTCTAGGTAGGTCACCTCTCGCTGCCCAAACTTACATTTCTTTGGGTTTGCCGTCAGTCCCGCCTTCTCTAGAGCCCACAACACCGCCTCCACTTGCTGTAAATGATCTGGCCACTTTGTACTAAAGATTATAATATCGTCAATATATGAGGCTGCATATCGATGATGCTCATACAGCACCCGATCCATCAACCTCTGAAAGGTGACAGCATCCCTGTGTAGGTTGAACGGCATGGTGACGAATTGGTATAACCTGAAGGGTGTAGTGAACGCTGTCTTTTCTTTAGCGGCAGGCACCAAGGGGATTTGTCAGTATCCCTTAGTGAGATCTAGGGTCGAGATGCACTGGGCTTGTCTCAGGCGCTCGAGAAGTTAATCTATCCGGGGCATGGGGTAGGCGTCAAAACACAAAATTGCGTTCACCTTCCTAAAGTCAATACAAAACAGGGTCGAGCCATCAGATTTAGGAACCAAGACTATTGGGCTTCCCTAATCACTGTGCAACTCCTCGACCACCCCCCATCATAGCATCGTCTGTAACTCGTCCCAGACTGTATCCCATAATTTCCGGGGCAGGGGTCGGATTGAATCCCGCACCTTCTTACCTGGTTCGGTAGCGATCTCATGGCTTGTGAGAATTGTTCTCCCGGGACAGCTCATTAGGATGTGCGCATATTTCTGGAGCAGTTGTCACAGCTCTTCCTTCTAGGGCGCTGTTATTTCTTCCCCCAGCACCACCCTTTCTCCTACGGCATCTTCTCCCCAGGGTCCCAATTCCGACTCCAGTGGTTGAGGATCAATAAGCAACCCCTCTCAGGGATTCCACTTCTTTAGAAGGTTCATGTGGTAGATCTGGGTATGTCTCCTCCTCCCGGATAGCTGGATCTCATAGTCCATCTTGCCCACACGCCATCTCACTTCAAAAGGGCCTTGCCACCTGGCCAGAAGCTTGGATTCTCGGGTAGATAACAGGAGCAAGACCAGGTTCCCTGGCTGGAATACTCGTAAGTGGGTCATTTGGTTGTACCGCTGAGCTTGTTGTTCCTGGGCTCTTAACAGGTTAGTTTTAGCGAAGGCCCCCAAAGACTGGAGTTTACTTCTTAACTGCAATATATAGTGTACCGAGCCCCGTGCTTGTGACTCTTGATCCTCCCATCCTTCCTTTACTAAGTCCAGTATTACCCTAGGCTGTCGCCCATATAACAACTCAAAGGGTGACTATCCTAATGAAGCCTGCGGGCCTCCCGGCTGGCAAACAACAAGGCCGGGAGTAATTTGTCCCAAATCCGGTGGTCTTCCTGTACAAACCGATGCAACATTGACTTCAGGGTTCTGTTAAATTGTTCGACTTACTCATCGGTTTGCAGCTGATAAATGGCTGTCCTTAATGTTTTAACTCGTAACATATGGCACAGCTCCATCATCAAGTGGGAGGTTACATTAGTCCCTTGATCTGTTAACATCTCACAGGGTAATCCCACCCACGAAAAGATTTTTACAACTTCATCAGCAATCACTGGGGCTGTCGTACTTCGCAGGGGCATGGCTTCGGGGTATCAAGTCACATAATCTATCACCACTAGAATATACTGGTGACCCCTTCCCGATCACTCTAGCAGCCCGACTAGATCTAGTGCAATCTGTTCGAATGGCACCCCGACCACCAGGAGTGATACTAACAGGGCCTTTGGTACTTCTGTCTGGGAGGTCAACTGACATTCCGGGCAGGATTCGCAAAAGTCCTGTATCCCCCTATAGACTCCCGGCCAGAAAAACCTTTGCAATACCCTCTCTTGGGTTTTTACTCACCCTAGATGGCCTGCCCAGGGATTGGTATGGGCTAACTCCAGGATTCGCCATCTGTACTGTGCGAGCACTAACAACTGTTTCACTTCCCCTCGCCCCTCTCCGTTATCTAATACTCGGTATAACTGGTGATTCTATATCTCAAATCGTGGGCCCTGGTCTGTCAGCCTTCCATGACTGTCCCCTTCCTCAGAATTTGCTGCTTGCTCCCAGGCTCTCTGTAAGGTTGGGTCTTTCCTTTGTTGCTGTAGGAAATCTCCCTCTCCGATTTCCAAATTGAAGGGGCCCTCTGTGGTTCCGGTGTCAGAAGACTTCAAGGTGCCTGGGACTCCAGCGTCTTGTGGGGATGTCAGCTGACGGTCAGGGCAGCGTGTGTGTGTGTTTCCGAGAAAAGGTTTAACATCCGTGTCTTTACTGCTAGGACCGGGGTCCCGTCGCAGAAGGTAGCCAGCAGGCCAACAGACGCCCCTGTTTATAGGAAGAGCTTATTACACCTCAGATTTTAGCTGCTAGGATGCAAAAATTCCTTCGCAGCGGGCAGCCTAGGACAGACTGAGAGGTGCCCCAACGGACCTGTCACCTGGGAGTGACACAGATCCAAACGCTCAGCTCTGCCTGTATCTGTCCCTTATGACCGGCTGAAGTTCTTTTAAATTGTGCTTGGTTCTGTTACAGCAACTGAAGGAGTCAGGTTAAAACTTAAACAGTTACAGGTTTATTAAACAAGCTTATAAATCATATGGTTACAATGGCTATCGCTCTATTTCTTAACTGCTAGCAAATATAGATTTTAAAAATGGTTACAAAGAAAATAAAGATAGAAAATAGAAATAATGGTACCAAGTGACAGCTTAATCTTTAAAGAGCTCTAAATTTATGTGTACACTTAAGACAAAGGACCACATTCAGGTACAATTTTTACCCCTTCTGTGCCTCTCGACTCCAGCGGGTCAAGCCAGGGCCGGTCCCTCAATTCCTAGGAAAGACGAATACGAGGTGGGCGTCGCCGTGGAACCTCGGGAGGTCAAACACCTAACCCAACCAGCAGATAGATGGTAGATTGACACTCAGAGTAAATGTGCTGCTGGACCCATCTTTATACCCATAGGGGCCCATATCCTCTTTCTTATCTAAGATGCCAGATTGTGTTGGTTCGTCTTTGTGACACCAGTTCTTACAAGCAAGTTTCAACTTAATTTACACTTGCAAGAGAGATAACTAAATTGTGAGTACTAGACATTTTTTTACTGGGCGAGAGATTCCTCCCCCCGCGGACAGCTGTGTGTTCGTATCAATATGGGTTTCAGTCAAGGACATTCCTCTGCAGCCTCTTGGTCAGCAATTGGCGTA
The DNA here is from genome assembly GCA_019425775.1 of Rafetus swinhoei. Classification (NCBI taxonomy): domain Eukaryota; kingdom Metazoa; phylum Chordata; order Testudines; family Trionychidae; genus Rafetus; species Rafetus swinhoei. The sequence goes on from CM033424.1 coordinate 129,231,641, forward strand.
TCTCTGTTTACAGCCATTCAGGGTCACAGCAGCCTGCCATATCCAGGCAAGCAAAGATGGATGTTACAGGGGGGTTCCTGTCTGGCTACAGGGGAGGCAATCTTCTCACCTTGTGCAGTGAGGGTTATCTTTCCGCTGGCCTCCAGGTCTCCCGAGGCTACTTGCTGGCCCCATCGTCTCAGGCCCTGGTCAAACCCTGGCCAATCCCACCCTATCAATAGTGGATAGGCAAAGATGGGCGCCAGTGCAACTCGGCGTAGGCCTTCCTTCTGTCCATCATGGATTTGGACCCAGGCTGTGGGATATGGTCGTACGTCGCCATGAACGCACTGCATCCACACGGGCCTGCCTGCCAGCCTCCCTACTCAGTGTGGACGCTCTCTTGCGGAAGAAAGCTCCGATGGCCATTTTAGCCATAGGGGTTTCTTGCGCAAGAAATCCCTGCCGAGCATCCACACTGCCCTCTTGCGCAAGAGAGCTTACACCTGTTAGAAAAGAGCGTAGCTCTTGTGCAAGACACCCTCTCTTACCACGCCGTACTGTAAATTTCCTTGTGCAAGAGCAGGTGGGCAGTGTGGATGATCTGTGGGTTCTTGCGCAAGAACGGCTGTACTTGCGTAAGAAGCCACAAGTGTAGACATAGCCTTAGAGGGAACACTTCCCCCAGCCTCTCTGTCCCCGAGTTAATGTCAGACACATTGGGTTAATGCAATTGCAGGATAGTTGCATGAGGGGGGTTTGGTGGGGGCCAAACTAATCCCTGTTGGTAGGAGGATGATGGGAAAAGTCCTTTGAGAGGGGTGACATGACACCTTTTACTTCTGGTCACGTGCCCATCTTGCCCCAAGCACGTTACCTCCAGAGGCCTGGTTAGTGGGGGTCCGGGGGTGTGGTTAGCGGGGCACCACCAAAAATTATACAAACCTGCCATCCCTGGAAATAGTGGAAGGTGTTGGTAGAAAGAAAGAAAGACTGTCAATATTTAGAATTTGTGTGTTCATTTGGTCTTTGTATTTTGGGAAACTATGCTGGAAACAGTATTGAAAGGACAAAACTATAATGTTTAGGATTGTGGATGTTATAGCAACCAAGCTATAGGGTGGAATTTCAGTTCAATTCAAAACCAGACCAAACTAAGGACGTTAAATATTGACTAATTGACTAATCGAATAGTCGATGCATTATGCATTGATTATTCGATTAGTCAATAAGGCACCTCTGCCTTTGAAGTGTAGCAACAGCTCTATGGCTGTTAGATAGCTGCAGCGGCACAGGAGCTAGCAAACAGAGCTGTAAACCGGGGAGTTTGAGTGGGAGTTTGTAAGGGGAGTTTGGATTGTGGGACTCGTTTGGGGTTTGTTTTTGCCGTGTGGTGTGTGTTTTGGTTTGTTTTTGTGTTCGCTGGACTAATAGGATTTTGGTGAGAAAGCAGATAAAACACAGAGGCAGTAGTGGCCGTGGCCCAAGTAGTAGAGAACACAAGGAGGATGACTGGATGTGGCAGCTGCGGGATGTTCATGATTCCGGAGGGATTACCTCAAAGGAGTTTTGTTTGCATGAAGTGCCGCCTGATAGAGCTGATGGAAGAAAAGATCCGAGGATTGGAGATGCAGGTGGAAACTCTGGTCGAGTTTAGAAGGGGGTTTGAGCAGATGATGGAGCAAAGGCATGATGTGGCTGAAGGGGAAAGCTTAGACGTGCAGATGGAAGCCGAGGCCCTTTATCTTGAGGGGGGACTGCTGGGCGAAGAAAATGGACAGTGGAAGCATGTAACTAAGAGAACCAAGCAGAGGAAAAGATGGGTCATTATATTATATTATGGGAATAGTGACCATAATATAATAACATTCAACATTCCTGTGGTGGGAAGAACACCTCAGCAGTCCAGCACCCTGGCATTTAATTTCAAAAAGGGGAATTACACAAAAATGAGGAGGTTAGTTAAACAGAAATTAAAAGGCACAGTGACTAGAGCCAAATCCCTGCAAGCTGCATGGAAACTTTTTAAAGACACCATAATAGAGGCCCAACTTAAATGTATACCCCAAATTAAAAACATAGCAAGAGACCTAAAAAGAGTCACGTGGCTTAACCACCATGTAAAAGAAGCAGTGAGGGACAAAAAGGCATCTTTTAAGAAGTGGAAGTCCAATCCTAGTGAGATAAATAGAAAGGAACATAAACACTGTCAAATCAAGTGTAAAAATGTAATAAGAAAAGCAAAAAGATTTTGAGGAACAACTAGCCAAAAACTCAAAAGAAATAACAAAATGTTTTTAAGTACATTAGAAGCAGGAACCCTGCTAAAAAACCTGTGGGTCCCCTAGACGATCAAACTATAAAAGGCGCAATCAAGGACGATAAAGCCATTGCGGAGAGACTAAATGATTTCTTTGCTTCAGTCTTCACGGCTGAGGACGTTGGGGAGATTCCCAAATCTGCACCGTCCCTTTGTGGGTGATGAATCTGAGGAACTGTCCCGGATTGAAGTGTCATTAGAGGAGGTTTTGGAACAAATAGAAAACTTAATGTTAACAAATCTCCGGACCGGATGGCATTCATCCAAGGGTTCTAAAAGAACTCAAATGGGAAATTGCTGAACTATTATCTGTGGTTTGTAACCTATCCCTTAAATCGGCTTCCGCATCTAATGACTGGAAGGTAGCCAACGTGACACCAATATTTAAAAAGGGCTCTAGAGGCGATCCGGCAATTACAGACCGGTAAGTCTAACTTCAGTACTGGCAAATTAGTCAAACAATAGTAAAGAATAAAATTGTGAAGCATGTAGAAGAACATAATTTGTTGGACAAAAGTCAACATGGTTTCTGTAAAGGGAAATCCTGTCTTACTAATCTATTAGAGTTCTTTGAAGGGGTTAACAAACATGCGGACAAGGGGGATCCAGTAGATATAGTATACTTAGATTTTCAGAAAGCCTTTGACAAGGTCCTCACCAAAGGCTCTTGTGTAAATTACATGGCCATGGGATAAGAGGAAGGTCCTTTCTTGGATTGAGAACTGGTTAAAAGACAGGAAACAAAGGGTAGGAATAAATGGTAAATTTTCAGAATGGAGAGGGGTAACTAGTGGTGTCCCCAAGGGTCAGTCCTAGGACCAATCCTGTTCAACTTATTCATAAATGATCTGGAGAAAGGGGTAAGCAGTGAGGTGGTAAAGTTTGCAGATGATACCAAACTGTTTAGGATAGTCAAGACAGAAGCAGACTGTGAGGGACTCCAAGAAGATCTCACCAAACTGAGTGATTGGGCAACAAAATGGCAAATGAAATTTAATGTGGATAAGTGTAAAGTAATGCACATCGGGAAAAATAACCCCAACTATACGTACAGTATGATGGGGGCTAATTTGGCTACAACAAATCAGGAAAGAGATCTTGGAGTTATCGTGGACAGTTCTCTGAAAACTTCTACACAGTGTGCAGCGGCGGTCAAAAAGGCAAATAGGATGCTAGGAATTATTAAGAAAGGGATAGAAAATAAGACCCAGAATATCTTACTGCCCCTGTATAAAACTATGGTACGCCCACATCTTGAATACTGTGTACAGATGTGGTCTCCTCACCTCAAAAAGATATTTTGGCCTTGGAAAGGGTTCAGAAAGGGCAACTCAAATGATTAGGGGTTTGGAACGGGTCCCATATGAGAGAGGTTAAAGCGACTGGGACTTTTCAGTTTAGAAAAGAGGAGACTGAGGGGATATGATAGAGGTGTATAAAATCATGAGTGGTGTGGAGAGGGCCGATAAAGAAAAGTTATTTATTAGTTCCTAAATAGAAGAACTAGAGGACACCAAATGAAATTAATGGGTAGCAGGTTTAAAACTAATAAAAGAAAGTTCTTTTCACACAGCGTGTAGTCAGCCTGTGGAACTGCTTGCCAGAGGAGGCTGTGAAGGCTGGGACTATAACAGAGTTTAAAGAGAAGCTAGATAATTTCATGGAGGTTAGGTCCATAAAGGCTATTAGCCAGGGGATAAAATGGTGTCCTTGACCTCTGTTTGTCAGAGGCTGGAGAGGGATGGCAGGAGACAAATCGCAGTCATTGTCTTCGGTCCACCCCTCTGGGGCACCTGGTGCTGGCCACTGTCGGCAGACAGGATACTGGGCTAGATGGACCTTTGGTCTGACCCGGTACGGCCGTTCTTATGTTCTATATGTTCTTATGTCAATTATCAATAATATTAAGTTGTATATTTTCAGTCATGCAAATGGGCATTCTTATACTGCTCTTTGTTGACAACTTGTTCTGAATTTTGATGTAGTTTGACTCTTTGGTTTCAAAGGTTGCCGACCTCTGTCTTAAACTTTTCCATCTGCCTGGTCAGTTCTCATTTGACCAAAAAGTGTAGGGGTGAGGAAGATAGAACTGAAGGGAAGGTTTTCACGAACAAAAGAAAAGGATTGTGTGTGTGCAGGAGTGAAAGGGGAAAGACTGCATGTTTGCTTTTAGTGGAGAGTAGGAGGCAGTGTCTCTCTGGGGGTAGGCAGCCCCGGCTCTCCCCAGCCACTGAGAGGTTGGGCCAGACTGAGGCTGGCCCAGCTCCCTTCCTGTACTCCCCCAGGTTGGAGTGGACCTAGGCCATGGCTGGCCTGGCCCTCTCCCTCTGGCAGGGAGGGAGAAGGGAGCGCAGAGCCCGGCCCTCTTCCTCCAGTAGCGAGGGGGGAGGCTGCGCAGCTCCCGTGTGCCCCCTTTACCCAGGGATACCACACATACCCTGTGCACCTGCACTGCCAGGCACCGCCCGTCCCCCACCCTGGAAAGCGGAGGAACTGCACAGCTCAATTTAAACTCTGGCAGCCACATGGGGGGCCCTGAGGCAGGGCTGGATATCCCTACGGCAGCTGCTACATGGGCAGACAGCTGCAGGAGGGACATCCAGCTCGGGCTCAGAGGCCGGGGTGATCCCCACTCTGCTCCCCCACCGACTGCCAAGGGCCTCGCCACTGGCCCCTCCCTCTCGCGCTGCAGGCCCAAACTGACACTCCCAGAAGTCTGCCACATGGTGGCTGCCAGAAGCACATCCAGCTCCAGCCCCAGCTGGGTGCCTCCCAGCCTGGTTCAGGGGCTGGAGTGTCCCCCAGTTTGGTGCCCCCCACACACTGGGCCTCTCTGGTGCCCCTCCTGCCCCCACCACTCCTACAGTGGGCCTCTCTGTTAACTCCCTTCAATTTTCCTCCTCCTGTTCCAGAAGCCGACCAGCAGCAGATTACCATAAATTCTGCTGCTGCTCGGGAGCCATGGTTTGCCAATCCCCCAGCTAGATTAGTAGTGGGGAGGAAGGTAGGAGGCGGGACGACTGAGGGGGAGGGCTGTGAGATGCAGAGTGATGTGATGATGTCACTGTTGTTCCACAGGAAAAAGTTTTGTGAATAATATATATAGCTGCTTTCATCTCCAGTCCCTCTACTTAAATCTTTGCTGCTAAGGACCTCAGACTAAAGGTAGTTCAAGGCTGACAGGACCAGAATAAAATATTTTCTTTGTTTTTTTCTTATTGCAATGAAATATAGCATTATTTTTGCACACACTTTCCACTGAAATACTGGAAAGTTAATGTTTAGTTACGAGAAATGGAAAATGAATCCATGGGGCCATTTCATAGAATCACAGGGTTGGAAGAGACCTCAGGAGGTCATTGAGTACAACCCCCTGCCCAAAACAAGACCATCCCCAGCTAAATCATCCCAGCCAGGGCTTTGTCAAGCCAGGACTTAAAAAACTCACATGCTGAGAAGGAATGTGATCCATTCCCACACAGTTGTAAGGTAGTTCGACATTTCAAAGTGAATTTCTTGTATTATAGGGTATGTCTACACTACAGAGAAGATCTAAGCTGCCACTATTGATCTTCCAGGGTTCGAATTAGTGGGTGTAGTGAAGACATGCTAATTCAAACTAAGAGGGGCAATCTAGTCGATGCCAGTATCCTGCCTCCTTGAGGAGTAAGGGAAGTCGAAGGGAGAGCGCTCTCCCTTTAACTTTGTGCAGCACGGAGAGAGCCGAAAGTTGAGTTAAGGTTCTTCGACTTCAGCTACCTTAGTTGCGTATCATAATTTGACCTTATCCTGTGGTGTAGACATACCCCTAGAGATTCTTCATGACTTAAATATCTGCCAAGAACCTTACTCATGTTGAAATATCACTGAAGAGTTCTTAGGCATTGTGATGGGGCAATTGAGCCCCGCACTTCTAGTGAGGCACCAGGGGGAGGATCTGTGCCAGAATGTCGCCCCACGCTGGCTTGGAGCCTTCCGATGTGACGGCCGGTGCAGGCGTAGGGGATGGCACACAGATTGTGGCTCTAAGCCCCGGCGCATGCACCAAGCGGGAGTCAGCCGCCTTGATGCCAGACATCGTACCCGGAAGTACCAAATCCATGATGGAGGGGGGTGAACTGGCCCATAAAAAGGGCACGATGGGGACAAAAAGGGAGGGGGAAGCATCCAGGGGAGTGGAAGGAGAAGCAACTCGATACTGGGGAGGAGAGGCATCCTCAGGGTGAGAGCCCTGGGGGGAAGGAAGTGACCCAGGGCAGGGCTGTTTGAGGAAGTGCCTGCGGGCTGGTGAGTTTAGGCAGACCGCCCCACCAGCCAGGTCAGGGAGGAAACACCCTTTCCTTAGGGCCCTGGGTCAGGACTCAGAGAGAAAGTGGGCCCGAGTCCCACTTCCCCCACAGGGAATAGTTCTTTTTCTTCCTATTTGACAGGGGAACAGTGAGACAGTGGGACTGAAGGGAGGGTCGCAGACCCTGGGTCGAGTCAGAGCCTCCCACACGTGGTGGAGAATGTGGGTGTTAACTAGCAATCCGACCCTGAGTTAAGGGTAGAGAAGGGCAGGAGGAGTCTGTCCAAACTAAAACTTAATTTGTTTTGGGAAAAGTAAGGTGGACATGGATGTATACAAGATGCTGGTATGGCTGATGGAGAATCAGCGCCAGCAACAGCAGACTCCGCTGGTGCAACAGCTGGCTACCCAATATCAGGAGCAGCAGCAACAGCTGATCCGAGAACTCACTGACCAACAGCAGGCGGCGATGTGGGGCAGAACTGGAGGAGACCCACTCATGCGAGCCGAGGAGGGCCTGAGCACTGGGCAACAGCTGCTGGTAAGACTGTCTAAGCTAGGTCCCAAGGATGACCCGGAGGCCTTCCTTGTAACGTTTGAATGGGTGACCACCACCGCGAAATGGCCAGAGGATGACCATCTGATGGGGCAGGCACAGCTAGCCTACCATAATTTGTTGGCTTGGGATGCCTTGCATTATTACAAGGTGAAGGAGGCTGTATTAGACCAAGTAGGGGTGACCCCAGAGACATACCGGCAGCGCTTTCGACAGGAGCGCTACGCCTCAGGAGAAAGACCAAGGGCGGTAGCACAAAGGCTACAAAGGCAGTGGCTGGAGCCAGAACTGAAGACAGGGGCACAGGTGGCTGAAACCATTGTGCTTGAGCAGTTTGTCCAAATTCTGCCGGCCGGGGGGCAGAGATGGGTCAGGCGCCATCGCCCAGCCACTTTAAATGAAGCTGTGGCATTAATGGAGGACTATTTGGCCGCTGAGGGGATGGAAACCTTGTACTCTCAGACTGTATTTAATGGGATTTCTGCTGTTGCATCTTTTCACACATTTCTTTGAAGTTTACATCATAACTGGTCAAATCCAGTTTCATGCAGGCATTCAGGTTGTCTTCTGTCAGTCTTATGGCAGGGGGCTGGTGATGTGGGGGTGCAGAAGTCTGGGGATGTGGGGGTATGAGGAGCTCAGGGCAGGGGGTTCAGTTATATGATTGGTTCAGAGTTGGTGTGGGGGGTGGTGCAGGAGTGTTATGACGCTTCAGGAAGATGGGGGCTGGGCCCAAACTGGGGGCTTGTTGGCCAGGCTTCATTTTTAAAGAAAGTAAAATACTATGTCCAACACAAACAATTTCAACATTGTCTTATTTATGGCAGGTGTGGGGAACCTTTTGTGGGTTGGGGGCCACTGACCCACAGAAAAATCAATTGGGGAACACACATGTAAGAAACAAAAAACCTCCAAAAACCTCCAACCCTCACTGATGTGACCCCCAACTGAAACACCGCACTCCCATAGTGGGGGGAGGAGCAGGGAGGACTGAAGTTCAAGGCCTCAGGCCAGATTTAGTCTTCTGGAGTTCCAGGGCTGGTGGATTTTGGGGGCCCCCCAGCCTCTGGGTTGGGGCCAAAAATGAGGCATTAAGTGTGTGGGACAAGGCTGCCAATGAGTGGGATAGGGATGGAAGTGAAAGATCTGAGCAGGAGGTGGGGTGTAGGAGGAGGTGAGGTCTGGCCAAGGGACAAAGGGTGTCTGTCTAGGGGATAGAGGGCAAGGGGTGTCTGGCCAGAGGTCTGGGGGAAGGGGGGATGTTAGCCAGGGTCCTGAGGGCAAGGGGGATGTTGACCAGGGGGCTGGAAGCAGGGGGTGTCTGACCTAGGGGTGTCTGGCCAGGGGGCTGGGGGCAAGGGAGATGTTTGCCAGGGGGCTAGGAGCAGAGGATGTCTGGCCAGAGGGCAGGGGGTATCTGGCTGGCAGTTGTGAGTGTGTGGGGGGGGTCTGGGCATGAAGGGGTTGGTGGGCACTTATTTGTTTTCACGCCATGTGGCAGGCACTGTGTAACACACCTGCTGCTGCTCCCATTCCCCAGAAGTCCCCGGGAAGTGCTGGCAGGGGAGGCTGCAGGAAGTGTGCCCTGAGTGAAGGAAATGTCAGTGCGCAGGGAGCCATTTTTGGTTCCTGGTTTGCCCGGGGTGGGGGGAGGAAAATGCTGTTCTACCATGTCTAGCCTGTTTGTTCCCTGCACTCCGGGTCTGGCGGGGAGGGAATTTTCTCCTCCCACCCCTCCCCACAGGAAGCTGCACTGGCATTCCAGTCTTGCGGCGGTCGTAAGGCTGTAGCACCAACATGGGCTCCCTGCTCTGGAGGGAGCTGTGGGGGGCTGAGCTGGGGCTCCAGAAGAGCCATATCTGACTTGTGAGCTGACCTCTAGTTTAAGAGCCTCTAAGCCAGCGGTTCTCAAACTTTTTGGGCTCCGGAGCCCTTTACATGTGTAAAAATATATGCGGAGCCCCAGCAGTTCACTGATTGTATATGTTGTACCTATCGATGTTTCCAGTTTGTCAACTTCACGGAGCCCCTGGAGATGTCTCTCGGAGCTCTGGGGCTCCGCAGAGCACAGTTTGAGAAACACTGCTCTAAGTCTTTCAGTTCTGGGTGGAGCAGCATCAGCACTTGCTGGGAAAATAATCTGTAAATTCTCTAGCCCCATTGTTTCTTCACACTCCTGCTGACTCCTACAGCCTTCCTAGGGCAGACAAGGAGAGAGAGCCTGCCATAGCCAACTCTTATCAATGTCAAGGAAAAAGGGACACTTCCATTGTCTATGCAAAATCCAAGGGAAATAGAATTGCCTCGTCAGTTCCCTCACTCATTCTGGCACGTCCATAGTCCCATGGGGGTGAAGAGGGTGATTGGGGGAAAATGTTACCCTACCCAGCTGTACATACTACTTATCTTTCCAGTACCACACTATCCCACATCACTTTAATACACACTTGCCTAGCTATTTGTTGGACTTCTTTGGAACATCTGCTTCTTTATGCACACATTTCCTGTCCCCATCATCTTCCCTGTGCTATGTCACATTATAAAAAATGATGCAATGTTACTTCCTCAAATGATGTTGACATCCATGACAACACATGAACACCAGAAACACAGAGCACCTATTTTGACCTACTTTCACATTTGCCTAGCAGCCAATCTCTTCTTCCATGGCAACCTGCATATAGGCCATGCATGCTTCACAAACCAAATGCTGAGGTATTCTTTTGTGGTGTGTAGATTAGAATCATAGGGCTGGAAGAGACCTCAAGAGGTCATCAAGTCCAGCCCCCTGCCCAAAGCAGGACCAATCCCAACTAAATCATCCTAGCCAGTGCTTTGTCCAGCTGAGACTTAGAAACCTCTAGGGATGGAGATTCCACCACCTCCCTAGGTAACCCATTCCAGTGCTTTATCACCCTCCTAGTGAAATAGTTTTTCCTAATATCCAACCTAGACCTCCCCCACTGTAACTTGAGACCATTGCTCCTTGTTCTGGTTGAGCTACATTTCTCAGGGGTTTTTTTTGCGGGAAAGGGGCATGGTTTATTTTGGACAAAGAGTTAACATGCTGAGAGCCTGTATTAAAATCAAGATACATAAAATAAAATGCGTTAATCTATTTAAGTCAGTTTATTGCCTTTGGTAGATGTTCTGTGGAATTGCTCTTTTGTATTGTATGACATTGACAAAATATATATTTTATTTTACTTCTAGGGAAGGAACATTTTATAGCATAAAGCCATATTTTGATGGGGGAGAGAAGAGGCTTCAGAAAACAAAGCATGATTTGGATTGTATGTACCAAGCTCTCTAGTTGGCTACATTCTGTAAAATATTTCCAGTGTGTATTTAGTCTTTATTAGAGTGCAGACTGAAGAAAGAGTACATTTACTGATAATATTCATGTCCTTTATGAGTTTCTATATATGGATGTATGTATGTATGTGTAAAAATAAGGCAATATTTCATTGCAATAAGAAAAAAGATTTTTTTATTAAACCAAAGAGTGTATGTGAAAAGGTCTGGACAGTTTAATGGGAAAAGTGAAGCTCAATAAAATTACATTTCTACTTCTGTTTGTACATGGAAAAGTAAAAATGTCACTTGGGCTAAGTTAAAAATGGTGCCTTTTTGTAGAATGTTATCAAACCAACAGAATAAAAAAGGTCAAGTTCATGACTGGATGCTTCAATGCATCTGTTTCCACATGGACTTGCCATTTTATTTAAAATATCAGGAACATAGATCAAAGCACCATAAAACTGAATTACGTGATAAGAAAATCTCATCTTAAGTGAGTTTGAGGGTTGTTTCAGTACAGGTTAATTGTTTAGTTACCAATAGAAAGGGCAGAAACAAATATTTTCTCTTGAAAAAGTGTTATCGACAGTACAGAAACAAAAAGGGTGACTAACAAGGGAGTAGAGGAAGCGTTAAAAGAATGCAATCATAAAACAGAGCTGAAGGTGGAAGGCTGTTTATAAAATAAACCCCCTTTGGCTTGTGAAGTTTAATTAGTGTGTTCAGACCTCATTAATTTTGCCACTTTAGTTCTTTTCCTGAGGTAGGTCGTGGAGTAAAGTGAATTAAGAATGCTAAGCACCTAGCAGGATTGGGGCACAGTTATAGTCCTTTATTATAATTATTCCAACTCTAAACAACTAGCACAGGGGAGATGGAGGAACACATTTCCCTTGCTTATACTGCCATTTGACGTCACAAAACGTGGTCTATGGGTATGCCCAAAGTCAGCCGTTTGCTTTGGCAGTTACATGTGCATAAATATTTGCTACAGGCTATATCAGAAGTTTAGTTAGAGATAAGACTGAAAAATGGTAATAGTTTGTCTAGGGGTATGGCACACACTATGACTCCACCTATGCAAATGCTTGAAAATACAGTAGACTTCCAATAATCCGGCACCTTTGGGACCTAGGTGGTGCCGGATTATCAGATATGCCGGAGTATCGGGAGGTACTCCAGTGGGGGGCTATGATGGGTCTGCCGGGACCCGCACTGCATCCGGGGGGGTGGGCAGGGAATGGTGCGGCAAGGGGCGAACCCTCCGCCATTTTGCAGGAAGGCGGGGGAAGCCTCGCACAGCCGCCAGTGACAGTCCAGCTGGGGAAACCCAGCTGCCGGCCTGCAAGCAGCAGCAGAGTAGAGGGGGCGAGAGCTAAGTCCCTGAACTTGCCCCATTCCCGCTGCGCTCAGTCCCACGCCGCTGCTGAGAGTTTCCGGGAGGGGAGCGGGCTCCCCACCCCCCAGACTGTAGTAGTTATCGCGGAGCAGGGGGGTGAAGGGCGGCGCTGCGGGACCAACCTGGCAGCACCCCAGCTGCTCTGCTCCGCCGCTTCCCCAAGTCCTCCACCCGTCAGTTTCAGCAGGGAATTAGTCAAACACCAACAGGCCCAGCAGGAGCGCTGGGTCCAGCAGCAGGCGATGCTGGGGCGTTAGACGCTCAACCCGCCTGTGGGGCCTGAGGCGAGCATCAGCAGCGGGCAGCAGCTACCAATACAATTAACGAAGATGGGACCAAATGATGACCCAGAGACGTACCTCGTGATGTTTGAGAGAGCGGCAATGGCCGCTTGGTGGCCGGAGATCCACTGGGCCACCCTTTTGGCTCCCTATCTCATGGGCCCAGCACAGTTGGTTTATCGAAGCCTCTCCGCCCATGAAGCGTTACATTACTATAAGGTCAAAAAGGCGATTTTGGACCAGTTAGGAGTAACACCAGAGACTTACCAGCAGCGATTCTGCCGAGAGTGATATCCTCCGGGTGCCCAACCTAGGGCGGTCGCCCAGAAACTCCGAGAAGCTGGGTGGCACTGGATGGAGCCAGACCAGAAAACGAGGACACAGGTTGTTGACTTGGTCATTTTGGAACAGTTTGTGTAAATCCTACCTCATTGCAGGAGGAGTAACACTTAATTTGAGGGAAGGGTTTTGGATCGGACTACCGCGTCTACATTTGGCAAGTTAAATCAGGTGACCGGCATTTTAAAATGGCGACCGGCCGCGAATATGCTAATCAAGCACAGGATATTTAAATTCTGTGCTTCATTAGCAACTTCGGTATGTTTCATTTGCCTCCCTAGTCCGAACTAGGAGGCAAGTGTAGACATACCCTGTAGGAGCAGCTAACTCAACCGCCGGTGTTGATACAACCGGACTTTTCCCAACCCTTTCTCCTACAGACCGACACGTCAGAGGTGGGGTTGGGGCCAATGTTATCCCAGGAACTAGGAGGAGATGAACATCTCATCCTTTATCTGAATAGGAAATTGTGCCCATGGGAACAGAACTACACGACGATTGAGAAGGAAACTCTCGTGGTAAAGTGAGCCATTGATATGTTAATATATTATCTTCTAGGAAACCCATTCCATCTGGTAACCAACCATGCACTGCTGAGGTGGATGCATTCGATGAAGAATACCAACCCATGAGTTATGAGATGGTAGCTCTCATTACAGCCATACCGGTTCAAAGTGACACACCGGCCTGGCAAGATGCATGGTAATGCCGATTTCTTTTCATGAATCAGAGGGGAAATAAACAGCGGGGTAGGAGGAGATTTAGAAGGGGGGGGCTGTGACGGGGACCCCAGTGGGTCCCATACTCCCTCGACGCTGGCCCTGGTGTACTGGAGTGAAAAGCCCCCGCTTGAGCTGGGACGGCTTTGCGGAGCCTGCTCGGTGGCTGCCAGCAGGCTCCAGTTTCTGCTCCACCTGGCAAAGGAAGGTGGAGGTGGGGCCGAGACGCCGGTGGGGCGGCCCTGGTGACTCTGGCACAGACGCGGAGTCTGTAGCGCTTAAAGAGGGCGCTACTGATGCCAGAAGGGGAGAGTGTGGAGGTGGCAGGAACCAGTTTCTTCTGCTTGTGGGACGCTGACTGTGGGCACACCTCAGGACTGACACTGTTTCAGAAATAGGTAGGAAGTGACCCAGGGCATGGCTGCTGGAAAGGCCCGTGCATTGGTGCATTGAGGGAAGCTTCCCACACCAACCAGACAAGGGTCACGGACCCCAGTCCTTAGGGCCCTGGGTCGGGGCTCGAAGTGAGGGTGGGCCCGAACCCCCCTACCTACCTCAGCCACTCCGAGGTAAAGTGGCATGAGTGATAGCCAAGGCCAGTAGGGTGGAACCCGGAGACGAGCGACAAACATGGGCAAGACACCTGCAACTTAACCCCAGACAGGAAAGGATTGAGACCCCGGACAGACACGAGTGTTTGGGTGGACGGTCGTAGCCCTGCGGGATAGGATTTTGGACCCTGGGAAGGGCGGACCGTGGGGAAGCTCGGGCCCCGGTGGGGGTGCCAGATGGAAAATAAGGGCAGGATTAAACCCTATCCGAGTCCTGCCCTTTACAGTTGTATGAATTAAAAAAATATTTTTTAGTTTATTACAATAGATAAACATTGAATCATAGGATACCAAAACTGGAAGGGATCTTGAGAGGTCATCAAATCCAGTCCCCTGCCCTCACAGCAAAGCCAAGCATCATCTAGATCATCCCTGAGTGCACGTCTACACAGCAGAGCTAAAGCCGAAATAAGCTACACAATTTGATCTACGTCATTTGCATAGCTTAAGTCGAAATAGCTTATTTCAGATTTTGGCACTGTCTACACAGCAGGAAGTCCAAGAAAGAGCACACTTTCTCCAACTTTCCTTACTGCTCATAAAATGAGGGTTAAAGGAGTTGGAGTAAGAAGTCCTCCAGCTCGACATTATTTTGACATTATGTCTAAATAACTGCTTGTAGTGTAGATATGGACTATGTTATTTTAGAATAACTGAACTTATTCTGAAACTAGCCAATTAGCCCATCATAAAACGGGATTTTCAGATTTCTCCTCCACATCCTATTCCCTTTCTATCTTGGTCTTCTCTCCTGAGCCTCCGGTCTCTCACTCTGTCTCTCTCTCTCCTCTCCTCCTACTGCCTCCCCCCCACCTCAGCTCTCCTCCGTCTCCTACCTCTCTCTCTGTCTCTCTTTCTCTTCTCCCCCTCCTGCCTCTCACTCTCTCTTTCTCTTCTCCTCCTCCTGCATGGGGAGCGCGGAGCCCAAACAGCTGTTTGCGCCGCTTGCTCCCGCGCGGCAGCCCGGCTGAGCAGCTGCCTATGAACTCCAGCTGCCCCCCTGCACCGTTTCCCTTCACCCCAGCACTGATCCTGCAGCCTCCCCCTGCCCTTCCCCCTCGTTCCCCCACCTTCCCCCCCAGCCAGGGTTCACGGCCAGGGGGCAGGGTCTGAAGCCGCTGTCATGCTGCACGTCACCGCCCTGCCCCCTCTTCGCCTCCTGCCGTGGTGCTCAACTGACTTTTGTGCCGCTCAGCCGGGCTGCCGCAGGGGAACCCAAACTGCCGCTTGCTCCCCTGCGGTGGCCCGGCTGAGCGGCGCAGAACTCAGCCGAGGGCCACGGCAGGAGGCAAAGGGGGACGGGGGCGGTGACGGGGTTGCTGCATGGGGACCGCAGCGCCCAAATGGCTGCTTGCACGGCTTGCTCTCCCGGCTTGTGCGGCTTGCTCTCCCGGCTCTCCCGTGGTGGCCCGGGAGAGCAGCGCAGAAGTCAGCCGAGCGCCACGGTGGGAGGCAACTGCACCCCTCAGAGGCAACACGTAGCGCTACAGCGTTAAAGAGTCACAGACATTGGGCTACTATATATATGATAACACTGCTATGTAGATGTACCCTGATAAATATCTATTTAACCTGCTCTTAAATATCTCCAGTGATGGAGATTCTACAACCTCCCTGGGCAATTTATTCCAGTGTTTAACCACCCTGACAGTTAGGAAGTTTTTCTTAGGCTACAGCTACACTGTAGCCTTCTTGTGGAAAAGCTTATGCAAATGAAGCGCGGTGTGGAATATCGCCACTCTTCATTTGCATAATTAATTAGCAGTCACTTTTGAGCAAGAGGCTTTCTTCCTGAAAAAGTGAGCATGATAGCGATAGTGGCTAGAGCCCCAGGCACTTTAAATTGCTGCCAGACCTCTGGTTAGTGTGGGTCAAGCAACACTAATGGGCTGGCTGAGGGTTGACTGCCCCAGCCCCAGCCCTTATGACTGAGGCCCCACGCCTTCCAGCAGCCCATAGCCATGCCCTCACCACCTTCTTATGCATGCTGAAGATATACGTGATATTTCTGGAAAGAGAAGTGTCTTGTCTGTCATGTCATGATTTCACATGCACCCCCAAATTACATACATATTGCTGGATTATCGTTACTGCACATTGTCTAATTCTAAGGTGAATTATATAGTGACTTCAAGAATAAAGTTTATATGTCCTATACCCGATTTTCTTATTCTTTTCATAATGGTTTGATAAAATGCAAGAGAGACTAAAATAGTGTCCCTGAGGCCACAGTGCAATTTACTTAGTAATTGAAATGGGAATAGTATTCGGTAGTCCTGATTGCCAGTTCCCGTGTAACCACCTATCAATTGGGAGAAAATATTTTCACTAACCGGACTGGTTAAAAGGAACCAACATCTTGATCCTGTGAGGTGGAGAGCTCTGTTTGATACACACACCTTGCAAAATCATCTCCATACCTAAATGCATAAATCTTATGCCAAAAAAAGTATAAATTATAGTCAGCTTTGTTATCTGGCATGTTGGGTGAATGAAGAGTGTGGGATAGTCAAATATTCCAGTAAACTAAGAGGGAATCAGCCTGCCCAGGTGATTAACAGAACGCCCACAGCCACCCACACGTGAGAGCATGTGTTTTGATTGCTGATGCACATCTGCAGAGGCCTTGGTGCACACAACAAAATTGATTCTGTACATGGATGGAAAACATTAGAGGAAACATTGATCCAGGCTGGGGCCAGGTTTTCAGAGTGTGGGAAGAGGTGCAGGGCATGGTCTCTGGGAAGGAAGTTTGGATCTGGGAAGTAGCTTTTGGGAGGCAGTTGGGGCACTGGAGGGCTTTGAGGTAGCAATTCTAGATGGCGCTCACCTCAGGCAACTCCCAGGAAGTGGCAACATTCCCTTTTTGCTCCTAGGCAGAGGTGCATTGCCCCTGCAACTACTATTGCCTGTGGTTTCCAACCAATTGGAGCTATGGAACCAATGCTTGGGGTGGGGCAGGTTGGGGTAGGGGTAGTGCATGGAGTCCCCGTAGCTATTCCTCTGCCTAGGAACAGCAGGGACATGCTGCTGCTTTCAGGGAGCTACGCAAAGCCAGGTAGGGAGCCTGCCAAAACAACCTTCTGCTGGTGGCATCGGACTCAGAAACTTTCATCAGCCTGTCCTTTGGAATGGTGGTTGAAGCATGAAGGGATATATGAGTCCTTAACACATCTGGCATGTAAATCTCCTGCTATTTCAGTCCTACTGTGTTCAAGGAACCAGAACAGTAAATACACTGGACTAAATCAAATACATAACAGACTTCATCATCAGTTTCTCCTTCTAATGGAAATTATGCTCAAGATCCCACATTTTGGCCAACCTCTTAGGTAACAAAATACTGTAGATTAAATAGCAATCTGAAATTGTTATTTCAGTTTTTCTTCCATTTGTACCCTTTCCTGTAAAAAATGCAGACACTGTTTTCCTGGCTGCAGACACCAAGGTATGTGCCAAATGAGCAGAACAATGACTCATCTGGATTTCATTTTTATCTTGGTCAACATTAATCTCACAGAACTCTGCTTAAATAAATATATGATTATAAGGGTTTTTTCTCCGAGCAAAGCTTTAAATATTACTATGCAAAGTTTTAAATAAAATGAATTTTCATATAGAAAAAGAGCTTGATTATACCTGAAAGAAGCATGAACAGTTAAAATAAGTATATTTGTTGTAGTTCATATGCTATACTCTGTTGTGATGTACTATTCCATATAGTGAAGTTTAGGCTAATATTAAACATTTTGAAAAACAACACGAAATAGAAGCACAGCAAAGTAATAAGATATGAGGTCACTGACAAATACACATCACATAGACATATCTTTAAATATTGGAAGAATTTACTGGAACAACCTGATATATAGAACAGGATTTTAACCATAACATATATTAACAGGCTTTTTTTAAAAGAAAAATCACTAAACTGGTCCTCTTAATGCAGAAGATTTTGAGAGCACCATGCTATGCAAAAGTTTCAGTATTACCGTATTTTAGCAAATATAACCCGCGGGTTATATTCGTTTTTACAAACCGCCTCCCCCCCCCACGGGCTATACTCGTGTGCGGGGTATACAGGGTTTTTTTTACTAAAAGGAAGACAATACTGACTCTTCCTTGAGGAAAGCAGCATATTTTAATTTAATAATAGAGACAGTTATGTTAAAATTCATTAAAATACATTAAAATTCATTACTTTACTGTGTAACTAGTAAAAGAATAAAAACAATTTAAAAAAAAGTCTTCGCAGTCTCTCCTTCGGGCTATACTCGTGCGCGGGGTATACAGGGGTGTTTTTTTTACTCAAATAGCAAAAACTATTCGGGTGTGGGGTATATTCGGGTGTGGGGTATATTTGCTAAAATACGGTAATCAAAGAGTGAATAATGATCATAGAAACTTCCTTGTGAAACTTATATTAGAGTTAAATCACTTTCGCTATTGATCTCACAACTAAGAGAACGATTTGTTTTAATAAGTTTCTTACTGAACTGATTATAAAGAGAACTCTGTAATTCTCCATACCAACATTGGAACAGATTCTCATGGTTGTTCAGAGACTTAATTGAAGCTCTGTAAAGCTAAGCAAAAATGCAGGATGGAAAAATAGAAAACCTAGGCTGTTAATCCTGTTATTGGGCTAAATGCTGTTTTTCACTGTCTGACAACTTCACTCCCCACTATGCTTTATATGTCCACTATTTTAAAGAGGTGAAAATCTCATATATATCTCTTGAGAAAGAGAGATAATTTTGTTACCAGTATAAAGTATCTTGCCAACACACAGCAGATCAATAGGTTTTAGTGAGTGGCCTAGTAACAATCAATTTAAATAGAATAAGAACAGTGCAGGCAGTTGCAATTCAAACTTCCCAGACATAGAGCCTGATTCTGAGCTCATTTAAACTGATATAAACCAGGAGTAGCTCCATTACAGGCAATGGCATTACAGCATTATGAGATCAGTCAGGCCTAATTTGGCTGAACCCTGGCTTAGAGAGGGCAATTCATTCGTCGGGTTCATGCAGTCCTTGGATTCTTTATCAGGGATGTAACCCTGATTACCTGAGAGCAACCTTACAACCACTAACACATTAACGTTTTACAAAAAAACCTGGAATGGTATATGCTTGGTTTAGATACAAAAATGCCAGGCTCTCAGCAGGCATTCATCAAAACAATAATGAATACAAATGTTTTATGTATAAAGTATCAGTATAAATCACCTGCCATTCATTATTTCTCTGCTTTTGAATTTTTAGAAACATCTTTAGTGCTAATGACTCATTTTCTGTATTTATAGACAAATTATACTTCATAAATATTGAATTTTACTACCATCGACATACTACACGTATCGCTTCTCCATATATATATAAATACAGAAAATTGGTAATTATCACTAGAACTGATCATTAAAATTCAAAAGCAGATAAATGAATAGTAATGACATTTATGCATTAAAATTAAACTAATGAAATACATTTAATTTCTGTTGTTTTCATGCATCTTACATCTGTGTGGACTTGTTAAAATAGTGCAGGGGTGGCCAATCAGCTAGAGACTAAGAGCCAAAATAGCTGTGGATAGCAGGGCAAAGAGCCACATATTATAAATATATATTTATATATATATATATTTATAAGGCACATATTATATATTTATTTTATATATCTGTACCCCTAAGGCACCCCCCAGCCTCCCTGCTCTAACCCAATGCCCCCCCACCCCCAGAGACAGGCACCTCCTGCCTCCCTCTCCAACCCAATGCACCCACACTTCCCCCAGAGCCAGGCACCACAGCCCCCCTACTCTGACCCAGTGCACCCTTTCCCAAGAGCCAGGCACCCCCAGGCCTCCGGTTTTAACCCAATCCCCTTCCCTTCCCCCATAGCCAGGCAGCCCCATAGCCAGGCAGCCCCTGGGTCTCACCGGAAGCCTCCGTCGGTGCCACAGCCATGCTCTTTTCCCTCCAGTCGCTGGGGTGCATGTGCAGAGCAGCCTTGAACTGTCCAGGTGCATGGCTCCGAAAGACAGTCGAACATTCCCATGAAGGCAGGTGCCGCCGCCCCCTTCCCAAATCCCAGACATGTTTTGTATTTTAAAAAGCCGTCCAGATGTTAATTTAACATGTGAAAATGAGGACATTTCCGGGAAAAAATGGACATTTGGTAACCCTAATAAGAGCTGCATTTCTATGAGCAAAGAGCCGCATGTGGCTCAAGAGCCGTGGGTTGGTCACTCCTGAAATAGTGGGAAAGGAATTAATTCACTATGCTGTAAAAATGGAAATCAAATCTGGTCATTGGGAAAATACTTTTGCACATAGCTAGATCATGTGATCTATAGCTATATCTATTAAACAATACCTGATGCATTCCTCCCGAACTGTGACAAAACATAGTTACAAGATATACTATGATATATCTAAATTTTAAAAAAAGACTAATTACTTACTGTAGTGGAAAAAGATCATTCTTGGAGGGGATAATTCTCCCTCCCCCCTCTCCCCCCCAACAGCAGTATGGCTTTATTCCCATTTACTAACTAATAGAAACTTTCTGGGGACAAAGGCCCCTGAACCTGCAGCATTAGTATTTTTGGTAATTATACACAACCATAACCCTAAGCCTGCACTTTGATCAATGTGCACTATCTAATCACTGTGCTAAATAAATAATTATTTTAGTTAAAGCATAGGATTATATCTAATTGATGTCTCTTTTTGGCTGTACTGGGTGACAAAAGTTGAGAAGCAGTCTGAGTCATTTCAATACTACCTTACTGATGGGATATTATTTACAATAACTCATTTGAAGAATCCCTTCTCAACTCTATATTGGCCATTAAAGTGTCAGCCTTGCTAGGATGGCCAACAACTTCTTCACATACCTACAAACAAAAAAAATGCAGACCACACTAAAAGCAGCAATTCAAAGTGTGTGTCTACACTGCAATAAGATTTGTAATTGGCTCAGGTCAGCTGCCTGACTTCTGACATTACGTACTGCAAGTTTTTTATTGCAGTATAGGCTTACGTCAAGAAACTTCAGGATCATGGTGAATAATCAGGTGAACATGAACCCCCAATGTGACTCTGTGGCCAAAGGCTACAGATTCTGGATACACAAATAGACTTAAACATGCATATATATATGCATGAAAAAAATTGATAATAAAGTATTCAAACTAACAGACAAAAATATAACAAAATACAGTGGATGGAATTTGAAGCTGGACAAATTTAGATTGGAAATAAGGTGCAAAATTTTAGCAGTGAACTTAATTAGCCATTAGAACACCATTAATCACCTATTATGGTGCATTCTCAATCACTTGAAAGTTTTAAATCAATTGGATATTTTTTTAAAGGATGTAAAGTTTTAGTTCAAACATGATGAATTCAGAAAAGTCTTATAGTCTGTATTATACAAGAAGTCAGACTAGGTGAACACTTCTGCCCTTAGAATTTATGTATCCCACTGCTGTATGGTATGATGGTGATACTCTTAAGGTCAGATGTTTTTTCAGCAACTTTGTATGGCTCATTCTGGCTGAGGTGAGTTGGTGAAAGAGAGAATTAGAGCAGCTACAGCTGCATATCTCCTGACTGATAACTGGCAAGTCAGTTTGATTCTGATCTTTATGCCATCTTTATTTACAAAAGGAACATGACTATACGTGTTTCATTTGTGCTCCCTGTGATTTGGCCTACATGGTAATTCCCACGCCAGTGTATCACCTTCCCTGTCTTACCTCTGTGAGTGAGAACATATCCTATGAAAGTGAAATTTTTAACATTCTTACTGTCTCCTGTCTGAACACCACACTACCCAAGCCCATTTCCACTCAGGTGGAAGAATTTTGAAAGAGTGAGGTGAGGCCTAGACATTTGTAACAATGCCTTTGGTATTCTTTCAGCCTTGAGATAGGAGTCTTGAAGCTAACCCTGAGCCCCCAATGTCTTTATTTACAAGTTCCTTCTTTCCTGCTCCCCCTCGTCTGCATTTGCTATGCCGCTGACCTTTTATTGTTCCATCACAGTTCGGCTTGTTTTCTTTTTTTTTAGTAGGTTTGCAGGATGAGTGGTGAATGATACTAAAGAGCCTTCCTCTCATTCGGGATAGGGTTGTCATACCCATGTTAGCTTTAATCTAGCTAATCAAGGTAACTGTAATAGTGAAGTAGTGGCACCTCAGACTTAAATGCTGGATGACAGCCTTCTGTCCAAAATTGTGAAGAACCCTAGGTATGTACATGGATCGCTACATATTAGGAAGAGAACAGGAAGAGCCAGTGGTTCTTTCCCCACCACTTGGCTCAGGTCAAGGCAAAATGACCACCCTGAAAATCCAGATCTTTCTGGCACTGAAAATGTGCACACAAGAAGCACATATATTTCCTCAACATCGCATATGATAAGGGTATCATGAAAGACCCAGACTGAAGAAGGCAAGGGTCTCACAGCACACATGCTGGATTTTAACAGATACATGGGAAATGTGGTCACATCTGATCAAATGTTGATATAGTGTCTTTTTTTTCTGGCATAAGGAACTGACCCTTCACATAGCACAATGGTTCTCAACACTCATATCTCCTTCCAGACAGCCAAATGAATTCCTTAATCTTCCTTAAGTTATGGCTCTGCTCATGTCAAGCCAGCTATCAGCTCCACCATAAGCAGAAGAAGGAAACACTGAGATCACAGACCAGCTCACCCAGTACAATTTAATCTGAATAATGTCACTGTCACAGTTCTAGCAGAACACTCAGAAGAGTGCATGGTATATTTCTTTCAATGCCAACAAAGCAAGTGCTGTGCTTGGAAATCTATTTTGAATGTTACCACACTTCCATTGAATTTTGGTACCACATACCCAGCTCTGGACTCCTGACAAGGATGCAGGAGGCATGGGAATTGGTATTAAGAGGAAAGCTGTCTCTGAGGAGCTCGTAGAAGGAAGTGCCTTTTACCACACAGAAAATCTCCTCCTTGTGGTAGGATCCATTTTGGTGAGGTAGAGGGAAAGTTAACCAAAGCTGTTGTGACTGACTTGCAGTGGATCACAGTAAAGTAGGTGTTCTGCTATGCACAAAACCCAGCACAGAAAGAAGTTGCCTCTGTATGATTTAGCACCAAGTTCCCCAAAAATAAGCAACACACAAGAGGTGAGAAATGGGCCCTTTCTGTCCATTTTTTGACTCAAGATGAATGGTTCTCTGTGACAGGTGTTATCCTGATGGACATAAAAGGGGGGGGGCAGCCACCTCTCATGAAAAACAGAAATCATATCCTTTGAAAGCAAAAATCTGTATGCCACCCACCTAGAACCTGCTTTGAGATTTCATGCCAAGGAGTCTGCAAACTGTGCAGGAGCATTGGTGTGTGTGTGTTTTGTTTGAAAAGCTAAAGAGTAACAACTAACTGCTAGGATTTTTTACAAGACCTTTTCCAGGGGGCTTATATAGAACTCCTTCTCCAGTTCTGGGAGAACTCTTTATCCAGTTTTGTGGAATCCAAATAATCAGTTTGAATTGGGCCTTACATGCACTCAAGTTTGTTTATGGAATTTCATAAAGCTAAACCTGAGGTGATTAGACTCAGGCATAGAGGCCCGGTTAGGGTGCACTACATCCCCAAAGTACATAATTACAAATTTGATTACACAAACATTATAAAACACAAACACATGCACATTATATTTTACTTTGCATTATACACTGTCAGAGCATAAACTGTCACAGAATATTTCCCAGAGCCCAAAGCTCTACTCCAGACAATTAAACCCCTGCACATTATATTACTAATTTTGTGCAACAATCCCTATCTATACCATAACTTTTGCATGAGCTACAACGTATGTTTGCAGCATAATTAGATGGACTACAAGGGAGAGAAAAATGAGTGCATCATAAAATGTTATAATCATAATTGTTATATTCCTTTGTCAAATTTTTACTTCATATCAAATCCAAGAAACTGCTGCTTCACAATGAAATAAAAATTTAGCCAGGAAATGTTCTTTGCTGACGGCATTGGATCATAGGCTAGCAGGTTCCCAGGTGAGCTAAGAGATAATGGGAAGGTTATTTCATTTTTAAATCCAGTTTTTTGAGTTCTAATTTATTTCTTGAACATGTAAAACTAATAGGGTGTAGTTCGAGTATAGTTTTCACTGACATGGAAGTACAAACTAGGTGGCTCAATTTTTTCTTGCAATTAAAGTTGTATTACCAATACAGATTCCACAGGTTTCCCTAAACCCACCTTGCTTAAAAATGATATCGCTCTTTGTCATCCACTTCTATATCATGTGTGGTGGGAAAGAAGTTGGGGGTAGATACTGGAAACCAGAAGTCTTCACAGGAGCATTGATAAGGTTTTATTCTGGTGTCTGTGATGTTAGTAGTTTTTTATATTAATAAAGTCTGTATCTGTGGATAGACCAATAGAAGAGATTCACTGATAGATCATTTTATTTTTTTATTTCCCTGTTTCTAAAGTCTGATGATATGAATACGGTATAATAAGTTTAGAGAAACTTTACAAATAATACTTTACATATCACTCATAGATAAAATATATATTAAGGATTCATCCTCACATTAATGATCCTTTTCCTTTCATCTTGGTAGTTCAATGTTCCATCAAATAAATAGTTCTAGATCCTCCTGGTACTTTGTGTCATTTCAGGTAACACATATTTGGCTCATTCTAGAATAGTCTGAACTATATTACAGGTTGAACTTCCCAAATCTGGGACTCTCTGGTCCGGCAACATCCATGGTCTGGCATAGATGTTACTGGAGCAAAGAACCCCAAGAGCAGGAGCCAGCCAAGAGAATGCAGAGTTTGTGGAGTCCCAGCTGGTCCAGCAACAGTTGGGCAGGGGAAGCCCGAAGTCAGCAGGTCCAGGCGGCATTGGGGAGCCTCCTCCCTGGCCAGGGAACCCTGGTGTCAGTGGTGTCAGATGGCTGGAGAGTCCCTGGCAGCAGGGCTGGTGACAGCTGGGGAACCCCAGGACCGCCCCCCGCAAGTAGCAATGGGGCTGGGATGGCCAGGCAACCCTGATTGGGAAACCTCGGTGGCAGAGGGGACAGGCAGCAGCTCGGGAGCTCCAGCTGGGGAACCCTGGCTGTGGGACCAGGTAGCACCTGTGGAGTCCTGCCCCAGCAGGGGAACCCCTGATGTCAGTGGGACCAGGAAACATCAGGGATCCTCCACCCTGACCAGTGGCCGGGGACAGGGCTGGGAAACCACAAGGAACTGCCAGAGATAGCCTTGACCTTCCCTGGTCCGGCAAATTCCCTGGTCTGGGAGGGCTCAGGTCCTGAGGGTGCCAGACCAGGGAGATCCAACCTATAACATTTAGCCAATGCCCCTCCTCCCCCAAATAGCATCATCTTCTTACATATGACAAAATTATTATTGACATTGGGCCATCTCATAACTTGGGCAAATGGAGAGCAAGTAATATATTGCATAATATGTTTGCAATATCAAACTGCCCATGATAGTGTCTTTCAAATGAAATCTAGCTAAAACAAACAATATGACACTTTAAAACATCTGGAAATGAACAGGAAAATAATCCAACCAATTTAATTTATGCTGAAACTATTTCAGAATTTTTACTATACATTTAATAAAAGATATAGAAAACAAAGGACAAAACAAGGAACACAATTAGGAATGCAGGATGGAATAAGGTAGAGAGATTGGGTAGGGTCTCTTATTTTTTAAAATTAATGGTTTCAATTAATGAAGAGGGTTTTTTTTAAGGAAATACACTTTTATTTTGTGGCACTATCAATCAGCAGAAATTTAGACAGCTTGGGAGTTTAGGCATATCTAAGATAAGGCTACAGTTCAGCATGGATTTTAAAGATTTATGCTTTGGATTTGTGTACCTGAAATGGCAGTTAGGTTCCTACATCCTAATTTGGATCTAGCCCAAAAGGAGCCTAATTGCCATTTCACTTACAAAACCTCTAATAAGCAGTGTAGTCCCATATTCCAAACTAGTCATCTTTCTAGTTTCTCTTTACTGATTGTTGAATCCTGAGTGTTTTTCAATTGCTTCCTCTGCTAATCCCTCACTAGCCTACCCTTATGTGAATTGTTAGGTCATGAGCTGATAAATTAATTAAATAAATTGAAGCTCATGGCCTAATACATTTGTTAGTCTCTAAGGGCATGCCTAGACTTGCTTTCACTTTCGAAAGAAGATATGCAAATTTGGCATGAATTTGCATATCTTCTTCCTATCGCTTTTTCAAAAGAGGTTCTTTCGAAAAAGAAAGTAGTCTAGACACGGTGCATTTGAGAAAAAAACCCTTTTTAAAAAGAACTGTGTAAACCTCATTTTTTTAGGAAGAACGGTTCTTTCAAAAAAGGGGTTTTTCTCGAATGAACCGCATATAGACTACATTCTTTTGTGAAAGAACCTCTTTCGAAAAGGTGATTGGAAGAAAATATGAAAATTTGCACCAAATTTGCAGATCTTCTTTTGAAAGTGGGAGCAAGTCTAGACGTGCCCTAATGTGCCACAGGACTGCTTGTTGTTTTTACCTTTACAGACCAACATTTTATGTGAATTATGAAGATCATCACAAGCTCCTTGCATTATATATCTTTTTAAATCTCACTAATGTCCCCTCAAAGCACTGCAGGGAACTTCTCAACAAAGTCTATGAAACAAAGTACATTTTGGAGATAAGACAAAGCAAAATAATTCAGGAAAAACTGAGAGTGAACAGATCTTCCAAAGTTAAGGAGAGGTTTACCACTGACTTCAGTGGAAGCCAGGCTTCATCCTATCTGGCTTCAAGATTAAACTAGATGGGTTTATGAAGGGGATGGTTTGATGAGATAACATGATCTTGGTAACTAATTGACCATTTATTATCAGTGGTAAATAGGTCAATGGAGGGATGATAGGAGTTACTATAGAGAACTTTCTGGGTGTCTGGCTGGTGAGTCTTGCCCACATGCTCAGGGTTTAGCTGATCGCCATATTTGGGGTCGGGAAGGAATTTTCCTCCAGGGTAGATTGGCAGAGGCCCTGGAGGTTTTTTCCTCTGTAGCATGGGGTACAGATCACAGCTGGAGGATTCTCTGCATCTTGGGGTCTTCGAACTATTTGAAGGCTTCAATATCTGAGATATAGGTGAGAGGATTATTCTAGGAGAGGGTGGGTGAGATTCTGTGGCCTGCATTGTGCAGGGGGTCAGACTAGATGATCATAATGGTCCCTTCTGACCTTAAAGTCTATGAGTCTATGAGTCTATGATTTCTAGCTCTGCTCCTGCCTCCCACCCCCACCCCGCCTTGATCTTCTTAGAAAAATTCTGTTGTTGCATGACATATGAAAGAGAGAAGGGTTTTTTTGGGGGGTTAGCTATATAAAGAAGCTAGACTTAACATTAACTATGTAGCAGCTACAATTCCTTCATTTGTTACTAAGACAGCCTGCAAAAAATCACAATTCATGAAGAGCTACCTTGAAATTGTTTAAATTATGTACAAGAAAAAGATTTTGTAGCATCAAAATTTCACATTTATGGTTCAAAAAAAATCAGTCACATAAAGCCTATATCTAGACAAACCTAGACCACATCTGAAACACAAAACAGTCAATGGCTTTTTTACATTGGAAGAACAAACTTCATGACCCATTAGTTCTTTTCACTATAGGCCTTTCTATACTGGGAGTTATTCTGCAATAAAGCTATTTTCAACTCCTTTTGTGGACACTTTTATTTTGGAATAAAAGTGTCTTATTCCAAACTATCTTTGTTCAGTGGTTTACATTAGGTTCCTTTTTCCAGAATAAGAGCACCCAGACATGGAGTTCATTGAGAATGATTAATTGCTTTAGATTCACGCCTGACTTTATGCCAAATTAACTTTCAGGGGCAAAGACGTCCTAAGATTTTCACCTTTTAAATCTGTTTTTAAACCTTTTTCTACCTGACCTAACCTTAGTGTGACATTAATAGAAAGTCTAAAAAGGCAGCACCGTGAACTTTCATATTCTTCACAAGACAAGGAAAAAATGATCCCACTTTGGATTACATGTATTTTATATTGTGTTATAGTAAAAGTAATATTTTTAGTGCTGCATTTTATGTACAACAATTGGGTTTATCACAAGCTTAATTTTCGATTTAGTACTTAATCACTAATAAAATCATTTATTATACCCTTTACTCTGATGGATAAAGCATTCCTTTAAATAATCCCCAACAGCACTTCTCTGGGTCTTCATATGAGCATCTGTAAAATGGGCTTCCTACTAAATTACTTAATTTTATTCTGGATACTTAATTAGTCTATTGGACCATGTAAAATCTAAGTTATGTATTTGTTACCTTTCATTATCATCAGTAACTACTATATGACTGACCTATGTTGCTATATACTGATCTGTAAGAACAAGGCTCTTTATTCTTTGTACTCTGTAGGATTTCAATTATAATAGTACAGGAATAAATAGTCAACAGCTATGATCATGCAAATGTGCCTTGCCAATTAAGTATCATCCATTTCCTCAGTCTATAAAAGACTACTGACTTGCTATCCTCAGACAGAGAAGCATGCTGCTTGTCTCGATTAAAATACTTCCCAATTTAGCCAATTTTCCCAAGCATACTTATTTGGCTTAACAATAGGGAACAATAAATGTTGCTTGGATGCTTACACATCAACATATTTCCAAACCTTATTCAAAATAACTCCATTAATTTTAATGGGCCTGCATTCAGGACTAAAGGGCTGCATACAAAGTAAGGGAAGACATCAGCCCCATACTGCTTGCTAGTGCATAAATACTATGCTAGCTGTGCTGTACAGGAAACAAAGAAGATAAATACAATACATGTTCACTCATGATTATCTGGATCAGAAGTCACAAACATAGTAAAGTGGATGCAGGGCTTCCTCCTAACATCAGTGGAAGCAGAATAAGGGCCTGTATTATATGTGTGTAAATTTCAGAGGTATCAATGGACATCTACCCAGCAACATTATTTTGAAATAATGTCTAAATACTGTCAAGCTGGAGGACTTCTTACTCCGACTCCTGTAACCCTCATTGTATGAGGAGGAAGGGAGGTCGGAGGAAGAGTGCTCTATTTTGAAATAAGTGCTGTGTAGATGCTCCCAATTTCAATTTCAAAATAAGCTACACAATTGATATAGCTCAATTTCCATAGCTTATTTCGAGTTAAGCCCTACAGTGTAGACACACCCTATAGAGAGTTTGTGAAACTCTTTCTGAGGAATTCAATCTTTTTAGCTATCTCATTGTATACATTTCAGTTAAAGCATCTTCCACACTGATGCTGTTTTGTTTTGTTTTTTAATTTTTCTGCTACTCATTGTGTGCTCTCTGTCTGTCACTGTAATCTTATCCTTGTTGTTGTGCACTTAACTCATTCTTCATAATGAGAAACTTTAGCCTACTGACTTTACTGCTGTCTGGTGGTTCAAAAGTTATTCCTAGGATGAGGATTTTTAAGAAGAAAAACCCTCAGTATTGCTTCTGAAATATTAGAATACAGCAGAAAGATCCTGACAATCAATAGATGCAAGAGTAATAATCAAAGGGAAGCTTTCCTACAGTTGTAAAAATGGAAATCTTTAAAGAATTGAGGCCTAAGATACTTGGAAAAAGCTTCAGGGAATGTTGAAAGCAACATTTATACCGTACTAGAAGATTTACCCAGCATTGCCTGAGTCTGGGGCCAGCCTGGGGAGGTGGGGGTAGCCCAGCCCACCTGCCAGCTTCTCCTGGGGCTGGCGGGTGCAGGAATGAGGGCTTGGGGGTGAGGAGGGGCTCAGGGCAGGAGGCTGGGTGGTGTGTGGGACTCATCGGGGCCACTCTCAGCAGTGGGGACAGCGCTATCTGTGCAGTGGTGGGCTCTTGGGGCCACCTGCAGCAAGAAGGGTGGTGCTGCCAGGGCACTGGCGGGGGCTCCCCGGAGCACCTGAGGCCACACTACTCTTCTGGGGCAGCTCCCCAGGGCCATGGCAGGGGCCATGCTGGTCAGCTGGCCGTGGCTCCCTGGGGCCGGCAGAGGTGGTGGAGGCTGCACTGCATGTTCAGGTATCCCTACGCAGCTCTGTGCACTTGTATGCCAAGGCTGCTGCAGGGCTTCTCCCTGCCCCCTGCTGCATGTGCTGCTGTCAGCCAGCAGAAGGCTCCCTGCCCCCAGCCTCTGCAGTTCTTCTCTGGCCCCAGGGAAGTCTTTGGGTCCCAGTAAGCTGTGGGGAGAGCCTCAGACCCCCTGCAGGAGCTGCGCGGGGAGAGGGGGAAGGAAGTACCTGGTCAGAAGTATCTGGTAGAACCTGTGTGGGACCATCAGTTTTGTAGGACCACATGATTTATAAGGACAGTCCCATGCTGTGGGTCTGGGGGCCCACAGCATGGGAAACTCAGGGAGAGGGGGATCCCTGCTCAGTACCAGCCCGGGAACCTTACCTGTGGTTGGTGGCCTAGCTGGCAACATACAGAGCCCTTCTGCCAGCTGCTCACTTGTGTGGTCACCTCCCTGTGGTCATCCTGCAGTATAACTGTCCCTGCTAGCAGCCTCCTTCTTGTCTGTGTTATGGAAAACAATCCCAGTCCAGGGACATCCCATTTTCCTGGCACAACCAAATCCTGACCTTGCGTTAAGTTAGGATAAGAGGAAGCTGCATACCAAATTTGGTGGTCCGGATCTTACTGTTCAGGAGGAATTCCTGAACAAATGGACTCACTGACAGACAAACAGATGCACATTTCTATACCACAGGTTGAAGCTCTGTAGTCCGACAATATTTGTGGTCTGGCATGTTTTTAGTTAGCTGCATGTCTACTTATGGGTGTGGCCAAGTTTCCCGCAGTACCATAAAAGTTTGTTTACAGCCACCAGCCCTGGCTCTCCATGTTCTATGCTACTATTTAGCTCTAATTTACTATTAAATGTCTTCTAAGAGTCCAGTAAGCAGTGATAGTGTTGGAAATGCTGCCAGACAATGTTGACCTCTCATAATCTGGCAAATTGTCTGGTTAGGCACTGGCCAGGTCACGAGGGTGCCGGATTAGAGTATTTCAACCTATATATAGATACATTTTCATCTATCTGCAATAACTTATTTTAATTACTTCCATCCCCATTTTTTCAGTACCCGAAGGTAACTGAACAATCTTTGGAAAGAAAGAAAGAAAGAAAGAAAGAAAGAAAGAAAGAAAGAAAGAAAGAAAGAAAGAAAAACCCAGAGGAAAAACATATCTCAGATATAAAGATGCAGCGAGTAATGACAATGAGACAAGGTACAGAAGAATCTTTTCTTTAAAATGTAATTGACTCGACTGTTAATATTTTCCTAGCAAGATGAATTACCTAGCTTGGAATGAGAAAAGAAGAATTAATCCTGATTCTACAGGAGTGGGATTCAGTGAGACAGAATTCTTCACCCCACCATTCCTATATGAATTTATGTTTAGCTCTACTCCAAAGCCAATTATTTTGTGTTATTAGCAAATCTTGGTTGCTCATTGCATTTATCTTTTCTTTCTGTTGGCAGTACTAAATAATGTTTTGTCATACATTGTGATTTGGTCACTCTGTCATGATTTCTAATTACAGATTTCTCAGGTGAAATTCTGACTCCATTGAAGTCAATGGATGTTTTGTCAATGACGTGTCTGAATTCAGGATTTTACCCATAATTCTTAATTTAAAAAAATCTGTACTTATCCATGACAGACAAAACCAAATTGTGAATATGTAGAATAAACATTAAAAGGCAGAGATACAGCACAATGTGTCCTTACCAACATTATTTGTCCTCATTTTTTGACAGCATGGAAACTACGAACAACAGTTTTTAAAAATACAAAAATGAAAATAAATGGCTAATCAGCAAATGCAGTTTAAAGTATATTATATGCCTTAGATTCAGCATTCCTTCTAGCTGTAATTTTGCAGGGTCTGTCAAGCTGATTTTGACATATTGGTCAGGGAAGATATAATGTACAAGTACTTTAAAACTTTCTAGATTATAACCTGACAAAACTATTACTCCTTCATATATCCTTTCCTAGACATGGCAAATATTTAAAGCCACTGAAGACACCAATATTTAAATTAACACTATACTATTTTATTTAATTGATCAGTTTGCTGCTAGTGAATGCTGAAACTTTGGTTGGTTAAACTTAAAGACATCTAATTGACAATCAGAGTTCATTATTAAATTTAATATTGGTAGGCACTGCATATTACTCATGAACATTTTATGCAGAAACCACTACCGGAGATAATTAATACTTAATCTCTTGTTCCCATGTTATTCATTAATTTCCCATTGTGATCATTTAAAATGAAAACCTTGTCTGTAAAATTTATCGTTCGATTGGAACCATAAGAAACATATATGATAGATTTATAATGTTGCCTGCAGGGAAGTAATGTTGCTTAGAAACAAATATTTGAAGCTGGTGTAGCAATTAAAATGAAGGCGTGGCTCTGCAAGCCACAAAGAGGCTTGAAATCTGAGACTCCTGCCTTTGTTCTCAGGCTAGGAGTGTTGTAGAGAGAGCATGCACATCTCCACTGGGTTCCTGGCAACATCTTTTGATGCTCTGTAGTAAAGCCACTGTTCTGTTTAATTTTGTTTTGTTTTGAAACTCAGGGTCAGGCAGTGGCTATGATGGGAGCAGCATGTGGCTTTGTTTATCTGGAAGGATGATCAAGGGCTTCTTCAGTGGGAAGATTAACTGCTCAGAAATATGGGACATTTAGATTTGAAGAGAAAAAAGTTGGAGAACTCCTCTGTCCTGGGAATCAGATAAGAGTGGAGTCAGAGTTCCAAATTAGTGAAGTGGTAACTGAAAGATGCTTTTTCCTACTGAAAATGTTGTACACATATATATAAAGCCATGGAACTAAAAAGGCAGGTGCTCAATCTTACCTTAATTAAATTACTTTCATCATTCCTCTTCTTAAATTTCTTTTTTATATATTGTCTATTAAAATTATAAACTGTTTCATGTAGAAAACTGTCATATTTTATAAGTGGCCTGGCACATGGTTGGCATTAGCAAATATATTATTAATAATTCTGTCACAGAAACACTACAAAACAAAAGCAAAATTGGAAGATAAAATACAGGCTAAATACAGCTTGTTGTATTCCTGTGTGTATTACCAGTCAAAAGGCAGTGCTCAAATTGTCACTGAAATGTGGCAGCTAACCGGAAGCTGTGGAGCAGAGGCCTAGTGAAGTTTTTACTCAAAAAAGCCCTACCTACAAAGCTCCTGATTGAGTAGGGCGTCCAGCTTCAGTGACTAGCTGCAATGAACTATTTAAGCCAGACTTATGCACAGGAAGGTGTCTGAGGTGAATTCCTGGATGGCTACTACTATGGACTCTGGCTACTTACCTGACTCCAAAGCTCTTCCTCCATGTTGTTTCTGTTTTCCTTGCCTGAGAGCAATCTCTTCTTGGATCCTGCTTTGCTTCCTTGCTCCAAATCCCTATTCCTATACCAGCTGCTTTCTCCAGCTCTGTCCTTTAGTTTGGTACTTTTAGTTTGGTGCTGTATCTCTAGGCTCCTGACTAACCATGAGGCCTAACCAACCACATCCCAATCCTTACAACTGCCTATCTTGCAAAAAATGTGATGTTAATAAACAAGCCCATTTTGAAATAATCTATCACTTGTTGAAAATTGAAAATTTAAATTTCTGCCAGGAACTGCTTACACACTCCCTAAATAATTAGTCAGTTGATTTAGATAATGGAGAGGAGACAAAGTTTGTGTCTATACAAGTAAAGAGTTCTGTTCTTCCCCTTCTTTGAAAGATCAAGTTTTGTACTATGGAACTTTGGAGAAAATGTGTCTGAACAGCTCATACAACATAGGGACATATTAATGTCTTGCAGCACTGTGGCTGTTTATTAATGGGAATATTGATTATACAATGAGAGTATGACATTTGAAATAACATCTTAATTTCATTATTGAAGAGTAAGATGATCATCATCTGACATATTTATCAGTTGGAAATGAACCAATTATCTATGAATTAACCTCATATGGAATATGACCATGCTCGATGAAATGAATGTAAAGTTGTTGCTTTACAGACAAAACACACAGCTGGAGTTCGTGGAAATAATAATGAAGAGACAGAACCCTAGAAGGGGATTTTGAGGTTGTCAGGATGAAGTCTCCTGAATAACACTGAGATTCTATAAAAATAAACATCCGTCTTTCTTTTAGAGGGGAGATTAAAGTGACTATAAATTATTGTGGCATTTGAAAACAAAATTTTTTCTTGTAAAATTAGTCATTAGACAGCTAAAATATATCTGTCTATGTGTATTACACCTTAAAGCTTAGAACCAAAATGTTTTTGGGTACATGTTTCCAAACTATAGTCTTCTGCACTAGCAGATACAGTAGCTAATGAATTCTTATGCTAGTATGTAGGGGCAATTTGGAAACTAATTTTGATAGCTGAAGTCATACCTGTTGTATCTGAATAATTTGTGTTAGTTCCTAATGGTTTTTAGTCAGAGATGAATTCTCAAATAGATTTCCTTGACTTGAATGGAAAAAGTAGGCCAGAGTGCCCCTTCTTGGGATAAAGGGGAACGAACTCTCTGCATGATTTCCCTAAAGGGTCTTTCCTACTGACTTCAAGGAGGGAAGGAAGGGGGGTTTTCCCCCCACCACCGAATAAATCCTGGAGCTATCCACCCACCCTGGTGAATCTTAAGAAATGTGAGCAGTTCCTATGAAATCCATAGAATGCTGGGACTCACGGTACGGCAGTCCTTTGGCTTCTTGCCAGGTAGGTGTGCACAATTGTTAGGTAAGTCAATCCAGGGATTGCCTCTGAAACTCTACTCTTAAAAGAAATCCCCACCATGGAAGGGCTGTGCTATGCCACCGAACAATTCTGCAGTGTTAAAAAGAGCTTTCCTGAAAAATGCAGTTTGCTGTGACCACATGACTGTCCTGCCATTGTGAGGTATTTAGAGTTATGGAAATTGTTCAGTAAGAATGCTGTGTATACGAGGGTTTGTAAATCTTTATATTGTATTTTATTCAGTTTTCTTGAGTGGTAAATCCTGTTATTTTGAGTTTAGTATTTGAAAAGGGATGCCACCTCATACAAGGGTGGGCTAACTAACCCCGTCACATTGGCCCTTGCTTCAACCACTATTTATTGGGTAAATAAAAATCATGAACAAAATAAAGTTGTTTCTTAGCTAGACCTGGGCTATAGTTCTCACAGGATTTTTCCCTCACCACTTTTAGCACCACTAGGTATTTTTTTTTGACCCAGGTATTCCCACAAGAATATTTAACTCCCTGCAATTCTCACTCCGCATGCCAACCACCTGAGAGTCACATGAAAGCTAGATTATTTCCCCTGTTTCAGGTGCTAATATAGGAGCACACCTATTGTTCTCTGAGGCTGTGTCTAGACTACATCCCTCTTTCGACAGAGGGATGTAAATTAGACACGTTGAAATTGCAAATGAAGTGGGGATTTAAATATCCCATGCTTCATTTGCATAATTGCATCATGGCGCTCTTTCAAAAAAGCACCATTTCGAAAGTAAAACTGTGGTCTAGATGAGGTTCTTTTGAAAATGGCAGGCTTTTCGAAAGATCCTGTAAATCTCATTTTTTAGGAGTACAGGATCTTTCGAAAAAGCCTGCCATTTTCGAAAGAACCACATCTAGATCGTGGTTTTACTTTTGAAATGGCACTTGTTCGAAAGAGCTCCATAACATGATTATGCAAATGAAGCACGAGATATTTAAATCCCTGCTTCATTTGCAATTTCAACGTGTCTAATTTACATCCCTCTGTCGAAAGAGGGATGTAGTCTAGACACAGCCTAACATAAAGAAGCTCTTTTACTGACATTTACAAGCACCAGGGGTATTTCAGGCCATCACTTGATACCTAACCCCACGGCCTCAGCTGGGAAGAAATGGATGGTGAATGAGTCTGCTAACTCTGTTACCAGGCCCTTAGCTACCTACCTGTGCTGCTTCAAAATGGCCCAGATACTGTACACAGAGCGTAAAGAGATCATGAGGAGCAGGGTACTGGAGGAAGTCCAAGAAATTTGGAGGAAGAGGAAGTGTGTCTGGTCTCTTTGAAGTCACTACCATTGGTGGTGGTGGTGGTGTGTGTGGGGGAGGGGGGGATTACAATGAGCAGTCTTTAACAGAGCATGCTGAGTGGCCACAAGGTAGTGATTAATAGAGGGATAGAGGCTGGTGCAGCAGGCATAGCCATTGTTAGTTATGGTATTAGTTAATGGTGCCAGCTCCTTTTAAACTCTAATATTAGACAAAAGTTTGTCTAGATACTCCAGTATTAAAAACATTAGGGCTAACACTAGCATGTGGGCTTGCATTTGATTACATATAATCAGATGCAACTTTATTAAGAATCTTATCACATAGAGAACTGCAATTAATATACCTGCCACACACATTGTAATGGTTAGGGGGGAAGCAAAGCATCCACTATCAGTTTTTCCAATTCTTTCAAACTCACATATCCATATGAAAACAGTGGTTCCAGTTGAGTATCAGGAAACAATGACCTCCAAAAATCTACGACCTCCAGCCATCTGCCTGACTTAAGTATAATCATTTATGCATACTCCCAGCAAAGATCATTAATATGTATCAAGACTGAACTTGGGGAGAGTCACCTGAAATTATCAGAGGACTCTCCCCGATGGGTCACTGGTACAAACCTTGTAATTTAGCACATACGTTTCTGTATTATCAGAGTGACATGCCCTAGGAAGCCTATAACATTTCACCCTGGCTACCAACCGTCATCTTGTTAAGTCCACTGAACTCTCAGTCATTGTTACCCGCACTCAGCAGTTATTTTTCAAGACATACAATTATTCATTCATTTATGCCAGTTTATCCTAAATTCTAAGGCTTCATTTGACTAAGATAAAAATGTTGTAGCCCAGCCCTATAAGCTGTGTGCATTCAGCTTTAAACCATAAGCTATTTTAACCTATTAACTAGCTCTTACATCCAGCTTTTATATTAAATTAAGTTGTTAGTTACAAGCTACATGGGGCAGGAGCATCTGTTGTAGCTATAGTTCTGTAAACACCCATGAAGGACTGTGGACTGGTTATGGCAATTAATCCAGACAGGAGAGAACAGGGGACTTGGAAGAAGTGGTCAGACTCTCCTAAAGTCCATTGCTGAATAAGATTCCCCAGAGAAACTGACCAGAGCAATGCTGATATTAACAAGGAGAGTAGCATTTTCCATTAGCATGGGCACAGCAGAGATTGTACTCATGTGAGAACCTCAGCAAGAGAATGGGAAGAGCAGAACCTGTTGGATACACAGCTGTCCAGGAAGGGAAAGAAAAGGCCCTCTGATTTAGATACTGGTCCAGTGTTGGTTGGCATACAACCCTTTTCTTTTTCCTTTTTCAATACTGTGATCAGAACTTTGGTGGGAGGAGGTGGCAGCCCAGGAGCTAAGAGGAGGAGGAGGGTTGGGATGCTGTCAATTGAGTGGATTCCAGGGAAAGTGTCATGGGCAAACTAGGGGAGCTACAGGCTGGAAATTAGTGTGGTTACAGTACATAGCTATGCATCATCCCATGCCAGAGCAGGTCAGTGAGCACTCTGATACTGAGAGGGATACATTCTCTCTAGTGATCCTTTTAGCAGTAATCCATCTATCCAGGGCCAAAGAAATGGATTGGTGCTTCCAGCCAAATGAGCAAGTGGAAATGAGCAAGTGGAAAAGTGGAGCAGCATGGTGATGGAGGGTAATGTGGGACTGTCAGCAGGTAACAGTGATTTCCCTGATATGATGGGTATTAACAGGATCATCATCATAGTCTGTAATCACCTAAAGCAGCGAGGAGTCCTGTGGCACCTTATAGACTAACCCAAGTGTTGGAGCATAAGCTTTCGTGGGCAAAGACCCACTTCGTCAGATGCATAACACGGCTACCCCTCTGATACTTGTAATCACCTACTGCCTTTTGAGCTGGATTGACTAAACCACACAGGGGATTATGTTCGGCCCAGGTGGAAAAATCCTGAGCTGACTAGGGATTTTGACAGAGGTGTTTGTCCATATCCTCAGTGCTACCAGGGCCGGCCCGAGCCATTCGTGCGCCACGGGCCCCGGGAGAGCGGCGCCGCCCCCGAGAGTGCGGCGCATGCGTGGCCCCGCCCCTGGGCGCACGGCGCACGCACGGCCGCACCCCCGCCCGGCCTGGCAGCCCCATGTGGCGCCCCCTACAATGGGGCACCCTGGGCGGTAGCCCAGTCAGCCCGTAGCTTGGGCTGGCTCTGAGTGCTACCATCAGATTTTGCACTTGCCCAGCTCTTTCACAACAGCAAAAGAATGCAGGCATGTTAGTTATTTGTGATTGCTCCATATTTCTCAAAAATTACATGGACCTTCTGATAATTTGTCTGTGTTTTACCATCTGGTATGACATTACTGCCATATCAGGTTGGTCACTCAGCAGTCACATGTCCATGCATAGTGGTGGCAAAGGGAGGAGGCATGTGCTAAGGAGGTGGGAAGGATGCTGATACAGGGAAGCTAAGAGAAGGGTAGGGAAGTTTGCCTCTGGACATTCATAGTTTGCAAGATGTGGCATCAAAAATAAGAGAGCAGGG
This sequence comes from Rafetus swinhoei, assembly GCA_019425775.1. Lineage (NCBI taxonomy): Eukaryota > Metazoa > Chordata > Testudines > Trionychidae > Rafetus > Rafetus swinhoei. Next base: position 129,270,151 of record CM033424.1, read on the forward strand.
AAGGAGGAGGAACAGCTATGGCTAAGGCTAAGATTTTATCATGGTTATTTTTAATAAAAATTCATAGAGCCCATGACTGAAGTGGGTAGGACCAGGAAAGGGGGAGGAATGAATTCCCATGGTGGGGAGAATGACAGGCCAGTCCCCTGAGGGGACAGATCCCCAGTTTCAGCAACCCCAGCACAGACCCTGACAAGGGGAGAACACAATCCCACCTCCAGAGCTGTCTGCAGCTGTGGGCAAAGTTGTGCAGCATTGGTAGTAGCCGCTGTCAAGCCCTGGCTGCAGCCAAAGAGGGAAGGGTGTACAGCCCTGGGAAGCTGCAAGGAGGGCTCATGCCCACCCACAGCTGCAGCCCCCAGCAGAAGCCACAGAGATGAGGCTGCAGGGTCCTGTCTCCAGCCAGCTCCAGTTGCAGGGCAGGAATGCACAGTCCTGTCTCCTGATGCCCTAGAAGTCAAGGAGATCTGATATTCATAACATCTGTGACCTCTGGGACTAAGTCATAGCCTCAGTTATGACACAATCCCCTGAAGCTGTTAGAGAAGGTAAAGAAGAACTTGTCAAAGGGACTGCCCTTGTAGAGGTAAGTGGGGGTGTGTGACAGGGTGAGGTCACAGCCAACCCCTTGGGGGTGCTTCCTGGAGTGCTGACAAGGCCACTGCCACTCATCTTCCTGCTCTCTAGGGTTTCTTACTACCCTGTCCTGCTGGGCCAACTCCCTGGTCTCCCCCAGCCAAGGCACAGAGCTAAGATCACTGCCCTCTCCACCTCCCCTGAGGAGCAGTACAGACACTGAAACTCTTCAGGTCCAAGGAAAATGAAGTTTTGGGCCCAGCTTCCCGGGATACCACTCCCCAAATGGGATCAGAATCCCAAATGAATTATTTAGATGAGCCCCCTTTAACAATGAAAGGGGGATGTACACACTGATTGCTCCCCAGGTAATAATTATTTACACTGGACTTGATAGTAAATAAAAGTGATTTTATTAAGTACAAGCAGTAGGGTTTAAGTGGTTAAAAGTGAGAGCAGGCAGAGCAAAGTAGATTACAAATTTAAAATAACAGAAAATGCTTAGCTACTTCTAACACTTAAACTTCAGTACAAACTTATTACAAACTCACCTAAAACTGTTCTTGTTCCAGCTAAGCCTTAAAACCAGGGAAGTCTCCTTTTCCCTGGGGTCTTCACTTATCCTCCTGGGTGTGCTACACCACCAAAAGATGAAGAAAATCCCAGTTTCCTTTTGTTTTATAGATACTACCTTTCCATGGACAATTACTTGGTCCACCCCGACTGATTGGGGTGGACATGTGATTTCCTAAAACCAACCACTGCTAAGACTTAAAGTACAAAAGAGGTATTTGCAGATGGTCATCTAGATATTGAGGGTAACACCCTTGATGGCTTGCATTTGCACATTTAAAACCATAAAGCATTATGTACTTCATATATCTAAATACACACAAGAACGATACATACACCAAAATGAGATATACAGACCCAGTGAATTATGACATTAAGATTGATAGGTTACATAAGGCAATTTGTCCCAAGCATCTTTGAGTTATGCATATTTGTGTCCGTAAGTCCATTTCATAAAGCATAGGGGAGAGGTCCATCACACCTTCTCCCTGAAACTACTGCCTGAGGGTTGGACAGTGTCCAGTGTGAAGGCAATGTATCCAGAAGTTCACCTGGGCTTTAGTTAGACTGCCATCCAGCGCCACCATACTCTGTGCTGTCACACATGGCAATTTTTCCAAAGTTCTGGGCTCCTGTCCCCCTATGGTCTGAAAACACTTTGGGGTGTAGCAGTGCCCCCAGAATGTAGATAGCAATGTCTTTCTATGTATAAGTGTCTTGGCATTTAGCCACCATTGCCAAGAGATGGCATGCCTCAGTTTCCCCTTCCATAAAGCAGTGCAGATTAGTTGTGCCTCTGCTGCTATGCCCAGTTCTAAGCCCATGCACAGTCCTTACCTTAGAAGCTGTATGCTCCTGCGATCCTTTTGCTCCTTTTCCCATCAAGCCCAAAGCTTTTCCAAAAGCTTAAGCATGTTAGGGTATGTCTACACTAGCCCCCTAGTTCGAACTAGGGTGGCTAATGTAGGCATTCGAACTTGCAAATGAAGCCCGGGATTTAAATATCCCGGACTTCATTTGCATGTTCTAAGCGGCGCCATTTTTAAATCCCTTAGTTCAGAACTGACTGCCCGGCTGCGCGGCAGTCAGAAGTTAATCGAACTAATTCCTTGGATTCGGATTAACTGTTACACCTCATTGCAGGAGGAGTAACGGTTGATCCGAACTAAGGGCTTAGTTTGGATTAACTTCTGACTGCAGCGTGTAGCCGGGCAGTGCGTTCAAACTAAGGGGATTTAAAAATGGCGCCGCCTAAGCAAATGAAGCCCGGGATATTTAAATCCTGGGCTTCATTTGCAAGTTTGAATGCCTACATTAGCCACCCTAGTTCGAACTAGGGGGCTAGTGTAGACATACCCCTACATAGTTTCAAGAGGTTTGTCATCCATATCAGTTTCTTTGTGCTAATCCATGAGAGTTGCAGGAAAAGACATAAGTTTACCAGCAACCCAATGATAGAGTAGCATATCCACATGTGCATCTCATACCATGCTTTCTCTTTAGACCATTTTTGTTGCACAGTATCACCTCCCCCCTTTAAAACCTCTATGTTCCACAGGGTGTGTTCAGTTACAGGATTCTTTTTCTCATCACTACCGGCTGAGAGCAGCTCTCACAGGCTCTCCCTTGGAAAACCCTGCAGTCTTTCCTCTTTTCCCATTGGGTAAACCCTCAGGCTATGGCTACACGTCTGTTTTTTTTCCGAAGAAGATATGCAACTCATGCTTACATTTGCATATTTTCTTCCGATTCTTTTTGTGGAAGAGGTTTTGCCACTATTTGGTCCCATGTAGAGTGGGCCAAATGTCGGAAAAAAAACCCTCTTTAGCAAGACCCCTTATTCCTCATAAATCGAGGTTTATAGGGTCTTGCGGAAGAGGGTTTTTTTCCAACATTTGGCCCCGTCTACACAGGGCCAAATAGTGACAAAACCTCTTCCATAAAATGAATTGGAAGAAGATATGCAAATACAAGCACAATTTGCATATCTTCTTCTGAAAAACAACAACAGTGTAGCCGTAGTCTCAGTCATCAGGCCCCTGGAATTCTGCTGTGGTGGTGACCATGAATTACGGTTTGAAGAACAGTCCTGTTTTATTGGGCCTACACCCTGGACTGTGTGGGGAAGCACAGGAGAACATGGAAAGAGGGAGAAAAAGAAAGGAAAGTGAAGGGGTGAAGAACATGTATGCCAGTGGCAGAGGACTATATGCCTCTGAATGCTGGCATAAGCCTAAATCATGGAGTAGAGGAACTCCCAACTATTTTAAATTTTTTCCTACTACAGTAAAACTCCAATAGTCCGGCATCCAATAGTCCGGCACTCCTGATAGTCCGGCATCAAAATGGCAAGAGCCTAGTGAGTGAGCTTCGGCAAAAAATGAGTCACAAGGTAACAGCGGCAGCAGCTGAACTGAGCAAAAGGGTAAAAAGGCTTAAAAACTAAAACATTACAGTATACTGTATACAGTATGTACAATAAAAGGGTTAAGAACACTTTATATACAGTATATAATGTATACAGTATATATATAACCTGCTTATAGTACCTCCTGATAGTCCGGCATATCTGATAATCCGGCACCACCTAAGTCCCATAGGTTCCGGATTATCGGAAGTCTACTGTATTTTCTTTGTCAGGGGCAGAGAGGACATGATTAGGGGTGTTCCCTCCAACTTGGACCCAGCTCATTGGCTGATAATTGTTTTGATTTGTTGGTATATGATGTGGATATTTATGATGTTGCTCATTTTGTTTTGTAATAACTTTGTAAGCCTGTGGGCTCTTTCAGCATTGTTGTGTGTAAATGCCTTTGTGAATAAGTATAAAGCACAACAAAATTTCTATAAAATAACTTAGCTCAGAGCCAGATTCTTGGCCACCAGTGAGCTCCTACTAACCCCCCCCCCCAAAAAAAATATTCTTTTAAAAGGTCAGTCACCTTCCATTAGACCCTTATGTCCATGAAATCTTCTGTTTAATCTAGTGGGTCCCAGTGTAGGGGGAAGCATTTCCTGGCATAGATCCCTATGGGCCAGATCCTGGGTAAACTGATTTATCAACAACAGCAGCAGCACAGCTGCATACCACAGTCCAGCTGCGGCCACAAAGCAACTGAATGCACTGAAAAGGCTGCAGTGCTTGGTCTCACCCTGCCTGAGACCAAGCACTGTATGGCTGTGTCTACATTGGCGCGATCTTGCGAAAAGCGGCCGCTTTTGCACCAAAACTTGCTGCCTGTCTACACTGGCGGGGAGTTCTTGCGCAAGAACACTGACGTTCTCATGTATGAAATCAGGGCTTCTTGCGCAAGAACTATGATGCTCCTCCTCAGGAATAAGCCCTCTTGTGCAACTGTTCTTGCGCAAGAGGCCAGTGTAGACAGGCAACATGAATTTCTTGTGCAAGAAAGCCCGATGGTTAAAATGGCCAGCAGAGCTTTCTTGCGCAAGAGAGCGTCTACACTGGCATGGATGCTTTTGCGCAAAAGCACATTTCTTGCGCTAAGCCACATGCCAGTGTAGACGCTCTCTTCTGAAAGAGTTTTTGCACAAGAACTCTTCCGCAAAAGAGTTCTTGCGCAAAATCATGCCAGTGTAGACGTAGCCTATCTGTATTTTATGTTTCAGAGACTCTCATTGGAAAGTACTGACAAGGATACTGCAGTTCTGATATTCATTAATAAAGATATGTTTGTTAAATAAATCAGTAACATGTGATTTACTTAACATGTGATTTACATGAGGAAATGTAAATGACTATTTAAAATAATTACCAGTAGTGATAAAACACAAATACTGTGTTTAATAATCTAGTAGATTGTACCCTCATTAATTCTATTTTAAGGAAGACTGTGCTTCACTTATATATCAGATAATTAGTGTTGAATGCCAGGTAAGCAGAATGGTTAACAATGCACATTTTGATGACTGCTACAGAAGACTCAACATTTGAAAGTTTGACAACAATATATGTTTGTCCTTCACTCTTCATGAAATTATAGTGTGACAAAAGCGGAGGCAAAACTAAATCCCCAAGTATTTGAGAAGGATTTCCAGCTCTTGTTTCTTAAAAGAGATCAGTTATTTAAGTAAAGTTGGAGTAATGGCAATAATACGATAGTACAGGGGTGGGCAATAATTTTTGGTGGTGGGGGGCACACCAAGATTTTGGGTAGTGGTCAAGGGCTGCACTTTTCTGTGGAGGGGGTGCAGGGACTAGGGTGGAGACTGGGTGCAGAAGGGCGCATGGGGTAAGGGACAGGGGTGCAGGAGACGGCATGAGGTCTCAGAGGGTGTTTAGGTGGAGGAGGGGGTTGTGACCTGGGTCAAGGGATTGGGGTGTAGGGTCAGGGAAGGGGTGTGGATGCAGGAGTGGATTCTGGCCTGAGGGAGGGGTGGGGGTACAGAGTCTTGGAGGGAGTTGTCACCTGGGGCAGGGGGTGCAGAGGGTTTGGATGGTGATCTGGGGGAGGGAGTTGGGGTGCCAGAGGCAGGGGCTGGCTGGGAGGAGTTTACCTAAGTGTCTCCTGTCCGGCAGCCCCAGCCTGCTTGAAAATACAGGCTGCTCCCTCCACATGGCTCTCAAGTCTGGCTGCCCCAGTCTCTCAGGCCAATCTCTCAGCTCCGATTGACTGGCTGTTTCCAGCCAATAGAGCTGAGAGATTAGCTGAGGTCAGTTTTTATTGGCTGGTTGTTTCTGACCAATAGGAATTGAGGATTGGGCTGGGAGTGGGCAGATCTCATGACGCCTTCCCCTTTCTGCAGAGCAGAGAAATGCAGGGACTGTGTTAAATGCAGCAACTGCGTCTGCCTGAGAGTCCCGGCAGGGTGGTCTGCAGGACGGATCTTGTGGCTTGGTGGGCTGGATCCAGCCTCCAGGCTGTATTTTGCCCAGCCCTCTAGTAAATGCTAGTGGGAATGGGGTAGGTTTAGAAGATAAAATAAAAAAAAGAACAAGTTAAAAATCACTTAGAAATGTTGGATGTCTGCAAATCACCAGGGCCTGATTAAATGCATCCTAGAATACTCGAGGAGCTGATAGAGGACGTATCTGAGCCTTTAGCTATCATCTTTGAAATATCATGGAAGACAAACCAAAATTATTGTAGTTCATTAGCTCAGGCTAATCAAAAGTTCACCTGAGAGAAGTGACTACAATTGCTGCTATGTTTTATATCTCAGAGAATTCCCACTTCTCCCTCTATATGCTATTTATCTGCACAGTATAGTACAGCACACACTTATACAGAGATTTCTAATAGGTAGAATCTGAAAGCAGGCAGATAACAAAATAAATAACTGAGCTAAACAAGACTTCTTGAAACACTTGGAAGAACAAGAATGTCTTCAACCTGCTTTCTAAGGGTATGTCTACACTTGTACCCTATTTCGGACTAGGGATGCAAATGCAGGCATTCGAAATTGCTAATGAAGAGGGGATTTAAATATCCCGTGCTTCATTAGCAAGATCTCGCCAGCATGCTAGTTCGAATCACAGCTGATTCAAAAGTGAAAGTGCTCTCCAGGACGCGTTAGTTTGAACCAAACCCCTTGGTTCTAACTAACGTTACTCCTCAAAAAATGAGGTGCAAGTGTAGACATACCCTAACACGCACAGAAGTGGTAGGGAATTCAATAGCCTCAAGCAAACCTGACAAGCCATCTCTAGTCCATATTTAGAAATTGTTTATAAAACAGCACCCAAGGACCACAGGTTACAAACAGAGCAAGACAAAGTTTAGATAACAAGCAAGGTCATGGACGTGTAAATTCCCATGGGTTATAAAAGTGCAATAAGTTCAGAGTTATAGGGGCAGCAAAGTGGCTGAAAATAAGATATCTGATATATTTCTGCACTGATGAATATCATTGCCCCATCAATGTGTCACTGGAACTTCCTCTTGTTTAAAAGTAGCAGAGAGGTAGCTGTGTTAGTCTGATCTTGGTAAAACAAAAAAAGCAGGCATGTAGCACTTTAAAGACTAACAAGATAGTTTATTAGGTTATGAGCTTTTGTGGGGTAGACCCACTTCTTCAGATCACATTCCATATTATGGATTATCTCCTGCAAAATGCCAGATGCCCTTGATGCCTATTAAAGTCAGTGGAATTTGAGGGACTCAGCGCCTGAACCTATTGAGCTTTATGCTTTGCTGCCTCAAGCCATTGAGTTCTGATTTTTTTCAAGTATCCAAAAGGGTGTCACAAGCAAGACAGAGAAAAATTGTTCTCCTTGGCCTCTGATGATAGGACAAGAAGCAATGGGCTTAAACTGCAGTAAGGGAGCTTTAGGTTGGACATTAGGAAAAAACTTCCTAACTGTCAGTGTGGTTAAACACTGGAATAAGTTGCCTAGGGAGGTTGTGGAATCTCCATCTCCGGAGACATTTAAGAACAGGTTAGATAGACATCTATCAGGGATGGTCTAGATGGTACTGGGTCCTGCCATGAGGGCAGGGGACTGGACTCGATGACCTCTTGAGGTCCCTTCCAGTTCTAGTATTCTATGATTCTATGATTTTATTATTATGAATTGGTTATGTGAAACGTAGGTTTAATGCACCATGCAGACACCTGCATCAATTAGTAGAATTCTATGTCCTTATTCAACCTTCCTTCAAAAACTTTAAATAATCACTACATTTAGCAGTGCTGAGGATTTTTGTTTGTTTTAATTTCAGCCTACTGCTCCCAGCTAGTATACAATGCAAACAGAACTGGAGTAGTTCTTCCTGCTAAAATGGTCAATGCATTTTCATGGATTGGATACTAAGCCTTCTGATAAAATCAGGATAAAGAATAACCAGTATAGGAACAATGTGTTTTACTTAGCTCTCCCTTTCCCTGTGCCGCTGGCATATCATACCAGTTGGAGCGGAATAAGAGAAGAAATGGCTTACTCAAGCTGGAGAACCTTTAAAAATAGCTCAAACTACTGCAGAAGTGAGGCTTCAACCATGAAAAGTTTTGATGCAGAGCCTGCAGATATTTTTTGTTATTAAGCACATTTTAGTTCTGTGCATCGAAGGCTATCTTTGTTGATGTATTTCACCACACTAAGGTTAATTTCTTATGGGCAGGTTATTCATTTAGGCTATGTCTACACTGCAGGCTTTTGCCGGCAGAGAGTATGCTAATGAAGCGCTCACACTGTCATTTGCATTTGTCGCGCTGTCATTTGCATGTTCTCTGCCGATGCTTTTTGCACAAGAGGTTTTGAGCAAAACCAAACAGTATAGATGGGTTCATTTTGTGCAAAAACCCCCTTTTGAGGAAGATCCTGTATACCTCCTTTTTTGAGGCATAAGGATTTTGTGCAAAAGGGGGTTATTGCACAAAACGGACTCGTCTACACTGATAGTTTTTACCCAAAAACCTCTTGCACAAAAAGCATTGGCAGAGAATATGCAAATGACAGCACGACAAATGGTAATGAGTGCTTCATTAGCATACTCTCTGCTGGCAAAAGCCTGCAGTGTAGACATAGCCTTAGCGTGCATCTACACAGAAGGGCTTAACTTGAAACAAGCTATGCAAATTGAGCTATGTCAATTGCATAGCTTACTTCAAAATAGATTATTTCAAAACTGGGAGCATCTACACAGCACTTATTTCAAAATAGAGCACTCTTCCTCCAACTTTCCTTACTCCTCATACAATGAGGGTTACAGGAGTCAGAATAAAAAGTCCTCCAGCTTGACAGTATTTCATCATTATTTCAAAATAACGCTAGTTATTTTGAAATAATGTTGCTGTGTAGACACACCCTTATTGAATAAGAAAATATGGATAGACAAGGAGATATAGCAGAGCTTCATCATTTGATTCCTCCTTTTGTGTAAAATCAAAAGTGAAATTAACAAATCAGACAGCTGTTGTACTTTGGTTTTTCCCATACTAAACAGCTGGAAAGCGATCTTTAGGCAAGTTTTTAAAAAAGCTTTATTTGCATAACCTTAAATAATGCATAACAATTAGAATATAACAGAAATAACATTCTTTTCACACGGTGTAAAATAAAGATTTCCCCCTTTTATAGTCCTACATGTTATTGCATTTAGAGCCTATTGATAACAATAGTTTCTAAGGGTATGTCTACACTACAGCACTAATTTGAACTAACTTAATTCGAATTAGTTAATTCGAACTAAGCTAATTCGAATTAGTGCATCTAGACCTAAAAACTAATTCGAATTAGCGTTTTGCTAATTCAAAATAGCATGTCCACATTGAGTGGACCCTGAACCGAAGTTAAGGCTGGCCGGAACCAGTGCTGGCAGGGCATCAGGTTAGGACTTAGAGTGTGCAGCTGCTGCATCAGGCTAGCCGAGGGCTGTGCTTAAAGGGACCCGACCCCCAACCCGGACAGACAGTTCTCAGGGTTCCCCGCTTGCTTGTCTAACTCAATGAGGGACAGCAAAGCAGTCCTGTCTTGGAGTGCCCTGAGTGCCCATACTCGGCACATCACAGCACTCGGCCATCAGCCCAGCTGCACTTGCCGCAGACTGCCATCCAGGGGGGTCAATCAAGGGGCTGTCAGGATCCAGGAGGCCCTGCAGGAGAGCTTCCACCCCGAGGAGCCCGCAGAGCCACCCCAGTCCTCCCCATCGGGGGCTCGTACCCCAGTCCTTCCTCACCTCCTTCCACTTACCCCTCCTAGCCCCCTTCCTGATGTAAAAAATAAAGGACATGTGTGTTCAAAAATAGAAACTCTCTTTATTTAACAAAACTGGGGGGAGGATTAACCTCTGGGGAGACTGGGAAAAGGAGGTGGGAGAGGGTGAGAGAGGGGAGGGGGAAACCTAGGAGGAGGGAGCTGGAAGGGGGAAGCCAGGGGAAGAAGGAGGAGGGGAAGTATAAAACTATGGTATGCCATATCTTCAGTACTGTGTACAGATGTGGTCTCCTCACCTCAAAAAGATATTTTGGCCTTGGAAAGGGTTCAGAAAAGGGCAACTAAAATGATTAGGGGTTTGGAACAGGTCCCATATGACGAGAGGCTAAAGTGACTGGGACTTCTCAGCTTAGAAAAGAGGAGACTGGGGGGGGATATGATAGAGGTATATAAAATCATGAGTGGTGTGGAGAGGGTGAATAAAGAAAAGTTCTTCATTAGTTCCCATAATATAAGGACTAGAGGACACCAAATGGAATTAATGGGCAGCAGGTTTAAAACTAATAAGCGAAAGTTCTTCTTCACACAGCACATAGTCAACCTGTGGAACTCCTTGCCACAGGAAGCTGTGAAGGCTAGAACTATAACAGAGTTTAAAGAGAAGTTAGATAAATTCATGGAGGTTGGGTCCATGGAGTGCTATTAGCCAGGGGGTAGGAACAGTGTCCTTGGCCTCTGTTTGTGGAAGGCTGGAGATGGATGGCATGAGACAAATCGCTTGGTCATTGTCTTTGGTCCATCCCCTCCGGGGTACCTGGTGTTGGCTGCTGTCGGCAGACAGGCTACTGGGCTAGATGGACCTTTGGTCTGACCCAGTACGGCCATTCTTATGTTCTTATGTTCTAAGCTCAGGGCTCAGGGTTGGGAGTCTCACCAGACCAACTTGATTTTCATGCAAACCTGCTCCTGGGTTCGCATGTGGCCTTTGGTGGCCAGGCTGGCAGCTATTTTGCCCTAGACAGCCGCTTTCCTGTGGCTAGTGCAGAGATTGTGGACGTTGGAGGCCTCCCCCCAAACCTCGATGAGGTCCACGATCTCCGCACTAGACCAGGCGGGCACCCGCCTCTTGCGGCCCCGGGCAGGCTCCTGGGAGCCGCCAGCCTGGTCCTGGGAAGAGGCGGAGGGCTGGGTGGCAGCGGGTGGCTGGCTCATGCTGTGCCAGGTGCAGGGTCTGCTGGCTGGGTGCTGGCAGGCTTGCAACTGGCACTGTAGCCAGACCGTGCCCCTTTAAGGGCTTCGGGGCTGGGAGGGGGACAGAAGAGTTTCCCTGGTTTGGCCCAGAGTGGCCACCAGGGCAACCTGGGAAGGGCTAGCCTCCAACTAGTTCGAATTAAATGGCTACACAGCCCTTCATTCAAACTACTTGATTCGAACGAGGCGTTACTCCTCGTAGAATGAGGTTTACCTAGTTCGAATTAAGCGCTCCGCTAGTTCGATTTAAATTCAAACTAGTGGTTTGTATGTGTAACCCCTATTAAAGTTAATTCGAACTAACGGCTGTTAGTTCGAATTAACTTTGTAGTGTAGACATACCCTATGTGTTCTTGGGGATATTTTTTCCAGCATGAATTACTTTTGCATTTGTCAGCTTTGAATTTAATCTCACACATTCCCTGTTAACTATCCATGGCACATTGCATTCCCAGGGCACATTGCATTTTAGATTCAAGGCTTTAATTAAGTTATAAATAGTGATAGTTTGTAGTTAAAACTCCAACATAGTCACCACTATCATTTTCTATTGGAGATTCTCAAAATGGAGAGCAGAAACGAAATCAACCAATAGCAAGAAAGGAATGAAGGTCAGATAAAGTTCAGGCAATCCAGCTCAAACCTCTCTAAACACCTGCAGGGAGAGGTTAGTTTAGTTCAACCCACTCTAAAAATACCTTAAGGGAGGAGTAAGAAGAGTAAAACTGATTGCCTGGATAGTTGCCACCCATGCAGAGAAGACCAGAAACTGAATATTTCATTTCACAAATAAAATGAATTTATTTACAGTTCTTGCATATGTTTATACCTTGAAATAAGCATTTTGGTCCATGTGATGGGGTGAGCCAACCCTGCACTGTAGTCACAGGGTTTAGCCCGGTTACCCTGTCTAAAGGAGCCCTGCCCCCACGACTCTGCTGGGCATGCTCAGCATGTAGCCCAGCTATAAAAGCCTGTGGAGAAGCTCAGTCTGGGCTGACTGCCAGAGGAAAAGGACCTCAGAGCGGAGCTCCTGACCAGCACCAGCCAGCTGCCCAGAGGAGAGACAGCAGAGCCGCTCGTGTGAGTTGGGACGTCTCCACTCCTGCCTACGTGGAAGGAACAACCCCCGGGGCATTAGAGGACCCTGCAAGAACATGGGAAGATACCCCATTGGACCAGGTAGGAAGTGGCCCAGGGAGGGTGCAGGAGCAGCCTCTCCCACCTCAGGAACCTCGGTGTGTTTTGGATGGATTCCCCACCGAGGGAGTGGTGGGCCGTCCTGCCACTCACAGGGCCCTGGGCCCGGACCCGATGGAGTAGGGTGGGCCTCGGTCCCCCTACCGGGGTGTTCCCGCCCCAACAACTTGCCTTTGGAGGCCCGTCAACCCTGTCTTAAAGGGCCAACCAGTGTCAGGGGAATAGAGACTGGGGCCAGCGGGCCCTGCTTTAAAGGGCCGACTCATGACTGTATATAGAGATTCAGGGTCCTACCCCCGCCCTCTGGAGGGAGCAGGAAAGGCTGCTCCATGACAGTCCATTTTCTGTAATTCTTTTTTTTATGATGGCAAATAATTACACAGTAGAAGATTGTTACATTGTTAAATGCATAATCTCTTTCTACAATTACATCTACTCTATTAGTTGATGTTTATCTGAGAGGACTTCATTGTGTCTCTATTATATGGGCAGTAGAAATCCATGGATGCAGTTTGATTATGTGTGGTTTTCTGTCCCCCTACAGTGCCACATAGTGTAAATAGTGAGTCTGCTACAGCCTTAGCTAAGAGGTATGTGGCTTTTAGCTCATGCAGTAGAGGCTCATAAACTAAGCTGTTGAGGTCCCAGATTCAATCTTGCCGTTAATGACTGAGTTCTGTCACCATAACATTTGCATATTCTTTTGGTTTAGGGATCATGTAGTGGGGCAGCTGCCCCACTCTGGCTGGAATGGGTTAAAGCAGGCAGAAAGGAGCCTGCATAGAGCCCCAGCTGATCAGAAAGTGGCTTGCTGGTGGACCCCTGTTTATAAGGAGCTACTCAACAGAGCCGTGAGCAGTTAGGGCTTGACCAGGGAAGATGCAGGATTGATTTCCTGAGAATCACTTTGGATAGAGCAGTGCTGGGCAGGCTCAAGGGAGCAGAGCAAGAGAGGTTCTGGCCTGATACCTTCCAAGCTGCAGGCCTTAATACAAGGGCCAAGAAGGTACGAGGGTCACAGGGGAAGTGGCCCAGGGAACAGGAGGCAGTACGGGGGAAGTGAAGGAAGGCAGGACAAGGCTACTGCTAGAGGGTTCCAGGGCTGGGATGAAGAGTAGTGGGTGGGCCTTGGTCTCCCCTGCTCCTTCTTGCATTGCACCTAGCCACACTGAAGGGTGGTCTTTACAGACTGCAGCTTGCTCCTGAGGTGAAAGGCTAGACTGGGGCTGCAGTTGACCATGGTGGCAGAAAGTGAGACAGAGGACTGCTGGTACTCCCAGAAGGGGGCGAGAGACCAGTGAAGTGGGCAGTGTCCTGAGGGGCACACCATAGTCCTGGGAATGACATGGATCTAGAGCCAGAGGGTGGAGAGGGCACAGAACAGTGATGGGTGAGACACTGGCCAGAAGAGTGTAACCTGCAGAGAGTCAGAGCTATTTCCCAGTGTGACCACCAGGAGGCACCGCAGTGAGTCAAACCCTGTTAACAGCTCACCATAGATTTTAGAGGTTCCTATGTCTGAAGAATTAAAGTTTACTTTTTTATATAACACACACAAGCAACAACCAAACACATTTTACTCATATCTGACTGTGATGTACGCTTTCCAACTCTGAATGATTCGGTGTTCTCTGCCTCAACCTTCAGACAAGCAGACTGAAAGGGATGAACTGTACTAGTCATCTCAGGACATGTCTGCACTAAAGACTTATGTTGACCTACATTAGGCTGACTTACAGCCACCACAGTAATTCCTGCAGTTGTGCATGTCCTCACCAGAAGTGCTTCTGCCAACCAAAGGGGGCAGTGGGAGCAGCTCACAGCTTCCCATTGGGAGCCTAGCTGCCTAACGAGCTCCTGGCTGCTCCCCCTGCTCTCAGTTTCCTGCTCCCCTCCAGGAGCCAAGCCCAGAAGTTCCAGGAGCTCTTGGCTCTGCCTTTCCCTTTCAGAGTGGGGCAGCTACCTGGGCTCTCACCTTTACGCTTCCTGCAAGAAACAGTGGAGGTGCTGGTGCTCCCAGTACAGGACAGGAAGACAAAGAACTATGTGGTCCCTTGCCAAGGGAATCCACTTGGCAAGATTGGGGGTGAAGCTCCCAGCTGCTGCATGCAGCAGAGCATGGTGCCGGACCCCATTTTCTCAGCACAGTTTTAATAAGAGGAAGAGACAGATCACAGCTTCCATGAACTTTTATTTCCCATGGCCTGTCCATGACTTCTAATAACAATATCCACGACAAAATCCCAACCTTATTTATGTTGCATTCAATTCAAAGGATGCTTTGAAGGAATAAGACAAGGAATGGGAGGAGGGACTCATGAATGTAAAAATTGCTCAAAGGCATCTCTCACTATTGTCCTTGGCTCTGTAGAGAAGGTTAGAGCTATGGCTCCTGTTTGTCTGCACTGCTCAGCAGAATTGGCATGTCGGCAGAAGACATGCAGCACTCTGTAACAAGGTGATGGAGCAGCCTTACTAGTCGTGATTTTTCCAGGAGCTAAGAGAGAAGTATGTTTCCTGGAGCCTTACTCTGAGAGTGCAGCTTGGCTTTACAAAGTCCTCAATTCTATATCTGTGACTTAGACCTACAATCTCATCCTGAATTCTCAATCAAATGATTCTGTTTGTCTGCAGTATAAGACTCTCTTTTGCCCTTTTCCATTTGACCAGCTCCTCTCCTTCATCCCCCCTATGGTCCACTAAAAAAAGAAGCAAAATACTACTGCACTATCTACTGACTTTCAGAGGTGCAGGCCAGAATCTAGCTTCTAGACTCCTCACAGGCCTGATCAGTATTAGTTAGGTTAATGTACAACTTCTTAGAATCATAACATCATAGGTTGGAAGAGACCTCTCAAGGTCATCAAGTCCAGCCCCCTGCCCAAAGCAAGACCAACCCTAACTAAATCAAACCAGTCAGGGCTTTGTCCAGCTGGGACTTAAACCTCTACGGATGGACATTCCACCACCTCCTTAGGTAACCCATTACAGTACTTCACCACCCTCCTAGTGAAATAGTTTTTCCTAATATCCAACCTAGACCTCCCCCACTGTAATTTGAGACCATTGCTCCTCATTCTGCCATCTGTCATTACTAAGAACAGCCTCTCCATCCTCTTTGAAACCTCCCTTCAGGTAGTTAAAGGCAGCTATCAAATCCCCCCTCACTCTTCTCTTCTGCAGACTAAACAAGCCCAAATCTGTCAGCCTCTCCTTGCAAGTTATGTGCTCCATCCCCCTAATCATTTTTGTTGCCCTCTGCTGGACCCTCTCCAATGTGTCCACTTCCTTTCTATATTGTGGAGGCCGATAATTGGACACAATACTCCAGATGTGGCCTCACCACTGCCGAATAAAGGGGAATAATCACTTCTCTAGAGCTGCTGACAATGCTACTCCTAATGCACCCTAATATACCATTAGCCTTCTTGGCTACAGGGGTACACTGTTGACTCCTATTCAGCTTCTCATCCACTGTAACTCCCAGGTTCTATTCTGCCGAACTGCTGCCAGTCAGTCCCCAGCCTGTAACAATGCTTGGGATTTTTCTGTTCCAAGTGCAGGACTCTACACTTGTCCTTGTTTGAACCTCATCAGATTTCTTTTGACCCAATCCTCCAATTTGTCTAGGTCACTCTGGACCCTATTCTACCATACAATGTATCTACCTCTCCCCCTAGCTTAGTGTTATCCACAAAATTGCTGAGGGTGCAATCCATCCCTTCAACCAGGTCTTTAATAAAGATTTTGAACAAAACTGGCCCTAGATCCAATCCTTGGGGCACTCCACTTGAAACTGATTGCCAGCCAGACATCAAGCCATTGATCACTACCCATTGAGCCTGACAATCTAGCCAGCTTTCCAGCCACCTTACAGTCCATTTATTCAATCCATACTTCCTTAACTTGCTGGCAAGAATACTATGGCAGACCAAATCAAAAGCTTTGCTAAAATCAAAGTATATCATGTTCACTGCCTTTCCCATGTCCACAGAGCCAGTTAGCTCTTCATAGAAGCTAATCAGGTTGGTCAGGCATGACTTACCCTTGGTGAATCCATGTTGACTATTCTTGATCACTTTTCTCCCAGGTGTTTCAAAATAGTGATAGAAATGTAGCCATGTTAGTCTGGTGTAGCTGAAACAAAAAACAGAACTATGTAGCACTTTAAAGACTAGCAAGATGGTTTATTAGGTGATGAGCTTTCGTGGGCCAGACCCACTTCCTCAGATCAAATTGTGGAAGAAAATTGTCACAACCATATATACCAAAGGATACAATTAAAAAAATGAACACATATGAAAAGGACAAATCAAATTTCAGAACAGAAGGGGGATGGGGAGGGAGGAGGTAAATGTCTGTGAGCTAATGATATTAGAGGTGATAATTGGGGAAGCTATCTTTGTAATGGGTAAGATAATTAGAGTCTTTATTCAAACTTAGGCGTAAAGTGTCGAATTTAAGCATGAATGACAGTTCAGAGGATTCTCTTTCAAGTGTAGTCTTAAAAGGCCTTTGAAGCAGGATGCAGGTAATCAAGTCGTTGAGACAATGTCCTTTCTGGTTGAAATGGCAAGAAACTGTTTTTTCTTTGTGATCCTGTCTAATATCTGTTTTGTGGGCATTGATCCTTTGGTGAAGTGTCTGAGACGTTTGTCCAATGTACATAGCAGACGGACACTTTCGGCACATAATAGCATAAATTATATTTCTGGATGCGCAGGAATATGTGTCCTTGATCTTATAACTCACTTGGTTAGGTCCAAGAATGGTATCAGCAGAGTGAATATGTGGACAAAGCTGACAACGGGGTTTGTTGCAAGGGAAGGTACCGGGGTTGGTATTAGTGTGGTATGTCCTGTGGTTGGTAAGAATCATCTTGAGGTTAGGTGGTTGTCTATAGGAGACTATGGGTCTGTCTCCCAGAGCCTCTTGGAGTTTAGTATCCTGTTCCAGTATAAGCTGTAGTTTATTGATAATGTGTTGGACAGGTTTAAATTGGGGGCTGTAGGTGATGACAAGTGGTGTTCTATTGTTGGTTTTCTTGGGTCTGTCTTGAAGTAGATGGTTTCTAGGTATTCGTCTGGCTCTTTCAATTTGCTTTTTTATTTCTCCGGGTGGGTGGTTGAGGTTTATAAATGCTTGGTAGAGATCCTGAAGTTTCTGGTCTCTGTCAGTGGGATTAGAGTATCGTTTGGTATATATGGTTGTGACAATTTTCTTCCACAATTTGATCTGAGGAAGTGGGTCTGGCCCGCGAAAGCTCATCACCTAATAAACCATCTTGTTAGTCTTTAAAGTGCTACATAGTCCTGTGTTTTGTGTTTCAAAATGAATTTCTTGAGGATCCCCTCCATGATTTTTCCAGGGACTGAGGTGAGGACAACCAGTCTGTAGTTCCCTGGATTGTCCTTCTTCCCTTTTTCTAAAGATGGGCACTACATTTGCCTTTATCCAATCCTCCAGGACCTCCCTGATCTCGACAAGCTTTCAAAGATAATGGCCAATGGTTCTGCAATGACATCTGCACCCTTGGAAGTATTAGATTGGTCCCCATGGATTTGTGTATGTCTAGCTTTTCTAAATAGTTCTTAACCTATTCTTTCTCCAAAGAGGGCTGCCCACCTCCTTCCCATACTGTGTTGCCTAGTGTAGCAGTCTGGGAGCTGACCTTTTTCTATGAAGACAGAGGCAAAAATAGCATTGAGTACTTCAGCTTTTCCTACATCTGTCACTAGGTTAGCTCCTTCATTCAGTAAGGGTTCCACACTTTCCCTGACCACCTTCTTATTGCTAACATGCCTGTAGAAATCTTTCTTGTTACCCTTCACATCCCTTGCTAGCTGCAATTCCAACTGTGCTTTCCCCTTCCTGATAACTCCCCTGCATTCTCAAGCAATATATTTATACTCCTCCCGAGTCATCTGTCCAAGTATCCACTTCTTGTAAACTTCCTTTTTGTGTTTAAGCTCACCAAGGATTTCACTGTTAAGTCAAGCTGGTTGCCTACCATATTTGCTTTTCTTACTGTGCATTGGGATGGTTTCTTCCTGTGTCTTCAATATGGCTTCTTTAAAATACTGCCAGCTCTCCTGGATTCTTTTTCACCGTCATGTTAGCATCCCAGGGATTGTGCTCATCAGTTCCCTGAAGGAGTCAGTCTGCTTTTCTGAAATCCAGGGTCTGTATTCTTATGTCAGCCTAACTCATCTTCACTTAAATGTACTCCCATTGATGTAATTCACCACAAAACTGATTTACTATCTCTATCTATGAGAGGCATGGCACATAAGTTGATGTGTTAGCTCAACAGAGTGTCAGTGTAGATGCTGCATACTTTTGTTGACTTTTAAAAAGTATCCCACAGTGCCCTACACTGGCAGTTAAATCAGTGCAAGCACTGATAGTGATTCTCCTGGTATTTTCTTCAGTGTATTTCAGTAGGACTGGTGGCAGGTGGGGAGCCGGCTGGGAGGCTAGGCCAGGAGTAGAGCCAATGTCAATGGGGGCAGAAATGACTTTTCCCTGGTCCAGCAAAATCCCTCCTCCTCAGGTCCCAAGGGTGCCGGATCAGGGAGGTCTAACCTGTACAATGAATATTCCAGGGTTGGGAGGAAGACATGAAAACAAAACAATGACAGCTCATGAAAGGAAAATATATAGCAAAAAATCAGGATAGAATAAGTATCAATTCATCCTGGTGAACCTAGAAAGAATTTAAACTTGATTGTAAAGGATTTAGCCCATCCACACAGGAGTACAATCTGGGTAAGACAGTTCCATGATCTATAGTATGGAGGCCAATCCAGAAGTCAGATACCCCTTCCCAATTTGAATACACCTGTAACAGGGCTAGGACCCAAGGCCAAGAGGGCCATAGAGAAGTCTTCTAGGTAGTTACAGTGATTAGGAGGAAACCAGCTAATCAGGGGCCAGGAGGGATTATATAAGAAGTTACAGGACTAGAGTCATCTCACTGATGGCCCAGACCTGGAAGGGAGAAGGTTGGGGAAGTGGGGGATGGCTGGCTGAGGGAACAGCAGCACTAAGGAGAGCTCAGAGTGGAGAGATTTTGGGAGACTGTTAGACTTGAAAGTAGCTCTCAGCTAAGGGCAAAGGAGTTCTCTCCAAAAAGGGAAGCCCTGGAGGTGCCACTCTCATTCAGAGTGAGGCAATAAACTGAGGGAATGGCATCGAACTGACTGACACTACAGAAGGCACCGGTGGCAGCTCTGGCAGCCAGGGCCTGGGGCTAAGCATCCACATTGTGAGCGGTGGCAATGGAAGGTCCAGCTGCGGGGCCCAGGTCCAATACACCATGTGGTGAGCAGCAGTGGCGGCAATGGTGGGACTAGGGCAGGTTAGATGAGAGGGAACTCATCTAACCAAGTGGCTCTGAACTCTTGTGCATCCCCTTCAACATCTGCCTGATCATTCTCCAAACTGGATGGGATCAATTGCATTGTGTCAGAGTAAGTGGCTACAATGTAGTGATGGTGGTGATATCCACGAGTTGCCTCTTACATATGCACCACACAATGCATTGTTAAAAATAATCCTCTGAGAATGGTGCTTTTTTGGGGGGGGAGGGGTTCTACCAGAGCGCTTACTGCCTGCTGATAGAAAATTGCTTATTAATCTCCAAAGAATGAAAAGTTTCCATCAGTCTCCCAATGGAACTGGTGATAATTTTTTTAAACATTGTGAGTGACGTTAATTGTTTTCTGTGGTTTGTAAGAGCAGTAATCCCTTTCAAATGGGACATGAATTCTCAAAGTCATTTGCTTCAGTCCATGTGCTGTATTTACCTTTTACCTTCAAGTAGGCATGTTTCACATCTCCACAGAAATTGCAAAGGCCATCATGTCACTGAAGATTTAGGACTTGGGTTAGTGGTATCACAGTAGCAGGATACCTTACTTTAGTGAAATGCATAAATATAAGACAAACTCTGGCTAAAGAGACTATAGCTAGGTGTGGAAATCAGGAGGCACAAGACCATGTAAACCCATAGAGGAGTGACTGTGGAGCTAATGTGACACAGAAGAGATAGTGTAAGACAAATGTCCCAAGTATGGGCCAGGATGACATAAAACTAGTTAGTTGTGACTCTGCCACCTCTGTATTCACACTTAACACACTGCTGCAATGATTTTTTTGAACAAAATGTGCCTTGTAAGGTATCCGAAAATTAATAACACTCTGGTCAATAATACCATTATAGAATATGTGTTACAATGAAGCATGTGAAATTTTGGATACTCAAAAAATTTCAGTTTTAGTATAATGTTTCACTATTATGCTTTAAGGTCAGTGACTAAAAACTGTTAAACCAGGCTGTCGGGGGAGTTGATAAATGTTTTCACCAGGCATGGCAAAGAGGTGGAGACCTCTAATTAGGTGGGTCCAATCTCAATGACTGATTTATTTTATCCGACGTTGCAGGAGGAAGAAATAGTAGCAACTATCAGCAGGGAAGGAACTGGCATTGAGCCTTATCTTCCAAACCTTCTGATGCCTTTACTCAGCATGAACTAATTAACTTTATCTTGGGATACCCTTCACAAGAATACATTTCAAAGGTTCAAAGGAAAGAGGGAACCACAATGTAATCCTGGAAAAACAAGATTGGTTTCCTTCATGAGAAATGAGCTGCCAATCACATCTTTACTCCACAGTTGTTCATTAACAAAGATAGAAAGAACAAAACACAGGTAGAAGGTATCCTCCTCTTCAAGGAGACAAAGAAATCAAGCAACTTGACCTCTGTGAATGGTTCCTGGACAGGACACCGAGGGTATGTGTACACAACCGAGAAAATCAAAGCTGCCACTGTCATTCTTCCAGAATTTGAATTAGTGAGTCTAGTGAAAACATGCTAATTTGAACTGAGAGGGGCACTGTGGTTGATGCTGGTAGTCCTGCTTCCACAAGAAGTAAGGGAAGGTGAAGGGAGAGTGTTCTCCCTTTGACTTCCTGCAGTGTAAACAGTGCCAAAAATCAAGTTAAAGTACTTTGACTCCAGCTAGGCAATTAACATAGAAAAAGTTGCATATCTTAATTCGACCTTATCCCATAGCATAGACACACCCTCAGGGAAAAGCAGCAGGGGGAGAGGAAAAAAATATTTTGAACAAAGAATGTATCTTGCTAGATTGTGTTGTAGATTTTTACAAGTATCAGAGGGGTAGCCGTGTTAGTCTGAATCTGACGAAGTGGGTCTTTGCCCACGAAAGCTTATGCTCCAATAAATCTGTTTGTCTGAGGTGTCACAGGACTTCTCATTGTTTATATATGTATATTTTCACTCTAATTTGATTGTAAGCATTGCTGCTTTCATCTCTTTTATTTGGTGTCCCTTAATCCATGTTCTTTTGTTAAGAAACTTTTTTTGCTTTCCTTACAGCTGGATAATTTCAGTACAGTGTGTGCTTCTACAGGTTGGACATCACTGATCCGGTACCCTAAGGACCTGACCTGTCCTGAAGGAGTTTGTCAGAGCAGGGTAGGTCAATTCTGGCCCCTCTGCAGATGGACTCTGGACTTTTCAGGTCCATCAGCAGACCCAGCCAGGCTCCCTTTCTATCCCCTCTGGCTCCAGGTCTCCTGATCCTAGGGTGCTGCCAAATTCCATAGACAGCCCCAAAGCTGCCACTGCTGCTACCAAGCTCCACTGCCCTGAGGTGGGGCTGCTGCTGCTGCCACTGGGCTCAGTGGCCAGCCTGGTGACACTGGGCTTGGCTGCCTTAGGCCCACCGCTGGGCTCAGCAGCCTCGGAGTTGCCACTGGACTCCGCAGCCCCTGGATATCGCCACTGCTGTGTACAGCTGCCCCAATGTGCCACTGGGACATTGGGCTTGGCTGCCTTGGGTACACTGCTGGGCTCTGCTGTCTCAGGGCCGCCACAGGGCTCCAGAGCACTGGGGCTACAGTCAGGCTCCACAGCCAGCCCCGGCATGCAGCTTCTTGGTGAGCTCCAGGGCCACCTCTGGGCTCCACAGCCAGCCCCGGGCTCCGCTAACCCTGAGATCTGCTAGGCTCCTAGCTCCCTGGCTAGCTCCAACCCCCAGGCCTCATGACACTGGTCCTCTCTGGTCCAGGGGCTAGCTGATCCATAGTCCTGCCAGACTAGGGATGTTGCTGGACCAGGGAGTCCCAGACCAGAGAGATTGAACCTGTGGTAAGTTGGCAGCAAGCTCAATATTTTTTTTCCTGTAAGGGTCCAATGAGAGGGACTGGACTCTGTGTGAGGACAAAGTGGGTATGTCTATATTACATGCCTCTGCCGACAGAGGCATGTAAAATACGCTACCCAACATAGTCAATGAAGCAGGGATTTAAATATCCCCGGCTTCATTAAAATAAAAATGGCCACCACGCTGTGCTGGCTCAGCAGATCGTTCTGGTTACTTTCTCAGCCAGTGAGATTCTTCAACTCCTGTTTACATGTAGCAATGGGGAATTTCTACATGTTTCTATTTTGGTATTCTGGGTTTTTGTATTTTCTTGTAATGGGTTTCTTTAAGTCTGTTCACTTGTGAGTGATCTGCCTGGCTAATCAGTGAGCTGGCTGCCTAACAGTGATCCACAGCAGAGGAAGAGTCTGCCTGGACTCCAACTGAAGATTCCCTACAAGCCGGTGGAGAAATGGTTCAGACTCGGCATATTGTGCAGATCTGATGAGCAGAGACATTAACAGAGACTTTGGTGAACTAACCGTTAGCTTTTGGGCTCTCTCAGTTTCTTAACTGTGTTCTGTGTAGACTGACCTGTTCAAATTTTACTTTTGGTTTTCTCTGTTTTTTGTAACTGAAGACAATATCTGTGGGTTATGAAATAGCTATGTCAGGGTGGCCAACCCGTTCCAGACAAAGAGTCAAAATAGCAGTGGATACAGCGTGAAGAGCCAGGGCAAAGTTGTTGAGCCATAAAAAAAAAAGGACTGCCCCTTTAAGAAACACATTTTTAAAGGCTTTTTGGCCACATCAGGCTCCCGCTGGCCACACTATCTTGAATATGCCATTTTGAATGCCGTACGGCTCCCCTGCCCCAGTGAGCACAGGGAGCCAGGAGGCAGGAGCCATTTTCAGGGGCGCAGGGGCGGTTCCGGGAGATGCAGGGGCGGCTTCGCGAACTGCCTTTTCGGGGGGGGGGGAGGAGGAAGAGCTGCATGCGGCTCATGAGCCGCGGGTTGGCCACCCCCTGAGCTATGTTATCTTGTAAAAATTAAATTATCATTTGTTTCTTTATCCTCAGATTTTATAAAGTTATTTTAATTAAATTGAATTCTTTAGTTCCCTTTGGGAATTGAATGTGGGGAGGCTGATACTGTGCAATCCTTGCTGAAATTCCATAGAGACTGAACTCTGACTCCAGCTACTTTCTATGGGTACATCTACACTATTCCACATTTATTGAAGCAGCCTGTTAATTTGAAATAGATTTTGAAGTAACGGGCAGCTTATTCCAACATCCTGGTAACTCTCATCCCACGAGGGTTAAGGGGAATTTCGGAATAGTAAGTTGTTTCAAAATTTGGCACTGTGAAGACAGTGCCTAATTACGAAATAAGCTATTTTGAAATAGCGTTGAAATAAGCTATGCAATTTGCATAGTGCAAAATTGCGTAGCTTATTTCGAGCTAAGGGTGCTGTGTAGATGTATCCTATGGGAGTTGAGGGGTTTTTTTGGTTTTGTTTAGGGCAGAGAAAAGCAGTAAAGTCTAGGCCACCCAAGGTTACAATAACATGTATGTTATCATAGGGGCTTTGTGGGCCTTTATGAAGTCTAGCTCCACATCCTGTATTGCTGAGTGATAATGGTGCCTGGAATGGTTTACTGCTTTTCACAAGGAAAGCATTGTTGTGTCAGATAGCACAGGCTATAGAGTTAAAAAGGCACAGCAGTATCCCAGTTCCAAGCTGTATTTCGGGGATCCAATCACCTCAATTCTAAAGTGAATGTTGGTAGCAAGAAATGACTTGACTTCTAATTAACCCATGACCTGTATGTTTATGGATTTTTTTAAAAAAAGAATAGACACTCTGGGCAAGCATGAAGGCTCCTACAATTACAGTGTACATTTTACACTTGGGCAAATATGGAACAGCAACTGAATGTTATACAACACAAATCATACTAATGAGACTAGAAGAAAGTTGAAATGGTATATTTTAGAAAACCTAACTTCTCTCATGTAAATCATGTAAGTGTACATAATCATCTAGGCTGCGTCTAGACTGGCATGATTTTCCACAAATGCTTTTAACGGAAAAGTTTTTCCGTTAAAAACATTTGTGGAAAAGAGCGTCTAGATTGGCACGGACGCTTTTGCGCAAAAGCACTTTTTGAGGAAAAGCGTCCATGCCAGGCTAGATGCGGTTTTGCACAAGAAAGCCCCGATTGCCATTTTCGCCATCGGGGCCTTTTTGCGCAAAACAGTCCTGAGCTGTCTACACTGGCCCTCTTGCGCAAATACATTTGCGCAAGAGGGCTTTTGCCCGAACGGGAGCAGCATAGTATTTGTGCAAGAACACTGACAATCTTACATCAGATCGTCAGTGTTCTTGCGCAAATTCAAGCGGCCAGTATAGACAGCTGGCGGTCGCTTTTGCGGAAAAACTTGCCAGTCTAGACGCAGCCCTACTGTTTAGCTCAAAAACACAGCAAAGTGTACTTAGTGAGAGAGCAGATGAACCTTTCAGACATTTCCTCTGTATGAGAAATATTGAGGTCACTATGATCAGCCATTTAAAATTAAAATAAAATGGAAATTGCACTTCTCACTGGAGAAAATGTAATAATGACAAAAATAAAATGTAGAACAGAAATAAAAGGCTTAATCATGTCTTAATTTGTAGCCAGGGTTTGCACTGTATATCAGAAATTCACTAGAGTTTTGACCCTTCCAGCTGTCCGAAAGAGTACTCATAAAAGTTATTCACCTCTAAATTGTGCCCCATTATTGCACAGTTCCTTTGAGGAGCAGAGAAGCATATTTTCACTGAACAACATTGCTATACATGATTGATGTGGTGGAACAGATAAAAATGTAAAAGTGATTAAATATCCCGTGGTGACAATTTTTAGTCACTGATGTTACTGTGAACTGATTCATCAGTCAGCATAGCGACTGTCAAGTTATCATCCAGTCAGTACTGACCTGCAATAATAAAGATTTCTTCTTGTTTATTTTACAACTGACCTGTTTCTATAGGTATACGTCTGACCACCATTAAAACACTACTAGCACAAGTGCTCTAAATGAATGTCATCAGAAGAGGAAAAATTGGACTAATAAAAAGGAAAGCAATGAAATCTTTTAGGCTACTACTCACAGAGCTTCCTATTAAGGGAGGATGCAATTAAATGGATTAATTAGATTTAAACTGATAAATCTAACATGTGGAAATGTTGGTCTAGATCGGGGTGGCCAACCCGTTCCAGATGAAGAGCCACAATAGCAGTGGAGACAGCATGAAGAGCCGGGGCAAAGTTGTTGAGCAAAAAAAAAAAAGGGGGGGGGAGGGCAGGGTCGCGAAGACCTGGGGAAAAGTTTGTTGAGCAAAAAAAACCCCCACCATGCTGTGGTCTGAAAACAGATCCATCCTCGTGACCAGCCTGAGGAAGAAGTACCACACTCTACATGCCTGTCTGTAACAGGGGTTGGAGGCTAACATTTGCTACAAATCTTTTCTGACTTTACGGACTGTCTTGTTCGGCGGCAAAGCTGCGTTGGATGGGGCTTCCACGTTCAGGATGTCCACCATTGGGTTGGAGGCCTCCAAGACCCACTCAACCTGCACTTCCAGTCTCTGGGCCAAGCGCTTAAGCAGGTACAGATGGGTCTGGGAGTCCATAGAGGGCCTCATCAGGGGATGAAGATGAATACTCCCAAGTGGCCTGGTCCTCATGTTCCTGAGGGTGCTCCGAACCCCAAGACGCCGACTGCTCAGGTAACCTCTGAGGGCTCAGTTTCACAACTCCTTCTAATGAGGGTCTGGGAGACTCCCTATGAGCCAAATGCCCGTGGTCCGGTGCTGAAGAGCGAGGGAGTGGAATGGCAGAGGGAGGCACCCAGGGCCCTGAGTAAATGGAGCCCAGGTTAGAAGGGACTGGTGATATGCCCATGGAGTCCAAAAAGACCACTGGGTTGGGTCTTGCCATGGTGGGGGGGCATGTCTGCTGCAGGGACTACACCAAGGCACTGCAGTGCCGGGAGCAGGAGCAAGAGGCCATGGATCTGGATTGCAGGGACTCAACATCCAAGTCTAAAGAGTAGTCCAAGCCCAACCATGGTGGTGCAGAAGACAGACCTGAAGACCACTGCCAGGAGGCATTCCAGACCATGGTGGCAGGCTTGCCACAGTGCTGGGTAGGCAAGAGTGGCATCAAATGCCCCAGTGCCCTGGGCAGCGGTACTGTCACAGAGGTGCTTGGTGCCACGTGTTTGCCAGAGGATGTGGCCAGCGCTGGTAGGCACAGCATGGACAAAGGTGCAGGTGTCACTGGAGTCAGAGCTGCCTTTGAAGTGCAACAGCTCGCCTCCAGCATGGCTGTCATGGCTTCATTTCCACTCTGGCATGATAAATGCAGAAATGGGGGCCCACAAAAGTACCCCAAAACCTTATCTTTCCAGGCCTTTGGTAAAAAACTTCCCCCCAAAATGTTAACAACCTAGATTTTGGGGATAAAAACTACACTGCCACCACCCAAGTAATGATAAGAAAATCAGGGGAGAGATCACTTGGGAAATCTCACCCCTAAAGTACAAACCAGGACACAAAAATTAACCAATACCAGGTTAATAAAAAGAAAAGAGAAAGAACTTTTATTATCACCACAATATTCCTGTTGCAAGCATAAGGACTAGAGGCTAAAGTCTCAAAGTAATATACTCATGGGGAATTCCACCATGGACCCAAACTTAGTTGCAAAAGAGAGAAAACCCCATTTTAAATGCACAGACATCAGATCCCATTTCCCAAACAATAAAACCTAATGGATTTATCTAAACTTTACCCTACTTACAGAAGAGTGAAGAGTTTATTCTTGGAGGGAGACATTCTGCCTGTCTCCCTCAGTAGCTGGAGAGAAACTGCCCAGGACAAAGGAGAGGGAAAAATGAAAAATTCCTTTGTCCCAGTTTGAAATTCCTACCGACATTCCTATTGGCCAACTCTACCTGGGTTAGGTATAGTTAACCCCTTAGTCCCCAGGCTACTGGCCATCTCTCATGATCATGACACCAACCCTAAATCATAGATGGTGCTGGACAGCTTCTGGCCACACTGGCTGTGATTTCTTCCTGGAGGTCTGAGATAAAACATAGTAAATAAGTATGTGTACACCTTACTAGACTATAGAATACATGAAAAGTGAACAAAACCCCTCCACATCTGTGGAGTACCCATGACTGATATATTGAGGGTGTCCTAAGTAATTGAATCCGGAAATGCCTCTTTAAGCAATCAAACTCTCCATTTCAAAATCAAATTTAGAAAAGCGTGGGGTCTTGATCCAAAGGTCAATTGACCAGGTTCTGTGCATCCTGCTGAATACAACACTATCATACACCAGGCTGGGTCTTGGCACTGCTGAGGGCGTCAGCTCAGGGTGAATTGCTTAATACCAGGGCTACTTACTGCCCTCAACTGGAGTCCTTTTCCAAGGCTTACACAGAGCACTTCAGCTGCCAACCTGGCCAGCAGGAAGCCTCACCAGCAAAACCCCTTAGACACTCCAGCTTTCCTGTGCCACCATCAGACTTAGGCCTCACATACAGATGAAAGGTTATAACACCCACACTCACCAACTCCAAACAGATCCTCCTGGTCCAAAGGACTCAGCCACAGTTCCAGGCCAATTTTCACTTTAGATCTTACCCACAAGAGAACGCTGGGCCAATCCTTTAGAATCTAAACTCTAAAGATATACGAATAAAAGAAAGAAAAAGTAAAGACTAAGATTGTTAATGAGAACACTTGTCATACATCAATCACCGAGTGCTTGATGCAGGCTGGCTAGTACAAACTTCTAGCTTAACAGTCTTTAGTGCCAGCCTCAGTTTCCCTTTTCAC
Organism: Rafetus swinhoei; assembly: GCA_019425775.1. Classification (NCBI taxonomy): domain Eukaryota; kingdom Metazoa; phylum Chordata; order Testudines; family Trionychidae; genus Rafetus; species Rafetus swinhoei. The sequence goes on from CM033424.1 coordinate 129,298,447, forward strand.
ACAGCACACCAATCCTGGGATGCCCCTTCTCAGGTTAGATGCTCCAAACTCAATTACAGGTATCAACAGTGAAATATCAGTATCACAAGTTTTTTTAACATACAGTGTGTCCTTGGGTACATTTCATGACAGTTTCCAAGGCCCTTGCACAAAATCATGCACATTGGACATTGTTACAGTTCTTAGTAATAGCAGTACAGTGGTTACAACAGTTGACATCAGCAATGGGAATAAACCCATAGCAAGTGGACTCTGACAATTTTGGGCTTCTAGATTTAAAAAACTGCAGTCTTCCTGGGCAAACACAAGTCTTGCCTTTTCCCCTTATCCTGTGTTCAAATTCAAAACTCCCTCTCCCAAAGACAAAGGGCTGGCTGGGTGTGTCTCCCCTGCTCACAATGGCTATGGAATTCCATTGCTCCCCACAGCTAATCATGAAGCAAGCAGTCCAGACCTTAATCTGGCACCCTGCTGTTTTCAATCTAGTTTTCCATCTAGTTTTCCAAGTGGGCCACTGTCTCACAGAAACAGGGCCTGGGTGTACTGGCCTGATAGACTTATGGATCTCTAGTCCCTTCACAGAATCAGACTGAAACCATTCATATCCCAGAAACACCTAGTCTCTGCAAGGAGGTTTAATGGTAGTTCAAATTAGGAGCTTTAATTTGAACTACCTAGTCCGTGCCATGTGTAGCCGCGGGCAGGTAGTTCGAACTACGGGCATTTAAAAATGGCACCTGCCCAGGAACATGCAAATGAAGCCCGGGGTATTTAAATCCCGGGCTTCATTTGCAAGTTCGAATGCCTACATTAGCCACCCTAGTTCGAACTAGGGTGGTAGTGTAGACATACCCTAAGAGACAAAGGGGTATAAGGGAGAAAGGAAGGAAAAAGATGGCATGGGGGGTTGATGTAATTAAGGCCAACAGGACACAGGAGGAGTGAGTAAATGAAATACATATGTGAGAACACTATAGAGAGAAAGAACAGAAGGAAAAAGAAAACAATATGACTTAGGCGTTTGCCTGAATGAAAAAAATCCATGTTAATCTTTCAGATTATTGCACCAGACAAAGAGATACTGAAGAACACAAAAGAGGTGGGGCTGGAGGGATACAGAAAGACAGAAATTATCCTGAAAAATGATGGAGGAAGATATTCAACAGAGGAATAAAAAAGGTTAAGTAATAAAATATTCTAATGAAATATCTTTCAGTAGTAGTTTATTCTTTCTAATCTGTCACAGCTTTCAAATAGAAAGAGGAGCAAATTGATTTCCATATCTCTGGGACAATTTAACCCTTTCCCAGGATAGTGCTATTCTATTCTACTGTTGTCAGGAATGATATTTTTCTGTGATTCATCAAGAAAATTTGAAGGCTGAAATTTTAGGGCCTTGTTTAAATTTTATTTCTGGAAACAACAAAAAATAGACTTCAGTGAATTGCGTGCAAAGTTGTTTTGCTTTAGACATCAGCCATGTTTTCTGTTGTGGTGTGGGTGGGTGCGAGCGCGCACGCAGAAAACTACCTGATTCCCAATGAACGAAGTGTTAAATGAAGTTCAGCTCCATCTTTGTATTTATACATTACTCCCCAATCATACCAGAACATCTCAAAACAGTACATAATAGAGCTGTTTTGATCGAACCAACACATCACAGAAGGTGATGGGTGACAGTTAGAACATCAGAGGGCAGTAACTATATCAGAGGCAACACATAACTTGTTTGTGTAAGAATATAAAGGTGTATCCCAGTGAGAAGTGAACACAAATGAAGCCAAACATCTAATCACAGTCACACGGCATGACATTTTAGGGTATCCACAGAGAATGTAAGTGACTTGCTCATGGTCAAACAAGAAATCTGTGATGGAGCTGGCAATTAAGACGGTCTCCAGTTTCCCTCTTAAGTTCTTTAATCACAATATCATCCTTCTTCTGTGTATCCCCCATCTATGTATCATCCTTATTCTAACAAAATGTATGGCATAAATCAGAAAACAGAAAATGCACAGGGAGAATTTGCATGCTTTTAAACTGTTATAATTATCATTATATTGGAGATTCTTTAAATTACTTTCATTTAATCAACAGGAAACTGCTGATCACAGACCAGGAGGGCTCATATGGGATCTATTCTACAAAGAGTTAACTTTGGTTTTACACAATACAGAAAAATGCATTGATTTCTGTCCTGTAGTTTCCTGCTTTGTCTTTGATCAAAGGCTAGCACTCTACACTAATTTTCCTGTGGATTTTGTGTCCCTAATGTTTGCTGATTCCGTTTTGGCTTTTGAAGTAAGCTAAGACCCCCCAACTTTAAATCTTTTTATCTTACAGATAAATATCTTGCATTTAAAAGATGTCTTAATTTTTTTACAAGAACAGATTTAAATTATTTTCATAGCTAGATCTGTATTTTACAATCAGCTTTACTTAGGATATCAAGTAAATTGTGTCATAAAACTACCCGTTTCATGAGAAATAAGTGTGGACAATTCTTACAGGCTATGATTTAATCCTTGGTTTATTTTTAAACGTGTAAATGTTTATTTAAAAAAACATTTTTGCAATAAATACACTCTTGGCTCAGAACCTCCAAAATAACTTAAAATATCACCTAAATTCCTGTAAGGATCTGAAACTTCCACTCAAATTTTCTATTGTGCTTATGTGGCTCCCCTTATTCTGCTGGGTGCCCTATGTCACTGGTTATTGAAGTTAGAACTGTCTGCTCTCAGCTGGTAGGGAACTGTGAAAAAAACAAATATAAAAATGAGTCTCAGTATCCAAGTCAACTGGTTTAAGCTCTTGCTGTGAAACTAAAATGGGCAGTGTAGACATTCCCATTTGGACAGGAGCATGGGCTCTGAAATCCAGCAAGGGGAGTGGGCCACTATTTACCCATCAAACTATCATATTGGAAACTGGGTCATTCCGGGTAGGTGGAGTACATGTCTCTGAAAGGTATCCTAACTTAATTTTGTCCAGTGCTCGGGTGTACGTTGGTAACTATATGGAAACCTCTCTCAAGGTCAGGTGGTAGGTACCCCTATGAAGGGGAGAGAATTCCCTGATAAACCAAGTTGGAAAAGGACTTAAGGAAAAACACCCCTGAAGAAGCTGTAGGTAGTCTTGGCACTCCTAATGTTTGATGCAATGGAAGAGAACCCTTTTTCTTTGGTTCCTTAATCCTCCATAGCCAAGGTGCCCCATGTGGATAATAGATGAGGGATACACAATTATGATTTAGGCAAATCCTTACACAATTAGGGATTTGCCTAAATATTGCTCAGATGCACATGTTTCCCTTTGATTTCCATCTTCAGGATATTTCACTGAAGGAGGCCATGTGTGGTCTCTGCTGAAAGTTAAGAACTCGGTTGTTATGGTTATTGAGCGGTGTATAAAAGGACAATATTTTAAGACTTATGTAATATGTAGAATATTGTGTTCCCAAAATTTCTGGAGTGAACCTAGTCACCAGAAGAGAGGCAGTTCTTAGAACTAACCTTTATCAGGGACGATAACACTGACATCTTTTCATTCATCCCACCAAGTGTATGCAGGATGAGCCTGTGCAATATAAACAAAGCAGTACAAGAAAAAGTCTTTGACGAGTGAGGCCAGGAGGGATGAACTGAAAGTAAGGAAATACACTGGTTATGAAAAGAAACCAAAGGAGGACCTACAAGGAGAGACTGAGGGTATGTCTACACAGCAAAGTTATTTTGAAATAACTTTACTAGCGTCTACACAGCCAAACCGCTATTTCAAAACTAATTCGAAATAGCGGCGTGCTTATTTTGAATTTGGTAAACCTCATTCCATGAGGAATAATGTCAAATTCGAAATAGCTATTTCGAAATAAGTGCTGTGTAGACACTTATTTCAAAATAGGGGGCCTCCAGCCTTCCCAGGGTGCCCTGGTAGCCACTCCAGCCTCAAACAAGAACACTCCACTCCCTTCCCCCTCCCTGGAGCCCTTAAAGGGGGTGGTTCTGGCCACAGTGCCTGTGCCAGCTCCAAGCCTGCCAGCCCAGAGCCAGCAGTCACTGCCCTTGACCCAGTGGCCCCAAAACATGAGCCACCAAGCCACTGGCAGCCAACCCTCCACCACTCCCCAGGAGCAGTCTGCCACCTCCCAGGAGTCTGCCAGGGCCCAGAGAAGATGGGCGCCTTCCTGGTCCAGGGTGGAGATCATGGACCTTATTCAGGTTTGGGGGGATGCCCCCAACATCCATGATCTCCGCACTAAATGGAGGATCGCAGCTGTCTATGGCAGGATAGCTGCCAGCCTGGCCACCAAAGGCCATATGAGAACCCAGGAGCAGATTTGCATAAAAATCAAGTTGGTCTGGTGAGATCCGCACCCCTGAGCCCTGAGCTTCCCCTCCCACTTCTTCCCCTTGCTTCCCCCTTCCAGCTCCCTCCTCCCAGGTTTCCCCCTCCCCTCTCCCACCCTGTCTTCTCCCCTCTCCCACCTCCTTTCCCCAGTCTCACCAGAGTTTCATTCCCCCCCACCCCAGTTTTGTTAAATAAAGTGGAAGGATGTTAGGGAGGAATGAAGCACAAGCCTCCAGTGGGGCAGACCAGGGAGGTTCTTAGTGCTCCTCAGGGTGGAAGCTCTCCCGCAGGGCCTCCTGGATACTGACAGCCCCCCGATGGAACTCCTGGATGGCAGCCTGCAGAAAGTGCAGCCAGGCTCTCAGTGTGGACACGCTATTTCAAAATAGCAAAACGCTATCTCGAAATGCATTTTGTGTGTAGACGCATCATTTCAAAATAACTTGTTTCGAATTAACTATAAGATATTTCGAAATAATGCTGTAGTGTAGGCATACCCTGAGGGATTTCGGCTTATTTAGTCCACAGAAGAGAAGAATGAGGGGGGATTTGATAGTAACCTTCAACTTCCTGAAGGGAGGTTCCAAAGAGGATGGAGAGAGGCTGTTCTCAATAGTGACGGATGGCAGAACAAGGAGAAATGGTCTCAAGTTACAGCGGGGCAGATCTAGTTTGGATATTAGGAAAATCTATTTCACTAGGAGGGTGGTGAAGCACTGGAATGGGTTACCTAGGGAGACGGTGGAATCTCCATCCCTAGAGGTTTTTAAGTCTCGGCTTGACCAAGCCCTGGCTGGGATGATTTAGTTGGGATTCGTCCTTCTGTGTGTAGGGGGCTGGACTCGATGACCTCCTGAGGTCTCTTTCAGGCCTGTGATTCTATGATTCTATGATTCAAAGGTGTAGAGCTGTATTAAAGGGAAATGAAAGGCACACGATGGCATCCATTCTGGAGGCAACTACCTGTTAGTATGAGAGTCTCATGAAAAGTGGAATCCAGATCTCTGGACTGAACAAGCACTGGCTGTAGTGATGAAAATACCTTGTTACACAGGAAAGGAAGTTGTTAATAAATATAGACTCTAGATTGTGCTTTATGTTTTTCTTCTACCTATGAATACATTTCCAACACTTATAAAGATTCAAATGGAAAGCAATTATCATGAGTTAACTTCTGTTTGTTTTTACTATAGCCATGACTAAATGCTGTGTGCTAAGGAGAGGGTTGAAATTAGATGAAGTTAGTTGTGTAGATGTAGCTAGCTATCCTATAGGTTCCTAGGAATCCCTCACATTTGGCTAAAGTAAGGGGTTAGAAGTACTCACAGACTCACTGCCTACTATTATTCTGGTTCGAGACAATGACTGGCCCCACCAGTTGGCCCAGCCATACTATTTAAGGTAGGAAGAAGGACAGGAAGTTGTCTGACCAACTGAGAGACTTCCTCACTGTCTGCTGCACTGAATTTGAATCTTGCTTTTACCTTGTTTATGGGTCTGGCTCTGACCCCCAGTTTGTTTATTGACATTGGCTTGGTTCCTGATCTTAATACCTGGACCAATAATTTATTGCAAGAATGGAAGGAGGAAATAAGCAGAATAATATATTTCCTGGGAAGCATAAGTAAGAGTACACAAGCTGGCCAGATCATCCAGCCATCTTGATCCCTGACTCACATGCTAGTACAGTGATCACACTATATTTAAAAGAAAGAAAATCAACTATCTATTTTACACTGATATTATGACTGCCCACAGAATTTATAGCATGGCATTCATACCATACTGAAGCCCAAGTTAATCACCCTGTAGATTTACCTTCAACAAACATTGACCATGTAATTTTATTCACAAATCCACCTTGCCCACAGAGGTGTCAATACTGTTTGTGAGGAAGAAGAATGGAAGGCTTTGATTATGTATGCTCTGAACCAAATGACAATCAGGAATCATCAGCCACTGCCACTTATGCCTGAGCTGTTGGACCACAGGGGAGGTGTCTGTGTGGCTTTCAAGGAAAGTACCATTTAGTACACATTAAAGCAGGGGATGAATGAAAAACTGCTTTTTGAATGAGTTATGGTCACTTTGAATATCGCATTTGGTTTGAAAAACACACCTGCCACATATGGGACAGCAGTATGTGGTTGTATAACTAGATGGAATTCTGATTTTCTCTGATAGTGCAGAGCAGCACACCATGCACATCCTTGAAAGGCTACACCAGCATGACCTCTACATCAAGCTAGAAAGTGCAACCTGCTCCAGTTCAGAGAGTTTTGGAGGTTTTTCCTGACCTCAGAGGGTATCAAGAATGACTGAACTAGGGTGGCCGCTGTCCTTGTTTGGATGGCGCCTTGGTGAAACATTTACGACTTGAAGCATTTCACTAACTTGCCTGTGAAAGGCTAAAATGCATATTCACTTTTGCCCCCAGACTGGTCCATCCTGATCCTACATAAGTTTTCACTATTTAAACAGTAGACCCCAATGTGGCAATCAGAGCAATGCTTCTCCACAGTTGTGGCCCCCAACTATGTGCTTTTTGTGTGTTGTGGCCACCACATGTTTTCTATTCCAAGAAAATTACCCCCACAGAACAAATCCATGAAATCATTCACAGGAAGCATGATAGTGAATAAAACTGCCTCAATCAGGAATGGTATTATTATCTCTAGGTGGTTTGCTATCCAGACCAGGTGAATGTCAATCATAAGAACTTAGAATATCTGTGCAGGGCCAAGGCCCTTAATCAACAACCCCTTTGATGGGCCCTCCCCATCTCCTTCTTTTATTTTGTTATTTCCTGTCATCTCAGGCTTAAAAATAGCAACTCTGATTCAGTAGCAAGTCTCAGAACAGAGAGCATCCTAGTGCCTGGAAGGCCCAAGCCCTGAAGACTCAATCATCCCCAAACCCTAAAAAAAAAAAATGATTTTTTTTAATGCAGCTCCTTATCAAGACCTGCTCACCTTGATCCAATTGGCCTCAATCAAATTATCCCCCTCCCCCAACAAATAAGAAGATTTAAACTAGAAGGCCTCTGTCAGCACTGTTCCCTACTCTGGCACTCTGAGTGCAGAAGATGGGGGCCCGCAAGACATCTTAAATAGGCTCTATTTACAAAAACTTCCCAGAGTCACAGATGCACTGGCTCTGAGAAAAACAAAAGCTGCCACTGTCTAATAATTTAAACCCTAAAAAAAAACCCAGAAGGGAACACTTGAATACCTTCCCCAGGGGTACCCCAAGCTCTTTTGCCCCAAGAGAGCCTGAAAAAAGAAAAAAGAGAAAACAAGTTGCAGTCTCTGGTAGCTGACCGCTCAGTCTTAGGCAGGCAGACACACACACAGACCTCCTGTTTCCTCCCAGGACACAAGAATCAAATCATTGCCTTAAAAAAAGGTGATTTTGTTAGCAAAACAAAAAATATATATACTTGATAAAGCATACTTGGTTGCTATAAGTGTTACAGAGCAACTGAGTAAAACGAATTAAAACACAAAGAACATCTCTTAGATAGTGAATGGGGGAGGGAAGGCATAGATTCACACAGAGAAGTTTAACCAAACAATCAAAACAAAGAAAACTACCCTGATCATGACTAAATATGCTTTTTTCTTCTTCTCACAATCTATAGTGATCTGTATGTACTTCAAGGCCCAGTTCATGCCCATGTCCAATATTTTTGGTAATTCTGAGTACTGCATCTGCTTCCTCCATCCTTTAACTTAGAATCCACAAAGGAAGAGCAGACCAGGTATCTATATCCAATTCACATTTCAGCACTGTATCCCCATTGGTTCTTCGGGTCCCCTACCAACAGCCTTGCTAGCTACCTGCGTTTAACCCCTTAGTCACTGGGTGCTGACCAGCACTCCTCCTGTCCATCACAGCCTCCAAGAGCTATAACATCTTTGTGTTCTCTGTTCCCTTTAGGGTTGTAATGTAGCAAGCCTTCCACAGCCATCAATCTGGTCATACGAATTCACAGCAGCTTGCCCCATAGTTCTTTTGGTGGTGCCTTATGCAAGTCAAAATACTGACCTAAATCATCTGCAGTAACACCTGTGCAATGTGCCACATTATAAAGAACCATGAGATAACTCTGAGCAGTTTTCACCATAGACTTCATAGTAGAATTACCTAAATCCTGCTGATTTACGGCAATCCTAACTGTTGTAGACCGCTTCTCCAAGATAGTCCACTTTGTTTCCTTTGGAGGACTGAAGGTAACCTTTCCCAAATATGTGGAAACAATTAAGGATGAGGTCATACCTTCACAATACAGGTTACTGATAGATAGTTCCCAGAGAAGTCAAGTTCATATGGCCTAACTGAACCACATCTCTTGCTACTTGCCTTTCTTCTGGCACATGTTACTGTATGGATCTTCTACAGTCGTGGGACTTAGAACTCTTTGAAATAATTTGGAACTGTTTGGCCATGAAAATCAGAAAGTTGTAACAAGTTGCCTGAAGTCTCAGCCTGCATCTAGCAGAAATTTGGTGTGGGAGAGAATTTTACACTATGTTATTTTCCCAGTGAGGTCGATATAAAATTTTAAATATATTTTCTTTTAGCTCAATAATTTTCTTTGATCATATTTATCAGTCTCTGGTTTTAAAGAAACAATCCCATTAATTTTGAAATCAGAATAAGTGGAGACTAGATACTAGATAGAGTGCTGTTGTGCTTTGAATCAGCTATCTTCAGAGAAAAGTGCACATTGGTATTCATAGCCATTAAAAGGGTATAGCCCACCAATTGTACCTCCATCTTTTGCATATATTTACTTAGCCTCTTGGACAGAAATCACATTCTGTCTAAATTCTAAGCCAGTGAGAAAACTGGTATCGGTAGAAGTGAAGCCCTACTAAAGTTATTGGAAATGTTTCAGAGGTGATAAAGAAAAGGCTATGAGCACTTCCTCTAAAACTGTCAGTACATGTTCTTTGAAATAAAATTCAGAAAAGAATAAGAGGAAGAAAATAATTTATGACGTTAATGACTGGGGAGGATATAAGTAATACAAATATTAAAATACTAACAAGGGTCTAATAGATGCTTTAAAATTAATGTTTTCTGATACATTTCTTATAGTAAAGTTAAAGGGAATGTTAGTGGATTATCCTTCCAATGTGAAGTGTGTTTTGTTGAATTTTTTACACAATATTACTCATACTCCTCTATAGCTCAAAACAGAATACAAACTAAGTTGGTTAATAGATGCATTCCTACAATGCAGGCATCAATATCTCCATTCTTATTTTGTTTCATGTTTTTCTGTTAGAGTTGCAGCATCTTTATTCTGCCTGAAATATTTAAGGATGGGGGTCCTGGATCTTGAATCTTATGGGCTAGCTAAAATCCTGGGAATGGATTTACGAACTTCTGGTTCTACTTCAAAAAACGTTCCAGCAGTGGAACAATTTAATTTCCTAGAAGTAAAGGTTCATGTCTCAGAGTCAAATAGCAGATCAGAAATCACGCTAATAATCAGACAGGACAGAATTTTTCCTTTTATAGTCCCTCAAGAATTTTTTTAGATAGGCATTCAAATCAGTGTAAAGCTAGAACAAAAAACCTTGGCATCCACAAACTGACAGCCTCTTTTATGTTCCACAGAGCTAATGCCACAGAACATGAAAGGCATAAATACTGATTAGACTCAGCTGGTGCCAAATATTGGTCCCAGCCTTGCCAAAACTCAAGCTGCCACCCATTGTATATAAATACAGCAGAAGGGTACTAGGAAATAAAATATTTGTCTCCTATAGTTAAATAACTTTTATAATTAGCTAGAAACTGGTTTATTTAGAAAAAAGAATAGGTCATGATTAAGGCTTTCAATTAATCACAGTTAACACACATAATTGCCTCACAATATTCATAGTTAAAAAATACTGTGATTAATCAGTTTTAATCACAATAATAATAGATCAATTGAAATTTATTAAACATTTTGGATGTTTTTCTACAGTCTCAAATATATTGATTTTAATTATAACAATACAAATTATACACTGCTCATTCCATTATTATTTTAATACAAATATTTGCTCCTTAAAATGACAAAAATACAAGTCAATTCAAAATATACAAGTACTGAAGTGTAATCTCTTTATCAAGAAATTACAATTTGCTAACAGATTTTTTTTTGGTACAGACTGCACTCAAAAACAAAACAATGTAAATCTTAGGAGCCTACAAGTCCCCTCAGTCCTACTTCTTGTTCATCCAATTGCTGAGAAAAACAAGTTTGTTTCCATTTATGGGAGATAAAGCTGTCCATTTCTTACTTACCGTGTCACCTGAAAGTGAGAACAGGTGTTCACATGGCACTTTTGTAGCTGGCATTGCTTCAGCTGCCATTACAGAGGACATGCTTCTATGCTGACTCTTCTCAAAAAATGTGTTAATTAAATTTCTGACTGAACTCCTTGGCAGAGAAGTTAGGTCTTCTGTTCTGAGTTTACCCACATTCTGCCATATATTTTGTGCTAAAGCAGTCTCAGATAATGATCCACCACATGTTGTTCTTTTTAAAATCACTTTCACTACAGGTTTGAAAAAATGTGAAGAAGGTACCAATGTGAGATTTCTAAAGGTAGCTACAGCACCCAACACAAGGTTTAAGAATCTGAAGTGCCTTCCGAAATCTGAGAGGTCCGAGATGTGGAGCATGCTTTCAGAAGTCTAAAATGAGCAGTACTAAAATGAGATGCACAAACTACAGAACCCAAATAACCAAAAGAAAAAATCAACTTTTTGCTGGTGGCACCTGACTCAGATGATTAAAATGAACATGCATTGGTCCATACTGCTTTAGATCATTATCAAGGAGAACCAATCTTAAGCATGGACATGTTCTTTTGAATGAGGGTTGAAGCATGAAGAGATATATGAATCTTTAGCACATCTGGCATGTAAATATCTTGTGACATTGGTTACAATAGTGTCATATGAATATCTGTTTTCATTTTCAGGTTACAAGAAGTGGGCAGCATTATCTCTTGCAAATGTAAACAAAATTGTTTGTTTTAGCAATTGACTAAATAAGAAGTGGGACTGGATGAAGATGCAGGCCCTAAAGTTTTACATTAATTTATGTTTGAGTTCAGTTATTTGTATATATAATTCTATATTTGTAAGTTCAACTGTCATGACAAAGAGACTGCATGAAAGTATTTGCAAGTGGTGAATTGAAATTAACAGTGCAATGAACTGTGAGTATTTTTTAATTGCTTCACAGCCCTAATCTTAATTTGTGTTTATCATCACCCCAATCATTGTCATGTATGTTTATTTGTTTCCCAAACAGACCTGTCTGCTATTGGACCAGATTCTCAGCTAGGGTACATTGTTATAGATCCAGTGACTTCAACTGAGCTACAACAATTTAAACAAGTTGAGGATTCAACCCTTTGTTTTTTTAATGACCCATTTTGCACTGAGTAGCGTGTGGGTAGGCTTCAGTAGGATACCATGTTGGCCCAAGGTTTATCTGCAGGCTTTGATTTGCAGGAGTGGAAGTAAAGTTTTGGGGTTTAAGAACAGTATTTTCCCTTCTGTTTAGGAAACCACATATAGTTTAAGAACTACTGCATCTCAAAGATAAATTATGATCATAAATTAAACATAGAGCTTGTGAAAGACACCAGATTGACACCCCACATAATTGAATCTTAATTTTATCCATGGCCAATGAATGGTCAGTAGACCATGCTTCACCATAAATCAGTCAAAACTGATCTCTTCCCAGAGTATCTTACCTTTTAGAAATCTGCAGAACAGGAATCTGTATTTCTTTCTTTTGTGTGTGTGCGTGGGGAGTGGGGGGGGGGGGAAGGGGAGTCGCCCCAGTGAACTCCTGAGGTTCCTACACTTGAATACAAATCAACAATGGTCCTTATTTATTGGCTAGTTTGCTGATTAACAGCAAAGAATGTCAAACCCGGTATTCATTTTTGGTATTATTTTCATACTGATAATATTAAGCTCCTGCTTGCTATGTGTGACAACCCCCTTCCCCTCAGGCTGCTATTCATTTCAACCTCCCTCCCTTCAACCCCTTCCCCCCAAGGAGGCAACCTTCAGCGATCACTGAGGCCGATGAGAAGAGCCATGCAGACCCCACACTTCACCCGGCAAGAGATGCTGGCCTTGCGGAGATGCCTCATCCAGCAAGAGAGTGAGAGTGGAGCTGCTCCCCCATCCCTGCTGCTTCCTATCCAGCCACCTTTGGCCCCGCATCTGCTTCCAGGTGCCAGGCCCCACCGCTCTGCGACATAGTGGGGAACTGCCACCTGCCCCAGGCCGAGAAGCGGCAGGGATGGGGTAAGCAGCAGAGCTTGCTGAGTGCCCTGCAGCCAAATCCCATCAAGGCAGTGCTGCCCTCCAGTGGGAGCCAGGGCAGGAGGCAGCTGGGTCGTGGGAGCTGGAGCCCAGCAGCAGGCAGCACAGTGGGGACCTGGAACCGCTCACCACTGGGGCCTCAGGGAGCCTGGAGTTCAGTGAGGAGCTACCGCCGCCCCGACCCTGAGAAGGGTCCAGCACCCCTGAGAAGGGGTCCAGCGGGGAGCCCAAGGAGCCCCCCGAGGAGGGGCCAGGACAGGGATGGCCAACCCATTCTGGGCAGAGCCAAGATAGCAGAGTAGGGGCAAAGTTGTCGAGCAAAAAAAAAAAAAACCACCACCCTTTTGCCCCTTTAAAAGGAGCCCCCGGTCACGTTTGGTCAAGCAGGCACCCGATGCCATCTTTAATTCTACATCTTTCATGGCCACACCGGACGGCTCCCCTGCCCAGGTCAGCACAGGGAGCCGGGAGGAGAGCGCCGTTTTGGGGGGTGCGGGGGCGGCTTACGAGCCACGGGGGGCGAGGGGGAAGAGCCGCATGCAGCTTCTGAGCCTCAGGTTGGCCATGGCTGGGCCAGGAGAACAACTGGGCTAGACCAAGACTCCCTTCTCACTGGAGCACCCAGGGCCCTGTCCCTCCAATGCACCCATACCCAGCCCCGGCCTCGCTCTTAGGGGGGTAGGGGAAAAATCACCTCAGCCCCAGCGGTGAAGGGTTCCTGTCCTGCCCTACCCTAAGTCATGGACGCTGCTTCTCCTTCTCACTCTGCCAATGCTGATGATGTGATGATGTTGTCCATCAGGAAAAAAAATTATATAGAGAGATATTTGCTTAACAAACATGTTTGCTGTACACTCTTCTACATACGCCAGGTTGAACCTCTCTAGTCTGGCACTCTGGTTTGGCAACATCCACAGTCCGGCATGATTTTAGTTAGCTGGATGTCCACTTATCATGGGTGTGGCCCAGTGTCCCATGGTCCTATTACGTTTATTTACAGCCACCAGTCCTGGCTCTCAGTGTTCTGCGCTGTTATTTGACTCTAGTTTACTTCTAAGAGCCGAGTAAGCAGTGGAAGTGTTGGTAATGCTGCTAGGCAATATTGACCTCTCATGGTTTGGCAAGTTCTCTGGTTCAGTACTGGTCAGGTCCCAAAGGTACCACATTAGAGAAGTTCAACCTGTATTTCTTATGTTGGATACTTTGCCCTTGTTTATGGGCACTCAGCCATCACAGATTACTGTAGTATGTACTACATTTTTTTGTCTAATTTGTTTTGGAAGGCACAAATCATAATGCTGTCAGCATAACCAAATTCTTCAGCTCTGCAGACATCATTTGTTTGTGTTAAGACTTATGCCAGGTTCTCTAAATAGTTAATTTTTGCTTTTAAGATTAGGTTCCCTAGTAGTTCTTATTAATTAAATTGCCTATGAGTTTTTCAAACTCCCTCGAGCATAATTAATTTCTTAATGTAAATGAATAGTGATAAATTATTTCACTCATCCGATTTCTGCTATAGACCATGCCCGTTTTCTATGTGATGTTTTTCCTAGGGTTTGACAAGTGAGCAAAATTTTACAATTATTTTTTCATATTTGTTTTAAGTGTTGAAATACAACACCAGAGCAGACATGCACCGCAACAGCATGGCTGTTTTTATAACTTCAGCTCCTCAGTTTAGCAGTGCCATATATGACCAGTATGCAACGCTACTTTTTCAGCACCTTTGATATTACTCTTTTTAAGCTGTATTGTACCCTTGCAAAGTACTACAATATGATTCATAAAAGGGAGACTGTTTTGTCCATACTTGCTCTCTTTTGTCTAGTTGTGTCATGTTCTTTATAGCTTTTAGCACATCTAAAAGAGTTCATTTCTATTATAGTAAACCAACACAGAACACAGCAAAAGAGAAATCTGAATAATGCCAATACCTTATTGAAAAGTATATTTTAAATAATCTGTACATTATTACACTATGTTCTGTTCCCAACACAATGTATTGCTAAGAATAGATGTTTTATTGATTTTAATGCTCATAATATTCAAAATTTCACAGTACACATAATATTGAAAATTTAAATGTTTTGATACATAATTGATAAAAAAATCCTTTCACTAATACATTATTTAATCAAGGTATTGCAATGGTATATAGGGGCCAGAGCAAGAAAAAGCCCTATTGTGCTATGCACTTGTACAAATATGTAGCAAATGTAATCCCTGCCACAAAAAGTATATTGCCACATAATTGATCTGTATAGTAAAAATTGCATGTGGTTCACACAGACAAACTCGCAGCTATTCACTGAGCTGTTAAGCATGAAGATCTCCCAGTCAGTAGATGTCTGTAGCATCTAAATGGATAGTTGTGGAGGTTATAATAATACTTTCTAGGGAAACTTGATTGAACAGAACCCTAAGTTATTTTAAACATCAGGAAATGTTAATCCAAATCTGATTTAAAGTCACAGATTCAACACTTAAATGCCTTAGCTATGTACAGGTGGCTGTTTTGATGTTCTTGGATGCAAACCCAACCTGTATATTCAGATTTGAAACAGGCATTGTTTTTTTAGCATTGATTTCTTGTGCCCAATCAACAAATGGTAGATGAAGAAGTCAAAAAGTGTCATTGTATGTGCAAGAAGATCCTTCTGGCAACAAGCAATTCTATATTAGGAGTATATCAGTGAATAATGTAGACATTATACTGACAATAGAAGCAGACTGTATGTGAGAGACAGGAGAACACTCCAAAAGAGATGTGTTTTAGATACACCTCTTCATTAAAACCTTAGACCTCTCGCTCTGCTTTATATTAGGGGTCTGTTCTTTTAATTTTAAACCAAGAACTTCCTCCTGTCTCTCACATAGTATGGTATGTGTGAGTATGATTTTTTTCAACCACATGAGTCTCAGACCTAAAAGGTTAACTTTTCTTAAATCATGCACTCTTTTGTATCTTATCACAGATTTGGTTTATCCATTCCTATCAGTGGTATATCGATCATAAACTAACATGTAGGTTACAGCATAGCAGAGTGCATGAGACATTGGGCATGGAAGAAAATAAAGCTTTTCATAATTTTGGATTGCATTCTGCTACTTTCATTCCCTTTGAGTAGTACCTTACTCTGCATGCAGATTCAGGAAAATGAAGATATCAGTTTGCCAAGTTTGATGCTGCACAGCAACAATGAAAGTGGCAGAACTGGTCTCTTTGCTGAATGCTGCAAGCTGGAATGATTGTTTCTCTCTTCAGGAATCAACGGACATTACACAATGATCATGAAAAAATTTATTTCAGTTGTGTGTTTGTGACTAAATAGCATTCTGGCTTGACTTATTCATTAATTTTCTTTGGTTCAATAGTTACCCTCTTCACTAATCCCTTGAATTTTGATATTTAAAGGAAACAGATGGAAATTAATTCTATTTAACATTGAAGACAAATCCTTACTCATTCCATATAGCAAATCAGACCACCATGAGAACTATTGTTTTTCCGATTTCAAAGTAGACATATGATAGGAGCTTCCTCCAATTAAAACTCAATCACAAAAGCCCCATTCATTTCAGTAGTTCTAGAGTAAGCCCAGTAAATACCAGGGTTACTTCTTCATTATCCTTTTCAGGAATGTAGGTCAGATTATGGATCATAGACTCATAGACTCATAGGGTATGTCTACACTACAGCACTATTTCAAATTAACTTAATTCAAAATAGTTAATTTGAATTAAGCTAATTCGAAATAACGCATCTATACACAAAACCTATTTTGAAATAGCGCGTCCACACTGAGTGGACCCTGAACCAAAGTTAAGGCTGGCCGGAACCAGTGCTGGCAGGGCATCAGGTTAGGACTTGAGTGTGTGGGGCTGCTGCCTGAGGCTAACTGAGCTCCGTGCTTAAAGGGACCCTACCCCCACCCTGGACAGACAGTTCTCAGGGTTCCCCGCTTGCTTGTCTACCTCGATGAGGGACAGCAAAGCAGTCCTGTCTTGGAGTGCCCTGAGTGCCCGACTTGGGACACCACCGCACTCGGCCACATGGAGCCAGAACTGCCCCTGGGCACTCTGGTGCATCTCGTGGGGTTGGTGCCATCAGCCTGGCTGCACTTGCTGCAGGCTGCCATCCGGGGGCCGGGGGGTCCATCAGGGGGCTGTCAGGATCCAGGAGGCCCTGAGGGAGAGCATCCACCACGAGGAGCCCTCAGAGCCTCCCTGGTCCTCCCCACCGGGGGCTTGTGCCCCATTCCTCCCTCATGTCCTTCCACTTGCCCCTCCCTAGCCCCCCTTCCTGATGTCAAATAAAAGACACGTATGTTCAAAAATAGAAACTGGGTTTATTGAACAAAACTGGGGGGGAGGGATGAGCCTCTGGGGAGACTGGGAAAAGGAGGTGGAAGAGGGGAAGAGAGAGGGTGGGAGAGGTGAGGGGGAAACCTGGGAGGAGGGAGCTGGAAGGGGGAAGCAAGGGGAAGAAGGGGGAGGGGAAGCTCAGGGCTCAGGTTTGGGGGTCTTGCCGGACCAACCTGACTTTCATGCAAACCTGCTCCTGGGTTCGCATGTGGCCTTTGGTGGCCAGGCTGGCAGCTATCCTACCATAGACGGCTGTGTTCCTCCGTCTAGGGCTGAGATCATGGAAGTTGGGGGCATCCCCCACAAACCTGAATAAGGTCCATGATCTCTACCCTGGACCAGGAAGGCTCCTGTCTTCTCCAGCCCCTGTCAGGCTCCTGGGAGCTGGCAGACTGCTCCTGGGGAGCGGTGGAGGGCTGGCTGCCAGTGGCTTGCTGGCTCATGTTTTGGGGCCACTGGATTAGGGGCCCCAGTGGCCACTGCTGGCTCTGGGCTGGCAGGCTTGGAGCTGGCACAGGCACTGTGGCCAGGGTCTACCCTTTTAATGGCTCCGGGGCTGGGGAAGAGGAGAGTAAGTTTTCCTGGTTGTGCCCAGAGTGGTCACCAGGGCTCCCTGGGAAGGGCTGGAGGCCCCCTATTTCGAATTAAGTGTCAACACAGCACTTATTTCAAATTAGCTATTTCGAATTAGGTGTTATTCCTCATAGAATGAGGTTTACCTAATTTGAAATAAGGGCTCCGCTATTTTGAACTTATTTCAAAATAGTGGTTGGTATGTGTAGACAGCTATTACAGTTAATTCGAAATAACTGCTGTTATTTCAAATTAACTCTGTAGTGTAGACATACCCATAGACTTTAAGGTCAGAAGGGACCATTATGATCATCTAGTGTGACCCCCCTAAACAACTCAGGCCACAGAATCTCACCCACCCACTCCTGGAATAATCCTCTCCCTATATCTCAGATATTGAAGCCTTCAAATAGTTTAAAGACCCCAAGTTGCAGAGAATCCTCCAGCTGTGATCTGTGCCCCATGCTACAGAGGAAGGCGAACGAAAAACCTCCAGGGCCTCTGCCAATCTACCCTGGAGGAAAATTCCTTCCCGACCCCAAATATGGCGATCAACTGGACCCTGAGCATGTGGGCAAGACTCACCAGCCAGACACCCAGGAAAAGTTCTCTATAGTAACTCCTATCATCCCTCCATTGGCCTATTTACCACTGATAATGAAAGGTCAATTAGTTACCAAGATCATGTTATCTCATCAAACCATCCCCTTCATAAACTCATCTAGCTTAATCTTGAAGCCAGATAGGTCTTTTGCCCCCACTACTTCCCTTGGAAGGCTGTTCCAGAACTTCACTCCTCTAATGGTTAGAAACCTTCAATCAGGCTCAGTCCCAGATCAACAAATATATTTAGGCACCTTACTTAGTTAGAAACTAGAGATACATCTACACAGGAGGGCTACAGTCAAATTAAACTACACAATTTCAGCTACATCAGTTGCATAACTGAAGTCGAAATAGCTTAATTCAGCTTTTGACGCTATTTACGCAGCAGGAAGTCGAAGGAAGAACACTCTTCCATCTACTTCCCTTATTCTTCATGAAATGAGTGTTACCGTAAGTCAGAGTAAGAAGTCCAGCTCCACATTATTTCAAAATAAAGGCTTGTTGTATAGACACACGCTCTTTGTTATTCTGAAATAACGCTGCTATGTACACATAGCCTAAGTGTTCAAATATATTTCAGGATGTAGGCCTTACTGAAAATAATGCTACAACAGTGAAGACAATGAAATTACACCAATTTATGTCAGAATTTGGGTCATTGTTTTTTCTTAGTTAACAATCTACTGCATCTTCCTTTAAGCATTATGCAGTATGGAGCAAATTAAGTCTCACATTCATGGCTGCAGAGGTCCTTTAAGTTTAATGAAGGCTCCCTTTGTGAAATGGTGTAGTTAGGGACAGGGAGAAGCTGCTCAGCACTTTTGAAAAATCAGGTCTTGTAACAAGGGGCATGGTCTCCCACACTGCCACACAGAGAGAGACCAGTAACCATGCCCTGGTGATCAGGAGTGGGTCACCTGTGGAAACAAGGAGAGAGATAGGAAGTGGGACTATAAAAGAGCAGCCTTCTGGTTCAGTTGGGAAAGAGACATTAGAGGATCAGGAAATTTCTTTTCCACTGCTGGAGCCTTAAGCTGACTGAGATTTGTCATTGGAGCAAGGCACCACTCCCCAAGTGCTGGAGCGAGGAACAGGAAGAGACTGCTGCCATTCCAGGAACCTAGCAGGACAACCAGAGCTGCCAGATACCCGAGACACCACGAGCTGCCAGGCTGCCACTTGCCACATACCCAAGAGAGAAGGACAACCCCCAAACCCAGTACCACCAGACTGGGAGAGTTGGAAGGAGACCAAAGAAGCTGACTAGGGTTTGGCTGTGGGACTGTTAGTAGACTGGACAGTGTGTTGTGGGCAGATCCTCACTGACCTAGTGGCGGACTCTCCCACCACTGATAGGGCCCTGGACTGGAATGCAGTAGAATGGGAAGACCTTTGTACCCCTATCACGGTCACCCAATTCTGGGTGGCTACCTCCCCACCAATAGGCCAGGAGGCCTGAATTGATCTGCCGCCACCAGAGCTAGGGCACCAGACCCATTTGCTAGAACTCCAGCCTGGGGGCTAATTCTCCCACTGAACTACTAGCATATATAGACTGCTAACTACTGGCCACCTGCCTTGATTGAGGGACCTGAGCAGCATGACTCGCTGTTGCCTGAACTGTCAGCCACAGCCTGTTAACTGTTGGTTCTTCTGCCCTGACTTGAGATTGTTGATCAGACTCCCTGTGGCTCATCCCTGCCACAGGTTAATGGCCAGCGATCCTCACTGATTGCCCTGGACTGAGTCACTCCAGGGAGCATGATCTCCTGCTCTGCCAGACAAAGGGTATGTCTACACTACAGCATTATTTCGAAATATCTTATTTCGAAATAGTTATTTCAAAATAGCTTATTTTGAAATAATGCATCTAGACACAAAATGCATTTCGAAATAGCGTTTTGCTATTTTGACATAGTGCATTCACACTGATAGGACGCTGAATCGCATTTAAGACTGTCCGGAACCCATTCTGGCAGGGCATCAGGTCAGGAGTTACCTTGCGTGGCTGCTATCTGAGGCTATCTGAAACCTGTGCTTAAAGGGACCCACCCAGACAGCCGGTTCTAAGGTTTCCCTGCTTGCTTGCCTACCTCGCTGAGGGACAGCAAAGCATTTTTTCTCTGCGTGCTCTGGTTGCCCTCACTCAGGACACCACAGCACTCTGCAGCATGGAGCTATAGCCACCCGTGGGCACTCAGGTGCTTCTCCTGGACCTGTTGCTGCAAGCCTGGCAGCACATTCTGCAGGCAGTAACAGTCTCTCTGGTGTGCCGCACTGGGGGCTTGTGCCTCATTCCTCCCTCACGTCCTTCCACTTACCCCTCCCTAATCCCCCTTCCTGCTGTACAATAAAAGACACGTGTTCATTACAACAAAGCCTCTTTATTGAACAAAACTGGGGTGGGGAGGAGGAATGAAACTGGGGTGAGACCGGGGAAAGAAGGTGGGAGGGGGAAGAGGGGAGGGAGAAACCTGGGAGGAGGGAGCTGGCAGGGGAAGGCAAGGGGAGGAAGGGGGAGGAGAAGCTCAGGGCACAGGGTTGGGGGTCTCGCCGGCCCACTGTCTCCCAGCACTGTGGGTGTGGGGGCCTTGGCATCCCTGGGGGTGTGGGGAGGGTGGGGAGGAAGAAGCGGGAGGGGGAGAAGGAATGGGAGGAGGAGCGTAGCTGGGGAGGCAGCAGGGGCTGGAGCAGCAGGAGGCAGCAAGCTCTGCCCCAAGGTCGATGACCACCTGGGGGGCACGGACCGTCCTACCCCCCAGAATGAGGTCCACGGCATCAAAATAGGGGTAGGGGGCTGCGTCTGCCCCTGGTTGGGAGCTGCCCCCTGTGGCCCCAGCATACGCCTGCCACAGCTCCTTTGTTTTCATGCAAACCTGTTCCTGGGTTCGCATGTGGCCTTTGGTGGCCAGGCTGGCAGCCATTCACCTGTAGATGGTTGCATTCCTCCATTTAGTGCAGAGATCAAGGACATTGGAGGCATCCCCCCAAAACCTGAATTAGGTCCCTGATCTCCACACTGCACCAGTCAGGAGCCTGCCTTTTCCAGCTCCTGGCAGGCTCCTGAGAGCTGGCAGACTGGTCCTGGGGAGCGGTAGAGGGCTAGCTGGCACTGGATGCCTGGCTTATGCTGGGGCCAGTGGGTCAGGTGCAGCAACTACTGGCTCTGGGCTGTCAGGCTTGGAGCTGGCACAGGCACTGTGGCCAGAGTCTACCCCTTTAAGAGCTCCAGGGAGGAGGGGAGGGAGAGGAGTTTTCTTGGTTGTGCCCAGAGTGGCCACCAGGGCACCCTGGGAAGGGTAGAGGCCCCCTATTTCGAAATAAGCATCTACACAGCACTTATTTCGAAATAGCAATTTCAAAATTGGCGCTATTCCTCTTGGATTGAGGTTTACCAATTTCAAAATAAGCCCGCCACTATTTCGATTTAATTTCGAAATAGCGGTTTGGCTGTGTAGATGCTGGTAAAGTTATTTCGAAATAAAGGCTTTTATTTTGAAATAACTTTGCTGTGTAGACATACCCAAAGAGAGCCACAAATCTCCTACAAGGCCCCTTATTTAGATACCTAGATATGGGCATAAGACTACAGTCTAACTTAAGTAATACGTTTTGGAAAACTGGTTTACGTCCCTCATTTCAAAACCAGAAGGTCTATACTCCTTCTGGAGGTGCTAAATCAGAGCAGCTGGCAAAATGGAGAGGGACAAAATTAATCATAGCAGCTAGCTGATAAGCATTATGCAAACAGAGAAGAAGTGTTGTATTACCATTGTAACATTAAATAGGTCATCATTTTCATAAATTAAAATTCACTGGTTACCGGAATAATTTAAAGTATTGCTAAACCAGGCTGTTTTATATGATCCTCCCATTCAGAAACTATCACTTTATATACAGATTGAAAGTCTAAAATTCAGGACTCTCTGCTCTGGCAGGACCATGGATATTGCTGGACCGGAGAGCCCCAGCTGGCCAGGTTCAGAAGCATAGCCCAGGCTGGGCTGGTGGTGGGGAATCCAGTGCAATGGAGAGCAACAGCCCCAGCCAGCACTGGAGTTAGCGGGGCCAGCAGCCATGGCTGGGTCTGGTGTGGTGCAGGAGCACAGCCCTTATCAGGGCTGGAATCAGCTGGGCATGCAGCCCTGACTGGCACCATGATGGGGGAGGCTGGGCCCTGCCAGGGCTGGCACAGTGGGGGACACAGCCCCGGCCAGGCCTGGCACAGTACGGGGCTGAAGGCAGTGGCAGGGAGAGCAGCCCCACCCAGGAACAGAACCCAGGTGGTATGGGAGCCTTGACCTCCCATCCTCTGGCAAACTCTGTGGTTCCGGACTACTCAAGTCCCAAGGGTGCTGGACCAGGAAGGTCTGACCTATATATGCATTTTAAATCCTCAAGAATTGAGCTGATGCTCCCTTATTCAAAACAATATATTTTCAGATATGTTCAGTGAATACAGTTTGAGACATTTTAAAATTGATAATTTAAAAAATGTGGTATGAAACATTGCCAATTTAATTATGTTATGCAATTGGACACATCTGATGTTCCCTGATATTTAGTCTTTGAAACAGCTTTGTAGGAAAAATTATTTTTAGGGCTAATTCCTCTGTTTTACAAAATAATCTAGAATGGGTGAGATTATTTTTCTAGAGTTCTCCAGATTGAAGATGAAGTGAGTCCAGGTCATGGGGGGAACAGAGAACATCAGTTCACTGTGTAGCAAGAACCATTACTACATAACAGCTAATATCCTCAAACTGCATAAGAAAATGCCGTAGCCAGAGTGCAAAGTGAAGACATGGTATCATCAACCTATTATCAGGGTAGAAATAGCTGGAATTCCTCAAATGTTAATGTTTTAATGACAGCTACTAAAGAATTTGGATTTGTTCTACAAAGTGAGCACAAATGCCTAATGAGATAATGGCACGAACAATTTACATTGGTTTGTGCATTATCTCATTAGGCATTTGGGCTCTCTTTGTAGAATAAACAGTTTATACTGATTAGTGAACAAAGCAGCTACTTCAACATTTGCCAATAGTGCCACAGATTGAAAATTTAGCCAAAGAAGCCTAGTCTTGTTAGGATCAAGATTAGTTATTAAACAGTTTATTTTATTAACAAGTGAAGCATATTGAATGCCTGGAATAGTAGACTAATCTTATAGTTTATGGCCTGACTAACCTTGAAAGGGCCTCTTTAATTTGAACAATAAAGATTTGTTTGTCTGGTTTACGATTACTATATTTATCATGTCTTTTGGACTTTGTATTAAAGCTCTTTTGTGTAAGTGAATGTTTATAAAATTTTTCCTGTGATTTGTTGTAGGGCCTTCTGGTTTGGAAGAGGACACACTGTAGTGGTATGTCAAACTATAGGCCGATGAGGCTAACTTCAAAATCAGAGAAGGTTTTAGAATATATAGTAAGTGAAAAAATGATCAACAACTTGGAAAAGAACTGGAAACCTGTTTATCAGTCAATTTCCAACATGGTCTTACAAAGGAACAGGGCTCGTCAGACAAATCTGAGGCTACGTCTAGACTGCAAGCCTCTTTTGAAAGATGGCATCTAGACTGCAACCACTTCTTTCGAAAAAAGCGAGCCGCTTTTTCGAAAGAGAGCACCCAGGCAGTCTGGATGCTCTCTTTCGAAAAAGCCCTGTTTGCATTCAAGAACGCCTTTTTTTGAAAGAGCACTTTCAAAAAAAGGCATTATTCCTCGTAAAATGAGTTTTACCGTGATCGAAAAAACCGCTGCGTTCTTTCGATTTAATTTCAAAAGAACGCGGTGGCAGTCTAGATGCAGGGGAAGTTTTTTCGAAAAAAGTCCACTTTTTTTCAAAAAAACCCTGTAGTCTAGACACACCCTTATAGAGTTCTTTGAAAGGCTGACAAAAATAAAAAGGAAAAACAGGTGAATGTGAACTATGGATTATAGTACAGGCATTTGTTAAAGTACCACATGGAGGACTAATCTAAAAGGTCAAAAGTATGAGTATTAATGTTAGGTTGAAGCCATTGATGGAAAGCTGTCTGGAGAGAAAAGTGCTATAATTAGGTTTCTCAACTGAGGTCCTTCAAAGTTGAGCACTGGCAGTAATTTTATTTAACACCGTTATACAAAAATGATTTTGAAGCTGGTACAAGCTGTCGAGAATGCCTCTTTACTGATGACACTAAGATAGTGGGAGCAATTATAAGACCTGAGGAAGGTAGCATATTATAGATTGTCAAAATAGACCGAGGATATACAGTAATTACTCGTTTAAAACGTGGCCGCTTAACATATTTTCACAATAGCACGATTGTTTTTAGGGAAAGTTTTTCGAATAACACGACTGTCCCCAAAATAACACAAAAATAATCAAGTGGCAGACTACTTTGCGCGGTGGTGTAAGTTGGTGAAAACAGTGGTAATACGCATGAGTGGATGAATACACGTGATCACAGCACTCCTCCACTCACTCACGTGTTTATCTTTGTGTTTTAGCAAACCACAGTTACTTGTGTTGCTAGTTATCTTGTGCTGCTAGATATCTAATGTTGACGTTGACGACCCAGCACCAACAAAAAATTGACTTTGCCACCACCACCTGAAATGCAACCCCCACCTTTTCCATTATTTTTAATGGGAAAATTGACCCCGCATTACACATTTTCGCTTCGCACGAACAATTTCAGAAATTAGGCTATAGTGTTAAATGAGGAATTACTATATTGCAATGAAATGTGGCAAATGGAGTTCGGTCTCCAAGTGTGAAGCCATTGATTTGGGCAACAGAAATAGCAAAGAAAATATATCATGAAAGGAATAGAACGGAAGGGAGTAAAAGGATGAAGGAACCTGGAAGTAACATTTTGAGTTCGTACTATGATAATGGAGATTGAGAGTGTATGAGCAGCAAGAAAGCCATTGGAGGAATTACATTTAATTCAAAGGAGATTCTACTGAACTGCACTCACTGGGATTTATTTGACAAACTGTGGAATCTATTTGACAAATAAAAATTAAAAAATATCTGAAGTAATCAGGGCTATGAGACTTCATCCCAACCATCCAAAATGAATGTGTGACACGATTAAAACCATATGTAACATCTCTTGTTCTTCTTTTGATGTAGCTGGACAATTATAGACAAGTATAGGGTTAGGCAAAGAACTACAGGCCTCATGCTGTGCCTCACTAGCCAGCAAGTCAATGGGACTTATGGGGGAACAGGAGTTGACACTAGAGCTAGATGGATTTTGTTCATATAAAATTTTCAGTGAAAAATGCAAATATAGTGAAAAAAAATTTTGGCTATGCTGAATTGTTTTGGTTGGAAAACAAAAAACTAAAAAAAGGAGCATCCCACAAATATTGAAATTAACTTTCACAACTAAATATTGTAATTGTTTCAATGTCTTTTTAAAAATAAAAATAAAATTAAACAAAAATTGAAAATCAAACTGGATATCACATTCAACCATAATGGTCTTCTTGATTAACCAAAAATTAGGAAAATTTTTGTTTTCAGTTAAACTGGACATGAATTTTCTTTTCAATTACATGGAAGTATCAGGAAACTGAAATCTATTATATACACAAGACTAAAGAATTGAGAGGGTAACAGGAGGAAACAGGAGGACTAAGATAACAGTGGATCCCAATACTCATCTATTCGGTGCCTTAGTAATGCAGTGGGTCCCCACAGAGCTTAAGTTTCATTCCATTTAGAGAGAGCAGCATAGCCATTATGTTAGCACCCCAAATCCTGACCTTCGCTCCACAGTGTAACCACACTGGGTATGTCTACACTTCAATGTATGTTAGTAGAAATTGAGTTAGCAGACTCTGGGTTTGTTAACTTAGGACTTACCATCTACATTCATACTACACGTTAGGAATTGTTTAACCCTTGTTCCCAACCTAAGCCTCCCACATCTACACAGGATTACGTGGGCCCAACTCCAACCACCCCTACCAGACATCAAAGTGCCATCCCAAAATGTGGCTGCTTTTGTCCTTTGTTTGTGGTGTACTGTTGGAAAGCTTGATTTCCCACCAATCGTGACTGTGCAAAAGGACAAAAAAAATTGGCAGACTCCTAGAGCACAAGTCCAGACAGGTGGCATCCACAATGAAAAACAGTAAGACTTGAAGCCTGGATTCTGGCTTGATTCATGTGCAGATTCTCCATCCCTTTATGGTTATGGTTCTGAGACCTGATTTAAACTGTCTGTGTGTAGACAGAAGGAGAGGGAGGGTTTCAAATTCTAGATTTATACTACACTACAAACAAACACATTGGGTCAGTAGACTGTCACAGAGGAGAGGTCAGCATGGCCCCAAAATGTATAGCTTACATTGCAAGGGTCTCACTAGAAATGAATACTTTTGAGATTTGAAGAACTTGACAGTTTGAGGTGTGATTTGAATTCACAATCCTTAAGTTAACAAATTTGGAGACATCTCCATTGAAAAACAATGATGACCGCTCCAGAGTTAAGATTTTCAAAGCCAACTGGGGGATTTCAATGGGAGTTGCAGGGCTCAGTCCTGCATTTGTCTTTGAAATATCTCAATGAGCCCACGTGCCATGTTCACAAAAAACAAATCTGGCCCAAGGTTGATTGACTTGGTTTTAAATCTGTACACACTCCATTATTTACTAGGTCACATGTTTTTAAAACAGTCTATTTTCATCCTGATGATAGCTTACAATATTTGTTGTAACAGAAGAATATTTAAACACTTGCTAAAAGAAGTATTCAGATATTAAAACTATCCAATACATGCACTAATATTTCATCCAGCTTATCCCAACAAACAAAGGAACATTTAGAAAGAAACCCTGAAAGTAGATAATTGGATCTTTCCTTTTTTGAGTTTCCTTCCAAAAGATTTTAAAATATACCAAAAATGGGGAAGGGATTAGGACACCAAATAAGGATAAAGTGTCAGTTACGGCTTTTAGGAAAAATAATAAGGGCAACTGAAAAAGTAGAGTGAACCAATTTTAGCTTAATAGAGCTTAGGCAAAAGAATTTTACAAGGATAGCAGGAGAAAATATTTTGCAGTAAAGTGGTGTGATTAAGTGGGGAATTTAAATTAATGACTACACCAAAATAATTAGTGAGAATGTACTCTTAACCATCTTTAATGAGAAAAAAGAATGAAAAGAAGTCTGGATAATTAGTGAGTAATGAAACCTTGTAAAATAGCTATTGATGAAGAGTGGATAAGGGAATACTTGAAAATTTTGAACATATGTAAGTGTGCTTGATTCCAATAAAGTCTGACTTAGAGTGGTGAAGGAGCTAGATAAGAACTTTTCTGATGTCAATAGAAGCCTATAGAAGACATAATCAGTTTCAGTGGGGTCATGATTTGGCCCACATTCCAAATTCTGAAAGAATGATCTAAAAAGTTATATAGAACTAAGGAGACCTAGGAAGACTGGTTAAAAATAATTATAGTACATGTCTTTGAGAGAGAGAAATATAATCCTGGACATTACTGATTTAAGTCATGATGAACTACAAGAAAGATTACAAAAAAATAAATCAGAAAACCACTAGATGAGAACAGAATCAATAGGCATTACACCAGAACAAACTCCTGTCCCAGCAACATGTTGTTCAGTGATCTGCTGTGTCTTCCCCAGTATGACTATGTCTACACAGCAGTGTTATTCCGAAATAACAAAGTCTGCATCTACACAGCAAGCAATTATTTCAACATTATGTCAAAATATTGTCAAGCAGGAAGAATTCTTACTCCAACTCCTGTAACTCTCATTTTACGGGAAGTAAGGGAAGCAGGAGGAAGAATGCTCTTTCTCGGACTTCCTGCTGTATAGAATATGCCAAAACCCGAAATAAGGTATTTCGACTAAAGCTACGCAATTGACATAGTTCAAGTTGCATAGCTTATTATGATTTTAGCCCAGCTGTGTAGATGTGCCCCATGCTTTTCAGAGCAGGCCCTTCAGAACTGTAGTTGAGTCTGACAGACTTAAAGTGTCCATTTTGTACCACTATCATCTAGTTTCATCCTTTTCCAGATGATAAATATTTCTATCCTCAGGTTTTTTCTTTTCTTAGTGTTTTACAGATGGTTCTCTTAAAAGAATGGTACAATTCATTTCTTCCATCTTAATTTTGTAATCCTATTTTTCAATTATAAAGAGCAAAAATAAAATTTTGTGTAGTCTCTTGCAAAATATTCCTTTTAAAATTAATTATTGTGTGTCTTATAAAGAGCAGTGTCATGTAGAAATTCACTGAAGCACCATAAGAAAAGGTTAATGATAAATTGCAAATTATCAAGTGAGGGGGAAATATTTAGTGGTGGACTGCAAGGAGTGATATGAAAATAGTCTTACATAATATCTCCATTAGTTATTTAGAAAGAGGAATAAACATTATGATAATGAAATTCACAGATAATACTAAATTGCAGAATGCTTCAAATAACAGTGAGGCAGGAGTACTGGTACAATTTATATACTGAAGTTGCTGAGAGTCTTAGAACCAAACTGTAAACTTGGTATATAATGGAAACTACTTCAAGCCATAGGACGTAGCAACGCTCCGAGCACTGAGAACAGAGAGGCAATAAAAATAGAGCCAGAAATCCAACTAAATATGAAGCTATAAGAAAAAAAGCAACTTAATTTCCCAAAGGGATAAACTTATAACATTTTTGAACTAAAAAAGAGGTGTAGGTATGACTGTGGACAAATTAGACATGAGTTTGAAATTCAGTGGGGCAGAAAAGTAGCCAAAGTACATTAGAGTTGCATACACCCATCAGGTTAAATATCATCTATGATCTTGTCTTCAGAGGGGTTTAAAGATGTGACATTAACACGCATTAGCTAACAAATGCTAACTAAGATGCTTTAATCTAGTGTAGGCAAGGGAGTAAGTAACTTTAATGCATGCAAAGTTGCCTGAGTTAAAATTTATGAAGGATCTTTAATGCAACCATTTTAGCATGTATTAAATTATGCCCTGCACTGGTTCCACTAGAATATTAGAACATATTAGTATGTATTAGTTAACACGTTTATCAACACTTTATTTTTCTTATATGATACAACATAGGCTTGTGTAGGCTACGTGTAACTGTTTGGGCACACCTATAGGAAAACCATCCACAGTGATGTTGAAGAGGGAAAAAACAAACCATGTTGCTCATGTCCATTCCACTGAAGTGTGCGTGCACCACGTGCATGGATTGTCAGAGAGGTTTCCCTTAGTGGTACCCGTCGGGCCAGCCGGGGAGCCCCCTGGAGTGGTACCGCTATATCGATGCATATATATTCCTGCTGGCTCTCCACCCCCTCAGTTCCTTCCTGCCGGAACACTCTCACGCAGGGGGGGCATTGGTGGGATGTGGAATGGACATGAGCAACACATATTGAAGAACAAAGGTTAGGAAAGTAAGTAACCATTTTTTCTTCTTTTAGTTCTTGCTCATGTCGATTCCACTTAGGTGACTCCAAAGCTAGCCCCCCCCAGGAGGTGGGGTTGGAGCCTACCCAGAGACTGACTATAGCACAGCCCTACTTACAACAGCATCCTCCCTGGCAAGCTGTGTGATGACATAATGATCTGCAAAAGTATGCACTGAGGACCAGGTAGCTGCCCTGCAAATCTCCACGATGGGCACCCGGGCTGCAAAAAGCCATGGAAGAGGCTTGCGCTCTTGTGGAGTGTGCCCTAATGGGTGGGGCTGGAACCTGCGCTAGCTTGTAGCACTCTTTGATACAATCTGTAATCCAGGATGAAATACAATGAGCTGACATTGGTTGGCCCTTCATCCTATCCGCTAACGCTATAAACAAATGGGGGGACTTGCAGAAGGGCTTGGTCCTCTGTAAATAAAAGCTAAAGCATGCTTCACGTCAAGTGTGTGTAAAACCTGTTCTGTCCTGCAGCTATGGGGCTTAGCATAAAACACAGGGATAAAAATATCCTGGTGAACATGGAAGACAGATACCACCTTGGGCAAAAAAGCAGAGTGGGGGCACAGCCTGACCTTATCCTTAAAGAAGACCATATACGGGGGGGTCCACTACTAGGGCCCTGAGTTCCGATACTTGTCTGGCTGAGGTAATGGCAACCAGGAAAGACACTTTTCAGATATAGAAAGGTCCTTTTCTGCTGAACTGCTATTTAGCCAGTCAGTCCCCAGCCTGTAACAATTCTTGGGATTCTTCCATCCCAAGTGCAGGACTCTACACTTGTCCTTTTTGAACCTCATCAGATTTCTTTTGGCCCAATCCTCGAATTTGTCTAAGTCACTGTGGACCCTAACCCTGCCCTCCAGCATATCTACCTCTCCCCCTAGCTTAGTGTCATCTGCAAACTTGCTGAGGGTACAATCCATCCCCTCATCCAGGTCATTAATAAAAATGTTGAACAAAACCGGTCCTAGAACAGATCCTTGGGGTACTCCGCTAGAAACTGACCACCAACCTGACATCGAGCCGTTGATCACTACCTGTTGGGCCCGACAGTCTAGCCAGCTTTCTATCCATCTTACAGTCCATTTATCCAATCCTTACTCCCTTAACTTGCTGGCAGGAATATTGTGGGAGACCATATCAAAAGCTTTGCTAAAGTCAAGGTATATCACATCCACTGACTCTCCCATATCCACAGAGCCGTTACCTCATCAGAGAAGCTAATCAGATTGGTCAGGCACGACTTGCCCTTCGTGAATCCATGTTGACTATTTCTGATCCCTTTCGCCTCTTCCAAGTGCCTCAAAATGGATTCCTTGAGGATCCCCTCCATGATTTTTCTGGGGACTGAGGTAAGGCAGACTGTTATGTAGTTCCCTGGATTGTACTTCTTCCCTTTTTTAAAGATGGGCACTACATTTGCCTTTTTCCAATCATCCGGGATCTCTCCCGATCTCTACAAGTTTTTAAAGATAATGGCCAAAGGCTCCACTATGACATTTGCCAACTCCCTCAGTACCCTCAGTTGCACTAAATCTGGGCCCATGGATTTGTGTATGCCTAGCTTTTCTAAATAGTTCCTAACTTGTTCTTTGTCCACCTCCTTCCCCTACTGCATTGTCTAGTGCATTAGTCTGGGCGCTGACCTTGTCCATGAAGACAGAGGCAAAGAAAGCATTGAGTACTTCAGCTTTTCCCACATCATCTGTCACTAGGTTACCTCCCTCATCCAGTAGGGGCCCCACACCCTCTCTGATCACCCTTTTCTTGCTAACATACCTGCAGAAACCTTTCTTGTTACCTTTCACATCCCTTGTTAACTGCAATTCCAATTGCACTTTCTCCTGCCTGATAACTCCCCTGCATTCTCGAGCAATATATTTATATTCCTCCCTAGTTATCTGTCCAATTTTCCACTTCTTGTAAGCTTCCTTTTTGTGTTTAAGCTAACCAAGGATTTCCCTGTTAAGCCAATCTGATCGCTTACCATATTTGCTTTTCTTGCTGGGCATTTGGATGGTGTGATGGCGCAGTCGGGGTTCCCCCGATCCTGCACCCCCGTAGCAGCAAGAACAGATTCTGCCAGCAGTAGAATACAGGGGTTTTATTGCTTCTCCAGGATACAGCACAGCATAGACGTGGTGTGATTAAAGGATTTGGGGCCAGGATGTTTCAGACCCCTTGGGTTAGGGGTCTATCACCCCTAGCCCCAGCCCCAGCATCCTCAGTCTGTCTCCCTCATGGTTCCAGCCCAAGACTGCCCCTTCCCCCAGCAGACACTTCCTTTGTTCAGCCTCCTCCCTTAACTTGTAGAATTGGTTTTAGCCACTGCCCTGGGGTGGTAAGGCACCCCCTGCCGGGCCGTGCTTACAGACAGCTGCCAGTGGGGGTTCCCCACAGCCCACAGCCCAAGCATAGTAACCAACAAGGTACTAACACTACACCACTGATGGTTTCTTCCTGTGCCTTCAGTAAGGCTTCTTTAAAATACTGCCAGTTCTCCTGGACTCCTTTCCCCTTCAGTTAAGCATCTCGGGGAATCCTGCCTATCAGTTCTCTGAGGGAGTCAAAGTCTGCTCTTCTGAAGTCCACGGTGTGTATTTTGCTACTCTCCCTTCTTCCTTTGGTCAGAATCCTGAAATCTACCATCTCATGATCACTGCTTCCCAAGTTATCACTCACCTCTACTTCCCCTACTAATTCCTCCCTGTTTGTGAGCAGCAGGTCAAGCTGCACATGGCCCCTGGTCAGTTCCTTCAGCACTTGCACCAATAAGTTATCCCCAACAGTCTCCAAAAACTTCCTGGGTTGTCTGTGTATTGCCGTATTGGTCTCCCAACAGATGTCAGGATGATTAAAGTCCCCCATGAAAACCAGGGCCTGTGATCTGGAAGCTTCTCTCAGTTGTCCAAAGAACGCTTCGTCTACCTCATTCACCTGATTTGGCGAGCTATAGCAGACACCAACCACAACATCACCCCGGTTGCTTCCACCTCTAAATTTAACTCATAGACTCTCAACAGTCTTTTCTTCCTCTATATACTGGAGCTCCGAGCAATCATACAGCTCTCTTACATACAATGCAACTCTACCTCCTTTTCTCCCCAGCCTGTTCTTCCTGAACAGTTTATATCCTTCCATGACAGTGCTCCAGTCATGCGAGTCATCCCACCAAGTCTCTGTTATTCCAATCAAATCATAGTTTTTTGACTGGACCAGGACTTCTAATTCTTCTTGTTTGTTTCCCAGGCTTCTTGCATTTGTGTACACACACCTTCGATAACTAGTTGATTGCCCTTCCTTCTGCATTCGAGTCAGGGGTCCTCCTTTGTTGCTCGTTCCTCCTTGTGTTTCTTCCCAGGATCTGACTCAGGGCTTTGGTCACCATCCCCCAGCGAACCTAGTTTAAAGCCCTCCTCACTAGGTTTGCAAGCCTGCCTGCAAATATGCTCTTTCCTTTCTTGGTTAAGTGGATCCCATCTTTTCCTAACAATCCTTGTGCCCAGAACAGAGTCCTATGGTCGAAGAAACCAAAGCCCTCTCTCTGACACCACCTGCGCAATCACGCATTTACTTCCTCAATCGACGATCCCTACCTGGACCTTTCCCTACAACCGGAAGGATGGACGAGAACACCATTTGCACTTCAAATTCCTTGATCCTTCTTCTCAGTGCTGCATAATCTGCAGTGACCCGCTCAAGGTCATTCTTGGCTGTATCGTTAGTTACTACATGGAGAAGCAGGAAGAGGTAGAGATCTGAAGGTCTGATCAGTTTTGGAAGACTCTCGGTCATATCCTGAATGAGAGCTCCTGGTAAGGAGCACACTTCTCGAGATTGCACATCTGGATGGCAGATGGATGACTCAGTCCCTCTTAGGAGGGAGTCCCCCTACTACCACCATCCGTCTTCTTCTTTTGGGGGTGGTGGTCATGGAACCCCCATCCCTAGGACTACACATCCCATGCCTTCCTGTAGATAGTGTTCCCTTCTGATTTCTTGCCTGAGAGGTCCCTGCCAAAGCATTCTCCACCACAGTGCCTGTGGAGAGAGCCTGAAAGCGGTTACTTACCTCTGCAGTAATGGGGGATACCTGAGTTGGCCTTTTCTTCTAGAGGTTACATGCTGCCATTTCTCTTCCTTGCCCTGTACTGCCCTCACTGGCTCTTCAGCCTGCTGTACCTGCAGGATTAAACACTGCCTTCTATTGAGGAAGTCTTCATCCTCTCTGATGGAACATAGGGTCGATACTTGGGCCTCAAGTCCTCTAATTTTTTCTTCCAAAATGGTGACCAACTTGCACTTAGTGCAGATGAAATCCCTTCTTTCTTCTGGGAGGAAGACAAACATGGCACATGCTGTGCAGGTAACAACAGCAGACCTATCACCATCCATACCTGCCTTCCTTCTGAGATATTCTTCAAATATTATAAATGCCTCCTTGAAGGGCAGGAGAGAGAAAAGAAAAAAAAATTCTTCAAGGAAGAGAGCACCAAACACTACGGGGGTCTCCCAGGGTGAATTCCCAGGCAAACTCCTGTTTTGGCTGCCACCCTGTTCGCTGCTCTCTGTGTTCACTCTGGCTGCCTTTTTTAGAAGGCTGAGGGTAGGCCCGGCTCAAAGCCTTGCCTCTGATGCAATCAACCCCTGAAGGCCCACCAGAGCTCAGGAAGTTTTGATAATAGTTTAGTGAAAAGATTTTAAAGAATGGCAAGTGTATCGCACCCCCTTCCCACTCCCCTTCCCAACTCCCTCTCAAAACTCCCTGTTATCAGCCCCTGTTCACAAGTTCCTTGGTCACTGACTCACTGCTATATAAAGCCCTGGACTGCCTGATAATCAGGGGGAGGGGGTAAGGCTCAACCAATGAGAAGAGGCTTCTAGATTTCAAACCTTGATTAGAAGCTCACAGCTTCCACCTGCCAGCCACAGCACATACTCCTGGGGGCGGGGAAGAGGAGGAAAAAAAACCCCAAACCCCAGACAGACAAACACAAGCTCAGCACACAGCAAGAAACCCACAAACACACACCACAGACAGCCACTTCCCTCAAGGGTCCTGTAT
This sequence comes from Rafetus swinhoei, assembly GCA_019425775.1. NCBI lineage: Eukaryota > Metazoa > Chordata > Testudines > Trionychidae > Rafetus > Rafetus swinhoei. Next base: position 129,333,234 of record CM033424.1, read on the forward strand.
TAGCTCTCCTTCTCCACCTGGAGAAGTCCCTCTCAAAACTCCCTGTTATCAGCCCCTGTTCGCAAGTTATGCTGGCATCTGACAGAGGGCCTTCGTGATTTTGTGCACTGTTTTATTTAGGGGTAGGGCCATGCGAGATGGCACCTTGGTGTTAAGAGTGTCAACCGTAGGGTCTGAGTTCTTGGAGGTCTGCTTGGGCTGGACCCCGAGGCTCTGAGAAAGTCTCCAAAGGAGCTCTTGATGGGCCCGGGAGTCTATGGCCGGCGCTGATGAAGAAGCCAATCCCAGGACCTCATCAGGGGAGGATGATGAATACTCTCGAACTGTCGAGTCTTTCATCTCTTGCAGCCACGCCAATGCTTAAGAGGGGGCAGACTGCTCCAACGGCCCATGACCCCCACCCTCTTCCGACTGGGTCTTGGGGGACTCCCCCATACCTCCAAGACCTGTGGTGCTGGACCACTGGGCAGTGGAGTGTCCGAAGGTGGGGCCTAGATCCCCAAACGTGCAGACCCCACTGTAGAGGGAATACTCCCCTGGGACTGGTGGTATGCCCAAGTAGTCCAGAACGGCTACTGGTCTGGATGCTACCACTGTGGAGGCCATGTCTGTGAGAGGCCCAAGACATCGTTGTGGTGCTCACGATGCCAGGAGTGAAAGTGGCGCCGAGACCTGGAGTGGTGCAGGGATCTAAAACGGCCCTAGATCTAGAGCAGTGATGGGATGGGGACTGGTGCTGGGACCGGGTTTGACACCAGGAACTTGAGCAGTGCCAAGAATGGGAACAAGAGATAGACACCCTTGATGGTACCGACTCCACATCGGACTCTGATGAGAAGTCAGACTCCGACCATGGCAGGGCAGAGGGCGGGCCCAGGGAATGGTGTCTCTCTGCATGTCGAATCATGGAGGCTGGCTTGCCCCGGTGCCGCATTGGTGGAGAGGGCATGAGGTGGTCCGGTGCCACCAAGTGGGCCACCAGGATAAGCGTGTTCAACGTCGAGCTCTCTCTGGATTCCTGAGAGAGTGAAGCCACTGGTGTTGAGGGGCCTGTTGGTGACAGCGTTGACATGAGAGCCGGGGAATGCAGCACCACACGGGGTGCTGGTGCCGAGGACGGTGTGGGCCTACGTGGGTCTGGTGCCGATGACAAGGCCCGGGCCCAAGACCGATCCTGGTGCTCCAATCAAATGTAGCTGGAGTGGAGGGCCAGCTAAATGTAGCCGGAGTGGAGGGCCGTTCAACCTGAACTGGCTCCTCCCCTGCACCACGGCTTTTGGTTGTGCTCGACTGGCTGCACTCCAGCCCAGGAGTAGCAGACTTCATGGTCGGTGCGGGCATGAGAAGATGCTCCGACTGGGGGCGCACCTTGTGTGCATGACACGACGGAGACTCTGCCCCTCTCTACTCTCCTCTTCTTGCACTGCACCGGCAATTGTGAGAGGTGCCATGCCGTAGGGCACCTAGACATTGATGAGGCTCCTGAGGACTCAGGAGTCTCACGCACCGAAGGCAGCGTGCTGCGGGACTGCGGTGCCAAGTCTGAAGACGGTGTTGGGTGGAGTGCCGATGCCATCAAGAGTATCTTCCAGTGTGAGTCCCTCTCACGCGGAGTCCTGGGCTTAAAACTGTGGCAGATTCTGCAGTTAGCAGGACGTGGGTCTCACCCAAGCACTTCAAGCATGAATCATGTGGGTCACCACAGGGCATAGACTTGGAACAGTCAGCAAAGGGCTTAAAACCATGATGCCCTGGCATGCCCTGTGGGCTGGGTGGGAAGGGGACACAACAGGAGAGCCCCAACCTGAACAATTTATCTAACTCTATCTAACAGGTACTTCATAAGGAAAGTAACTTAGAAAAGAACAAAGCGTTTAACTAGGTGCTAACTACTTAAAATGCTTCAAATACCACTGAGATCGTGATTGCAGAAAAGCGAGAGAGAAGGGAGCTCCAATGACCGTCACGGTCTGCAAGAAGGAACTTAGGGAGTGGAGGGTCAGTGGGGATATATTTGCATTGATATAGCAGCACCACTCCAGGGGGCTCCCTGGCTGGCCTGATGGGTACCACTAAGGGAAAACTCTCCAGCAATCTGTGCACACAGTGCGCGCACACCTAAATGGAATGGACATAAGTAAGCTCTCGAAGAAGAAAAAATATATCTTTGCCCTTTCTACAAACATCAATGTCTCCTGGCAGCAGAATTGTAGGATCTTACAAATGAGCTGTCAAATGGAAGGGAAATCAGTGACTCAAAGTCTGAGTGTCATTCAGCATATCTACTTTACTTTAGGGTTGCCACACCCAAGGTGCTCAAAACCCTGCTGATGCCTCCTCTCCCACCTTTACCCGCCAGCCACTGCCTATCTTCTTCGCCAGCAACAAGGGTCCTTGCACTAAGCATAGCTAAGCATTATTGCAATGTTTTAGAAAACCATTTTATGCATGCACACAATGTGTTATTATTTTCTTTCCTTATCCTAGCAATGCATCATAGTCTTGGATACTGGAGTGTGAATGGCAAAGCACTCTAAAGGGTCCCAAGTGAAAAAAAAAAACCTAACCAAAAATAATAATGCAGAAAACTGCACATTAATTCTTTTCACCATCAAGGCTGGTGTAAATAAAGATTACTTTATCTACATATATACTGCTGTCCTGGAATAGAAACCCAAACAGTAGATAGGCAATCCCCTCTTCAAAATCTTATGCCATGTACCAGTGCCTGGTTCCCAGGAAGCTACTATGCACTGAGAAGTTACTATGTACTGGCACATGACAAAACTTCTTCCTAGTCTCAACAATTTTCTTGACACTGAACTTTGCAGAACCAAACTTGCAACAATTCAGACTGTAGTAAGAAGAGGACCTAAAACATAAGCCCTTGTATCACATGAGGCCCAGGCAAATGTGTTCAAGACTTTGCTAATATAAAGCAACATTGAACTGTGAGCAAGAGGCTGGTCCTGCTCACATAACTTGTCAAGAACAGGGCTGATATTATAGAAACACTCATACCTAACAGATACTAGTCACGAATCAAACAGATTCAAGAACATTTTGGTACCCACATACTCCTTGTGTTTCTTCCCAGGATCTGACTTGGTACCCTCATTAAAAAACATCTTGGTACCCACATACTTCCCACAGATAACAGGGACATATGAACTCAGGTTCAGGAAAGGGTCTAAAATGACAGCATGGATAGTGATGTTTTAATTGAACAACCATATACAAGGTAATGGGTGGTACATCAGGGGGTGGCATCCTGATACACATCACACCTGATGTAACTTGTTTGTATCTGTGTATGAAGATGTATCACAGAGAGGTTGTCCTTGTACAGCCTAGAAGGCAGTGGAAATCCTGCCACTGACTGACCTGGGTCCAGTGTCACAGACACAGATTCTTAGCATAACCATAGTCATTGGATCCAAAGAGCTATTACTGTGCTTTGTTTGCAATAAATCTGGCCTGGTGACTTCATCCCTTCTCTGATTTTGTGGTCTTTGGAGTGGCACTCTCAGAGTCTGCTGTGCTGGATACTTATGCAGAGCCAGTTCAACATAGATGGGAAGCACACAAATGCATTTCAATGGTTATCATCACTGGACAGAGCAAGATCTCTTTCAGGACACCATACTGGTGACATCTGACCACATAGCCTTTCTAATGTTTGCTTGCTTGCTTAACAATAAAATAGAGATCTTGGCTCCCTGCAACATTTCAAAGCAGCAGCACTGCAGCTGATCCCGGGCTCTGCATGGCGCTCCTGCTTTAAAATGCCACAAGGAGCTTGACACCGGGCTCCCTGAGACATTCAAAGCTGTAGCACCACAGGGAGCAGCTGACCCCGGGCTCCATGCGGCACTGCCACTTTGAAGTACCCCTTTCTTCTTCCCCCTTGCTGCCTGTATCTGATAGAGGCAGCAAAGGGAGGGGAAGCAACTAGTTGACTATCCTTTCGACTATCCAATAAGCATTTGCTGATCGGATAGTTGACTAGTCCTTCACATGCCTGATACAAAGGATAAATATCTCTGCTTTAGATATTTTAATTAACGGGCTATAATCAGGAAGAAATTTCCCTTCTAAGAAAGTTGTTTGGTAGATGTCTACTGTAGGGATTCTTTTACCTTACTCTGAAGCAAGTGCGCCTCATCACTGTTGAAAGCAGAATCCCAGGGTAGATGAACCAATGTCAATATGACAGTGCCTCTGTATCTAATCCATCTGCTATTGAGACTGATTTTGCATATCATTTGAGTGATGGGCAATCATCTAATCTTCTTCTTAAACCCTTGTACTCCAAGTGGATACTAAATATCTAATACTGTAATCATCTAATACTGAATATATAACTATACTAGTACATCCTAGTCACAGTTTCATTATGTAGTATGCTGATGTTTCAACTTGCAAATAAAAAAGCACTTCTGGTCTAAAATAATTTTAATTTAAACTAAGGGGAAAACACAAAGCTCTCTGTGTGTGTCTGATCTGACTACAAAATGATTTTTCAGTGAGAGGTAAGAATGATTAGAAAGTTAAAATTTCAGGACTTTGAAAAAAAAGGACACAGAAAACAGGATATAAAAATTATGTGTTGAAATAGAACACAGTGGCAAATACTTTAGACATAGTGAAGTAACTTTTTGACTGCACAGAGTTTTGTACTAACAAAGAATTTTTCTGAAAATATATATTACAAAGGCTTTCTGAAATGAAGTCATTCTTCACCATGCTCTGGAATGTCTCCATTTTGTAAGTGAAATGGAAAATACCTTTCCCTCATTTTGTTTCACTTGATAAAACCTGATAGAATTCAAAGTGCAATTACTTAGTGTGGGCATTTAAAAATCTTTAACTTACAACCTCCCCACAACTTGATCTCCCCTCTATTCAAGCTTTAAAGTTAAAATAAAGCTGTTTGGTCTCATTAACAAATAGCAGTGGAGGCCACAGTGATTTTAAAAAGATTAAAGCTTCTGAGATTTTGTTTCCCAAAGCTCATACAAAGAAAAATCCTATTAGCTTCTTGTATTATTAATGTGTCATGTGATATACTTGATTTCACAGATCAGTATTCATTTTCTGCTCTGTTTATAATTTTCAGAAACACAGTTATTGTAAATGCTAATAAGATTTTTTTTAATGACAGGAATTTTGATGTATGGGAAATAATAATTACCAAAGATTTTGTTTCATGCATTTTAATTATGTAAATTTCAATGTATCGTTTTAAAACATTCTGCTTAGGAGTTATCTAAAAAAAATGTATTCCAGATGGGTACGCTTTCTATTATAGAGCAAATTATTCCAGCTGAAAGATATTGCATATAAACAGTCAGTAGTCCTACAAGCTAGTTACTTCTACCAATATTGTGCTTAGCAAAAAATTGTATATCTATTCTTAGCAAGCAAAGTAATCTCTATCACACTTCTTTTTGTGTGTTTTCCAAGTAGTACCAGATTACATGTATTATCAATACAAATTGTGCTGCAAATATTTTATAAGGTAGTTCTCCTTTAAATAGTTTGAAACAAATATGTCTATTCTACTCAATTATACTGCCTGAATCATTAAATAACAAAATAATGCATTCTGTAAAAAACAAACATAAATGTGTCATAATAAAGATTCTACAGCTTTTGTCATTTTGAAATGCCATGTATAATTCAGAAGAGGAAAATATTTTAATGTAGTCTATTGATGCATGAGGTTTTGATACAGAACTATTAGTAACAAAGATGTACAAGAGAACTGGTCAAAGACAGGGAAAATGTGTGACTGACTTGAATGATTCATTCCAGTAAACTTATTTGACAATGAACATCTGCTTTTGATGTAACTTCGTTTATCTGACTCCTGTCTGTTCTTGTTTTTACAAAGTTTAGGCTCTCCAGTCAGTTAAGTGAAACTAAACTAGAGGAGTCTGTATCATTGTGTTCCTAAATTGATATGTGATAAAATAAAACCCTGATACAGATGGTACATTCTAAACATATCTAGTTTTTACTGACTTTAAGTCTTTAACTAATAAACTTTCTGGTAAATACTCAGAAAATTAATTCTGTACTTGGAGAGTAAGTGTGTAAGTTTGATAAGAAAAAAAATTAAAAAGCAAAAACTGAGTCCATTCTTTAAGTATAATCATGGATAGCGTGGGAATCAGCTTGCCTATTTGCCTATCCCTGGTTTTATCACTGATTCACTGTCGAAGTGAGCACTGTCTTAAAGACACTGTGGCAAAGTGTATCTTTTTGCAAATCAAGTATAATAATTATCTGCCTTACAGAAGTGACAAGAATTAATGAATGGATTTAAATACATTGTGAAATTTAGGGGTGAAAGGTGCTAAATAATTGGCCATGAATTCGGCAAAATATTTAACCCTTCATATAGCAAAATCATTTGTATGTGGAAATGAAAGCTTTTAATCAGCAAAAGCAGTATCTCTTTTACAGTAACTAGACAAAGATCAGACTATTTTACACCTCATTAAAACAATTTTTTTTCCACAGGGTTTGCCAGCAGTAAAAAATAAGCTCTCATGTCTCCAATCCAGACCTTTGTAAACTCTCCAAGTAATAGAAAAAAACTCAAAATGTTAATTCAAGAAGCTTTTTACACAGTACCAGTGGGTTTAAAAAGTACAGAAAGCCAAAGGACTGGTGTCCTGTGAAAAATATTTCTGTCTTAGCAAAAATAGATTTTTCAATACTGAATTTTGAAAATGAATACAGAAGGGATTGTGGTACTCCCAATAAACATGGGCTTCATTTTCCCACTTGTCTACATTAAACGGAGAATTTTTTTTTGGATGCAATGCAGAAACATTCCCAGTGCCCAAAAGATAAAGTGGAAGTCTATAATAAGGTGATCTTGATCAAGATCATTAATAGGTACCGCATAGAGAATGAGAAACAGTGTCCCAATTTTCCCTGCCACTCTAGGTATGTTTTGCTTATTTATATTATAAGTTCTTGGTAGGGATTGTTTCTCATTGTCTGTACAGTTCCTACTATGGATCTAGATATAGGCATTTAGGTCCTACTATTAGACAAATAAATAAGGAAGCTTTAGTGGTGCATTGTGATGGGCTGGACTAGGCCCTGATGGCCCCGATAGGAGGCCGGCAGCCTTGCCGCACCCCATCCCAGTGAGAGGAGCAGAGAAGAGGTCCTCCAGGCACAATAGAGTGGCTGTCTCTGTGGCAGCCAATCAGGACCCAGCAGATGGGTATAAAAGAACCTGCAGGGCTAGGGCCTGACCCTTCCTTTTAGGAGCTCCAACCAGCCAGATCTATATACTGACTGGGAGATCAGCAGCACTATGGATAGCTCCCAGTATGAGCTGAACTTAGATCTGGGTAAGGCCCAGATCCAGTGGCCGAAGACTGGCCACAAGCCTAATACAAAGAACCAATAGCACCGCGGACAGGGCTAGTCAGATCCTAGCCTCAGGGCCTTGAAGAGGACCAGGCAAAAACCTTGCATGGCATCCCTTGGCTGCAGAAGGGGTGCTCACAAGCGGGTGGATCCTATTACATGCATACTGTTACATGCATAAAGGTGAATTCTAATCAGATCAGGGGGGCTGATAGCCACTGCTGGCCTGGGAACAAGGTGTGGTGGGGATGGCCAGAGTGCTGCATTTCCCCCCAGCTCTCAGAGCTGTGCGAAGCACCTAGTGTGGCACTCCAGCAGCAATTCAAAGTAGTTCAGGACACTGGCCTGGCAGCGGCAGTGGCTAGGAGCCCTGGACATTGCCTCTTTTGTATCAGTGGACATGGCTCATTGTGACTATAATGTAGGAATGTATACCACCTCAGAAATGTAGCTTATGTATATTCCTATACACTTTTCAATGAGAAAACTAAATGAATACAAAAAGTTTGAAAAGTAACATTTATAAAAAGAAAGCAAGGAAGATATCTTTATTTGAGGTTTGGATTTTTCTGTGAGTTTCACTCCTACCCATCTTCTTCTTAGATCAAACTTGAACTGTAGCATTTAGAGAAGATCTATTGTTTTTCTGCTGTCTATGGGTCAGGTGCAGCGACTACTGGCTCTGGGCTGGCAGGCTTGGAGCTGGCACAGTCACTGTGGCCAGAGTCTACTCCTAAAGGGCTCCAGGGAGAGGGGGGAGACAGAGGAGTTTTCTTGGTTGTGCCCAGAGTGGCCACCAGGGCACCCTGGGAAGGGCTGGAGGCCCCCTATTTTGAAATAAGTGGCTACACAGTGCTTATTTCGAAATAGCAATTTCGAAATTGGTGCTATTCCTCATGGAATGAGGTTTACCAATTTTGAAATAAGCCCTCTGCTATTTCAATTTAATTCGAAATAGCGGTTTGGCTGTGTAGACGCTGGTTAAGTTATTTCGAAATAACAACTGTTATTTTGAAATAACTTTGCTGTGTAGACATACCCTTAGAGTGGGAGGATCAGCAGCAAATGTATTCAGAACTCTGTAAGCTTCAAGTAAAGTGCACTGATTAAAGAAATGTTGAAATACTCCAAGTGTCTTGAAGTCAGATCATGGTTTCATAGAACATGCATTTTCCAGGTCTAGGATTACATAACGTAATGCTGAAACTGTATTTTCTGAATAAATCACAGAGAGACTTGTAATATCTAATTGCTTTTCTTAGCTTTCTGCATTATCTGTATCCAGAAGGAGGGGAAATGTAATTAAATACTCAGTGTAGGAGAAAGAAAGAGCCGGAAACTTGGGCCTGGTGTAAATCCTGAGGCCTGAACCAAAGTTAGTAGGAGTTATACTATGAATAACAGGCAGGCTCTGTCAAAAGCAGATTTTTGCCTGCAAGTCAATGTCTGGGATGTGACCTCTACACTAGAACTACTCAAACACATGGAACATGTAAATACATTCCTCCATTACAGTACAAGACACACCCATCCTAACACACGATAGTTTGACGAAAGTGATGAATAGTGAGTGATATTTTGTCTGAAACATCAGGAACAAAAGCACAACAACAGATGGTGAATAGGAATGCTTTGTGGGAAAGTACAAGAGGAGGTAACAAACATGTCATGAAATGCATAAGATGATATATTAGCTGTGGATCACAGATTGTTTCTCTCAGTCTATAAATGTTGGGGTACCTTCACTAAACTCTTTGTTTAGCCGAAGAGACAATGGAGAATCCCACTGTTGACTGAATTGAGTCCATTGTCAGGAGGTACATACACTTAGTGGTTCAGTAGAATTCGCTGACAACTATTACTATACTTCGTTTGACAGTAAACCTGGCTTGGATTCCTTCATCCCTTATTTAATTCTATGGTCCTTGAAGGTTCTCTCAGAATCTGCAGTGCTGGATACCTGAGCAAAGCTAGTGCAACATACAGGACGACCACACACACACACTGCCGAACAGTTATCATTGGATGGAGCAAGATGCTTGTCAGGACACCACAATGGTACCTTCTCACCCTGACTCAGATACAAATTTGAAACTGCCTACTTCTAGTAGTCATGTATTGTTCACTAAATCTGCAGTTCTAAGTCTTTTTTTCTGCACTTTCCACACTTATCTAATCTTGAATACATTGATATAAAATATTTGGAACTTTTTATCACAAATATTCTTCAGAGCTAGATATATGTAGATTTGTTTAAAATGTTAATCTGAAGGTCAAAAATGTATATTTTATTTTATTAATATTATACATTTCCACCATCAAATATAGTAGTCCAGTTAAATCTTCCTGACATTTTAAAATGTTAACCAGTGTTCTTTACTGTCTAGAGTAATGGATACAGTTGCAAGAAATACCAGTAGATTTTATTTTTACTTACTTGAGCGGGGTGATACTTTATGAATAATAGTATTTTACTGAAAATGTACAATATTTAAGACTGTTAAGTGAAGAGACTGCTTAGTAGTAAAACGTACAAACTAGAAGACTTTATGCAGTACTAAGGATTAAAATTTTGCCTGTGGAAGACCAAATAACTGAAGGAAAGGTGATCCCTGAAAATATATAAATAGCAGGGGAAATAATTTTATAATAGGTGGGCTGGTGAGGGATCAGATAAGCCTTATAAATGACTGGATTGAAGTGAAACGTGCCCTTTGAGTTCTTAGTGCAGGAAATGGAGGGAAAGAAAAAACACCATAGTTCTAGATGTAGCCCAGGGAAGGCAGAGAAATTGCTTTTTGCTTTTGGTGTGTAATCTGCGTTTTACGTCAGAAGAAAAAATAAATGTGCCTGGAAAGATCCAAATTATGTAAGGGAAAATTGAGGCAGCTGCTATGCTAAAGTCAAACAAGGCACATGACAATGCTACATGGCTGCATATTTGAGACAGGTATTGACTTCTCATTCTGTAAAAATTTAGTGACATCTGTATGAGAATTACAAAACTCCACCCAACAAAAAAAAAATCTTAACACTATTTCCAAACTATATATAGTGTGACAAAACTGGATGGGTAAGTTGTAGACTATGTAATTGGGGGAAACTAGTTAGTGCTTTCCTTTTATGATACATGAGAAGCTTTGGGCACCTTCATGCAATATGGCTGGATGGGGGGGCTCCATCTACTGTCGTTCTGCATGATAACAGCTCCTGAAGGGGTTTGCTGCTTGTCACTAGCAAAACATTGTGAGACGCAGCATAGCCTGGAAAGTTAAGGGACACAGCTGTATCCCAATTCTAGGTTGCACCCAAGGGGTCCTATTACAGTTATGTCCATCAATGGCTATTAGTAAATATGCTCAGGGATGCACCCCCATACTCTGAGTATCCCTAAACTTCTGACTACTGGACACTGGTACCAGAGCACAAGAAATAGATCCCACAATAATGGCATTGTTCTGATAATTCCCTCTGATGCATCTGGTTTTAGCCTCGGTCAAAAAAGACAGGACACTGAATTATTGAATCCAGTGTCCATAATTACCTACTCAATTGGAAACAAAGGTACGAAAATAGGGTACAAACTTGAATGTGACTGAAAAATTAGCTGGAATAACAAGCAAATTATTAATTGAAGTAGATGAAGTCCATTTTCTAAATGAGTGGTAACCAAATTGAAAGGAAACACCTCTTTAAAAAGAAGTGGGATTGCTGTTTTCCTAACAGTTGAACCTACTTTGTTTACTAAGAAGTAGGTATTATTGAGAGTTTATGTAAAGAACTCACACAAGAAGCCATTTGCAGTATACAAGTTTTATCACTCCTACAAAACATAGAAACCATGCTCCTTTTTCTTGAGTGTCATCTATCTCATCTATTAATGATTTACAAATACATAGAGCACATGTCTTTTGAACATACTGTACTAGGATTTCCCTGCTTCAGATCTGGTTTTAGTAACTCTTATTGGAATAGAAGTGTATGAAGCACACCTTCGGTGACTGTGGGCCAACTCTCAGTGAAGCTGACAAAATAATCAGTTCTGAGGCAACATCAAGTTGATTGCTTTGGTAGAAAATATCATTTCTCTCTTCATACAGTAAAACTCCAATAGTCCAGCATCCAATAGTCCGGCACTCCTGATAGTCCGGCATCAAAATGGCAAGAGCCTAATGAGTGAGCTTCGGCCAAAAATGAGTCACAAGGTAACAGCGGCAGCAGCTGAACTGAGCAAAAAGGGTAAAAAGGCTTAAAAAAACTAAAACATTACTGTATACTGTATACAGTATGTACAATAAAAAGGGTTAAGAACACTTTATATACAGTATATAATGTATACAGTATATATATAACCTGCTTATAGTACCTCCTGATAGTCCGGCATATCTGATAATCCGGCACCACCTAGGTTCCATAGGTTCCGGATTATCGGAAGTCTACTGTATATTGTATTGCACAACAACAGTCATTAAATGCAATATATTCTTTGTCTGCTTTCTTTCAGAGCTTTGAGTACTGGCCACTTCCTGGGGCTGGCTATCAGATAACAAACCAAAGGTCTGACCTCAGAAAGTGAATCCTAGATTCCAATGTTACAAATTGAGAAGAGTGGCTACCATATTTCTATTTATGGCCATATACTTGCTAGGCAGTACCCCTCATTCTTCAAACCAGAAACACAATGCAAATAGCAAAGTATACACTGGGGAAAGGTCGCAATCTGGATGGTTTGGGGTCGGTACAGCTGAACCTCAGGCAAAGAGCAAGTCGATATGCAGAGTCTGTTAGGAATTGTGTGCAATTCTACTTTTCCTGCTGGTTAGTGTCAGGGATTGTATGCAATTCTACTTTTCTTGCTGGTAAGTGTCAGTGAAGGTAGAAATTGCTGAAGAACTTTAGGAATCTGGGGAAACAGTGGACTTTTACATGTGAAGTTAGAAATATTTTTGTATTGTGACAGCCAGGAATGTCTAGTGGAAAAGAGCTCATTCACACATGTGCAAGCCTTACGTCCTTAACAGGTATGATTGCATCTCCCAGCTTTTTATTAGGTAAAATGTAAAGTCCTGCCTGTCTCTTTTGACCTAGCCTCACATTTTCACATTTCTGAAGTTTCTTAAGACTTAATTTCCTCCTCTCCAAAACACTTAGAAGCAATTGCAGTTCAAAACAGATGAAAAGAAAGAGGAGGAATCTACTTAAGGAACCTGCCATAGTGCAAGTTGTGCGGTATTGTCTAAATTAAGGGTCATATCTTGCTCCAGTGGGAGCTAATGGCCTCCATCCCATGGAATAGACTTTTATATTTCACAAGCCTCACCAAATAAAATACACAAATTAAACCAAAGGAAGTTAAGGCAAATGTTGGAACATTTGTGCCTCAAGAGCGTATATTACATAAACTTTATAAAGGAGCTAAAATGCAATATTCTTGATAAAAAAAAAAATCTATAATACGAAGGAAACTGAACAATTAGATTAAAAGAAACCGAGACCCTTTTGTGCTCTTCTGGTGTGGAAAGTATAAGATGAGGCACCAATTAGCCACCAGGATTTGGCACAAGTCATTACTTTAGTATCTACCATCAGCCTTTGGAGAAATTTAAAAATCTCCTACAACTGCAGAACAACAACAAAAAATTGAACATTGTTACTCACTCGGTTTATTTGAACAAACTACAGATAATATTGTAAAATATATGAATTTATGGAAAGAAATATAACCAAACTTACCTTAATGGAAGCAACATTATAACAAATGAACAACAACAATAACAAAGGGAACCAAATGTGCCATATACAGTAATCAACAGGTTTGCTTTTTTTGAGGAATGGGAAATATTAAGGCAGCATGGCCTGTCCATGTAAATGAATAATGTTATTGTTCTTATGTTCCTTGCCACCCATGTTCTTTCCAGGGCCAGCCTCAAGCTAACGCTAATGTGACCAAGCAGAGGAGTAAGACCCACACTCATATGAGTGGCTGTATTAGGATTCCTCCTCAAACAGTGGTTTTGGTTGTGAAGGAATGTATTGTAACCCAAACGTGGGTTAGGAGGAACAGGGATTAGTTGGAGCCTTCACTCTACTCCCAACACTTTGCACAGTGGAGCTCAGCAGTGGAATCAGGGAAATAAATACACACAATTACTTACCCTATGAGGAAAGAGGGGATTGGAAACAAATTGTGACTTTGAATCATAATTACACTCTTCTTAAACTCAGGATATTGACCAAAGAATTTGGTATAAACTAAAATCACTTTTTCTGAGTTGTCTTTAGTTACTCTGGAAAGCTCTAAGGGATATGATGATGCATGTGTAACCCTTCTGCCGGGTAGGCCCGGCAGCAACCAGGGCCAGGTTCAATATCTAGGGGTTCATCTCACACAGAACTGGCTCGAGCCCCCACCAAGTAACCTGGGAAATTCACACACCCCTGGGTGCCTCTGAGAGGCAATGCTTCCCCGCTCGCAAGCACAGAGTCTGAGTGTAGGAAAGAAACATTTAAAGAAACAGAGAGAGAAGTCATATGGCATTAACTTGGGAAAATACCACAAACAGAGTTCATAGCCCAAACCACGAGCTAAGGCCCCCCCCAGCCAAGAATCACCCGAAGTCCCAAAGTCCAACGCCCCAAAAGTCTCTGTGCCTGGTCAGTGCCGCCCAGAATCCAAAAGTTCACCTGCGGGTTTTACCTCCCAACCTGGACAGAAAGGGAGGGCGGGGGGGCACCTTACGTGGTCCGAGGCCGATGGCCCCACCTCTCCATAGCGTTCTGCTGAAGTCTTTAATGCAAGCCACTCCGCCATGCTCCACCAGCTGTCTCGGTCCGCTCCTACTGGCCGCTCACCGGTCGTTCCCACCGCCGCTCCTACCAGCCGCCGGTCATTCCTGCCAGCCACTTTGCTGGCTGCAATGGGTCTGGCTCCCAGCCAAACCAGTGATTTCATCTCTTAGTGATTTCAACTCTTTAGCCACCACCTAGACTGGCAAAATATTCCAGCTTCCACTGGACTAGCAAAAAAGACTCCTCATGGAGTCTGCTTTAGATCTGTCCTTAAAACAAAGGGGGAAAGGGGCAGGTTAGGCCAGTCTTACAGCTCACACCTGGCAGGTGTGAAGCAGGCTGACTCAAACCCTTTAGCCCTTCCCCCCAGCTCCATTCACTCAACTCTGGAAGGGGGGAGGCTTGTTCCTCGGAGATCTCTTGCAGTGATGGTGTCTCCTGCAAGCACTGGTGTCATGTTTTACAGTTCCCACATTTAGGGGTAGCATGATTTGTGACCCCCACAACAGCCCCAAATTATTTACAGTACACCACATTCCATTCCAACACTGATCTTCCATCAGCCCTGGCTGAATTGGATTTACATAGCTACACCTCGGATTCCTTCCCCCTCCTGGCATGAGCTGTATTTACATATCAACAGTTAACAGTTAATTATCTTGCAGAGCTAAACAATTGGAGTGAGCACACCCACCCCCCAGGGCAGCTCTCTCCTTTTAGCTGGCTGATAACAAGCAGTAGTTCAGCCCCAGCTTACATCTGTATAATGCCTAACATGTCATAAGGAGACCTTGATAAGAAATGGGGCCTTTAGCCAACAAGGACATGTTCTTTCCTCCAAAGAAGGACAAGAAATAGTCATGGGCGGTGAGTTATATGGGCTTGTGGTGCCCATGCTCCAGCAATATTCAGAGCCGGGGGCCCTGCTCCACCACTATTTGGAGCTGGGTCTCTCCCCTGGCCCTGCCTGGAGTGGGCCCCGGCCCCCACCTGCCGGACACCCCGCGCATCCTCCCACCCCGGCCCCAGAGCGTCCCCCCGGGCCTGGGCCCCGGGCCCGGCCCCAGCCCTGGCCCCGGACTGTCCCTGCCGTGCGCTGCTTTCAGTCCGGCTCCCCCTTGCCAGCTGCTGCTGCCATGCACGGCATTTACAGGTGAGCAGGGACACGCCCAGGCGTGACATGATGTCACGGCCCGGGACTTTAAAATTGCTCAGTGTGGCATTGTGCTGCACAGCCTAGCTCTGGGTTCAGAGTCCGGGGACTTCTGGGGCCCAAGTGCAGACTCTGGCCCCGAAAAGTGGAAGGCAGAAGGTAAGGTAAGGTAAGGTAAGATAAGGTAGAAAACTAGGGGGAAGGGGTGGGAGAGGAAGGGGCTTGTGCGGATGGGGAGGGGGAAGAAAGGGGAAGGCACCAAGGGACAGGATGGAGAGACAAATGCCAGGGGGCCAAGTGCAGACAATGAGGAAGAGGGCAGGAGGGGAGGTGTCAGTGCGAGGGGGGACAGGGTGATGCTGGGAGAGGAGAGAGTAAAGGCATTGAGGGCTAGAGGGGGGAGGTCCTGGGAGAAGGCTTGAAAGAAGGGGTGGGCATGAGAAAGGTGGGGATGGAGCAAGTCATGTGTGAGGGCACAGAGGGGCATGAGGGGAATGAGGGCAGAGAGTGGTGAGGGTGGGCATCAGGAAAAAGAGGGCAAAGGGGTAGGGGCAGTAAGGGAAGGGGAGGCACCAGGAGGATGCAGGGCTAAGGGAAGGTGCAGGTGCCAGGGGATTCTGGGGTGAAGCAGAAGGGCAGACACCTGCAGGGGAGGGACCAGCACCAGAGGAGAGAGGCAGGGCAGGTGTGTAGAGGGAGGTGTTAGAAGAGAGGATGAGGAGGGGTAGCTCACATGATCAGAGTGGGGCTACTGGAGGAGTGGGCACAGGGGGCAGAGAAGGGCTGGTGGAGGGAGGGAGGTCGCAGGAGGGCTGAGGGCAGTGAGAAGGGCAGGAGTCAGGACAGCAGAGGAGGGTGAGGAGTTGGGGGCAACAGGCACCAGGGGAGCTGATGGAGCAAGGGGAGGAGACATGGCAGCAGAGAGAAAAGGTAAAGATTTATAAAATATTTATTAATAACTTGGGTGCCACAGTGGCACATCCAGACAAGCCACATGAACTCAGTACTGGTGCACAACACAAAATTCATTCTGCTCATGGGAGGAAAGTCTTAGGCTATGTCTACACTGGCGGCTTCTTGCGCAAGAACATCTTGTGCAAGGGTTCTTGCACAAGAAGTCTTGCGCAAGAACACGTTCACACTGCTATGTGAGAGCTGTGCTTTTGCACAGGAGCATCCATGGCAGTGTGGACGCTCTCTTGCGGAAGAAAGCTCCGATGGCCATTTTAGCCATAGGGGTTTCTTGCGCAAGAAATCCCTGCCGAGCATCCACACTGCCCTCTTGCGCAAGAGAGCTTACACCTGTTAGAAAAGAGCGTAGCTCTTGTGCAAGACACCCTCTCTTACCACGCCGTACTGTAAATTTCCTTGTGCAAGAGCAGGTGGGCAGTGTGGATGCTCTGTGGGTTCTTGCGCAAGAACGGCTGTACTTGCGTAAGAAGCCACAAGTGTAGACATAGCCTTAGAGGGAACACTTCCCCCAGCCTCTCTGTCCCCGAGTTAATGTCAGACACATTGGGTTAATGCAATTCCAGGATAGTTGCATGAGGGGGGTTTGGTGGGGGCCAAACTAATCCCTGTTGGTAGGAGGATGATGGGAAAAGTCCTTTGAGAGGGGTGACATGACACCTTTTACTTCTGGTCATGTGCCCATCTTGCCCCAAGCATGTTACCTCCAGAGGCCTGGTTAGTGGGGGTCCGGGGGCATGGTTAGCGGGGCACCACCAAAAATTATACAAACCTGCCATCCCTGGAAATAGTGGAAGGTGTTGGTAGAAAGAAAGAAAGACTGTCAATATTTAGAATTTGTGTGTTCATTTGGTCTTTGTATTTTGGGAAACTATGCTGGAAACAGTATTGAAAGGACAAAACTATAATGTTTAGGATTGTGGATGTTATAGCAACCAAGCTATATAGGGTGGAATTTCAGTTCAATTCAAAACCAGACCAAACTAAGGACGTTAAATATTGACTAATTGACTAATCGAATAGTCGATGCATTATGCATTGATTATTTGATTAGTCAATAAGGCACCTCTGCCTTTGAAGTGTAGCAATAGCTCTATGGCTGTTAGATAGCTGCAGCGGCACAGGAGCTAGCAAACAGAGCTGTAAACCGGGGAGTTTGAGTGGGAGTTTGTAAGGGGAGTTTGGATTGTGGGACTCATTTGGGGTTTGTTTTTGCCGTGGGGTGTGTGTTTTGGTTTGTTTTTGTGTTCGCTGGACTAATAGGATTTTGGTGAGAAAGCAGATAAAACACAGAGGCAGTAGTGGCCGTGGCCCAAGTAGTAGAGAACACAAGGAGGATGACTGGATGTGGCAGCTGCGGGATGTACATGATTCGGAGGATTACCTCAAAGGAGTTTTGTTTGCATGAAGTGCCGCCTGATAGAGCTGATGGAAGAAAAGATCCGAGGATTGGAGATGCAGGTGGAAACTCTGGTCGAGTTTAGAAGGGGGTTTGAGCAGATGATGGAGCAAAGGCATGATGTGGCTGAAGGGGAAAGCTTAGACGTGCAGATGGAAGCCGAGGCCCTTTATCCTGAGGGCGAAGAAAATGGACAGTGGAAGCATGTAACTAAGAGAACCAAGCAGAGGAAAAGATGGGTCATTATATTATATTATGGGAATAGTGACCATAATATAATAACATTCAACATTCCTGTGGTGGGAAGAACACCTCAGCAGTCCAGCACCCTGGCATTTAATTTCAAAAGGGAATTACACAAAAATGAGGAGGTTAGTTAAACAGAAATTAAAAGGCACAGTGACTAGAGCCAAATCCTGCAAGCTGCATGGAAACTTTTAAAGACACCATAATAGAGGCCCAACTTAAATGTATACCCCAAATTAAAAAACATAGCAAGAGACCTAAAAGAGTCACCGTGGCTTAACCACCATGTAAAAGAAGCAGTGAGGGACAAAAGGCATCTTTTAAGAAGTGGAAGTCCAATCCTAGTGAGATAAATAGAAAGGAACATAAACACTGTCAAATCAAGTGTAAAAATGTAATAAGAAAAGCAAAAAGATTTTGAGGAACAACTAGCCAAAAACTCAAAAGAAATAACAAAATGTTTTTAAGTACATTAGAAGCAGGAAGCCTGCTAAAAACCTGTGGGTCCCTAGACGATCGAACTATAAAAGGCGCAATCAAGGATGATAAAGCCATTGCGGAGAGACTAAATGATTTCTTTGCTTCAGTCTTCACGGCTGAGGACGTTGGGAGATTCCCAAATCTGCACCGTCCTTTGTGGGTGATGAATCTGAGGAACTGTCCCGGATTGAAGTGTCATTAGAGGAGGTTTTGGAACAAATAGAAAAACTTAATGTTAACAAATCTCCGGGACCGGATGGCATTCATCCAAGGGTTCTAAAAGAACTCAAATGGGAAATTGCTGAACTATTATCTGTGGTTTGTAACCTATCCCTTGAATCGGCTTCCGTACCTAATGACTGGAAGGTAGCCAAGGTGACACCAATATTTAAAAAGGGCTCTAGAGGCGATCCGGGCAATTTCAGACCGGTAAGTCTAACTTCAGTACCTGGCAAATTAGTCGAAACAATAGTAAAGAATAAAACTGTGAAGCATGTAGAAGAACATAATTTGTTGGACAAAAGTCAACATGGTTTCTGTAAAGGGAAATCCTGTCTTACTAATCTATTAGCGTTCTTTGAAGGGGTTAACAAACATGCGGACAAGGGGATCCAGTAGATATAGTATACTTAGATTTCCAGAAAGCCTTTGACAAGGTCCTCACCAAAGGCTCTTGTGTAAATTACATGGCCATGGGATAAGAGGAAAGGTCCTTTCTTGGATTGAGAACTGGTTAAAAGACAGGAAACAAAGGGTAGGAATAAATGGTAAATTTTCAGAATGGAGAGGGGTAACTAGTGGTGTCCCCCAAGGGTCAGTCCTAGGACCAATCCTGTTCAACTTATTCATAAATGATCTGGAGAAAGGGGTAAGCAGTGAGGTGGTAAAGTTTGCAGATGATACCAAACTGTTTAGGATAGTCAAGACAGAAGCAGACTGTGAGGGACTCCAAGAAGATTTCACCAAACTGAGTGATTGGGCAACAAAATGGCAAATGAAATTTAATGTGGATAAGTGTAAAGTAACGCACATCGGGAAAAATAACCCCAACTATACGTACAGTATGATGGGGGCTAATTTGGCTACAACAAATCAGGAAAGAGATCTTGGAGTTATCGTGGACAGTTCTCTGAAAACTTCCACACAGTGTGCAGTGGCGGTCAAAAAGGCAAATAGGATGCTAGGAATTATTAAGAAAGGGATAGAAAATAAGACCCAGAATATCTTACTGCCGCTGTATAAAACTATGGTACGCCCACATCTTGAATACTGTGTACAGATGTGGTCTCCTCACCTCAAAAAAGATATTTTGGCCTTGGAAAGGGTTCAGAAAAGGGCAACTCAAATGATTAGGGGTTTGGAACGGGTCCCATATGAGGAGAGGTTAAAGCGACTGGGACTTTTCAGTTTAGAAAAGAGGAGACTGAGGGGGGATATGATAGAGGTATATAAAATCATGAGTGGTGTGGAGAGGGCCGATAAAGAAAAGTTATTAGTTCCCTAAATAGAAGAACTAGAGGACACCAAATGAAATTAATGGGTAGCAGGTTTAAAACTAATAAAAGAAAGTTCTTCTTCACATAGTGTGTAGTCAGCCTGTGGAACTCCTTGCCAGAGGAGGCTGTGAAGGCTAGGACTATAATAGAGTTTAAAGAGAAGCTAGATAATTTCATGGAGGTTAGGTCCATAAAAGGCTATTAGCCAGGGGATAAAATGGTGTCCTTGGCCTCTGTTTGTCAGAGGCTGGAGAGGGATGGCAGGAAACAAATCGCTTGATCATTGTCTTCGGTCCCCCCCCTCTGGGGCATCTGGTGCTGGCCACTGTCGGCAGACAGGATACTGGGCTAGATGGGCCTTTGATCTGACCCAGTACGGCCGTTCTTATGTTCTTATGTTATGTCAGTGAGGGAGAAAGAGCTCAAGAACAGGTATGCGGAGTTGGAGAATGAAGAAGGGATACAGCAGGTGGCCACTGAAGGTGGAAGGGTAAGGAAGAAGAGAAGAGTGGCTAGTCCCATAGATAAAGGGGAAGAGTCAATGGAGACAACACCAATAATGAGCATCAGGAGGATACAGGATGGGTTGAAGAGGATTACAAGGGAAAACAGGAATGGAAAGGACTTGCAGCCAGAGGAAGCAAGAGATAGACCAGAGAATCGCATTGTCACCAGGAAAAGGCAGGTCTACGTGATTGGGGACTCCTTATTGGGAAGAATAGACAGGCCTGTAACCAGAGCTGATCCAGAGAATAGAAGGGTGTGCTGTCTGCCAGGTGCTAAGATACGGGATGTGGAACTGAGGTTGAAGAGGATCCTAAAGGGAGCAAGAAAGAATCCATTGATCATCCTTCACGTAGGAACAAATGATACGGCTAGATTCTCGCTGGAACAGATCAAGGGAGACTATGCCAGGCTGGGGACGACGCTTAAGGAAATCGAGGCTCAGGTGATCTTTAGTGGGATTCTGCCTGTTCCTAGAGAAGGGCAACTAAGATGTGACAGGATTATGATGCTCAATAGATGGCTCAGGAAGTGGTGCTATAAGGAGGGCTTTGGGATGTATGGCCACTGGGAGGCATTCACAGACAGAGGACTGTTCTCTCGGGATGGACTTCACCTAAGTAGGGAGGGAAATAGACTTCTAGGATGGAGGCTGGCACAACTGATTAAGAGAGCTTTAAACTAGGAATTTGGGAGACGGTTGGGAGATGTCCAGGTAATCTCTACGCCAGATTTTAGCACTGAGAGGAAGGAAAACGAAGTAAGAAAGGATATAGCTGGGGGTAGGAGAATGGACATGAGGAAGGGTAGAGTGGATACTAGTCTAATAGGTCATATTGGAGGTACAATGTCCGGGCCAAATTGGGTAAAGAATGTGAGTGAGGCCATATAGCAAAAATTAAGATGTTTATACAGCAATGCGAGGAGCATAGGTAACAAAATGGAGGAACTAGAGCTATTGGTCCAGGAAGTGAAACCAGATATTATAGGAATAACAGAAACATGGTGGAATACTAGGCATAACTGGAGTACAGGTATTGAAGGGTATGTGCTGTTTAAGAAAGACAAAAATAAGGGTAAAGGTGGTGGAGTAGCATTGTATATCAAAGATGAGGTATATTGTAAAGAAATAAAAAGTGATGGAATGGAGAAGACAGTCTGTCTGGGCAAAAATCACATTGGGGAAAAAAACTATCAGATCCTCCCCTGGGATAGTGCTTGGGGTGTGTTATAGACCACGGGGATATAATTTGGATATGGATAGAGACCTCTTTAATGTTTTTAATGAAGTAAATACTCATGGAAACTGCGTAATCATGGGAGACTTCAACTTTCCAGATATAGACTGGAACAAGTGCTAGTAATAATAATAGGGCTCAGATTTTCCTAGATGTGATAGCTGATGAATTCCTTCATCAAGTAGTTGCTGAACCAACAAGGGGGAATGCCATTTTAGATTTGGTTTTGGTGAGTAGTGAGGACCTCATAGAAGAAATGGTTGTAGGGGACAACCTTGGCTCAAGTGATCATGAGCTAATTCAGTTCAAATTAAACAGAAGGATAAACAAAAATAAATCTGATACTAGGGTTTTTGATTTCAAAAGGGCTAACTTCAGTAAACTAAGGAAATTAGTTAGGGAAGTTGATTGGACTAAAGAATTTATGGATCTAAAGACGGAGGAGGCCTGGGATTATTTTAAGTTAAAGTTGCAGAAGCTATCAGAAGCCTGTATCCCAAGAAAGGGGAAAAAATGTATAGGCAGGTGTTTTAGACCAAGCTGGATGAGCAAGCATCTCAGAGAGGTGATTAAGAAAAAGCAGAAAGCATATCAGGAGTGGAAGATGGGAGGGACCAGCAAAGAAAGCTACCTTATTGAGGTTAGAGCATGTAGGGACAAAGTGAGAAAGGCTAAAAGTCATGTAGAGTTGGACCTTGCAAAGGGACTTAAAACCAATAGTAAAAGGTTTTATAGCCATATAAATAGGAAAAAAACAAAAAAAGAAGAAGTAGGACCACTAATTACTGAGGATGGAGTGGAGGTTAAGGATAATCTAGGCATGGCCCAATATCTAAACATATACTTTGCTTCAGTCTTTAATGAGGCTAATGAAGAGCTTAGGGATAAGGGTAACATAACAAATGGGAATAAGGATATGAAGGTAGATACTACCATATCCAAGGTAAAAGCCAAACTCGAACAGCTTAATGGGAGTAAATCGGGGGGCCCAGATAATCTTCATCCAAGAATATTAAAGGAACTGGCACATGAAATTGCAAGTCCATTAGCAAAATTTTTTAATAATTCTCTAAACTCAGGGGTTGTACCATTTGACTGGAGAATTGCTAATATAGTTCCTATTTTTAAGAAAGGTAAAAAAAGCGACCCGGGTAACTACAGGCCTGTTAGTTTGACATCTGTAGTATGCAAGATCTTGGAAAAAATTTTGAAGGAGAAAGTAGTTAGGGACATTGAGGTTAATGGCAATTGGGACAAATTACAACATGGTTTTACAAAAAGTAGATCATGCCAAACCAACCTGATCTCCTTTTTTGAGAAAGTAATAGATTTTTTAGATAAAGGAAATGCAGTGGATCTAATCTACCTCGATTTTAGTAAGGCATTTGATACAGTACCACATGGGGAATTATTGGTTAAATTGGAAAAGATGGGGATCAATATGAAAATTGAGAGGTGGATAAGCAACTGGTTAAAGGGGAGACTACAGCGGGTCATACTGAAAGGTGAACTGTCAGGTTGGAGGAAGGTTACTAGCGGAGTTCCTCAGGGATCAGTTTTGGGGCCAATTTTATTTAATCTTTTTATTACTGACCTTGGCACCAAAAGTGGGACTGTCCTGATAAAATATGCGGATGACACAACATTGGGAGGTATTGCTAATTCAGAAAAGAATTGGGATATCATACAGGAAGATCTGGATGACCTTGTAAATTGGAGTGATAGCAATAGGATGAAATTTAATAGTGAGAAGTGTAAGGTTATGCATTTAGGGATTAATAAAAGGAATTTTAGTTATAAGCTGGGGACACATCAGTTGGAAGTAATGGAGGAGGAGAAGGACCTTGGAGTCCTGGTTGATTATAGGATGACTATGAGCCACCATTGTGACATGGCCGTGAAAAAGGCTAATACGGTCTTGGGATACACTAGGCGAGGTATTTCCAGTAGGGATAAGGAGGTGTTAGTGCCGTTATATAAGGCATTGGTGAGACTTCATTTGGAATACTGTGTGCAGTTCTGGTCTCCCATGTTTAAGAAGGATGAATTCAAACTGGAACAGGTACAAAGAAGGGCCACTAGGATGATCCAAGGAATGGAAAACCTGTCTTATGAAAGGAGACTCAAGGAGCTTGGCTTGTTTACCTTAACCAAAAGAAGGCTGAGGGGGGACATGATTGCTCTCTTTAAATATATTAGAGGGATGAATACCAGGGAGGGAGAGGAATTATTTAAGCTTAATACCAATGTGGACACAAGAACAAATGGATATAAGCTGGCTAGTAGAAAGTTTAGACTTGAAATTAGATGAAGGTTTCTAACCATTAGAGGAGTGAAGTTCTGGAACAGCCTTCCAAGGGATGTAGTGGGGGCATAAGACCTATCTGGCTTCAAGATTAAGATAGATGGGTTTATGAAGGGGATGGTTTGATGAGATAACATGATCTTGTTAACTAATTGACCTTTCATTATCAGTGGTAAATAGGCCAATGGAGGGATGATAGGAGTTACTATAGAGAACTTTTCCTGGGTGTCTGGCTGGTGAGTCTTGCCCACATGCTCAGGGTCCAGTTGATCGCCATATTTGGGGTCGGGAAGGAATTTTCCTCCAGGGTAGATTGACAGAGGCCCTGGAGTTTTTCACCTTCCTCAGTAGCATGGGGCACCTGGAGGATTCTCTGCATCTTGGGGTCTTTAAACTATTTGAAGGCTTCAATATCTGAGATATAGGTGAGAGGATTATTCCAGGAGTGGGTGGGTGAGATTCTGTGGCCTGCATTGTGCAGGGGGTCAGACTAGATGATCATAATGGTCCCTTCTGACCTTAAAGTCTATGTCTATGTCTAGACCGGCATGATTTTCCGCAAACGCTTTTAACGGAAAAGTTTTTCCGTTAAAAGCATTTGCGGAAAAGAGCGTCTAGATTGGCATGGATGCTTTGCGCAAAAGCACTTTTTGCGAAAAGAATCCGTGCCAATCTAGACGTGATTTCTTAAAGAAAGCCCGATGGCCATTTTCGCCATCGGGGCTTTTTTGCGCAAAACAATCCTCCCCTGTCTACACTGGCCCTCTTGTGCAAATACATTTGCGCAAGAGGGCTTATCCCTGACCGGGAGCATCATAGTATTTGCGCAAGAACACTGACAATCTTACATTAGATCGTCAGTGTTCTTGCGTAAATTCAAGCGGCCAGTGTAGACAGCTGGCAAGTTTTTCCGCAAAAGCAGGTGCTTTTGCTGAAAAACTTGCCAGTCTAGACACAGCCTATGAGTCTATGAGGTGAAAGAGCCGTATGGAGCTCCGGGTCTGATCCCAGGCTCACGCGATGCTGCCACTTTGAAACACGGCAGCGAGCCTGGCGCCAGGCTCCTCTCAGTGTTTCAAAGCGGCAGTGCCGCAAGGAGCCCAGGGTTAACAGGGGAGTCCCCAGCTGATCCCGGGCTCCACATGGTGCTGCCGCTTTGAAATGCTGCTGTGCAGCCTGGGGCTACCCCAGCTGGCCCCAGGCTACACATGGCATTTCAAAGTGGCAGCACTGCGTGGAGCCTGGGGACTGGCCACAGGCTTCAAGTAGCACTGCCACTTTGAAGTATCCCCTGTTCCCCTTCCCCCCCCCCCCGGGCTGCCTCTTTCTGAGAGAGACAACGGGGGGGAGGGGAGTCACTAGTCGACTATCCTGTCAACTATCCAATAAGCAAATGCTAGTCGACTAGTCAACTAGTTCTTCGCCTCCCTAGACCAAACTATGAGTTTAACTATTGTAGCGGGTTCACTCACTTTTACACATGGCTGACTCATTCTTATGCACGGCTTCTTCCCTCAGGGTGGCTTGTGGGGAAGTCACCAGCTGCTCCGACGCTGATGTGCCCCCTTTGGGTGAGGTGTTCTCTTCAGGTCACTGCCCTCCAGCAGTGACCACTCTGGTCTTGGTCTGCACGCCCTTCCAGGGGGCAGGGGGAAGTCATTGTTCTTGCTTTGGTCCTCCTCCAGGGTCCTCCCTACTCCCTGGGACTCCTAGTTCTTCCCGGGAACACCCAGCTCCCTCCTGGAACCCACAGTTCTACTGTACCCTGCTGGCCTCAGTGGCCCACTGACAGTCCCTCCCTAGCCCCTCCGGGCAGACTGCAGTTTCTCCAGGCCTCTCCTCCCTGACCACAGGTGTGCCTCTGCCGCTCGGTTGCCTCCTGCTCCTGGGGCTTCTCTGGCTCGAACTCCCCCAGCCTACCGCAGCTGCCTCCGTGCAAGCCGCGGCTGCCTCCTTGCAGCCCAGCCTTTTAGGGATGCCTCCATGCAAGCCCCGGGCACGACTGCCTCCTTGCAGCCCTGGGCCTCAGGCCAGGTAGCCTGGGTTTGTTAGGCCAAAGCCTTTTTCATGGCAGGCTGATCCCTCTCCTCCTCCCAGGAGCTGCTCTTATAGCCCTCAGCTGGGCCCTCCTTATCTGCCTCAGCTGGACTTCCCTCACTCCAGCTCCCAGCCCCTTAAAGGGCCAGTGCAGGGCAATGCCCTGCCACACTATATATTAACAAGCATACATTCATTTGAATCTGTGCCACTTACAAATGTTAGTGAAATTTTCAACAAAACTTGGGTTTATTTGATTTTTTTAAATGACAAAAACAGACGTTTTGAACTGCTAAATGATACCAGAGTTATGAGTTTTGCAACACAGTTTCATACATTTACCATTTTAGCTTTCATTGCACTGAATTATCAGTTCTGATTAGAATCCTGCAACCTTGATGTATGAAGTAAAAATTCTAGAATTGCTATTTTTCTTTGATCCATATTTCTTTACCTTGAAGAAGTGATAACAAAAATTAAATTCCACACATTATATAATTCAGTAAATGCATTATTGCCTTGCAAAAACACTTTTGGTCAATGGAAGAAAAATGCTTAATTGAATAACACCTGTAACAGATACCCAATTACCTATATTTTACTGTACCTGTACTGTAAATTCCCTGAAAAAATATACTTGATCTTCTGCACAAACAGGAAGAAGTAATCATGACACTAAAATATATATTTGATTTCTTTCACAAAATGCATTTATCAGTTCATGTCACATCATCCCTCTTTTTGAATGAGCAGTTCTTGCATGAAGAAATAAAACTCCTTTTCTCTTTGAAACAGAAAATTGTTTGTGTCTATTTTGTACTTCAAGTCATTTTTTCCAGTTCCAAAAAGCCTCACATTTGGGTCCACCATTCAGTCAGAGTAAATGAGGTTCATGGCTTCCATTTATTTTTTCTTGTGGCAATGTATTTTAAAGCTAAAATCAAGGTAATAGTGACTGCTTGAGCAGACAAATATACTGTGTCTGGGTATGTCCACACTACAGCGTTATTTTGAAATATCTTATTTTGAAATAGTTAATTCAAAATAGCTTATTTTGAAATAACACATCTACACACAAAATGCATTTGGAAACAGTGTTTTGCTATTTCGAAATAGCGCGTCCACACTGAGTGGACACTGAATTGCATTGAAGGCTGGCTGGAACCAGGTCCAGCAGGGCATCAGGTCAGGAGTTTATTTGTGTTGCTGCTGCCTGAGGCTATCTGAGGCTTGTGCTTAAAGGCACCCCCACCCTGGGCAGCCGGTTCTCAGCTTTCCCTGCTTGCTTGCCTACTTTGATGAGGGACGGCTAAGCATTTACGTCTCTGCGTGCTCTGGTTGCCCTCACTCGGGACACCACAGCACTCTGCAACATGAAGCTGGAGCTGCCCCTAGGCCCCTAGCTCCTAGGCTGCCTCTGGTGCTTCTCTTGAATGCGTTGATGCAAGCATGGCTGCACTTTCTGCAGGCTGCCATCTGGGACGTCCATCGGGGGGCTGTCAGTATCCAGGAGGCCCTGCGGAAGAGCTTCCACCCTGAGGAGTACTAAGAGCCTCCTTGGTCTGCCCCACTGAGGACTTGTGCTTCATTCCTCCCCCCACATCATTCCACTTACCCTCCCAGCCCCCCTTCCTGATGTCAAATAAAATACACGTATTTTCATGAACACAAACTCTCTTTATTTAACAAAACTGGCGGGGGGGATGAAACTGGTAAGACTGGAGAAAGGAGGTGGGAGGGAGAGGAAACAGGGTGGGAGAGGGGAGGGGGGAACCTGGGAGGAGGGAGGTGGAAGGGAGAAGCAAGGGGAAGAAGGAAGAGGGGAAGCTCAGGGCTCAGGGTTGGGGGGTCTTGCTGGACCAACTTGATTTTCATGCGAACCTGCTCTTGGGTTCGCATGTGGCCTTTGGTGGCTAGGCTGGCAGCTATCCTGCCATTAATGGCTGTGTTCCTCCATCTAGTGCAGAGATCATGGATGTTGGGGGCATCCCCCCCAAACCTAAGTAAGGTCCACCCTGATCTCCACCCTGGACCAGGAAGGCACCCTCCTTTTCCAGGCCCTGGCAGGCTCCTGGGAGCTGGTAGGCTGCTCCTGGGGAGTGGTGAAGGGCTGGCTGCCAATGGCTTGATGGCTCATGTTTTGTGTCCACTGGGTCAGGGGCAGTGACTACTGGCTCTGGGCAGGCAGGCTTGGAGCTGGCACAGGCACTGTGGCCAGAGTCAACCCCTTTAAGGGCTCCGAAGAGGGAGGGAAGAGAGAGGAGTGTTCTTGTTTGAGGCTGGAGTGGCCACCAGGGCACCCTGGGAAGGCTGGAGGCCCCCTATTTTGAAATAAGTGTCTACACAACACTTATTTCGAATTTGGCGTTATTCCTTTTAGAATGAGGTTTACCAAATTTGAAATAAGTGCTCCACTATTTCGAATTTATTTCGAAATAGCAGTTTGGCTGTGTAGACACTAGTAAAGTTAATTTGAAATAACGTCTGTTATCTTGAATTAACTTTGATGTGTAGACATACCCTCTGGGAATTAACCCCAGTATTGCTGCTAATGCATCAAAATGTACGTATGTTCTAACATTTGTTTGGTGATAAGCTTTCTGGGGCTGAACCCCACTTTGTCGGATGCATCAGATGCTCCAGGCTAGGGATGTAACAGTGTAATTGATTAACTGATTAACTGATAAGCAAAAGCTTATAAGTTAGTGCTACAGACTACATGCATTTCCACCCCTCCCCACCAGTACATTTTTTAGCAGGCTGGCCAGCAGCCCGGATCAGTCCTGGCTTGCATCATGTCCAGGACCTACCCCTGCTGTGGCTCTGCATTTAAAGTGTTTTAGGAACCTGGCAGGCAGGCAGCCCCACTAAGTCCTGGCTCATGTCAGGTCTGGGACCTACCATGCTGTAGCTCTGCATTTAAAGTGTATTAGGAGCTGGGCTGGCATCTCAGACCTCCACTAAGCAGGAGCTGCTGCCACCCTCTGCTACTGCCTCTTTATCAGAGGCAGCAGCACAGGCCAATAGACAGCCAGTCTGTGAGGGGAGCTGGTTTCTAAACTGGCTCCCCTCACACACCAGGTCCTGCCTGGCACCCTGTGCTGCTGCCTATGATACAGAGGCAGCAGCGTGGAGTAGCAGGGGGCTCTTTAGGAGTGAGGCTGGAGCACACTGGCTGCCGGCTCCGCCCCCAGGGGCTATAAAATAGTCAACTAACCGATAAGAATCTTTGAGGTTACTTGACTATTCAATTAACTGATATTTAACATCCCTACTCCAGCCTATGGAAACTTATGCCCAAATACATTTTTAGTCTTTAAGGTGCTAAAGCACACCTTGTTGTTTTTACTGAAACAGACTACAACGGTTAGCTCTCTGAGACTTTACCTACTTTGCCTCTTCTCATTTTAAAAACTATTTTGGCTTATATATTGTAATATTGGGACATGGTTTTTTCTTCTGAAGAAATTGTTTCTAAAAATATGCCAAGTTATCATATTCTTCCTTCTCTTTCCTGTTCTCTTACAGCACTTTTTTTCCTTCCTAGAATTGTCTGATTTGGTGTGTCTTTACTCCATCTCTTACAATGTTTGTTTTCTCGTGTA
Organism: Rafetus swinhoei; assembly: GCA_019425775.1. NCBI lineage: Eukaryota > Metazoa > Chordata > Testudines > Trionychidae > Rafetus > Rafetus swinhoei. The sequence continues at coordinate 129,362,850 of CM033424.1, forward strand.
TTAGTTTTTCTCCAACTCCATCCTCCTCTTTCCCTTTCATTCAATTCTCTCACTTTTAGATATGTTTTAAAAAAACTATATTCTCCCTCAAAATCCTCTTCCTCTAATCTCCATCAGAGCAATTCTCTTTGCTTCCCTTGTTCTTAGCCCCTTTAGCTCCCAATTCTCACTCCCCCACCTCATACTCATATCATATCTTGCTCCAGATAGAGTTTCATTGGAATCAATAGGTATAAAGTACCACCCAGTATGACGAAGAATGGAGAATGAAGTGTGTAAGATATAGGCCTACAAATTAATCCCAAACGTAGTAACTACTCAGACAAAACACCAAGAATTAGCACTTGATATACTGAGTTCCCCTAGATAAAATGTTATTTCTCAGTAGAAACAACAAATACAGCTTTTTGGATGAGATCACAATGAACAAATATTGTAACTACTTTGCTCTCTTGCTGTGGATTTTGGCTTTGTCAGAAAAGTTCTCCTTTCTACAGAGGTATTAGGCTATACTTTCAAAACACAATGTATAATTTATTAGCTATTTATTTATTTATTATATGTTTCTGTAGTAATTCAGACCAAACAAATTTTTCAGACACTGAAACATGTTTTTGTTATCATTATCATGTTGCCAGCTTAGGGTACATCTACACTGCAAGCTTCTTTCAGAATAAGCTTTTCCAGAAGATATCTTCCAGAAAAGTTTATTTTGAAATAGAGCGTCCACACGCCAAAAGCGCAACAAAATAGCGATTTGCTATTTTGAAATAGAGTGTCCACACTGATTGGATGCTATCTTGCATTTGAGGCCACCTGGAACCAGTTTAGGCAGGAGATTAGGTCAGCAGTTGCTTCCTGGAGTTGCTTCCTGAGGCTATCTGAGATGTGTGCTTAAAGGGACCCCTCAGGACAGCCATTTCTCAGGTTCTTCTGCTTGCTTGCCTACCTCTCTGTGGCTATGTCTGAAGAAGTGGGCTGTGCCCATGAAAGCTCATGATACCATCTACATGTTTTGTTAGTCTATAAAGTGCTACTGGACCATTTGTTGTTTTTTTATGTCTATACTACAGTCTTCTTCCACAAAAGCTTATGCAAATGAAGTGCGGAGTAGAATATCACCGTGCTTCATTTGCATAATTATTTAGCAGCCATTTTTGCGCAAGAGGCTTTTGTGCAAGAAGGTGCTGTGTAGATGGCTCCTTTTTGTGCAAAAAACCCCTCTTGTGCAAAACACCCCTCTTGCGCAAGAGCCGTTCTTCCTGAAAAAATGAGGAAGAATGGCTCTTGTGCAAGAGGAGGTTTTTGCGCAAAAAGGAGCCGTCTACACAGCTCCTTCTTGTGCAGAAGCCTCTTGCGCAAAAAAGACTGTGAATTAATTATGCAAATGAAGCGCGGCGATATTCTACTCCATGCTTCATTTACATAAGCTTTTGTGGAAGAAGGCTGCAGTATAGACGCAGCCTGAGGGACAGCAAAGCATTTGCACTGCGTGCTATGGGTGCCCTGCCTTTGGACACCACAGCACTCCCTGGCATGGAGCCGCAGCTGCCTCTGGGCATGCGATGCCATGCTGCAATTTCTGCAGGCTACCTTCATGATCCTGCATGAGCTCGACTCCAAGCTCAGCTTTGAGAACCTCTGCCTGTGTGTGGGAGCAATGCCCTTGCAACTGCATGCCACAGTGGGACCAGCCAGTGATGGAGCAGTGGGACGACCAGCAGTGACTCCACAACTTCTGAATGAGAAAGGAGACATTCTTGGAGCCTTGTGCCTGGCTCGCCCCTGCCCTCCAACGACTGGACACCCAGATGCGACCTGCCATCCCCCTGGAGAAGCGGATAGCCATCACCTTCAGGAAGCTTGTAATGCCTGACAGTTACTGGTCCGTGGGTGACCAGTTTGGTGTGTGAAAAATCAACCATCGGTGCCCTCCTCATGGAGGTAAGGCACTCTTGGGCTGCAGTCCTGGGGGGTGGGGGGGAATACCAGAAAGGGTGACCCTAGGGAAAGGGAGGTTTGGGATGCAGAGAGTGGGCTGGGGATGTTGGGGGGGAAAACCCATCCCCAGGGTTTTGTGCGGTCCCGCCTTCACACCACCCTGCAAGTGGGGGGGGGGGGCGCTCATAGAGGTTGGCTCCTGGGGTGTTTGTGGGGGGGGAGGTTGGGGACCTCTAAAGGAGCTCAGACACCCCCTCTGAGTCTCTGTTTCATGTCTTTGTTTGTTTCCTTCTGTAGGTGGTAAGGCCCATAAACACCATCCTGCTGGGCAGAGTCATCTGCCTGGGAGACCTGGACCCCACTGTGGCTGGATTTGCTGCCCTGGAGAAGTGGGTCTGCCCCACGAAAGCTCATCACCTATTAAACCATCTTGTTAATCTTTAAAGTGCTACATGACTGCTTTTTTTTTATTTTACCAAGATCAGACTAACATGGCTACCTCTCTGCTACTGTGGAGGGTTAGAAACAAAGGGTGTATCTAGACTACGCAAGACTTTCAAAAGAGGATATGCAAATTCTGCAGGAATTTGCATATCTTCTTTCGAGCTCACTTTCGAAAGCGGCACTTTTGAAAGTGAAAGTAATTAAGACGCGGTTTTGTCGGCGAACCCTCCCGTTTGTCGACAAGCGCGTAAACCTCATATTTTAAGGAGAAGCGGCTTGTCGACAAACGGGAGGGTTCGCCGACAAAACCACGTCTTAATTACTTTCACTTTCAAAAGTGCCGCTTTCAAAAGTCTAGCGTAGTCTAGATATGGCTACCTCTCTGCTACTGTGGAGGGTTAGAAACAAGGTTTGATGGAGGGTAGGTGACCAAAGCCCACAAATAGGTTGAAAACATGAACACCTTGGAGAAGGGACAGAATTTGGGGGAAGCATGGCCTGTTATGGGACACTAGATAGGGAGGGCTCTGAGTTACTATAGAGAATTCTCTCTCATATTTCTGGCTGTTGGGTCTTGCCCACACACTTAGGGTGTGTCTAGACTACAGGGTTTTGTCCACAAAAGACATAACATCGACAGAACTCGGCAGTTTTGTCGACAGCGGTAAACATCATTCTATGAGGAATAATGCCTTTTGTCGACAGAGTTCTGTCGACAGAAGGAGTTATTGCATCTACACTGTCCTTTGCATCTACACTCTCATGTCGATAAAGCGGCTTGCTTTGTCAACAGAACTGGATGTAGTCTAGACACTCTTTGTCAACAGAAGCTTTGTCGACAGTATCTGTTGACAAAGCGTCTGTCGACAAAAGCCTGTAATCTAGATGTACCCTCAGGACCTAACTGAATGCCATATTGGGGTTGAGAAGGAATTGTTGATAAGTCAGATTGGCAGAGACTCTGGGTTTTCCCTTCTTCTCTGCAGCATGAGCCATGGATCACTTGCTGGTTTAAACTAGTGTAAATGGCAAATTCTCAGGAAATTAAAATGTTTAAATAATGATTTGAGGACTTCAGTGATTCAGTCAGAAGCTAAGGGTCTATTACAGGAATAGGTGGGCAAGGTTCTGTAGCCTTTGCAATGTGCAGAAGATAAGACTAAATGATCACAATGATCCTGTCTGAGCTTAACATCTATGAGTCATATTTCTTCTGCCTCTGAAGTGACTTCTGTTGCTGGAGGAGATGCTGCTGCCACACCATCTCTCTGTGGTGTGGCACACAGGATCCAAAGCCAAATACATATAGCGAGCAACTTCTGCACATTGCCAGTTGTCAGCATTACAGTGCAGAGCATTGCTGAGCCCATCCCAGGCAGTAGCAATTCAAAAATGGTGTTAGTGCATCTAGAAAGGAAGTGTAGCACAGAGAGGTTCATGGGATTTTTTTAAATGAACCTACCTGCCTTCCACTATACATTCCATAAATGTATAGCAAGAAAAATCCCAAAATGCACAGTGCTTAACAGAGAAGCAGAGGACCATAGGATACCCTCCATGAACACCAAATACTTAGTACACAGCAATATACCATAATGTGTACACATGATGCAAATTGAGAAAGAGGCGGGTATCCCTTATGCAAACTTTAATGCAACTTCTGTATTACATGTGTAGGTAACTGCTAATATTCCATGTAGGAATGTTTGAGTTCTCAGTGAATGCTGAGCAGAATGGACAGTTGCATTCTACAGCTGAGAGCAGGCATTGGTTCCTGTGAGTTCCAAGAAAGGAAAGAAGCCATCATTGTTCGGGGGAAGAAGTCAAGGTAATTTAGCTGGAGTGCAGCTGGAAAACTGATTATAAGAATATGAATAGGATAATTATAAAACTGAATCATGTGTGATTGTTTTATAGTCACAATTCAAATATGTGTCATAAACCCCTTCTATGACAGTGGTTCCGAACTGCTGCTCCACAGCCTGGTGCCAGGCCGCGAACTATTGGCTGCCGGGCTGTGGTGGCTGCCGAAGCTGGTTGTTTGCGGCACTCTGGGGGCCGGGGCTGGATACACGCCAGCCCTATGAGCCACTGCACAGCAGCCAGCTTCCTCTCAGGCAGCCGCCACATGGTGGGCAGCTGCCAGAGCTGAGCTGTGCTGGCTGTACATGGTGGCTCTGAGAGAGCCAGGGCTTTTGGTGGACTGGCAACATTTTATTTGTATATTCATTATTTTCATAATAAATTGCAAATAAAATGTTACTGGTCCACCAAAAGTTTGTGAATGGGTTTGCCAGTCCACGTTATAAAAAAGATTGGGAACCACTGGTCTATCAATGCAGTTTAACCAGTAACAGCATTGTAAGTTACTAAATGCTTTGATATGCCCTGTGCTGTCCTTAATAACTAAAGTAATATGGCATAATTTAGTATGTAAATAATAATAGGTGATTAATGGAAATATTAACTGTAACAATACTATCATATACATCAGCTTAATGTTAATGGGATATATTGTGTCAGACTTTTTTGGGGGGGACAGATCTCTTCACTGGATTTTGTTGCAACTTCTGCTTAAAGGATGCAGTATGATATTAATAAAATGATTTTTTTTTTCAAATAGGCTTAAGCGGTGTATATTGCCAAATGATGGTTTGAAATATCTTTAAGGAAAGACATTTAGTTTTCACCGGTCCTTAGAATGCTTTTAGGATGCACAAGGTTGAGGAAGAAATTGGAGGAGAAATTAGAAACATGATGGACTGAGTTAATTTATAGGTTTTAAGCATAGATAAACAAATCTGAATAGACATTAAAAAAGTAAAATAAGAAAAAGAGGCAAAAAAGAGAAAAGAAGAGCAAGTTGGTAAGTTACTGGTTAAGTTATTTCATTCTTTCTTTTCTCTTTCGTCTCTTGGGTATTGAGTTAGGAAGCTGCTCTCAGAGGCTTTATTAATTACAATCAATTATATATAATTTTATTAACACATCTTGTCAGCCGACGGTCAGGGCAGTGTGTGTGTGTGTGTGTTTCCGAGAAAAGGTTTAACGTCCGTGTCTTTACTGCTAGGACCGGAGTCCCGTCGCAGAGGGTAGCCAGCAGGCCAACAGACGCCCCTGTTTATAGGAAGAGCTTATTACACCTCAGATTTTAGCTGCTAGGATACAAAAATCCCTTAGCGGGCAGCCTAGGACAGACTGAGAGGTGCCCCAACGGACCTGTCACCTGGGGAGTGACACAGATCCAAACGCTCAGCTCTGCCTGTATCTGTCCCTTATGACCAGCTGAAGTTCTTTTAAATTGTGCTTGGTTCTATTACAGCAACTGAAGGAGTCAGGTTAAAGCTTAAACAGTTACAGGTTTATTAAAGAAGCTTATAAATCATATGGTTACAATGGCTATTGCTCTATTTCTTAAATGCTAGCAAAATATATATATATAGATCTTAAAATGGTTACAGGAATAAAAAAGGTAAAGATAGAAGATAGAAATAATGGTACCAAGTGACAGCTTAATCTTTAAAGAGCTCTAAATCTATGTGTACACTTAAGACAAAGGACCACATCCAGGTACAATTTTACCCCCTTCTGTGCCTCTCGACTCCAGCAGGTCAGGCCAGAGTCGGTCCCTCAATTCCTCGGAAAGACGGATACGAGGCGGGCGTCCCTCTGGAACCTCGGGAGGTCAAACACCTAATCCGACCAGCAGATAGATGGTAGATTGACACTCAGAGTAAGTGTGCTGCTGGGCCCGTCTTTATACCCCTGGGGCCCGTATTCTCTTTCTTATCTTAAAATGCCAAATTGTACTGGTCCGTTTTGTGGCGCCAGTTCTTACAAGGGAGTTTCAAAATAATTTACACTTGTAAGAGAGGAAAATATCTAAATTAGGAGTGCCGGATGTTCTTTGCTGGGCGGGATTCCTCCCCGTGGGCGGCTGTGTGTTAGTATCAATATGGGTTAAGTCAAGGGCACTCTTCTGCAGACTCTTGGTCAGCAATTAGTTTGACCACCCTCTTATCTCTGCTTACAGTTGTCCATGGCCACTGAGCCAGCATATCTAAACCTCCTGCTCCAAGGTTTTCAAAGATCATGCTGTTTTCCTGCTCTGTGTGCCCTGTATGTTTTCAAGCAGACAAAGATGAATGTTAAATGGGGGGGGGGTTCATGTCTGGCTACACATCTTTACTGTGTCCATCAAAAAAGATATCTAGAAACTATTATATTAATTTTAGAAAGTAAATCTATGATTGTCCAAGAGAAACAAGCAATCCTTTTCCTCCCCAGTCATTTATTAGGAGTTGGATTGAAGTGGTTTAAACAACGTATTAACAGAACTGGCAAATGTAATAATTAAACTATCCCCACAAGCCTATTATTTTATATTAGCTTAAGTTAACTTATATTTTTGTGTACCTGACAAGGATCAGACTGCATTGTACTAAGTGATGTACCAGCATATAAAAAGAAATGGTCACTGCTCTAAGCATCTTACAATTTAAGGCAAGCAAGAGGATGGAAAGATGGCACAGAAGTCCAGTACAGATACCCAGGTAAGGTCTTTCACTGCTACATAAACCCTGAAAACATTGCTGTAAATATAGACTATAAGGAGAGGGAGCCCAAGGACCACGTGTGTGGGCCTCGCTGACCACGGACCATGCAGCAACCTGTGTATGTGCCGTGCCAGCCGGGGCATGTGGCCCCGGCTGGCTGCCACACAGGGGCTCTGGCCTGTTACCTACATGCATGTATGTATGAAGGCACATGAAATGCTCCTGATCCCGGGGAAGGACACTGCACTATGCCCTCCCTCCAGAAGTCCCTTCTATGCAGAGGCAGGGCACATCTCCTCTCCATCCCCCTCTCCCCACACCCACGCTATATACAGCACAGGGGCATGGGTGCAGTCTCGGGCCAGCTCACACTCCCGGGGATAGCACAATATGATGGTGCGGAGACCTGCTGTCCTCGCCTTGCAGAGTGGGGCTGGGCTTCACCCACTGTGTCCCCAGGGAGAACTGACCACTTCTCTTGTTTCTCCACAACCGCACCAGCTGCAAGTGCAGGGCGCACCATCCCGCCCAGGACATCCTCCCGCACCCGGGCCAGCAGGCTCACCCAGAACCAGGAAGAGTACCAGTGACAGCACCTGGGATTACTGAGAAGGCAGGTCTGCAGCCAGGAGCACTGAGTTCAGGAAGACCTGCAGCTGCGGTGGGAGAGCTTGCGGGAGCTGCTTGACCAGGGCCGTGCTATCCGCAACCACCTGCAGTCCCTGGTGCAGAGACTGGTGCCTTGCTGCTGCTCCAGCCCCTGCGGCCGCCCCAGCTATCACTCCTCCTCTCACTCCTGCTCCCCCTCCCACTTCTTTCTCCTCCTCCTCACCACCCGCCCAACCCTTCATACCAGCTCCCCCCGGGGATGCTGAGGCCCCCACACCCGCAGTGCTGGGAGACAGGTGGGCTGGCAAGACCCCCAACCCTGAGCTTCTCCTTCCCCTTCCTCCCCTTGCCTCCCCCTTCCAGTTCCCTCCTCCCAGGTTTCCCCCTCCCCTCTCCCACCCTCATTCCCCCCCACCCCCATCCCTGTTATGTTCAATAAAGAGAGTTTGTTTTTGGCAACACGTGTTTTTATTTGACATCAGGAGGGGGGGTTAGGGAGGGGGAAGTGGAAGGACGTGAGGGTGGAATAAGGTACAAGGCCCCAGTGGGGCATGCCAGGGGAGACTTCACTCCTCCTTCATCAAGAAACTTTCCCACAGGGCCTCCCGGATACCAACAGCCTCAAGATGGGCCTCCCGGCTGGCAGCCATGCAGGGCTGTGCATACAGGCCAGCCAAGTGGTCGGCCTCTGCCATCCAGGCTGGCAGGAAAGCCTCCCCCTTCCACTCACACAAATTGTGCAGCACAGAGCACACTGCCACCACGTGCGGAATATTCTGCTTGGAGTGATCCAGGCAGGTGAGGAGGCATCTAAATTGGGCCTTCAGCCATCCAAAGGCACCCTCCACCATGATGCGGGCCCTGCTGAGCCTGGCATTAAAGGCCTGTCGGGAGGGGTTGAGATGTCCCATGTAGGGCTTCATGAGCCAGGGTTGTAGTGGGTAGGCCGCATCCCCCACCAGGCACATAGGGATGTCCATGTCCACGTCCCCGACCCTGATGTGGCGGTCGGGGAAGAAGGTCCCAGTGTGCAGCCTCTGGCACATAGAGGAGTTGCGGTACACCCGCGTGTCATGTGCTTTGCTGGACCAGTCCACGTTAATGTCCACAAACTGGCCCCGGTGGTCAGACCAAGAAGTATCCCTTCCAGTTTATAATAATAATATATGGAGATATACCTATCTCATAGAACTGGAAGGGACCTTGAAAGGTCATTGAGTCCAGTCCCCAGCCCTCACAGCAGGACCAAGCACCATCCCTGACAGATTTGCCCCAGATCCCTAAATGGCTCCATCAAGGATTGAACTCACAACCCCGGGTTTAGCAGGCCACTGAGCTATCCCTCCCCCCTTAATTTATTTAGAGGGCAGCCTGGTGTTCCGGGGCATGAATAGGGATGTGCGTCCCGTCGCTTGCCCCCCCGCAGTTGGGGAAGCGCAGGCCACCAAATCCCTCGATCACCACATCCAAATCAGTGAGGCTGGGGACCAACCAGCTAAGTAGTAGTTCTGCAGAAAAGGACCTGGGGATTACAGTGGATGAGAAGCTGGATATGAGTCAACAGTGTGCCCTTGTAGCCAAGAAGTCTAATGGCATATTAGGGTGCATTAAGAGGAGCATTGCCAGCAGATCCAGAGATGTCATTATTCCCCTTTATTCGGCTCTGGTGAGGCCACATCTGGAGTATTGTGTCCACTTCTGGACCCCCCACTACAAAAAGGATGTGGACACATTGGAGAGGGTCCAGTGGAGGGCAACCAAAATGATTAGGGGGCTGGAGCATATGACTTATGAGGAGAGGCTGAGGGAGCTGGGTCTGTTTAGTCTGCAGAAGCGAAGAGTGAGGGGGGATTTGATAGCAGCCTTCAACTTCCTGAAGGGAGGTTCCAAAGAGGATGGAGAGAGGCTGTTCTCAGTTGTGATAGATGGCAGAACAAGGAGCAATGGTCTCAAGTTGTGGTGGGAGAGGTCCAGGTTAGATATTAGGAAAAACTATTTCACTAGGATAGTGAAGCACTGGAATGGGTTACCTAGGGGAGTAGTGGAGGCTCCATCCCTAGAGGTGTTTAAGTCTGGGCTTGACAAAGCCCTGGCCGGGATGATTTAGTTGGGATTGGCCCTGCCTAGAGCAGGGGGCTGGACTTGATGACCTTCTGAGGTCTCTTCCAGCCCTATGATTCTATGATTCCATGAGGCAGATGACTCTGCGGAGCAGCACTCTGTTGATGGCCTTGACCACCTGCAGAGAGACACACAAAACTGAGAGTCACTGGGGTGCCAGGGTGGCTGAGAGTGCTCCCTTCCTGCCACTGCCCTGCGCTCCCACTCCCCAGGAGCAACCCTTCCTGCAATCCTGGCCACCGCGGGCAGTCCGTAGTGCAGCTGGAACAGAACAAATCCTCCCGGGGAGGGGACTTGCACCACCTCCCGCCCTTTTCCCTAGGGCAGCCTATCCCCTCCTCATGCCCCCTCCCCCCCAGCACAGTGGCCGGAAACTGCCATACCTGCATGAGCACTGCTCCGATGGTGGATTTCCCCACGCTGAACTGATTCCCCATGGATTGGTAGCTCTCCAGCATGGAGAGCTTCCAGAGGGTGATGGCCACTCGCTTGTGGAGGGGAATGGCAGGCCTCATGTGCATGTCCTGTCACTGCAGAGCAGGGGTGAGCCACTCACAGAGCTCGAGGAAGGTGTCCTTCTTCATCCTGAAGTTCTGGGTCCACTGTGGGTCTCTCCAGTGCTCCAGGATGATGTGGTCCCACCAGTTGCTGCTGGTGTCCAAACGCCAGATGGGGAAGGGCACGCTGGTGTCCAGGCGCTGCTGCTGTTCCTCCACGTCCACCAGAGGGATCCGGAAGAGGTCCTGGGGGTTGGGCTGCAGCAGATGCTGCCAGGCAGTCTCCAGCAATTGCTGCCAGGCTTGCAGCAAGACATCCAAAATGAGCAACAGAGTGCCCAGAGGCCGCTCTGGCTCCATGATGCCGAGTCCTGTGGTGTCCCGAGTCAGAGCAATCAAAGCAAGCAGAGACAAAAATGCTTTGCTGTCCCTCAGCGAGGTAGGCAAGCAAGCAGGTAAAGCTGAGAACCAGCTGTCCAAGGGGGACCCTTTAAGCACAAGGCTCAGATAGCCTCAGGCAGCAGCCACACAAAGCAGCTACTGACCTGATGCCCTGATGGAACGGGTTTCAGCTGGCCTTACATGCGATTCAGCGTCCAATCAGTGTGGATGTGCTATTTCGAAATAGCAAAACGCTATTTCGAAATGCATTTTGTGTGTAAATGCTTTATTTCAAAATAACTTATTTCAAATTAACTATTTTGAAATAAGATATTTCGAAATAACACTGTAGTGTAGACATACCCTAACTTCTGATTATTTGATTTTGTAATTGTCGAGGGGTGGCCTTCTCTAGGGGGACCCCTCAAGCTTAGTCCCCCTTGTGTCCTACCCACTAGAGTCCCTACACATGTCCCCTGTGAGCGGCATAATACGGCACAGAGGCCAAAGTCCCCACACAGATCCTTATGGTAGGGTTAATACGGCTCGATGGCTAGAGTCCATTCCTCAATCCCCTCTCATATTAGAGGTAATACAACTCAGCGTTCGAAGTCCACACACGGACCCTTATAGCAGGATTAATACGGCCTACTGGCCAGATTCCATTCCCCAGTCCCCTTATACTAGGGGTAATACAGCTATGAGGTCTCACAAGTCCCCTCTAGTATGAGTAATGTGGCTTAGTGGCCAAAGTCCACACTCAGGGCCCCTCTACCAGGGGTAAGATGGCCTAGTGGCCTGAGACCATACACAAGACTCCTCTAATAGGAATAATATGGCCCAGAGGCCTAGTCCAGAGGCCTATAAGAAAACTTCACCCTCACGAGCTAGCTACAGAGGGGGTAGGGAGACCCGGGCCCTCCCACTCCACTGGGTCCCAGTTGGCAGCAGGGAAATCTTGCCGCAGCACTCTGAGTGCCCGGAGAACAATTGCTTGCTCTGGGATACTACCTGCCATTCCATGTTCAGTGATCTTCTCTGCTGTCTTACTCTGGGGTATGGCTCCTAGGGAGCTTCTCTCAGTCTGGCTGCTGCTGTCTGGTCTGGTGGCCCCTGTACCTCTGGTTCCAGAGTTTTCTCTGCACCTCCTTCCCCTTCTGCTGTCAGCCCACACTGAGCTGCCCCAGGCCTTTTTATAGTCTGGTGCCACTGGGAGCATGCCCGGGATGGGGGAGGGCTTTCTCAGCCAGCTGAGCTTCACTCACTCCCTGCTCTTCAGTACGGGGTTGATATACCCTGTCACAGTAGCCTACACATTTTTAAAGGTAGGGAAGTTTGTATGTAAATTTCTAGGCTTTTCATTGGTTTGTTTATAACCACAACCTCAAGGAATCCATTTTGAAGAACTTGGAAGAGAGGAAAGTAATCAGGAATAGTCAACACAGATCCACCAAGGGCAAGTCACGCCTGACTAATCTGATTGGCTTCTATGATGAGGTAACTAGCACTGTGGACATAGGGAAGTCAGTGGATGTGATGTACCTTGACTTTAGCAAAGCTTTTGACACCATCTCCCATAATATTCTTGCCAGCATGTTCAGGAAGTATGGATTGGATAAATGGACTGTAAGATGGATAGAAAGCTAGTTAGACTGTAGGGCCCAACGGGTAGTGATTAACGGCTCAATGTCAGATTGGCGGTTGGTTTCTAGAGGAGTGCCCCAAGGATCGGTTCTAGGACCGCTTTTGTTCAACATCTATGTTAATGACCTGGATGAGGGGATGGATTGCACCCTCAGCAAGTTTGCGGATGACACGAAGCTAGGGGAGAGGTAGATATGCTGGAGGGCTGGGATAGAGTCCAGAATGACCTAGACAGATTAGAGGATTGGGCCAAAAGAAATCTAATGAGGTTCAAAAAGGACAAGTGTAGAGTCTTGCACTTGGGACGGAAGAATCCTAAGCATTGTTACAGGCTGGGTACCGACTGGCTAAGTAGCAGTTCTGCAGAAAAGGACCTGGGGATTACAGTGGATGAGAAGCTGGATATGAGTCAACAGTGTGCTCTTGTAGTCAAGAAGGCTAATGGCATATTAGGTTGCATTAGGAGGAGCATTGGACATAAAATAGGTATACATATGCTCTTGAACTTCCTTTGTACCTTTGTATTTCTGACCCTTTAAATAAGACACTAAATAAAAGATCTTCTCCCCAGATCTCAGCTCCAGTGAAATGGCTCCCCATCTCAGTCTATGGGATAGAACTAGACATTCTGCAAGACATTTATTCAGGCAAAGGTTTGGAAAAATGAATATATGTAAGATGGCACTGTTTTAATTCCATAGCTTGAGAAGGGAGCATTGATTTTTCCTGCTGTAATAGAGTGCCCAAACACTAGGGCTGTGTCTACACTGGCACCCTTTTGCGGAAAAGGGATGCTAATGAGACACAGCGCAATTAAATCCGCTGATTTAAATATCCCCGCGCATTTGCATGAACATATGGCTCGCTGCTCGGGGTTTTGCCGAGAAAGCGCCAGTCTAGACGCTATCTTGCGGAAAATAAACCCTTTCCGCAAGATCTCTTCAAGTAGGCATAAGAGATCTTATGCGGAAAAGGGTTTATTTTCCGCAAGATCGCGCCTAGACTGGCGCTTTTCTCCGCAAAACCCTAAGCCGGAAAAAAGCGGCAGTTATGTTCATAAAATGCCGCGGGGATATTTAAATCCCCCGCGGATTTGAAATTGCGCTGTGTCTCATTAGCATCCCTTTTCCGCAAAAGGGTGCCAGTGTAGACACAGCCTAGGATAAGCTTACCACTACTGGGAACTAGGAAAGGGTTTTGTTATATGAGGGAAAACATTAAAAACCACTTATTCATAAATAAGCTCAAGCTAATGTTTGTGTTACTAAAAATAATTGTAAATTATAGGAAGACTTTGAATTTGGGACACCAGTCCAGTGTGTGTCTATGCAATGCTGAAAGCCGGTTGAGACTGTTGCCCTTTCATGATCTGGCATTAAAAGAATTTGTCATTAATGTTGCCTGCCCCACGGCCAATGCATCCATTAATATTGGGCCTGTCCCACCCTAGACCAGTGGGGAATGAATTCAGACAAAGGGTTAACTGGAACAGTTCTAAGGGTTTATTGATGTAAATTCTTAAGGGTACGTTAATATTCACACTCATACTAGCAGTGTGGAGGCAGGCTACAGATGTGGTGTAGAGTTCTTCCAGTTTCACTGGTGGCTTGAGCTAGCCAGGCAACAGCTTCCCGGAGATTGACTGGGAGGCCACAGTGATCCCTGGAGATCCCTGTGGATCTGCAGGAGGGATTCCTTTTCTGGGACAGTCCCAGGTTTCTGCTGTGATGTTACATTTTGTCCAGAGAGAGTGAGAGAGTGAGAGAGAGCCTCCTGGCTGCTCGTCACATTAATTTATACACCTGCAGAGTCCTTCTTTACCTTAAAAGGTCACAGAGAGCTGGACTGACTTGTGATTAGATGTTTCTCATTCACACTTCCTCACTCATTCCATAGATTACATGCATATTCATAAGCAAGAATACAATTGCAAAACATTTAACATTATAGTGACTTTTTGACGTAACAGGAAGCTACTTAAACCACATTTATTTAGAGAAGTTTTCTATATCGCATCAGCTTAACGTCTTCAAAAACAAGTGCCTAGCTTCAACAGGAAACTTGATTAACAGAATCTGGCTAGACTGCATCTGCTAATTCAGGAACAAGTCAGCTGAGAGAGGTAGAGACACAAAACAAGGCATTTTGTGTCCAGCCAGCCATCGCTTCAATGGGGGGGAGGAGGGGGGAGGCATGTGTCCAGCTGGCTACAACAATCAATTTGGATATAGACATATCTGCATATATAAACATTTGAAGGCATATCACTTGGATAACTACAGACCAGAACAAAGGTGTTGAGTGTTTGCTAGTTAACCTCTTTATTGTTTCCCACCATTGATTAATTTAGGGGTGGAGATAGGCATGGGCTCAGTTACGGGATGGAGTTAAACAGATGTTTTGCACCATATTTGACAATAATGACAATGGGACCCATCAAATGAGATGTGCAAGCAAACTGGCAGCCAAAAAGCAAAAACAAATAACATGCCAGTAAAGGAAAAAAGGAGTAGCCAGGAAACAGAAATAATGGACATCTCTTGGGATGTCAAGGCTTGATTTGTAATCAGTGTTTTGGCTATATATCAAAATATTTCAGAAAAAATAATGGAAGTGTGAGCCATTTCGCATGAGATCTAACAAGTATTTTAATAATTTTGATTATACATGCACTTTGATAGTGTGTTCATCATAATAACTGGACTCTGTTATGCAATATTAGCACACCTCAGTGATATCAGACATGGGATGTTAAGCAGTACTTTATGAAGGAGAATAATGACATTAGTTTTGTACTGAGCTCTCATCTGCCTTTTGCCCAGGGCACTTAGGGAAAAATGCTTCCTTTTTTTTCATTGGTGCTGAGAGGCCCTAGCAGTAGAACGTTGGCACTTCTGTTGCTCAAGAAAGGAGGAGTCATATTAGGATTTGAGCAAGAACTATGAAGTCCCTGTGGTTGAGCCCAGTATTAACTTGCCTGAGGCCAGGAGTCCCATCATGAAAGGAGCATGTTCGTTAAGGATGCAGTAGTAGTCATGGAGCAATTCCACAGATTCAGTGGGAGAGTCCACCTCTCACTCCTCTCTCCTGCACTCAGCCCAGACATGTTTTCCCATCTTTTTTGGCAGTTTTGCAAAAATTGTTGCCTGCATTTCCTACTCAGAGAGAACCAGGCTACAGGGACCATCCAGTGTGAAAGATGGAATCTTTGTGGAATCTCTCAGGAAGCAGGTAGGAGAGCTACAGAAGAAGGTGGTTAGGCTGAGGGGCAGTCATACCCATGAGAGAGTACTCCTCGAGTATTCATGTGGAGATGTTATGCTACTCTGGTAAAGAGAGATGAGGACTTCTCCTCCTCCACCTTAGGAGGTGATTCATTTACCTCTAAGGAATGGGAGATCTGCAGCCACCACGCACAAGACAAAATGTAGGATAGTGATTGTAGGAGACTCTCTTCTGAGGGGGACAGAGGCACACATCTGTTGCCTAAACATGGTATCCCAGGAGGTATACTGCCTGCTTGGATCCCATATCCAAGAAGTTACAGAAGGATTGTCCAGGATCATTGCACCCCCTAACTATTACCCCATATTACTTATCCATGTGGGCACTAACGATACTGCAGGATATGGCCCTCAGCATATCAGAACTGACTACAGGGCTCTGGGAGTTTGGAGTGCAATTGGTGTTCTGCTTGATCTTTCTGATTGAGCAGGAAGTTCAAGAGAGCACAAGGGACAGCAGCCATGTGCACTGGGCCACAACTTGCTTTTCTTCCCGTTCCCCTAATGATAAAGGATCAAGGGGAAAGTACTTGGGTTCCATGATTTTCACTCTGCCCCCTCCCTTCACCAGTGAGAAGTGAGAGGCATGCACAGAATCCAAGTACATTCTGCTCACTCCCTTATTGTTAGGGAGATGGGAAGAAAAGAAAGCTGCATCCAGGTGCATGCAGCTGCTGCCCCTTGTCCCCCCTCCCCCTTCCCCGACTGCTCTCTTGAAACTCCATCTTTGGAAGGGGCCTAGACAGAGACAGATTCATTCTGGAGGTGAATGCCTGACTCTGAAGACAGTGTTGCCAGGACAGCTTCAGCTTCCTTGACCATTGTACGCATGGGGTGCTGAGTTGCCCTGTCCGGGCAGGGGCTCAGCCGCCCTCATGCGCTCCCCCGGTTGTAGTCTCAGTTTCTCGTCCCACTCGCCGTTCCCCTTCCGGGCGCCTGCAGTTTGGCTCTGCGCCTGACACCTGGGTGCGGGGTATGGGGTCCCGGGCCCGCCCTCTCTCACGGGCCCCAGCCCAGGACCCTAAGGACAGGTTCGGTCGCCCCGTCCAGCCAGCGGGGCTAGCGCCCAAAACTCACCGGCTCACCGGCTCCACGCCTCGTCCTGGGCTGCTTCCTACCCCGCAATCCTCACTGCATCTGGTCCCAGCTCTGCCTGGGGTCGCCTCTCTGCAGGGGGCCCGTGCTGCTGTCGGGCCGCTTCACTGTCT
This sequence comes from Rafetus swinhoei, assembly GCA_019425775.1. Lineage (NCBI taxonomy): Eukaryota > Metazoa > Chordata > Testudines > Trionychidae > Rafetus > Rafetus swinhoei. Next base: position 129,379,535 of record CM033424.1, read on the forward strand.
CTCTCCCCCCCCCTCCCCCCCCCCGGCAGCTGCCGCCTCCTTTTTAAACGCCGCGCCAGTGCTTTACTGGCATGACATCACTGGCCATGCCGTCACGCCCCCGTCACTCCGTCCCCCGGCGTTCCCTTTGCCAGCCCCTCCCCCACCGCTCAGCTGTGCGGCGGCATCTGTACAGGGGCCGCACACCACTCGCGTCTCCTGGTGCGCTCCCAGGAGCGCGAACGTGACCGCCGGTTCAGTGTGGGGCAGATCTGTCTCCACAAGGCAGGGGCAGTCCACCCCGTCACACGCCTCGCCCCTTAAAGTCCTCGCTTCCCCTGTTCCGACCTGTCCCTCCTCTTCAGTGATCCTTGAAAAAAAATCCGCATTCCTGTGGGCCTTCCCGGCCCGGTGGCTGACCTCGAATCGATACTGTTGTAACGCCAGGTACCACCTCATGATTCGTGCGTTGGAGTCCTTCATGGCCAGGAGCCACCGGAGGGGGGCGTGGTCAGTTACCACCTTGAAGGGGCTGCCTAGGAGATAATACCGCAACATGTCAATCGCCCACTTCACTGCCAATGCCTCTTTCTCTATTGTAGAATATTTCAGTTCCCGGGGCAGTAACTTATGGCTAATATATACGATCGGGCATTCCTCCCGCCCTTCCCCTTGAGACAGTACGGTCCTGAGCCCCAGCTCAGAAGCGTCCGTCTGCAGAACAAACGGTTTGTTAAAGTCTGGCTGGGCTAGTACGGGTGCTTGCGTCAGTCGCCGCTTCAGTGCCTTAAAGTCCTCCTCGCACCCTGGGTCCCACTGTACCTTTTTTGGGGCCATGTTCCGTGTCAGCTCCGTCAATGGAGTGGCCAGGTTCGCAAAGTCCAGGACAAATCGTCGGTAGTAGCTGGCCAGGCCCAGAAACTGGCGGACCTGTCGCTTTGTCGTCGGGGCTGGGTAGTCTCGCAAGGCCTCGATCTTATCTACCAAGGGGCGGATTTTACCTCCTCCTACCGTGTAGCCTAGGTAGGACACCTCCTGCTCCTCGAAGTGACACTTAGCCGGGTTGGCGGTTAGCCCGGCCTCCTTCAGCGAGGATAACACCGCTTCCACCCGTTGCAGGTGTTCTCGCCATGTCGTGCTATAGATAATTATATCGTCTATGTATGCAGCTGCATAACGTTTGTGGGGGCGTAGCACTCGGTCCATCAGCCGCTGGAATGTCGCGGCCGCCCCGTGGAGTCCGAATGGCATCCGCACAAATTGGTACAGCTCGAAGGGTGTTGAAAATGCCGTCTTCTCGCGGGACTCGGCCGTCAGTGGGATCTGCCAATACCCTTTGGATAGATCGATGGTGGACAGGTAACAGGCGGCCCCTAACCTCTCCAGTAATTCATCCACCCTCGGCATCGGGTAGGCATCGAACCGTGACACTGCGTTCACCTTTCGGAAATCAATGCAGAACCGGGTGGTCCCATCGGCCTTGGGGACCAACACGATGGGGCTTCACCAGTCACTGTGTGATTCTTCTATCACCCCCAAGCGTAGCATCTTCTCGATCTCGTCTCGCACTGTTCCCCATAGCCTTCGCGGGAGGGGTCTGACCTGGTTGCGAACTTTGCTTCCTGGTGCTGTCGCTATGTGGTGACTCGTCACATGGGTTCGGCCTGGATTCATAGCCAGGACCTGCAGAAATTTGGCCAACAAGTCCAGGAGTTCGTCCCATTGCTCCGGGCCTAAGCCCCACCCCACCTGTAGGTCTTGGGTTCCCCCCTTCCCTCCTTGCTCCTCAGCATACCCGACCAGCTCTTCCCTCGCCCGCCATGCCTTCAGGAGGTTAACATGGTAAATGTTCGTAGGTTTCCTCCTCCCGGGCATCCGAATTTCATAGTTCACCTCACCCACCTGACGGGTGACTTCGAATGGGCCTTGCCAGCGGGCTAATAATTTGGATGACTGTTCAGGAAGCAGCAGAAGAACCCTATCCCCTGGTTGGAAGGTTTGGACCTGGGCATTCCGGTTATAATATCGGGCTTGGCACTCCTGCGCTTCCCCTAGATTCTGTTTAGCAAACTCCCCGACCCGGCACAATCTTTCCCTCAGCTTGAGGATGTATGGCACGGACCCTCGGACCCTCGTCGCCTGTTCCTCCCAGGATTCCCTGATAATGTCCAGGATTCCCCGGGGTTGCCTGCCGTACAGCAATTCAAAGGGCGAAATGCCCGTTGAGGCTTGCGGTACTTCTCTGACTGCAAACAGCAGCGCGGGGAGTGCCCGGTCCCATTCCTTAGGCTCCTCCTCTACGAACTTTTTAAGCATACCTTTCAATGTCCGGTTAAACCTCTCGACGAGCCCATCTGTCTGCGGATGGTAAACCGAGGTTCTCAGCGTTCTTACCCGAAGTAGACAGCATAGCTCTTTCATCAGCATCGACGTGACGTTTGTCCCTTCATCGGTAAGAATTTCTTTCGGCAGGCCAACCCTCGAGAAGATCTTGATTAGCTCTTCTGCCAATGTGGGGGCCGTGGTGTTCCGTAAGGGCACAGCCTCCGGGTAGCAGGTCGCGTAGTCGATCACCACGAGAATATACTGGTACCGGTTACAGGTCCGTTCGAGGGGTCCCACCAGGTCCATTGCTATCCATTGAAACGGGATGTCTATCACTGGCAAAGGCACGAGCGGGGCCTTTGGCACCCGTCCTGGTCCGGTCTTCTGGCACTCTGGGCACGAGTCCCAGAAGTCTTTTATGGCGCGGTAGATACCCGGCCAGTAAAACCTTTGCAGCAGCCGGTGTACGGTCTTCTCGTACCCCAGGTGTCCCGTCCAGGGGTTACTATGCACCAGCTCCAGTAATTTCCGTCGGTATCTTCCTGGCACCACCAGTTGAGAAGTTACTTCTCCTTCCTCTCTGCCTTCGTTGATCCTGTAGAACCGGTCCCCGTGGATCTCAAAATGCAGGTAGGCCAGTGCTGTCCTCGGGGTGTCTTCTGCCGCCATGTTCGCGGCGGCATTCTCCCAGGCTTGGTGGAGGAGAGGGTCCTCCCTCTGCTCTCTCACAAAGTCTCCGGCCCATTCCTCTGCTCCCAGGCCCATGCCTGGATCCCCTGTTTCCACGGCCTCCTCCAGCTGGGACCCTGCTGGCCGCAGGCCCCGGGGTCCTGAGGTCCCCGTGGGGTCTGCAGCCAGGGCGTGTTCCCTCTCCCCTGCCTGCCACCCCGGCCATTCCCGGAGGGCTTGCTCGAATCCCCTCCAATCCCGGCCCAGGAGGACCGGATAAACCAACCCCGGGACAAGGGCCACATAACACCATCCCTCTCGCCCCCCTTCCGTGATTCGTACCCACGCCATGGGGTATGATTCCACCCGCCCGTGCATGCATTGGACGAGAACCGGGGGCCCCCGGGGACCTCCCGCCCCCACCAGCTCAGCCCGCACCAATGTCTGACCGCACCCCGAGTCTACTAGGGTCGTGACCGCCTGACCCTCTACCTCTATCTCCCTTAATATCCTCTCCTGACCCTGCGCCTCCGGTGCACATTGCCCGGCCATTACCTGTCCGTAGGAGCAGTCCATGTACGGGCAGTCACGTTTAAAGTGTCCCTCCTGGCCGCAATGGAAGCTTCCTCCGGTTGTTGGCCGCGGTGGGGGCGGGCTTTCTCCCGGCGTGTCTCGGAGTGGTTCCCGTGTGGCGGGTCCCTCTCTCATCGGCCTGGTCCACACCGGGGCCAGCCGCCGCCCTGTCCCCCTTCCGGGGCTACGAGGGCCCCCCATTTCCCTACCTTCCCCGGGACGCGTTGGGCGAACCCCCCGGCTCACTCCGGGGACAGTCTCCCTTCGCCCTGCTCTGCCCCCTTTCACCCCCTCGGCCGCCAGGAAGTCCTCCATCAATGTCACCGCCTTGCCCAACGTTGAGGGGTGATGTCGGTGGACCCAGCGCTGCCCCACCCCCAGCAGAATGTGGATGAATTGTTCTAAAACCACTTTTTCCACCACCTGGGGCCCCGTCTGCTGGTCAGGCTCGAGCCAGTGCCATCCCGCCTCCCTCAGTCGCTGGGCGACCACCCGGGGGCGGGCCCCAACAGGGTACTTCTCTTGCCGGAATCGTTGCCGGTACGTCTCTGGTGTAATTCCTAATTGATCTAATATGGCCTCCTTGACTTTGAAATAATGTAGGGCGTCATGTGGGTCTAGGCTCTGGTAGGCCAGCTGAGCCGGGCCCGTTAGGTACAGCGCCAGAAGCGTGACCCAATGCTGCTCTGGCCACCTGGCCGTGGTGGCCACCCTTTCGAAGGTAATCAAAAACACCTCGGGGTCGTCAGAGGGACCCATTTTGGCCAATCGCACCGGCAGCTGAGCCAGGGCCTTCCCTTCCAGCGCCTCCCCTCCCAGCGCCACGGGCTGCCCTCTCCCCAGGCTTCCCCACTGTCTCACCCATCGCTCCTGTTGTGCTTGGTACTGCTCCGAGAGGTCTTTCAGGAGCTGCTTTTGCTGTTCCTGCTGCTGGGCGGACAGTTGCTGCAGGAGTGCCGTCTGCTGCTGCTGTTGCTGCTGCTGGTTCTCCGACAGCCACTTGAACACGTCCGTGACCTCCATCGCCAGGCGTGCTCTTTTGTCCCCCCTTACTGGGTTACTAACCTTGTCCGGCTCCCTCCCTGCAAGCCTCTTTTTCCTCTTTCTTTCCAGGTTGTGTTTTTTTTTGTTTGTTTGTTTTTTGGGGTGTGTGTGCCCTTCTCCAAGCCCTAAGGGCCCCTGGGTCTATGCCCACATTCTCCACCACGTGTACGCATGGGGTGCTGAGTTGCCCTGTCCAGGCGGGGGCTCAGCCGCCCTCACGTGCTCCCCCGGTTGTAGTTTCAGTTTCTTGTCCCATTCGCCGTTCCCCTTCCGGGTGCCTGTGGTTTGGCTCTGCGCCTGACACCCGGGTGCAGGGTAGGGGGGCCCGGGCCTGCCCTCTCTCACGGGCCCCAGCCCAGGACCCTAAGGACAGGTTCGGTCACCCCTGTCCAGCCAGCAGGGCTAGCGCCCAAAACTCACCGGCTCCACGCCCCCGTCCTGGGCTGCTTCCTACCCCGCAATCCTCACTGCATCTGGTCCCAGCTCTGCCTGGGGTCACCTCTCTGCAGGGGGCCCGTGCTGCTGTCGGGCCGCTTCCCTGTCTCTCCCCCCCCGCCCCCCCGGCAGCTGCTGCCTCCCTTTTAAACTCCGCACCGGTGCTTTACTGGTGTGACGTCACTGGCCGTGCCGTCATGCCCCCGTCACTCTGTCCCCCGGCGTTCCCCTTGCCAGCCTCTCCCCCACCTCTCAGCTGTGCGGCGGCGGCCATACAGGGGCTGCACACCACTCGCGTCTCCTGGTGCGCTCCCAGGAGCGCGAACGCGAACGCCGGTTCAGTGTGAGGCAGATCTGTCTCCACAAGGCGGGGGCAGTCCGCCCCCGTCACAACCATGGAATGATGTTCCAGGAAGGACAACTAAGCAGGGATGGGGTTCACTTACTTAGCAAGGGGACGAACATGTCAGGATACATACTGGCTAACCTACTGAGGAGGACTTTAGACTAGGTTTTGGTGGCTGCAGGTGACCAAAGCCCAAAAGTAAGTAAAAAATATGGAAACCTGGGAGAAGGATCATAAATTGGGGGGGGGTGGGGAGAAGTTTTAGCTGAGATTAAGGAGAGAGAAGACAGAACTGAGATGGGGGAAGGGAATCAAATCAGTATCTTAGATGTTGGTATAGCCATGCAAGAAGTATGGGGAATAAGCTGGAAGAACTCATAAGGATACTAAGTAAACACAGCTGAGGCATAGTTGGCATCACACTTGAGAATGTTGGTATACAAGGGTACAGCTTGCTCAGGAAGGACAGGCAGGGAAAAAAAGAGAGGAGATGTTGCCTTAGGGTATGTCTACACTTGCACCCTAGTTCAAACTAGGGATGCAAATGTAGGCAATCAAAATAGTCAATGAAGCGGGGATTTAAATATCCCGGGCTTCATTAGCATGAACTAGCCCGCGTGTTACTCCAGTCAACAGCTGTTTTGAAAGTGAAAGTGCGCACCAGGAGGCGTTAGTTCGAACCAAATCCCTTGGTTGGAACTAATGTTACTCCTCATTTTTTGAGGAGTAACGTTAGTTCAGAACAAAGGGGTTTGGTTCAAACTAACGCGTCCCGGCGCACTTTCACTTTCGAAACAGCTGTTGATCGGAATAACGTGCCAGCAAGATCATGATAATGAAGCGTGGGATATTTAAATCCCCGCTTCATTGACTATTTCGAATGCCTACATTTGCATCCCTAGTTTGAACTAGGGTGCAAGTGTAGACATATCCTTACAGATTAAAAACTAGCAGATTTACCAGGCATTGCTCAGGTGCTTAACTCATTTTTTGTTTTTGGAAAATAAAATGAAAATGTTCATGCTTCATTTGAGTCACTTCTGCCTTCATTTGAGTCACTACTCTAAACCTCTCTCATTGCAGTAGCTTCGGGCAAGGTGAAAAGCACTTCTCCCTGTCTGCTGCAGCTCCAGCAGGCATAGCAGTGAGAGGGGTGCATGTCCCCAACTGGGGCAAGTCTAGTTCCTCTGCACCTTGTGCTCCCCAGGCAGAGTGGGAGGAATGCAACAAACTGTGTGCACTTTCCCCTTGCTCACTGATGAAGGGGAACAGCCAGCAATGTTCCTATATGAATTGGGTTGGGAAGTTTCAGCCCTCCCTAAAGGGTGCCTGAGTGGTAGGAGACTCAGGGCTAGGGCAGTCCCTTAGCCAGCCCCTTTCACCTGCCTGGTGATTCTGTCTCTTTTCTGTATGGTTTTATGAGGAACAATCCCATTCCAGGCACATCCCATTTTCCCGGCACAACCAAACCCTTACCTTGCTTTATGTTATGATAAATTAAAGCTGAATACTGAATTTGAGGGTCTTAGCTCCTATTGTTTAGGAGTTTTTGAACAAACAGACACTCAGACAGATACACAGACTCAGAGACGGACAAACTCTCACAAATATATATAAGCTAATATAAAAATGTAGGGGCAACATTAGAAAGGGTAAGGAAGCAAACAAACTCAAATTAGCTAATGATCTAAAGCAGGGGTGGGCAATAATTTTTAATGGGGGGGCACTCCAAGATTTTGGCAAGTGGTCAAAGGCTGCACTTATATAGAGGGGGTGTGAGGTCTGGGATGGAGATTCAGTGCAGAAGGGAGCTTGGGGTAGGGAGCTGCGGTATAGGAGAGTGTGTGGTGTATGAGAGGGAGTTTGAGTGAAGGAGAGGGCTGTGATCTGAGGTGGGGGCTTGGGGCACAGGGTCCAGGAAACAGTAAGGGTGCAGGAGAGGATTCTAGCCTGGGGGAGGGACTCTGACAGGGATGCAGGGTCTGGGAGGGAGTTGTGACCTGGAAGAAGGGGGTGTCCTGGGGCAGGAGAATGGGGTGCAGGGTCAGGAAGTGGGTATGGGTGCAGGAGAGGATTCTGGCTTGGGGGAGGGGTGTAGGAGGGGATGCAAGGTATAGGAGGGAGTTGTGACCTGGGTGAAGGGGGAAAAGGGGTACAGAGGGTTTGGGTGGTAGCCTGGGGTAGATGGTGGGAGGGAAGGGGGTGCCAGAGGTGCTTACCTACATGGCTCCCAGCCAGCAGCCCTGCAGGAACCTGAGGCAGGCTCTCTGGTGAAGTCTCAGTTGACTCGCTGCTCCACATGGGGTCTGCTTCAGGCATAAGGGGGTGGGGAGGAAGGGAGAAGGCTTCACACATTGTCCCTGGCCTCAGCAAATTTTCTCAGCTCCTGTTGGCTGGAAACTGGCCAATGGGAGCTCAGAGATTTTGCTGGGGACCAGGAACAGTGTGCAAACCCTTTTGTACAATATCCCTTATGCCTCAAAAAAGGAGGTATACAGGATCATGCACAAAAGGTGGGTTTTGTGCAAAATGGACCCGTCTGCACTGCTTGTTTTTGCGCAAAAACCTCTTGCGCCAAAAGCATCAGCAGATATATGCAAATGACAGCATGACAAATGCTAATGAGTGCTTCATTAGCATACTCTCTGCTGACAAATACCTGCAGTGTAGACGTAGCCCTAGAGTCCAGAGCGGAGAGCAGACTGCTGTTTAATGAGTAAATTGCTCTCTGTGCAAGGGTTCTGCTGAGGCGGCCATGGGCCGGATCCAGTGGATTGGCAGGCTGGATCTGGCCCACTGGCAGCTTCTTGCCCACCCTTTGCCCACAGACTGGAAAAGTACAAATCTAGTGTCCATCTATAAAAAGAGAAATACGGACAACTATGGAATTATAGATCAGTCAACTTAACTTTTGACTAGGAAAGATAATGGAGTAAATAATTAAGGAATCAATTTGCAAACATTTAGAGGATAATAAGGTGATAAGTAACACTCAGTATTGATTTGTAAAGAACAAATCATGTGAAACTAACCTGATAGCTTTCTTTGACAGTATAATAAGTCTTGTGGATAAGGGGGAAGAGATAGATGTGGTATATCTATACTTTAACAAGGCATTTGATAAAGTCTTGCTTTACATTCTCATTAATATACTAGGGAAATACAACCTAGATGGAGCTGTTATAAGGTGAGTGTATAACTGGTTGGATAGCTGTTCCCAGAGACTAGTTATAGTTCGGTCATTCTGGCAGGGTGTAATTAGCCGCAATCAGTTCTGTGTCTTGTTCTATTCAATATTTTCTTCAATAATTTAGCGAGTGGTATCGAGAGTACACTTATAATGTTTGTGGATGATACTAAGCTGGGAGGGGTTGAAAGTGCTTTAGAAAATAGGATTATAGTTCAAAATGATTTGGATAAATGGTTTGAGGTAAGCAGGATGAAATTCATTAAGGACATATGCAAAGTACTCCATAAATCAATTGAACGCATACAAAATAGGAAATGACTGCTTACCTAGGAGTACTATGGAAAGGGATCAAGGCATCATAGTGGACCAACAGCTAAACATGAGTCAATAGTTGTAATAAGATACACAATAGGAGGAGTGCTGACCAGCACCTGGTGACTAAGGGGTTAAACTCAGGTAGCTAGCAAGGGTGTTGGCAAAGGGGCCAGGAGAACCTGTCGAGACAGACACTTGAAATTTGAATTGCATATAGATACCTTGCCTGCTTTTTTTGTGTGGGAAAGTTAAATCAGGAGTTGAGAGAGACAGAAATGATTTCAACCCAGGCAGGACAACCATGCCTCCAATGAATTCGGGGCAGGTTATTCATTTAGGGTGCATCTACACAGCAGGGCTCAACTCAAAACAAGCTACGCAAATTGAGTGACGTCAATTGCGTAGCTTATTTCAAAATAGGGAGCATTTACACAGCACTTATTTCAAAATAGAGCACTCTTCCTCCACCTTCCCTTACTCCTCATACACAGAGGTTTACAAGAGTCAGAATAAAAGTCCTCCAGCTTGACAGTATTTCAACATTATGTTGAAATAACTGCTGGCTGTATAGACACGGTCTATGTTATTTCAAAATAACACTAGTTATTTCAACATAATGTTGCTGTGTACACATAGCCCAACAGTAATTTAAAGGGTCTACGGCTCCAGCCTTAGCAGAGTTGTTGGGCAGGAACCCCAGACCCTTTGAATTACTAGGCCCCCCCTTTATCCCTCACTGTCGATGGAACTGCTCTCTTTCCTTCTTTGCCTCCACTGGGTCTTCGAGGAGAGAAAGACTGCTTAGTCAGATACAGTGGAGGGTTTTCTGGTTTTCTTTTTTATTGCAGTGTTTACAGCAAACAGAAAAGCCTAATGAAGGGATTTTTGTTGCACTAAGCAAATGGAAAACATCTACATCTCTCTCTTCTTAGGAGTTATTCCCACATGAAACAAGTCTCTAAATAATTTACTAACCTAACATTTTGTAACCACCTATTCTGCTTGTATATACTTCAGATGATTTTGCATTCAACTAGAATCCAGATATTCTGTGCGATCACTCTTTACTCTCTATAGACAGCCTCTTGTTGACAGCCACTCTTGTTTGCTGATTAAGTTCATGTGCTCTTGCATTAACCTTCCTAATGTATAATTGCAAATTTAAGACCTTTTACCTCCTTGGAGTCATCTGTATTGAAACATGTAGTTAATTGAGCGGATCCTACGTAGTACAGGTGATGGGGGATTTTATAACAGTACAAATGACAGCGTACTACATTTGGTGGCGCTTCTGGTATTTTTCCTTCTTTTATTCTTCCTTCATTATATTTTTCTTTGTGGAAGGCAAAATATTCACTATGGCAAAAAAAGTTGGCAAAATTCACTATGCTTTCAAGATATTATCTCAGCTTTTACATACCAACATTTGACCCTGTTACAGTAAAAGTGTACTCTTCTATATGCATTTCTAAACTCTTTGTAAGCATCTGGTATACTTTACAACAAGTTGGGAATATGGCTGTTTCATAAACTTCTCTCCATCTGAACCCAGATGAGAGCAGAAAGAAATATGCATGCTGTTACAAAAAACCCACCCTACTAAAACATGTCATTTTTAGAATTCATCTTGCAATATATACTTTCTTCCTTCCTGCCTTGCACTTTCTCAATGAGTTAGTTCCTTTCCGTGATAAAGCATGCAGCTGCAGGCAATTAAACACTATAGAACTATTTCCTATCAGACACTGGAGTTTTAAAGGTACCATAAATAAAAAATCCAGTATGTTGTTTAAAAAATGTGCAAAATTAACATGATGTGCAAGATTTCTTCTTCTTAATCATTACAGTTAGACTCCTTTCTTTCAATTTGATGCCTAATCTCTTTGAACCATGATATAAGCATTAACTATACTATGCCTACAACTAACAGGCACAATCATTAAAATGACATTGTTAAATGTAATAATTTATCTTCATATCTTCCTGCAGAATTATATTTTTATATATATTATATTTTCTCTTAAAAAGCAGGAGCTAGCATGTGGTCCAATATGAAGCGCCTGTCTAGGAAGGAGTACTGCAGAAAGGGATCTAGGGGTCATAGTGGACCACAAACTAATTATGAGTCAACAATGTGATGCTGTTGCAAAAAAAAGCAAGTATGATTCTGGGATACATGAACAGTAGTGTTGTGAGCAAGACATGAGAAAACATTCTTCCGCTCTACTCTGCGCTGATCTGGCCTCAATTGGAGTACTGTGTCCAGTTCTGGGTACTACTTTTCAAGAAAGATGTGGAGAAATTGGAGAAGGTCCAGAGAAGAACAACAAGAATGATTAAAGGTCTAGAGAACATGACCTATGAAGGAAGACTGAAAGAATTGGGCTTATTTAGTTTCGAAAGGAGAAGACTGAAGGGAGACATGATAGCCGTTTTCAGGTATCTAAAAGGGTGTCACAACGAAGAGGGAGAAAAATTGTTCTTCTTGGCTTCTGAGGATGGGACAAGAAGCAATGAGCTTAAACTGCAGCAAGGGAGGTTTAGGCTGGACATTAGGAAAAACTTCCTATCAGGGTGTTTAAACACTGGAATAAGTTGCCTAGAGAGATTGTGGAATCTCCATCTCTGGAGATATTTAAGAACAGGTTAGATAGAGATCTATCAGAGATGGTCTAGATGATACCATGAGAGCAGGGGACTGGACTCAATGACTTCTCGTGGTCCCTTCCAGTTCTAGTGTTCTATGATCAGGGCTTGACAATTAGGGCAATCTACTCGCCCGTGGCGAGTAGATTTTAGCCCTGCATGGTGCCGCAGCCCGATCAGCGCATGCGTAGCGCGGTCTGCGCATGCGCAGCGTGCCAAACCGCGTGGCTGGCGAGCGGGGCTTGCCACCGCTTGTCAAGCCCTGTCTATGATTATATGAAAATATCAAAATATCACTTGGAGTAGCCTTTGAAAATCAAGATTTAACTCACCAGTCAGAGATGGAAAATCGATTCTAACACATTTCTTAGGGAAAGACTTCAGAATCTAATAGATCTCATTCATAGGACATTTTCTTCATATTAAGTCAAAAGTTTGCTTAAATTCATGAAAGTTATAGCCTACACAACTTAAGAAAATATATTTGACTTTTCAAATGTTTTACGAAGATTAGGTCTTTTTGGTGGTACTGTATTATTATTAGATCAATGTTATTTTACATGTACTGAAAATGAAGCAGAAAAGCAAAAGTACATGCCCTGCTTCCCACATGAAGGCCACAATTCAGGATAGCATTTAATCTTCCTTAATGAATTGTGCTGATTTCCTAAAGTAGAGTCCAAATATGTGTCTAAGCCATGTTTTGGGGTTTACAAGTTCTATCCCATGCTGTACAGACATTAGAAATGTTTTTGATTTAATGAACACAAGTAATATAGTGAATCTTTTAATTTAAGTACTATTTTTAAAAAAGATAGGTTGAAGCAAAAATTAATTAAAAAGAGAACTTGAATAAAATAGGAAAATCATTAAAAATCAGGAAAAAACACACAGACTTGCTATGGCTGGTGTTTTCCCATCACAGTAAAAAGCACTGAGACAAAATCAACATTTTGATGTTCACACAAAAATGACCATTTAGTAGAGGCCAAATTAGTAGAATCTTATAACATGTACAACTGCTGTTGGAGATTAGGAAGAGAAGGCAAAACACACCTTTACTGTTTTTCACATTTATTTAGGTGTGTGTGGTGCCTTAAATTCATACAAAAAGAATGTCACACCTGTTAGCAGCCACCTAAAGGCCTGATCATGGACATTCTTCAGAGAATGCCTAGACCAGTGTCAGCAAACTTTCAGAAGTGGCATGTCGAGATTTAACTTGTTCACTTCTATTTACGGGTCTGCATGACGTTGATACTTTTAAAAGTCAATAGTCTTTCCCCCACCAACTCCTGTGCAATCTGTTCCTCCCAGCCCAAGTGGGGGCTGGGATAAAATCCTGCTTCTCAAACAGGCACCAGCAGTCTATCATGTCCTAATTCACAGCTAAAGCACAAACAAATTATCCACACCTCCCCCACCCCTGCCTCCATTTCATCCTCTGTATCATGGAATGGCAGGGGGCTCTCCAGGAGTGGGGCCAGGAGCACACTCGCTGCCAGCCCCGCTGCCGGGGAGTATCAAATAATCATGTAACTGATAAGATTTGGTGCAGTTATATGATTATTAAATTAAACAATATTTAACATCCCTACCATGGAGCACAGGGCCACACCGCACCTCCCTAACTCTAGCAGATGCAGAAGCTAGTGGTGGCTTCCCGGCTGCTCCTGGGTGAATGGCTTACTCAGTGGCTGCTCCACGGAGTACAGCCCCAGAGCAAGCCAGCCATCCATGCCTGCTCCAGCCCTGGGGAAGCTGGCGGTGGCTGCCCGGCTGCTCCCAGGGCAGGCCGCATGGCAGGTGGCTTGCTCCATGTGCCAGAGATGGGGCCAACAAAGCCACAATCAGGCAGCATCCTGTTCCTGATCCTGATTCTGGGGCCGGCCCTGTGGGCTGGCCCCCATCACGCTGTAGCAAGGGCTGGCAGCAGCCCCCCATCCTGCTGTGGCATGAGTAGGAAGGGGGGCCACAATCTGACTGTGGTGCTCCTGGCCCAGCTTCTGGGTACAGCAGCCCAGCCCAAGCCAGGTAAGGTAATTCAGCCTAGAGACACCCCACATACTCTACTTCCCTCCCCCAGTGCCCTGCCCTACCTCCTACACACCCCAGCCACCTTCCCTGAGCCCCTCATACACCTGAACCTCCTGCCCTGAGCCCCTCATACATGCACATCCCCAGACTCCTGCCATAAGATCAACAGAAGACAGCCTGAATGTACGCATGAAGCTGGAATTGACCAGTTATTATGCAAACTTCAAAGAAATGTGTGAAAAGATGCTACAGCAGAAGTTCCATTAAATAAAGTCTGTGAGTACAATGTTTCATTTATGATATAATTAATCATCATGTCAATTACAATAATATTAATAGTATATTTTCAGTCATGCACACAAGCATTCTCATACAGTTCTTTGTTGACCACTTGTTCTGAATTTTGATGTAGTTCGGATCTTTGGTTTGAAAAGGTTGCCGCCTCCTGCTGTATACACTAGCTAACACAAGTTTCCACCACAATATGGATGTAATTGAATTTGGAAGTAAGTCATCATGCCTAGCCATTGGTATAGAGATTAATGAATATTGTGGGAAATGATCCATGAACATGTTTAGGGAACTAGATTACTCCTTTATGCACCTGGGAGCTGGTGTCTTGGTGGAGCACTTGTCCTTCAGGCCAGGCAATGCATGGCACCTGAGTTCACTCAGCCTGATAGGGATGTCAGTCACCTCCTGACGCCCATGTGAGTCTGAAACCATCCCTTCATTCTTACATGCATCAGAGATTGGTAGGGGAACCCAGGTTCTCCCATTCCACTGAATACCAGCTGAAATCTCTTAATCTAGGCAGTAAGAATTATGACTTGACAACTCTGTCCATGCCTTGAGCTCTTTCCTATCTTCCCTGATTCCTGAAGGAGCCTCAGCCTGTATGTCTAGTCATCCCTTCTTAGATGCTGTCGGGAAGTAGCTTTTCAGCAGTTCGATTCAGGAATTCCCTTTTCTAGTCTGCTCACTCCGCTGACAAGCACACTATTTCTCTGCTTCCCAGATCTGACAATATAACAAAACAGCATATGCATTTACACACACATACGTCCTTTTAGGTACCGGTCTGTTGCTCACCCCAATCTATTGACCAGATAAGTTAAGTGTGAGGAAGGAGCTGGGTTCTTGTCAGTCCTCACTGATGCTCCACAGTCATAGCAGGATGGAACCCAAAGAACCATGCAAGACACCCCATCCTTTATAGGATTTTCCTTCCATGTGAGTCTATGCATTTTTCCTTGTCAGGCCTTAATCAGTCACTCAGTATCACAATAAGTCTTTTTGAGACATATGTTTATCTGGAAGTTGTTCTCACAGTCATCTGAAATCAGTATGTTGACGACCCCTCAGGAGTGTTGTCTTCCATTGAACGTTGTTATCAGTTCCCTATCAGGGGGTTCTTGCCACTAACTTCAGGGTTCATCAATCTGCACTGGTCCAATCTTCATCTTTGAAAGCTTGAAAGCAGGATTTTCAGAGCAGCTCAGGATTACACTAGAGGCTAGAGACACAAAAAGGACTTTGGATCAGCATTGCAACATCTACCTTTAGGTGCTCTTATATTTAGTAGAATCCACACCCCAGACCTCTGTACAATGCATGTACAGAATTTGGTGCCTAGAATGGCATCCACAAAAGCAAAAAAAACCACAAAAAAACTGAGCAAGGAGCTGCATAAACTAACCAACAGGAAATGAGGAGGTGGGGGTGAGGCCTAAGGTCCAAGGACTTAGGAACATAACTGTGCGGCAAAGGGAGGCATCTGGGTCTACTTAGAATTCGTAAGTGTGAACCCTCTCCTAGAATGAAGTACCTAAACCAGGTCATCCTTTTTTCACAAATAAATAAAACAGACACCAATCAAACAAGGAACAGCAGAAGGTGGTAGCTTTGTCCCTTATACCCAGTAATCCCTCTGTTAGGATACTCACTCAGGAGGTGATAAACCTGGGTTTAAGTGCCTGTTCCTCGCAAGCATAGAGGTGATTTGAACCTACATTGCCCACATTCGGAGAGCATTTTCTAACCACTGGACTACTGGGTAAAATGGAGGTGTGAAGCGCTATCATATATGTTTTGTACAAGGCCCAAGCCAGAAGGTATGTTTGAAGGCAGCCTGAGAACATGCTACCTGAAACAAGCCCTACAAGTAAGATAGATGAGAGAATGCCAAGTCTGAGGATCTTTCTGGGGCTTAGGTGAGAGTTAGGCAGAGCCATCCCATCCATAGGATGGTTTGAGGCAACCACCCCAGTCCCTGTGATTTGGGGAGGCCCCGGGCATCACAGGACAGCCTGAAAGACTAGCAGGAATCCTGGAGCCAGCAGTAGGAGTCGAGGAAGGGGTGGAGTGGGGGCAGAGCAAGGAAAGGAAGAGGCGGGATGACAGCAGGGCCTGGGTAGAAGTGGAATGGGTGTCCCAGATCCCACAAGCCCCTAGGGATAGCTCTGAAGCTAGGCACCTGGTATCAGCACGTAGGCAACTGTGCCGATGTATGGTGGCATGTAGGGGACTTTGTCAGTGGAAACATAGGGACTCTAGGTGATGTCAGGGTTACATGCAGCTTGTGGGGGAGGTGGGAGAGAATGTGAGGTTCTAAATGACAGTTCCGTACCTGGAGTGGCAGCTGAGCAGCGCATCTCTTTGTGGAACTAACCCTAATTCAACAATAAAAGAAATGACAACTTTTGAAAAAACCATCCTGTGTGTGCACACGTGTGTATTCATACATACACACACACACACACACACACCGTTAGTTTTCAGTCAATCCCCCCTCAATTAATTCTTTTGGCTGATTGATTCTCTGAGTAACAGCATAACATCAAAACTTTGAGAAAGGCTTCAAGGAAAACATTTCATGTTCACAGCTTGACTGGGCTTTCATGCAGTTTATCTGAAGGGTGGATATTTTTAGAAGTTTTGGGCAGCATGCTAAAAACCATTTTTTTCTTTAGTAGCTAACTATTTTCCATTTTTCTATAATAGCTAGCTAAGACACTATGGATAATAGTCAGTATTCTTCTTGGAGTGATTACTCATGTCCATTTCATGTAGGTGTGTGTGTGCTGCATGCACATATCATCGGAAGTTTTTTCCCTTAGCAATACCTGTTGGGCCAACGGGGGAGTCCCCTGGAGTGGCACCACTATAGCGGCTAATATATATCCCTGCTGGTTTTAATTAATGATACCAAACCAGAATATTTAAAGGGCTGACTGTGTGTGAAAACTTCTTAGATGCTCAGATTTTGTTTGCTTTTGGATCACTTAGGCTTACTTTTTCTGTTCTCACTTTTACTTCTTTGGCTTATTGAGCATTTTTTTTATGGATCTGAGTCTTTTTAAAAAACTTTTGAAAACTTATTCCTTAGTTTGCATGGTTTAAAACTAATTCAAAGATATAGCACATGGAGGAAAGAGATTGTGTATAGCATGTACTAAAAACTTGAGACCATACAATTCCGCTGTTCTCTTTTCCAGCCTATTACCTAATATTTGAGCAAGGTCAGCTTCCTCAGGTAATTACATTAGTGTTTCACTCTGGGAAAAGTCAATCAAATTTTCTTCTTCACCAGCTGTTGACTTTCTGACCAGGGTGTTATTTAAAAAATTCATGTTCCTGCTCAATGGCTTCAGGAAGCAATATTTTATTTTGTTTGTTTAGTTGCTTGAGAAAGACAAGAGGTAACTTCCAGAAAGGAATCAAATGTAGTGATTTCATAAAATGATGTTCATAGTATCCCTCTCTCCATTTATTTACTTCCAGCACTCAGCTGGGCTGGAAAGCTATTTGCACATAAACAGTTGTAAAGAGCAACTGTAAGGAGTGGAACAAGTAGCCGGAGGAAGGTCAAAGAATGGAATAATCTAAATTAACTAATAATAATAGGGTCAGGGAGCCCCTAACATAAAATAGTTTACTAAAAGGGGAAAATATCCAGTTACTGAGAATTGAGAACCGACAGCTTGGATTGGTTCATGGGCAGAAGTGATGGTACCTTCTCTATTTAGCTAAAGCCTCAGTGTATACCATCCAGTCTTTGTCCAGGGAAATAATTATAATTTGGAAACATACAGAATTGCAGGAGAAGAGAAGTTAGAGAAGGAATCAAAGGCCAGCTATTGGAATACATTAGCCACTATAATATGAAAACATTCATCAAAGAAATATTTTAATCTACCCAAATGAACAAATGTGGGGGTGGAGGAGATGTATAAATGACGCAAGAGGAATTTTGATATTTTTTAAAGGAGTGTATGGAAATTGGCATGAAAATCCAAGTGAAAATGTGTTGGCCAAGAAAAAGGGTCGGAGATATGCTACAGTGCTGGTTGCTGGAATGCTTTCTTCTACAGTGAAGCCATGTGTAGTGTGCCATATCGATATATCTCCCTAGCTATTTAAAGTATAAAAGAAAATGTAATAATCTCTTACCGTAAAATAATTAATTTTCTTCTACTCATATTATACTGTGCTGGGCCCTGTGCTCTTAGAAGTATGTGATACTGACACTTCAAAATAATCTCTTAGCAGGAAGTTGAAACCCATTCAGAGTTCTCAATAAGGATGCAACTAGTGTTTCATTTTTCCAATATTCATTACTCAGATTTTGTAAAGTTATTATATGAAGGCAATGGTCTTATCTGATCTCTTAAGTTAAATAGGAAAGAAACCTAGTCAGTATCTGGATGGGAAGCTCCAAGTGAAACTCAGGGAATAGCCAGTGGTGGTGATTATGATTCAGCAGCAAACACTTGTTCACCTAATATACCAATCTTTTAATCATTGATGCCCTATTTAAGCGGGAGTGTATCACCGTTTTAAGCACAGGAGCTACTCACATGATCTAGGTTAATTTACATAATTTAGGGCATTAGTACTATAGGATCCGGACTAAGGAGGTAAAATTCCATTTAACCAATTTAAGGGAGGGTGTGCAGGGGGTCGGCTCCAGCCTGGCTGGGCTGGAGTGCCCCCTCATCCCCAGACAGAGGCTGCACCAGCTAGACTGGAACAGCCCCCATCTGCTGTTAAGGGTGAGGCTTACCAGTTAATTGATTAACTAGTTAAACATTCACATCCCTAGTCAGGATATAAAAATAAATGTCTTGCCATGGCTATTAGGCATTAAGCTGCTGGAGTGGCTACATGTAGGATGCAACATAATTCCAGAATATGTGAACGTCAACTATTCATGATACATTTTACAAATACCATTAATTTTGTTGGAGTAATTGCACCCAGCTGCCTAGCACAAATTAAATACTGTGATTAAACAAGCGTTATAACCACTTGTAAAATATAACTTGGCACAATTTACTAACAGGTTTGCATATCTCCTAATATTGGACAATTTAATTTGAAGGCAATAATTGCCTGCCCTGTAGTGAAGTACATTAATTGTGTAAATTTATTGCAAATGGTACACCTGGCTCTCAAATGTTACTACTATTTAAGTGTTAGCATTTTAGAATCATCAAGTTTGATTCTTTTCCCTCACCAACATAAACCAAGAGCACCAATGTTGAAATATGTAGTAGCTCCAGTCTAAAGCTGGGTATGTGGAAAGACACTTAGACCTACTGAAAAACATTTTTTTAATTAAATTATACTTCTTATAACCAGATATTTTGCAATCTTCACATTTATTAATTACCAGCTCCTGAGATACACTGGACATCTTTAGAAATCTTACTCATTTTAGTGAAAGTTACAAGTGCTTCTCCATCCACTCTCAGGATTTGCATCCTCACATTTAAACTAAACAAAACCCAAACCTTTACACTGTGTAGTAGCTTGAGCGAACAATTGGGTTTTCTTTTAGCTGGCAATTTAAAAAAACAATTTTGGGTCAAATTAAAAATTGTATTTGACCCAAAACAAAATGTTCTGGTTATATTCTGAGCATTTTGAAGTATTTACGATTAATTTTATTAATAGAACAAAAAAAAAAACCCCACAGAAAACAAGCAAAACGTGCCAAAAAAACAAACAAACAAACAAACAAACAAACCACACAACCTGGTGAAATGCTGACATGAATTTTCAAAATCAAAAGGTCATTTGACTGCACATCCAGTAATTTGATCTATGCCATCAAATGCCAGCAATGCCCTACTGCTATATATATTGGACAAACTGGACAGTCTCTGCGGGAAAGAATCAATGGACACAAATCAGATATACGTAAAAGTAACATACAGAAACCTGCTGGGGAATACTTTAATCTTCCTAATCACTGTTTAAAAGATCTTCAAGTGGCTGTCTTGACACAAACCAGTTCTACTAGCCAGATACACAGAGAAGCATTGGAATTAGAGTTCATCCGCAAATTCAATTTTTATGCTAATGGACTCAGTCGTGATGAAGGATGGTTGGGACACTATCTACCTAATAGTCAATGAAGGTGTAAACAGCTCTTTGTATAGATTCCTATGTCAGGAAGGATACTATCAATTAACTTTGATTCTTATCTGCTTCATTTTAACTACCCAATCTTCAGATACTTACGGATTCCCTCTACCTTCCTGATTTCCTACACTCTCTGCTCCCCTGTCTCTTGCCCGCCTCCTCCCCCCCCCCACTTTTGTCTCCTATTTATTTTGGGTCTGCACATTATAAACTCAAAACTCCGGTCATCTGAAAAAGTGAGCTGTGCCCTCGAAAGCTCATGATACCATCTACATGTTTTGTTAGTCTATAAAGTGTTACCAGACCAATTGTTGTTTTTTTTTCAAAATGATTTGGTGTTACCAAATCTGCAATTTTCACAGAAAAAGGACTTTGTATAAAAATTTTTTACCTCAACCAATGGTATAGTAATTATATCAGTAAAAACATATAACAGACAATGAAGCTGCTAATAAATTGACGCATAGAAACAAATATTGCTAAAAAGTAAGTGTAAGACCACTTCTGTTAGTATATGCTTGTTCCTGAATACCCTCTTCATGCCCCTACCACCTGCGAAGAGCTCTACTTACAAACTTACAAATTTTTAACAGAGTTGTACCAATTAGTAGCTTTTTGTTTTTCTTTTACATTTTCCTTTCCAGTGTGCTTGCATTATAATAAGACTAGCATGGTCTGTCATGTTCACAAAGCCATACAGAATGTGTTAGCCTGGGAGTTAGGAAAAATGGTTTATAGTAAGTGACTTCATAAACTACGGCATATTTTTCAGGATAACAAACAACTGCAGCAGCAAAAATGGCATAGTACTATTTATGAAAACACCATATGCCTTCCTCGTATTCTGGCAAATGTTTGGCTGAGTATTACTTTGACTTTTGTCCAGTCATTGTGCTTGGTTGGTTTAGAAGTAATTGGTTATGTAGTCTTATATATGGTTATCATTTTCCTCTCATACAGGAATCTCCTTTTACATTTGAGTGAGAAACAGCTCCATTGAAAAAGAGCGACACTGTTGTAAAACCTGTGTAAAGTGACTGGGCCTAATCTTGATTAAGAATGAAACTGAAAAGGTGTCTAACCCTTTAGGGAAAGACCATCAACTGCAATTGGTGAAAGATGCCTTCAATCAGAAAACAAGCAAACTTGCTTCTAACTCAGGTGTATACAAAGAAAATAGTTAAATATGAATACAAAGGGATATCTTTCTGTAGTATGGTAATAAGCAAATGGGTATCTGGCCACTCAAATTAAACATTAAGTAATATTCAGATTATTTATTTATATATCAGCCCTACATACAACTCCACACCAAAAAAAAAAAAAAAAGTCTATTCTTACCTTCAGGAACCCTTGAAATACATTTAAAACCTCTCTACTAAGGGAGTTACAGTACAAATCATTCCAAACAGCAGCCAGTCCACCTGAGTACCCCTCATCACTAGACCAAATAAATTACCTCATCACAAGAATCCCTTCTGCAACTGCTTTGTCCCTGCACCAGTGTAGAGGATTTATTTATTTATTTGCTGATTGTCTGCAGAGCAAAAGGACTTTATGACTGTGAGCTAACCAGAGATGGACCCTCTCAAGGAGAGAAGAATACCTATGTAAAGCAGGAGAAAGTGATAGGCACAAATCTAGAAATGAAAATATCAAATTTCTTCATCACCTAAAATGCTCTGAAATTCTGAATGACGATAGACAGACTTAGACCAAGGTGAGACAGAAAGTTCTTCAAGGAGTGTCCCCGTGGGTGCTCCATCTTAGGTGCTTCAGTGCCACTGAGCCCGCGATCGGAGATTTGTGACAGCAGTGTCCCATGGATAGCTGTATGCACGAGGAGCCGGTGTGCATTCTGAGGAGGCTTTTCCTCATGCACAGCTGACCCCACCTCTCAGTTCTTTCTCAACTGCTGCAGGTTTCAGTCGCAGATCAGCAGTCTCCCTTTACCTTATGCAATACTTACCTAGCTGTAAATAGTTTACCTCAGAAACCATTCCTATTTTGTATCATTGAACTTTTAGTAGGTTTTAGTAATAGTTTAAAAAAGAGAGAGAGACAGAAGCGTCTCTCATTTGGTAAGCGCTTAGAAGGGCGTATCAGCCTCACGCTAAGTACCAGCTCTCCAGGATATGCTGGGTTCGCCTAGATTCAAGAGGCGTACAGGATGCTGACTCTCCATATCAATCTCGGACAGGCAGCAGCACGCCACACAGAACTGCCCACATTGCCAGAAACTGATGAACCGATCCAGGAGAGCAAGGGAGCTTCAATTAAAAATGTTCCAAATGGAGAATAAGTCTCGGTCACCTAGGGTACGTCTACACTATCTTGTTAGTTCGAGCTAGGTAGGGTAATGAGGGCAAGCGGAGTTGCAAATGAAGCCCGGGATTTAAATATCCCAGGCTTCATTTCCAGAGCTTGGCGCCATTTTTAAATCTCTTAGTCCGAACTCTGTGCCACGCACACGCTGCACGGAGTAGGTAGTTCAAATTAAAGATCCTAATTCGAACTACCGTTACTCCTCATTCCATTAGGATCTTTAATTCGAACTACCTACTCCGTGCCGCATGTAGCCGCGGG
This sequence comes from Rafetus swinhoei, assembly GCA_019425775.1. Taxonomy (NCBI): domain Eukaryota; kingdom Metazoa; phylum Chordata; order Testudines; family Trionychidae; genus Rafetus; species Rafetus swinhoei. Next base: position 129,402,109 of record CM033424.1, read on the forward strand.
CACGGAGTTCGGACTAAGGGGGATTTAAAAATGGCGGCGCCTGGGAACATGCAAATGAAGCCCGGGATATTTAAATCCCGGGCTTCATTTGCAACTCCGCTTGCCCTCATTACCCTACCTAGCTCGAACTAACGAGCTAGTGTAGAAGTACCCCTACTGACCCTGAGCAATCCACCCCCCTCAGACAGAAATCACCTGGGCCAGGGTCGGAAAGAGCGGCTCCCACCCAGTCGAGCCCAAAGGATCAGGAAAGTAGTAACCCTAAGAAAAGGTCCTATTCTTCCTCAGGGACTGACTCCCCCCTGAGGAAGCGCTCACTCCACAAAAATGCTACACCCCACCCCCACCTCAAAAGAGGTCAGACAAGCAGTATGCCAGCAGGACCAGCAAGGAAAAAAGCTGAGACCACAAGCACACACAACATGTCTGAGATAAGACACTGACAGAGGCAAAGCACAAAGTCTCCTCGTCGGTACCAATTCAAATGCCCACGGCACCATCTGTGGCTCAAAACGCGCTCGCAGATGGCACCAAGCATGAGTGCTTTATCTGAGGCAGCACCGCAAGCATTGCAAAAGCACACAGCGTCGACTTCACATACAAAGCAGCAAGCATTCCAACTAATGCCACTGCAAACCCGTCCCGCCTCCCGCCCTCTGCTACTATCCACTTCCCCCCAATGACACAGTTCACATCAGCAACGGAACTATCAATGCAGTCAGTACTGGGGATGCCTCAGTTTGGTACTGACAACACCCCAAACACCACACGGGGTACTCTCTCAGCCACTCCAGCCAGTTCAGCGGCAGTGAGGTTTAATGATGAGGAGGATGAGGTGTCAAACCTGCCACATGCAACGAGACACTACTCTCATAAGTCTCAACAACAAACACAACAGTGGCAACCACCACAGTGGTTTCCCCCTATCATGCCTAACAGGCCATACTGGGACCCTTGGGCGGCTTATAGACAGCAACAATTCACACAGCTACAACACCCATCTATGACACCCCACGGTCCCATGCACCAGCGATGCAGTCCATAGAACAGTACAGCTCAGATGCAGAGGAGCAGGATGTGGATTTCATGGGGGAAGGTCACAGTTCACCCTCTCCCCACCCACACATACTTCTGCCATGCCACCTGACGGCACTATAATGTCTCCACCATCAACTACAGGGGATGATCTTAAGTCATTCCAGGAACTTTTCAAGAGAGTGATAAACACCCTAAAGATCCCCTTCTCAGATACTTCACAGATGCAACATAAGCTCACAAACATTCTACATACATCTCTCCATCCTAAATTGGCCATCCTTATGAACAAGGTGCTCATGGACCCTGCCAAGAATGTATAGCACACTCCAGCTACAATCTTGCTGACATGCAAACGAGCAAACAGAAAATACTATATAGCTCCCAAGGGAGCAGAATTCCTGTTTTTCCACCCAACACCAAAATCTCTGGCCATAGAAGTGGTGAATCAAAAAGGAAAACAACAAAATACACGTACAGGTCCCAATGATAGGGATTGGAAAAGTCTGGATACAATGGGAAAAAAGGCTTATTTGTCAGCAAGTCTCCAGATCAGAATAGCTAACTACATCACATTATTAGCAAAATATACGCACCACATTTTTGATGAATTAACACCTTTTATTGATTCCCTCTCAGACAGCAAGAGGGAACAGTTTTAAGCAAACATCAAAGATCCTTAGCCTCGGCTGTGGTAATGAGGAGGGCCTCTTGGTTTCAGCTTTCGGGCTTTCTGAGATTGGTTCAATCCACTGTAGAGGACCTCCCATTCAAGGGTACAAAGCTCTTTGCGGAGTCCACAAACACGTCCATCCCTACGGTCATCATCCTGCAGGCCGATACCCCTACCAGAGTGGCCTTACCTATCAATAAGACCCTTTGGCAGATCCCAGCCTCTATCCCACCAACAGAAAAGAAAGTTGAGTGGAGGTACTTTGTGCTGCAAGAGGGAAACTCTTTTCCCGTCCACCTCCGGGGTCCTTGGTTATTCAGGTGGTGAACCAAAGAGAGGCAGAGCCAGCTGGGTATCACTCCTAAGAATAGGGACACCAAGAAAATTGACCTCTTGGGCAGAAAGGCCTATGCATTTGGGGGTCTTCAATTTCACATAGAAAACCAGCAGGTTCTCCTGAGTCACTATGCATATAACACTTGGGCCCTAGGGACTCTTGGCCTGAGTTTGGAGCCTGAGGTGGAAGAAGGCAGGGTTCTCCAGGCCTCCTTGGATGCGGCAGATGCAGCTGCCTGCATTATGGCCACAGGGCAGGTTTTGCATCGCAGCTCTTTGCTGCAGGTGTCTAGAGTGCCCCCCAGAGCTCCAGACCACTATTCAAGACCTCCTATTTGAGGGTTCATCCATTTTCTCTGAGCATACCGACCAATACCTACAAGGGCTCATGGACACCTGGGCCACCTTAAAGTCCCTGGGAATCCATACTCCAGTTAACCAATGACATTCCTTGTAGTGCAGGAATGTCCCTAAGCTCTCTCAGCAGTGTACCACCCTGATTTCTCCCACCACAGAGGGAGGAACAGTAATGGGAGGAATGGCAGACAATGGTCCTGACCAGCTCCAGACGAGGGTGAGGGCCCATCCAACAAGCCCTAAGGGCCTTGCCAAGGGTTTTGAGGGTACACCCAAGTACAGCTTACCAGCCCCACCTTTTCTGTTCAAGGACCACCTATTCCTTTTCTGGAATCCATTACCTTGGACTGTTGGGTCCCGGAAATGGTAGAAGGGGAGTACGCCATACTCTTCCTTTTCACTCCTCCCTACCATCCCTCTACCCTGCCCCTTTTCAGAGACCCCTCATACGAGCATCTCCTTGGGGAGGTCCAGCAGCTCTTAACCCTACTAGCAGCCGAAGTTGTCCCTAGGGGTTCCTGGGCAGGGGTTTCTACTTCTGGTACTTCCTGGTTCCCAATGCCAACAGAGGGTTTTGGCCCATTATGGACCTCGGGGAACTCACTGCCTTCATTGCCAAAGCCAAATTCAAGATGATGACTATGGCGTCTATCATACCCTCCCTAAGTCCCAAAGATTGGTACACTACCCTTGATCTAAAAGATGCCTACTTCCACATTACTATCACACTGCACCACAGATGGTTCCTCTGCTTTATAGTGGGCCAGGACCACTATCAGCTTATGGCCCTCTCTTTTGGCCTTTGTACAGCCCTTTGAGTATTCACAAAGTGCATGGCCATTGTGGCCACTGCCCTGAGAAAGCAGGATGTCCAGTGTTCCCCTACCTGGATGACTGGCTTCTCCAAGCTTCTTCTTTGGATCAGCTGCTTGCCCACATCACTCTAGTGTAGGACTTTTTTCCAGAGCTGGGGTTGCTCCTGAACATGGCCAAGTCGACCCTGGTCCCCACCCAGGGTATAGATTTTGTGGGTACCCACCTGAACTTGGTGTCGGCCACAGCCTCCCTTCCCAGATCCTATTTCATGATGCGATCAAAGCAGCCACCCTGGGCATGCGGGCATTCCCAATGACCATGACCAGGTCTTGCATGTGCCTCCTGGAGCTGAAGGCCGCATGCACGTACGTCATTCAACATGCCAGGCTTCACATGCGCCCACTACAGATGAGGCATGCAGGGATTCACAACCCGTCCCTGCACTATTGGGACAGAGTGGTGACATTTCCACCCGATGTCCTGTGCTCTCTGGACTGGTGAACCCAGGAGGAGGTGGTCTGTGCCAGAGTCCCATTCTTCAGATCGCTATCAACCCAGGTTGTGGGACTCACCTCAGAGACATGCAGATCCAAGGTATGTGGCCAAGGGACAACCTCTCCCTGCACATCAATGTCATGTGTGGCCTTTCTCCCTCGGCTCAGGTGCAAAATTATCCTTATTCTTTCCGACAATATATTGGCGGTCTCCTATATTAGAAGACCAGGTGGGGCCTGCTTCCCACCCCTGTGTTAGGAAGCTATGGGAGCTATGCATCGGGGCAGATATTCACTTGGTTGACTCTTATCTCCCAGGGTCCCAGAACACTCTGGCAGATTGGCCGAGCAGGTCCTTCTCCAGCCATGAGTGGTCTGTCAGGACTTTGACAGGCTTCACCATCCAAACCTATGATCCCTGAACCTAATGGCATGGAAGCTCCATGGTTGACATTGGCAGAGCTATAGTGCTCAGAGCATGTGCAGGAGGTCCTGCTTGGGAGTAGGAAACCCTCCACTAGGACCACTTACCTGGCGAAGAGAAGTACTTCTCTATCTGGGCTTCCCAGAAAGGGTATCACCCATGGATGCCCAGATCCCACTGGTCCTGGACTACCTCCTGGATCTTAGGTTACCGGGGTTATCCTCCTCCTTAGGATATGACCTTGTGGCCATCTCAGCTTTTCACCTGGGCTCCCAGGGCCGGACCCTCTTTGCAGATCCCATGGTACACAAATTTCTGAAAGGGTTAGACAGACTTTATCTGCCTATCCATCAGCCCATTCCTCAACCTGGTCCTGGCCAAACTCATGGGGCCTCCCTTCGAACCCGTGGTGACATGCTCAATGCTGCACCTTTCTTGGAAGGTGTTTTTCTTGGTGGCCATCATGTCAGCCAGGCATATGTCTGAACTGCAAGCCTTCACCTCGGATCCCCCATATATGGTTTTCTTTAAAGCTCAGGTCAGATTATGCCCCCACCTCACCTTCCTTCTGAAGGTGGTGTCTCACTTTCATGTGTCTCAAGATATTTTTCTCCCAGTTTTTTTACCCTAAACCCCATGTTTCAGGTAAAGAACAGGAATTACACACTTTAGATGTTAGGAGAGCTTTAGCTTTTTATTTGGAAAGAACAAAGCCATTTTGTAAGTCCCCACAGCTCTTTGTAGCAATTGCAAAGAGGATGAAGGGGCAGCCGGTCTCTGTACAGAGGATCTCCTCATGGATTACATCCTGTATCAAGGAGTGCTATGCCCTGGCCGGGGTGCCAGCCCCACTCATCACAGCTCACTCCACTAGGGTCCAGGCCTCCTTTATGGCATTCATGGCCCAGATCCCTATCTTGGACATCTGCAGGGATGTTATGTGGTCTTTGGTCCACACTTTTGCCAATCATTATACGCTGAGCCATCAGACTAGGGAGGATGCAGCCCTGAGGAGGGCTGTCCTCCGCTCAGTTGAAGGTTAGAACTCCAACCCTGACTCCTTGGGCTTCTGCTTTGGAGTCACCTACATGGAATGGACATGAGCAATCACTTGAAGAAGAAAGAATGGTTACTTACCTTCATAAATGTTGTTCTTCAAAATGTGTTGCTCATGTCCATTGCAAATACCTCCTACCTCGCCTTTTTCAGAGTAGTCGGGTAAGAAGGAACCAAGGGGGTGAAAGGCCATTGGGTGTATATATTAGCTGATATAATGGCACCACTCCAGGGGGGTTCCCTGCTGACCCAACGAGTACTGCTAAAGGAAAAAAACTTCCAATGATATGTGCATGCAGCATGTGCACACCTACATGGAATAGACATGAGCAACACATATTGAAGAACAACAGTTACAAAGGTATGTAACTGTTTTTTCTACTCCATACAACATGCTTTTATTAGCATTTTTCCTATAGTTATTCTAAATCTTTGTATTTCACATAGTACTGCAAGCTTGTGGGCTAGTTTGGGTTCTATTATATTCCTCTTTTTGACTGTTAAAAACCAGACAGCCTGATTAGAGTAAAATATCTGAAAAGGAAGAATCAGAAACAGAAGAATCTGCTCAATTACTTTTGTCAGTTAAATGTTGAATGATGTTAAATCTGCTTTAATTTTAACATTTCAGTATTTACTGCATGGAAATCAGCAATTACCTCCTGAAATACACTGTCACATAGTAATAATGATGCATATATTACTGAAACATTCTATGTGTGAGAAGAGAGGACAAGGCAAGGATCTAAACGTTTTCAGGGATAAAGTATCTGAATTTGCAACCATATTTTATAATTTTTTAACAAAGGTGAAGTTCACATAGGGCGTGACCTTGGAAATACTGATGAATAGCCTATTCAAAGGCAAGTAGGTCCATGGTTGTCATTCAAACTAGATACATTACTAAAGAATAGAAGAATGTTCACTGTGTTACAATAAGCCAGTACAATCTCTTCCACTCAGTGAGCAGCAGCAGTCAAAAAAGCAAACAGAATGTTAGGAGTCATTAAAAAAGGGATAGAGAATAAGACAGAATATTTTATTGCCTCTATATAAATCCATGGTATACCCACATCTTGAATGTTGTGTGCAGATGTGGTCACCTCATCTCAAAAGAGATATCTTGACATTGGAGAAAGTTCAGAAAAGGGCAACAAAATGTTTAAGGGTTTGGAAGAGCTGCCATCTGAAGAGACTTTTCAGCTTAGAAAAGAGGAGACTAATTGGGGATATGATAGAGGTCTATAAAATCACTACTGGTGTGGAGAAAATGAACAAGGAAAAGTTATTTATTTGTCCCCATAAAAAAAACCTAGGAGTTACCAAATGAACAAACAAAAAGAAGTACTTCATGTAGCTCGTAGTCAACCCGTGGAACTACTTTCCAGAGGATGTTGTAAAGACTAAGACTTTAACAGGGATCAGAAAAGAACTAGATAAATTCAGAGAGGATTCATGAATCCATTTAATAGCCAGGATGAATAGGAATGGTGTCCCTAGCCTGTGTTTGTCAGAAGCTGGAAATAGGCAACAGGGGGTGAATCACTTGATAATGATTTGTTCTGTTCATTCCCTTTGGGGCACCTGGCATTGATCACTGTCAGAGGACAGGATACTGGGCTAGATGGACCTTCAGTCTGACCTAGTATTCTTATAATTCTACAATTTACATCCAGACACAGAGGCAAAAAAGAGATTTTATACATTTTTGTTCTGAAAGGTTTACACAACTCTAAGGCTATGTCTAGACTACATTCCTCTTTTGAAAGAGGAATGTAAACTAGGCAAATTGAAAGTGCAAAGGAAGCATGGATTTAAATATCCCATGCTTCATTTGCATATTTGCATCTGAGCACTTTTTTGAAAAAGGTTTTTTCGAAAGTGAAAGCACAGTCTAGACGCGATTCTTTTGAAAAAAACACCCTTTTTTTAAAGAACCCATACTCCTAATTTTTTCAGGAGTATGGATTCTTTTGAAAAAGGGTTTATTGTCTGAACTGAGACCATTGGTGTTGGCACAGAGATTAGGGCTAGGCTTCATTCTCCTGTGATGACTGTAACTTTTCTTCACAGCTGGGCCAGTTGCAAGCTTGGCGCATCCTCTACCTCCCTTGCTATCTACTCAACTCCATGGGATCCGCAGGAGGAAATGCACCCGGGAGGACCTCCTGAGGGAGTAGATAGTCGGCCTGCAGTCCCTCTTCCAGGGGCTTGAGGATGAGCATCAAGAGCAGGCACCAACAGGGAGGAGCACTGGGCTGAATGGGAGCAAAGGAAGGGTGCCTGGGACCAGTTGGCATGTCAGCGATGGAGCACATGGCATCGTGTATGGAGTGGGCCACCAGCCCAGTCACCTCTCCCCATCCCGGGGCTGCAAAGCCTCCCTATCACCCACTGGCAGGTGCCACTCTCATCCCCATCTTGAGCCCCACCCCCCATTTCAAGTTCTTTCTTGAGTCCCTCCTCTGTAGGATATTCCCCCAATAAACAGTCCTGTTTTTGCAACAAACATATATTTATTATTTGTTCTGCAAGGGAGTGGGGAAGGAAGGGAGGGACGGAGGAGGAAAAGCTCACAGAGGGAATGCAGGGGCCCCTTGTGAAGCAGCATGGGCAAGAGTCTCACAACTGACCTTGCATGAAACTCTCCCTCCAGGCCTCTCTGATGAGCACAGCCACTGGATGTGCTCTCTGAATGGCATTGGTGTTCAGATGCTCAAATTCACTGGCAGAAAAGTCTCTCCCTTGCTTTCACAAAGGTTGTGGAGCACACAGCAGGCCACCATCATGAGGGGGATGTTGTACTCAATGAGGTCCAGGTGGGTGAGGAGACTCCTCAAACTCCCTTTTAAATGGCTGAACACAAATTTGACGACCATGCAGCACCTGATCTGCCTGGTGTTGAAGTGCTCCTTGCTGGGGTCCAGGTTGCCCGCATAGAGCTTCATGAGCCAGGGAAGCAAGGGATAGACTGTGTCGCCCAGGATGACAATGGGCATGTTCACCTTTCTGACTCTGACAGTGCAGTTGGGGAAAAAATTGCCAGTGTTCACCTCTTGAAACAGGCAGGAGTGTCAGAAGATGTGGGCATCGTGTGCCTTTCCTGACCAGCCTACGTTGATGCCAGTGAAATGTCCCTTGTGATCCATGAGAGTTTGCAGCACCATGGGATGATTCCATTCCCGTTGATGATGTCTGAGGAATGGTGATCAGGGTCAGGATGGGGATGTGTGTGCCATCTGTGGTCCCCTTCTGCAGTTGGAGAGGCCCATGGCAGTATAGCTATTCACAATGCTCTCCACATTCCCCAGAGTGATGACCCTCCATAGCATGATGTGGTTGATGGCCTTTGCCAGTTGTATAAGCATGGCTCTGACTGTGGATTTCCCTACGTCGAACTGGTTCCTGACTGAGTGGTAGCTATCCAACATGGCGAACATCCACAGGGTGATGACCATGCACTTCTGCACAGGGTTGGCGGGTCGCAGCTGGGCGTCCTGTTGCCTGAGGGCAGAGGTGAGCCACTCGCAGAGCTCGAGGAAGGTGGCCTTTCACATGCTGAATTTCTGCAGCCATTGCTGGTTGTCTCATCGTTGTAGGATGATGCAGTCTCACCAGTTCAGACTGGTCTCCCACCACCAGAAGCAGCATTCTGTGGTGCCCAAGGGAGTAAGGGGCATTTGCAGCAGCAGGAGCACCAGGACCTGGATGAGAACAGCCTGTGGTCCATACTGGGATTCATTCTACAGGCCTTGGTCCTTGTCCTGCTGGAGCAATGTGAGGGCAGTCAGGAGCAACATGAGTTCTGAGGTGCAGGACAAGGCCCATGAGCGAGTCACTGCTTTGCAGCAGCTCTGGCTCTATGCTGTGAGTTCTGTGGAGTCCACAAGGGAAAGCAGACCATGAGAAGGCATGTGCCCACTGCATCCCATGAGGGGGGAGGCAGTGGAGAAGTGGCTTGTGAGACGTGGCCATAGAGAGGAACCCCGTAAGCACGTGTTGCAGCGTGCCTGACCAAGCAGCCACAGGAAGTATCTGCTCTCCTGGTGCCCTCCCCAGAGTGCTTTCGGGGGCTCTAAGTCCAAGGCAGACTCCAATCCATGTGTATGTACATGCTATTTCAGAATAATTATAACTAATGTTGATGCTTCCCTGTAGTAGGGACATGGTATTTCAATTTTGTTAAATCGGGAGTTATTTTGAAATAATTTCCTATTGTAGACATGCCCTTAATGAGCTATGACACTGGTTAGATAAATTCAATTGTCTTAATGCGTTTTTGTATATGGTTTAATTATGTCTGAAAAAGCTTGGTTTCCTAATATAGTATCTTTCTAGTAATTTTAATGGTTTCTATGGTGATTAAGAAATTTGTTGGAAATTAAGTTTTCTGAGTATGTGGGTCAGTTCTTAAATGCAAGTTGTATTTTTTTGTATGTGATTGTCCTTAATAAAATGGATTTCATAGCATATGTAGAACTAAACACTAACAGCCTGTCACTTCTAGGGAAGTGCTAAGGAAAACCAATTAGTACTGTGCCGTGAGGTGGAGCGATTATTCCTATATGGTATATTATGGTTTCACAGTCAAAATTAACTAGGACCACTTTTTTTAAATAAGCAAACTTGAATCTGAATTGACCTACGTTCTACCTTTTCAGTTTAAGGGAAACTACAGCAAGACTTCCTAACTTGAATTATTAGTTTCTCCACTATATTTATCTGGATCAGAGTTTGAAATAGTTCAAATGTCAGTATATACGCATTGAGTTTCCTGTGGGATAAAAATACTTTAGACATGCACTTAAGCACTCTCTCCCTCACACACAAATCATTTTTAATGAAATGTTTCCTGCCATCTAGACAGTATTGCAACTGTCAGCACTGCAGCATAATTACCTCTCTCAGAATGTTGGGGGAAAAAGCCTGGGATTTCTCCCATTTTTATACAGATTTTTAACAACTTAGAAAATTCAATTCACATTAAAATTTACATTTCAGAACAAGTCTCAATGAGATCTTTGCAAGAATTCATTAGTTTTGCATTGCAAGAGTTTATGGAATTGTTATCTTGATATTTGTTTTCCCCAAGTTATTCTTTAAGCTGAAGGTCCAAAGAAACCAAAAGACTCAAAGCAAAGTATTGCTGAAATTCCTGGAGTTTTGATCTTTTACATTACAATATCCTCTAAAGATAATTATGTTTTCACCGAAACTTTTAAAACAATGACATGCTTTGCTTGGAACAAATTCAGTTTTAATTTCTTGTTCTTACTTTTAACATCCATTGTATAAGCTTTGCCATCACAATTAAAAATAGATATCTAGAAAATCAGGTTTCCCCAAAGAAATGTCAAGGAAACAGAGTGCCTCAAATATGCACTTTTGTGCCTTTACAGAAGTCCTACAGTAATTTCAACCCTTTAAAATGTTAGTCACTACTTGATTTCACACTGGCAGTGTTTTATTCAAGTTAAGAATACAGACCTTTATGTAAATATAGATACCATTGGAATGAGTGGAGCTTTTGTGACAAACTTAAGTGCAGCATAAAGCCCATCTACCAGAGGCAATATGGTTCAGCAGTTGAGTTCCTCATGGGGATTCAAGAGACCTCATTTCTGTTCCCAGCACTGGCCTGCTGGCTGATCATAAGCAAGTCATCTTTGCTTCCACTTCCTTGCCATATTTTGTGTATTCAGATTTTAAACTAAACAGGCATTATCTTAATTTGTAAACTTACAATGGCTAAAAATATTAATTGAATGCTGTCAGTGTAACACAAGACAGCATAGGACAAGAGAATAATATCAAGATGTTTTAGGGTTGCCAGATGGTTTCAACAAAAATACTGGACACACTTGACATTACATCACAATCTACATTACATCTTATTTAGAAAATACCAGACATTTATATTTTCTCATTTGTATTTTCTCAATTTGTTTCCCGAACAGAAAGCTCAAATACTAGACAGTCCGGTTCAAATCCAGACACCTGGTAACCCTAGATGTTATTGGCATGAGTTTGGGATGGCCATATTGCTTAACTTCTACAGTACAGACAACTATATCCTGTAGATAATCTTAAGAAAAATATTTCTGATAAAGGTGTTTCAATCCAATTTTCATCTGGTAATGGAAATATGGACTGTGGCTCCCACTCAGTTTGTGTTTACTAATTTTGCTATATTAAATGTAGTTATTGCTCAATTTGGATCATCTCTTTAGACCAAACATTTTCCTTCTTTTCACCCAAGTTGAAAATATTTAAAAATGTCTGTGCAAGAAGAGAAGTGAGTGGGTACATGCATGTGCTAATATAAGACTCAGTCTTAACAGTACTTTACCAGGAAGCTAAGAATCAAATTGCTGCTGTTAAAACTTGAAATTCTGAGTTTCAATCAGCTGTATTCATGAACTTCATGAAGCATTTGAGTGACAAGACAGACATTCAATGAGAGAAATAAGTGTATAGACATTTAAATACCTCACTTATGAGTTCCTCCTCAGAAGAAGAATTTAAAAGTGCACTTTTACAAAAATATACCAAGGATGTGACTGAGTTATTGCTGGGGAAGATAATAGCCATTAAAATTCTTTAACGGATCCACACTGGTTTCTGGTGTGTGATTTTGGTTTAGACGAGTTATGTCCCAAATTGGCTGTCCTTTTCAAAGATAGTTGCTAGCTGGAATTGAGAGAAAAATCTTTCACCAGGGATTTTCACTTGGAAGCCTGTGTAGAGGTGTCTTGTAAGAATATATAGGTAGGTCTATACTCTTATTTTTGGGGAGGAATTCCTAGTACTTAGACTATTTGGGATAAATTGTTCATGGTTTATGCTCTAAAACTTATTCATGTTTAACTTTTAAGTGCTTAAACACCTTTATTAACAGAAACTGTAGCTTGTGAGAAAGTTGCTGCAGTGTCAGAATACATATTTGAACTGTTAATCAATTTGTCAACAGTTAAAAAAATCTATCAATTGATAATGTGGCCAGTGGTTCCAGAGCCCACTTCTGACAACTGGGACTATGTTTGAAAATTCAAGGGGCCAAACCATTTTGTACCTATCCTTTTAAGGTTTGATATTTTCCTCTTCCTCATATAACCCCTTTGGACTTCTGTTCTAACAAGTTCTGAGTTGGGCAACAAATGATCTGCACCTTCATTGTTCAAATCATTTTTAACTACAAAATTGACACTTTTGGAATATTTCACATCAATCAATGCAGGCAGTGAGCTCCAAAATTGTTGGATGACATGGCCCAGTGGAAAAAATATCAGTGCTGTGCAGTATGAAAAGGAAAAGACAAGTCAGGATCAACCACGACTGCTAGTTACTTTGTGGTTCAGGTCCCCTCTAGCATCTTTATGCCCTCACTTCTATAGCAATGCAAAGAAAGCACTTTTCAGTGAGTACAACATTGTTTGAATATTGTTGGTAATTAAAGGGAAAGTGCTCCATTTTAAGGTCATTTCCCCTTTCTTCTGTATCATTCTTATTTCTATATTTCCAAAAGTTAAAAAAAAATCATGCAAGCAAGATGCAATGACTAGTTATTCTAGGTTAATAAAAGAAACAAGATCATGCACAGTAAGGGTTTGTCTAAACTAGCATGTATGAAAAATCTCTGATTGACATAAGTTCATTGACAAAAGTGCTGGTGTGAACAGTGCTCTTCCCCTCCAGCATAATACAACTAAACAGGAAACTTTACAGCAGCTCAGCTGTGTAAACAGAGCTATGCTGCCATGAGGCCAATATAATAGACATAGTCTTAGAGATACTTCATCTTCCAGGTACAATCCTTACACCATGTATGAAAGATTTTTTTACTCATCCCCTATAATTGATTCTGGGAATTTTAGGCCCAGTCCATTTCAATTTACTAAGGTTAATGGAATCTTTCCACTCAGTTGACTACTGAAGTGGGCTTTCCAGGAATGGATCAAAGACCTAATTCTCATGTAAGCATTGAAAATACAGCTACCAGTTACAAATAATTTCCTCATTCTCAGTTTAAAAATACAGTAGAATGTTTATATACTACCTGAAAAGATTTTGGGGATTGAGTTCAGATCTGCAGGCTGATATCTGATTTGTGTCCATTTACCCTTTGTTGGCAGAGACAGTCTGGATTCATGACAGAGGGACATTGCTGTCCCTTAATCACAGGACTACTCATTTAATATAAAGCTTTTGAACTGTATTTTTGCTTTTGAAGTTACAGACTAACAAGGCTACCCCTTTGAGACCTTTTTATATTAAACAAGACGTTCCACACCAAGCTATCTTTTATACAGTAGAAAGTAATAAAGTTGTTTTCCCAATTTGGTTTAAGTAGCTATGGTGTCTTAAGATTTACAAGATATAAAAACAAAATAGATAAAAGCACTTTAAAACATTTTTCCCCTAAAGAAAACTCATTATGTTGTAAGCATTTAAATATAAATACAAGGATCCAGAAAGTACAAGCAAGCAAACTGAGACAGCAAACAATCGAAGTGCATAGAAATAATGCTACTTTTTATACTGTTTATTTGCCAGTTTCCGGGCTTATTTCCTGGAATTTGAACAGACAGAAGTATTTCTGGTGGGAGGTTAATTTACAAACAGCATGATCTATCAAATGATCTATTACAGTTTCCTAGTTTCCAGCTGATAACCTGATGACCGTTTATTCTCACTCTTAAATGAGCTCCATAAAGTGAAGTTATCAACTAAAAATGGCACCATAATAGGACAGAAAATGTGGCTATTCACAACAGTGTACATGCATTTCTTGACTGACTCACTAAACATACAGCAACAATACACACAATTGCTTGGGGACCAAAATAATTTTGATGCAGTGGTTAGGTTTAAGACCTCTTTTTCTTCCATTAAGGTTTACTTTTGGAAAATCAGGCTGAATTCCCATATATACATTATAGCCTTAAGGGACCAGTAAAATTTTAAATCTCCACTAGTGCCTTGGTAATGGACTTGGAGGTCATGTTTCACAAAGGAACTGTTTCTGGGTACCGGCTTGCATATTCTAGGATGTCTCTGCTGCCCCGTCTAGTGGATTGGGGACCAAATATAAAGTATTTGTTCCCCTCTGGTGTGTCTCACTGTTCGGGTCAACTATCCCATGGTGAGGTGGATGTTGGGGGATGGTGGGAACCTAAGCCTACCCTCTATTCTAGGTTCCAGCACAAGAGCAGTGTGGATAGTAGCTGTCTGCAACATCTCCTGAGCCAACTGCATGACAGCTAAGATTCCCTTGCCTACTTCCCCATGCTTCCTCTCCACCACCTTTTTTTATCCTTTCTGGAGGATCGTTCTCTGGTGCCTGCTAGTGTTTGTACCTCCCAGTCCTTTAGCAGCTCACTTTCTTACTCCAGCTCCTTAAAGACTGTGAAGGGACTTCAAGGAAAGTCTTTTTAACCTGTACTAGCCAGTTCTTAATTGGCTCCAGATGTCCTGATTAGCCCGTCTTAAATGTTTCTAGAAAGTTTCTGATCGACGGCAGGTGATTTGATTGCTCTGGAGTAGGGATGTGAACAACTAGTTGACTATCTGATCAGCAAATAGTCTAGTCGACTAGTTGCTCCCCTCCCCCTCCCACCTCTATCAGAAAGAGACAGCAAGGGGGGGAAGGGATGAGGGTACTTCAAAATGTTAGTGCCACGTGAAGCCTGCGGCCAGACCCCAGGCTCCATGCAGTGCTTCTGCTTTTAAATGCCGCATGCTGACCGGGGCTAGCTGGGGTGTCCCCAGCTGCACGCGGCGTTTCAAAGAGGCAGCGCCGTGTGGAGCCCAGGATCAGCTGGGGACTTCACCACTGACCCCGGACTCTGTGAGGCGCTTCTGCTTTGAAATGCTGCGTGGAGCCTGACACCAGGCTCCCCATGGCATTTCAAAGCGGCAGTGCTATATGGAGCCCGGGGTCAGTGGTCCCCAGCTGACCCCAGGCTCCATGTGGCACTTTCACCTTTGAAGTGTAGCCCTAAGGCTGTTGCTATACTTCAAAAGTGGAAGCGCCCTATTGACTAATAGAATAGTCGATGCAAAATGCTCAATATTTAACATCCCTACTCTGGATAGCCCCTATTAACTTACTCATTGTAGCCATTTAACCTGACCTTGTCACATTGGGAGGTCACTGTCCTTCCTCCGTAGATAAAAAGCCACTGAAGAAATCTGATGTTTAATGTATAAACAATAATGCCTCATGATCTAGAAAGGCTAAATTCCCTTTTGCTCATTTATGCAGCTCTAGGCCTGAGTATTGATTGAATAGCAATATGAGGAGAAAAAAACTTCAGACTTCACTAAATTGTATGCCACTACAACACATTGTGTATCTTCCTTTCCCAGAAACACTTGTATGAGAGAGGATGATCTCTCCCACTGTACAAGAATGCAAGGTCTTCAGTCTGCTTAAACGGCATGATGAGAAAATAATATTTTGTTTGTATATTAAGTAGTAAGTCAGTCCAATGCTAAAATGCAGCTGTCTAAGTTGTGCAGTGCTGTAGATGAAGAAATTTCTCCCTGCTCCCAAGAATGTTCCAAAGGGGATGGGAAAAGGTTGTTTTCAGTGTTGACCAATGACAGAACAAGGAGCAATGGTCTCAAGTTGCAGGAGGCAGGGGGTAGGTCTAAATCAGATATTAGGGAAAACTATTTCTTTTGGAGAGTGGTGAAGCACTGGAATGGGTTACCTATGGAGGTTCTAGGATCTCCATCCCTGGAAATTTTTAAGTCCCAGCTTGACAAAGCCCTGGCTGGGAAGATTTAGTTGGGATCGGTCCTGCTTTTAGCAGAAGATTGGACTCAATGACGTCCTGAAGTCTCTTCTATCCCCATGATTCTGTGAATGTGACCATTTTGTATCATGAAACGTGATGCAACTTTATTTTGTGCAACCATAAGTGTCATCAGACCCATTGTTTCTGACTCAGTGACTTCTTACTGTCAATTCTGTTGGTACAAAGGCCAATTCCTTTTGGGTACGTCTACACTTGCTCCCTAGTTCAAGCTAGGGATGCAAATGTAGATGACCGAAATTGCTAATGAAGCAGGGATTTAAATATCCCGTGCTTCATTAGCATAATCTCGCCCGCACGTTATTCCGCTCAACAGCTGATTCGAACCAGGAAGTGAGCTCCAAAAAATGAGGAGTAATGTTAGTTCGAACCAAGGGGTTTGATTCAAACTAACACGTCCTGGAGCGCACTTCCTGGAGGGCACTGGGGTTTTATATTGACCGAACACAAACTTTCCAAAAATCCCAATGATTGCTGATTTTGATGGCTAATCACTCTAAAGGCGAGTTGCTTTCTGTGCGACGCATATCAAAACTCATTGTATTGTGCACCGTGTATTATTACTAATTACAGAACAAGTCGCTCCCACAGATACCAAGAGCCCATTCTATCAGAGCGATAGCAGTTTCTATTGCCTTTCTCAAGGGAGTCCCTCTATGTGACTTTTGCCGAGCTGCCACATGGTCCTCCAATTACACCTTTGCAAAACATTATGCTATCCCCAGCAACTTCATTAGTGACTCAGCAGTTGATTCTGCAGTGCTCTCCACAGAGGTGAAGCCTTAACTCCAATTCCCACTTCCTTATGGCAGGCCACTGCTATGAAGTCACATAGAGTGGAGCACCCATGGGGACACTACTCGAAGAAGAAGAGGAAGTTACTCACCCTGTGCAGTAACAACGGTTCTTCCAGATGTGTGTCCCCGTGGGTGCTCCACTAACTGCCCTCCTCCCCACTTCAGAGTTTTCTCCCTTATGTTTTTCAGATACTTGGTGATTAGGAGGAATTGGCAGGAGCCAGACTGCACACTCTAAGAAACGATGCGAACAGCACAAGGCGCCTACCGTGCATGCGCGGTCTGGCAGACCATTTCTGATGAATCTCCAATCTGCGGCACTGGGACAAACCCAACACCTATGGTGGAGCACCCACGGGGCCACAAATCTTGAAGAACCCTAGTTACAGCACAAGGTGAGTAATTTCCTCTAATCAACATGACTTTTTCACCTCCCATGGGCTCCTCTTAAGCCCCATTCTTCTTAGAATCATAGAATCATAGAGCTGAAAGAGAATTCAGGAGATCATCAAGTCCAGCCCCCTGCCCAAGGCAGGACCAATCCCAACTAAATCAACCCAGCCAGGGCTTTATCAAGCTGAGACTTCCACCACCTCCCTAGGTAACCCATTCCAGTGCTTCACCACCCTCCTAGTGAAATAGTTTTTCCTAATATCCAACCTAGACCTCTCCCACTGTAACTTGAGACCATTGTTCCTTGTTATACCATCCGTCACCACTGTGAACAGCCTTTCTCCATCCTCTTTGGAACCTCCTTTCAGGAAGTTGAAGGCTGCTATCAAATCCCCCCTAACTCTTCTCTTCTGCAGACTAAACAAACCCAAATCCCTCAGTCTCTCCTCAAAGGTCATGCGCTCCAGCCCCCTAACCATTTTGGTCGCCCTCCACTGGACCCTCCCCAATGCGTCCACATCCTTTCTATAGTGGGGGGCCCAGAACTGGACCCAATACTCCAGATGTGACTTCACCAGAGCCGAATAAAGGGGAATAATGACATCTCTGGATCTGCTGGCAATGCTCCTCTTGATGCATCCTAATATGCCATTAGCCTTCTTGGCTACAAGGGCACACTGTTGACTCATATCCAGCTTCTCATCCACTGTAATCCCCAGGTCCTTTTCTGCTGAACTGCTACTTAGGCTTTCGGTCCCCAGATTGTAACAATGCTTGGGATTCTTCTGTCCCAAGTGCAGGACTCTGCACTTGTCCTTGTAGAACCCCATCAGATTTCTTTTGACCCAATCCTCTAATCTGTCCAGGTCAATCTGGGCCCTATCCCTGCCCTCCAGCATATCTACCTCTCCACCTAGCTTAGTGTAATCTGCGAACTTGCTGAGGGTGCAATCCATCCCCTTGTCCAAAGTCATTAATAAAGTTGTTGAACAAACTTGTCCTAGAACAGATCCTTGGGGTACTCTGCTAGAAACCGACCGCCAATCTGATATCGAGCCATTGATCACTACCCGTTGGGCCCGACAGTCTAGCCAGCTTTCTATCCATTTTATAGTCCATTTATCCAATTCATATTCCCTTAACTTGCTGGCAGGAATATTGTGGGAGGCGGTATCAAAAGTCAAAGTATATCACATCTAAAGTATATCTAAAGTCAAAGTATATCACATCTCTGACTTTCCCACATCCACAGAGCTAGTTACCTCATCATAGAAGCTAATCCGATTGGTCAGGAACGACTTGCCCTTCATGAATCCATGTTGACTATTCCTAATCACTTTCCCCTCTTCCAAGTGCTTCAAAATGGATTTCTTGAGGATCCCCTCCATGATTTTTCCGGGGACTGAGGTAAGGCAGACTAGTCTGTAGTTCCCTGGATTGTCCTTCTTCACTTTTTTTAAAGATGGGCACTACATTTGCCTTTTTTCCAATCATCCAGGATCTCTTCCCATCTCCACGAGTTTTCAAAGATAACGGCCGAAGTGTCTGCAATGACATTTGCCAACTCCCTCAGTACCCTCAGATGCATTAAATCTGGGCCCATGGATTTGTGTATGTTTAGTTTTTCTAAATAGTTCCTAACTTGTTCTTTCCCCACCAAGGGCTGCCCACCTCCTTCCCATAGTGTGTTACCTAGTGCATTTCTCTGGGAGCTGACTTTGTCCGTGAACATAAGAACATAAGAACATAAGAACGGCCGTACTGGGTCAGACCAAAGGCCCATCTAGCCCAGTATCCTGTCTGCCGACAGTGGCCAGCAACAGGTGCCCCAGAGAGGGTGGACCGAAGACAATGATCAAGCGATTTGTCTCCTGCCATCCCTCTCCAGCCCCTGACAAACAGAGGCCAAGGACACCATTTTATCCCCTGGCTAATAGCCTTTATGGACCTAACTCCATGAAATTATCTAGCTTCTCTTTAAACTCTATTATAGTCCTAGCCTTCACAGCCTCCTCTGGCAAGGAGTTCCACAGGCTGACTACACGCTGTGTGAAGAAGAACTTTCTTTTATTAGTTTTAAACCTGCTACCCATTAATTTCATTTGGTGTCCTCTAGTTCTTCTATTTAGGGAACTAATAAATAACTTTTCTTTATCGGCCCTCTCACACCACTCATGATTTTATACACCTCTATCATATCCCCCCTCAGTCTCCTCTTTTCTAAACTGAAAAGTCCCAGTCGCTTTAACCTCTCCTCATATGGGACCCGTTCCAAACCCCTGATCATTTGAGTTGCCCTTTTCTGAACCCTTTCCAAGGCCAAAATATCTTTTTTGAGGTGAGGAGACCACATCTGTACACAATATTCAAGATGTGGGCGTACCATAGTTTTATACAGGGGCAGTAAGATATTCTGGGTCTTATTTTCTATCCCTTTCTTAATAATTCCTAGCATCCTATTTGCCTTTTTGACCGCCGCTGCACACTGTGTGGAAGTTTTCAGAGAACTGTCACGATAACTCCAAGATCTCTTTCCTGATTTGTCGTAGCCAAATTAGCCCCCATCATACTGTACGTATAGTTGGGGTTATTTTTCCCGATGTGCATTACTTTACACTTATCCACATTAAATTTCATTTGCCATTTTGTTGCCCAATCACTCAGTTTGGTGAGATCTTCTTGGAGTCCCTCACAGTCTGCTTCTGTCTTGACTATCCTAAACAGTTTGGTATCATCTGCAAACTTTACCACCTCACTGCTTACCCTTTCTCCAGATCATTTATGAATAAGTTGAACAGGATTGGTCCTAGGACTGACCCTTGGGGACACCACTAGTTACCCCTCTCCATTCTGAAAATTTACCATTTATTCCTACCCTTTGTTTCCTGTCTTTTAATCAGTTTCTCAGTCCAAGAAAGGACCTTCCCTCTTATCCCATGGCCATGTAATTTACACAAGAGCCTTTGGTGAGGACCTTGTCAAAGGCTTTCTGGAAATCTAAGTATACTATATCTACTGGATCCCACTTGTCCGCATGTTTGTTAACCCCAAAGAACTCTAATAGATTAGTAAGACAGGATTTCCCTTTACAGAAACCATGTTGACTTTTGTCCAACAAATTATGTTCTTCTACATGCTTCACAATTTTATTCTTTACTATTGTTTTGACTAATTTGCCCGGTACTGAAGTTAGACTTACCGGTCTGTAATTGCCGGATCGCCTCTAGAGCCCTTTTTAAATATTGGTGTCACGTTGGCTACCTTCCAGTCATTAGGTACGGAAGCCGATTCAAGGGATAGGTTACAAACCACAGATAATAGTTCAGCAATTTCCCATTTGAGTTCTTTTAGAACCCTTGGATGAATGCCATCCGGTCCCGGAGATTTGTTAACATTAAGTTTTTCTATTTGTTCCAAAACCTCCTCTAATGACACTTCAATCCGGGACAGTTCCTCAGATTCATCACCCACAAAGGACGGTGCAGATTTGGGAATCTCCCCAACGTCCTCAGCCGTGAAGACTGAAGCAAAGAAATCATTTAGTCTCTCCGCAATGGCTTTATCGTCCTTGATTGCGCCTTTTATAGTTCGATCGTCTAGGGGACCCACAGGTTTTTTAGCAGGCTTCCTGCTTCTAATGTACTTAAAAAACATTTTGTTATTTCTTTTTGAGTTTTGGCTAGCTAGTTCCTCAAAATCTTTTTGCTTTTCTTATTACATTTTACACTTGATTTGACAGTGTTTATGTTCCTTTCTATTTATCTCACTAGGATTGGACTTCCACTTCTTAAAAGATGCCTTTTTGTCCCTCACTGCTTCTTTTACATGGTGGTTAAGCCACAGTGACTCTTTTTAGGTCTCTTGCTATGTTTTTAATTTGGGGTATACATTTAAGTTGGGCCTCTATTATGGTGTCTTTAAAAGTTTCCATGCAGCTTGCAGGGATTTGGCTCTAGTCACTGTGCCTTTTAATTTCTTTTTAACTAACCTCCTCATTTTGTGTAATTCCCTTTTGAAATTAAATGCCAGGGTGCTGGACTGCTGAGGTGTTCTTCCCACCACAGGAATGTTGAATGTTATTATATTATGGGCACTATTCCCAAGCGGTCCTGTAACGGTTATTTCCTGGACCTGATCCTGCGCTCCACTCAGGACTAAATCGAGAATTGTTAACATTTTGAATGTTAACTCTGAATGTTTGAATGTTTGCCTCTGAAGACAGAGGCAAAAGCAGCAGCCCACAGTAAGGATGTTAAAAATCAGTTAATTGAATAGCTGATTAACCTCATGAATTCTTATTGGTTACTCAACTCTTCTGTAGTCCCCAGGGATGGGGCTGGCAGTTGGTGTGCTCTGGCCCCACTCCAAAGGAGCCCCCTGCCACTTCGAGCTGCTGCCTCTGTATCAGAAGTGGCAATGCGGGGTGCCAGGTGGGAGCTGGTCTGCGAAGGGAGCTAATTTAAAAACCAGCTCCTTTTGCAGACTGGTTGCCTGTCCAGAGGAAGGGCTGAGCTCCCAGACTCAACACGAGACGGAACTGAGTTGGGCTGCCTGTATCTCTGCCTCCTAATACACTTTAAATGCAGATGTGCAGCAGGGGTAGGTCCCAGACCCGGCATGAGTCAGGACTAAGCTGGGCTGCTGGCCAGCCTGCTAAAAAAATTACTGTTGGGAGGGGGGAATGCATGTAGTCTATACCATTAACCTATATGCTTTTGCTTATTGGTTAATCGGTTACTCGACTACACTATTACGTCCCTAGCCCACAGTCCTGCCCTCTGGAGTTCCTGGGGAAATTCAGGTGCCAATTCCACCCTTGTACCTTTCCCATAGTTCTTCCTCAGTCTGGCTTCTGTCAGGCCCTTCCCAGAGGGAAGGAATACTGTTCTGTTCCTCACCCTCTCAACTGCACTGAATTCCTTTCTTTTAATATCTTCCTGAGACTGACAAACCCTCTGGAAGTAATAAGGTGGGACTATTAGATGTCTCAATTGCAGTTGAACCTTTTCCATATGATGTGCTGTTTACACACACCCATCACAGTGTTAAAAGATACTAGCCCCAATATTGCTCCTTAAGTGGAACAAATGAATAGCTTCCCTTTATGTATTTTACTCTGACAAAGCACTGAAACTGTTTGCCCAATTCTTCACTGTCTTGCATCTTCTGCAGTCAATTTAGACCTATTCACCATGATTAGAAGTCAAAGGCAGTGCTGGCAAAGCACTGAACTGCAAATCAGGAAAGCTAGGTTCTATTTCAAGTTATGCCCCTGATCTGCTGTGTGTATAAAGATACTAACAATCCCTACTGCATAGGAGTTTTTCATAAAAGCTAAGTATTAATACATATTTTATTGAGGACTTGATAATAATTCTTGGAGTATTCAGCTAGATTAAAAAACCCCATGATATTGACAGAATTCTGCTCCTGTTTCCATAAGTGGAAGTTTTCTGTTTGCTTCTATAAAAGTAGAATTAGGTAAATACTGACCTCTTCAAAAAATCACACCTTATGTCCCAATAAACTTATTTAACTGGGGTACATCTACACTGCACGACTATTTCGAAATAAGCTATTCTGGAATAGTTTTTCTAAAATAGCTTATTTTGAAATAGCACATCTACTTTTTAAGGAAGCCTCAAAATTAGTCTGAGGCAGGCTTCCCTAATGTAGATGTGCTGTCTTGATTTATAGCCTCAGGAGACACTGTGGAGGAATAACTTGGCCTTGGTGAAGGGCTATTTAGAAATAGCAGCAGTGAAGCATCTACACATGCCTTATTTCGAAATAGCTATTTCGGAATAGGAGTTATTCCTTGTAGAATACAGATTTCTCATAGAATACAGATTTCAGAATAAGCGATCCATTATTTCAAAATTATTTTGGCTCACATTATTCAAAATAACTAGTGTTATTTTGAAATAACCACGCTGTGTAGATGTAACTCTATTTGTTAATCTTTTGGAACTGCCTTACCATGTTCAAGAGACACAGTTTTTCATAGTAGAAGCCTCACTGATTTGAACTTCTCAAGTGTTACACTTGTGATTCCATCCACAATAAGATTGTCAGTCAGTTTCCCTGGACTTAAGTAAAATTAACATGTACAGATCCTGGCTATCTCATATTTCAGAGGTCTGGAGAGATGCTATAGTTCACAGGTCATTTTCAGCTGTGTAAATCACCCTTAGCTCCACTAAAACCAACAAATCTATGAAGATTTACATCTGCTGATGATCTCACCCATTTCCTTTTAAGGCTCAGCACTATCATTGGTATTTGAGATCTTTCATTTTAAATGCTTAAATCAGTGGTCCCCAACCTTTCGTGGCTGCCAGGCACCCAGGGGGTGGGGCCGCTCACATGCCGGGCGTCCGGGGGCGGGGCCGCTCACACGCCGCGCTTCCGGGGGTGGGGCCACGCATGTGCTGCGCGCCCAGGGGGTGGGGGCCGCCCATGCGCCCTGAGCCCAGGGCTGGCACCACGCATTTGCCGCGCACCCAGGGCAGGGGCTGCCCACGTGCCCTGCACCCGGGGCCAGCACCGCGCATGTGCCGCACGCCCGGGACAGGGGCTGCCCACGCGCCCTGCGCCCAGGGCCGGCACTGCGCATGTGCCGTGTCCCGGGGGTAGGGGCCGCCCACGCGCCCTGAGCCCAGGGCCGGCACCACGCATGTGCCACGCGCCGGGGGCAGGGCCAGCCCAGATGTTTCAGTGGGCGCACATAAATGCCCCGGCGGGCGCCATGGCGCCCGTTGGCACCGCGTTGGGGACCACTGGCTTAAATGAATAGAGTCCAGCCCCAGGTTCATCTCATGGCCTCAGTTTTAAGCAGACTTGTCCATGGAAGACAAAGGGAATTGGGCTTAATTGTCTTTACTCATACTTTGGTTCCTAGTAACTTATTACAGTTGAGTTTCTTGAATTACTCTGTAGCATCCCCGTGGATATTTCAATCATGGTCAAATGCACACATTACATGGTGCAAAAAAGGGCTTTTATGAGTGGGAATTTACTTTTATTTTCCACAGTAATGATTAGGGAAATAAAAACGAGTTAAATAAAATGTATTTCTATTCCTCCACTTCTCCTTGTGTTTTTAAATGGCTCAGTCACAGAAGTAGATTTCTTGTTTTGAATATACTTACAGGGTTTTTCATTTAAATTGCTGTCTAGTAAAACTGCATTGAATATATGTTCTTGTAGTGCTTGCAAATTTTTCACCTGAAACTTATTTTTGACAGAAAATTGAGTTTTTAAATTAATATTCTCCCCCAACAAAAAAAATCCATGGAAAAATGCAATGTTCAATGGGGGGAAAAATTGAAGAAATCTATCCAAAAAGAAATTTAAAATTTAGCTGTTCAGAACATAAATTTTTATGTTAAAAGAACATTCTATGCAATATTTCAACAGAAAATCTGACTAGTTCTAATGACATTTTTATTTCTAGTTTGCAAAGGAAGAATACTTTGTGTTATTAGAAGAATACTCCTTTCCCCTTTTAAAGGATATTTCTTTAAGCCCTAGTCATTTCCTGTAATTAGCTTATCCTACTAACATTTTCTCTTTCTTTTAACTTTGCTTTTTGCTCATTAGTACATAAAACATCTCTGCATTTAACATGGTTCTGATTCTAGTGAAAATGGGTTCACTTACAATAGTAGTGCCTCTTCATTTTTTATATTCTGATGCTCCATATAAACAGTCACCCTATATTAGTGATGGAGTTTCTTCCGTGACTTGGCTCTCCAGCCCACACACAATAGTCAGAATATTTATGTTCACCTCTTTATTGGGGTATCAAAGTTCACCAAACAATAGTCCAGCAACTAATTCAAACAGCCGATGACAGGTCTTTGGCTCTGAATCAAGGCTCATGCCACTTTGCCAGTAAGTGGTAAGGGAATCCAGGCTTTCCTTGAGTTCTAGGCCAGGTACCCAAGATCTATATAGACACATCCATTGCTGCTGTTTCTCTGGGTTTCTTACTACACAGGCTTCCTGCTCCACAGCTTTGCTGAGTTGATCTATCTTTCAGAGCTATAATTTCAGGGCTTGTGGAATGGTATCACCCATATGTTACTCCTAAGAAAGACATATGTTATTAGGATACCAAACTAATATTGTACTGACCACTGCTACCTAGTAGAATAGCTACATTTATTTCTAGTATTCACTCCATGTATTACTTAAAGCTATGTTTAGAATCATCTCTTTTTTGTAGGCAAGAAATAAAATATTTTAAGAAGTAATTTTTTGAATCAATAAATTCCTTCTCTGAATTATGTCATAAGGTACAATTCAACAAATTTATATTTGAATACCCCATTATTAATTTGTATTTTTCCTGAATCACTTGTTCATGGCTAGAATACCCTTAAGTCATCAAATCACTGGTCTCCCAGACACATCAAAGATTAGCTGTTGCTCTATTTGAGTCAGATCTTGGGTGACAAGATCTGGAAAACCCACACAAAAGCCGTTAAATTCCCGACACTTCTGTTAACTGATAATATATGTATGTTAGTGTGATGAGGTGTCCATATTTTGCACTAGACTGGAAGAGGTTAAGATGACACTGTAGGCAGAAGAACTCCCATTCCCTCGGACGTACTGGGTATGCTCAGCTTGCTGGGCCAGTATAAAAGGAAGCACCTCAGCACAGACTGGGCTGACTGCTGGAAAAGAAGGACCTGTGGTGGAAGTTCCAGCTGAGAACCAGTCACAGATCCTGTTGATGGAAGCCAGAGACCCTGAGGACTAAAATAACTCTGCATAGATAATGGAGCACCAGGGAGTGTCATGTTGAGGAACCTGAAGATCCTGAGGATTCATGGACTGGCTCAACACAAAGTATGGTAGGAAGCAACCCAAGGAGTGTGAATGGTATCTCCCACCTGGGTGATCTCAGGGGATTTTAGTGAGATTCTACTGCCAGAGGCCTGTGTCTAGGCCAGTGGAATTGGGTGGGCTCAGTCCTCCATATCTGGGCTTCCATTCCCCCTGTTGGTGGCCCTGTTGACACTGGCTATGAGGCCATGGCACTCAGGCAAGTTCCTTCACTCTAGGTCTTGGATTGTGGGAGTTTGTGAGGTTGGAAGATCACTCTACAGATTGAACTACAGTGTCCACACACACTGATTACCCACCCTCTTTCAGAATAGTGTGTGCCTATATAGAGAGAAATATCTCTTCAAGAGATCCCGGGGGGGCAGGTAGGAGTGAGTAGTCTTTGGGTCACTGTTGCTACTCAGATTTAGCTCCACACACAGAAGCTTCTGGGACTGGGTGTGGTAGTTTAGGGTCTGGTCTTACAGGTTCTGTCTCTGCTGCTGGGGTCAGACTCCATGAGCAAGCAGACAGAGCATCTGCTTCTCTAAGAGATTTGTGCCCTGTGTGAGCTGGGAGAAGCTGAGCCAAGAGCAGAAAGCAGGCTGGTGTCCCTCACTCTGACGTACGTTGCATCAGGATTTTCTGTAAGTCTGTATCCTTGTGAGTTATCTGACTGGTTAATCAGTGAGCTAGATGTCTAGCAGTGATCCACAGCAGAGGAAGAGGCTGCCTGGACTCCAACTGAGGGTATGTCTACACTACAGAGTTTTGTCGGAGAAATGTCTGTTTTTCCGACAACATTTGAGTTATGTCCACACTGCAATCACATTCTTTCAAAAGTAAATAGAAAGAACGGAGGGGTTTTTCCGATAGCAGTACTCCTCTTTCTATGAGGCAGAACACCTTTTCCAAAAGAGCTCTTTTGGAAAAAGGTGTGTGGATGTGGAGGAGGGTTTTCTTTCAAAAGAAGAGGCCTCCAGGAAATAAAAAGGTGCCCTGGTGGCCACTCTATCCAAAGTAATCACAACTCTATAGTTCCTGTCTCCTGGCACCTCTTAAAGCTGCAGGCACTGTGGACAAGCCTTGTGGCAGGAAGCCGGCCTTAGAGCAGCATCCTGACTGCACAGCTCTCCTTGCTACAGGCCTTGCCACCCATGGAGGAGCCACAAGTCCCCCAAAATCCCTTTGGCCCTTGCAGGGAGCAGCCCCAGGGGTCCCAAGTCTCACCCAGGGGGACCAAAAGGAGAGCACCCTCCTGGTCCGGAGCAGAGATCCTGTCCCTGCTCGAGCTGTGGGGCGAGGAGGAGACATTGCAGCATCTCTGCTCCAAGCGCCGCAATGTGGACATTTATGGCCGGATGGCTGAGTCCCTGGCAGAATGCGGACACTCACCTCAGACCTTAGAACAGGTCCGGAGTAAGGTGAAAGATCTCCATGAGGGATACCTCAGGGCCAAAGAGCACAGCTCACTCTCAGGGACAGGACCCCACACCTGCCCCTATTACCAGGAACTGCACCAGATCCAGGTGTTGGGGAACATCTTCCCCACCTGTAGTCGTGAACCCCCATCATCGCCCAGCCAGAGGTCACAGTGGAGGAGGAGGAGGAAGAGGAGGAGAAGGAGGAGGCGGACAAGATGGACACCGTCACCCTGTCCCTGGAGATGATGTCTGTAAGCCAAGACATCTCCCAGGCCTTGTCTGATGCCGGGGAGGGATCTTCAGGTGAGTTGTCTCAGTTTGTCACACACACAGGGCAGGGAGACAGGTGTGCAGTGGGTGGGGTGCGAGCGTCACTCAGGCTGGACATCGTGCTTCAGTCCATGCAAGTGAAACCAAGTACAGCAATAGTGTGCGCCACGCGGACTCAGCAGGCAGCCCCTGAGCATGGGTGGGATCCTGCTGCCATGCTCAAGGGAAGCCACATGCATCCAGCCCTGGGAGGGCCCTCCCCTGCCAGCACCTGCCACAGCTGGAAGCAGGCTAGCCACAAAGGTGCAGGCACATCCCCAGACACACCAAGGAGTGCCGCACACAGCCCAGGGGCATGCCTGCATGTGTGAGGCAGTACCCGCTTCCGTGGACAGCATTGCCAGGCGCAGGTGTGTGTGGACCTCAGGGAGGGCCAGACTGCTCCCGGCTCCTTTGCCGCCCATGGGATCCCACTGTGGCCATCACTTTCCTTGAGTGCTTGTCCATGTGTGGGTGGGGGGGAGGCAGGCAGCATGATCCCCTGGGCACCTTGGGGCCCCTGTGAGTAATGGACTGCTAAGCAGATCACACATGGCCTTGCTCCCAGGACACCCCCGTCCTCTGGCCTGAGGACTGTTGGTCACTGCTCACAGAGGAGGGCACGGCCTCAGGGACAGTGTCTGCATGGATGACTGACCGCCTCTCCCTCTTTGTGTTCTCCACAGCTGGACCGGTCAGGACTGATGGGTGAGCCATGCCACCCATAGCAGCCAACTGAGCCCTGGGCACCCGAAAGCGTGCAAGGGTCCATGAAGACCTCATGCTGCAGCATGTCAGCATCCTGCGCAACATGCTGAAGATCCAGGTGCAGAAGGTCTGGGAGGATGCAGAGTGGTGGAACTGCGCCTGGGACCAGCTCATGCAGCGATGCGATACCATATGTGTCATCATGAGGGAAATGATGGCACACCCACCTGCTGTTCCTGCTCCTATCTACCACCCTCCTGCCCTCTCTGCTATGCCCATTCCCCCTTCCCCTGATCTCCAGGCAATGCCTCTGCTCCTTCCCCAAGCAATGCCCATGCCCCCTCCCCAAGTGATGCCCATGCCCCCTCCTCTGGCCCCCTGCCATCCCTGACCCTGCTCCAGCCCCCATTCCAACCCCTCTGTTCCCTGGACCCACCCAACCCCAAGCCCGACGAGGTCCCCACACCTGAGGTGGCACATCCAGCTGCCCCCATGCCACTCCAAGCCCCCTCCAGGTTATGAGCCCCCCTTCCCTTCCAGGTTATGAGGCCCCTTCCCCCTCCCCAGCTTTTTTTAATGAAATATCAATACACGGTTCATTTTGTTTAAAACCAAACAGATGTCTTTATTGAGAGGTTGAGGAAGAGGGGAAGGGAGGGGTTGTAGTGGGAAAGAAATAGGTCAGCAAGCAAAAGGCCCCTATTGGGAAGGCCCTGGGGAGAGTTACTGGGGTCCCTGAGAGAACCTTTCCCTCAAGGCCTCCCAGATGTGCACCCTGGGCTGATGAGCCTGGAGGATGGCAGCCGTCTGCAGCTGCTCGAAGGGTCGCCCCTCTCAGCCAGTGTCTGCCCCCCACCCAGTGAGGAAGGTCAGTGTTGTGGAGGACACGGTCAACCTGTAGAACTCCTTTATGCATAGTCAACCTATGGAACTCCTTGCCAAAGGAGGTTGTGAAGATCAAGATCTTCACAGGGTTCAAGAAAGAACTAGATAAATTCATGGAGGTTAGGTTTATCAACACTTATGAGCCAAAACGGGTAGGAATGGTCAGGCCCGGCCAAAGAGTTTGCGGGGCCCAAGGCAGCACACTGTGGCTGTCTGAGCTACACAGCTGGGCAGCTCCCAGTCAGGACAGCAAGTGAGTGGCCAGGTGGGAAGGAACTGAGCAGCACGGGGTCCTGAATGCGCAGGGCCCAAGGCAACCATCTTACTCACCTTGCCCAAAGACCAAGGCAGAGAAAGAGATTTGTCACAACTGTTGTCAGGGGTGGGACTACTGTTCACAGTGTGGTGGAGCAAAAAGGGTAAAAAGCTAGACATACAAAAGAGAAAAAATGTATACACCAGGTTTTGGGGTTGTTTTGTTGTGTGTGTTTGTGTCCTTGCCACTATGAGGAGGTAGTGAAAGTTGTGGTACAAGTCTTACTAAAAGCAAAATAGTATTCTACTAGAAGAATATCAGGTCTGGTTTACATTAGAAAATTAATTCTGCTCAACTACATCACTCAAGGGTGTGCAAATCCATGCCTCTGAGTAGTGTGAATCTAACTCTGAGATTAGACAGTGCTAAATTGACAGAAGAAGTCTTTTTAGCTACCACCTCTCAGGAAGGTAGATTACCTGCACTGACGGAAGAACCCTTTCTTTCAGCACTGAAGTGCTACAGAAGTGGAGCTGTATTGATGTGGCATTTCAAGCATAGACAAGCCCTAAGGCTATTTGTGGCAAATGTGACAAAATACCACACCTGAGCAAGAGTCATAATATAGCCAAGGAAGGAATTTCTGCAATTTCTACATATACATTACTACTGTTCTTGTAGGGACTAAAACACAACAACAAGTTTTTAGAATAAAATGATAGTTTACTGCTCAAAACAAAAAAACCAAAATCCCTCCTCCCTAATCATTGAAGGCAAAACTGAAAAATGGGTTCACATTTGGAAAAAAAATTAGGATTTTTTTTTTTTTTGCTTCAGCGCCTCAACAACATTCAGTAGGTTTTCAGAAAAAAAAGAAAATCTTTTTTGCTTTGTTGAGATTAATTAAAATGGGGTGGAGAAATTGCTTCCCATGCAATCTGTATGTTCTCTAAGTCACTGAGCATGTTTACTGTTGTGTTGTCTGGAAGAAGTATTTCTTTGAGATCCATTCCAGGCTGGACTTAACTGAGGCTTCCAATTGCTGGTGGAAGTTGCTCATACTTTTCAGGGTCCCATTTGGGTCTGCAAGCAGAAGGACATTCTCATCCCTGAGCCAATTCCATACCCAGAAAAAGCCCTTGGCATAGGGCAGGAGAGGACATACTCAAACTCTGTTCAGCTCCCCTTTCTCAGAACCAGCTAAGAGTACAAAGAACTTTCATCATTTCTCAAAGCTGGTTCCATTGGAAGCTCCAACCCCTGAATCCACCTCATACTCCCCACATTCCTGAATCAGCCTATGGGAGAATATGGAAGGAAAGTGGAGAGACAAAAATACTGCAGCACTGAAGTGATTTCTACTGGGAAATTGGAATGATTAAAAGAAACACATCTTAAAATTAACAATTTTCCATTAATTTATTAGTAAAGATCAAGGCTGAAAGCAAGTTAATATGAACTAGTAGATTTTTGTTGTGCCCTTTGTTCATGTGACTGAGTTACTTCTAATCTAAATCCCCATGTTTCTTGTTGTCAGTTCAATAACAGCCCCTCCAGGCTATGTCTCTCTATCTGCAGTTCCCGGAGACCATGGGACACATACATGGGTGGCTCAACTCTCTCCCCGCAGTAACACAAATAATGTTGATTAATAATTAATTATTATTTCAACACATATGAGCCTTAGTCATAGACCAGAAGTCCATTGTGCTAGTGTGATTACCACAATTCAGCTCTAGCAAACATGGCCAAAGCTCTTTCTGATTCCAACTTGACTTATGCCTCTTTGTCCAAGTTAAATTTGCTCCAAAATGTGAGGACATGTGAAGAAATCCCCCAAGATGTTAATGCACCTTCAGTAAACCATATCTCACTGGAAACTCAGATCTCTGTGAGCATTGTTCCTGTTCGAAGTTGGAAGATAATCTCCTGCTAAAACCAAGAGTAAAACTTATTGACACAGTATCAGACAATGAGACAGTATGTTAAGTTCTTGGACTGCTTTGGAGACAACTTTTTATTTCAGAAGGTTGAAAAAGCTACCGGGGGGAAGCTGTTCTAGATCTGATCCTAACAAATTTGAGAATTTGAAAGTGGAAGGCAGCTTGGGTGAAAGTGATCATGAAATCATAGGGTGCGTCTAGACTGGCAAGATTTTGTGCAAAAGCGGCTGCTTTTGCGCAAAAACTTGCCGCCTGTCTACACTGGCTGCGAGAATTTGCGCAAGAACACTGACTTTGTAATGTACAAAATCAGTGCTTCTTGTGCAAATACTTCGATGCTCCCGCTCAGGCATAAGCCCTCTTGCACAAGAATACTTGTGCAAGAGGGCCAGTGTAGACAGGAACGTTAATTTCTTGTGCAAGAAAGCCTGATGGCTAAAATGGCCATCGGAGCTTTCTTGCACAAGAGAGCGTCTATACTGGGCACGGATGCTTTTGCGCAAAAGCAAATCTTTTGCGCAAAAGCACATGCCAGTATAGACGCTCTCTTGCACAAATACTTTTAACGGAAAAACTTTTCCGTTAAAAGTATTTGCGAAAAATCTTGCCAATGTAGACGTAGCCATAGAGTTCACAATTCTAAGGAAGGGTAGAAGGGAGAACATCAAAATAGAGACAATGGATTTCAGGAAGGCGGATTTTGGTAAGCTCAGAGAGCTGATAGGTAAAGGTCCCATGGGAATCAAGACTGAGGAAAAACAACTGAGGAGAGTTGGCAGTTTTCAAAGGACATTCTTAAGGGCCCAAAAGCAAGCTATTCCGCTGCGTCAGAAAGATAGAAAATATGGCAAAAGACCGCCTTGGCTTAACCACGAGATCTTGCATGATCTGAAAATAAAAAAGGAGTCCTATAAAAAAAGGAAAGTAGGACAAATTACAAAGGATGAATATAGGCAAATAACACAGGAATGCAGGGGCAAGATTAGAAAGGCAAAGGCACAAAATGAGCTCAAACTAGCTATGGGAATAAAGGGAAACAAGAAGACTTTTTATAAATACATTAGAAGCAAGAGGAAGACCAAGGACAGGGTAGGCCCACTGGTCAGTGAGGAGGGAAAAACAGTAACAGGAAACTTGGAAATGGCAGAGATGCTTAATGACTTCTTTGTTTCGGTCTTCACCGAGAAGTCTGATGAAGGAATGCCTAACATAGTGAATGCTAGTGGGAAGGGGGTAGGTTTAGAAGATAAAATAAAAAAGAACAAGTTAAAAATCACCTAGAAAAGTTAGATGCCTGCAGGTCACCAGGGCCTGATGAAATGCATCCTAGAATACTCAAGGAGCTGATAGAGGAGGTATCTGAACCTCTAGCTATCATCTTTGGAAAATCATGGGAGACAGGATTGATTCCAGAAGACTGGAAAAGGGCAAATATACTGCCCATTTATAAAAAGAGAAATAAGAACAACCCAGGAAACTACAGACCACTTAGTTTAACTTCTGTGCCAGGGAAGATAATGGAGCAAGTAATTAAGGAAATCATCTGTAAACACTTGGAAGGTGGCAAGGTGACAGGGAACAGCCAGCATGGATTTGTAAAGAACAAATCATGTCAAACCAATCTGATAGCTTTCTTTGATAGGATAATGAGTCTTGTGGATAAGGGAGGAGCAGTGGATGTGATATGCCTAGACTTTAGTAAGGCGTTTGATACGGTCTCACATGATATTCGTGTGTAGGCAAATACAACTTAGATGGGGCTACTATAAGGTGGGTGCATAACTGGCTGGATAACCGTACTTAGAGAGTAGTTATTAATGGTTCACAATCCTGCTGGAAAGGTATAACAAGTAGGGTTCCGTAGGGGTCTGTTTTGGGACCGGCTCTGTTCAATATCTTCATCAATGATTTAGATATTGGCATAGAAAGTACTCTTAATAAGTTTGCAGATGATACCAAGCTGGGAGGGGGTCGCGACTGCTCTGGAGGATAGGGTCATAATTCAAAATGAACTGGACAAATTGGAGAAATGGTCTGAGGTAAACAGGATGAAGTTTAATAAAGACAAATGAAAAGTGCTCCACTTAGGAAGGAACAATCAGTTTCACACATACAGAATGGGAAGCGACTGTCTAGAAAGGAGTATGGCAGAAAGGGATCTAGGGGTTATAGTGGACCACAAGCTGAATATGAGTCAGCAGTGTGATGCTGTTGCAAAAAAAGCAAACATGATTCTGGGATGCATTAACAGGTGTGCTGTGAGCAAGACACGAGAAGTCATTTTTCCGCTCTACTCTGCGCTAGTTAGGCCTCAGTTGGAGTATTGTGTCCAGTTCTGGGCACCTCATTTCAAGAAAGATATGGAGAAATTGGAAAGGGTCCAGATAAGAGCAACAAGAATGATTAAAGGTCTAGAGAACATGACCTAGGAAGGAAGGCTGAAAAAATTGGGTTTGTTTAGTTTAGAAAAGAGAAGATTGAGGGGGGACATGATAGTTGTTTTCAGGTATCTAAAAGGGTGTCATAAGGAGGAGGGAGAAAACTTGTTCATCTTGGCCTCTGTGGATAGAA
This sequence comes from Rafetus swinhoei, assembly GCA_019425775.1. Taxonomy (NCBI): domain Eukaryota; kingdom Metazoa; phylum Chordata; order Testudines; family Trionychidae; genus Rafetus; species Rafetus swinhoei. The sequence continues at coordinate 129,436,241 of CM033424.1, forward strand.
CAAGAAGCAATGGGCTTAAACTGCAGCAAGGGAGGTTTAGGTTGGACGTTAGGAAAAAGTTCCTAACTGTCAGGGTAGTCAGACACTGGAATAAATTGCCCAGGGAGGTTGTGGAATCCCCATCTCTGGAGATATTTAAGAGTAGGTTAGATAAATGTCTATCAGGGATGGTCTAGACAGTATTTGATCCTGCCATGAGGGCAGGGGACTGGACTCGATGACCTCCTGAGGTCCCTTCCAATCCTAGTATTCTATGATTCTAAGTATATTGATTATTCAGTTTTCAAACATTTCTAATACCAATAAAGGAAATTAAAATTGCTTCTGTCTATCTAAGTCAGGGGTGGCCAACCCAATCTTAGTTAACTATTAAGATATTTTTGGATTGTCACGATATAAACAATTATGATGGCAGCATATCCTAACCCAAATCTCTCTTTTATAATTAGAACTTGATTCACCTTGACCTTTTCTAGTACAGGACAAAGTGACCGTGCAAACCAACTGCAATATCTGCATCCTCATTCCATTTTAATCAGAGCTCAATTTGGATTTCTATGTCTTGGCAATCAGTGCATTGCAGAGCAAGGCAACTGCAGAAATAAATGAGATGTTGCCTTGTTCCAGCTGATTAAAACATGATTCAAGGTGACTCTTAGGTGACACTACAAGTTGTCAAAACAGCAGTGTACTTTACTTTATGGGGGGAAAATGTGTGAGGGATATTTGTTTCCCCTCTCTGAGGTAAGTGACAGAGTTGAAATGAGAGTGCAGGTGTATCCATGAAAATATTTAGCAGTGTTTAATGAATCCTATTATTAGGCACAGTGGAAACTGCATCTTGGAAAAGCCTCCCATACTGTGGGTAATTATTGCAAGCCAGAATTCTAATTGATTTTCGATCTTCAGGTTGTGCTTCCAATGAGTTTTGTTGAAGGCTACTGTGTTTGTATCCAACAATACTATTTAATAAGACTGACTTGTATTAGAATACAGGATCAGACACTACTAGGTGGAGAATCAACATTAGTAGAGGAGCATCATGTTTTTAAGTGAGAAAAAGCACAGGAGGAACAAGAATAAATAAAACCAAGAAATGTATTTATTGTACACCTAGTTCAGTTACCAAGATGTAAATGTTTGATTTCAGCAGTAACCACTTGTTCATTCTGTAATGGAAATAATTGTTAAGAACATACATTTCATGTTGTTGTCACATGAAATTAGTCTGCAGAGATATCCAAAAGGACACGTTAGCTACAGTTAGACAAAGAGTTAGAAACTTGGGTCAAATGTTGCTCTCATTTATAGTAGTGGAAATCCAAGTAATTTTTTTTTTTTTCCGAGAGCAAAATTTAGCCTTCTAGCTGAGTTTCTCAAAACAATATTTTGAAAATTTGTATATTAAGCTGCTCAATTGGAGTTGGTCAAAAGCAGGTTCATAGGGGAAAGTTGTTCTGCAGAAATGTTTGCCTTTTGGGAAAAAAATTTAAAAGATTTTCCTGTCTGTCTGAGACAGTCTTTCAGACTCCTGCCTCTTGCTGAGATTTTGTGGTTCATCTTGGCTCATAGAAGAGGAAGAGGGCATGAGGAACAGTGATAGCATTGCCACATTTTTAAAAAAATGGCTTTTTTCTGGTTTCAGGTCTGTAAAAAAACAAACAAAAAAACCCCACCAGGGTAGCCACTTTAGTCTGTAACTTTAAAAAAAAGCTTAAAAAACAAGTGGTCCTTTAGCACTTTAGAAACTAACAAAAATATAGATAGTATCATGAGCTTTTGTGGGCACATTCCAGTTCTTCATATGACAAGTTTGGAGCAAGTGGCACAGAAGGTCACATATAACGCAGAAAAAGAGAAGAGAGAGGGAGGAGGGAAAACGAACAAACAAAAACCTCAAACCTGTCAATTAAAGTGTAGATGCTAAATAAGGCTAATAGAGTGGGCCATGCCTGATACTTACCTTTTAATGTCATTTGGGTGTTGAATATAACAGCTCATCCAAGAGATGTCTTTGTTTAGTCCTTGGCTAAATGTGTCAAATATGCATATGAAGGAAAGTTCCACAGTTTCTCTCTCTAGTTGGTTCATGCAAAGAAAAATTGACAGGTTTGTTTTCTCTTTCTCCTCTCCCTTTTTTTCTGCTTTATATTTGACCCTCTGTGCCTCTTGCTCCATATTTGTCATCTGAAGAAGTGGGTGGTGCCCATGAAAGCTCATGATACTATCTATCATGAATTTAAGAGGGAGTTTTTACAGGGGGAGTCCTAATATGGTTAGGAAGACCTGCAACAACTTTGCCAGCACTGCTTCTGTCTCCTCTACCTGTAGCCAGACAGATCACCTAACCATGGATACCTCTACCCAGATCCTGGTATGGTTTTGCAGGGACTGTGGCTTGAAATTCCCACTTATTGAAATCCAGGCTTGGGAGATCATTCAATGTGAAAGGTGCCTGCTGGTGGAATCTCTCAGGAAGCAGGTTAGAGGTGGCTACAGGAGGAGGTGGCTAGGCTGAGGAGCATCTGAATCCACAAGCAATTCCAGGACAGTTTTCATGTAGAGACAGCTGAGGAAGCTACCCCATTGCACAAGACTGCTGACACACTACTGGTGGAGGAAGAGATGGCTCAAGGGGGACACAGGCAGCTGGTCACTTCTGGCAGCAGGCTGTGCTCCACTCCTGCTCCCAACCCTCCCACTGTGGTACTGTGGTACTGGGGACACTATTCTGAATATGGGAAATAAGAAATCACCCCCTACAGCAAAAGAGGAGAAGCCTTGTACTCCCAAGGCTGGGAGGTCTGCTGCCACCACTGTGAGGAGGAAATATAGGGTGGTGGTGGTCTGAGACTCTCTTTTGAGGGAGATGGAGGTGCCCATCTGTCGCGCTGACATGTTTTCTCAGGGGCCCGTATCCGAGATGTTATGGAGTCATTATCGAGAATTATCCGGCCCTCTGACTACTACCCCATGCTACTCATTCATGTGGGCACTAATGATACTGCAAGGTGTGACCATGAGCAGATCAGGAGTGACTACAGGGCTCTGGGAGTACGGGTGAAGGAGTTTGGAGTGCATGTGGTATTCTCTTCAATCCTTCCTGTCAACAGTAGGGGCCCAGGTAGAGACAGATGCATCCTGAAGGTGAATGCCTGCCTGCAAAGATGGTGTCACCAGGAGGGCTTTGGTTTCCTCAACCACAGGATGCTATTCCAAGGACTGCTAAGCAGGGATATGGTTCACCTTTTGAGGAAGGGAAAGATTGTATTTGGATGCAGACTGGCTAACCTATTCAGGATGATTTTAAACTAAGTTTGACAGGAGCAGGTGACCAAAGCCCACAGGTAAGTGAAGAACATGGAGACCTGAGAGTTGGGACGGAAATGGGAGGGTGCATGGGCTATAATAGCAGAGAAAATGGAGGGACAAGGCAGAACGGGGGAGGAGGTGGCAAAATCAAATCTGTGTCTTAGATGCCTATATACAAATGCAAGGAGTATGGGTAGTAAGCAGGAAGAACTTGAAGAGCTAATAAATAAACACAACTATGAGGGTATGTCTACACTAGCCCCCCTAGTTCGAACTGGGGAGGCTAATGTAGACATTTGAAGTTGCAAATGAAGCCCGGGATTTAAATATCCCGGGCTTCATTTGCATCTTCCTGGGCGCTGCCATTTTTAAATCCCCCTTAGTTCAAACTCCGTGCCCGTGGCTACACGCGGCACGGAGTAGGTAGTTCGAATTAGGATCTCTAATTCGAACTACCGTTACTCCTCATGGAACAAGGTGTACCAGTAGTTCGAATTAGAGATCCTAATTTGAACTACCTACTCCGTGCCGCGTGTAGCCGCGGGCACGGAGTTTGGACTAAGGGGGATTTAAAAATGGCAGCGCCGGGGAAGATGCAAATGAAGCCTGGGATATTTAAATCCCGGGCTTCATTTGCAACTTCGAATGCCTACATTAGCCTTCCTAGTTCGAACTAGGGGGGCTAGTGTAGACATACCCTGACATAGTTGGTATCACAGACTTGGTGGGATAATACACACGATTGGAATATTGGTATAGAAGGGTACAGCTTACACAAGAAGGATAGGTGGGCAAAACAGAGGAGGTGTTGCCTTATATATTAAAAATGTATCCACTTGGACTGAGGTGGAAATGGGCATAGGAGACAGACATGTTGAGAGTCTCTGGGTTAAGTTAAAAGGGGTAAAAACCAAGGGTGATGTCATGGTAGGGGTCTACTACAGACCACCTACCCAGGCAGAAGAGGTGGATAAGGCTTTTTTTAAACAACTAACAAAATCATCCAAAGTGCAGGATTTGGTGGTGATGGGGGACTTCAGCTATCCAGACATATGCTGGGAAACAAACACAGTGGGACACAGAGTATCCAATAAGTTCTTGGACTGCACTGGAGACAATTTTTTATTTCAGAAGGTTGAGAAAGCTACTAGGGGGGAAGCTGTTCTAGATTTGATTTTAAAAAATAGGGTGGAACTGGTTGAAAATTTGAAAGTGGAAGGCAGCTTGAGTGAAAGTGATATGAAATCATAGAGTTCATGATTCTAAGTAATGGTAAAAGGGAGAACAGCAAAACAGAGACAAAGGACTTCAGGAAGGCAAATTTTAGTAAACTCAGAGAGCTGGTAGGTAAGGTCCCATGGGAAGCAAATTAAGAGAAAAAACAACGGAAGAAAGTTGGCAGTTTTTTCAAAGAGACATTATTAAAGGCCCAAAAGCAAACTATTCCGCTGCACAGGAAAGATAGACAGTATAGCAGGAGGCCATCTTGAATCAATCTTATATGATCTAAAAATCAAAAAGGGGTTGGATAATAAATGGAAATTAGGTCAAATTTCAAAGAATGAATATAAGCAAACAACACAGGTATGCAGGGGCAAGATAGAATCATAGAATCATAGAGCTGAAAGAGACCTCAGGAGATCATCAAGTCCAGCCCCCTGCCCAAGGAAGGACCAATCCCAACTAAATCAACCCAGCCAGGGCTTTGTCAAGCTGAGACTTAAAAACCTCTAGGTATGGAGATTCCACCACCTCCCTAGGTAACCCATTCCAGTGCTTCACTACCCTCCTAGTGAAATAGTTTTTCCTAATATCCAACCTAGACCTCTCCCACTGTAACTTGAGACCATTGCTCCTTGTTCTGCCATCCGTCACTACTGTAAACAGCCTTTCTCCATCCTCTTTGGAACCTCCCTTCAGGAAGTTGAAGGCTGCTATCAAATCCCCCCTCACCCTTCTCTTCTGCAGACTGAACAAACCCAAATCCCTCAGTCTCTCCTCATAGGTCATGCACTCCAGCCCCCTAACCATTTTGGTTGCCCTCCGCAGGACCCTCTCCAATGCGTCCACATCCTTTCTATAGTGGGGGACCCAGAACTGGACACAATACTCCAGATGTGGCCTCACCAGTGCCGAATAAAGGGGAATAATTACTTCTCTGGATCTGCTGGCAATGTTCCTCCTGATGCATCCTAATATGCCATTAGCCTTGTTGGCTACAAGGGCACACTGTTGACTCATATCCAGTTTCTCATCCACTGTAATCCCCAGGTCCTTTTCTGCCGAACTTCTACTTAGCCAGTTGGCCCCCAGCTTGTAACAATGCTTGGGATTCTTCTGTCCCAAATGCAGGACTCCTCACTTGTCGCTGTTGAACCTCATCAGATTTCTTTTGGCCCAATCCTCTAATCTGTCCAGGTCAATCTGGACCCTATCCCTGCCCGCCAGCATAACTACCTCTCCTCCTAGCTTAGTGTTGTCTGTAAACTTGCTGAGGGTGCAATCCATCCCCTCGTCCAGGTCATTAATAAAGTTGTTGAACAAAACCAGTCCTAGAACCGATCCTTGGGGCACTCCGCTAGAAACTGACCGCCAACCTGACATCGAGCTGTTGATCACTGCCTGTTGGGCCCGACAGTCTAGCCAGTTTTCTATCCATCTTACAGTCCATTTATCCAATCCATATTCCCTTAACTCACTGGCAAGAATATTGTGGGAGACCGTATCAAAAGCTTTGCTAAAATAAAAGTATATCACATCCACTGACTTTCCCGCATCCACAGAGCCAGTTACCTCATCATAGAAGCTAATCAGATTGGTCAGGCACAGCTTGCTCTTGGTGAATCCATGTTCACTATTCTTGATCACTTTTCCCTCTTCCAAGTGCTTCAAAATGGATTCCTTGAGAATCCCCTATTGATTTTTCCAGGGACTGAGGTAAGGCCTTAATTACTTACTCCATCATATACCCTGGCACAGAAGTTAAACTGACTGGTCTGTAGTTCCCTGGCTTGTCCTTCTTCTCTTTTTTAAAGATGGGCACTACATTTGCCTTTTTCCAATCATCCGGAATCTCTCCTGATCTCCATGAGTTTTCAAAGATAATGGCCAAAGTCTCTGCAATGACATTTGCCAACTCCCTCAGTACCTCAGAAAGTCAAAGGCACAAAATGAGGTAAATCTAGCTAGGAGCATAAAGGGTAACAAAATTATATTTTATAAGTATATTAGAAGCAAGAGGAAGACCAAGGACAGGGTAGACCCATTGCTCAGTGAAGAGGGAGAAAAAATAACAGGAAACTTGGAAATGGGAAAAGTGCTTAATGACTTCTTTGTTTCAGTGTTCATCAAGAAGATGGAGGGTGATGGGATGTCTAACATACAGAATGATAGTGGAAATGGGGTAGGTTTAGAAGTTAAAATAAAAGAATAAATTAAAAATTACTTAGAAAAGTTAGATGTCGTCAAGTTGCCAGGGCCTAAAGATATGAATCTAGAATACACAAGGAGCTGATAGAGGAGATATAGCTATCATTTTTGAAAAATCATGGAAGTTGGGAGAGATTCCAGAAGACTGGAAAAGGACAAATATAGTGCCAATCTATAAAAAGGGAAAAAAGAGCAACCCAGGAAACTACAGACCAGTCAGTTTAACTTCTGTGCCAGGGTATATGATGGAGTAAGTAATTAAGGAATCCATCTGCAAATATCTGGAAGATAATAAGGTGAGTGGTAACAGCCAGCACGGATTTGTAAAGAACAAATCATGTCAAACCAATCTGATAGCTTTCTTTGATAGAATAACAAGTCTTGTGGATAAGGGAGAAGCAGTGGATGTGTTATACCTAGACATTAGGAAGGCATTTGATAGAGTCTCACATGATCTTATCAATAAACTAGGCAGATACAAATTAGATGGGGCTACTATAAGGTGGGTGCATAACTGGGTGGACAACCGTTCTGAGAGAGTAATTATAAATGGTTCATAATTATGCTGGAAGGTCATAATAAGTGGGGTTCCTCAGGTTCTTTGTTTTGGGACTGGTTCTGTTCAATATCTTCATCAATGATTTAGATGATGGCATAAAGAGTATGCTTATTAAGTTTGCAGATGATACCAAGCTGGGAGGGGTTGCAACTGCTTTGGAGGATAGTGTCATAATTCAAAATGATCTAGACAAACTGGAGAAATGGTCTAAGGTAAACAGGATGAAGTTTAATAAGAACATATGCAAAGTGCTCCACTTAGGAAGGAACAATCAGTTTCATGCATACAGAATGGAAGCAACTGTCTAGGAAGGAGTACTGCAGAAAGGAATCTAGGGGTCATAGTGGACCACAAGCTAAATAACAGTCAACAGTGTGACCCTGTTGCAGAAAAATCAAACATGATTCTGGGATGCATTAACAGGAGTGTTGTTAGCAAGACATGAGAAATCATTCTTCCGCTCTACTCTTTGCTGATTAGGCCTCAATTCGAGTATTGTGTCCAGTTCTGGGCACCACGTTTCAAGAAAGATTTGGAGAAGGTCCAGAGAAGAGCAACAAGAATGATTAACGGTCTAGAGAACATGAGCTATTAGGAAAGACTGAATGAATTAGGGTTGTTTAGTTTGGAAACGAGAAAACTGAGAGGAGACATGATAGTGGTTTTCAAGTATCTAAAAGGATGTCGCAAGGAGGAGGGAGAAAAATTGTTCTTGGCCTCTGAAGATAGGACAAGAAGCAATGGGCTTAAATTGCAGTAAGGGAAGTTTAGGTTGGGCATTAGGAAAAACTTCCTAACTGTCAGGGTGGTTAAAATCCGGACTAAATTGCCCAGGGAGGTTGAGGATTCTCCATCACTGGAGATATTTAAGAACAGTTAGATAGACATCTATCAGAGATGGTCTAGACCATGCTTGGTCCTGCCATGAGGGTAGGGGACTGGAGTCGATGACCTCTCAAGGTCTCTTCCAATTATAATATTCTATGGTTCTATTCTATAATTTTTGTTAGTCTCTAAGGTGCTACAGAACCAGTCATTGATTTTTAAGCTTTAAAAAAAAGCAGTCAGTGTTATACTGAAATAATACACTTCACATGCACAGAAAATGTTTCATCTAAAGTTCAGTTTTCCACCTCAAAAGAATTTTGTTGGAAAAAAGCCTACCTCCACTCAATACCTCTGTGAACCATAGTAAATATTGTTATATTTATAGGGAACTGAGTCATAGATGAATTAAGCATTTTGTCTAAAATGAGTCAGGAAGTCTGTGCTAGAACTAGAACCCAGTTCCATTTCCTCTTTGTAAGCTATAAAACCAAATTTTCCTAGATACAGGTCTCATTCAGCAAAATGTTCACAACTTGCAAGGTATATGATGTTTTTACTATAGTATTTCAATGGAGAATATATTTTTAAATTCCTTTTTTTAATTGCTTTGGATGGTTGAAAGTGTTTGCTGTTTATCTTGGAGTCTGTAAGAATACTCAGAATGAAGTTTACAGGATCTTTCGAAAAAGCCTGCCATTTTCGAAAGAACCATGTCTAGACCACGGTTTTACTTTTGAAATGGCGCTTTTTGGAAAAAGCGTCATGAAGCAATTATGCAAATGAAGCATGGGATATTTAAATCCCCACTTCATTTGCACTTTCAAAGTGCCTCATTTACATCCCTCTGTCGAGAGAGGGATGTAATCTAGACACAGCGCTACAGGCTATACTATAACAACAGTGATTTTGTTTTCCTTTTCCTTCTCTACAGAGTAGACCATTTGCCTTTAAAAAACTCCTTTCCCTCATTTATTTTCATTTTTATTTATTTGATTGGTTGATTTAAATCTTCTGAGCCTGATGAGCTCTTTTGACAGTTTCTCTTTCTATCAAATATTATGGCAAATAAGATGATAATAATATATCTCAGCAATGATAGCAACATTTTCTCTGAATTCTGGATGAACTGGATGGGTAAGAATGTTTTGTTTTACACATCTTTTACCACTTGCTATGGGGATTCCAGATCATACTATAAATGAATTTTAAAGGGAAAAATGTTTGCATATGTACAGTTATGGCTGGACAAGATGGTCTACAACAATACCTCTTTCCTATCTGTAATCTGTGTGGCTCATATGTTGCCTTCTGCTGTGTGGAAAAGAAAGAAAATAAAAACCAACAATGGGTAACACAAAGAAGAAAAATGACTTTGTAGCAGCAACTTTTTATATCACATAACCACTTTTAACGCGAAAGGGAAATTTAGTAGTATTTGGTGACATTGGGGAAACACTATCACAGTTGCTGTGCACAACATTTTCTTTGCAATAAACAATACAAGTTAAATCAAAACAATGCTTCTAAAACAGCATTACTTTTATACTATCTACTTGGTGAACCTCTGAAATAGAAGGGCAATTAGGAAGCTGACGGCAATATGGCTAGAAAGATGGCCATGATGCCAGTAGCAGAGGTAGATTTGCAAGGGATCACTACACTGGAGTATGTGGGGATGCCAATATATATTTACTCACGGAATTCAGTCCAACAAGAGTTTTGAGGGCCATATCACCAGAATGCTATGCCATAATATCACCCTTTCTTTCAAAGGAGATGTGGTAGAGTGGCTGAAAGCTAAGAAAATCCCCAAACATGGTGATTTGTGGAGTATTTTTGTGTGTGTGCCAACCTTTTGTGCATGGTAAGGGGATGATACATTATGGACCTATGATTCCATGAAATGGAACCTATTTTTTTCAAGGGTAGAATCAAATTAATTTTATTTTATTGCACTTCTCTACTATTCATATTTATCATGGTAAATTAAAAAAAAAACACTTCTGCAGAGAAATATTTTAGCTGAATAATCTTCTTTGGTTGGACTGCTATATTTGTTTGAAAGGGGCTTCATTTGAACTGCTTAAAATGTCACAGAAAATTGTGCCCAAACCACTGCCTTCTAAAAACACTTCTAAGAACTAGTTTATTATTTTAATCACTTTGAACACACTAATTGTGATCAAAGCCAGTGGGAAGTTTCTTTAGCAAGTCATTGTTTTTCTTTTATTTTGGGATTATTTTCTTGTATTGTGCTAACTCTTTCTGGTGCTGTGCCCTGAAAAGTGTTGGAAGGATTTGGCAGTCACTTAGCCACTATTTGGATTTTGGTCATTTTATTAAGCCGCTGATGTTGTGTTGTGTTTTCTGTCATCTTAAATTGACAAGCACATTACATTGCTTGACAGAAGCCGTGAACGACAAAGATTTCAGTGGAACAGATAGTTTTCTTTCTTGGCTGTGGTAACATTCTATTCTGCTGTATTCATTGTTACCTTAGTACCGTGGTCACCAACCCATCAATCACAATTGACTGGTTGATTTTGGGGCACAACCAGTCAATTGCGAGGTGTTCCAGCCCTCCCTCGTTCCCCCCACCTCCAAGAAGGAGCCCACACTGGTGCTACCTCCTAGGAAAATAGAGTTAGTGCCAGCTTTCTGTGCCCGGGGAAGGGGCGGAATCCCCGGCTGCGGGCCAGATCCAGCATCTCAGCAAGTACACGCCCTGCTCCTCCCCTCCCCAAAAGAGCTGGCACGCTTTCTGAAAAGCTGGATTTGGTGCACAACCAGGGACTTCCTTCCTTGAGCTGCCTGACTTTCTTCCTTTTTTCCTGCACTAGGGAGGAGAAGTCACTGGCTGTGTGCCAGCTCCGACTTCTTAGGAAGTGCGCCGGCTGTTTTTGGGAGGGAAGGAGCAGTGTGCATGCTTCCTGAGAAGTCAGAGCTGGTGCGCAGCCACAGAACTCCCCTCCATGCAGGAGGCAGGCAGGCAGCATGGGGAAGGAAGTCCCCAGCTGCATGCCAGATCTGACTTCTTAGGATGTGCTGGCTGTTTTGGAGAGGGGAGGAGCAACACATGCCATGGGATCCCCAGGTACTGGCTGAGCTGTCCCTGTCCTCTCCCCCTGACCAGACTCCCATGAGTATCCTGCCCCCTGCCCTGGCCCCCACCAGCACCCTGCCCCCTTGCCAAGCCCCCAACAGCACCTTGACCTGTCCCCCTGGCCAGATTCCCACCTTCACCCTGCCCCAGGCCCCATCAGCACCCTGTCCCCTGGACAAACCCCCACCAGCACCCTGCTCCTGCCCCCGGCCAGAACCCCACCAGCAACCTACTCAGACACCATCTAGCACCCTGCCCCTGCCTTGTGACCAGACCCGCACCAGCACCCTGCTCCTACCCCATGGCCAGACCCCACCCCACCCCTGCTTCCTGGCCAGACACTCACCAGCACCTTGCCCCTGCCTCCTGGCCAGACACCCACCAGCACCCCACCTCTGTCTCCTGGGCAGACACCCACCAGCACCCTGCCCCTGCCTCCTGGCCAGACACCCACCAGCACCCTGCTCCTACCCCCTTCCTCCTGGCCAAACACCTATCCCCGGCTTGCTCCTGTACCCCATTTTCCACACAGATTCAGCACCTCCATCCCTATCCCACTCACTGGCAGCCCTGTCCTGCACACTGGATCCCTCATTTTTGGCCCCACTTCAGAGTGTAGAGGGCCCCACAAAATCCACTAACCCTGGAACCCCAGAAGAGTTAATCTGGCCTGAACCTCAGTCCTACCTACCTTTCCCCGATGGGGCTGGAGTGCCAGGGAATTGAGGTGTCTCAGTTAGGGCCACATCAGTGAGGTTTGGGTTTTTTTTGGAGGGGTTGTTTTTTTGCATCTCACTTGTGTGGTCCCTGATTTATTTTTCTGTGGGTCAGTGACCTCTGACCCAAAACAGGTTCCCTGCCTTTCTCATAAATAAAGACAATGCTGAATCATTGTGTGTTTATCATAATATTTTATTTAAAAATGAAGCCTGGCCAACAAGCCCCCAGTTGGGGCCAACCTCCATCTGGTCACAGCATCATCACACTCCTGCACCCCCCCCAACCCAAACCCTGAGCCTATCATATTACCAGAACCCCCTGTGCTGAACCTCTCACGTCCCCAAACTCCTGCACCCTCACATCCCCAGTCTTCTGCCACAACACTCCTACACCATCCACACACTGCAAATGTGTGTCCTGAGCCCATCATGCTCCCAACCTCCCTGCCATGAGCCCCTCATACACGCCAGCCCGAACTCCTGCACCCTCACATCCACAAGCCTGCAGCTTGCTCAGCACCCCAACCCTCCACTTGACCTCAACACTCTCCAGCTTGGAGCCCTTTCCCTGAGCCAGCATCCCCTTCTCCATCTCCTCCTGCACCCATATTCCTTCCCAGAGCTTGCACCTCTCACCCTTCCCCGCACTCAGATCTCTCTTTCTCACCCCAGAGCCCGCACCTCCTGTCTCAACCCAGTGAGAGTGAGTAAGGGTTGGGGACAGCAAAAGATGGAGAGAATGGGAACAGAGAGGGCAGAGCCTCAAGGAAAGGGTGGGATCTTGGGAAAAGGATGGGGTTAGATCTTGGCTTGGCCTGACATTTAAAAAGTGATCTTTGGTGTAAAAAGTTTGGAGACCACTTCCTTAGTATAGTATTTATGGTTTCATATAGGAATTAATCTCCCAATGAGTTTTCCCCTCTGTTTGGAAAGTACCCAGTGTACAATAGAAATACATTTTAAAAGGAGTTTTTCCCATTCTCTACAGTGGGAGCAGAATCGGACCTCTAATGCATGTGAGGCAGATCCTGCTTTTAGTTACAATCAGCTAACACAGTTGATTTCACTGGAGTCATCTCAAGTTTACAGTGGTGCAAACAGGATCAGGAGTTGGCTCTATAATTTTCAAGAAAATAACTTACATCCAAATTCCTGGATTTCCACCCAGGAAGCAGTTGCAGTATTGGGTTAATGGTTTGGAAGCAAGACAATGTACTAAATATTATTAAGCCTTTGTGAGAATGACTCTCAAGTTGAAGCATGCAGAATCCCTACCTCAGTGTCTCTTGGGAGTAGAGGTTGAACCTCTGATCTGGGACTCTGTCATCTGCAATATCCATGGTCCAGCAGATCATGGCTGTTGGTGGACCAGAGAGCCCCAGCCATAGAGGTTACCAACAGCTGTGAGCTCAGCTGGCAGGCAACCTAGAGGGCTAGTAGCCTGGGGACAAGGAGCCTGGCCAGTGGCTGGCTGAAGCCGAGAGTGGAGCCACTGCCAGGCATGGGCAAGGAAGCCCCCACCATCTTGGGGTGCAGAACCCCTCCCAGCCAGGGGTATGGAGCTGCCGCCAACCAGGGGCATGGAAGCCCCTTGCCGACCAGGAGCATGGACATACTGCCAGCTGGGGGAAAGGGGCCCCACTGGGCAGAGTGAGGCAGCAGTCAGGAATAGAGCCCTGTCAGTGGCCAGGGGCAGTACAGTGGCCAGGCCAATGGCCAGGAGGAAACCCCAGGAGAGCCTGAGGCCTGACATTCCCTGATCCAGCAAACTCCCTCCTTTCGGACTATTCAGGTCCTGGTGGTGCCAGACCAGGGAGGTCAAACCTATAGAACCTTGTGGATCAGCAGATCCTGATGTCTGTCCATGGATATCCACATAGGTAGGTCTCTACCATTTATCATGTTATCTAGATAAATAGAGAATGCAGTCCAGACAGAACCTTAGGGCCCAAGAGATCTATGTTTGGTGATTGTTGTCCACACTCAAGGGGTTGCAGTCACTTTTTTACTGTTTAATGTTTTTCAGTTTTATCATGCTGCATTCATAGAAAATTAGAGTGACAGACTTAGTCTGAAGTCATTAGAGTTTTTTTATTGGCTCCAGTGAGAATAGCATTAGAGTCAATAGCTCAAGGTATAACATACTATGAATATACTTCTATCCTTAAAATACATACTGTAGAACCTCAGAGTTATGAAAACCCAGTTATGTCATATAATTCAATATGTAAATATTCATAATTAACATAACCACATACTCAATTTGTATATAATGTCATGGCAACTATATGCCTCTAGGGAGGTGGTGGAATCTCTAGGGATTCAAGTTCAACAATTCTTAAGCTGGAGCTACAGATGAATGTAGGTGGTCAAGTCGCAGAGCCATGCTATTTTATAACAGCTAAGGACTGGCCCATAGAACCTATATTATATACATAACTAACATTACTAAGTTCTCTCTCCATCAAGGGGGATTGTTTTTCCAGTCAAATGTACATGTATGCCTATTATTTTTGTGCATGTTTTAAAATGAATGAAACATTAAATCTTGAAAAATATGCTGGTCATTAAAAAGCAGAAAGGAAATTTACCAGGCATGAGAAATAACCAAAGCTAAAAGATAATGTAGTGAATGGGAATAAACCCCCACCAGTTTGAACTTTATATGTCAAGAAATTCTTGCTGCTTTCAGATATACCAGCATTTTGAAATGGAAGATTACAACTCTTTTAATATATTGCTTTTTATTTTCTCTAGTGTCCAAGTTTACAAAGGTCAGGTGCCAGTATGATCCAGAATAAGACCACTTGTGAGTAATTTTTAAAGGTTACTGAGGGGAAATTCTAATAGATGAGAAGCCTCAGGAAATAGAGATGATTCCTTCCTATTATGTTCTACTATAGCTGATACTACATTAGAGATACAGTATGCTGGGTTTTTGACTATGTCTGAGGGATAATACAGCATCATATTAAATCACAATAAGAAGTCAAATTAGGAATGTGCTTTGAGTCCACATTTGACAAGTTTTCTTCTTCTTAATATGATTCATGACAGGAACATGATCATGCTGTGAAAACTTCAGAAACATACAACGAGACTAGTAAAATGTGTATGTTAATTTCATGCAAGTTCAAAATTAGTTTACTTGTTATAATGTCTGTTTGATACAATGTAAGGTGCTGTATTTCACTAGAGATGTGAAGCCAAAATTGACATTCATTGCAGCACCAATTTTATGTAATGTTCACTCCTTTGGTTATCTGTCCTCAGATAATCAAGGAATACCTTAAGAAAAGGAAAAGTCAATCAGGTGTCTGAGAAAGAAAGGATCACTCCTAATGCAGGCTTTGAATATAAAATCAGAAAATTTAAATTAGATTCAACATTAAAGCATTGCAGAATGCAAGTGTATTTGGCTTGTTCTGATTTGACTGCTAACGTTTGTACCAATTGGAGCTTTCATGAGAAAGCTCTCAAGCACTCAAGTCTGGAGTTTGTGATATACCAAGTCTAATAGGATGGGGTGCATTCTGTTTTGCCATCTATGCTTGGGCATCTAATAGCATCGAACAGTTCAGAGGCAGAAAAGATGGTAGATCAAGAACAATGTGAAACAGATGCCCTACATAGTAGAGGTATTTCCCTTTTATGACCTGTATCAGCTCAGGGTCACCTGGGATCAGCTTTAGCCTGTTACACTATTAACAGGCTGATTACTGATAGGCGTTGGGAAAGCTGGGACAGGGTCCTGTATGTTTGGTTTGCAAGAAATGCAAAGATGGATGGTATTTGCATACTGCTGGTACTTCAAACTGTGCTGTCTCATCAGCTCTCCCAGTGGCTTCACATACATGTAGGATAATATGGGGGAAGAGAAGATACTCTGTGGCTCCTGAGATGGAGGATCAGCTGCCCATAACAGGAAATTTTACAACTGTATCCCTGGCTGAGAAACAAGGTAGTTTTGAATGTTCAAAGTTTTAAGGAACTAAAATTATCTAAATCTATCTTAAAAATACAGTAGTGTTTAATTACATTTAAACACCAGTCTTGCCACCTATTTCCCCATTTTATTCCATCATTTAGCTAAACATTTGTGACCCCCAGGTTTGGCTTGGTTATTGTTCGTTGCAGAACTTAATTACTGCTCATGCCTATGCCCTGCAGCCACTTTGTCCTCCTCAGCAGCCTAGACTTATGAGTGCAAAAGTTGGTGTTCCTACCCCAGGGTTATGCATGTGCAGTAGTACAACACATAATGTGGTCCCGGAATTTTACAGCTTGGTCACATCTCCAGTTACTTTAAACAGTCACACTTTTAGTACCTGACTTGGCATGAAAGCTTGTACTTCTTATCACCATTAATTATTAATTATTATTAAGAAACAAACAAAAAACCATAACTACTCCAAACAGAAATCTATTTGAAGGCTGTTCTTATTCAATTTCCTGCTTCTGCCTAAATATCTTGCTGAGTTTCCCTTTGCTGATTGCAATTTCAGGAACACTGTGGGAATTTGGCCAAACCATTTTACTCAGATATCAATAGCAGTAGATTTATACTTTAGCTTTAAAGGGAACATCATATTAGAACTTTTCAAATATTTTACTTTTAGAGGGCTAAGAGGACTAGTTTCAGACACAGTGTAATCTTATGTCATTGCTTTAGGAACAAGCTTTGTGATTCTTTAGGATTTCCCCACTGATAACATGCTATATGTAGAAGAAGATGTGATTTGAAAAGATAATCTAGTCAGGTTAATTGCAGAGATTAACCTGAAGCTGTTGAATCCCACAGTAAGGCTGTGTCTAAACTATATAGCTTTTCTCGAAAAAGGGATGCAAATTAGACACTTCGAAATTGCAAATGAAGCCGGGATTTAAATTTCCTGCACTTCATTTGCATAATGGTGGCCGCAGTTTTTTTTTCCAAAAGGCTCTTTTCGAAAGAAAAATGGCTGTTTAGACGGGAATCATTCGAAAATAAAACCCTTTTTCAAAAGATCCTGTACTCCTGAAAAAATGAGGAGTACAGGATCTTTTGAAAAAGGGTTTTACTTTCGAATGATCCCGGTCTAAACAGCCGTTTTTCTTTCAATAAACCCCTTTTCAAAAAAAAAAGTGGCTGCCATTATGCAAATGAAGTGTGGGAAATTTAAATCCTGGCTTCACTTGCAATTTTGAAGTGTCTAATTTACATCCCTTTTTCGAGAAAAGGGATGTAATCTAGACATACCCTAAATCTTTCTTACATGTGGGGGAGACTACAGAGCCTAAATCTTTCTTACATGTCTAGACTACAGAGCTTTTCTGGGATACCAGAGGTATCCCGGAAAAGCTCTGCCTCGTCCAAGGAACGTGTCTGCTTTTCTGAAAAAAATTTTGGAAAAGCAGACGCGTTTTTTCGGTATCCCTGTAAACCTTGTTCTATGAGGAAAAAAGGATGTTCTGAAAGAGGTTTTTTTCTGACATTTGGTCTCGTGTAGATGGGCCAAATGTCAGAAAAGCCTCTTTCAGAAGAAAAGCAGAAAAATATATCTTTTTCCACCTTTTCTTTGTAGTGTAGACATAGCCTGAAAGGTGAAAGCCAGGATTGAAGGGGACAACTGGAAGCAAGTTCAATCCTCAATCAAGCCAAAAATTATTAGCCCACAATGTGTTCTGTTTCTTTCACCAATCCTGTGGCCAGGCTAATATGTGACAATGAATAATCATTTATGCCTTGGATAATAATTTATGTATTTATTCAACTGAAATTTAAATATCCAAATAGCACATTTCTCTTAAAACATGGTGCAAGTGATTTTGTATTTTGCTGAGAGGCACTTAGAAGGCACAATGGATATATTTTATTTGCTAATATCAGTATGTACTGTCCCTCACACATTGCATTATGAAATAATAAATAGAACAAAAAAGGATAAAACTGCTTCCGTGCACATGTAATTGCCATATAGAAGATAATATATATTTACACTCATATTTTTCAAGAGTTGGTGGTAAGGTGTATGTGTGGACTGTATGGAGTCCAGACAGAGTATTACTTCCTGGTAAACAATGCAGATGAAACTGGAAACTGAACTCTCTGGAAGTCTGAATATAACAAAAAACTATAGTTACAGACACAAAGAAATGCTTCCTGTTTAAGGAGTCTGACTTCATATAAATCATGACTTAAGGCAGGCCTGTTGACTGGGAAGGGGAGAGGGGACAATGGGGCAATTGCCCAGGGCCCAGTCATTCAAAAGAGCCTAGGTCTCCCAGCTACCACTGCCTCTACTGCTACTGCAGCAGTAGTGACAGCAGGAGCCCTGGCCCTTTAAATTGCTGCCAGAGACTCCAGCCCCTCCCAGCTGAACACTCTTGTACCTGGCCCAAAGGCCCAACAATTCTGTTGATCCCCCTTCTTGCAGAAATTGCTTAATTGAATGAAAGACTGGAATAAAATATGCTTCATAATCCCAAACAAAAGCATTTGGCCAATACTAGGTATTGTGAGTTATAATTAACTTCAATGATTAGCTTTGCCTTCTTTTATAAAAAAAATAGACTAAAGCTGGAAAATAAAATTTCTTTAGATTAATTGGTCAGTTTTTCAGATTTTATTAGACCTTTAAAATATTTAAGACATTTAGGGCACGTCTACACTATAAAACAAGGCCAAATATACTATGGGCAATTTCTGGGCACCCAAACCCAATGCTGAGAAGGTGCAGGACCGTGTCCCTAATACTGACAAGAATCTAATATTCTCTGAGGTGGCATGTCCACATATATAGAGCCTACCAGCAAGCCAGAGAGTGAGGAGGCATCATGGGGAGCTTGGCAATTCAACCTGTCTTGCTGGGTCCAAAAATTGGCAGCAGGTGCTTAGAGGGGTTCCTGTCGGCCGCATTTTAGAGGCACTACTCTACTCCCTCCCCCATCTCATGACATAAAGGGGCCGCAGTGTGCGCATGCCTTTTCGTGCCATGGTTGCCCATGCAGATGCCACAGCACTACAAGCATGGAGCCTGAGGTGCTGAAATGCATTGGTATTGCATCCATTAAGGTGCAACGCAGCATGCTGGGTTGGGGCCATTTGATATTTGTGGATCACTTGGTGAGCAAGTTCCTTAAGGGCAGGGATAGACCATACCTTCATGTAAGTGGTCTAGTACTCCAATGGGATTTAAACCTTGCTATGTCAAAGTTAATGGCTCCTCCATTTGAGCTGTTAGCTACTTGTTCTTTATTGTATTTGTCAATAAAAGTTGTATTTTTGGTGTCTATCACTTCGGCCAGATGGGTTTCTGAACTGAAAGCAGTAATGTCGGAACCTCCTTATACTGTTTTCTTTAAAGATAAGGTTCAGTTGAAACATAAGAAAATAAGAATGGCCATACTGGGTCAGAATAAAGGTCCATCCAGCCCAGTACCCTGTCTTCCAACAGTGGCCAATGCCCGATGCCCCAGCTGGAGTGAACAGAACAGGCAATCATCACATGATCCCTCTCCTGTCATCCAGTTCCAACCTCTGACAGACCGAGGCTAAGGACACTATTTCTACCCATCCTGGCTAAAAGCCATTGATGGACTTAAACTCCATGAATTTATCTAGTTCTTGTTTAACCCTGTTACCCCCGCCCCCCCCTCCATGGTAATTCATTCCATGAGGTTTAACTGTTAATTCGAACTAAGGGGTTTATCTCGGAATTGCGCTTCTCTGCCACGTGTAGACGCAGGCAGTTATTCCAGGCTAGTCAGTTTCCAAAATAGCGACCGCCCAGGAACATGCTAATGAAGCACGGGATATTTAAATCCCGCGCTTCATTTGTAATTTCGGTCGCCCTCATTAGCCTCCCTAGTTCGAACTAGGGGGCTAGTGTAGACGTACCCTTAAAGTATAGGCTTTAACAGGCAGGCCTGAAATCTATATCCTAACAGACCCATTCTCAGAATAGCTTCAAAAGGCTGGGCTTTCACATAATTAGAGGTGAGGAATTCATATTAACCTCTCCCCTAGATATTTCTCACCAAATCCACTTCATGCTTTTGTCCCATAATTCCATTCTTGTCTAGAACATTTTCAGTATAAACTTTTGAATTTGAATGCCTCACATGTCTTGAGACCCTCTCCCAGTGCATGGGAGCAAGACCCTTGCAATCGCACCTCACAGTGGAGAGATAGTTTTGGAGGCTGGACACCAGTTCTGACTGGTGGGACCGGCTGGTCATGGAGCCGTGGGATGACCAGCAGTGGCTCCAAAACTTCTCCATGCAGAAGGTCACCTTTTTGGAGCTCTGTGCCTGGCTCGCCCCTGCCCTCCAATGACGCAATACACACCTGTGACGCGCCATCCCTCTGGAGAAGTGGGTCGCCATCACCATCTGGAAGCTCACCAGACAGCTACTGGTCAGTGAGCAGCCAGTTCAGTGTGGGGAAGTCCACCGTCGGGGCCCTTCTCATGGAGGTAAGGCACTCTTGGGCTGCAGTCCCTGTGGGGGGTGGGAGTCCTGGAAAAGGAGACCCTAGGGAAAGAGGGGTGCGGAGGTACGGGGGTGGGTTGGGGGTGGGCTGGAGGTGGGGGAGAAGCCCCGTCCCCAGGGAGTTGTGTCATCCTGCCCTCACACAGCCCTGCTGCTGGGGAGGCAGCCTCATATGGGCTGTCTCCTGGAGTGTTTGGGAGGAGGAGGAAAGGGGGACAGACACCTCCCAACGGCTCAGGCACTCCCTCTTTCATTCTGTTTTGTGTGTGTTTGTCTCCTTCTGCAGATTGTGAGGGTCATCAACTCTATCCTGCTGCGCAGGGTCATCCACCTGGGAGACCTGGACCTGATCATCGCAGGATTTTCCTCCCTAGGTTTCTCTAACTGTGGTGGAGTGTTCGATGGAACCCACATCCCAATCTGTGCACCAAGTCATCGAGCAGCCCAATACATAAACTGCAAGGGCTACTTTTCGATGATGCTGCAGGCCCTGGTCGACCACCGCGGACAGTTCATGGACATTTATGTTGGGTGGTCAAGCAGGGTGCACGACACCCGTGTATTTAGAAACTCCAGTCTCTACAGCAGGCTGGGGGCTGGCACATTCTTCCCCCAGCATGACTTTGCATTTGGGGATGTGCAGATGCCACTGTCCATCATGGGGGATGCGGCCTACCCCCTCGTACCATGTCTGATGAAGCAGTACAACTGCTACCTGGATCCCAGAAGGACCAATTCAATTCCCACCTCATCCGGGCCTGAATCCAGGTGGAGTGCACCTTCGGGTGCGGTTCAGGAGCCTCCTGACCAGCCTGGACATGGGGAAGCACAACATCCCCAAGGTGGTGTCGATGTGTTGTGTCCTCCACAACATTGTGTATAGGAAGGGGGAGGCCCTCTTACCGGGGTTCGGGGCAGAGGCTGACTGCAAAGGGAGGAAACAAACAGGAAGAATTAGAAGACCTGGCCCAGTCAAAGAACTATGATTTGATTGGAATAACAGAGGCTTGGTGGGATGACTCACATGACTGGAACACTGTCATGGAAGGGTATAAACTGTTCAAGAAGAACAGGTGGGGGAGAAAAGGAGGAGTAGTTGCATTGTATGTAAGAGAGCAGTATGATTGCTCAGAGCTCTGGTAATTAGAGGAAGAAAAGCCTGTTGACAGTCTATGGGTTAAGTTTAGAGGTGGAAGCAACAGGGGTGATGTTGTGGTTGGGGTCTGCTACAGACCACTGAATCAGGTGGATGAGGTAGATAAGGCTTTCTTTGGACAACTGAGAGAAACTTCCAGATCGCAGGCCCTGGTTCTCGTAGGTGACTTTAATCACCCTGACAGCAGTTAGGAGACCAACACAGCAGTACGCAGACAATCCAGGAAGATTTTGGAGAATGTTGGGGATAACTTCTTGGTACAAGTGCTGAAGGAACCAACCAAGAGCCATGCGCAGCTTGACCTGCTGCTCACAAACAGGGAGGAACTAGTAGGGGAAGTAGAGGTGGGTGACAACCTGGGAAGCAGTGATCATGAGATGGTAGATTTCAGGATCTTGACCAAAGGAAGAAAGGAGAATAGCAAAATACACACCCTTGACTTCAGAAAAGCAGACTTTCACTCCCTCAGAGAACTGATGGGCAGGATTCCCTAGGATGCTTACATGAAAGGGAAAGGAGTCCAGGAGAGCTGGCAGTATTTTAAAGAACCCTTATTAAAGGCACAAGAATAAACCATACCGATGAGCAGCAAGAAAAGCAAATATGGTAAGCGACCAGATTAGCTTACTGGGGACATCCTTGTTGAGCTTAAACACAAAAAGGAAGCTTACAAGAAGTGGGAACTTGGACAGATGACTAGGGAGGAGTATAAATATATTGCTCGAGAATGCAGGGGAGTTATCAGGAAGGTGAAAGCGCAATTGGAATTGCATCTGGCAAGGGATGTGAAGGATAACAAGAAAGGTTTCTACAGTTGTGTTCAGGGCTCGCCGAACCGCGGCGAGCCCCGCTCGCCAGCCGCGCAGTCCGGCGATCTGCGCATGCGGAGATCGTTCTGCACATGCACAGATCGCCCAAACCCGGCTCTTCCGGGTTACAAACTACTCACCACGGGCGAGTAGATTGTATAATTTGTCGAGCCCTGGTTATGTTAGCAATCGGTGGGGAATCAGAGAAGTTGTGGGGCCCTTACTGGATGAGGGAGGTAACCTAGTGACAGATGATATGGGAAAAGCTAAAGTACTCAATGCTTTCTTTGCCTCTGTCTTCACGGACAAGGTCAGCTCCCAGACACATGCACTAGGCAATGCAGTATGGGAAGAAGGTGGACAGTCCTTGGTGGGGAAAGAACAAGTTAGGAACTATTTAGAAAAGCTAAACACACCGGTCCATGGGCCCGGATTTAATGCATCTGAGAGTACTGAGGGAGTTGGCCAGTGTCATTGCAGAACCTTTGGCCATTATCTTTGAAAACTCGTGGAGATCGGGAGAGATCCCAGATGATTAGAAAAAGGCAGATGTAGTGAAGAAGGACAATCCAGGGAACTACAGACCAGTCAGTCTTACCTAAGTCCCCAGAAAAATCATGGGGGGGATCCTCAAGTAATCCATTTTGAAGCACTTGGAAGAGGGGAAAGTAATCAGGAATAGTCAACATGGATTCATGAAGGGCAAGTCGTATCTGATTAGCTTCTATGATGTGGTAACTGGCTCTGTAGATATGGGAAAGTCGGTGGATGGGATATACCTTGACTTTAGCAAAGCTTTTGATATTGTCTCCCACAATATTCTTGCCAGCAAGTTAAGGGAATATGGATTGGATAAATGGACTGTAAGATGGATAGAAAGCTGGCTAGACTGTCGGGCCCAACGGGTAGTGATCAACGGCTTGATATCAGGTTGGCGATCAGTTACTAGCAGAGTACCCCAAAGATCTGTTCTAGGACAAGTTTTGTTCAATAACTTCATTAATGACCTAGAGGAGAGGATGGATTGCACCCTTAGCAAGTTTGCAGATGACGCTAAGCTAGGTGGAGAGGTAGATATGCTGGAGGGAAGGGATAGAGTCCAGATTGACCTGGACAGATTAGAGGATTGGGCCAAAAGAAATCTGATGAGGTTCTAGAAGGACAAGTGCAGAGTCCTGCACTTGGGACGGAAGAATCCCAAGCATTGTTACAGGCTGGGGACCGAATGGCTAAGTAGCAGTTCTGCAGAAAAGGATCTGGGAATTACAGTGGATGAGAAGCTGGATATGAGTCAACAGTGTGCCATTGTAGCCAAGAAGGCTAATGGCATCTTAGGGTACATCAGGAGGAGCATTGCCAACAGATTCAGAGAACTGATGATTCCCCTTTATTCGGCACTGGTGAGGCCACATCTAGAATATCGTGTCCAGTTCTGGGCCCCCCGCTATAGAAAGGATGTGGACGCATTGGAGAGGGTACAGTGGAGGGCGACCAAAATGATTAGGGGGCTGGAGCGCATGACCTATGAGGAGAGGCTGAGGGATTTGGGTTTGTTCAGGCTGCAGAAGAGAAGAGTGAGGGGGGATTTGATAGCAGCATTCAACTTCCTGAAGGGAGGTTCCAAAGAGGATGGAGAAAGACTGTTCTCAGTAGTGACAGATGGCAGAACAAGAATGGTGTCAAGTTACAGTGGGAGAGGTCTAGGTTGGATATTAGGAAAAACTATTTCACTAGGAGGGTGGTGAAGCACTGGAATGGGTTACCTAGGGAGGTGGTGCAATCTCCATCCCTAGAGGTGTTTAAGTCTCAGCTTGACAAAGCCCTGTCTAGGTTGATTTAGTTAGGATCAGTCCTGCCTTGGGCAGGGGGCTGGACTTGATGACCTTCTGAGGTCTCTTCCAGTCTATGATTCTATGATTCTATGAGTTGCAGACAACTGCCATCTGCAAGGCCCACCAGTGCGCATCCAGGAGGCCCTGAGGAAGAGTTTCTCTCAAGGACCCCACTAAGTCTTCCCAGGGCCTCCCCACTGGGGGCCTGTGCCTTGCTCCACTATTCCTTTCCCACTACAATTCTTCCCTTTCCCTCTTCCCTGAATAAACATACCTGTTCTGATTTGAACAAAATGAACTTTGTCTTTTTCTTTCAATAAAATAAATTGGGGAGACGGGGGGCTGAGAACCTGTAGGGGGGAGGGAAGAGGGAGGCTAAGGGCTGGGAGTGGCATGGGGGCGGCTGGAAGTGTCACCTTGGAGGTGGGGACCTCAGTGAACTTGAGGTTGGGTGGGTCCTGGGACAGTAGGAGGGGGGATTGGAGCAGGGTCAGGGACGACAGGGGGACAGAGGGAGGGGGTATAGGCATAGCAGGAGGAGAGGACAGAGGCATTGCTTGAGGGGCAGGGGGAGGGAGCAGAGGCATCACTTGGGCGAAGGGGAGGGGAAATGGGCATAGCGCAGGGACAGGAGGGTAGGAGGCATGAGCATGGACAGCAGCTAGGTGTGCCTTCATTTCCCGCATGATGGCACACATCATGTCGCCCTGCTGCACAAGCTGATCCCACATGTGGCTCCGCCACTCAGCATCCACCCGGACCTTCTGCGCCAGGATCTGCTGCATGTCGTGCAGGACTCCAAAATGCTCCCTCGTGCACTTTCGGGTCCCCCGGGGTTGGGCGGCTGCCTCAGCTGGAATGGATCGCCCCTCGGTGACGGCTAGTCCAGCTGTGGAGGGGGCACGCCGTCTCGGATACACCGGGTCGCACCAGTCTGGCAGCAGCCTTAAGACCCTGCAGAGAGGTGGGCTGGGGGATGCGGTGCAAGTGACGTGTCCCTGGGCGCTGCCTCTGAAGCAGGGAATTTCAAAGGAGGCCAGCTAGGCCCAAGGGGGGGGGGCGGACGGTGAGCGCTGGCTGGCGTAGTGGAGCTCCTAGTGGTAGAGGCAGGAGTGGGGTCCTGACCCAGAATGAGAGCTGTGCTCTCTGGCTCTGGCATAGCCCTGGTGGAGCTCTTTAACTTTACCCTGGACCTGTTCTAAGATTCGGGGGGAGGGGGTGTCCCCGCTCCGCCAGGGCCTCAGCCATGCACCCATAGATATCAGTGCTCCTGCGTCGGGAGCAGAGATCCTGCAGGGTCTCCTCCTCCCCCCACAGTTCGAGGAGGGACAGGATCTCCGCTCCAGACCAGGAGGATGCATGTTGTTTTCTACCCCTGGCAGGGTCCTGGGAGCCCTGGTGGTGCTCCCTGTGAGGGCCAGGGGGCTCTAGAGGCCTGTGGCTGGGCCATGGGTAGCAATGCCTGTGGCAGGGAGAGCCGCATTGTCAGATGCTGCTCCAGGGCTGGCTTCCTGCCACAAGGCTTGTCCAGGGTGCTTATAGAAACAATATTAAAGAATAAAATTGTCACACACATAAAAGAAAATAATTTGTTGGGCAAAAGTCAACATGGTTTCTGTAAAGGGAAATCATGCCGTACTAATCTGCTAGAGTTCTTTGAAGGGATCAACAAACATGTGGACAAGGGGGATCCAGTAGATATTGTTTACTTATATTTCCAGAAAGCCTTTGATAAGGTCCCTCACCAAAGACTTTTACGTAAATTAAGTTGTCATGGGATAAGAGGGAAGGTCCTCTCATGGACTGAGAACTGGTTAAAAGACAGGAAACAAAGGGTAGGAATAAATGGTAAATTTTCAGAATGGAGAGGGGTATCTAGTGGTGTTCTCCAAGGGTCAGTCTTAGGACCAATCCTATTCAACTTATTCATAAATGATCAGGAGAAAGGAGTAAACAGTGATGTGGCAAAATTTGCAGACAATACTAAATTGCTCAAGACAGTTAAGACCAAAACAGACTGTGAAGAACTTCAAAAAGATCTCACAAAACTAAGTGATTGGGCAACAAAATGGCAAATGAAATTTAATGTGGATAAATGTAAAGTAATGCACATTGGAAAAAATAACACCAACTATGCATACAATATGATGGGGGCTAATTTAGCTACAACTATTCAGGAAAGAGATCTTGGAGTCATCATGGATAGTTCTCTGAAGATGTCCACGCAGTGTGCAGCAGCAGTCAAAAAAGCAAACAGGAATAATTAAAAAAGGGATATAGAATAAGCTGGAGAATATCGTATTGCCCTTATGTAAATCCATGGTACGCCCACATCTTGAATACTGCGTACAGATGTGGTCTCCTCATCTGAAAAAAGATATACTGGCATTAGAAAAGGTTCAGAGAAGGGTAACTAAAATGATTAGTGGTTTGGAACGGGCCCCATATGAAAAAAGATTAAAAAGACTTGGACTTTTCAGCTTAGAAAAGCGTAGACAAAGGGGGGATATGATAGAGGTTTATAAAATCATGAGTGGTGTGGAGAAAGTGAATAAGGAAAAGGTATTTACTTATACCCATAATAAAAGAAGTAGGGGCCACCAAATGAAATTAATGGGCAGCAGGTTTAAAACAAATAAAAGGAAGTTCTTCTTCACACAGCACATAGTCAATCTGTGGAACTCCTTGCCTGAAGAGGTTGTGAAGGCTCAGACTATAACAGGGTTTAAAAGAGAACTAGATAAATTCATGGAGGTTAAGTCCATTAATGGCTATTAGCCAGTATGGGTAAGGAATGGTGTCCCTAGCTTCTATTTTTCAGAGGGTGGAGAAGGATGGCAGGAGAGAGATCGCCTGTTTGGTTCACTCCCTCTGGGGCACTTGGCATTGGCCACTGTCTGCAGACAAGATACTGGGCTGGATGGACCTTTGGTTTGACTCAATATGGCCATTCTTATGTTCTTATGCAGCTTTAAGAGCTGGCAGGAGACAGGAACTATAGATTTCTGACTATTTTGGATGGAGTGTCCATCAGGGCACCTGTGTTATTTCCTGGAGGCCTCTTTCAAAAAAAAAAAAAAAAAAAAAAAAAAAAAGCTTCTTCCGTGTCTACACATGCCTTTTTCTGAAAGAGCTCTTTCGGAAAACAGCTTCTTCCTCATATAAAGAGGTTTACCGCTGTTGGAACAACCCCTCCGTTCTTTTGACTTTCTGTCAAAAGAATGCAATAGCAGTGTGGATATAAGTGTAGTTTTTCTGGAAAAACAGCCATTTTTCCAGAAAAACACCGCAGTATAGACATACACACAGAGACTATCCAAGATGAAGTGACTAGTTAACACACCTGTAGTCACAGGACCAAAAAAATCTATTGGTTAATCTATTGAGTTACAGATTATTGTAATAAACCATGAATCCAGTGTCTTTAGTCAGTAGGACAAAATAATATTGACTCAGGGGTTCTGATGGAATTCAAATGTGAAATTGCAGAACCATTAACTGTGGTATGCAGCCAGTCACTTAAATCAGCATCTGTATCACATGACTGGAAGATAAGTAATGTGACACCAAGTTTTTTTTAAAAAAAGGCTTCACAGTAGGTCCTGTCTGTTACAGGCTCGTAAACATACCTACAGTACCAAGAAAACTGGTTGTAAACTATAGTAAACAGCAGAATTATCAGAAGCACAGATGAACACAATTTGTTGTGAAAGAGTCCCTCTTTTGTAAAGGGAAATCATTACTCACTGATTTACTAGATTTCTTTCAGGTGGTCAACAAACAGATGATAAAGTTGATACAGTGTAAATGGACTTTCAGAAAACCTTTAATATGGTCCTTCACCAAAGGTTTTTAAGTAAACTAAGCAAGTCATGGCATAAAAAGGAAGTTCCTCTCATGGACCAGTAACTGGTAAAAAGACAGGAAACAAAGGGTTAGAGTAAATGTCAGTTTTCAGAATGGAGAGTGGTAAACAGCAGAAATCCCTAAAGATGGGGTCTAAATTAGCTGTTACAACTCAAGAAAAATGTTGGCGTCATTGTGGATAGTTTTCTGAAATCATCTGCTCAATATGCATTGGCACTTAAAAAACCTAACAAAATGTTAGGAATAATTAGGAAACAGATAGGTAATAAGACAGAAAATATCATAGTGCCATTATATAAATCCGTGGTACGCCCACATCTTGAACACTTTTTGCAGTTCTCATATCTCATCTCTAAAAAAGATACATTGGATTTGGAAAAGGTATAGAGAAGGGCAACAAAATTATTCTAAGCATGGGCAGCTTCCATATGAGGAAAGATTAAAAAGTCTGTGATTGTTCATCTTATAAAAGAGATGACCAGGGGAGATATAATAGAGGTCTATAAAATCATGAATGGTGTGACTAAAATAAATAAGGGTTATTCACCCCTTCCTAAAACACAAGAACCGGTGTGACCTAATACAATTAATAGGTAGCAGATTTAAAGCAAAAAGCAACAACAACAACAACAACAACAAATGAAGTATTCTTCACACAATACAGTCAAGCTGTGGAATTCATTGTCGGGATGTTGTGAAGGCCAAAATTATAGCTGGGTTTTAAAAAGAATTCAGTAAGCTCATGGAGAGTAGCTGTTAACCAAGATGGTCAGGGATGCAACCCCATGTTCTGGGCATTCCTAAACTTCTAAGTGCCAGATGCTGTTACTGGACAACAGTGGATGAATCATTTGAAAATTGCCCTTTTCTTTTCATTCCCTCTGAAGCATCTGACATTGGCCACTGTTGGAAGAGAGGATATTGGGATTGATAGCCCACTATCTGACCCAGTATGAACATTTTTATGTTCTTACAATTATAATTTTTTATTTAGTAAAGTTATGCATGAAGCTCTCAAACTCATATTTGAAAGGTATTGTGCAGGTTTTCTTTGCTGATACGGACTGGAGTGTTCAGCTCAGGAGTGATAGGATGTTATTGACTTTTATAGTTAACAGTTATGTCAACACACAGCTCTTTCTGAGCAGCATTCCAAGTGGAACAAGAACTACATGATTGTAAAGAAAGGAAATGTGTTACTTTTTTAGTCTGAAATATGACTGAGCAGTCAATGATTATCAATTACATCTATAGAAAATTATTACAATGAACATACTTGATTAATTCCTTTAGCTCACAGCTATGTGTACTACGGTGTGCGAAAATAACTGACAGAGACTTTAATTCCAACAACTATTTTTAAAAACATCTTTTTTGTGTACCCCCCCTCAGGATACTATTATGCTAGTGTTCATCATTTTAACAGCAATTGATTGGTGTGAAATTTAATGTCAATGCAGCATTGCTGTAAGAATTTACAGAGAAACCAAGACAACAAGATAGTGCAGTGAGTATATGTGTATATGTGTACCTGAGAAAGAGAACACAGAGTTACAGTTATACCTCAAAGGAAGTTAAAAATCTTGAAAAGAAAATATGTTAAATGCAGGTAGATGGCCAATATAATCCAAGAGATGAACTTCTGACAACAGTGATAAACTCATGATTTTCCTCAGTCACTGAATATTTTTAATATGATACATTAATCTGAATTACCTAACTACAGCTAATAAAAGGGTATGGCTCATAAGTCCACATTAAGAATGGGCACATTATGTGCAGCAGAGACACACTCAAATACTCTTTTAAAATACTTTTATGAAGTCAGAGTAACTCATGTTCCTTCTCTTTTCTTTTAATGTGTTAATAGGGACTTTAAAATGTATGTAACATTTGACAGTCCTAACAAGGTCAGCAAAGCTCACTTTCCAATCTTTTTGACTTTCTTTGTACTGTTAGGAATTTGCTTCCAAAGAATTTTGCATAGCTGTGATGGTCTCTCATTATAAGTCTTATGAATACATTATACCTTTCAGAGCTGTAATTAATCTTTTAATCATCTGGTACTCTTGGCTGCAGAAAAACTGGTCAATTAATGAAGTCAAATATTTAATGTTGTATGTGCCTGCTAGTCATTTTTTCTTTCAGGGAGCCCAAGTCAGCTAAAATGGGCCAACCCCGGGTGTAGTACAGGCATAGCCTGAGACAGAAAATCTGTGACTCAAATACTTCGTTTGCCTTGATAAATGACACACATATCCATCTCTATTGAATACACTTGGGTAACAGCTATTCAGAAAGAACCCTGAATAACTCCTTTAAAATTGCAGCAAGAGGATATCATAGATCAAATGTGTGGTTTCTCTCAATTCGCACCTTTCTCTTATTAGCACCTATGCAGGCACCTCAGTAAAAATGATCACATTATCACAGATGCAGTGCTCACAAAATTCTCTTTCACCTTTGCAGAATATTTTTATTTTAGATGTCTCAGTACAGAGCTATGTGCTTAGCTTCAAGCATTGATTTGAAATACTCGTTCCGTAGGCTTTATATAGACATAGCTTTTCAAAAGGTAAGAAAAAACTTAGCCTGACTTATTTCAAAGAGAAGATTAATAATGAATAATAATAATGAAAAAAACTTTATGAAAGAAAGTTGTTACACGGAAAATGCATTGAGAGTTTCAGGGAATGTGACAGAAGAAAATTATAAAAAAGGAAATAAAACACATTTATAACTTAGAGAACATTCTCATAGAGCTCATTCAGACCTCAAAGAGACTCAGGGGGTATCACAATATCTACATGTGTGGCCTAGAGAAGATACATATTTGGCTTTCCTTACTGAAAGCTTCATATTTACTTTGGATTTTTATGTCCGGAACAGGCATAAGGATCTTGTGCAAAATGAGATTTTTGCGCACAAAAAAAAGGTCCACACTGCTTTTTGCGCAAAAACCCCTTGCGCAAAAAGAAATGGCAGAAAATATGCTAATGAGATTGCGACTCATGCTAATGAGTCCCTCATTAGCATATTTTCTGCTGAAAAAACTGGCAGTGAAGACGTAACCTTTGCATCTCTGGAATACTGTAGGCCACATTTAGATTTAATTAAATATGTGCACACCTAATGACTTTACCTAGGATCAGATCCTGCAAAGGAAAGTGCTAATCCAGACCACCACTCTAGTTGATCTCATGTCAACTTAAGTGGAAATGTTCAAGAATCCACACCAGAGGATTCCCAATGCATCATACGTATTTCATATGGGCAAGATCATTACCTTTGCACATCTGTTTTGCATAGCTCCATAAATTGCCCTAATAGGGCAACTGAGGATTCTTCTTGCATGGCCAGCTCTGCACATCCTGCATCTATCATAACACAGGGGACTTTGCTGGGTATGAAATTTTGCTTTTCTTGCTATTGTGGCTCCCATGGGGTGATGAAACTTAGAGCAGACCTAAGGCTCCTTTAATTTACAAGTAGCCCAGATCTAGAAAGGGTTTTTTAAAGATGTTTAGCTACAGTTTCCCACTCCCAACACCAAGTATATCTTAGTCGGACTCATTTATTTGGACTTACAGTGTAAGGGTGTATTTAGATTACAGAGCTTTTCCAGGATAGAGGTATCCCAGAAAAGCTCTGCCACATCCAAGGAACGCGTCCGCATTTCCAAAAAAAATGTCGGAGAAGCGGACGCATTTTGTCGGCATCTCTGTAAATATTGTTTTACAAGGAAGAAGGGATGTTCCAAAAGAAGGGGTTTTTTTTACATTTGGCCCCATGTAGATGGGCCAAATGTTGGAAAAGCCTCTTTCAGAAGAAAAGCGGAAAAAGATACGCAAATTTCAGTTCGCAATTTGCGTATCTTTTTCCGACTTTTCTTTGTAGTGTAGGCATAGCCTAACTGAGAGCAGAGTCTGACTCTATATGATGCTTCATCTATTCTTAGAACTAAGCGTGATTCCCTCCTTGCAGACACATACCACTGCCAGCTTTCAGCAATCTAGAGTGCTAAAAAGAGGACTGTAGTCACAGTAGCATGGATTGCAGTGAGCAGCAGCAAAGGCAAAGCTAAGCTGAATACCTAGCGACAAGGTCCAGGCTTGTTTGTGCTTGGCACTGCTAGCCCATGATAATGATTACCTCTGCCCATGCTACCACAGCCACACTTCTATTTATATTCATGCTAGCTCAGTGAGAGCAGGAATGGGTATGTGTATGTAACTTGGGAATTACACTTCCAGATCCAAGTTAGACAGACCCTGAGTCTACAATTTGAAGTCAACTCACTCCATCCTGACCTGCTTCCATATAGAAGTAATTTACTCATCCTTTGGCCTGCATATGCTCTCTTGGACAATTATATGTGTGTGTGTTTTAATTTCAGAGACTTGAGTTTAGCAATTAATAGCTGATATCCAAAGTATTGGCAAATTATTGAAAATCAACAACATGTTCATATCTGTTCTAAACATTTCACATGCCAAGAAGCCATACTGGAAAGGAAAGTGTTCTCCTATATCGAAGTGTGAAACAGCCTGGCAGGCCCACCGACGTGGGCGGGGGGAGAGGGAGTGGGGGAAGAGCAGTTGCCCCAGGACCTGGTGATTCAAAGGAACCCACAACTCTGAGCCACTGCCACTGCTACTGTGGCAGCAGCAGCGACCAGCGCTCCTGGCTTATTAAATCACTGTGCAAGGTGCCACACCACATGCTCCAGACAGCACTGAGGGCTTCCAGGGGGACATGGAACACCACACTCCCAGTGGCATAGAGGGCTTGCTGCCCCAGTCCCGCTCCTTCCAGGAGCATGGATTGAAACCCTTCCCCCGACTTTGCCCAAATGCCAGCAGAGAATGTCAGCTCCTCTGCAGCATTATAACTGGGAAAATTTATGCTTTTCAAGAAATGCACGGACATAACTAAGGGCAAAATGTTGCCTCGTGACATCTTAGCTTTTCTTTTGTTATTATAAACTGGATATGGCATAAAATGTCGATAAATGAAAGAAAAAAATACATTTTAATCACTCATTCTCTCTATTGTTGAAGTGAAGAGAGGCTGTTAGTACAAACATTTTGGAAATGAGAATAAAAATATTAATAAAAACTAATAAGAAAGGTTGAAGTCTTCGGGGATTTTATTTTATTTTAGTCACGTCTCTGATTTTTTTCACTCAATAGGGCAGGTCTGCCTTCCAGGGGAGCTTGACGGCTTGCAGAATAATTAGAGAATAGTTTCCCAAGGTAGTAAGCACAGTATACTTACATCACGTCCATTTGTTCTTTAAAACAATGCAATACATTCTGTATATTTTCTGACCTCCGCAACTGCACCAACCCTGAAATAACCATGTTTGATGCAACAAAGCTTTTGATATTTGCTCAGAAATTTGGCTTAGTCTGAAAGGGTTACATGAACAATATTGAAAAACCATAAAATCAATAAATGTGTATGGCAGAAAAGGACTGTGTCTTGGCACTCGTGCAAAAAGACATAGCATAGAGCAGAATGGATTGATTTAAATCAAAGACATTTAAAATACCAATTTTAATCATGAGTTAAATCAGCAAGCAGGAAATCTTGATTTAAATCACAGTTTTTAACCATGTTTTGCACTTGTACTTTTAGATATTTTCCTAAAGAATGGTTGATTCTCATTAGCTGATACCTATTAAAACATGTTGATTTACAAGTAAATATAGACAAACTTTGCACTAAGGTTTTGCTTCTTTTTGCTTACTCAGAGTACACACTGTATCTATACATATTTATTTAAGCAACTGTATAAACTTATCTTACATTTATTCAGATTCCTAATTTTTACATTTTTCATTATGCTAAAAATGATGAATGGTGCATTTATTTACTCAATTAATTTTAACTTGTGATTTGTGTCAAGCTTCATTTGCATAGAAATGCAAAATCAGTTGAAATGCAAAAGGGAAAATCACATTTTTAAATTCAGTATAATTACCTTATGTTCCAAACCCAAGAAAAAGAGTTTATAAAATAGTTTATCACAAGACATTTTTCACTTATTAAACAAAGGAAGTATTATGTGAACTTATTGAATTGAACTGACAGTTCCAATGTCACCATGTCCTTAAAGATTTTACAACTCTCACATATAATATTCTCTAACATGTGACAGCAGCAGCTCCCAGCAGAGGACAGAGTAGCAAGTCTTTCCTAGCTAGTAGGGAGGGGATATGTCCCTCCAATCTGGGAGAGACTCGCTTCTCTGTCCTCAGCAAGGAGCTGCTGCCGTCACTGAGGAAGAAGTGCCCCCCGCCAAGCCAGGAGGCTCTGTGCATGGCAGCCTGGAGCCCCGGGTAAGGCTTATTAAGCAGCAGGGAGTCATGCTGCCACACAGCTTAGAGGGAACCTTGTTCAAAAGCATTCTCAGAATGAACAAAACTGACAGTAACTAACTGTAATAAAAGACTAAGGGTACAATTCATGAATACCACAGTAATTAACAAGACTAACATTTTATTTTTTTACCTCCTATTATATCATAGATATAATGTACCAAAGATGGCACATCTAACAGTTGCACCTGAAAATTGCTACAGTAAGCTTAAAATAGCATTCAGATGCTCAAATCAGAAAACATAATTTAAAGCAGAAAAGTGCTATGTTTGGGGAAAGAATCTATATATATATTCTAATATAATCTGTCTCTTGTGCCCAACAGATCTCATTTCTGGTGAAACTGGATATAGTGAACCTCCATTTTCTGCATACAGTGAAATCAGATTTTTTCTGTACATGATGGACGGTGGGTAGAAGAGGAAGAGGAAGGCATTGCCTTCCCAATATACCAGGCATGGTCCCACCTACTCTGCCTCCAGAATGCCCTGTGCTTCAGCATGGCTTCTTGGCTGCCCTCAGGCTTCAGTCACACTGAGTTTGCAGACACTGAGCAGGTGTGCCCTGCCTGTACTGCAGGGCAGGAGACTAGGGATGTTCACCCTCTCCTTGCCCCAAGGTCAGGGAAGCTGGGGCTATGTGCTGCTCACCCTCCCCGTACTCTGGGCCTGAGGAGGCGTATGCAGGGGGCTGGGAGATGACTTGCAGGGGGGCATGAGACCTGTCCTGTTGGGTGGTGAGGCCTTAGGCAGAAAGGGCAGAACTGGGGACTTGCCGTCCATGCTGTGCACTGAAATGTTCATAGAATCATAGAATCCTAGGGTTGGAAGAGACCTCAGTAGGTCATCGAGTCCAGCCCCCTACCCAAGGCAGGCAAATGTCATTGAGGAGCCTTGGGCCATTATCTTTGAAAAGTCATGGAGACTGGGAGAGATCCCTGATGATTGGAAAAAGGCAAATGTAGTGCCCATCTTCAAAAAAGGGAAGAAGGACGATCCAGGAACTATAGGCTGGTCAGTCTTACCTCGGTTCCTGGAAAAATCATGGAAGGGATCCTTAAGGAATCCATTTTGAGGCACTTGGAAGAGAGGAAAGAGATTAGGAATAGTCAACATGGAGTCACAAAGGGCAAGTCGTGCCTGACCAATCTGATTAGCTTCTATGATGAGGTAGCTAGCTCTGTGGACATGGGAAAGTCAGTGGATGTGATATACCTTGACTTTAGCAAGGCTTTTTATACAGTCTCCCACAATATACCTGCCAGCAAGTTAAGGGAATATGGATTGGATAAATGGACGGT
Organism: Rafetus swinhoei; assembly: GCA_019425775.1. Lineage (NCBI taxonomy): Eukaryota > Metazoa > Chordata > Testudines > Trionychidae > Rafetus > Rafetus swinhoei. The sequence continues at coordinate 129,472,011 of CM033424.1, forward strand.
AAGATGGATAGAAAGCTGGCTAGAAGTCCGGGCCCAGCGGGTAGTGATCAATGGCTCGATGTCAGGATGGCAGTCGGTTTCTAGCGGAGTGCCCCAAGGTTCGGTTCTAGGACCGGTTTTGTTCAATATCTTTATTAATGACCTGGATGAGGGGGGATGGATTGCACCCTAAGCCAGTTTGCAGATGACACTAAGCTAGGGGGGAGAGGTAGATACGCTTGAGGGTAGAGATAGGCTCCAGAGTGACTTAGACAAATTTGAGGATTAGGCCACAAGAAATCTGATGAGGTTCAACAAGGCCAAGTGCAGAGTCCTGCACTTGGGACGGAAGAATCCCAAGCATTGTTACAAGCTGGGGACCAACCAGCTAAGTAGTAGTTCTGCAGAAAAGGACCTGGGGGTTACAGTGGATGAGAAGCTGGATATGAGTCAACAGTGTGCCCTTGTAGCCAAGGCGGCTAGTGGCATACTAGGTTGCATTAAGAGGAGCATTGCCAGCAGATCCAGAGATGTCATTATTTCCCTTTATTTGGCTCTGGTGAGGCCACATCTGGAGTATTGTGTCCAGTTCTGGGCCCCCCACTACAAAAAGGACGTGGACGCATTGGAGAGGGTCCAGCGGAGGGCAACCAAAATGATTAGGGGGCTGGAGCATATGACTTATGAGAAGAGGCTGAGGGAGTTGGGTCTGTTTAGTCTGCAGAAGCCAAGAGTGAGGGGGAATTTGATAGCAGCCTTCAACTTCCTGAAGGGAGGTTCTAAAGAGGATGGAGAAAGGCTGTTCTCAGTGGTGACAGATGGCAGAAGAAGGAGCAATGGTCTCAAGTTGCGGTGGGAGAGGTCCAGGTTGGATATTAGGAAAAACTATTTCACCAGGAGAGTGGTGAAGCACTGGAATGGGTTACCTAGGGAAGTAGTGGAGTCTCCATCCCTAGAGGTGTTCAAGTCTCGGCTTGACAAAGCCCTGGCTGGGTTGATTTATTTGGGATTGGTCCTGCCTAGAGCAGGGGGCTGGACTTGATGACCTTCTGAGGTCATTTCCAGCTCTGTGATTCTATGATTCTATGACTAATCCCAAGTAAATCAACTCAGCCAGGGCTTTGTCAAGCTAGGATTTAAAAACCTCTAGGGATGGAGATTCCACCACCTCCCGAGGTAACCCATTCCAGGGCTTCACCACCCTCCTAGCGAAATAGTTTTTCCTAATGTCCAACCTAGACCATGCCCACTGTAACTTGACACCATTGCTCCTTGTTCTGCCATCCATCACTACTGAGAACAGCCTCTCTCCATCCTCTTTGGAACCTCCCTTCAGGAAGTTGAAGGCTGCTATCAAATCCCCCCTCACTCTTCTCTTCTGTAGACTAAACAAATCCAAATCCCTCAGCCTCTCCTCATAGGTCATGAGCTCCAGCCCCCTAATCATTTTGGTTGCCCTCCACTGGCCCCTTTCCAATGTGTCCACATCCTTTCTATAGTGGAGGGGCTTGGGATTCTTCCATCATTGTTGTCCTTGTTGAACCTCATCAGATTTCTTTTGGCCCAATCCTCCAATTTGTCTAGGTCACTCTGGACCCTATCCTTGTCCTCCAGTGTATCTACCTCTCCCCCTAGCTGAGTGTTGTCTGCAAACTTGCTGAGGGTTCAACCCATCCCCTCACCCAGGTCATTAACAAAGATGTTGAACAGAACCGATCCCGTGTAGACAGCAATAAATTATGAAATAAGCTATTTTGAAATACACTCAAAAGAAGCTATGCAATTTTGTAGTTCCGATTGTGTAGCTTATTTCGAGCTAAGGGTGCTGTGTAGATGCATCCTTAGGCTATGTCTAAACTGCACACTTATTTTTAAATAAGCTATTTTGAAATTAGCATCCACATTGATTGGAGTCTGAAACTCATTTAAAGCCCACCGGAAGCACTTTAGGCAGGGTATCAGGACAGACCTTATTTCCTGGAGCTGCTGCCTGAGGCTATCTGAGGCTCGTGTTTAAAAGCACCCCCCTGTACAGTCATGTCTCAGGCTCCTCTCTTTTGCCTACCTCCTTGAGGGTTAGTAAACTCATCTCACTGCCTGCTCTAGTTGCCCTTGGAGACACCACAGCACTCCAGCCATGGAGCTGGACCTGCTGCAAAGCAATCACCAGCTCTTAGACCTCATGCTGAACGTCCTGGTGCAGTTACCATAGGTTTCCCTCATGGCACTGAAGGAACAAGGCTCCCAGCTCATAGTGGGGCACCTCCTCTTCTCTCTCCGGGCACTGCTCATGCAGCATGAGCCCTCCTGTCCTCCCCTGCACCATCGCTTCTGGCAATGGGACACCAGTTCTGACTAGTAGAGCCACATCATCATGGAGCAGTGGGATGACCAACAGCGGCTCCAGAACTTCTGCATGTGAAAGGACACCTTGCTGGAGCTGTGCGAGTGGCTTGCTCCTGCCCTCAGGTGATGGGACATCCTCCTGCAACTTGTCATCCCCTTCCAGAAGTGAGTTGCCATTGCACTGTGGAAGCTTGGCACGCTGGACAGCTACTGCTCTGTGGGGAACCAGTTCAGCGTAGGGAGGCTGACCACTGGGGCCGTGGTTATGCAGGTATGGCTCTTGCATGCTATTGTCCCAGGAGAATGGTGAACAGCTGGAATCGGGTTCCCTAGGGAAGGGCGGAGGGGGGAGTAATGGCAATTCCCTCCCTGAAAGGTTTTTTCAGTCCCCCCTTCACAAAGCCCTGCCAGGATATGGGATAAGTTGGGGTTGCTCCTGGTGTGTGTGTGGGAAGGGGGGTTGGGCTCATGGAACTCCCAAAGGCCCTGGCAACCCTGTGATTCCTTCTAATTCTGCTTCTGCAGCTAATGAGGGCCATCAACACCAGGGTCATCATCCTGGGTGATATGGACCCCATCATCGTCAGTTTTGCCACCATGGGCTTCCGCAACTGTGGAGGGTGGGCATTGATGTCTCCCATATCCCCATCCTGGCCCCTGTCCACCAGGCATCAGATTATATCAACTACAAGGCATGCTTTTCTGTGGTCCTCCACGGCCTCAGGGACCAGCGAGGCTGGTTCACCAACATTAACGTTGAGTGGTCAGGGAAGGTGCATGACACCCACATCTTCAGGAACTCCAGCCTCTTCCAGAAACTGCATGCCAGCACTTTTTTCCCTGACTGCACCATCAGAGTCAGGGACATGGACATGCCCATGTGTATCATGGGGGTGCTGCCTACCCTTTGCTGCTGTGGCTAATGAAGCCCGACACTGGACACCTGGACCCCACCAAGGCATGTTTTAACAAGAGGCTCAGCAGGGCCAGCATTGTGCTGAAGGGCACCTTCAGTCATTTGAAAGGGAGGTTCCACTGCCTCCTCACTCTCACTTGCCTGGAACTTGGTGAGCAGAACATCCCCTGAGTGGTGGCGGCCTGCTGTGTCCTCCACAATATCTGTGAAAATAAGGGGGGACATGTTCCTGCCAAGGCAGAGGCCAAGCAGTTGACTAGGGCCTTTTAACAGCCAGGCATGGCTGCCATCCATCAAGCCTATCAGGGACTGTGCACATCCAGGAGGCCCTGAAGGATAGTTTCAGATAAGGACACCAGTGAGACTCTCCCCTGGGCCTCTCCACAAGGGGCCTGTGCATTTCCCCTCTGTGCCTTTCCTCCCCCACCCTTCCCTTCCCCTACTCTTCTTCCTCCCCCTCCCCTGTTGATAGAATCGAAAAATCATAGAACACTAGAACTGGAAGGGACCTCAAGAGGTCATTGAGTTCAGTCCCCTGCCCTCACGGCAGGACCCAGTACTGGCTAGACCATCTCTGACAGATGTCTATCTAACCTGTTCTTAAATATCTCCAGAGATGGAGATTCCACAACCTCCCTAGGCAACTTATTCCAATATTTAACCACCCTGACAGTTAGAAAGTTTTTCCTAATGTCCAAACTAAACCTCCCTTGCTGCAGTTTAAGCCCATTGATAAAATAAACAAGACTTTTTGTTTTGAACCGATAAACTATTTTTTCCTTTAATTGGGGTAAATATAACTGGGGAGGGACTGGGGAAAGAACCGGATAGGGGGAAGAAGGGGGATGGAAGGTGGAGGAAGGTGGAGAAGAGGCTCAGGGATGTGGCTGAGTACGGTGCCTGCCTCGGGGGGTCCCACCGCCTCATGTTTTGGGCCCTGGGCAGCCACGGGGGTAGTAGCCGGGGGAGAAGCCAGAGACACAGGGGATGGGGTGGGAGCCAGAGCTGGGTGGCAGCAGGAGAGGCAGCAAGTGGTCGACAGTGGCAGTGTAAGCTGCACACATAGTCTGAGCCTGCTGCAACAGATCCTGACAGGTTTTGTGGTGCAGCTCTAGATCAGCCTTCAGACCACTGTCCTGCCATTCCAGAGCAATGTGGCAGGCAATATGCTCCTGCTGCAGATCTTCCTGGGGTTGCCTTTGCCTGCAGATCTCACAGGGTCAGGAGGCTGGTGTGGGAGTTGCGTCTCATGCCACACTCACAGCTGGTCCAGCTGTGAAGAAAAGTGAGAAGGGCAGCCATCCCAGGAGACAGGGTGCATGAAGCCCAGCCCTCAGCTCTGAGTCGACAGAGAAAGGTCTTGGGTCAGACAATGGTGACGTGCTTCGAGCAAGGCCGTCTGTGGCCTAGACAGTGGGCCCTTTCCTGCAGGGGCACAGATGTCCCAGGGGAGAACCTCACTACCCCTTCACATCAGGGACAAGTGTGCAGGGGAAAGTGCCGGTCAGACCAGGAGCTTGCAGGTGGGAGAGGGGGCAATGGGCTGGCTCAGCTTCCCTCCATTCCATGCACACACCGGTTCTGGTAGTGGTGGCATCCTACAGGCAGAGGACTTGTACCCCTGCCGGCTAAAGTGGGGGAGTTTGTTGGGGGAGGTGTGGGTGGGTGGCAAACAGCACTTGCCAGGTAGGGTGCTGCTGGGATCCCCTCCACTTCCTCCTCCTCACCCTCCCAAAAGGCTCCCCTGACAGGTGCAGTGTCCTCCACTTCACCGCACTGGTCTGGGAACGCATTCTGCCCTGAGAGTGTGTGCATGCCTATGTACCATGTGCAGCACTGCTGTGTGTGTGTCTGTGACCCTCTCCTCCCTAATGGTGACTAGTGGTGGGATGGCGTCCCACCACGGGGTCGGGAGGAAGGTAGGCCTCTCCAGAAACCCTGTGAGCAGGAACTCAAGGTTCCTGTGTGGCAGCCTCAATGCGGCTGTTGGCTCCGGACTGTTGCTCCATGTGCACAGGCTGCTGTGTGATCCCCAGGCCAAAAAGGTCGAGTGAAGAGCCCCTCACCACCCATCGCCTCCCCCCCGCCTTGTGTGTCCAGGGTGTGACGGACTGGGCCAGGTCTGGGCACAGCTGAGGGCGTCCGCTCAGGGTGAATTGCTCAAAAACCAGGGCTCCTTACAGCCCCAGACTGGAGACCATTCCCAAACAGGTCATAAACCAGTCACATCGAGCACTTTGTCTGCCAATCCGACCAGCAGGAAGCCTCACGAGTAAAACCCCTCAGACACCTCAGCTCTCCCTGTGCCACAATCAGCCCCGGGCCTTACACACAAGTGAGGGATTATAGAACCCAATCTCACCTACCCCGAACGGGTCTTTCCGGTCCCAAACAACCAGCCACAGATCCCCGATCAGTTTACACTTTGGATCTTACCCACAAGATCACACTGAGCCAATCCTTTAGAATCTAAAATCTAAAGGTTTATTAAAAAAAGAAAGAAAAGCATGAGAGTAAGATTGTTAAGGATAATACATTACATGCATCGAATCACCAAGTTCTCGATGCAGCCTCTTAGCAGAGATGTTATAAACTGCTATCTTAAAAGTCTCTGGTGTACATCCTCGGTCAGGATGGGCCGACGATTCTTCCTGGCTCATTGTTCCTCACAAGGCTGCATCTGGAATTAGTAGCAGAATTGAAGGCAAGATGGAGTCTGCCTCATGGCATTTTTATATCCATCCCTGGTATCTTCCAGGCTGGAGCAGGTCACATGGCCCACCTATCCCTGTGTCCCATGTCAGCAGTAATGATATTGGGCTGGTTTGCAGGTCCCAGACACATTCCTCAGGTGTGTATTGACGTCTCTGAAAGACTTGTCCCTGGAGCCTTGCTAATTAGCATAGTCACTGACTGAAAATTCCTGGCCCATTGCTCTGTCTCAGGCAGAGAACATTCCCAGAATAAGCAGAGTCCATATTCATAACTCTACATACAGCTATCACACAAGTACATGAATAGCATATACAGAATCAGTAGAACATAAGCTTTCATTCAACACCTCACATGGCCCCCTTTGTACAGACTTTCGGGCAAGCACCCCCTCCCCAGGGGTGCAATAGTGACCTTTTTGATCCCCTTAAAATCCAGTAACGTGACACAGGGAAAGTAATGCAACTCACCTGATAGGCTTTCCCTGGGCTTGTCTGAGCCCTGGGTGACATCCTGGGAGGGCGGTACCGGCTCCATGGACAGGCAGACCTACTGGCTGATGGGCACAGTGTCCGTGTTGGCCACCTCCTCCTTGTCATCAACCTCATCATTTTCCTCCACGCCCTTGGGAAGCTGACAACAGGAGTGTCCAGACTGGAGTTGATGACGATAGGAGGGGAGCAGTGTTACCTCTAAGATTTTCCATTCATGAGTGGAGTGAGTTTTTTTCTTGTGCACCAATATTGAGGTCATGTGTGCTTGTTTGGATGTGTGCCACTGATGTCCCCCCCCCCCCAGTTACTAACAAATATATAACACACACACACACATATATATTAAATGTTATGGAAGAAAGAATACTAAAAGAGCCCTTTCCTAGTCAGAAAGAATAAAAAGAGCTGTTAAATCAGCACTTTCATGCACGCATCCTTATTGTTATGGCTAACCCTAAATACCAATGTACTTATTGACCACCCCCCCTGCACTATGTGATGTGTCACCACACACAAGACGGAAGGCCTTACAGTCACTCTGAAGGAAACGGGTGCTTCCCAACAAATGAGCCTTTAAATAATGAATTGTGATAACTGCAGTGGGTACAAAAACATTCCAATTTAAATTGTTTAATTATAAAAAATTTAGTTAAGATCAGATACCTGAAACATGGAATGAAAAGACGGAACTAAACATTGCTAAATACAGAAGTTATCAAAGCCCAGGCCAAAAGAGATCTCACCTGGAAAAACAAACAATCTTGGTCAAAGCTTAAATATAAAAACGAATGTCAGTTTTAGAAATGTAAGCAACTTAAATGAGTCATTTGCTCATAACTTGCAATTTGCACACACACACACAAAACGCTTTGAAAGTCTAAAATAATTTAAAAAACAAAAGTTCAAAAATGCAGCTAGTAAAAGGTAAGCCAAGAAAGTTTAAAATATTTAGTCTCTCATAATAACCATAGCAAGGGACCTCAAATTTTCAAAAATACTTAAAAAAAAAATAATATATATATATATATATATATATATATATATGAAATAATTCAGCTTTTTAAAAATGCCACTAAAAGCCATTCAAATATTTTGCTCAAGGTTGCAAAACTGACTCTTTATCCAGCAGCAAGCATCTATGGATAGCTTTAATTTTGTTAGTTAGCTTTTCAAGTGGCCTGATGCTTTCACAAAGTTTAACTTTTTTTCCCTTAATGATTAATATTAAACATAAAATAGGTGAAAATAAAAATAAAAACCCTAACTCCCTTTATCAGAAATAAAGTAACTAAAACAATAAAAATTATTATTAAAATAAAAATTTAAAAATATTATAGGCTTTCCTATAAAATACACAAAATAATAATTCTTAAAATCTTTCAAAAGCTCAAAAAACACCATCATCTGGGTGGTTTAAAAACTAAAACTAAATTAGCGTGCGTGCACACACACACACACTCACACACAATAAAGACCAACTATTAAACACCTATTCAATATAGAGATGTGAATGGTTGCTACTTACGCTCAACTGGAAGGCTGCTCAGGTTCTGTGGGGCCTGGCATGCCACAGGCAGGGATGCTCCAGCAGGATCAGCTCCCACCCCAGCCGGGATGATGCTGCCCACCATGTGGCTCTGGATCTGGTCCCAGCTGGGGCCACCGGAGGAGCAGCCGCTTGTGACACAGCTCAGGCTCCAGCCCCAGCCAGGGCTGCTGGAGGAGCAGCCACCCATGATGTAGCCTGCAGCTCCAGCCCCAGGGAAGGGCTGAAGCTAGGGCCAGGGCCATGTGGTGACTGCTATACTGCCTCTGGTGCGGAACAGCTGCAGCCACTGCGCAGCTCTTCTGAGGTGGTGGATGGGACGTAAATGTTTGGTGCTCACCCACCCAGGCATGCACCTTAGAGGGAACCCTGGAGAGGAGGTGACCTGCCCCCCGCCCAGGATGCCATGCAGCTGGGGAGGAGAAGCGGCAGGTCTGGTGTGCCACTCCTGATCAGGAACTTCTTTCTCTGGCCTTGGTTTAGGCCTGCCAGAGTTCTTTTATTTTCATTTGCAGCTAGTTCTGAGTGCAGCTGTGCCCCCTCTGGACTAGGCAGTTGGCCATTGAGCTGTAGACATCTGCATTTCACCATCTGGCATGGAGATGCTGGAATGTTCTCCCCAGATCTCAATGAGATCCAGGATCTCTGCGTCAATCCACGAGGGCACCCTCCTCTATCTCCCCCAAGGCAGGGGCTTGGGAGATGTCTGCCTGCTCCCTTGCAGCTGTGGGGGGCTCAGAAGGAGCATAGGGATCAGCCATGGCAGCAGCGAAAGCTGTCAGGGGTCTGCTGTGTGTCACGGTGCGAGCAGGGACTGCTTTGTGCCACAAGCCCTTTCCCCTGTGGCTGCACCTTTAAGGGCTGCAGGGGAAGGGAAACTATAGAGTTCTGATGAGTGTGGACAGAGTGACCAGCAGGCCAGCTGTGAGATTCCCTGGAGGCCCCTTATTTCAAAATAACTTCAGCTGTGCTGTCTACGTACACCCTCTTTCAAAATAACCATTGTGAAATAGGTGTTATTCCTTGTAAATGGGGGCTACACATATTGGAATAAGAAGCCCATTATTTAGAAAACTATTTTGAAATAACAGGCTTGCTGTGTCGATGCTCACTTTGTTATTTTGAAATAACATAACACTGCTGTGTAGACATGCCCTTAATGATTTCATCATTAATTCGATAAGGCTCATTGTCAAAGTTTTCATTCTGACTATGTTATTAGTTGGATACTATAATCTTCTACATATTCCTGGAGTTCTTAGATATCTTAATTTTTGGGAAAGGGAAATAGCAGCCACTTTCTGCTTTGTAATGTAGCAAAAGATTATAACTTCCCCAATGAGATCATTGTTGCATTCAGTTTGTCAGAATATTTAAAAGAAAGCTACTTTAAACAGAGTATATTCCTTCTAAAGCTCAAGCTCTATATGGTTGGTTAAATAGACTCACTGGTTTGTACATATTGATTTAAAGTAGGATCTTGAGACCTTTTTAGAAATCTTGTAATTAAAGCTTCCTGCTACTGCAAATATATTAATGTCATATAATCATTTTCTATTGTCCACTGTGAATTTCTATTCCTGGTAGTACAAGAAAACTCTCTAAGGGTATGTCTACACTACAACATTATTTTGAAATATCTAATTTTGAAATAGTTAATTCGAAATAGCTTATTTCGAAATAACGCGTCTACACACAAAATGCATTTAAAAATAGCATTTTTCTATTTCAAAATAATGCGCCCACACTGAGTGGACGTTGAATCGCATTTAAGGCTGGTTGGAACCAGTTCCAGCAGGGCATCAGGTCATAAGTTACCTTGTGGCTAGGGCAGACAGCAAGGCACCCTGGGAAGGGCTGGAGGTCCCCTCTTTCGGAATAAGCATCTACACAGCATTTATTTCAAAATAGCAATTTCAAAATTGGCACTATTCCTTGTGGAATGATGTTTACCAATTTCGAAATAAGCCCTCCGCTATTTCAAATTAATTTTGAAATAACGGAATGGCTGTGTAGATGCTAGGAAAGTTATTTCGAAATAACTGCTGTTATTTTGAAATAACTTTGCTATATAGACATACCCTTACATACTTGGTGTTAGTATATACAGCATGTTACAAACTGCAGTAGAATAGCTGGAACTTTTCTTATGTCTGGAACATTTTTGTTTTTGCATAAGGAGGCAGGAAAGTGTTAACGTGAAAATGATTTACATAATGCATGTATAATTTCCCTAAATTTCCCATAGAGTAGCTGACTATTGGGTAATATGATCACTAACTGTCTTACTAAATTACTCTAGCTAAAGCTTTTACCATTTAATACGTAAAGGCTGAGAAGGCATAAAGCTATTATAATATTTTTGCATTTTTAAAGTTACTTCTTCCCCAGGTTACTTCCTTTGGCGGTACAACACCCAGCCAATCCTACAACCATTTTATTACACTCACATTTTATTTTCATTAAAAAAAAAACACTCAAGTTCTTGTGCAACATTCAGGTATAATTCTGGAATCAGAATGTGGGTCCTTGGATTGTGTCTCCAGATACAAATGTAGCATCTTCATTTTTTTTTTCATTATTCTGCTCTTGCACTAATTTCACTATCAAAGTACTCCTGAATGGCACTAAACTGAACTTTTCTATGGCAAGTATTCTTCTCAGCATGGTGTTTAGTAAAGCACTAGTTTAGGACTATCCATTATACATTTTCTTTTCAACTAGCAGCACAACCTAACTCAGTGAAGATGAACTTGATACAAATATCGAATCATAGAATCCTAGGTCTGGAAGAGATTTCAGGAGGTCATCGAGTCCAGCCCCCTGCCCAAAGCAGGACCAATCCCAACTAAAACAAACCCAGCCAGGGCTTTGCCAAGCTGAGACTTTAAAACCTCTAGGGATGGAGATTCCACCACCTCCCTAGGTAACCCATTCCAGTGCTTCACCACCCTCCTAGTGAAATAGTTTTTCCTAATATCCAACCTAGACCTCCCCCACTGTAACTTGAATGGAGCAGAAGTGCGTGGCCATTGCCCCGTGAAAGCTCCCCACGCCAGACAGCTATCGCTCCATCAGGAACCAGTTCAGTGTGAGGAAATTAATGGTTGGGGCCATGCTCGTGGAAGTAGTCAAGGCCATCAGCCAGGTGCTGCTACAGAAGGTTATTGCTCTGGGAATGTGGACAGCATTGATGATGGCTTTGCCGCCATGGGCTTCCCCAGCTGTGAGGGGGGAGGGGCATAGATGGCACACACATCGCCATCCTGACCCCTGTGTCTCGGACTTGATTAACAGGAAGGGGTACTTCTCCATGGTGCTACAGGCCCTCATGAATCACAGGGGATGCTGCAGCAACATCAATGGCAGCTGTTTGGGGAAGGCACATAATGCCCACATCTTCCAGATCTACTGCCTCTTCCAAAAGGTGCACACTGGCACTTTCCCCCCAACCGCACCATCACAGTCAGGGAGATGGACATGCCATAGAGACCTTGGGTGATGCAATCTAACTCTAGCTCTTCTGGCTCACAAAGCCCGATACAGGCAGCCTGGAGCCTATCCAGGAGCACTTCAACACCAGGCTGAGCAGGCAGAGCATGGTGGTGGAGTGTGTGTTTGGCCATTTAAGGGAAGGTTCAGGAGTCTCATTTGTCTGGACCTTAGCAAGCACAACATCCCCTTTGTAGTGGCAGCCTGCTGTGTGCTCCACAACCTGTGTGTGAGAGTAAGGGGGAGACTTTTCTGCCAGGGTGGGGGGCAGAGGCTGAATGGCTAGCGAGGGCATATCAGCAGCCAAATTCCAGTGCCATTATGGGCCTGAGCTCATGATAGGGACTGTGAGGGAGAGTTTTGCTGAAGGCCAGCTATGAGACTCTCCCCTGTGCTTCTCCACAAGGAGCCCCTGCATCCCCTCTGTGTGTCTTTCCTCCTCCACCCCTCCCTCCCCATCCCCTGCAGAGCATATAATAAGTCTTGCTTGTTGAAAAAAAAAAGGAGTGTTTATGGGGAGGGGCAATATTCAACTTGGGGGGGATTCAGGAAAGAACCTAGAATGGGAGAGGAGAGGGGAGCAGGTCTCAGGGATAGGGCAGATGTCATGGCAGTTGGGGGATGCATCAAGCCTGCAGCTGGCTCAGTTATGAAGAAAAGTTAAAAAGGCAGTCATCCCAGAAGACACTGTGTATGAAGCCTAGCCCTAATCTCTCATCCAACACCACAGGTCTCGGGTCAGATGATAGTGATGTGCTTCGAGCAAGACAATATGTTGCCTAGATAACAGGCACTTTTTTGCAGGGGCACAGATATAACAGGGGAGCATTGTTACACCCATGGCCTGGGTGCAAGCAGGCATGGGATTGTGCCGGCCAGGCCAGGAGCCTGCAAGTGGGAGGGCAAGATGAGGCTGCTTAGTTTCTTTCTGTGTCCTGCAGATGCCAGAGAGAGAACTTCTATCTCTGCCCACTGGAGGAGGGGTGGGGTGTTGAGGGGTGCATGTGAGCGGCAGATAACACTTGCCAGAGACAGTGCTACTGGTTTCCCCTCCTCTTCCTCCCCCGGCAGATTCCCATGCATGGCCTCAGTCTCCTCCACATCACTGCACTTGATCGGGAGCATATGGGGCATAACCCTATGCTAGTTGTTCTCAAACTTTTTGGCCCATGACCCATCCCGCTTAATCAATACCTTTCTGAAGACCACCTGCCAATCATGCAGGATGACAAAATGGGTGCAGGAAGGGTGGGGATACAGGGTCTGGCTGGGAGGTAGGGTGCAGTAGCAGTCTGTGAATGGAGGTGTGGACAGGGGGAAAGATACTGGAGAGGGGTTGAGGTGCAGGGTCTGGACATGAGAGGGATGGAGGGCACTTACCTGGCTCCATCCCTCTCACCACTCCCAGACACAGAACTTCCCCCTTCCCCCGCTGCTCTGATTGGACATGATTCTGGCCAATAGGAGCAGTAGGTAAAACCTCCAGCAAGCAGTTTCCTGTGCTGCCATTGCCCCCAACCAGGGTGGGGGGGAAGAGGCAGCTTAGAGCCACTTCCTTCCCCCACAATCCAGATCAGGCACACAAGTTTTGCCATCCTCTCCCCTGTAGTGGGAAGCTGGCACTGGCACTTCAACCTCATCGGGGGGCCTAGGACTGGAGCATCAGTGCAGGCTCTCTGCTGGGGGGTGTGTAAGTGCGGAGCCCCCAGCCCACCTGCAAGATGTTCACAAACTATGGACCACGCTTTGAGAACCACTGCCCTATGTGGCACTGCCATGTGGTTCCATAACACCAGACTCCTTATGGTGGCTTGTCATGGGAAGGTGTCCCACTACGGAGGTCAGCGTAAAGCAGGCCTCTCCAGGAACCTTTTGAGAAGGATTGAGAGGTTCCTGTGTGAGAGCATCATGGAGCTGAGTGCTCTGGACTGGTGCTCCACGTGCACAGACTGTTGTGCAACCTCCCAGACCAAGCAGGCTGAGAGAGGAGCACGCAGCCCCTTGCAGTCCATCACCTGCCACCACGTGTGTATAGGGAAAGTTATAGAACTCACCTGAAGAGCCTTACCCAGGTTCGTCCCAAGCTTGGGAGACATCCTGGGAGGGAAGGGACTGACTCCAGGGTGAGAAGCAGGTCCTGGCTGGTGGGCATAGTTGCCTGGCTGGCCACCTCCTCTTCCCCCTCCTCCTCACCCGCAACCCCATCCTCCTGGAGGCAGATGACGGGCATGTCCTGGATGGACTCCATGATGATGAGGGGGAAGGTGACTGGCCCCGCTCCCAGGATGACATCCAGCTGCTCAAAGAAGCGAGAGGAATGCAGTGCCATCCCAGAGCATCCACTCTGCTCCCTGGCCTTGTGGTAGGCCTGCCAGAGCTCCTTAACTTTCATCCAGACCAGGTCCAGGGTCCGGCTGTGGCCTTTGTTGGCCAGGCTGGAAGTGATGCAGCTGTAATCGTCCACATTTTGCTTTCTGGTGCAGAGATCCTGGAGGTTGGTTTCCTCTCCCAGACCTCAATGAAGTTCAGGATCTCTGCACCAGTCCAGGCTGGAGCTCTTCTGCCTCCCTGGCTAGTGGCAGCCAAGGCAGCAGCAGGAGTGCTGACAGCTGTGGGAGGCTGAGGCAACATTGAGGTCATTCATAACTCCTGAAATGCTGCTGTCTTGTGAGAGGCTGGCAAAGCTCACCACCTGCAGGAAGCCATTCTCCTGCAGCCTGGAATTTTAAGCTCCACTTGAGAAGGGGATCAGTGGAGATGCCAGGTGTGGCCAGAGCGGTTAGAAGTGCAGCTGTGAGAGGCCTCTGGAGGCCAATTATTTTGAATTAGCAGCAGCGGATCATCCACACTAATACTATCTGAAAATAACACTGTTGTTTAAGGTTTTTAGATACAGTCTAACACAGCTACCCCCTGAGACAAAATCTTAACTGAATTGTTGCTGCTGAGTTTCTACAAAGAAACCATACAACAATTTCACTTAGTTTTCAATAGGAGCATTTAATCTGCCCTGGTTTGTTTGAGAGACACATGAACTTCAAAAGGTCATTGTAGAGAATCTAGTTTTAAGCTTGTAATTGAACAAAGAGATATAGGAATTTCCTGAAATTTAATATGCTGTTGTGATCCTGTCTCACAGCTTGAATGTGTCTACTTAACTTCAGCCTCTACTTGGACAACTGTTGAAAATGCTTTGCTTGGTCAAGGCAGCTTATTAGTGGGATGGTTGGTCCTTTGGACAAATATAAGCATATATAACTCTTCTGCCAAGTGCCAATGGCAGCAACCAGGGTAGGGATAAATGTGATGAGGGGATTTATATTTGTATAAGTGTGATGGTTATTATCTATGTTCATTGTCAACCCATTTTTCCCTGATTTTTGTCCATTTTAATTTGTCACTATTTCACAGTGAGGCTGCAGAGGTCTCCTTAATTGGCTATGGGGATGGAATACAAAATCCTTGCCAGCACTAGGTGTATGGGAGACTGTGCTTACTGACCACTATTGATGGACATTTTTTTGTTTATTGATTTGTATGTATCAGGTGAAATTGATATTTATCAGAAACTAATTATTTAAATTGAATCTACCAAGCCTACACATCCCAGATGTAATGGCTTATAAGGGACTATTGAACAATAGGGCTACTCTAAAATATACACGTCCCAGCAGCTGGTGTAAAGGATAACTGTCCAAGCCAATTATATGACTCCTCTGTGCTACCAGAGCATCAAAAAGAGTATAGTGAAGTACAAGGATTAAGTACCAAGTCATCATTTTCACAGTTCAACTTTGAATCTCTGCCTTTGGACAGAGCATTGAAAGCTTAATTATAATGGTCAGGTATAGGGACTGTATTTAATATTACTAAAACTCTCCTGCTAGAAAATATACAATCATATATTCATTAATTAAGAAATCCTTAGCTTTCATAAAAATTTTCATGATGTGAAGGATTATTTTCTATTCAAACAGGCAAAATTTCATAGTGCAGTATGTCTTCCAGCTGTAACAATAAAGAATAATCAGAATGTAACATACTGTTGTTAGCAAAGAATTTGAGGCACATTCTAAATATTTGTTCAACAACTCACTGCACTTGACACAGAGATGTCCAAAATATTGCAAGAGAGATAATTGTGCAAAAGCTGTTATTTGTTTGATGCTTTTGTCTCTGCATATTCTCCATGCAAAGTTTAGTTTAGTACATTTTTTCATCTTAAGAAAATTACTACACCTTTATCCACTGGTCATTGTTGCTGGAATGTGGCAAAGATATTTGGAGACAGAGTGCTCAAAATCTCCAATTTCCTGGAATATGCAGAAAAAGCTATCATGATTTTAAATTCTATAATATTTTGTTTTTCACATAAATGTTTGTACTGATAACAATAAAGTATTTAGAGATAATCAAGATTAAATGCAAAAAATCATTAGCAAACACAAAATTGAACTATTTGTTATGAAATCAGAAAATGAACATGATGTGATAAAAGACATTTATTTTTGTAACAAGTTGTTTCCTGCATATGCAAGACTGTCAGTGCCTGTTTCTCCATGTATACTTGATGGTCTGTTTCAATGGAAGGAAGAATTCTGTGAGTAAAGCCCAACAAGGCTGACACAGCCACAGATCCTAAGTCTCCAGCCACAGGACAGTCTGTATGACAGATCTACCCCCAAAGTCTTGACCTGTGGAAAGCCTGGGGTCAACAATGCACATGGTGGCTTGCTATGGAGCCCAGCTGGAAGGAAACCAGTCAGAACTCAGTTGAAATTGATCCCTTACCTCCCCCCCGCCCAAAAAAAAACCTCAGCAGAATTTTTCTGACCTGCTGTCTTTCTCAGACTTTAATGCATGTTATCTGCTGAGTATACTACCTGTTGTCATCAAGAAAGGGCTTAGACTATACAGCTATGGTGAACTGTGAAGCCAATGACACATACAGAGATATAGGGCCTGATTCTCCACTCCACTCCATTGCATCAATATCACCACAATGGAAATTAGTTCAAGTATGTTGAAAAATATCCATATTATTTTCAGATGAAAAATTGGATTTTAATTATACACACACACATACAATACCCATAAAACTAAGTATTTCAACTGTGGTTGAAACTATGTTTTTTGGTGCTTTATTCCCCCCCATTCTCCTTTATAGGACTGGCTTCCTAGACAAACATCTATTTCCATAATGCACCACAGGCAGGGACTCCTATCAGCAAGTGGGGAAACCAGGCTGCACCATGGGAAATGTAGTACAACTAGGGAACCCAGTCCAAAGCACCGTGTCTGAATTGAAATTATTAGATCGTAACCAAAGATTTTCCCTGCCCTTCTTAGGATCCTAGAGCCTGGGCTCCAGCCTGAGCCCAGATGTCTACACAGCAATGAAAGCCCTCCAGCCCAAGCTCTGTGAGCCCACATCAACCGGCACAGGCCAGCTGCAGACTGTTGCTGTTGTGTAGACATACCCTCAAACTCACCAAAGTAAAGTTTGTGGTGCAGTAAGTAGTAGCATGGAAGGCTCCGTTTGTTTGCTATAGAAAGAGAAGAGGCAAATGATTGAGCTCAAGACTAAAAAGAAACAAAAAAAATAGGTTCTGCAATAATTATTGATTCATTATGACCTTTATCTAATAACTCAACTTTACTCAGTTCCTCATGACCCTTTTTTGGAAATCCTTCCCATAGGAAGGATAGTGAATCAACAGATCTGAGATAATGTTATCCATAAGACTTAAAGCTTTGCCTTTCACAAGGCAAGGTGAATGGTTTAAACAAGTCTGGCAGCTCTTCTAGAATGAAGAATAAAATGGGATGGGGCGTATGATTTTATATTGATTTTTATTTTTAAGATGGACACTTTTCTGTTGAAAAGCATTGGTATATTTCTGAAGTAAAAAGTAATTGCATAATTTCTGCAAATGCTAATATAATGGGTTGGAAGTACAGAGGATTAGTTTTTATATGGTGTAAATATTCATAAAAATACCTGCTTTTGTGGCAGTGTTTTGTATATTAAGCTGTGTGCCCAGTCTATCCCAAAATGATTGGTTTATGAATGTGTGCATACATGTTCTGCTGATCTGTAGTCTCATGATAGACTGGCTCAAGGCATGAACCAGAGCCAGCATTAAGGATGGGTAGACTATACAATTGACTAGGGCCCCATGTATTGTGCACAAGGGGGACACATATTCCTGTCTACGACCCTCAGTGGTATAGCACTGCCTCTGGCTGGAGCACCCGCCCTACTCCCACAGCTTAGTGAACCATACTCAGCACAGGCTACTCCATGATTTTGGGGTGAAGACTCCCTCATAGTCCTGGTCTCTATTATTGGGATAGGCTCCATGTTCACATGGGGAAAGGTTTTTTTGGCAGGGGAGAGAACCTGGGCCTGCCCACCACTCCAGGTTCAAACCCAAGGCCTCTAAAGTAGTAGCAGCAGCAGCAGCAGCAGCAGCAGCAGCAGCAGTCAAGATTATTTTTCCTTCTAACTCAGCAGTTTTTCCTCTGGACCACTTCCTTAAAAAACCCTTCTGAAGTGTTTCCTTCTCGTACCTGTTAACCAGCTCTTGGCTTACACACAGTTTCTTTCTCCATCCAGTCCATCACTCTTTATCTTCCCCCTCTCCTTACCTAGGGGAAGCCTTTTAAAGCAACTCCACTGGCTGTAAGTGGCTGCAGGAGTTGAGTAACTTGCCTGAGGGAGCAATCTAATTAATTAGCCCCAGGTGTTTTTCCTGCCTTCATTTTATTGGAGCAGGCTCTAGTAGTTTTTTTCTGGAAAGAGAAAGCCACTTATCCAGTGCTCTGTATAGCTGCCTTCTGCCTGAGCGTGGTAGGCTGTTGGTCTGGGTCTGTTACACATTCCCTGTCCCCGCATTCCTCCTCTCTTCTCTTCTCTTTTGGGAGGGGCGTGGGGGGCCTACTTCTGTTGTGGCAGGCAAGCTGGCAATCCTTGGCTGCACCCTTATTCTGAGCCAGGCCCCCCTCTTCTCTTCATTTGCTTTGTTTGCAGGCAGTTTCCTCCCCCTATCCCTTCACCTCAGCTGCCTGTAGGGTAGTGGTGGGTAGGGAGGCCTCTGCTGCCCTGACCCTGGGTGGGAGGGAGGACCCCCATTTTCCATCTTCTTTGGGGACTGCCTGGCCCTTTTCTTCACTGCTGCAGGCCTGGACTCCACTGTTCCTGTGGCTGTTGCTCCCTCTGGGGAAGAGGAGGTAAGGGGGCTGCCTTAGAGAAGAAGCTCTTGGGGTTTTTCCTTCCCCTCCACAGTTTGCTCTGTGTGTGTGTGTGTGTGTGTGTGTGTGTGTCAGGGGAGAGAGTTTGTAAGGGACCCTCCTTCCATCTGGGTCCCTAGGTGGTGGCTGGTGCAGCTCTTGTGGGGTGCTGAGGGTGGGGGGTAGTTCACTCTGCCTGTCTCCCCGGCACCGGCATTTCTGCTATTGCCACCACCATTGCTGCTCCCTTCCCAGCCTCAGTTGCTGCAGGGGCCTTTTTCCATTCTTGGCCCCACTGCTGGGTCCTGCAGCAGGTGCTGTGGGCCTGCTACTCAGGTGCCCATGGGCACACTTGTTCTCATCCTCCCTCCCCCCCCCCCCGCAGTGTCTAGCTGCCCCCCTACTTTTCCTGAGCAAGCACTTCCTCACTACCTGCCCTCCCTCTCCACTACATCTCCCCCTTCTTGTGTGCCCATGTCCCTCCTTTTGTTTGATGTCTGAGCCTCCCCTTCCTTTCTTAGTTACTACCCTCCCTATACACACAGTCTCACTTACTCCCAATGTTCTTTAAATAATCTACCCCCTCATCTCCCCAGTGCAACTGGAGGACTGGTCAAACCATCCTGTGCTGGGAGTTGTACCCCTATTCCTCCTCTTTCTCCTACCTGTATTGCTGCCCTCCCACCCAGCTTCCAGCCTAGGGGAGGGTGAGGGGAATGATGAATCTTCTTCTTCCCCTCCCTTCCTCCCTTTTTCCCTCCCCTGGCACTATTATCCTCTCCCAATTGTTTGTTCTTGTCTTCCCTACCCACCTATGACTACAATGGAGAGGCTGTCTTGTGACGCCCCTGCTGTCCCTTCCCACTCCCATCCTACCATCTACCTCTGCCAATGCCAACCCCTCTGAGGCTGACAGGCTACCTGCTCATACAGTGGATATGGTGGACATGAATAGGGAAGCCAGGACCCCAACCGCTTCTGCCACGGCACCTCCTGCCACCACTGTCACCATTAAGAAGGCCCCTCTGAAGGGCCAGAGCCCTGCCTGGAAGACTAAATGACCTGTGGAGAAGGCTCACGTCATGGCTCCGGTGTTGGCTGTGGTTTCCCCTCTTTCCCGCCTGAAGAGGCCCTTGTCAGTTCTAAGTACCCTGCCTATGGGCTGCAAGGATCCTACCTTTTGCCACATCCTCTCCTTCCACCGATAGGTCCAAGTCCACTTACTGCTGGCGGGGTGTGACGGAGAAGCCCTAGAAGGGTCATTTCTGGTGCCTTATCAAGGGGCCCAGTGCCAGGTATACTATATAGTGGGGAAGGCTTGGAGTTTTCTCTGGCAGGCGACGGGGCATGTCTGAAGGGACCCCCAATGCCTGGGAGGGCACCAGCCCTACCATCACAGGTGGCCCTGATGGTATGGACCCTGGGGTCACCCCTCCTCTAGCTACAACCATTGTCAGTCCTGTTCGGACTCTGCTGAGCCCAGACGAGCATGTGGGTGCCACTGCCATGGCAATAAATGGCAAGACCAGGCCCATGGAGAAGAGGGCAGAGGGGTCAGTGATGGGACTTGGACAGGCCTTACCTCGGGGAGAGGTCTTCCCTTCACCTACTGCCCAGCCCCCGGCTTCCCTCACCCTCCCACCACTGCCCTTGCCCTCTGGCTCTTCCCCCATTCAAGTCCAGCCCTCCTCTGGGGGCTGGGAGCTTGTCATGAGAAAGCACCGCAAGGGGAGGATACCCTCCTCATTCATGCAGGTCTGGATGTCAGAGCCAGCCCTCCCTCTGAGCCCCTGGATGCTTACAGCGCTGTGAGGTAGCTGAGGTGACCGTGGCAGTTGTGGAGGGGGGTAAATGCCTTTCTCTCCATGCAGGGGGAGGCCATTGAGGATACTCCCACCACCCGCACTTCCAGCAGACTAGCCTTCCTTTAACAGAAGGTGGAGGCCCAAGGTTTGACCCCTGCTGCCTCAGAATCCTGGAGGGATGACAGCTGTCCTCTCCCTCTCCCTCTCCTTCTCCTTTTCCTTCTGACCCACCCTTCTCCCTGCTTCCTAGATGCCCCAGGATGCGACCATCTGCCCAGCCATTGGCCGTGGGTACTTCTATTGGATGGGATCTGATGGGAGTTCCCGTTGTTCCCCATCACCCCAGTCACTGGGGCCTCTGGTGCTGCACTCCCTGTGGCATCAGGGCCTGGTGCTAGGGAGACCCTAACTTCCCCCACCCCGCTACTGATTCCCTGCCCTGTGAGGAGCACCGCATTCAGGTGCCTCTTCCACTAACGCTTCTGAGCCTGCTCCTAACCCCTGTCCCACCCCTGTTCCCTGCTCAGCCCTTCTCCCAACCAAATTCCCCATTCCTCCTCCTGCTCCTATTTCACCCCTTCCTCTTATTCCTTTTCCTAATCCCTGTCCTCCTCCTCCTTCCTCCCCATACCTCCATTTCTCCTCTGCCTCCTTGCCTTGATCCCCTCCCTGACCTCTTTCCTTCCCCTTACACTATTGCTGGTGTTGCCCCTGAGGTTGCCACATGCAGTTCAGACATTGGTCCCTGGAAGGAAGTTTTAGTTCCTTCTGCTCCCAGCTCATCTGGGGTTGTTCTGCCTCCACCACTGCCCCTGCCATCATCCCAGTAGGGACTTCAGGGTCCCTGCTTTCCTATATCGGTAGGTTGCAAGCCCAGAGGGGGGTCTGGCCCAAAGTTGTTTGGGGGCCCAAGGCCACGATGTGCTGAAGGGTGAGATGCGCCACTTCTTGGAAGATGTCTGTGGCTCCAAGAACCAAGTGGTTCTCACCCTTCAGTGCTGGGGAGACTTCCATCTCATCCTTCAGACCATAAAGGCCATTTTGGGGGAGATTAAAGGGACTGGGCGACAGGAGGCTGAGGCCTACCAGTGGGCCTGCAGCTTCCATGATGCCCAGTTCACATTTGGGTACAGTCATGGTTTGCTGCAGGGCCCAATGAGGACTGCCAGAGCTCCTGACAGTGAGGATCTTTCCCAGCCCTCTCAATGCTGCTGTTCATCCTTGCCACTCTGAACACCCGGGGCTGTAGGGTGGGTCTCTGCAGGTGTCAGGTGCTCCCCTTCCTTCAGGAGGGGGGTTCTCCATCATTTTCCTGCAGGAGACTCACACTGCATCAGCCACCGAAGCTGGCTGGTGGCTGGAGTGGGGGGACAGAGTTTATTTCAGCCACCTGTTGGCCCATCAAGACAGGGTTGCGATCTTGTCCCTGAACCTACAGCCTAAGGTGCTGGGGACCGCCAAAGTTGTGCAGGGTCGCCTGCTGCACCTCCGGGTTTGGGTGGAGGGTCTGACATTAAATTTTGTTAACATCTATGCCCTGACATCTGGCCTGGAGAGACTCCGCTTCTTCCAGCGGGGGTCTGCCTTCCTTGGCTCTCTGGATCCTCGCAAGTGCCTGGTCCTGGTTGGGGATTTCAACTGCATCTTTGAGGAATGGGACTGCACGGGGACCGAGCAGATGTCCTCAGAGAGATAATAGACCAACACTCCCTGGTGGATGTCTGGAGCGACCACCACCCTGATGAGGACACAGCATTCACCTTTGTCCAGGTCAGACCGCATTTATCCTTCTCATTGGCCTCTTTCTTGGGCCCACTCCTCTAGTATTCGGCCAGCCCCATTCTTGAACCACCACTTGGTGGCTGTGACAACCTCTCTTTCTTCAGAGAGGCTGGGGCCGACCTACTAGCAGTTCAACAATAGCTTCCTGGAGGATGTGGGCTCCATAGTGTCCTTCTGGGAGTTCTATCTGGCCTGGCATGGGCAGAGGTGCGCCTTTCCTTCAGCACAGCGGTGGTGGAATGTGGGGAACATTCTGTGATGGACTGGGCTGGGTGAATTGCTCAAAACCAGGGCTCCTTACAGCCCTCAACTGGTGACCTTTCCCAAAACATGTCACAAACCAGTCACACACAGCACTTCAGCTGCCAACCCAGCCAGCAGGAAGCCTCATAAGCAAAACCCCTCAGACACCTCAGCTGTCCCTCTGCCACAATCCACCCTGGGCCTTACACAGAGGTGAGAGGTTATAGAACCCAATCTCACCTACCCCGAACAGATTCTCCTGGTCCCAAAGACCCAGCCACAGTCCCCAGTCAATTTACACTTTAGATCTTACCCACAAGATCACACTGAGCCAATCTTTTAGAATCTAAAATCTAAAGGTTTATTAATAAAAGAAAGAAAGGGTTGAAAATAAGATTAAGGAGAATACATTACATACATCAATCACCAAGTTCTTGATGCCGGCTTTTAGTAGAGATGTTACAAACTACTAGCTTAAAAGTCTCTGGTGTACATCCCATGTCAGGATGGGTCAGCAATCCTTCCTGGCTCTCTGTCCCTAGCAAGGATGCATCTGGGATCAGTAGCAAGATTGAAGAGAAAATGGAGACAGCCTCATGACACTTACATATCTCTGGGGTCTCCCAACCTGGAGCTGGTCACATGATCAAGTGACCTATCTCTGTTTCACATGCCAGCAGCCATGTGCCTTAGAAAGGCAAAGGCACAGAATGAGTTCAAACTAGCTACGGGAATAAAGGGAAACAAGAAGACATTTTATAAATACATTAGAAGCAAGAGGAAGACCAAGGTCAGGGTAGGCCCACTGGTCAGTGAGGAGGGAGAAACAGTAACAGGAAACTTGGAAATGGCAGAGATGCTCAATGACTTCTTTGTTTCGGTCTTCACCGAGAAGTCTGATGAAGGAATGCCTAACATAGTGAATGCTAGTGAGAAGGGGGTAGTTTTAGAAAGTAAAATAAAAAAAGAACAAGTTAAAAATCACCTAGAAAAGTTAGATGCCTGCAGGTCACCAGGGCCTGATGAAATGCATCCTAGAATACTCAAGGAGCTGATAGAGGAGGTATCTGAGCCTCTAGCTATCATCTTTGGAAAATCATGGGAGACAGGAGAGATTCCAGAGGACTGGAAAAGGGCAAATATAGTGCCCATCTATAAAAAGGAAAATAAGAACAACCCAGGAAACTAAAGACCAGTTAGTTTAACTTCTGTGCCAGGGAAGATAATGGAGCAAGTAATTAAGGAAATCCTCTGTAAACACTTGGAAAGTGGCAAGGTGATAGGGAACAGCCAGCATGGATTTGTAAAGAACAAATCATGTCAAACCAATCTGATAGCTTTCTTTAATAGGATAATGAGTCTTGTGGATAAGGGAGAAGTGGTGGATGTGGTATACCTAGACTTTAGTAAGGCGTTTGATACGGTCTCCCATGATATTCTTATCAATAAACTAGGTAAATACAACTTAGATGGGACTACTATAAGGTGGGTGCATAACTGGCTGGATAACCGTACTCAGAGAGTAGTTATTAATGGTTCACAATCCTGCTGGAAAGGCATAACAAGTGGGGTTCCATGAGGGGTCTGTTTTGGGACCGGCTCTGTTCAATATTTTCATCAACGATTTAGATATTGGTATAGAAAATGCGCTTATTAAGTTTGCAGATGATACCAAGCTGGGAGGGTTGCGACTAATCTGGAGGATAGGGTCATAATTCAAAATGACCTTGACAAATTGGAGAAATGGTCTGAGGTAAATAGGATGAAGTTTAATAAAAACAAATGCAAAGTGCTCCACTTAGGAAGGAATAATCAGTTTCATACATACAGAATGGGAAGCGACGGTGTGGGAAGGAGTATGGCAGAAAGGGATCTAGGGTTATAGTGGACCACAAGTTGAATATGAGTCAGCAGTGTGATGCTGTTGCAAAGAAAGCAAACGTGATTCTGGGATGCATTAACAGGTGTGTTGTGAACAAGACACGAGAAGTCATTCTTCTACTCTACTCTGCGCTGGTTAGGCCTCAATTGGAGTATTATGTTCAGTTTTGAGCACCTCATTTCAAGAAAGATGTGGAGAAATTGGAGAGGGTCCAGAGAAGAGCAACGAGAATGATTAAAGGTCTAGAGAACATGACCTAAGAGGGAAGGCTGAAGGAATTGGGTTTGTTTAGTTTAGAAAAGAGAAGATTGAGGGGGGACATTATAGCAGTTTTCAGATATCTAAAAGGGTGTCATAAGGAGGAGGGAGAAAACTTGTTCATCTTGGCCTCTGAGGATAGAACAAGAAGCAATGGGCTTAAACTGCAGCAAGGGAGGTTTAGGTTGGACATTAGGAAAAAGTTCCTAACTGTCAGGGTAGTCAAACACTGGAATAAATTGCGTAGGGAGGTTGTGGAATCTCCATCTCTGGAGATATTTTAAAGTAGGTTAGATAAATGTCTATCAGGGATGGTCTAGACAGTATTTGGTCCTGCCATGAGGGCAGGGGACTGGACTCGATGACCTCTCGAGGTCCCTTCTAGTCCTAGTATTCTATGATTCTATGATATGATTCTATGAGGTACTGGCCAGTCTGCAGGTTTCCAAATACATTCCTCAGGTGTGTAATGGCCACTCTGAGAGTCCTTGTCCCTGCAGCAGTGCTAGTTAGCACAGCCATTCACTGAGCAATCCTTCCTCACAATAGGCAGTCCAGGCCCATTGCTCTCTCACAGACAGAGAACATTTAAAATACAGGAACAGGGCCCATATTCATAACTCCACATACAAAAATCATACAAGTACATGAGTATCATGTATAGAATCAGTAGAGTATAAGCTTTCTTTTGACACTTCACATCACCCACTTTGTACAGAATTTGGGGAATCACCAACGTGAGTGCAACAGTGATCTGTCTGCTCATTTTAAAATCCAATAATGTGACATGTGCGCACACAGCTCTTCTGCCACAACTACACCCGGGGCGCCAGCCAGCGGAGGGATGTGGTAATAGAGCAGTTGGAATGGGAGGTTTTAAAGTTAGAGAGGTGGCCTGCCACCAGCCCCAGAGATCCACCCCTCTGGGGAATGTACTGGGAGAAGCGGGAGGAACTCGAGGCCCTCAACAACCTTTGGGCACAGGTTGCCTTTGTTCATTCTCACATCCATCTCCTCTGGCTCCCACTTCTATGCCCTGGAGAAAGAGCAGGGTTAAAAAGCACATCGTCTGCCTTCTAGTGGAGGATGGCACCCCCTCACGGATCTGGAGGAGATGTGCAAGAGGGCTTGAGCCTTCTATGCCTCCCTTTTCTCCCCAGATCTGACTGATGCCCACAGAGTTCTCTGGAATGAACACCCAGCAGTCAGCGCGGGCGACCAGGACTGGCTAGAGCTGCCTCTCTCTCTGGCTGAATTCTCAGAACCCCTCCATCTCATGCCAACCAATAAATCCCTGGGCATGGATGGGCTGACTTTGGAGTTCTACCGCGTGTTCTGGGATGTCCTTGGCCCGGACCTTGCTAGCATCTAGGCCGAGTCCTTGGAGAACGGGTTCCTCCTTTTATCCTGCAGGTGAGCCATGCTTGCTGGCTCCCTAAGAAGGGGGATCTCCGCGATCTGAGGAATTGGCGTTCCATCTCACTCCTCAGCACGGACTATAAAATCATCGCCCAGGACATCTCACTGAGACTGAGGTCCGTGCTGGCTAACGTGGTCTATCCAGACCAGACCTACACCATCCCAGGCTGCACCATCTTGGATAACCTTTATCTGGAGCTCAGGTGTAGGGATGGTCTGTCATTCACCCTCCTGTCCTTGGATCAGGAGAAGGCATTCAACCGGATGGACCATGGGTACCTCCCGGACACCCTGCAGGCCTTCAGCTTCAGGGCCTGCTTTGTGGGGTTTCTCCAGGTGCTGTGCGCCTCTGCAGAGTGCTTGGTCAAGCTCAACTGGACCCTGACCGCACCGGTCAGCTTTGGGCGGGGAGTACATCAAGGCTGTCCACTGTCAGGTCAGCTGTTTACTCTGGCCATCAAGCCCTTCCTCCGTCTCCCCCACGAGAGGTTGATGGGGTTGGTGCTCTGTGAGTTGGAGATGCGGCTGGTCCTGTCAGCATACGCCGATGAAATGCTTCTCATGGTCCAGGACTTGGGTGACCTGGCACAGGTGGAGGCCTGCCAAGCCATCTACTCGGCGGCTTCTTCTGCCTGGGTCAACTGGGTCAAGAGCTCTGGTGTGGAGGTCAGGGCCAGATGGAAGGTGAGCTCCCTCCCACCTGTGCTTCAGGCCACCCAGCAGGGTGTGGGTCTGCTGCTCTGTCTTGGCATTTTCCTTTTTGCCTCACGTCCCTCCCCTCTGGAGAACTGGCAAGGTTTGGAGTCCAGGGTATCTGAGCGGTTGCAGAGATGGACAGGACTGCTCCGGTGCCTCTCCCTGCATGAGAGGGCACTGGTGCTGAATCAACTGGTCCTGTCTATGCTCTGGCATTGTCTCAACACACTGGTCCTGACCCCAGGTTTCCTGGCTCAGATCCAGCAGCTGATGCTGCGGTTCTTCTGGCCAGGACTGAGTCTCAGCAGGGATTCTCCATCTCCCCCTGGAGGAGGAAGGGCAGGACCTGATGTGTTTGCACACGCAGGTCCATGTCCTCCACCTCCAGGCCTTGCAGAGGCTCCTAGATGATGCAGGTAGTCCGACGAGGAGCACGCTGGAGCATGCTTTACTTTGCCGCTTCTGAGGGCTCCGATATGACCTGCAGCTCCTTTATTTAAGAGGTCTTCCATGAGACCTCTCCAAGCTGCCGGCCTTCTACCAGGACTTCTTCCGGACCTAGAAGCCACTCTCAGTGACCACATCCTTGGGAGCCACCATTGGGGCAGATCACCTTGTGAAGCCCCTGCTACACAATCCCCATCTTCATGTGCAGGTAGCAGAGTCCCCCTCAGTGTGCCAGAGGTTGTTCCTGGCAGAAGTCACTAGGATCAGAGACTTCTTGGACTACGATCGGGGAGACTAGGTGGATCCTCTGGAGCTCACCCAGCGCATGGGGATCTCCACCCGGAGGACTCGCCGGTGCTTATTTCAGAAGATGAGGGATGCTTTGCCACCCACTGCTTAGGTTTATCTCAACAGGGTCCTGCACCCCACCCACCCCTCACCCCTGGCCCTCCTGATATCTCCATCAGCCACACATGCCTTCCCGAATGCTGACTCCTCATCACCTGAGCCAGCTGCACACACTGCAGCCGGTCCCCTTTCGAACCACGAGAGAGTCATCTGTATACTCTTGTGCTTCACTCTCTTCATTTTCCCCACCCTTGTGTCCTGCCCAGATACCAAGTGGCGGGACCTCCTAGCACCATTAGAGGGTGCGGAGCCCCAGTGGGCCAGTCTCTACTCCACCTTGATTCCACCAGGGACATCAGCTGAAGAATCCTCCATGATGCTATGAGCATGGGCATGTACTTGGCGCAGTTCACCCCTGTTCCTGACACTTGCCTCTTCTGCGGTGTGTGGGAGACCCTGGTGCATGTTTATCTCAAGTTCATCAGGTTACAGCCCCTCTTTTGGCTCCTCCAGAGCCTGTTGTTGAGGTTCAGGCTGCACTTCTCCCTTCACCTATTAATTTATGCACACCCCATCCATGGCCCCACAAAATCGCAGGACCTCCTGGTCAACCTCCTCCTGGCTATAGCCAAGATGGTAATTTATAAGACCAGGGAGTAGAGGTTGGCTGAGGGAGGTGCCTGTGACTGTGGGGCCTATTTCCACTCCTGCTTCCATTCATGCATCCGGGCAGAGTTCCACTGGGTGCCATCTGCTGGCTCTGTTGAGACCATTGAGGGGCAGTGGATGCTGTCCAGGATTCTATGCTTGGTGTCCTCAGATGGTTCCCTCATTTTAGCTCTTTGACCTCCACATCTATCCCTGTTTTTTTCTTTATTTGTCTCCAGTAATTAGTTGGCATTCTAGGCTCTGTGGACCCTCCCTGTATGCCAGGGAGAGGTCCTTTAGACGTGGACAGGATAATGCCCATCCACCACTCAAAATCCAATAGGACCAGAGTGTGGCAGGCTGCTGGCTTAGGTCTGTCACATTGCATTATCAGAGCCACCCCAAACCTAGAGTTTGCACACACACACTTACATACTTTGGAGACATAGGAATTGGCACCATTTTTCATTCTCGAGCCTGTTTGTTTGAATTTGGGTAAGTGGGAAATTCAATTACAGCTTGTTAGGGTCCTCTGAAGAGGAATCTGGATGAGCCTTATTACTACACACAGGCCCTCTGAATAATTCATGTCCATATGGGTGGACCCCTGCAATTGCAAAACAAACAAACAAAAACCCTCCCAAGTCAATGTGATTCTGTCTGGATCAAAGAGCAACTCAGAGTATTTATTGCAGAATAGGAGCCTAGTCCCAGTCTTCCTGTGGTATGGAAAGAAGCAATGACTAATCACTGGCTCAAACTGGATATAGCAAACAGTTACTATTAATTATCTTTAAATCTGTGAGTATAAACAACATTGCTAATTCCATTTAATTTGGGAATGGCAGAGCTTTCAGGTCTAACTCTCTCATTTCAGAAGGACTTGCTTTTTGAGAAATGCTCTCATGCTGGTTACTAAAAATAATAGGCACTGTCTTGTTTGTCTGAAAAAAATAAACCTGAATATTCATAGGAGAGGTATAATGACAAAGGATGATACAATGTTCAATATGCCACCACATATAGAATATAAAAAATGGAAATGGGACTGAAAAAATCATGTTCTGTCCCTTGACTGGCTTTATGCTTAATAATGAATAATATTGTTTCTAAAAAGAAAATTAGATGAAAGAAGAAAAATAGATGAAACAAGAGAAGGAATTTGTTTTCTAATAGAAAATATTAAATAAATCCATATTTCAGTAGAACCATTTTCCTTCAATTAAATATGATGCAATTGAAATTAATGTCTTCTCATTGAAATTGTGATACAGTGTATCCATTATGACTCACTGTAACAATAAAAAATAACTTGATTTCCCCCCTCAATGTCAAAAAATTGAAAGTTTGGAAAAAATCAGCTGAATTCAAATATTTCTGTCCAGTGGAACTTCTTTAATCCCAAAATGGTAGGATTATGTAGCTCTCTAGATTTCACTGCACTAATTTAATAAATCTCAGGCTTCAGGACATAAGATGTTCAGGAGTTGCAGATTATATGCAGGATGGCTGTTTCCTGCTGACACACTCTTGTACACAGTATTATGCAATGACCTTGCTGCAGTAAGTTTTGCTGTTTTAAATCTTTCTCTGACAATGAGAGTCTCAGGTGTTTCAGAGGTGTGATACTAGACTGAGTATGGGTTAAGGCTCAGTCCTTCAAGTTAGTGGTCAGGTCCCAATCTAAGAATTCAAATATGTATATAGTATGCAAGCATTGTATAATTGTAAGTGGGGCTTGTAGCATCACCTTTTAATAATATTGCCTGAGGTGTCCCTTTGAAAGATCCCGTTTTCAGTTGTTTTTATAAGATTGTCAGACTTTAACCTTCTGGGCTACAATTTTCTATGCTGAGTGTCTGATTCAAGCTGATTTTTTTAAAGTACAGACAAATACGTTCAGCCCTAGAAAGGGACTAGGAAGAAAAGACTGTTTAGCCCATGTTAAAAGATGTTGGAAATCCTCTTTTTGAAAAGGTCAGATAACCCAGAACTTTGGAACAGGGATTTGAAATTGGGCAGGGAGTTGGCCTATGTCAGGGATATAGCTTTTCCCACTGCCATAAAAAACTGCTTAAATTTGGCAAAGTCATGAATCGTAGTTCATATATGCTCAGGAGATACTCCTTTGATTTAGCAACTAAATTCCAGAGATTCCATCTGAACTGTGCATGCTGAGAGAGAGAAAGAGACGGGGGGCAGTTCAAGGGGGAGGAGACACAGTGTGAGTGAGGAGTATATGGATAGGAGATTTGGACTGGAAGCCAAGTAGGGAAGAGAGAGATAGGAGGGTAATTGGGACTTTTAGCTGAGGGCCACACTAGGGCATTATTTCAAAATACCCTCCCCTGACTTTGAATTTATAAGCGGAGCATCCACACTACTAAGTCTGTTATTTCAAAATCTGTACTCCTGCTTTCCTTGAAGAATTATGCTTATTTCAAAATAACTATTTGAAAATAGTGTTAGTGTGGACACTCTGCTGCTGCTATTTTGAAATAATTGGCCTCCCGAGGCCTCTCACAGCTGCAACTCTGACCACTCTCCTGGCATCTCCACCTCTGCCCTCCTCCTGCAGAGCTTTAAAGTCCTGGCAGCAGAAGGGCTTGTGCCATGTGAAGAGTTGTGAAAGCCCCGTGCAACACCGCAGCAGGCAAAGGAGCCATGAGCGACCCCAATGCTATAGCCGACCCTCCCACAGCTGCCAGCACTCCTGCTACTCCCTCCTCTGCCACTGGCCAGGGACACTGGACAGCTCCAACCTGGACTGGGGTGGAGATCCTGGACCTCATCGAGATTTGGGGGGAAGAGACCAACCTCCAGGATCACTGCACCAAAAAGTGAAATGGCAAAGTCTACAGCCGGATTGCCACCAGCCTGGTCAGGAAAGACTACACCTGACACTCGACCTCTGTTGGATGAAAATAAAAGAGCTTCAGCAGACCTAACACAAGGCCAGGGAGCAGAACAGATGCTCCACACAGCTACTGCTTTTATGATCAGGTGGATGCCATCCTGGAAGGGGAACCAATTAGCATTCTCTCACATCCCTCAATACTCCTCCTCCTCCCCCCCACAGCAGGCAGGTATAGATGTTTTCTCTCTCCAGGATGCCACCAGTGCCAGACACAATAGGTGCGGGACACAGAAGGAAGCTGAGCCGCCCCATCTGCCCCTCCTGCCCACAGGCTTCTGGCCTGGCCAGCACCTTCCCATGCCTGCTTGTCCTTGGCCTGTGGGTGTAGCGATGCTCCCTTGGGACATCTATGCTCCTGCTGGAAAGTGCCTTCTGCCTAAGAAACAAATGGCCTTGCTTGAAGCACATTGCCATCATCTGAACTGAGACCTTTGGGCTGTGTCTACATTGGCAAGATTTTGCGCAAAAGCAACCGCTTTTGCACAAAATCTTGCCGCCTGTCTACACTGGCCATGAGTATTTGCGCAAGAACACTGACATTGTAATGTACAAAATCAGTGCTTCTTGCGCAAATACTCTGATGCTCCCGCTCAGGGATAAGCCCTCTTGCGCAAGAGGCCAGTGTAGACAGCAACGTTAATTTCTTGCGCAAGAAAGCCCGATGGCTAAAATGGCCATCGGAGCTTTCTTGCGCAAGAGAGCATCTACACTGGCACAGATGCTTTTGCGCAAAAGCAAATCTTTTGCGCAAAATCATGCCAGTATAGACGCAGCCTTGGTGTTGGCTGAGGGTATGTCTACACTACAAAGTTAATTCGAATTAATTTCAAAAGCATCTATACATGCAAACCGCTATTTCAAATTTAAGTCAAAATAGCGGAGCGCTTATTTCGAATTTGGAAAACCTCATTCTATGAGGAGTAACGCCAAATTCGAAATAGCTATTTCGAATTAAGTGCTGTGTAGACACTTAATTCGAAATAGGGGGCCTCCAGCCCTTCCCAGGGAGGCCTGGTGGCCACTCTGGGCACAACCAGGAAAACTCGTCTGCTTTTCCCCCCCCAGCCCCGGAGCCCTTAAAGGGGCAGACTCTGGCCACAGTGCCTGTGCCAGTTGCAAGCCTGCCAGCACACAGCCACCATGCACCTGGCACAGGATGAGCTAGCAACCCGTGGCCACCCAGCCCTCCACTGCTCCCCAGGACCAGGCTGGCAGCTTCCAGGAGCCTGCCTGGTCTAGTGCGGAGATCGTGGACCTCAAAGAGGTTTGGGGGGAGACCTCCAGTGCCCATGATCTCCACACCAGGTGCAGGAATGTGGCCGTCTACAGCCGCATGGCTGCCAGCCTGGCCACCAGAGGCCACATGCGCAGCCAGGAGCGGGTGCGGACTAAAATAAAAGAGCTGTGGCAGGCCTATGCCAGGGGCTCCCAACCAGGGGCTGACCCGGAGGCCTGCCTGCACTACGAGGCCCTGGACCACATCCTAGGGAGTCAGATGGTCCGTGCCCCCGTGGTGTTCATTGGCCCTGGGGCAGAGGGCCCTGCCCCTGACACAGGGGAAGAGGAGGAAGAGGAGGAGGACGGTGGCCAGGAGTCTCAGGAGCCTGCAGGGAGCATGCCCTGCATCCAGGACTCCCGAGCCGTCCCAGAGAGCCCGTCAGCAGCCTCATCCGAGGCCGGGGAGGCCTCCACATATGAGTGCCATCACGGTCCCCTTATGTGGGGCGTGGTGGAGGGAGCCCAGGGACCGTGCGCGTGGGCCTTGCCGACCATGGAGCAGGTGGCAACCTGTGCATCTGCTGTGCCAGCTTGGACATGTGCCCCAGCTGGGTGCCATGCAGGGGCTCTGGCCTGTTCCCCACATGCGTCTACACATGAAGACACATGACAGGCTCCTGACCCCAGGGAGAGACACTGCACACTGCCCTCCCTCCAGACGTCCCCTCTACACAGAGGCAGGGCACATTTCCCCTCCCCCCCACACACCACACTATAGACAGCACAGGGGCTGGGGTGCAGTCCTGGGCCAGCTCACACTCCCGGGAATAGCAGGATGTGATGGTGCGGAGACCTGCCATCCTCGCCTTGTAGAGGGGGGCTGGGTTTCACCCACTGTGTCCCCAGGGAGAACTGACCACTTCTCTTGTTTCACCACAGCTGCAGCACCTGCGAGTGCAGGACGCACCATCCCGCCTGGAACATCCACCCGCACCTGGGCCAGCAGGCGCAGCAGGAACCTGGAGGAGTACCACCGGTGGCACCTGCGGCTACTGGAGACCCTGGCGGAATGATTGCTGCCTCCTGCTGCTCCAGCCCCTGCGGCCGCCCCAGCCATCGCTCCTCCTCCCACCCCTGCTCCCCTCCTGCTTCTTCCGCACCCCCCATCCCTCCTGCCCCACCCTCCACACCCACTGCCCCCGGGAACGCCGAGGCCCCCGCACCTGCAGTGCTGCGAGACGGGAGGGCTGGCAAGACTCCCAACCCTGAGCTTCCTCCCCTTCCTCCTTCCTCCCCTTTCCAGCTCCCTCTTCCCAGGTTTCCCCCCCTCCCCTCTCCTGCCCTCATCCCCCCCTCCTCCCACCCCAGTTATGTTAAATAAAGAGAGTTTTTTGTGGCAACACAGGTGTTTTTATTGTAGATCAGGAAGGGGGGTTAGGGAGGGGAAGGGGAAGGAGGTGCGGGTGGAATGTAAGGCACAAGGCCCCAGTGGGTCACGCAAGGGGGACTTCAGTCCTCGTCCGCCTGGAAGCTCTCCCGCAGGGCTTCCCGGATGCAGACAGCCTCCTGAAGGGCCTCCCGGCTGGCAGCCATGCGGTCAGCCTCTGCCATCCAGGCTGTCAGGAAAGCCTCCCCCTTCTTCTCACATAAATTGTGCAGCACACAGCACACTGCCACCACGTGCGGAATATTGTGCTGGGAGAGGTCGAGGAGGGTGAGGAGGCATCTAAATTGGGCCTTCAGTTGGCCGAAGGCCCCCTCGACCATGATGCTGGCCCTGCTGAGCCTGTCATTGAAGGCCTGCCGGGAGGGGTTGAGGTGTCCCATGTAGGGCTTCATCAGCCAGGGCTGTAGGGGGTAGGCCGCATTCCCCAGCAGGCACACTGGCATGTTCACGTCCCCGACCCTGATGTGGTGGTCAGGGAAGAAAGTCCCAGCGTGCAGCCTCTGTCACATGGAGGAGTTGTGCTACACCCGCGCGTCGTGTGCCTTGCCAGACCAGCCCACATTGATGTCCGTGAACTGGCCCCGGTGATCAGACACAGCCTGCAGGATCACAGAGACGTATCCCTTGCGGTTGATGTAGAGGGAGGCTTGGTGTTCCGGGGCATGGATGGAGATGTGCCTCCCATCGATTGCCCCCCTTCCCCGCAGTTGGGGAAGCCCAGAATGACCGCATCCTGGTCGGTGAGGCGGACGACTCTGCGGAGCAGCACCCTGTTGATAGCCTTGACCACCTGCAGAGAGACACACAAAACCGAGGGTCACTGGGGTGCCCGGGTGGCTGGGAGTGTTCATTTCCTGCCACTGCCCCTCACCCCACTCCCAGGAGCAACTCCCGCTGCAATCCTGGCCACCGCGGGCGGTCTGTAGCACGGCTGGGACAGACCGAACCCTCCCGGGGAGGGCACTTACACTACCTCCTCCCCATTTTCCGTGGGGCAGCCCACCTCCTCCTTGCAGCACCACCTCCTGGCCCAGTGGCCGGTGAGTGCCATACCTGCATGAGCACCACTCCGAAGGTAGATCTCCCCACACCGAACTGGTTGCTGACAGATCGGTAGCTATCTGGCGTGGAGAGCTTCCAGAGGGCAATGGCCACCCGCTTGTGGACGGGAATGGCGGGCCTCATGCGTGTGTCCCATCGCTGCAGAGCAGGGGCGGGCCACTCGCAGAGCTCTAGGAAGGTGTCCTTCTTCATCCTGAAGTTCTGGGTCCACTGTTGGTCTCCCCAGCGCTCCAGGACGATGTGGTCCCACCAGTCACTGCTTGTGTCCAGAAGCCAGATGTGGCGGGGCATGCTGGTGTCTGGGCGCTGCTGCTATTCCTCCACGGCCCCCAGAGGGGTCAGGGGGTGGGCCAGAGGGCTGGCCTGCAGCAGATGGTGCCAGGTAGCCTCCAGCAATTGCTGCCAGGCTTGCAGCAAGACATTCAACATGAGCACCAGAGTGCCCAGGGGCAGCTCTGGCTCCATGGTGCCGAGTGCTGTTGTGTCCCAAATGAGAACGACCAAAGCAGGCAGAGAGGAAAACACTTTGCTGTCCGTCAGCGAGATAGGCAAGCAAGCGGGAAAGCCGAGAACCAGCTGTCCAGGGGGGTTCCTTTAAGCACGAGCCTCAGATAGCCTCAGACAGCAGCCACACAAAGCAGCTACTGACCTGATGCCCTGCTGGAACCAGCTTCAGCTGCCCTTAAATGCGATCCAGCGTCCAATCAGTGTGGACGCGCTATTTCAAAATAGCAAAACGCTATTTAGAAATAGATTTTGTGTCTAGATGCGTTATTTCGAATTAGCTTAATTTCAAATTAACTATTTCGAATTAAGTTAATTCGAAATAGCGCTGTAGTCTAGACATACCCTGAGAGATTAGGGATAGGCTTCATACACAGTGTCTCCTAGGATGACTGCCCTTCTCACTTTTCTTCACTTCACAGTGCCAAGTTTCAAAATAAAGCACTATTCCAAAACATCCCTAACTTCTTGTAGAATGAGGTTTACAGGGCATCAGAATAGTGAGCCCAAAATAACAGGTTTGTTGTGAAGACGTGGGATAGCTATTTTGGGATATTCTGGTATCCCAAAATAGCATTGCAGTGTGGACATAGCCTAAGAGTGACTTGATTTATACTGCAAGACTTCTTTTTTTTCTACCTAAGTGAAGAACCTCTAGAAAGTTAGATGGATGGAAGTAGGAGTCCTGTATAAAATTTATATATTGGGCAAGTGGAGTTTATTGGTATAAATGAGTAAATAATCTTTTCCGTTCTCCCTTTTTCCACAATGAGTATTGAAGGTTTTTCAGCATGCTTGCGATCTACTCCATTTTCACTCTATTTTTGAGATTTCCTCCCTCCTTAATCCATTCTGTCCCTTGTCAAGTAGAATTCAAGCTGAAAATATTCAGTTGAAGCCGAATTTTTAAATCCATGAAGTCCAAGTGGGGTTGAAGTTAGAGAGAAAACAAGGTCATCAATTCCACACAGGAATTAGATGCAATTTTCCTTATTCTGTAGAGAACCTTTCATATACACTGTACATTAGCTAATAAGACACTGCCTAAAATGTACTTGAAAATAACTTTAGAAGAAGCCATTTCAAAATAGAAAGCTTCTCTACAGAAGTGAAAAAATGGTCTTTAATTATTGCCACTTATAAATTACAAAAGAAAAAAGACTCAATGTTTTTCATTTGACATTTTCACTTGTTTTTGTATTATCTTCTTAAAGATTACTGATATTTTACTAATGGAGATTTAGCTGAGAAAAGTATTAGCCACAGGATTCTTGCAAGTATCCCTGGTGTACAAATTCTAACTTACTACTCCAGGGAAAAAAATGAGGATTTTTAATGGCTGTTATTAAGCATGGATTATTATTTGTATCATAGGGATGCAAAATGCCATGAAAAGGTTCAGTTAAGTTGCCAATCCATTTGTCTGCATCTGCATATCAGAAGGGCAGGGATGCTTGTTTGACATGTGAACTGCTTTGTCATTCAATAGAAAACTTAGTCACAATTGTAACATCATAAACACAAAGGCAGCTGCTACTGTTTTGTTCTTTCAAAGTGAAAAGCATGGAGACTTTGGGAAATAAAGATACGTGTCATTTTCTGTTATCTAACTGTAGCTCAAACCACCACATGAAAATGTGCTGAATGAACTATAGGAACAATCCACTAATGCATCTTTACACCATATTGAAATAAATATTTGCTGTTGACAAGGAAGAATTGCATTGGTTCCTGGAAAAAATGAAAACAAAAATTAGTGAAGTCTGAACCTCAGAAACTTATCCCATATGTATTAATGATGTTAAATATTGAGTAATTTACTGGGTCGATGGAATTTCCATTGACTACCCGACTAGTCGATAGGCACTTCCGCATTCCTCCTTTGAAATGTACAAGAGCACCCGCTGGGCTCCCCAGCGGATCATGGGTTCCATGCGGCATTTCCCCAGAACCAGAGTTCAGCTGGGGACTCCCCAGCTGACCCCAGGCTCTGCATGGTTTGAAATGCTGCGCTGGAACCTGGGATTAGCTAGGGAGTCCCCAGCTGACCCTGGGCTCCATGTGGTGCTGTCGCTTTGAAATGCTGTGGCGGCGTTTCAAAGGGGCAGCATCGCATAGCTGAGCCGGGGATGTGACCTCCTTTCTCCCAGTAAATCTGGAGTATCTTTGGCTTTGGGAACCATTTTCTCATTCCCATGAGGACTAGTAAAAATCTCTACTATTACAGGAAAGTGATTTTATGTGTTCTTTAGGACTTGATCACTCTATATTGAGCAGTTGGGCATTAAATGTGAGCAAACACCAGAGCACCACTGAATTTTAAAGCAGGTCCTATACTCTCTTTGTATTTATGCTTTTAGGCTGTGTCTACATTGGCACCCTTTTCCAGAAAAGGGATGCTAATGAGACAAGTCGGAATTGCAAATGCCACGGGATTTTATTGCCGCTTTTTCTGGCTCGGGGCTTTGACGAAAGCGCCAGTCTAGACGTAGCTCTTGCGAAAATAAAGCCTTTTTCCGGAAGATCCCTTTATTCCTGATTTTAAGAGGAATAAGGGATCGTCCGAAAAGGCTTTATTTTCCGCAAGAGTCGCGTTTAGACTGGCGCTTTTTCCTTCAAAGCCCTGAGCCGAAAAAGCGAATATGTTTATACAAATGAAGCGGGGAAAATTTAAATCCCCGCTGCATTTGCAATTCCGGCTTGTCTCATTAGCATCCCTTTTCCGGAAAAGGGTGCCAATGTAGACACAGCCTTAATGTATATTGTTCTAAAAGAAACTGGTATCAGATTTACTAGTTCTTACTTATCTAGAGCAAGAGATGCTGTTGTCTTGTTAATGAAGTTACTCAGCTGAACAGGCTTTTTGTTTTCCCCAGAAGTGACTGCTTATTGATAGAGTATGATAGTGTACTTTCCTAAATCTTGATTTCAGATTTATTTTAGTGAAAACTGACAGCAGATTATCTGATCCATAGCTGCTATACATTGGTAATGTTTATTTAACTTCATTAACCTTACAGTCTTAATATTTACGTTCTAGTACTCCATACTAATTTTAATGTACTATTATTCACATTTTTTTTTTAAATCTCACAGACAATATGATCTTTCTACAAATATAAGAAGTTTTAGATCTTTTGTGGAGTTACTATAACATAAGCATGGCCATACTGGGTCAGACCAAAGGTCCATCTAGCCCAGTATCCTGTCTGCTGACAGTGGTCAATACCAGGTGTCCCAGAGGGAGGGAATACAACAGGTAATCCTCAAGAGATCCCTCTCCTGTCACCTATTGCCAGACAAACAGAGTCTAGGGATACCATTTCTATCCATCCTGGCTAATAGCCATTGTTGAACCTAACATCCACTAATTCATCTAGCTCTTTTTTGAAACCAGTTAAAGTAATAGTCTTCACCACATCCTCTAGCAAGGAGTTCCACAGGTTGATGGTTCACTGAGTGAAGAAAAACTTCCTTTTGTTTGTTTTAAACCTGCTGCCTATTAGTTTCATTTGGTGACCCCTAGTTCTTATATTGTGGGAATCAGTAAATAACTTTTCCTTATTCACTTTCTGCACACTACTAATGATTTTATAAACCTCTATCATATCCCCCCTTAGTCTCCTCTTTTCCAAGCTGAAAAGCCCTAGTCTCTTTAATCTCTCTTCATATGGAACCCTTTCCAAACTCCTAATAATTTTTGTTATCCTTTTCTGAACCTTTTCCAATGGCAATATATCTTAGTTAGATGTGGCGACCACATCTGTATGCAGTATTCAAGATGTGGGCATAGCATGGTTTTATATAGAGTCAATAAGATATTCTCAGTCTTATTCTCTATCCCCTTTTTAATGATTTCTAACATTCTATTTGATTTTTTGCCGGCTGCTGCACACTGAGTGAATGTTTTCAGAGAACTATCCACAATGATTCCAAGATCTCTCTTTTGAGTAGCTGTATCTAAATTAGTCTCCATCATATTGTATGTATAGTTGGGATTATTTTTTTCAATATGCATTACTTTACATTTATCAGCATTAAATTTCATTTGTCATTTTATTGCCCGATCACTTAGTTTGGTGAGATCTTTTTGAAGATCTGCAGAGTCTGCTTTGGTCTTAACCATCTTGAGCAGTTTGCAAATTTTCTGCAAATTTTCCCACCTCACTCTATACCCCTTTCCAAGATCATTTATAAATAAGTTGAATAGGATTGGTCAGAGGACAGACCCCACTAATTACCTCTCTCCACTCTGAAAACTTAACATTTATTTCTACCCTTTATTATTAATCCATGAAAGGATCTTCCCTCTTATCCCATGACAACTTACATTACTTAAGAACCTTTGGTGAGGGACCTTGTCAAAGGCTTTCTGGAAATCTAAGTACACTATATCCACTGGATCCCCCTTGTCCACATGTTTGTTGACCCGCCTCAAAGAACGATAGCAGATTAGTAAGGCATGATTTCCCTTTACAGAAACCATGCTGATTTTCCCCCAACAAATTGCGTTCATTCATGTGTCTGACATTTTTATTCTTTACTATAGTTCGACTAATTTGCCTGGTACTGACAATAGACTTACTGGTCTGTAATTGCCAGGATCACCTCGAGAGCACTTTTTAAATATTGGAGTCATGTTAGCTATCTTCCAGTCATTAGGTACAGAATCTGATTTAAAGGATAGATTACAAACCACAGTTAATAGTTCCACAATTTCACATTTGAGTTCTTTCAGAACTCTTGGGTGAATGCCATCTGGTCCCGGTGACTTGTTATTGTTAAGTTTATCAATTTGTTCCAAAACCTCCTCTAATGACACCTCAATCTGAGACAATTCCTCAAATTTGTCACCTAAAAAGAATGGCTCAGATTTGGGAATCTCCCCAATATCCGCAGACATGAAGACTGAAGCAAAGAATTCATTTAGCTTCTCCACAATGACTTTATCATCTTTAAGTGCTCCTCTAGCATCTTGATCGTCCAAGGGCTCCACTGGTTGTTTAGCAGGCTTCCTGTTTCTGCTGTACTTAAAAAATATTTTGCTATTACTTTTTGAGTTTTTGGCTAGCTGTTCTTCAAACTCCTTTCTGGCTTTTCTTATTATATTTACACTTAATTTTACAAAGTTTATGCTCCTTTCTATTTTCCTCACTAGGGGTGCCTCTACACTGTACCATTATTTAGAAATAACTAGCATTATTTTGAAATAAAAATGTGAAGTGTCTACACAGCCATTCTGTTATTTTGAAATAATTTTGAAATAACCGACGGCTAATTCCAAAATTTGTAAACCTCATTCTAAAAGGAATAATGCCTATTCCGAAATAGCTATTTCAAAATAAGGCATGTGTAGATGCTCCACTGCTGATATTTTGAAATAGCCCCTCACCAGGGCCATTCTAAGTTGTTTCTCCCCAATGCTTTCTGGGCTCTAAATCGAGATAGCATGTCTACATTAGGGAAACCTGCCTCAGACTAATTTTGAGGCTTCCCTGCAGTGTAGACATTCTATTTTGAAATAAATTGTTTCAGAATAAATATTTCGGAATAGCTTATTTCGAAATAGCTGTGCAGCGTAGATGTACCTTAGGATTTGACTTCCATTTTTTAAAAGATGTCTTTTTATCTCTCACTGCTTCTTTTACTTGATTGTTAAGCCCTGGTGGCACTTTTTTAGCTCTCTTACTGTGTTTTTTTAATTTGGGGTATACATTAAGTTGGGCCTCTATTATGGTGTCTTTGAAAAGTTTCCATGAAGCTTGCAGAGATTTTACTTTTGTCACTGTACCTTTTAATTTCTGTTAAACTAACCGCCTCTTTTTTGTGTAGTTCCCCTTTCTGAAATTAAATGCTACAGTGTCGGGCTGCTGTGGTTTTTTCCCCACCACAGGGATGTTAAATTTTATTACATTATGGTCACTATTTCCAAGCAGTCCAGTTATATTTACCTCTTGGACCAGATCCTGTGCTCCATTTAGGACTAAATCAGGAATTGCCTCTCATTTAAAAAATGCCCTTTCAACTCTCCTTCTAAACTCCCTCACGAAACTCCCTGTTAGCTGCACCAGTTTGCAAAGCTCCTATAAATAAAAATTTATAGCAGATGAGAATTTGCCCCTTGTCGTGTCCAAACTCCGATGTCTGTTGTACATTGGGTGCAAATCTAGAGCAACTTTTGTAAGACAGTGGAGCTCATTTCGATTTTCATTTGAAACTAAAAATTTTATTAGTTTTTTTTTTTTAAACAGGTTGACTGTATTGCTACAACTTGTGGGAAAACCTAGCAGTCAACTCTTGGAGGAAACAGTCTTACTGAAGTCAGTGAAACGAAATCTGTATATGTCAATTGATGATCTGACCCTAAGATCCTCATGAAATGATAAAGAATAACCCACACTTAACAAATGTTATTCAAATTATTCAATGCACTCTTAAGAGACACTTATATTTTACCATGTGGTATAAAAACCTACATAGAATGCACCCATTTCTTCCTCACCTCTTGGACAAAGAAACAATAACATATCATTTACACTGACATTTGTGGCATGTTATACACCTGCAGAAAAAGTAATATTTGTAAGAGGTTTGGGTTTCAGTGTCAAATATAATGGGAGTCACAAACTCCAGGAAGGAGAGCTCATTGCACAACAGCTCTCCTTGAAGATAGCCATGTGTGAGATTTTGCATTAACAGGAAGTCATAGTAACCTAGTTACTATACTACAGAAACCCTAGTTGAACTGCTTCCCTCATCAGTTCCTCTCTTCTCGGCAAAATGAAATGAATCTTTTTCTTCAGGACAGGATTATTGCTTCATCTGAACCCCTTTTATTTCCACTGCAGCCTCTTTTATTTTCAAGTGGTTTTGTGAACTTTGGAATACTGCATCATTGGAAGGTCCTTTGCTGCACCTCAACACTCATTCTCACTTTAGGAAAGCTTCTCAGTGTTGAGTCCTCAGTCTGAATACATGTCCAATCTTTCTTCCTCATCTGACAACTCACAACACAGCAGAGGAAACACACTTTAGAGGAAAACACAGGCTAGTATTCTATGGCCTTTGTTTCAGAGTCCTCTCCAAACTAATTGAGAGCCCTTATGTAGACCAGTGTTTCTCAGCCGTTATTTTATAAAGTACCCCTTTTAAACAAAATATATAAGTACCCCCATTTTTAAAAAAAGTGTAAGGGCCCCCAGTACCTACAGTTTTCAGACACACAAATTTTTTTCTACCATTGCAACACATTTGAGCAGGTGATGAATTTTTGGGTGTAAAAAGTACAAAAATAATAAAGCGCTGTAAAACTTAAAAAAAAAAATTCAGTTTTCTCCAAATTTCAGTTGTGTTGATATACCCCATAGACTTCTCTCAAGTACCCATAAGGGTACTTGTTCTACTGGTTGAGAAACATTGATGTAGACCACACAAAGCATTCAAACAGAGTTCAGTAGGAAGCCAAACTGAGTATTGTTTTTGCTGCCAAATTTCTAGGGCTTTTTAGTGAGTTGTTTGTGAGAGATCCACATGAAATGCTCTAAAAAAAAAGAGCTTGGGAGTCAGTGCTCATTTAGTTCAGGGATTGCATTTTAGAGAAGAAAGTCTTTTTTTTTTTCATTCTCTCAGGCCAGAAGCTATTTATCTCAAGAGGAATTACCTAATATTTCAACCATATTCTGCCAACCTCACTGAAATGCAGCACAACTCAAAAGAAAAAAAGAGAACAGGTGACTTTTTTTCTTTCTCCTGTATCAGAAAGAGAAAGCATAAACATGAAACAAAAAGATAGTTTCCTTCCTTCCCTTTTTCTATGATAACACAAAAATTATTCCACGTCTTCCTCCTCACCCCAGCATTCCCTAGAGGGGAAAATAATCTAAGCTGTACACTACAAAGAGTAAAATAGTTTTTAGCACAATAAAGGAAAGTTTTCTCTGAACTATTAGTCTGCCATACTTCCTAATAAACTTGTATACCTGAATGCAAAGTATATTTCTGTGTTGCATCAACAAGATTTCCACATTCACAAGATTCCCCTCAATAGGGGGGGAAATTGGTTACAATTTTCTCAGTTTACCAATCCTTGCTCCTCATTAAGAAGAGATCACTGATATGTGTCAGATCCAAACTTAAAGATCCAAAAAGGGTATACATGTGCTTTTTCCCTAAACTTGTAAATTTAATTTTATTTAGTCCCAGAACTATCTTATCTCCAGTGAATATCTGGGTCTCAAATACAAAAGGTACTGTTTTCAGCTGTTACTGTACAGAAAATATATTTTAAATTTTCTGTTATGGATAAAATCCTCTCTGCAAATAAAATAAACAAAGTGAATGCAACATCCAAGATGGCTGAGAAACATGTGGGATATCTGATCCTTCTTGTCTTTCATTTAAGTATGCTATATCATGGAAGAATTTTCTTCAAAGTCTGACTCTCCTAATTTTATACCAGTGAGAAGATGTTTATGGTGCAGATCTTTGCACATGACTTCTAGATCTAATCTTACACAGCCACAAAACCATATATAACATATTCAGAAAAAGCTATACAACAAAAAAGATGTAAAACTACCTATTTTATGGCACATTAATTCAAATTCTTAGCTTATCATATATTC
This sequence comes from Rafetus swinhoei, assembly GCA_019425775.1. Lineage (NCBI taxonomy): Eukaryota > Metazoa > Chordata > Testudines > Trionychidae > Rafetus > Rafetus swinhoei. Next base: position 129,516,029 of record CM033424.1, read on the forward strand.
GGAGAGGCATTGCTTCCTCGCTAGGAGCAGTGGGGGACTGTGTGGGAGCATCAGACTGGCTCATTGTAGGGGGCACAGCAAATCAGGTGCAGCTATAGGGTGGCTCATGTTTGTCAGGCCTGCTGCGAGACACAACCCCTTTCTGCTGAGGCTGCAGCTTTAAGGGCTCCAGGGGAAAGGGGAGAACAGAGTTTTGCTGAGTGTGGACAGAGCGGCCAGCACTCTGGGAAGGGCTGAAGGCCCCCTATTCGAAATAGCTGCTATTCCCTGTCTACACAGCTCCTATTCTGAAATATCTATTTGTAATAGGCGTTATTCCTTGTAGAATGAGGTGTTATTCCTAGTAAAATTATTTTGAAATAGCAGAATTACTGTGTAGATGCTCACAGTTTATTTTGGAATAACAGACATTATTCTGAAGTAACTTTGCTGTGTAGACACACACACAGATACCAAATTAAGCCTAATGTATCTAGAACTCTAGGACCATGAGCATTAGCAAAAAATAATAATAATAATAATTCCAAATGGTTTCTTGTCTATATTGAGAAAAAGTGATCACAGGACATCTGGAGCCTGTGGTATGAATATCATAGAGGGGATGTGTGGCACACTACACCCTACCTTTTTTTCTCCTTAGAGCAAGTGAACATACGAGATGGTACTTGTGGTACTCCTATACCCTTCTTCTCAATCCTTGACTATTCTTACTGAGGGGCTGGAGTATGTGGTCACCCTGAAGAGAACCCTCCTGGTCCTGGGTGAAGATTTCTTTTTTTCCCCCTACCTTATGCTGTTCTGACTGGGCAGCCAATTTTTATCCTGCACTTTTATCGATATCAAAAGAAGTGCCTCTGGAGGACCTGGGCTAGAAATGAGCTCACTGCAGCTTATGCAGTCAGTCCTTGTCCAGTTGGTGAGAAGAGAATGAGCTATCACAGCTTTATAGGCTCTCCCATCAGTTGAAACAGGATAGCAGAGAACAGATTGAGGACTATGTGGAAAGAACTAAGGAAAAGATTATGATCTTCATTGGACAATTTGTTGCCAGATATTCCCAGATATTTTAACTAAATAAACTTGCAGCTTAATTAAACTACATCCATTGTGTCTTGTCTTTCTTCTGGCATGGCCATTCAGTGGGAGTAATTTTCTTGAAAGCAAAGAGACTGTGACATCAGGAGGGAATTTATTTCCAGGAAATTAGTTCATGTCAGAGTATTTTGGACTGGTGTATCTTACAGGAATTGTAAAGAGGTTTACTATATAGGTGGCATCAGCTGGTGTCTGTGCAATGACTAGAAAAGATGTTTCCTCTTTCAATTGATTTCTTACAGAAATTGTAAGTCCTGTACAAGATAAAAGGTAAGCCTGGTGTGAAGACAGACAGTGGATGTTGACCTCTTTATTATTATTGTTGTGTATTGGGTTGTAGATATAGATCTTGTTGATATAGGGCCCTGGGCCGGGGCTCAGAGAGAGGGAGGGCCCAAGCCCCCTTCCCCGATACTAGGGGTGTAGTCCCCGGGCAGTGTGGCCATCCAGCCAAAGCGACAGGGATAGAGAATCAGTGAAATTCAAACCACAATCAGCGGTGCAGAGAAACAATTGTGACTTTGGGGAGTGGGGAGACTTGAACCCCATGGGGGGAACTTATAACACTAAGGTAATGTGATCTATGAGTCTTGTTTTTCCGGTTAGCCTGGGATCATAGTTGAGCCTACAAAGACAGATGACCATGCCACCTGGTGCCGGAATCCATCTTGAATTTGCTATTTTCTCACTGGGATGGGAAGAAGAAAACAAAGACTTCTTGCCCTGGGGAAATTTAAGGAAGAGGAAGCAAATAATGATTGTCTTAGGCTGGCTTCACAGACTGCTCCCCATCATGAATGAACACATGAAAGGACCTGGAAAGAAAAAAATTATAACAAAGGGAGAAGCTGTTAGATCCAGGTGAGAAAAAAAGATCAGCTCTGGCTTGAAGAACTTTAACTGAAATAAGAACTAGGATCAGAAATTATAATTTGTAACAATTTCTCTTAATGTATTAGGCTTAGCTGGCATGCTTTATTTATTTTAATTTATTAATTTGCTTTAATCTGTCTGTCATCATTTGCAATCACTTCAATCCTACTTTTATATAATTTATAAAATAACTTTTGTTTATTATCAAATCCATTGTAAGTAATTGTTAATAGGGGAGAGCAACTGCTCATAGAATCATAGAATCCTAGGGCTGGAAGAGACCTCAGGAGGTCATCAAGTCCAGTCCCCTGCTCAAAGCAGGACAAACCCCAACTAAATCTTCCCAGCCAGGGCTTTGTCAAGATGGGACTTAAAAACCTCTAGGCTGTGCATAGCTCTTTTTCACGGATAAAGAGAGCAAGTTTTATGAGTTTTCTCTGTGTAATACTTTTATAAAGAGTGAGACAGATTTTTTTGGTGTTTTGGTCTGTTTGGGAGCTGTGCTTTCGAGTGCTGTCAAGTCCCTGTTACTGAGCCCTCTCAGAGCTGAGCCATTATCAGTGTCTGTGTTACTCTGCTGGAGGCTGTTCCCCAACTCTGTGCCTTGGCTTAGGGCAATGTTTCTTAAACTTTTTAAGACCAAGGAACACCAAACAATAATTTTTTTTATGAAGAACACCAAAGATTTTTTTTGAGAAAAAAAGGTTGGGGACGAGGAGGGGGAAGGTGGGGAGGGGGAATTATTGAGCAAAAAAAAAGGGTTGCCTGCCCCTTTAAGGGAGGCCATTTTGAACTCTGTTATTCTCCACGGCACACCTCCGACTGCCTCACAGCACACCGGTGTTCTACAGAACACAGTTTAAGAAACACTGGCTCTAGGGAGACCAGAGCGTCTGGTTCAGATGGCAGGTAGGTGAGCATCCGTTAACAGTCTCAAGGGGATTTTTGTAATCCAATCCATCACACTTAGGATTTCTTGTTTGTTTGCTTTTGTTTGTTTGTTTGAAATATAAAACCAAGTAGGCAGGATCTGCACTTACTTGTAGTTTGCAGACAAGGGGAGCCGTGGTAATCAGCGACCCAGGCAATGCTGCTTCCCAGGGCTCCCCTTGGCTGGAATCAGCAAATCAGAGCCAATGGGAGCTGCAAGGCTGCATGGCTATGGATCCTTTAGATAAACAAAGTGGAGCATGCCACTAGCGGCTTTCCCAAAGTAGGCCTGCAGCCCAATTTGAGAAATGCTGCCTTACAGTATACCACACATGAAAGATAAAAGGTGACACAGAATCCCAGCATTTCTGCTCAACACATATCAACATGAATTCCCCTTCAAATGCTGATAGGATTCGGCTCCATAAGTGAAGAGAGTTGTGACGGAATGGGAGATGCACTGTAATAATTTACTATTGTGCACGCTCCTGGTTATTGGTATATTTTCTATTTGACTAGACTACCTTTGTTTAACAAAGATAGTTTAAGAAACAAAATAGTTCAAGATAAGGTCAGTTCTCAGCAGTTACTGGAGGGTTGTTATGAGACAACACCATAACGCCTACACACCAGAGATCAAAAGGAACTCTCTCCAAGAGAGAATCATAGAATACTAGGACTGGAAGGGACCTCGAGAGGTCATCGAGTCCAGTCCCCTGCCCTCATGGCAGGACCAAATACTATCAAGACCATCCCTGATAGACATTTATCTAACCTACTCTTAAAGATCTCCACAGATGGAGATTCCACAAACTCACTGGGCAATTTATTCCAGTGTTTAACCACCCTGACAGTTAGCAACTTTTTCCTAACGTCCAACCTAACCTAAACCTCCCTTGCTGTAGTTTAAGCCCATTGCTTCTTGTTCTATCCTCAGAGGCCAAGATGAAGAAGATTTCTCCCTCCTCCTTATGACACCCTTTTAGATACCTGAAAACTGCTATCATGTCCCCCCTCAATCTACTCTTTTTCAAACTAAACAAACCCAATTCTTTCAGCCTTCCTTCATAGGTCATCTTCTCTAGACCTTTAATCATTCTTGTTGCTCTTCTCTGGACCCTCTCCAATTTCTCCACATCTTTCTTGAAATGCGGTGCCCAGAACTGGACACAATACTCCAACTGAGGCCTAACCAACGCAGAGTAGAACGGAAGAATGACTTCTTGTGTCTTGCTCACAACACACCTCTTAATGCATCCCAGAATCATGTTTGCTTTTTTTGCGACAGCATCACACTGTTGACTCATATTTAGCTTGTGGTCCACTATAACCCCTAGATCCCTTTCTGCTGTACTCCTTCCTAGACAGTCGCTTCCCATTCTGTATGTGTGAAACTGATTGGTCCTTCCTAAGTGGAGCACTTTGCATTTGTCTTTATTAAACTTCATCCTGTTTACCTCAGACCATTTCTCCAATTTGTCCAGATCATTTTGAATTATGACCCTATCCTCCAAAGCAGTTGCAACCCACCCCCAGCTTGGTATCATCTGCAAACTTAGTAAGCGTACTTTCAATGTCACTAGCTAAATCGTTCATGAAAATATTGAACAGAACTGGTTCCAAAAGAGACCCCTGCGGAACCCCACTTGTTATACTTTTCCAGCAGGATTCTGAACCATTAATAACTACTCTCTGAGTACGGTTATCCAGCCAGTTATGCACCCAACTTATAGTAGCCCCATCTAAGTTGTATTTACCTAGTTTATTGATAAGAATAGCATGTGAGACCGTATCAAATGCCTTACTAAACTCTAGGAATACCACATCCCCCGCTTCTCCCTTATCCATAAGACTTGTTATCCTATCAAAGGAAGCTATCAGATTGGTTTGACATAATTTGTTCTTTACAAATCCATGCTGGCTGTTCCCTATCACCTTACCACCTTCCAAGTGTTTGCAGATGATTTCCTTAATTACTTGCTCCATTATCTTCCTTGGCACAGAAGTTAAACTGACTGGTCTGTAGTTTCCTGGGTTGTTCTTATTTCCCTTTTTATAAATGGGCACTATATTTGCCCTTTTCCAGTCTTCTGGAATCTCTCCTGTCTCCCATGATTTTCCAAAGATGATAGCTAAAGGCTCAGATACCTCCTCTATCAGCTTCTTGAGTTGATAGAGAGGATAGTTATTCAGTGGACTTGTTTCAGGAACCAAACTGAGACACGGACACCTCTTGCTGATATGTCTGAAGAAGCTAGGCCTTGCCATATTACCAGCACAGAATGGTAACTCGTTTTATAACATAGGTATGTATAGGTTGTTGACTCTGTAAAAATCCTTTTTGTCTGTGCCTAGACATTACTGGTGTAGTGTCCTCATAGGTATCTTGCTTTGTCAAATCATAATAACTCTTCATCTACATGCATGTGTTCCCCATGGCCAAACCGGACAGTCTCTACGGGAAAGAATTAATGGACACAAATCAGATATCCAAAAAGGCAATGCACAAAAACTTGTTGGAGAATACTTTAATCTTCCTGGATACTCATTAATGGATATACAAGTCACCGTATTGTTTCAGACCAATTCCACAAGCCAAATACACAGGGAAGGATTAACTTCATTTACAAGTTTAATTCTTATACAAATGGTATGAACAAGGACATTGGCTGGCTCGCACACTAGCTTCCACATCCTAATGATTTAACCAACCAACCCAGCAATGCAGGTGTTAATTGTTCTTATTAGCCTCTTGTAACTATTTGAACCATCTACTCACTGTCTCTCTCTCTCTCTCTTTCTTCTTCTTCTTCTTCCCCCCTGTCAAGGCTGTTCTCCACTCTGGCATGACAAATGGGGGCTCACAAGAGCACCCCAAAACCTTGTCTCTACAGGCTTTGGTACCAAAACTTCCCCCAAAATCCAAATACCTAGATTTTGGAGAAATCTGCTGCCACCACCCAAGTAATTCCAAGAAAACCAGGGAAGAGATCACTTGGGAAACTTCCTCCCTAAGGTAAAACTCTCCCCTGCTCCAACCTCCATTTTGCTTGGAGTTGGGAAAAACAGGGGACCCACAGACAGACCTTCCAGGATACAAAAATCAACCAGTACCAGTTAATTAGAAAAAGAAAACAAACTTTTATTATCAAAATAAAACTACAGTTGCAAGCATAGTAAAGTGGCTAGATAGAAAGGGCCACCAATTGATCTAGACACTCAGGGGGACTCCCTGGGCTAAAACTTTAGTTACAAAGAGAGAAAAAACACCATTACCAAACAGCTCAGACATTAATTCCAAATTCCCAAACCAAAAAAACAACAAAATCCTGATAGACTATCTAAACTTTGCCCTACTTACCCATTGTAAGAAGTCTGTTCTTGGAGAGAGACTGGCTTCCCATCTCTTTCTGTCTTGGTAGAAACCGCTGTAAATCGCAAACAAAGAAACAGAGAGAAAAACTCCTCTTTTCCAGTTTGAAATTCCTACCTGCATTGTTATTGGCTGACCACCTGATACCTGGGTAGGTACAGGAGAAATAGTTAACCCCTTAGTCACCAGGTGCTGGTCAGCACTCCTGATTATGACACCCCCCCTTCCCTTATATATTCTTGGATCTGGACTTCTAACACTCAAGTCATCTGAAGAAGTGGGTTGCACCCACAAGAGTTCATGATACCATTTACATGCTTTGTTAGTCTTTAAGGTGCTACTAGTCAGTTTGTTGTTTTTTAAGTTTTTCCTGTTACAGACTAACTTGGCAACCCCTCTGAAGCTTTTCCCCATATGTCTCATGCTGATTTGACAGAGATAACTGGCATAACAGATTCCAAGAGAAACCCCAGAGGTCACAAAATCAGATAAGGGACAAAGGCACCAGGCCAGATTTATTGTAAAAAAATCACAATAATAGCTCTCAGGATCAGATGTCTACAGTTATGCTAAGAATGTGTGCCCGTGATAATGGACTCAGCTCAGTCAGTGGTGGGGTTTCCACTACCCTCTAGGCTGGACAAGGGCAGCATTCTTACAGTACATTTTTATACACAGGTATAAACAAGTTACACATCACTCCTGATGTATCAGGTTGCCACCCTCTAATGTTACCTAAATAACATCCATTACCTTGTACATGTTGGTTTGATCAAAACATTTCCATCCATATAGCTATCATTTTGGACCCCATCTTGAACCATGGTTTGTATGTCCCTGTTTTCTGTGGAGAGTGCACTTGTAACAAGATGTTTCATAACAAGAAGTTCTGTTACCATCCCTCGGGAATGTGTTTATGGCCTGTGCCTAGTACCCGTTAGGTATGTGTGTTTTTGCAATATCAGCCCTGTTTTAACCAAGTTCTTTGAGAAGGGCCAGCCTCTTGCTCACAGCTTAATTTTGCTTTATAATAACAAAGTCCTTACCTTTGTTGCCTAGGTTTCAGGCCTTATACCAGGCCTGTGACACATGGGTTTGTTTTAGGCCCTCATCTTATTGCAGGTGCTAGATTTCAGCTGAACCTGCTGGATAAGTACAGTTGGTACATAGATAGTCCTTAGCCCAGGGACCACAATAGGAATGGGTGCATAGCAGAATTCCATACCCCAAAGTGTAAAGACACACACTGAAACCTCTGCAGGAGCACTCAGCAAGATACAGAGGTGCAGCTAGCCAATAACCAAGATATATTGTGAGACAGAAGTCAAGAGAGGATATTAATTTTGTTTATCTCAGCAAATTGTAGGAAGAGTCAAGTTAAAGAACACTGATTGAAAAGCTTTAGTCATGTTGATGAAATAACTCTGAAGATAAAAATATAGGTAAATTGAATGATAATTGTTGCTTCATTGAAAAAAGAGTTACATTGTTTCTGAAGGATGTATTTCCTTTCATTTTAACTATATGTTATTTTATATGATAATGGAGAATATTGCAGGACAAAGAGAAATTGTTTAGCATCTGGAGTCAGAGATCAGCAATGGGATTCTATGTATCAGAACAAGAACTTTACAGAGTACTTAAAAGTAAGTAGTTTTCAACTTAGAAAAGTTACTCTAAAAATTTATCATAAGGTGGTTATGATATCTATTCATTGCATACATGATCTATTTGCCCCTAAATATAAATAGGACTATCAATCTCATATTACAACATGAAGATGTGATGGATTCAAATATATTTCATGGAAGTTAATGGGGATTTTATCTCCCATTTTCACCCCAATATTCTTCAATAAGACCTTTTCTTATAAAATAGCTATCACAAAAATTGCCATTGCTAATCATTGGTACTTAATTTATTTTTTAAGTTATAAAAATGCACTTAAACTCATTGGTGTGTTTACCTGTATACAAAAAGCAACCATATAATTTAAGTGTACATAGTTCTTATACACTGATTCACCAATTAATTAAATCAGTACAACTACACACAAGCTTAAAGTCAGACAAAGGCTTACACATCCTGCTGAATCAGTGACTTATTTTACAATAAAGAAAATACAAGTAAGAACACAGTAAAGTTTATGAGTGAATACACCATTTGAGTTTCCTCTGAAAACATGCTGCTTCCAGCACTCTGCCTCACATAACCCTATCTCTGCAGACAGGCAGATTTAAAATATAAATGTGATACACACCACAGCTACTTCAAGGTGTATGCACATCAACTGTAAAACAAGTTCAAACACAATTAAGTGCAAAGTCCATGCAAACCACTACAGAAACTTAGTGTTCATTGGCCACCCACTTTGACAAAACTCTGAGGGGTTATCTACACTTTCAAAATTGCACCAGCATAGCTGTGCTGCTGTTTCATTTAGCGAAGATGTTACCTATGCCAATGGAAGATCTTCCCCCAAAAAGTTAGAGAGGGACTATTATTCATTACATTCATTCTTATATATATATATATATATATACACACACACACACACACACTCACAAAGAAATTAGAAGGGAGAACAGCAAAACAAAGAAAATGGATTTCAGGAAGGCAGACTTAAGTAAACTCAGGGTATGTCTATACTTGCACCCTAGTTCGAACTAGGGATGCAAATGCAGGCATTCGAAATAGTCAATGAAGCGGGGATTTAAATATCCCGCACTTCATTAGCATGATCTTGCCGGCGCGTTACTCTGAATGCCAGCTGTTTGGAAAGTGAAAGTGCTCGCCAGGATGCATTAGTTCGAACCAAACCCCTTGATTTGAACTAACTTTACGCCTCAAAAATCCCTGCTTCATTGACTATTTCGAATGCCTGCATTTGCATCCCTAGTTTGAACTAGGGTGCAAGTGTAGACATACCCTCAGAGAGCTGGTAGATAAAGTCCCATGGGAAGCAAAACTAAGAGGAAAAACAAGTGAAGACAGTTGGCAGTTTTTCAAAGGAACATTATTAAGGGCTTAAGAGCAAATTATTCCACTGTGTAGGAAAGATAGTAAGTGTGGCAAGAGACCACTTTGGCTTAACCACAATATCATAAATAATCTAAAAATAAAAATGAGTCCTATAAAAAGTGGAAACTAGGTCAAATTACAAATGATGAAAATAAGTAAATAACACAAGAATGTAGGGGCAAGATTAGAAAGATGAAGGCACAAAACAAGTTCAAACTAGCTAGAGACATAAAAGGTAACAATAAAACATTCTACAAATATATAAGAAGCAAGAGGAAGACTGAGGACAGGGTAGGCCCATTGCTTAATGAAGAGGGAGAAGCAATAATAGAAAACTTGGAAATGGCAGAGGTGCTTAATGACTTCTTTGTTTCAGTTTTCATCAAGAAAGTTGGTGGTGACTGGATGCTTAACATAGTGAAGGCTAGTTGAAATGGGGTAGGTTTAGAAGTTAAAATAGGAAAAGAAGAAGTTAAAAATTGCTTAGAGAAGTTATATGTCTTCAAGTCACCAGGGCCTGATGAAAGACATCCTAGAATACTCAAGGAGCTGACAGACGAGATATGTGAGCCATTAGCCATCATTTTTGAAAAGTCATGGAAGTCGGGAGAAATTCCAGAGGACTGGGAAAGAGCAAATATAGCACTCATATATAAAAAAGGGAGATATGATCAACACAGGAAGTTACAAACCAATCAGCTTAATGTCTGTGCCAGGAAAGATAATAGAGAAAATAATTAAGCAATTCAGTAACAAACATCCAGAAGAAAATAAGATGTGAAGAACAAATAATGTCAAATCAATCTGACAGCTTTCTTTGATAGGATGACAAGTCTCATGGATAAGGGGGAAGCGATAAATGTGATATACCTATATTTTAGTAAAGGATTTGATATGGTCTTGCATGACCTTATCAATAAACTACGGAAATATGACCTAGATGAGGCTACTCTAAGGCTGATGCATAACTGGTTGGATAACCATTCCCAGAGAGTAGTTTTTCAATGGTTCACAGTCATGCTGTAAGGGCATATCAGCTGGGGTTTCAGTGAGATCTGTTTTGTTCAATATCTTCATCAATGATTTAGATGATGGCATAGAGAGTACACGTATTATGTTTGCAGAGGATACTAAGCTGGGAGCAGTTGCAAGTACTTTGGAGGATAGGATAATAATTCAAAATGAACTGCACAAACTGAAGAAATGGTAAATAGGATGAAGTTTAATAAGGACAAATGCAAAGTACTCCACTTACGAAGGAACAATCAGTTTTACACATAGGCTACGTCTAGACTGGCATGATTTTCCGCAAATGCTTTTAACAGAAAAGTTTTTCCGTTAAAAGCATTTATGCGAAAAAGCGTCTAGATTAGCGCGGCGGCTTTGCGCAAAGCACTTTTTGCAGAAAAGCATCCGTGCCAGGCTAGACGCAGTTTCTTATGAAAGCCCGATCGCCATTTTCACCATCGGGGCTTTTTTGCGCAAAATAGTCCTGAGCTGTCTACACTGGCCCTCTTGCACAAATACATTTGGCCAAGAGGGCTTTTGCCCGAACGGGAGCAGCATAGTATTTGCGCAAGAACACTGACAATCATACATTAGATCGTCAGTGTTCTTGCGCAAATTCAAGCGGCCAGTGTAGACAGCTGGCAAGTTTTTCTGCAAAAGCGGCTGCTTTGGCGGAAAAACTTGCCAGTCTAGACACAGCCATATAGAATGGGAAGTGACTGTCTAGGAAGGAGTACTGCAGAAAGGGATCTAGAGGTCATAGTGAGTCAAGCTAAATGTGAGTCAACACTATTGCAAAAAAAAGCAAAAAAAGCAAACAATATTCTGGGATGCATTAAAAGGAGTATTATGAGCAAGACATGACAAGTAATTCTTCTGCTCTACTCTGCACTGATTAGGCCTCAGCTAGAGTATTGTGTTCAATTCTGGGCACCACATTTCAAGAAAGATGTGGAGAAACTGGAGAAGATCCAGAAAAGGGCAACAAAAATGATTAATGGTCTAGAAAACATGACCTATGAGGGAAGTCTGGCAGAATTGGGCTTGTGTAGTTTAGAAAAGAGAAGATTGAGAGGGGACATGTTTGCAATTTTCAAGTACCTAAAAGGGTGTTAAAAGGAGGAGGGAGAGAAATTGTTCTCCTTGGCCTCTGATGATAGGACAAGAAACAATAGGCTTAAACTGCAGCAAGGGAGGTTTAGGTTGGACATTAGGAAAAATTTCCTAATAGTCAAGGTATTTAAACACTGGAATAAATTGCCTAGGGAGGTAGAATCTCCATCACTGGCGATATTTAAGAGCAGGTTAGATAGAAATCTATCAGGGATGATGTAGATGGTGTTTTGTCCTGCCATGATGGCAGGGGACTGGCTTGATGACTTCTTGATGTCCCTTCCAGTTCTAGTATTCTATGTTTCTATGAAGTTTGCCAAGTTCAAGTACATCATTATGTATTTAGACACTTTTTAAGCATTACAATTATTGGTCAATAGGTCAAAACAATTCCTATAGAATTCTTACCATTTATCAATAATATAATATGTGTTTAAAATGATCTACATAAATACATATCCCTTACAAAAAGCAGTGATTATTCCTGAAATCATACAGTCTATTGAATCTCATAAGACTATAGTGTGGCTCTATTATTGTGTTACCATGCACTCAGAAACATTGTAAACTGTATCACTTACAGTAGCATATATTTTATATCATCAGTTAGGCAATTATGACTTTCAGCTGCATACTGACCTATTAAAGGCAGCTTCTATGTTTGGTTCACATGGAAATCATATTGTGACATTGCACCCCATAGTTTTCATTGTGACATTATTAGGATATGATTATGGCATAAGTCTGATGCATTTTGTGCAAGATAGATCTTGTGAAGTATCATTGGAAAAGTTATGATTTGCTGAATATAATTTTCCTATGCATGGTTTTAGTATGTGAAATTAGGAATATTTACTATGTACCTGTATTTCAATCGTGTTTGCTTTGGGTAATGTCCTTAACTAGCTTTTCTTGGTACAACAGTGAAGAAGCCCGACAGTACTGATGGCCCAACAGAAAAGACAATGGACTCTGGAAGATCTTAACTCTCCTGTGAACCAGATAGCCTGTAAGTATTGACTGTTATGACTCAGAATGTCAAGCAAGGGCATGTAACCAGACCAGCTCACTCTGGACTACATCTTGGGCTATCAGTGTTTTGTTTTGTTTTGTTTTGTTTTTTCCCCAAAAACTGATGTTTGGGATAAAGGGTTCCTGCCATATACTACAGCTAGATAAGGCAGGGAGTGACATCATTAATTTTTCTTCACCCTCCATACAATAAGACTACAGGAATCACCTAAGGAACAAGTACTGAGCTGGGGGATGTGCTGGACCCAGGGGGCTCATCTAGAGTACGCGGAACAGTCAAAAGACTCTGCGGGAATTTGCATATCTTCTTCCGAAAGTAGTTTAGACACGGCTTTTTCGGTGACTCCCCCCCCCCTTTGTCGAAAAGCCACTCTTCCTCAAAAAATGGGGTTTACACAGCTTTTCGACAAGGGGGGCTCGCTGAAAAAGCCACGTCTAAACTACTTTCATTTTCGAAAGCTCTGTTTTTGAAAGTGCGATCAGAAGAGGATATGCAAATTCCCATGGAATTTGCATAGCCTCTTTTGACTGTTCCGCATAGTGTAGATGAGCCCAGGGTAAAAGGATTTTTAGCCTATATATGAAAGGCCCACAGGTTCCAAACTGTTAAGTAAATGCAGCTAGTATCTTGTAATGGACAGAAGGAGTGCTGACCAGCATTCAGTAACTAAGGAGTTAAACTCAGGTAGCTAGCAAAGGGGTTGGCCAGGGGCCAGGAGAACCAATCGAGACAGAGTGTTGAAATTTGAATTGGATATAGATTCCTTGCCTGCTTTCTTTGTGTGGGAAAGTTAAACCAGGAGTTGAGAGACAGAGAATGATTTAAACCCAGGCAGGATTACAATGCCTCGAAGGAATTCAGGGCATGGAAGTGGACTGAATAAAGAGAAGATTGGCAATAAGTAAAAGGACTAAGTGAATCTAGTCACATTCAGGGTATTTTTTCTTTATTTTGTGGTTTGGTTTGAACTGTTCTGTGTGCATCTATGCCTCCCCTCCCCATTTACCATCTCGTATTCTGCCCAGAGACTTTTCTCTGTTTTAATTTGTTTTCCTTAGTTGCTCTGTAACATCTAGCAACCAAGTATGCTTTATCAAGTTTATCTTTTGTTTTGTAAAAAAAATCACTTTTTTAAGGTGATGATTTGATTCTTGTGTCCTGGAAGATCTGTCTTTCTGTGTGTATCTGCATGCCTCAGACTGAGAGGTCAGCTACTAGAGACTGCAGCTTGTTTCCCTTTTTTCTTTTTTCAAGCTGTTTTAGGGCAAAAGAGCTTGGGATACCCTCAGAGGTGGGTTCAAGTGCTCACAACTGATTTTTTAGGGATAAAAATCACTTGATGGTGGCAGCAATTATTGTGATTCTGGGGGGAGGTTTTTTTGTAGCCAGGGGTTTTTTTTAGCTTTGTGGACCCCCATCTTCTGCACTCAGAGGGTATGTCTACACTACAGTGTTATTTTGAAATATCTTATTTCGAAATAGTTAATTCAAAATAAGTTATTTCGGAAATAAAGCGACTACACACAAAATGCATTTCGAAATAGCATTTTGCTATTTTTGAAATAGCACATCCACACTGTGTGGATGCTGAATCGCATTTAAGCCTGGCCAGAACCAGATCCGGCAGGGCATCAGGTCAGGAGTTAATTTGTGTGGCTGCTGCCTCAGGCTATCTGAGGCCTGTGCTTCAAGGGACCCCCCTTGGACAGCCAGTTCTCAGGTTTCCCTGCTTGCTAGCCTACCTCGATGAGGGACAGCAAAGCATTTTGTCTCTGCATGCTCTGGTTGCCCTCACTTGGGACACCACACCACTCTGCAACATGGAGCCGGAGCTGTCCCTGGGCACTCTGGTGCTTCTCTTATATGTGTTGCTACGATCTGGGCTGCACTTTCTGCAGGCTGCCATCTGGGAGTTCTATCATGGGGCTGTCAGTATCCAGGAGGCCCTGCGGGAGAGCTTCCACCCTGAGGAGCACTAAGAGCCTCCCTGGTCTGCCCCACAGGGGGCTTGTGCCTCATTCCTCCCTCATGTCCTTCCACTTACCCCTCCCTAACCCCCCTTCCTGATGTAAAATAAAATACACATATTTTCATGAACACAAACTCTCTTTATTTAATAAAACTAGGGGGGGGGGAATGAAACTCTGGTGAGACTGCGGAAAGGAGGCGGGAGAGGGGAGAAGAGAGGGTGGAAAAGGGGAAGGGGAAACCTGGGAGGAGGGAGCTAGAAGGGGGAAGCAAGGGGAAGAAGGGGGAGAGGAAGCTCAGGGTTGGGGGTCTCGCCGAACCAACTTGATTGTCATGCAAACCTGCTCCTTGGTTCGCATGTGGCCTTTGGTGGCCAGGCTGGCAGCTATCCTGCCATAGAGGGCCGTGTTCCTTTGTCTAGTGCAGAGATCATGGACGTTGGGGGCATCCGCCCGCAAACCTGAATAAGGTCCATCATCTCCACCCTGGACCAGGAAGGTGCCCACCTTCTCCGGGCCCTGGCAGGCTCCTGGGAGCTGGCAGACTGCTCCTGGGGAGCGGTGGAGGGCTGGCTGCCAGTGGCTTGCTGGGTACTGTTTTGGGGCCACTGGGGGAAGGGTAGTGACTACTGGCTCTGGGCTGGCAGGCTTGGAGCTGGCACAGGCACTGTGGCCAGAGTCAACCCCTTTAAGGGCTACAGGGAGGGGGGAGGGAGAGGAGTTTTCTTGGCTGAGGCTAGAGTGGCCACCGGGGCACCCTGGGAAGGCTGGATGCCCCCTATTTTGATATAAGTGTCTACACAGCACTTATTTTGAAATTGCTATTTCAAATTTGGTGTTATTCCTCATGGCTACGTCTAGAATGGCATGATTTTGCGGAAATGCTTTTAACGGAAAAGTTTTTCTGTTAAAAGCATTTCCGCAAAAGAGCGTCTAGATTGGCACGGGTGCCTTTGTGCAAAAGTGCTTTTGCAAAGCATCCATGGCCAGTCTAGATGTGATTTTGAAAGCCCCGATTGCCATTTTCGCCATCGGGGCTTTTTTGCGCAAAACAGTTCTTCCCTGTCTACACTGGCCCTCTTGTGCAAGTATTCTTGCGCAAGAGGGCTTATCCCTGAGCGGGAGCATCATAGTATTTGTGCAAGAACACTGACAATCTTACATTAGATCGTCAGTGTTCTTGCGCAAATTCAAGCGGCCAGTGTAGACAACTGGCAAGTTTTTGCACAAAAGTGGCCACTTTTGCGCAAAATCTTGCCAGTCTAGACGCACCCCATGGGTATGTCTACATAGCAAAGTTATTTCGAAACAACTTTACCAGCGTCTCCACAGCCAAACTGCTATTTTGAAATTAAATCGAAATAGCGGAGGGCTTATTTCGAAATTGGTAAACCTCATTCCACAAGGAATAGCACCAATTTTGAAACTGCTATTTAGATAAGCATTGTGTAGAAGCTTATTTCAAAATAGGGGGCCTCCAGCCCTTCCCAGGGTGCCCTGGTGGCCACTCTGGGCACAACCAAGAAAACTCTTCTCCCTCCCCCCCACCCCAGAGCCCTTAAAGGGGTAGACTCTGGCCACAGTGCCTGTGCCAGCTCCAAGCCTGCCAGCCCAGAGCCAGCAGTCACTGCACCTGACCCAGTGGCCCCAGCATGAGCCAGGCAGACAGTGCCATCCAGCCCTCCACCGCTCCCCAGGAGCAGTCTGCCAGCTCCCAGGAGCTGCCAGGGGCCAGAAAAAGGAGGTGCTTGCCTGGTCCAGTGCGGAGATCAGGGACCTAATTCAGGTTTGGGGGGATGCCTCCAAAATCCTTGAACTCCACACTAAACAGAGGAACGCAACTGTCTACAGGCGGATGGCTGCCAGCCTGGCCACCAAAGGCCACATGTGAACCCAGAAGCAGGTTTGCATGAAAATAAAGGAGCTGCGGCAGGCGTATGCCAGGGCCACAGTGGGCAGCTCCCAACCAGGGGCAGACCCAGACCCCTACCCCTATTTTGATGCCGTGGACCGCACCTTAGGGGGCAGGATGGTCCATGCCCCCCAGGTGGTCATCGACCCTGGGGCAGAGCTTGCTGCCTCCTGCTGCTCCAGCCCCTGCTGCCTCCCCAGCTACCACTCTTCCTCCCACTCCTTCTCCCCCTCCCGCTTCTTCCTTCCCACCCTCCCCACAGCCCCAGGAATGTGAAGGCCCCCGCACCCATGGTGCTGGGAGACAGTTGGGCCGGCAAGACCCCCAACCCTGAGCCCTGAGCTTCTCCTCCCCCTTCCTCCCCTTGCCTCCCCCTGCCAGCTCCCTCCTCCCAGGTTTCCCCCTCCCCTCTCCACTCTCCCTCCTCTCTGCTCCCACCTTCTTTCCCCAGTCTTATCTCAGTTTCATTCCCCTCCCACCCCAGTTTTGTTCAATAAAGAGATTTTGTTGTAATGAACACGTGTCTTTTATTGTACAGCAGGAAGGGGGGTTAGGGAGGGGTAAGTGGAAGGATGTGAGGGAGGAATGTGCCCAGTGGGGCACACCAGGGAGACTGTTACTGCCTGCAGAACGTGCTGACAGGCTCACAGCAACACATCCAGGAGAAGCACCAGAGTGCCCAGGGGCAGCTCCAGCTCCATGCTGCAGAGTGCTGTGGTGTCCTGAGTGAGGGCAACCAGATCACGCAGAGAAAAAAATGCTTTGCTGTCCCTTAGCGAGGTAGGCACGCAAGCAGGGAAACCTTAGTGGAGCACTTTGCATTTGTCCTTATTAAACTTCATCCTATTAACCTCAGACCATTTCTCCAATTTGTCCAGATCATTTTGAATTATGACGCTATCCTCCAAAGCAGTTGCAACCCCTCCTAGCTTGGTATCAACTGCAAACTTAATAAGCGTACTCTCTATGCCCATATCTAAATTGTTGATGAAGATATTGAACAGAATCGGTCCCAGAACAGATCCCTGCAGAACCCCACTTGTTATACCTTTCCAGCAGGATTCTGAACCTTTAATAAATACTCTCTGAGAACAGTTATCCAGCCAGTTATGCACCCACCTTATAGTAGCCCCATCTAAGTTGTATTTGCCTAGTTTATTGATAAGAATAGCATGTGAAACCGTATCAAATGCCTTACTAAACTCTAGGAATACCACGTCCACCGCTTCTCCCTTATCCACAAGACTCGTTATCCTATCAAAGAAAGCTATCAGATTGGTTTGACATGATTTGTTCTTTACAAATCCATGCTGGCTGTTCCCTATCACCTTATTATCTTCCAAGTGTTTGCAGATGATTTCCTTAATTACTTGCTCCATTATCTTCCCTGGCACAGAAGTTAAACTGACTGGTCTGTAGTTTCCTGGGTTGTTCTTATTTCCCTTTTTATAAATGGGCACTATATTTGCCCTTTTCCAGTCTTCTGGAATCTCTCCTGTCTTCCATAATTTTCCAAAGATGATAGCTAAAGGCTCAGATAACTCCTCTATCAGCTCTTTGAGTATTCTAGGATGCATTTCATCAGGCCCTGGTGACTTTGTTTGCTATCACTTAGAATCACATACAATCTATCCTCTCTTTAATTAGTAAACTTATTTTATGTTTTAATCTAACTCAGTGAGTTGGAGTAAAGTTCATAGAAAATCAGAACTCAAGGGGCATATTCCTTTCCATGTTGGGGAAAGGTGAAATCTTTGAGCTTATGCTGTGCAGTTCCCTGTGCAGTGTAAGAAGGTATCATTTTGAATTTATTTTCCAGAGAGAGTGATTTAGACCAAAGTTATTGAATGGCTCATTTTAAGAGAGTTACCTTGACTATAGCCTTTCTATTGCTGGTTCATGCAGTAATCTGGTATCATTTGGTAAGTGCAGCTGGGTGGATTTGGGTGGACCG
Source organism: Rafetus swinhoei (assembly GCA_019425775.1). Lineage (NCBI taxonomy): Eukaryota > Metazoa > Chordata > Testudines > Trionychidae > Rafetus > Rafetus swinhoei. The sequence goes on from CM033424.1 coordinate 129,534,308, forward strand.
GGAGTGGATCTGGAGATTGTCACAGCAGCTCCGTGTGGGAGGGAACCCAGGCTGATTGGGCTCAGTGGTATCCCAGCTCCAGATGGCATCCAGGGGGAATCCATCACACATATGTTTGCAATTTCCTTTTTTGAAATAAATATATATCAAGTGCAAATAGAGAAAGTTATAGTCTTCATTTCTGGGCAAAGAGAACAGCCAAGCAGTTGAAATTCAGGTGATTTATTAAAGAAGAAATAGCCCTGTGGTGCTATATCTTTGAATTCTTTATGGGGCTCCCAACAGTGACAGATGCCTCGGGCTTCCAAATCAGAGAACCTAGATCTGCTGCCATGGAAAGTACACACTGTGTGGTTTTATAGCCTTGCTTTAAAAGAAAATAATGCATATGAATCCAGGCTCTTCAGCTGCAATGATCTAGGCTATTTGTTAAGAAGACCAAATCAAGGGCTTTCCACTACCCACTATGTTATTTAAAAATCCTCTCTACTCTAATATAATCTCAAACGTGCTATGTTCTCTTTGCTCTTGTTATTTGGTGTATTAGATAAAGCAGAAGAGTTTGACTCATTATATTCAGTCTCTCATTGAATTTGAGACTCTATCACTTCTGGACTTAAAAATAAAAATACATTCATCTGGCATAATTTGAACTTCGGTGGTTTACTTAATCAGAAATAAACTAAAATGTGTTTCTAAGTTAACATATTCTGAGGGATTTATTAGTGGGAGATAATAGCATGCTCCTTTGTTTCAAGTTGCATAATAGTTTCCTGTAGAACCCCTTCACAGTGGCTAATAATAAAAGATACTTGTTTATCATGGCAAAAATGCAAAAATTATCATTTTAGGTTTTTAAAAGTCCTGACAAATTGTTAATATCCCCCCCCATTTAAAAAGTGTTAAATAGCTGTCATTGACTTGAGTGTGAGTTAGACCAAAGATATTGAATGCCTCATTTTAAAAAATCTCAATGGCCATGTTTTATCATTAAAAAAATAATATTTTGACAACATAGAAATATACCAAAACTTTATCAAAGGTCATTTCAGTGGAATCATTCCACCATTTGAGGATTATGTCCTAGTTCTTTTTAGGAAAACCCTAGAACTCATGTTATATTTTTGGATTTTTGTTTTGTTTGTTTGTTTTCTGATGGAAATCATAGTATGTAAAAGCATACCACCTGGTTCATAACATTCCAAAACTTTCCCATTTTCAGATGATTTTTTTTTCTGTGCTTTATCTTTGCCTAAAAGTGAAATATTATTAGAAAAGTTGTTGAGAAAACATATTTCAGCCATTTCATATAAAGGGGGAGAGGAACCTACTCAACTGCCAAAAAAAAAAAAAAAAAAAAAAAAAGACTTCTCTTGTAACAAAAAACATGAAAGGTGTAAATAAGGGTGCTAACAATTTTGGAAAAATTTAAAAAACAATGAATAGTCCTGCAGCACCTTAGAGACGAACAAAAAAATGTAGATGGTATCATGAGCTTTTGTGGGCACAACCCACTTCTTCAGTTTCTTCAGAAGAAGTGGGTTGTACCCACGAAAGCTCATGATACAGTCTACATTTTTTGTTAGTCTCTAAGATGCTGCAGGACTATTCATTGTTTTTAAAGTTTTTTTCAGTTACAGACTAACATGGCTACACCTCTGAAACTTTTGAACAATTTTGGAGTAACTTCTGGAAAAATTGCCTTTAAAAGCCAACTTTGAACTAGCATGATAGATACAACCTATTATGGCACATTCACCTTCTACTTCTCTTCCTCATGCTCCAGACATACATTTAGATTCTCTTAAGAAAAGATGGAGGGGTCTTTCCAGGACCAAGAATTATATAAAAGTTGGTTTGACTCTGAAGACCTAAAAAATTCACTTTGATCATGAACATCTCAGATCTGTCAACTGTATGGAAAACTTTTTAGTCAGTCTTTTTAAGATGCTGGTCATACACACTCTGTTAGACAAAAGACCAAAAAATGAGACTAGAAATGTGTATGCTAGCTCAAAAATCTCCAGTTTATCTGTGGACTCCACTTTCTGGGAAGAGTAAGCATGTTAACTAGCCGGTGATGCTATAGCAATGGGAGAATGGTATGCAGATACATGGTGGTGTATGATGACAAAGAGGATGTGACAAGATAACTGAAACATTTTCCCAATTATGGGCCTGATCCAGTGGAGTAAATGGGAAACTTTTAATTGACTTTAGTGGGCTGTGGATCAGGGCTTAGGACCTCTCTGCAATTATAAACAGTAAAATTGCCAAGTATTTATCTTCAGATATCCAGGTCTCCTGTATGAAAATGTATGACATGGTCAATGGAGTGGGAATAAACAAAAGTGGATTATTTATTCATCTATTTTTCCTTTAAAATTATAAGTATTCTAACTGATACATTAATCATTTTTCACAGTTTCTGTTGATGATTCTACTCTGGCCAATTTTGACCATGGCTTCAAGATCTGATTTCTGAATTGACAAGTTTATTTGGTTCCCCCCATCTCCACAAATACAGAATGTCTCCAAGAGCAAGATTATAAACTTCTGCATTTTGAAGGCATTTACTCAGTCACTATCCTCCACTCTGATCATATCTCATTTTAAGAAATCTGTGTCCATGTTTTTTCATTAAAAAATAATTGAAGCACTAAGACGTATCCATCAACATTTCCACAAAATTATTTTTACAACAGAATTTACAAGGGCAAATGGGTTTAAAATGAGTTTCTGTTCCAAACAGTGCAAAACTAGCTTTATATTTTTTTTCAATTTTATACCTGGTTTCCAGATTTCTGCTTTTGGAAAACATACAGCTGTGCTCAGCTCTGATTTTATTCATTAATTTTTACACAGGACTGTAACCACATTCAAAGCTTTGCAATGGCTTAAAATCTAAAGGCAGAGCTAGTATAATAAACAAACATAAAGAACCATTTATGGTCATTGTATGTTAGCTGCAGCATTTCAGAAAGCAGATTGGTATTTTAGAGGCCTAGCACATGTAAATAAAGAGGCTGCTATAAATACAGCGCACAGGAAAAAGAAAGTGAGCAAAAAGAACATGGGAAATAAACAAGGGGAAATGAAGATAAAATCTGGAGATAAATCATGTTCTTAGCAGACACTGGTTTCACTCTTTAAGAAATTAGAACAAGTCTATTACACCAAAGTTGAAGAAATTCTAAGTTTCCTTTTCCAAGAAAAAACATATTTTTATAATTTAGATTACAAATAATTTTATAATTCAGAACAGGCATATTGGGACAAATTGTTTCCTGTGGAAGACAAAACAGAGGTCATCCAGCAGACAGCTGTAACTTTATGATTCTCAAGCTACTCCAGTTTTCATATATGTTAGAATAGCCTAGTTTTGGGGTGACTGCCATGAGGATGTTGAGAAGTGAGCAGGTACTTCCCCTTCCCCTTTGTCCTGAAGCTGCAATGCACCTCGCAAAGAATAGGGATAAGGGAGAACCCTTTATCACAGCAAGACAAAAGTGTTGAGAAGAAAAAGCTCTAAAAACAGATCTTAACTACACTCCTGCATTGGTTTTTAGGTGGGTCCACTGCTCATAGGAGGAAAGTGCTTTTCCCAGACCTACTTTCTGAGGATGACTAATATGTAGCTGCCATCCAATTGTCTACACTAGCCCTCCCAGCATTGCTGCCATAAATAGATCTTCACTGATTACAACAATGGTGGGAAATACAATGAAAAAGAATCTCATATAGGCAAAGCCTTAACTTCTTGGATCTGATTCTCAATTACACCAGGATTGCTTTTCACTGAGCCAGCAATATCAAAGGGCCTTACAGTGGGTGTTGCCTGAGTGCCTCATTACTGTGCCGGAGGGGTGTAAGGAAGGTGATTACACATGGAGGAAAACTCTATACATCATGGATAAGGGTACCAGAGTCAGGCCCATGATGACTAGTAATATCTCAGGTATCTAAATTGTGATTATGGATTTTTGGGAAAGGAATTTTATTTCCCCATATGTCCATTTAAAATGACTTTTATGTATTTATTTCTAAGGAATTCAATGGTATAACCAAGTATACCAGCCCAGAATACTTCCATAATATTATTACAAACTGTTTGTTTATGAAAAACTACTGTAAAAAACCTCTTGCTTATTTAAGGGAGTAGTTTGGATGCATTTCTTTGTTTGCACATAAAGCACCTGCCAGTGTTTGATTTACCACTTATATCCGTGTGCTTTGTTTTGCAAGGACCTTAATCTCTTGGTCAGATATTGGTACTGTCACCGATTACTCTTTTAAAACAGAATACAGAGACAGTTTATTACTCACTGGGTTACTTCATGATAAGCTACATTGAGGTCATTTTGCACTACATCATTAGCTCTAAAGTAAGTATAGCTGATCCCAGGAGGAATACCCCCATGAAGATGAATAGTCACATAGAAACAATGCAGCAACATTTACACTCTCCTGTTTTCTATTGGCAGAGTAGGGGTCTTGGCCCAGGACATGAGGGAATGGTTTTATCTTCTTTAATCCCCAGCTGCTATAATGGCTGCTTGGAGTTACTGACAGTAAAATGCCCAGCAGCCTGAGAATTCCTCTAATTTACACTGAGGCTATGTCTACACTGCAGGCTTTTGCCAGCAGAGAGTATGCTAATGAAGTGCTCATTAGCATTTGTTGCACTGTCATTTGCATATTACCCATCACTTGATCAGGATGGTGATAGTGACTGAAATTAGGGAGGCAACAAAAATAAACAACTCAATAATAATGGGAGATTTCCACTATCCCCATATTGACTTGGTACAGGTCACCTCAGAGCGGAATGTAGAGATCTTGACACCTTACATGACTGTTTCTTGGAGCAGCTTGCTCTGGAACTCACAAGAGGAGAGGCAATTCTTGATTTAGTGCAAGTGGAGTGCAGGATCTGGTCAAAGAGGTGACTACAGCTGGACCGCTTTGAAATAGTGATCATAGTATAATTAAATGTAAAATTTCTGTGGTGGGAAAAACACCACAGCAGCCCAACTACATGACATTTAATTTCAGAAAGGGAAACTATGCAAAAAATAAGGAGGTTAGTTCAACAGAAATTAAAAGGTAGAGGATCAAAAGTAAATTCCCTGCAAGCTACATGGAAACTTTTCAAAGTCACCATAATAAAAGCTCAACTTAAATGTATTCTCCAAATTAAAAACACAGTAAGATAACCCAAAAAATGTCACTGTGGCTTAACAAGCAAATAAAAGAAGCAACAAGAGATAAAAAGTCACAATTTAAAAAGTGAGGAAAATAGAAAGGAGCATAAACTCTGTCAAATGAAGTTTAAAACTATAATTAGGAAGGCCAAAAAGAAATTTGAAGACCAACTAGCCAAAAACTCAGAAAATAATATTAATTGGATTTTTTTTTTTAAGTACATGAGAAGCAGGAAGTTTGATAAAAAAAACTAGTGGGGTCATTCTTTTTAGGTGACAAATGTGAGGAACTATCCCAGATTAAGGTGTCATTAGTGAAGCTAATAGCACCCGCCCCCCCCCCCCATTTTCCCCTTAGCCACAGGCCCCCTAATAAAAATCACAGGTTTTTTTCAAAGATAAATACTTTTTTATTTGGTCTGCAGGAGAGAGGGGAGGATGGGAAGGAAGGACAAGGGAAGGGAGGGTTGGGGGAGGAAAGGCACACAGGGGCAATGCAGAGGCCCCATGTGGGGAGACCCAGGGAGTGTCTCACAGGTGGCATTTGCTGAAATTCTCCCCTCAAGGTCTCCTGGATGAGAAAAGGTCCCAATGTGCTTGCCGAATGGCAGCGGTGCCCAGCTGTCATAAGCCCTGGCCAGCTGATTAGACTCTGCCTCCCACCCTGGAAGGAAAGTCTCTCCCTTGCACTTACATATGTTGTAGAGCATACAGCAGGCCACCACCATCTGCAGGATGTTCCGGTCCTCAAGATCGAGGCACATGAGGAGACTCCAGGACCTCCCTTTGAGGTGGCAGAAGGCACCCTCCACCACCATGCAGCACCTGCTGAGCCTGGTGTTGAAGCTCTCTTTGGTGGGATCCAGGCTGCTTGTGTAGGGTTTTATCAGCAAGGGGAGCAAGGGGTAGGCTGCATTGTCCAGGATGCAAATGGGCATGTCGATGTCCATGACCCTGATGGTGCAGTAAGGTAAAAAAGGGCTGGTGTATATCCTCTGGAACAGGCTTGAGTTCCAGAATATGTGGGTGTTGTGTGCCTTCCCTGATCACCTGACATAAATGTTTATGAACCATCCTTTGTGGTCCATGAGGGCTTGCAGCACCATCAAAAAAGTACCCCTTTCTGTTGATGTAGTTGAAGGCATGTTGGTCGGGGGCGAGGATGGGGATGTGGGTGCCATCAGTGCCCCCCCCCCCGCATAGTTGGGGAAGGCCACGGTGGCAAAGAGAGCAACGATGATGGGGTTCACGTTGCCCACAGTGACGACCCTCCGCAGCAATTTGGCATTGATAGCCTTGACCACTTAGAATCATAGGGTTGGAGGAGATTTTGGGAAGACAACCCCCTTCCCAAAGCAGGACTCCCACTAAACCATCCCAGCCAGGATTTTGTCAACTGAAAAGCCTCTAGGTATGGAGATACCACCATCTCTCTTGGGAACCCATTCCAGTGTTTCATCACCCTCCTAGTGAAATAGTAAAATAGTCAAACCTGTATGAGCATGGCCCTGACTGTGGATCTCCCCACACCGAACTGGTTCCCGGTGGCGCAGTAGCTGTCCAGTGAGGCATGCTTCCATAGGGTGACGGTGATGCACTTATGCAGGGAGATGGCAGGTCTCATGGGGGTGTCCTGTTGCCTGAGGACAGGGGCCAGCCACTTGCAGAGCTCCAGGAGTGTGGCCATCCTCACGAGGATGTTCTGGAGCAACTGCTGGTTGTCCCACCACTGCATGACGATGCAGTCTCACCAGTTGGAACTGGTCTCGCTCTTCCAGAAGGAGCGTTTGACGGTGTGCAGGGGAGGATGGAAGGGAATGTGGTGCATCAGGAACACCAGGGTCTGGGTGAAGGAGCCCCTAAGTCTAGGCTGGTTGTTGTGGTCTTGAAGCACCACATGGCCTGTGTGGATCAACTGCACCATGAGGTGCAGCAGGAGGCCCAAGAGCCTGGCACTGCTTTGAAGCAGGAAGTCAAAGGAAGAACACTTTTCCTTCAAGTTCCTTTACTCCTCATGAAATGAGGGTTACAGGAGTCAGAATAAGAAGTCCTCCATCTCGACATTATTTTGAAATAATGGCTTGCTGTGTAGATGAGCACTATGTTATTTCAAAATAACATCAGTTATTCCGAAATAATGCTGCTGTGTAGATGTACCCTTATTGTCCTGTTCATCGTATGTGCACAGAAGCAGGGACTTGATCTTAGTTCAATTTTAATAGAGACCTGTGGAAGCCAGACACATTATTTCAATCTTTACATGAAACTAAAAATCTGTAAAACTATATTTGAACAAATCTAATCGATCAGTATCACTAAGTAAACTTTTGCAAAGGTCAAACGACACAATTTCTTTTGAATTGCCTATTTAGCTTCATATCTGTTCTCTACAGACAGACAAGCAAAAATTAGGGGATAACTACCTACATTTAGCTTTTGATTTAACGTAAATAATGTAGAGAATATTCATAATATATTATTACTTCTGCAAATCCTGTAATAAGACAAATTTGAAAGATGCCCTGAAAAGATATAAAAAAAGAGAAAATCCCATCTTGAGGAAAACATTAGATAAATTGATTTTCAAAAAATTGAGTTTCACCTGTACCTTTAGGTGCTACCTATTTGTTGTTTGCTAATTAATGGTTCTTATCTGCCTCTTTTGACTATCCAATCTTTAGGTACTGAGAGTACGTCTACAGTAGCCCCCTAGATCGATCTAGGGAGGCTAATGAGGGCGACCAGAATTGCAAATCAAGCCAGGGATTTAAATATCTCTTGCTTGATTTGCATGTTCCCGGCCGGTCGCCATTTTAGAAATTGACTAGCCTGAAGTAACTGCCCACGTCTACACGCGGCAGTGAAACGGGATTCTGATTTAAAGCCCTAAATCGAATTAGATGGTATTCCTCCTCAATGAGGTTTACCACTCAAGTAACTTAAGGCAGTTACTTCGGGCTAGTCAATTTCTAAAATGGCGACCGGCCAGGAACATGCAAATCAAGCAAGGGATATTTAAATCCTGGGCTTGATTTGCAATTCTGGTCGCCCTCATTAGCCTCCCTAGATCGATCTGGGGGCTAGTGTAGACATACCCTTAGAGACTATTTGTTTTTCCTATTACACTCCAGCTCAGCTTTCCCCTTGATATTTTTTACCGACTGCCTCTTCTTGTTTGTCCCCCCCCACTCCCATTTTTTTCCTTCTTCCACCTCCCGCCCCCCCCTTCTCCCCTATTTATTTTGGTCCTGGACATCCAACACTCTGGTCATCTGAAGAAGTGGGCTGTGCCCATGAAAGCTCGTGGCACCATCTACATGTTTTGTTAGTCTATAAAGTCCTACCAAACTATTTGTTGTTTTTTAAGTTTATCCTGTACAGACTAACTCCACTACCCCCTGCAGCTTTAGTTTTTATCAGCCTTATAGTCAGCATCTTCAGCATCCTGACATTCACTAGTTCAACCAAAAGCAATCCCCAAAAAAGAATGTGAAAAGTGTGTTTTAGTTCTCAATTATCATGAATCTGCCAATAGTTTCTTATTGGGGTGGCTAGAAATCAAGAATTCCATTTTATCAAAAAATTGAGGGTCACAATTCTGTGTTAGAATGAAAATGACAAATAAAGGATTGTCTACGTTTAAAAGATTGAAATGCAGCAGCACTTTAAACTGAAAGTGTAGCTAAAGCTCAGGCGCTGAGAGATCTCTCTCCCAGCACTCTGTAAACCTCCTCCACAAGGAGTGAGCTGGGAGTGCTGCTTCTAGCACTGTAGCCTGGCTCATACTAGTGCTATAGCGTGCTGTAACTTGTTGCTCTCAGGGGTGGTGTTTTTTTAACCGCCCTGAGCCAGAAAGTTACAGCTCTGGAAGTGCCAGTGTAAACTTAGCCTTAGAAATTTTTGTGAAAAATCAAGAGACAGAACCCTCCCTCCCCCCCCTCCCGATAACCTCTTACCGAGACACTAGCGCACTTGCCTAGGAAAGTGTGAGACCCATGTTTAAGTCTTTGAAGCAAAGTTTCCTTCCTCCCAGCTGACTACACTAACCACTAGACAGGCTAGAGAATACTAGCTTTCTTTGCCTCCTCCAACTTCAGAAACCTTCCTAACAAAACTTTTGTAAATACCTATACATTTCCACAAAACATTCTGGTTTTGATGAATAGTCAGTAGATGGCCCAAAAATATTTTGTCAAAAAAATTTCCAGCCATCTTTATTTCTCACATAGCTGTTCCTCTAAGCTATTTATTTTTTCTATCATGATAATTACAAGAGAAAATAATTTCTTCCTCTATAATATGCATAGCCTATGACATATTTATGGGTGGCTTCTATGCAGCACAATATTGACTATTTAGATTATAACATCTAAATGTCAGACTAAAATCCTCTCTCCCGCCATCTCCCATTTTTTCCCTGAAAAGGTCAAAAATGATGAACTGCATCAATATATCTATCATCTGGTCAGAGAGATGCTTCTCATGGTATTTTGAAGCACTCTGATCCAACAGCAAGTATAAGAAAGAGTTCTGTATCTTCTGCAGTCTAATGCTTATTTTATAGATTTCTTTTCTGCATTTTTTTGCCATTGTCTCCTTTAACTTCCTTTTTGTTCCCTGGTACTTTTGAGGTCTCAACATTTTGTGGTTCACCAAATCTGTTTCACAATATTTATAGTGACTGGAGTCCATGTCATAACACTGTCATGTTGATATTCATTTAAACCAATAACACATTCTATACACTTCTTGTATTCAGTAATAGGAAGCAAGTTTTGGCTTGCTTCTCTGGCTATTTGTGGCTGTTGCAGATTGAATGTGTTTCATGTAAGTGCTTTGATGATCTGGGATGAATTGCTAAATGGGGTCTTTGCAATCTGAACAGACGAATGTATATGTTTCTATAAGTGGAATGATATTTTATGTCTGTCATGAATAGGAGGAGTACTGACCGGCACCCGGTGGCTAAGGGGTAAACTCAGGTACCTAGCAAAGGTGTCGGCCAGTGGGGCAGGAGAACCAATCGAGATAGAGGGTTGGAATTTGAATTGGATATAGATTCCCTGCCTGCTTTCTTTTTGTGGGAGAAGTAAACCAGGAGTTGAGAGAGACAGAATGATTTAAACCCAGGCAGGACTACCATGTGCTCCCTCCCCCACCCCATGGAATTCAGGACATGGGAGCAGACTGAACAAAGAGAAAATTAGAAGTGAGTACCAGAGAAATGTGAGTCCAGTCACATTCAGGATAATTTCCTTTATTTTGTGGTTTGGTTTGAACTGTTCTGTGTGAATCTATGCCTCCCCTCCTCATTTGCCATCTAGCATTGTGCCCAGAGACTTTTCTCTGTGTTTTAATTTGTTTTCCTCAGTTGCTCTGTAACATCTAGCAACCAAGTATGCTTTCTCAAGTTTATCTTTTGTTTTGTATAAAAATAACTTCTTTTAAGGTGATGATTTGATTCTTGTGTCCTGGAAGATCTGTCTTTCTGTGTGTATCTGCATGTTTCTGATTGAAGGGTCAGCTACTAGAGACTGCAGCTTGTTTTCCTCTTTTCTTTTTCAAGCTCTTTTGGGGCAAAAGAGCTTGGGGTTCCCCTTGGGGTAATTTCAAGTGTTCACCCCTGTTTTTTTAGGGATCAAAAAGCACTTGATGGTGGCAGAGGGTCCTCCAAAATCTGTGTATTAGGATTTGGGGGGGGGAAGTTTTTGTAACCAGGGCCTGTAGAGGCAAGGTTTTGAAGCTTTCTTGCAGGCCCTCACCTTCTGTATTTGGAGTGCCAGAGTGGGGAATAGCCTTGACAGTGTCTATAATTATTTCATATTTGGACTTTTGTTATTTCTAGGCCTGGATTGAATTTTTCAAATTAACCACAGTAAAGACAATAAAAGTGGCTACAAGTGAATATAACATGATATAATAGGAGTGGGCACGATATGGCTTGCAGGCCAGCTATGGCCTGCTAACCCATTGGATTCAGCTTGTGGGCTGCCCTGCTGGGACTCGCTTAGGTAAGTCCCTCCTGGCCCTCTCTTACCTTCCTCCCCCTTTCCCCAGGCTACCACCCAAACCCTCATCACCCTCCCTCCCGCAGGTCAGAAGTCCCTTCCAGACCCTGCACCCTCTCCTGGACCCCTCCCCAGGCCAGAATCTTCTCCTGCACCCATATCATCTCCTGGACCCTGCACCATAATCTCCTGCCTCAAATCACAACTCTGTCCTTCACCCAAATTCCCGCACAGAACCTACACACTCTCCTGCACCCAGTTCCTTATCTTAAGCTCCCTTCTGCACCCAACCTCTGTCCCAGACCCTACATCTCCTTCATAGAAAAGTGTGGCTCTTGACCACGTACCAAAATCTTGGCGTGGCCCTCCATCAAAAAATATTGCCCACTACTGTGATATAATAAAGGAAGCATGGTAAAATAATAGGTCTAGTTAATTTAAAAGCAGTCTGAAATATGTCCCTAAAATTAAAATAAACTTAAATGATGCTTTTTTTTTAACTTGGTAAAGCTAGTCAACCTATAGTTGCCATTGAAACCTGCTCCTGAATTTGACATTTCTGCCTGAACACTGAATGGAAATTGTCAAAATTTTGTGAGTGAGGTTTAGAGCTTTTCAGAAAGTGACAATCCCCCTCCAATACAAATTCTGTCATTCCAACATTTTTACACAACATATTGAATATTTTACATAATATAAAGTTAAAAATGATTCAAAAATGTCAAAATTGGCATTTTGAAATTAAAATGTTCTTTTTGAATTAATATTTCAATTTAAAGAGACATTTTAAGTCAAATTGACAATTTGAATTGACATTTCAAATGTAACGTTCAATTTTTTTAAGAAAACTTACTTTGGAGAATTGAAAAGTTCATTCAGAAACCATTTTCCCCAACAGGAAAAGGATTTTTGTAATGAAAAAATCTTTGCATTGGAAAAAAAAAAAATCAATTCACTCTGGAAAGAATGCTCTTTCAATTGTTTTGGCTTGACCAAAAGCAAGAAATACTCGACAGCACCTGATTCTCATGGAATTTCCCACCCATTTTTTGTAAGCTAATGAGGACTTGATTGTTTAGATAAACGTAAAGAAGCATCTATATTTTAGATACTTATTTGAACAGAGCTTAAGCCATAGGTAATTTCTGTCACAATCATATTATCCTGGGGTTAAATACCTAGCATTCTGGAAGGTATAGAAGGGGTTAGGAGGTTTTATTGAATTCCCAGTGAACCAAGTTGTAATTTTCAAGTTTTTTTTCCCTAAAGGGATTACTTGAGGCTTGTTTGCCAGAGTGTGGATGTGAACAGCTCACTGCTGCTCTAGTGCTAATGGCATTTACTCTGCAAAAAGAATGAAAAGTATAGGAAAGCAATTGAATTAGGTACATTAGTATGTCTGGGGGTTGGGGAATCCAATTTGTATTCAAGTCAGAATGTTTTTCAAATTTCATCTCAAATACCAATGTGTCTTGACACTGCATGAGCAGAAATCACCTGAGCACCCAAACCCATGACATTTTGAACAAAGCCACTGATGATGTTCCTAAAATCTACTAGCAGGTGTATCATAATTCCCCAGCCCATAGGAATGATGAATATGTTTACAAGATCATGATAAAAATGAAACAAAAAATAAACTTACCACATTCAGGCAAACTTTGTCATTTTGTACTAATACTATTAATTTTTATACTGTTGATATATGCAGAAGCTACAGTGGCACTAAATTAGTAACAGATTTTGTACCACTCACACTGCAGTGAATTGGAGCTATTCATATGAATATATTCTACTTAACGAAAGATTTGAAGAGATGGATATTGGCGTTCTAGAGGAGTTGTTATAGAAAGATCCTGAGAATAGGATGGATGCAGAAGGTCACCAACAATTATAAAGGAAGAGACAGCTGAAAGAGAACCTACTGCAGAAGGTAATACAACAGAAGTTACAGCTATTAGGGCATATCTGCAGCATGAACAACAAGCGAAAAGTTAAGATCCTGGTATTTGGCATAATGGATGGTCGGAATAGGAGAGGCAGACCCCACAGAGAATGGGTAGATGATATAGTAGATTGGTGCGGAGCTAGTCTACGGAAACTTTCCATCAGGGAAAGATGGAAGGAAATAGTGAGGGAGGCATCGGACACCAACGGGTTTGAGCCCATGGTTGTTGATGATGAAAATGAACATGGAGAAAGGCTTCAGAATTGGGCACTTAAAAACCAAAGCTTCTAAAAGCACTTGTCGTAATGGGCTGGACGAACCACTCACATCTAAGCTGTACTCAAACAGAAGAAAGGGGAAGGGGATGCAGTTGAAAAGCTGGTTGCACTTGATAAATTCAGAATTGCCCATCTGTAGTGCAAGTTTAAGTACACCAGGCTATACGGTTTGTCAAATTGAAGAATATGGCCATGTGAATTAAGGACTTCCAGCTACTTTGAAGGTTGCTTGAGTTAGAAGTGGAGCTGGTTGGAAAACTGGATTTCATTTGAAGTTTTGAAATTTGGGAATAATGTTCATCCTACATTTAGCCTACTGAAAGCTGCATGGGAAGTTTTGTTAAAAGCAACTTATCCCAAAGAATGTTTGATGTTTGATGTTGATGAATCAACATTTCGTGATGGAAAAATCTCCTATCAGAAATTTTCCAGACAGTTTTAGTTATGAGGGATGGCATTTGGGGTTTTATTTGGCATTTGGGAGGATTTTTAAAGATTATTTTCTTTGTTATTCATATTGCAGTAGTCTCTAGTGGTACGTATACACAGCAGCATTATTTTGGAATAACTGACATTATTTCGAAATAACCAAATTTTGTTGCCAAAACTTCCTTTTGGCAAAAAAACAGTGAGAGTGTACACATTACAATGCTGCTTTTGTTTTGGTGTCAAGAAATTTCCATCCATGAGAGATTCCCCTTCCCCCCTTTAATGTTTACAAACAGCCAGAGTAGGCACTGCTATTTGTTTTGTTGACAGTACTGGCTTCCTCCAGTATCTCAAAACGCCTGCCCAGATGGCACTGTTCAGTGTTTTGATCTCTGCTGCTCTGCAGGCATTCACCCCTCCTCTTTCAGAGCTCTGGGAACTATCTGACAGCTGAATGCACTGCTCCCTTTGGGGAACAAACAAAGAACAAGTCATTGGAAGAACATGTTGCATCTGATGAAGTGGGTCTTTGCCCACGAAAACTTATGCTCCAATAAATCTGTTAGTCTATGAGGTGCCACAGGACTTCTCATTGTTTGATGGTAGTGTGAGTCAGAATTAGTATTCAATAAACTGATCTTTAAACACCATCAATATAAATATATTTGCTTTAACAATTATTCATATGTGAGAAAGACGTGAGTGTATCGGGGTGATGGGACTCTAATCCCTGAATGCTAAGACAATAAACTTGATTATTTTAACTTTAATTAGCTCATAGCAGACACTTAATGAATGTGGCCTCAAAGTCTCATGCAACTACTGTAATATTGGTTAAAAATGTCATATTAACAAATGGCTTTGGGAGAACATTGCAGATTAATCTGCATTTTCTGAATAGTAGCCGATGCCAGTCACTTGCAACACTGGGGCTGTGTCTAGACTGGCATGATTTTCCGCAAATGCTTTTAACGGAAAAGTTTTTCTGTTAAAAGCATTTAGGAAAAGAGTGTCTAGATTGGCACGGATGCTTTTGGCAAAGCACTTTTTGCGGAAAAGTGTCCGTGCCAGTCTAGACGCGTTTTGCAAGAGAAGAAAGCCTCGCCATTTTCGCCATCGGGCTTTTTGCGCAAAACAGTCCTGAGCTGTCTACACTGGCCCTCTTGAGCAAATACATTTGCGCAAGAGGGCTTTTTCCTAACGGGAGCAGCATAGTATTTGCGCAAGAACACTGACAATCTTACATCAGATCGTCAGTGTTCTTGTGCAAATTCAAGCGGCCAGTGTAGACAGCTGGCAAGTTTTTCCGCAAAAGCGGTCCCTTTTGTGGAAAAACTTGTCAGTCTAGACGCAGCCTGGAAGTTCTAGTGCTATGAGTTTGTCTGGTCTGATTATGCTGAAAAAAGGAAGCTCACCGAAGAAACTGAAAACAACCTAACGTAAGTATGATGGAGTTTGCTTTCATTCTTTAGGCTGTCTGACAACCATGAAACAGGGATTTATTTAGGCAATCAAAAAGAAATTTTAAAATAGTATAACTGACTCCACTGAAGTGCTGAAAATAGAATGGATGAAGCCTCTGAAAGATATTCCATGCATTTCATAAAATATTCCCATAATCTAGCATTAACCCTTTAAAGCCATAGTTGGTTCACAAAGCGAGGAGGAGGAGCAAAAACGACCTCCAAAGAGATAGTGGAAAGCAAACAAATATTATAGATAACTGCCTAAAACAACCAATGAGAAAGAGAGAAATCAATTTATGTTTAACTTGTTATAATAGAAGAACACCGTGTTGCCACACTCTTTGGAGTGGCTCACAACTGAGAGTGCCTACTTCAGGACAGACTGTCAGAAAACAGGGTAAACAGCTCAAACTGGTGGTATGTTCTGTAAATAGATTTCACCAAACCAGTAGCAAATGTGAACTCCTTGATCACCATATCAGACTTACTAGGGAGCCCCCTTAAAGCCTCCGTCCACCTTTCCACCCAGAGAAACTGAAATTTCTGATAAAATATTACTTGAACACACTTTTGATCACTTAGATCAATAATTAAAGGTTTATTTGCAAAGAAAACAAAATAAAAATTAAGAGGTTGAATCAGGTAAAGTATATTAAAATGTGTCACAGTTTGTAATTCCAGATGGTGGCAATGATATAAACTGCAAGTTTGTCAAAAGTCTTTTTAGTGTCTCAAATTTGTCTCTGAAGATCTCTGCTTACATGTGGTACACTTCACTGTGAAAGTCCAAACAGCCCAGAGATGAACTGTTTTTTCTTGAATCCATACTTAGCTTCCCCTAACAAGAGCAATCTGACAGTTTCTCTACCCACATGAGCTTTTCCTTTAATGATGGTAAGTGAGGAATGCACTTTGACTCCTTAGCCTCCACGCATATCACACTATAGTCACTTGCTTTGAAATTAACTTTTTTGTGTTAAACTGCTTCATTTTCATTTCAGAAGACTTCTTTCTTGTCTAATGAGTTATTTAGTTACATGGGTATTACATTATAACAGGACACAGATAAGCAAAAATAAGGTATGTAGCATCACTTTAATTTTCATGAAGTTTAAACAAAAAATATATTATTTTACATTTAAAAATTACTTTCATCCATACTAATGCACAAGTTAATTGTCCAGAATACACTCTAATGCAGGGATGGGGAACTTCTGGCCCATGAGCTGCACATAGAATCATATAATACTAGAATCAAAGAACACTAGAACTGCAAGGGACCTCGAGAGATCATCAAGTCTAGTCCCCTGCCCTCACGGTAGGACCAAGCACCATCTAGATGATCCCAGATAAATATCTGTCTAACTTGCTCTTAAATATCTCCAGAGATGGAGATTCTACAACTTGCCTAGTTACCCTGACAGTTAGGAAGTTTTTCCTAATGTCCAACCTAAACCTCCTTTGCTGCAGTTTAAACCCGTTGCTTCTTGTCCTATCATCAGAGGCCAAGGAGAACAATTTGGACTTTCTCCAATTTCTCCACATTTTTCTTGAAATGTGGTGCCCAGAACTGGACACAATACTTCAGTTGAGGCCTAATGAGTACAGAGTATAACGGAAGAATGACTTCTCATGTCTTGCTCACAATACTCTTGCTAATGCATCCCAGAATTATGTTTGCTTTTTTTGCAAGTGTCACACTGTTGACTCATATTTAGCTAGTAGTCCACTATGACCCTTAGATCCCTTTCTGGAGTACTGCTTCCTTGACAATCACTTCCCATTCTGTATGTGTGAAACTGATTGGTCCTTCTTTGCAGTTGTCCTTATTGAACTTCATCCTATTTACCTCAGATTGTTTCTCTAGTTTATCCAGATCATTCTGAATTATGACACTGTCCTCCAAAGCAGTTGCAACCCCTCCCTGCTTGGTATCATCTGCAAACTTAATAATTGTACTCTCTATGCTATCATCTAAATCATTGATGAAGATATTAAACAAAACTGGTTCCAAAACAGACTCCTGCGGAATCCCACTTGTTATGACCTTCCAGCAGGATTGTGAACTGTTAACTACTCTCTGATAAAGTTTATCCAGCCAGTTATGCACCCACCTTATAGTAGCCCCATCTAAGTTGTATTTGCCTATTTTATTGATAAAAAGGTCATGAGGGATCGTATTAAATGCCTTACTAAAGACTAGGTATACCACATCCACCACTTCTCCCTTATCCACAAGACTTGTTATCCTATCAATGAAAGCTATCATGGTCCATTAGGGCTTGCTGCTGGTGAGATGCTTGTTTAACTGTGTGTCTGCAGGCACGGCTGCTTGCAGCTCCCAGTGGCTGCATTCACCGCTCTTAGCCAGTGGTGGCCATGGGAGCTGTGGGAAGTGCAGCCAGCACATCCCTGCAGCCCACGTTACTTCCCACCAATCCCATTTGGCAGGAACAGCGAACCATCTCCTGGTCCGCTAGCAGCTTACCCTGACAAGCCATGTGCTGAAGGTTGCCAACCACTGCTCTAAACCTACTACTACAACATATATAGGCGTATATGCGTGTGCACACCTGACACCTAACTACAAATGGTTTTAGGTAAAAACACTCTAGTTTGTATCATTTATTGGGCAGATGAGCTGGGCCCCCATTAATTTATTCCTGACACAACCTGGAGAGAAACAATGAAGTTATCACCGCTTTAGGAAATATTCCCTAGAGATTTCAAGATTACTAGTAGGAGTTTTTTTATTGTGCATGGGACGAAAAAGACCTCTGTGCTTTTACTTTTATGGTTGCTTTTTTGCTTTTGACAGTACAATACTGCTGAACTGCACAGAATCAAACATATGACACTTTGTTGGGCTATCCCAGTGACATGCTTTGTGTCCAGAACAGAACCAGTAAGAGCATGCAGTGAATACGCCCCAGGAAGTATGTTTTACCAACCACAAGAAGAAATCTGTTTTTAGATCCAATTCTAAAGATTTACCACACTGTGATGGCTCACACCACCTCCCCATGCTTTGTGAAATAGACTTATGGACATAAATGTACATAACTCAAAGGTGTTTCGAGCAAATTACTTCATGTAACCTATCAAACTTCATGTTTAAATCAGCTGGATCTTTTTAACTTACCTTGTATGTAGAATTAGACATATGGAGTAGGGAATACTTTATGGGTTTTAAATATGTGAATGAAAGCCATCAAGGGAGGCCTCAGCATCTGGGCAATCATATACAAATAGCCTTTTGTCCTTAACTCTTAGCAGTGGTTGGTAGGGATGGGCCAGGTGACTCCCCATCCAATAAGGGAATCTTTCAAAACACTAGGAAAGTAGGAGACTTTTGTCTTTGGCTCACACACCCAGGAGAGTGAATCAGAGACCCAGGGGAAGTAGAGATTTCCCTCAGAGAGGCTGCATGTTTCCTAATGTATATTTGTGCAGAGCAATATAAGCCCAGAAGTACCACTTTATCAGTCTAAAGGCTGGTTTCTCCGAGGGTAGTACACAAACAATTTTGTACTTTGCAAAGAGTAAAACCAGCTTCTAACATAATACATCTCTTTAGGGATCAGATGAAGGCTACTGTTTTCTTACCAGCACATTTGCAGGAGATAAATAATTTGACGAATACAATAGAGAATAAGGACATGTGAAAGAGTTAACAATACTACAGGTCCTATTTTAATAGTCTCCTGCCTTTTATAAATCCTGCTACAATATTTGTCTTGATAATCTCTTGCAGAAGTCAGTATAAGAGCCTGACTGTAGGAGCATTTCCCTTGGTTCATTTTAAAATGTACTGCTTTTTGTCATGAGTGTCACCTGTTTTCGTAATAACATTAGATATAGCATAAAGCAGCATTTCAAAATTTTAAATATTGCCTTCATGATTTCATATACCTTGATTACAGGGGTTTTTTAGAATTAATAAGACTGTTTTAATGAAATCAACATTTTTATGTCACTTCCACCAATTCTATTCTGTTCCATTCACACTCAGCTGTCTACTATAATTGACAGTTTTTAAAAGTTGGAATTTTGAAATTTGAGTTCCTTTTGTATGTCTGTTTATTGATTTATGTTCAAAAATATATTTTCCTTGCACTGGGGTACTACAGGAGAGAGGACTGAGGAAGCCCTCCCGTGGAGTGATTTCACGGGGTTGTACCAAATAATACAGAATATCTCTGGGTATGTCTACACTACAAAGTTAATTCAAACTAACAGCCGTTAGTTCGAATTAACTTTAATAGGGGCTACACATGCAAACCGCTAGTTCGAACTTAATTCGAAGTAGCGGAGCGCTTAATTCGAACTAGGAAAACCTCATTCTACGAGGACTAATGCCTAGTTCGAATCAAGTAGTCCCCTCATGGAGGGGATCCTCAAGGAATCCATTCTGAAGTACTTGAAAGAGGGGAATGTGATCAGGAATAATCAACATGGATTCACGAAGGGCAAGTCATACCTGACTAATCTGATTAGCTTCTATGATGAGGTAACTGGCTCTGTGGATATGGGAAAGTCAGTGGATGTGATATACCTTGACTTTAGCAAAGCTTTTGACATGGTCTCCCGCAATATTCTTGCCAGCAAGTTAAGGGAGTATGGATTGGATAAATGGACTGTAAGATGGATAGAAAGCTGGCTAGACTGTTGGGCCCAACGGGTAGTGATCAGCACCTCAATGTCAGGTTGGCGGTCAGTTTCTAGCAGAGTGCCCCAAGGATCTGTTCTTGGACCAGTTTTGTTCAACATCTTTATTAATTATTTGGATGATGAGATGGATTGCACCCTTAGCAAGTTCGCAGATAACACTAAGCTCGGGGGAGAGGTAGATATGCTGGAGGGCAGGGATATGGTCCAGAGTGACCTGGACAGATTAGAGGATTGGGCCAAAAGAAATCTGATGAAGTTCAACAAGGACAAGTGTAGAGTCCTGCACTTGGGATGGAAGAATCCCAAGCATTGTTACAGGCTGGGGACTGAATAGCTAAGTAGCAGTTCTGCAGAAAAGGGATTACAGTGGATGAGAAGCTGGATATGAGTCAACAGTGTGCCCTTGTAGCCAAGAAGGCTAATGGCATACTTGGGTGCATTAGGAGGAGCATTGCCAGCAGATCCAGAGATTTGTTTATTCCCCTTTATTCGGCCGTGGTGAGACCACATCTGGAATATTGTGTCCAGTTCTGGGCTCCCCACTATAGAAAGGATGTGGACGCATTGGAGATTGTCCAGGGGAGGGCGACCAAAATGATTAGGGGGCTGGAGCGCATGACCTATGAGGAGAGACTTGGGGTATGTCTACACTACAGTGTTATTTAAAAATATATTATTTCGAAATAGTTATTTCAAAATAGCTTATTTCAAAATAACGCATCTACAAACAAAATGCATTTCAAAATAGCATTTTGCTATTTCGAAATAGCACGTCCACACTGACTGGACTCTGAATCGCATTTAAAGCTGGCCAGAACTAGTTCCAGCAGGGCACCAGGTCAGGACTTACTGTGTGGGGCTGCTGCCTGAGGCTATCTGAGGCCTGTGCTTAAAAGGATCTCCCACCCCCGACCCCGGACAGCTGGTTCTCAGCTTTCCCTGCTTGCTTGCCTACCTTGATGAGCATTTTGTTTCTGCGTGCTCTGGTTGCCCTCACTCCGGGACACTACAGCACTCTGCAACATGGAGCCAGAGCTGCCCCTGGGCACTCTGGGCACATGCATCTGATGAAGTGGGTCTTTGCCCACTAAAGCTTATGCTCCAACACTTCGGTTAGTCTATAAGGTGCCACAGGACTCCTTGCCACTTCTGCAGATTCAGACTAACACGGCTACCCCTCTGATACTGGTGCTTCTTGTGGATGCATTGCTGTGAGCCTGGCTGCACTTGCTGCAGGCTGCCATCCAGGAGGTCCATTGGGGGCTGTCAGTATCCAGGACTCCCTGCGGGAGAGTTTCCACCCTGAGGAGCACTAAGAGCCTCCCTGGTCTGCCCCACTGAGGGCTTGTGCCTCATTCCTCCCTCATGTCCTTCCACTTACCCCTCCCTAACCCCCCTTCCTGATGTAAAATAAAATACACATATTTTCATGAACACAAACTCTTTATTTAACAAAACTGGGAGGGGGGAATGAAACTCTGGTGATACTGCAGAAAGGAGGCGGGAGAGGGGAGAAGAGAGGGTGGGAGCAGGGAGGGGGAAACCTAGGAGGAGGGAGCTGGAAGGCGGAAGCAAGGGGAAGAGGGTGGAGGGGAAGCTCAGGCCTCAGGGTTGGGGGTCTCGCCAGACCAACTTGATTGTCATGCAAACCTGCTCCTGAGTTCGCATGTGGCCTTTGGTGGCCAGGCTGGCAGCTATCCTGCCATAGATGGCCACATTCCTCCGTCTAATGTGGAGATCATGGATGTTGGGGGAATCCCCCCCAAACCTGAATAAGGTCTATGATCTCCACCCTGGACCTGGAAGGCGCCTGCATTCTCCAGGCCCTGTCAGGCTCCTGGGAGCTGGCAGACTGCTCCTGGGGAGCGGTGGAGGGCTGGCTGCCAGGGGCTTGCTGGCTCCTGTTTTGGGGCCACTGAGGCAGGGGCAATGACTCCTGGCTCTGGGCTGGCAGGCTTGGAGCTGGCACAGGCCCTGTGGCCAGAGTCTATCCCTTTAAGGGCTCCGGGGATATGGGAGGGAGAGAAGTGTTCTTGGTTGAGGCTGGAGTGGCCACCAGGGCACCCTGGGAAGGCTGGAGGCCCTCTATTTCGAAATAAGTGTCTACACAGCACTTATTTCGAAATAGCTATTTCGAATTTGGCATTATTCCTCGTAGAATGAGGTTTACCAAATTTGAAATAAGCGCTTATTTCAAAATAGCGGTTTGGCTGTGTAGATGCTAGGAAAGTTATTTAGAAATAACTTTTCTGTGTAGACATACCCTGAGGGATTTGGGTTTGTTTAGTCTGCAGATTTGAATGAATGAAATCTGTGGCTGTATATGAGATAAACAAAGCACCTCAATAAGGCTAACATTTGGCCCAAGCATATAGAAAGAGTGAATCCAAAGTATTACCCCTAATTTTAGCTGTGTTTTAACCAGTTTTTCTGTCTAGATAAAATTCTGTTTTCCTCTTGTAGTCAGTGGTAAAGCAATTATCTCAAGTAACCAGCTAGTATGTCAGTAGCTATAAAAAAATAAGGTTGCTACACAGCATGTGCATCACAATAGCTTCAGTTTCAATTAATTTTGATTAAAAGAAGTCATATATGCTTACAAGACTGGGAGTGTAATGTTTTCTTGCCTGTCTTACAGCAATTTGGACTTGGTGGAATAAAGGCCCATCTGCAAAGAGAAACCACTCTCTCCTAAAAGTATATTATCCATATTCCTGTTATTCAGCAGCATACAACAGTCTTTTGACTTTACTGACGATTCAATCAACATTTCTTTGTATTCAGAGTTAGAGCGTCCTGTTTCTGACAGTAGCAAACAAAAAATAGTTAAAGTACTGATCAGGAAGAAATAACACAAGGATAATCCTTTGGCCTCATCATGTTTTCCTTTATCCATTTGTTAACAAGGAATACACAAGATTTGATACTTTCATGGTTCAAAGTTTGGCACCATATTTTTGTGATGCAATCCAATAACCATTGACCTCAGTGCGAGTCTTTCTAATTCCCTGTAAAGCCAATGGACCTCTGGCTTCATCCAGTAAGTAGGTGATTATGACCAACAGGAAGGAAATTTCTCAGGACAATTCAACACACACTGTAATCAACACTGAATTCCTTGGTGGAACCATAAAATTGTTAGAGAAGAAACAGGAGACCCAGGTGAGGATGGAGTAAACAGACCTCTTTATTGCAGATATTCATTCCACCTGAGACCCCCAACACAACATTTCCAGTTAGCAATGATTTGGCACCAATTACACTTCTTTATCCACACATCTACCACTGTTTTCCCTAAATCCTTATTTAGTCATGTTAATTCCTATATAATGAATATTAATAGGCAGGTGATGAATATTATTATACCCTCCTCTGTTTACTGTTTACAAAATTTTAAATTAAATCAACACTTTTCTACTCTACATATTTCCCAAATCAGCAGGTTACAGAGATTACAAAGAATCTGACCCTGAAAGTATTTTTACAGAGCAAAAGAACAAGCAAGAAAGAAAACAGAGAAGACACTGTTCTTCCAACATAGTTACAGTCTTAGTGCAACTGTATGCTTATCTATCTTTCTAGGATGCAAGGACAAAGGGAAAGAGCATGTTTATACATCAGTAAAGATGTATGCTTTGGCCAGAACCTTTATCTACCTTTCCAGGCTGCAAGGATGAAGGGGGATAAAACATGTTCAAAGGACAATGCCTGCTTTGGCCAGACCTTTACCACTATTGTATTGCCTTCCCGGACCCTTATCAATACTTACATGTTTCAACAAAAATGCATTATCCTGAGTGACACTTCTTTCAAAACCTAGACAAAGTGAAAAAAGTCCTTGAGCAGACATCTATATTCCGGACACCTATTTTGGCAAGACAGTTGTTTTATGGTGGAGAACTGAGAGGGTCGGAGAGAGGGTTGGTTAGGTTTGATTTTCTTTCGTGTTTTTAATTTGTTTGTT
The DNA here is from genome assembly GCA_019425775.1 of Rafetus swinhoei. Classification (NCBI taxonomy): domain Eukaryota; kingdom Metazoa; phylum Chordata; order Testudines; family Trionychidae; genus Rafetus; species Rafetus swinhoei. The sequence goes on from CM033424.1 coordinate 129,558,276, forward strand.
TCTTTGTTTGCTTGTTTGTTTTCATTTTTCCATCTGCTTTTCCATTTAAGGGAATAATGTTTTTAGAATGTGCAACATTGGACTAATTGGAGAGGGAAATAAATTATGCATAACATAATCCTCTCTCTCTCTGTTCATAAAATGCCCATCAAAGGATGAATATTTTCTCACTATTTCAAAATGATTCACCAAAAACCAAAAAAAGGGGTTTCCGCATAGTTTTTGGCCTGTAGCTCATAACTCATTTGGGAGTAGTTCATTTTCAGTATTCGATATTTGAAACTTAAATTGTTTTGATTAGACACAAAGAGCCTAATTCAGGAAGGCATACATATTCTGGAAGGAAGCTTAACTTCAAGCACATGCTTACATCCCAGTGAAGCGAATAAGCTTTCGATATATGCTTCAGTGCTTTCCTGAATCAGGATAATGAACCACATTGAATATTTATAGTAAATAGACCCTGACATAACTGTTACACAATGGAGCTGGAAAAATAAGTCTGCCTTTCAATTTCAGTGTGAATTTTTGAAATTTGATTAAAAATAGAAAAAAATAAGATTTTTTCCTGTTTATTTACTAACTAGACAGGCAGTTAAATGTTACGTTTCAAAAGTTATGGTGAATTTGTCAGTTTTAAAATTGTGGCCAAAAAATCAAAATGAATAAAAAGCCAGGGTGTGTGTGAAATGTTCAACACATTTTTGTTATTTCCCTTTTTTAACAACACATGTCCTGTATGTATAGTGCCTAGCATAATGGGGACTTAATTGACAACTAAAGGTCCTAGCTGCTATGATAGCACAGATAATGGAAATGGGGTAGGTTTAGAAGTTAACATAAAAAAGAACAACTTAAAATTACCATAGTAAAGTTAGATGTCTGCAAGCCACCAGGGTCTGATGAAATGCAGCCTAGAAAATACAAGGAGCTGATAGAGGAGGTACCTGAATCTTTAGCTATCATCTTTGAAAAATCATGGAAGTCAGAAGAGAGTCCAGAAGACTGGAAAAGGGCAAATATAGTGCCCATCTATAAAAAGGGAAATCAGGACAACCCAGGAAACTACAGACCAATCAGTTTAACTTCTGTACCAGGGAAGATAATGGAGCAATAAATTAAGGAATCCATCTGCAAACAAATGGAAGATAATAAGGTGAGAGGCAACAGCCAACATGGATTTATAAAGAACAAATCATGTCAAACCAATCTGATGGCTTTCTTTGACAGGATATCAAGACTTGTGGACAAGGAAGAAGCAGTGGACGTGGTATACGAAGCCTTTAGTAAGGCATTTCAAACAGCCTCACATGAACTTCTTGTCAAAACTAGGGAAATACAACCTAGATAGGGCTACTATAAGGTGGGTGCATACCTGGCTGGATAACCATTCTCAGAGACTAGTTATTAACGGTTCACAATCCTGCTGGAAGGGTATAACAGGTGGGGTTCTGCAGAGGTCTGTTTTGGGACCAGTTCTGTTCAATATCTTCATTGATGATTTAGATGATGGCATAGAGAATACACTTATTAAGATTGCAGATGTTACCATCTGGGAGGGGTTACAATTACTTTGGAGGATAGGGTCAAAATTCAAAATTATCTGGACAAACTAGAGAAATGGTCCACGTAGGAAGGAACAATCAGTTTCACACATACAAAATGGGACATGATTGTCTAGTACTGCTAAAAGTGATTTAGGGGTTATAGTGGACCGCAAGCTAAATATGAGTCAACAGCGTGACACTGTTGCAAAAAAAGCAAACATGATTCTGGGATGTATTAACAGGAGTGTTAATGAGCAAGACATGAGAAGTCAGTCTTCTATAGGTTGGATAGACATCTATAAGGGATGATCCAAAGAGTGCTTGGTCCTGCTTGATGAGGGCAGGGGACTGGACTTGATGATTCTATAATAAGAAATACCTTAGTAGACTAGCAGAAGGCCCCAAATAGCATCAAGTTTTCAGCTTAGAAAAGAGGAGATTAAGAGTAATTTCTACACTACACACTTCTTTCAGAATAAACAATTCCAGAAGATATCTTCTGGAATAATTTATTTCAAAATAGTGCGTCTACACACAAAATGGTATTGAAATAGCGATTTGCTATTTTGAAATAGAACTTCCACACTGATTGGACGCTAACTCACATTTAGGCCATCCGGAACCAGTTCAGGCAGGGCATTAGGGGTATGTCTGCACTGCATTCCTTTTTCAAGAGAGGAATGCAAATGCAGCTGAGCGAAATTGCAAATGAAGCGTGGATTTGAATTTCCCATGCTTCATTTGCATAATCGCATCCGAGCGCTATTTTGAAATACCCTATTTCGAAAAAAGAAATGCCGTCTATATGCGGTTATTTCGAAAGAAAACCCTTCTTTTGAAATAACCCTTAAACCTCATTTGCAGTTTCGCTCAGCTGCATTTGCATTCCTCTCTCAAAAGAGGAATGCAGTGTAGACATACTCTAGGTCAGCAGTGACTTCCTGGAATGTGTACAAATCCTTAGATGTGTACATAAAGGACCCCACCCCCCTCCCCATACAGCCATTTCTCAGGTTCTTTTCATGCTTGCCTACACCTCTGAGAGACAGCAAAACATTTCCACTGCTTACTTTGGCTGCTCCCCGTCTGAACACCACACCACTCCCTGCTTGGAGCCGGAGCTGCCTCTGGGTATGCAATGGCCCCAACTGTCATGCTGCAGTTTCTGCAGGCTGACCTCCAGGCTCTTCAGGAACACGACCCCGAGCTATTTGAGGAGAGCCTTAACATTTGTCTGGGAGTGCAGCTCTTTCAGACTCACCCCACTATGGCATACCACTTTTGGCGGCTGGACACCAGCTTCAGCTTCTGGGACTGGCTCATCATGGAGCAGTGGGACAACCAGCAGTGGCTCCAGAACTTCTGCATGAGGAAGAACACGTTCCCGGAGCTGTGTGTCTGGCTTACCCCTGCCCTCACACAACAGGACACCCAGATGTGACCTGCCATCCACCCGAGAAGTGGGTCACCATCGCAAACTGGAAGCTTGCCATGCCGGACAGTTACTGATGACTTGGGAACCAGTTCAGCATGGGAAAGTTGACCATCGGGGCCCTCATCATGCAGGTATGGTGCTCTTGGGCTGCAGTTCCAGGGTTGAGAAGTACTGGAAAGGGGGGCCAGGGTGTGGGGGAAGCCCCAGTCCCCAGATGGGTCTCCAGTCCTGCCTTCATGCAGCCCTGCCAGGGGGTGGGCTATGTAAAGGGCAGCTCCTGGGGAGTTTGGGGGGAAAGGGAGGAAGTGCTCAGGGACCTCCCTAGGGCTCACGCACCCCTCTGATTATGTTTGTCTCCTTGTGCAGGTGGTGAGGGCCATCAACACCATCCTGCTGTGGAGGGTCATCCACCTCGTCAACGTGGACCCCATCATCGCCGGCTTTGCCACCATGGGCTTTGCCAACTGTGGGGAGACTATTGACAGCACTCACATCCCCATCTGGGCCCCCAACCATGGGGCATCTCAGTACATCAACCACAGGGGATACTTTTCGATGGTCCTGCAGGACCTGGTTGACCACTGCGGCCAGTTTACAGACATCTTCGTCAGCTGGTCAGGGAAGGAGCATGATGCCCATGTATTCAGAAACTCCAGCCACTTCCAGAAGCTGGAGGCTGTCACTTTCTTCTCTGAGTGCAGCATCAGGGTTGGGGATGTGAACACACCACTGTGCATAATGGGGAATGTGTCCTATCCCCTCATGCTGTGACTAATGAATCCCTACATCAGCCACCTTGACTCCAGCAAGGACCATTTCAATCCCCACCTGGGTAGGGCTTGCATGCAGATGGAGTGCGCCTTCAGGCATCTGAAGGTGAGGTTCAGGTGCCTCCTGACCCTCCTGGATATGGGGGAGCAGAACATCCCCCAAGTGATGTCTGCATGTTTTGTGCTACACAACATAGTGGAGAGGAAGGGAGAAGCATTCCTTCCAGGGTGGGGGGCAGAGACTGGACAGGAGGGAAGGGCTTTTGAGCAGCCACACACAGCTGCCATCCGGCAGGTCCATCAGGCAGGGGTGTTCATTTGGGAGTCCCTGAAGGAGAGTTCTCACATGGACCCCAGCGACACTCTCCCCAGGGCCTCCCCACTAGGGGCCTGTGCCTTGCCCCTCTCTGTCTTTCCCACAGCAACCCCTCCCTTGCCCCCTCCACCTCTCTTCCTGGCAGAGACAATAAAAAAAACCTGTCTGGTTAATAAAAACAGAACTGTGTTGTGATTTATTTGGAGTAGAAGTAACTGGGGAGGGAGTGGGAGAGAACCTAGGAGGGGGGAGGAAGGTGGGGATGAGAACCTTGGAGGGGGGAAGGAGAGGGGAAGAGAGGCTCAGGGCTGGGGCTGGGAGTGGCACCTGGCTCAGGTGCTTTCTCCACGTCATGTGCAGGAACCTCAGCAACCTCAGAGGTGGAAGGGTCTGGGGAGGCTAAGGGGATAAGCAGGAGAGGGGGCTTGAGCAGGGTCAGGCATGGGACGGGAGGCACAGGTTGGCATGGGAGGGGGACAGGACTGTGAACTGGGACTGGGGCAGGAGCAGGAGCTGGCTCTGGGTGGGTCAAGAGAGCCTGCATGGTCGCGCACATGTTGCATCCCTGTTGCAGCAATTCTGTCCACATGTCTCTCCACCGTGTGTCATCCCGGACCTTCTTGGGCAGTGTCTTCTGCAGGTCCCGGAGTATGGAGACGTGCTCATGCATCAGGTCCTCCTGGGTCCTCAAGTGCCTGTAGCTCCCTTGGGGTCGAGCGGCTGGCTCAGGTGGTGTTGCTCGCCCCAAACTGTCACAGCTGGTCTAGCTGGGGACAATAAAGAGAGATGGTCAGTCATCCCTGGAGACACTGTCCCTGAGGCCTTGCCCCCATCTGTGGGCTGAGAGTAACAGTTCACAGATCAGAGGAAGGTGGTGTCTCGAGAGCAAGGCCATGTGTGGCCTGGACAGCAGGCCCTTTCTTACAGGGGCCTAGATGGTCCCAGGGTACCATGCTTCCCACCTTCCCATATCATGGGGACAAGCAGGCATGGGAAATTGCTGGCCACACTGGGATCAAATGGGCACGATGCCTGGGCTTCCATTGGTGCCATGCACACATTGGGTCCGACAGTGGTGGCATCCCAAGGGGAGAGACCTTTTATCCCTGGTCCCTGGGGGAGAGGGGATGAGGAGCTGTGTGGGAGGTGTGAGCAGCACACACACCTGCACCTGGCAACGCTGGCCATGAGAGCGGGTGCTGCCTTGAGCGTGCAGGCATGTCCGCATGTGGCACTCCAGACTCTCTCTCTCTCTCTCGGTGTCCTTGTTCCCAGCCTCCTTATAGTGGTGGCTTCTGGTGGGAGGGTGCCCCCCTGGAGGTCAGAATTGTGGGCAGCTTCCCCACAGCCTGTGAGCAGGAGTGCAATGCCAAGGCCGAGAAGGCCAAGTGACGACTGCACCACAGCCCCTCAGCGCCCGCCAGCCCCACCCTGTGTGTGAGAGAAAACTAAGACCACTCCCCTGATGATCCTTCCCCAGCCTCAGAGGATGCCTATGACACATCCAGGCCATGCAGTCCTGGCTCCAGGGTGATGGAGACCATCATGCTGGCTGCATCGGGGTCTTTTTCCTCCTCCCCAGCTGTGAGCCCTAGGTGGGCGATGACAGGATGGGCGTCTCCAGCCCTGAGTCCACCACCAGGGGTGGGGAAAGGGCTGCACTGCCCCGCAGGTACTCAAAATAGGGGCAGAAGTGGGGTCTGCCCCAAAGTGGGAGCTGTGCTCCCTTGCCCAGGTGTATGTCTGGCAGAGCTCTTTGACTTTGCTCCGGACCTGCTCCTGCATCTGGGTATGGCCCTTGGTGGCCAGGCTATTGGCCATTCGGCTGTAAGTATCAGTGTTAAGTCATCTGGAGCAGAGATCCTGGAGTTTCTCCTCCTCGTCTCACACCTCAATAAGGGCCAAGATCTTTGCCCCAACCCAGGATGGCACATGCCTTTTGCAGCACCTGGCAGGCTCCTGGGAGCCCTCTGAGTGCTCCCTGGGATGGGCAGAGGACTCTTGGGGGTCTTGAGGATCTGACATGCTGTCCAGATGACATGTAGGAGCAGCTGCAGTATTGGTGGAGGCTCAGAGGGCCAGCTCCCTGCCACAAGCCTTTTCCCTGTGTCTGCAGCTTTAAGAGCTGCAGGGGAAGAGGAACTATAGAGTCCTAAGGCATGTGGATGAAGTGGATAGTAGGGCACCTGTGGGATTTCCTGGAGGCCCCTTATTTCGAAAAAACTCTCTGTGCCGTGTCCACACATGCCCTCTTCCAAAATAGATATTTTGGAAGAGGCATTATTCGTCATGGAATGATGTTTACAAACTTCATAAAAAGCCACCCATTATTTCAATTTTCATTCAAAGTAATGCAATTGCTGTGTAGACGCTAGCATTGTTATTCCAGAATAACGGCTGTTATTCTAGAATAGCAGTGCAATGTAGACACACCCTAAGGGGGATATGAAAGGTGTAGAGTAAGTGAATAAGGAAAAGTTAAGTACTTGTTCCCATAACATAAGAACTAGGAAATTAATAGATAGCAGGTCTAAAACAAACAAAAGGAAGTATTTCTTCACACAACACACAACCTGGGGAACTCCTTGCCAGAAGATGTTATGAAGGGCAGGACTTTAATAAGGTTCAAAAAAGAACTAGATAAACTCATGGAGGATAGGTCTATCAATGATTATTAGCCAGGATGGGCAGAAATGGTGTCCCTACCCTCTGTTTGTCAGAGACTGGGAATGGGTGACAGGGGAGAGATCACTTGATCTGTTCATTCCCTCCCTCGGTAGACAGGATACTGGGCTAGCTGGGCCTTTGGTCTGACTCAGTATGGCCCTTCTTATGTTTTTATGTTTCGTGTCATTGATGAGAAGTAATGCTCACAACTATTATTCAGCATTTCCCAGTAGTTTTTCTATGTGACAATGTACTGACGGGAATTTTGCCCTCAAAGGCTTACTGCACTGGTGAAACAAAGGATATAGAACACATGTTCAGCCTTCAAAGCATAGACCAGTCTCACAATGAGTTGTCACAAGTGACTCCAACACAAAGCTGGCAACCTCCATGCACTTGAACACATTTTCTGACGTATCCAAAAATATATAGTACATATTAACTGATCTGACACAAACAAGCAAACAAACAAATAAACAAAAAAACGTGCAAAAGCAGCACAGGCATCCTTTGTATCTTTTGCTGTAGGCTGCTGGATGTGGTAGTTGTGTTTTAAAATGATTGGCATAACACCTAATGCACAATGAGGTACATGTAATCTTTCATTTGACAGCTATTCCACATGTCAGATCTGAGGTGTAGAATATCACCATCACCTTGTTTAACAACCACATTTTATTGCTCTCCATGAATTCCTACATGTCATGGGACTGCACAAGGCAAAGAATTTGATGTCAATGCAAAGACAAAGGAAATATGAGTAGTTTTGTAGCACCAGCCTCTTCAGCTGGCTTCTGGTGATAACCTCTTTATTGGCTACAGTGGAGCTTTGCTGATTTATTCCATTCCTGTATCCTATGAATAAAGATTGTTTTAATTGTTTTATAGTGCAATAAATAAACCAGGGAGTGTTAAAAAAACCTTGTAGCATAGACTTTTGGGAATTTTTTTCTACATGTTTCTGCCTTTCAGGGTAGGGATTTCACCTCATTGTCTTGCCTGGTGAACTGCTGTTCTGTAAATGTTTGCTTGGAATAGAACCAAATATTATGACAACGCCATGTCATATCACACCTCTGGCTTTAAGGAAGAGTTGCCTCCCTTGAACCTGACAATGCCACCCTAACTTTCCACGTGCACATAGAAACTTGAACAGGGAGAATAGAATTTCTCAGCCAGGAAAAGAGAAATAAGGCTTCAGACATTCGTTTCTAATGTCCTTTCCATAGGGCTTGTTTCAGTTCTCCACAGAAAAATCACAAGACAAACAAATCAATTGAAAACCAATGGTAATTAATTTCCCTAGGTAGTTCCTGCTTTATCAGACAGGACAGAAGAGGAAAACCATTTCTTCCTCTTAGTGATTAATTTGTACCAGGACTTTCCAGGGCTGAGCCCTGGAACATCTAGGCTTGGCAGATCATAGCCCCAGAACCTCCAAGCTTGCTAAATCAGTTATGAATGTAAAAACAATTGTTCTAATACTGACACATAGTTGTTTGAGCTTCCACACCTCTTTTATTACAAATCAAGCACTGTTATTAGTCCCTTTTGCCCTGCTTCCCCTTCCCTTTGTCTTCCACCCCAAGCATCTACCTTTAACCCTTTATAAACTTCATTACCGTTGACTGATCACAGTGATTCAGAACCACAAAAAGACTTAGGCACTGAAATCCAAGCTTTAGGTGCCTACATTCCTTTTAAGGATCATTACAATCCTCAAAATCTGCATATGGGTGCTACCTACCTTGTAAGCATTCGAAGTCCTTGGGTGACTATATTTTCACTTTAAAAGTCTCTTAGGCCTCTATGTTTCTGCCTGTAAACATGTGCACTGTGCCTCAGCCTAGGTGTTTGGAGGCCTACTTGACCAAGCAAACAAACGTTGGGGGACACTTACCTCGTCTATAAGGCCTGAACTGATAAACTAAAACCATTTCCACTGGATTGAGTCTCAGTCAAAATCCATCCACTCAAGGAGGTGATACAACCAATGCTGTCTCCCTGCATTTGCCGGTGGTGAGCATGTCCTCATTCCTTCTTTAGGGCAACAAAAATGATTAGGGGGCTGGAGCACATGACCTAAGAGGAGAGACTGAGGGATTTGGGCTTGTTTAGTCTGCAGAAGAGAAGAGAGAGGGGGGGATTTGATAGCAGCCTTCAACTTCCTGAAGGGAGGTTCCAAAGAGGATGAAGAGAGGCTGTTCACAGTAGTGACGGATGGCAGAACAAGGAACAATGGTCTCAGCTTACAATGGGGGAAGTCTAGGTTGGATATTAGGAAAAACTATTTCACTAGGAAGGTGGTGAAGCACTGGAATGGGTTACCTAGGGAAGTGGTGGAATCTCCATCCCTAGAGGTTTTTAAGCATCCTGGCTGGGTTGATTTAGTTGGGATTGGTCCTGCCTTGGGCAGGGGGCTGGACTCGATGACTTACTGAGGTCTCTTCCAATTCTATGATTCTATAACAGGGGTTGGCAATCTATGGCACGTGTGCCACGAGCGGCAGGTGAACCAATTTTCATTGGCAGGTGGGGTGGATCTCAGTCCTACCCCTGCCCCATGCAGCAGGGAGCCTGCACTGCTGCTTGAGCCTCACTGTGGGCAGGGCGCAGGCAGGGAGTTCAGCTGATTGGTGGGAGCAGGGCTTTGTCACGCAGCTGCTAAAGGGAGCTGCTCTGTGCTTGAAATGGAGCAGCAAGATAAGAAGGTGTTAATGGCTTAGATTTACAAACACCTAAAGAGACAGACAGGTGCCTAATGGGAATTGCATTTATTTTCATTTGACTTTTAATGGGAGTTATACATCTGGGCTGCATCTAGACTGGCATGATTTTGGGGAAATACTTTTAACGGAAAAGCTTTTCCATTAAAAGTATTTCTGCAAAAGAGCGTCTAGATTGGCACGGATGCTTTTGCACAAAAAGTGCTTTTGCGCAAAAGCATCCATGCCCAGTATAGACGCGCTTTTGCTCAAGAAAGCTCCAATGGCCATTTTAGCCATTGGGCTTTCTTACGCAAAAAAATTAAGGTGCCTGTCTACACTGGCCCTCTTGAGCAAGAACACTTGCGCAAGAGGGCTTTTTCCCGAGCAGGAGCGTCAAAGTATTTGCGCAAGAAACACTGATTTTGTACATTACAAAGTCAGTGCTCTTGCACAAATTCAAGTGGCCAGTGTAGACAGCTGGCAAGTTTTTGCGCAAAAGCAGTTGCTTTTGCGCAAAATCTTGCCAGTCTAGATGCACCTCTGGGGTTTTCTGGAGTGCAAAGCAGGTTAGGGATGTATCTGCCTCTTCAGGTACCCAAATACCTCTGTATATCTTGCTCTAGGTCTAAAAAAACAAATCTAAAGGCTCTGATGAGAACTGTCAACAAAAGCATAACTTATGATTTTTCTCTATGTTACCAAAACTGGCTGAAATATGATGATCTATTTTCACAGAGGGGAAAAACAAAGTATTAACTTATGAATTTGTTTTCATTTCAAAGTGTGACAAATGGAACCATTTTTAATTTTTTCCTCTTTTTCAAAATATCTTATGTCTTTTCTATTTCTCCTGCCCCCTCCAAAGAAATTAGTGAATTTTTTACAAAAAGCCCCTCCAAAAACTGGTACTAACTAGCTATAAAAGACTTTGAAGTTTGAGTGAGTGAAAAGGCATGGCATTGTTTACACAAGAGGAACCATTCTGACAATGTTGACACTTTGGGATGAGAAGTTTTGTTTTAGAAAAGAGTCCTTTCCCGTTCCCTAAAAGAAAAAAAAAGCTTTAAAAATTTCAGCCAGTTGACTGTTGCACTCAGACACTCAAGTGCATCTTCAGCTCCCCATAGCACTACCAGGAGTTGTGTGTGCTCCACACCTTACAGCAGCAAGTTTTTAACTGAAGTGCAGACCTACCCTCAGCACACTAGCTCAGCTAAAGGTGGTGTGTGGATGTCTCCTCAACCTGTAACTTACACCTCAAGCTGTAGTGTAGATATACCCCTGGGAGCTTACCTGAGCTCACTCAAAAAGTCTGTGATAGAGCCAAGAATTAAGCCTGTGTATCCCAAAGTAAGAAAGGAAAAATCTTTTAATAGAATTTTTTGGAGTGTTGTAGATAGCTAAAACTCTGATTTAAATGTTTTTTTTAAATCCTGTGTTACTAAAAGGTAAGGTCTGCATCTTCATTTATTTATTAATGAAGCTACTGTAAATAGAACTATTATTGACCTTAAAAATATTGACAGCACACAGACCTGTAAATAGAAGTGAATAAGTTAAATCTTGGCACGCTCCTTCTGAAAGGTTGCTGACCCCTCTTCTATAAACTTGAGCCCACAGGGTAGCAAGAGACTTCTCTAGCTGGAGGGGTGCTTGCTTCACCCTTCTGCCCCAGGCCCTGCCCCACTCCACTCCCTAAAACCCAAACTCACCTCTTCCCACTTCTGACTGGCTCTCACCCCCTCCTCCAAACCTCCACCCTCACCCCACCTCTTCTCAGCACCTATATAGCTATTGCCTATGGTGGATAATACACTCACTTAAATTCTGGGAGACCTAGGTTTGATTTCCCCTCTACAGCCTAGCTAAATAGATTTGAGCAATGGTCTCCCACTTCTCAGGAGACTGCCCTAATAAGCTGTTCTAATGACTGTTTTGATACAAAGTAGAACAGTCTTCAGCAAGAAAGCCCCAAGAAAGCCCAACATCACAATAGCCTAGTTGACTAAGCATTTTCCTAGGCTGTTAAAGTTCTTTCCTTTTTTGGCTAATTTAGGTGTTGCCTGCCTAGCATGCCTGATTTTGTGGATCCTATTTTGAGGCACCTGCCTGTCCACATTCATTGCACTGGGAGCCTAGGAGCCTAAGCCAAAGTTTGTAAATTCCAGTGATTTTCATGATGCCTTTTTCAAAAGTAAAAGGTTGAAATACCTGAATTTCTTTATGGATCCTGGACAGTGTTTTTAACTATGTTGTGTTTTCATCTCTCTCAATGTTAACTAAGAACCTGCTTTAAAAATATGTTCCCTTCTTTCTACCATGAAATAAAAGCAGGGATTTAAAATAATCCTCATCCAAGGTTCAGGACAAGCTATTGGTAGCAAATGTGAGAGTCAGACTGCAAAGTACTTATTAAGCAATATCAACAGATATTTACACAAGCAAGTATGTGTTTTGAAAGAATTACTCACTGAATTATAATCCTGTCTGACAAAATCAGACAGATAAATTAGTTAACAATCTAAGTCTGTTTGTGGATAATTTACAATGTTACATCTAATAAATGATTCCCTGAAAATAGTCCATCTAGGAATTATGGTTAATTTTCAAGCACATGCTTGAGTATTGCTGCAGTCCCTTGATAAAATTACTTTTCTTTCCTTATCTGTTTTTGCATATATATGTAATTCATAGTTGATAAACATATCATTTTAAAATTAAAATGTACATGCTTAAGGCTAAAAGAAACACTTTACACTTAGATTGAATTAGATCTTATTGCCCAGAGTGACGACCCTCCATAGTAAGATGCTGTTGATGTCCTTGACTACCTGCAGGAGCACAGCTCTGACTGTGGATTTCCCCACACCAAACTGGTTTCCCACAGAACAGTAGCTGTCCAGCACTGTGAGCTTCTATAGGAAGATGATGATGTGCTTCTGCAGGAGGGTGGCAGTTGACAGATGGGTGTCCTGTCACCTGAGGACCGGGATGAACCACTCACAGAGCTCCTGGAAGATGGCCTTCCGCATGTGGAAATTCTGGAGCCATAATGCAATCCCACCACCTAGAACTGGTCTCTCTCCAACAGAAATTGTGTTCCACGGTGTGCAGGGGACTGAGGGTCATTTGTTGCATCAGGAGTGCCAGAGCCTGGGTGAAGGAGTCCTCCAGCTCGGGCTGGTTGTTGTGCTGAAGTGGCACATGGGCAGTTTGAATGAAGCGAGCCTTGAGGTGCAGCACGAAGGCCATGAGCTTGGCACTGCTTTGCAGCAGATCCAGCTCCATTATGTCAGTGCTGTGGCATCCACAAGGGCAACTAGAGCACAATGCATGAGTTTGGTGTCCTGCCAGTATAGGAGTGGTATGTGAAATGCGGCTGTAGAAAGGAGCCCCTGTAATCACGCGTCTCAGCTAGTCTCAGCAAGCAGCCACAGGAAATGTCCACCCTTCTGGTACCCTCCCCAGAGTGCTTCCTGGGGCTTTAAATCTGATGCAGGCTCCAATCAGCGTGGATGCGCTATTTCGAAATAATTCTGCACTATTTCGATGCAGCCTTGTGGTGTTGACGTGCTATTTGGAAATTGTTATTTCAGGAGTTATTATTTTGAAATAAGTTATTCTGAAATAATTTCCTAGTATAGAAGCAATTCCCGACTTTGTGGTTTTATGAGGATAAATCCATAAATGCCAGAGAGGTGCGCAGATATACTTCGTTACTGTAGTAAGTACAGGTTGGACCTCCCTGATCCCGCACCCTCGGCACCTGACCAGTCCCGAATGAGGGGTTTTGCTGGACCAGGTGAGGTCAGATCTCGCTCCCCTGCTATCAGCCCCCCCAGCGCTAAACTGACCACAGGCCCCACTGCTCTGCTGGTCCCCACCCCATCCCCTTTGCCTGCCATGCCAGGCAACCCAGCTCGTGGTGCTTCAGGCTCCCGCCCCGCTAAGCAGCCCAGCTGGGGCATGCCAGGCAGCTGAGCAGTCCCGCTGTAGTGTGCCAGGCTCCCAACCACACCAGACAGCCCCACTGGGGCATGCCCAGCTTCTCAGCTGTGGGGATCTAGGCTCCTAGCTTTGCTGGCAGATCATTGCCAGGAGCCCACAATTCTGCGAGTCCGCAGGTTTTCTAGGCACCAGCACTCCACCAGGATTCTCTGGTCCTGGAACATCCGTTGTCATGCCCGACCACAGACTTTCTGGACCAGAAAGTCCCAGTTTACAGAGGTTCAACCTGTACCTAAATAGATTAGAAAATGACAGTGTCATTAATTAATCAAATGAATAGGGACCCTGTCCAGTTATATCCACATTTTAAAATAAAAGTACTACTTCTAGTAGTCCATTATTATAACTTCTTAATTGGTAAAATACTATATGTCTTAAAAATCAATGTCAGGTTAAAAGAAGAATAAAAGTATTAGTGCCTGTGAAATGCTGCAGTTCAATCTCATTGTGTATATGATTGGCTTTGACATTTCTGTGCATTCAGAAGAAATGCCTGAAACTGTCTTTCACTACTAAATGTCATTGTTGTAAGACACAATATGCTATGACTGAACAAAGCAGAAATAGCTGGCAAGTTATTTTTCACCAACACTACAAGAAGTGGACCTGAAGGTTTATGTAAGATGTCACCAATGCAAACTACTTTTAAAATGTCCCAGTTAATCCTACAGGCCGCCGAATCAGGTGGATGAGGTAGATGAGGCTTTCTTTGGACAACTGAGAGAAGCTTCCAGATCACAGGCCTTGGTTCTCATGGGGGACTTTAATCACCCTGACATCTGTTGGGAGACCAATACGGCAGTACACAGACAATCCAGGAAGTTTTTGGAGAATGCTGGGGATAACTTCTCAGTACAAGTGCTGAAGATCCGACCGGGGCCATGCGCAGCTTGACCTGCTGCTCACAAACAGGAAGGAACTAGTAGGGGAAGTAGAGGTGGGTGACACCCTGGGAAGCAGTGATCATGAGATGGTAGATTTCAGGATCCTGACCAAAAGAAGAAAAGAGAGTAGTAAAATACACACCTTGGACTTCAGAGAAGCAGACTTCAACTCCCTCAGGGTATGTCTACACTACAAAGTTAATTCGAAATAACAGCCGTTATTTCAAATTAACTTTAATAGCATCTACACATACAAACTGCTATTTCGAAATAAATCCGAAATAGTGGAGCCCTTATTTCAAATTTGGTAAACCTCATTCTACGAGGAATAACACCAAATTCAAAATAGCTAATTCGAAATAAGTGCTGTGTAGACACTTATGTCGAATTAGGTGGCCACTCTGGGCACAACCAGGAAAACTCGTCTGCTCCGCCCCAGCCCCGGAGGCCTTAAAGGGGCAGACTCTGGCCACAGTGCCTGTGCCAGTTGCAAGTCTGCCAGCACACAGTCAGCAGACCATGCACCTGGCACACCATGAGCCAGCCACCTGCTGCCACCCAGCCCTCCACCGCTCCCCAGGACCAGGCTGGTGGCTCCCAGGAGCCTGACAGGGGCCGCAAAAGGCGGGCGCCTGCCTGGTCCAGTGCGGAGACCATAGACCTCATTGAGGTTTGGGGGGAGGCCTCCAATGCCCATGATCTCCGCACTAGGCACAGGAATGCAGCCATCTACAGCCGCATGGCTGCCAGCCTGGGCACCAGAGGCCACATGCGGACCCAGGAGCAGGTGCAAACAAAAATCAAAGAGCTGCAGCAGGCCTATGCCAGGGGCTCCCAACCAGGGGCTGACCCGAAGGCCTGCCCGCACTACAAGGCCCTGGACCTCATCCCGGGGGGTCAGACGGTTCGTGCCCCCCTGGTCGTCATCGACCCCGGTGCAGAGGGCCCTGCCCCTGACACAGGGGAAGAGGAGGAAGAGGAGGACGACGGCAACCAGGAGTCTGCAGGGAGTGTGCCCTGCACCCAGGACCCCGAGCCAAACCGGAGAGCCCATCAGCAGCCTCATCCGATGCCGGGGAGGCCTCCACATGTGAGTGACATCACGGTCCCCCTAATCGAGGCCGGGGGGGGAAGGCCAGGAACCGTGCAAGTCGGCCTTGATGACCATGGGGCAGGTGGCGACCTGTGCATCTGCCGTGCCATCCAGGACATGTGGCCCCAGCTGGGTGCCATGCAGGGGCCCTGGCCTGTTCCCCACACGCGTCTACGCGTGAAGGCACATGACAGGCTCCTGAGCCCAGGGAGAGACAATGCACACTGCCCTCCCTCCAGATGCCACCTCTATACAGAGGCAGGGCACATCTTCCCTCCCTCCCACCACCACACTATAGGCAGCACAGGGGATGGGGTGCAGTCCTGGGCCAGCTCACACTCCCGGGGATAGCAGGTGCGGAGACCTGCCATCCTCGCCTTGCAGAGGGGGGCTGGGTTTCACCCACTGCGTCCCCAGGGAGAACTGACCACTTCTCTTGTTTCACCGCAGCTGCAGCACCTGCGAGTGCAGGACGCACCATCCCGCCTGGACCATCTACCCACACCCGGGCCAGCAGGCGCACCCGCAATGTGGAGGAGTTCCAGAGGCAGCAGCTGCGCTTACAGGGATGGCAGGTCCACAGCCAGGAGCAGTGGGTGCAAGAGGACCTGCAGCTGTGGCAGGAGAGCTTGCGGGAGCTGCGGGAGCAGGGCCGTGCCCTCCACGAGCACCTGCAGGCCCCGGCAGACAGATTGCTGCCTCCTGTTGCTCCAGCCCCCTGCGGCCGCCCCAGCTATCGCTCCTCCTCCAACCCCTGCTCCTCCTCCTGCTTCTTCCGCACCCCCCATCCCTCCTGCCCCACCCTCCACACCCACTGCCCCCGGGAACGCCGAGGCCCCCGCACCTGCAGTGCTGCGAGACGGGAGGGCTGGCAAGACTCCCAACCCTGAGCTTCCCCTCCCCCTTCCTCCCCTTTCCAGCTCCCTCTTCCCAGGTTTCCCCCCCTCCCCTCTCCTGCCCTCATCCCCCCCTCCTCCCACCCCAGTTATGTTAAATAAAGAGAGTTTTTTGTGGCAACACAGGTGTTTTTATTGTAGATCAGGAAGGGGGGTTAGGGAGGGGAAGGGGAAGGAGGTGCGGGTGGAATGTAAGGCACAAGGCCCCAGTGGGTCACGCAAGAGGGACTTCAGTCCTCGTCCGCCTGGAAGCTCTCCCGCAGGGCTTCTCGGATGTGGACAGCCCCCCGAAGGGCCTCCCAGCTGGCAGCCATGCAGGGCTGTACATACTGGCCAGCCAGGCAGTCAGCCTCTGCCATCCAGGCTGGCAGGAAAGCCTCCCCCTTCCTCTTGCATGAATTGTGCAGCACACAGCACACTGCCACCACGTGCGGAATATTGTGCTGGGAGAGGTCGAGGCGGGTGAGGAGGCACCTAAATCATGCTTTCAGTCGGCCGAAGGCCCCCTCGACCACAATGCGGGCCCTGCTGAGCTTGGCATTGAAAGCCTGCTGGGAGGGGCTGAGGTGTCCCGTGTAGGACTTCATCAGCGAGGGCTGTAGGGGGTAGGCCGCATCTCCCAGCAGGCACACTGGCATGTCTACGTCCCCGACCCTGAAGTGGCGGTTGGGGAAGAAAGTCCTGGCGTGCAGCCTCTGGCACATGGAGGAGTTGCAGTACACCTGCGCGTCGTGTGCCTTGCCAGACCAGCCCACATTGATGTCAGTGAATTGGCTCTGGTAGTCAGACATGGCCTGCAGGATCACCGAGAAGTACCCCTTCCTGTTGATGAAGAGGGAGGCCTGGTGGTCTGGGGCACGGATGGGGATGTGCGCCCCATCAATTGCCCCCCCCCGCAGTTGGGGAAGCCCAGGGCGCCAAAGCCCTGGATTACCGCGTCCAGGTCGGTGAGGCGGACAACTCTGCAGAGCAGCACCCTGTTGATGGCCTTCACCACCTGCAGAGAGACACACAAAACCGAGGGTCACTGGGGTGCCCGGGTGGCTGGGAGTGTTCGTTCCCCGCCATTGCCCCTCGCCCCACTCCCAGGAGCAACTCCCGTTGCAATCCTGGCCACCGCGGGCGGTCTGTAGCGTGGCCAGGACAGACTGAACCCTCCTGGGGAGGGCACTTACACCACCTCCCCCCCATTTTCCCTGGAGCAGCTCAAGTCCTCCTTGCAGCCCCCCGTCCTGGCCCAGTGACCGGTGAGTGCCCTACCTGCATGAGTACTGCTCTGACGGTGGATCTCCCCACGCCGAACTGGTTCCCCACGGATCGGTAGCTATCTGGCGTGGAGAGCTTCCAGAGGGCAATGGCCACCCGCTTGTGGAGGGGAATCGCGGGCCTCATGCATGTGTCCCGTCGCCGCAGAGCAGGGGCGAGCCACTCACAGAGTTCGAGGAAGGTGTCCTTCTTCATCCTGGAGGTCTGGGTCCACTGTTGGTCTCCCCAGCGCTCCAGGACGATGTGGTCCCATCAGTCGCTGCTGGTGTCTAGACGCCAGTTGCGGCGGGGGCACGCTGGCATCCGGGCGCTGCTCCTCCAGGGCCCCCAGGAAGGGTAGGGGGAGGGCCAGGGGGCTGGCCTGCAGCAGAAGGTGCCAGGCAGCCTCCAGCAATTGCTGGAATGAGGTGTAACAGTTAACTCAAACTAAGGACTTAGTTCGAGTTAACGTTTGACTGCCGCGTGTAGCAGATGATGTTGACCAGTCACATGAAGTGCCTTTTTACAGCTCCCAATGGGCATGGTTCTCTGTTCCCAGCCAGTGGGTGCTAACGGCAGTTAGTTCAGACTAGGGGGATTTAAAAATGGCACCCGGACAGGAAGATGCAAATAAAGCCCGGGATATTTAAATCCCGGGCTTCAATTGCAACTTCGAATGCCTACATTAGCCTCCCTAGTTCGAACTGGGGGCTAGTGTAGACATACCCTCGATGATTTAATGGTCCCTTCTGGCCTTAAACTCAGTGATTCCTACATTCTTTTCAGAGTCACTGCAATATAGTCCAGAATACAGTCCTCCATTCTGAAGGTATGACGTACAGGTCTTGTCCCTCCATTTGTATTTACTGAAACACATTTCTTGGAGGGGTCCAGTTCACCAAGAGTTCCAAATTGCTCTGTATGTCTGCCATGTCATTATTTATCATTCCTCAAAATGTAACAACATAGACAAATATCAGCATTAATGATTTTATATTTATGTCTAGATGGTATCGTTGAATAATATCAGGCCCAGTACTGACACCTAGAGAATGTTACTTGGTGGTGATTCCCGCTGATTACTTTCTTTTAGATCTGCTCCCAGCCAATGGGAGCTGTGGAAAGTGGCACATGCAGGCAAGAGGGCTGCAGGGACATACTGGCTGTCACTTACCACAGCACCCACTGGCTGGGAACAGAGAACCATGCCCATTGGGAGCTGTAAAAGGCACTTCATATGACTGGTCAACATCAGCAAAATGTCTCGTGGACCGCAATCAGATTACCCTGATGGGCCACATGCAGCCCATGGGCCACAGGTTGCCCTCCTCTGGTGTATTTTGATTAATCACAATGTCATATTGTACTAAGTCAAATACCTTACAAAAATTGAAGTCCACCTACACAGCTATCTTTTCTCAACCAAATCTGTCATGGCCTCCAAGAATAAATCAAGTTTGTGGGTATGTCTACACTGCAGCGTTTTTCCGGAAAAACGGCCATTTTTCTGGAAAAACTATACTTATGTCCACACTGCTATTGCGTTCTTTCAAAAGTCGAAAGAATGGAGGGATTTTTCCGACAGCAGTAAACCTCTTTCTACGAGGAAAGCTTTTTCAGAAAATGGCATGTGTGGACGGAGAAGAGGGAGTTCTTTCGAAAGAAGAGGCCTCCAAGAAATAACATGGGTGCCCTGGTGGCCACTCTATCCATGCTAATCACAACTTGAATGCGAGATAGCATCCAATGAATGTGGACGCTATCTTTCGAAAAAGCACATCGCTTTTTTGTTGCACTTTTGCTGTGTGGATGCTCTCTTTCAAAATAAGCTTTTCCAGAAGATCTCTTCCTGATCTTATAGCCTGTATGACAAAACCTATTTTCCATAAATCCATGTTGACTGTTGCTAATTATATTTCTATTATTTCTTTATTAAATGACTCTTGAATCAGATTTTCCATTATTTTGTCCGAAAATTAATATCAGGATAACTCTACCTTAGGTACCCAGCTTAGCATGCCTGCTCTTTTTTAATATTGGTACAATAGCAGCATTCTCCCAATTTTCTTGAATTTTCCTAACATTAATAGATTTATTACAAATGAGTATCAGAAGGCCAGAGATCTCCTCAAGAAACTCTTCTAGCACTCTGGGGTATAATTATCTGGGCCAACATTTTTCTTTAGATTAACCAGCTCTTTCCTCTCCCTGGTATTTATCCCCCAATATACTTATGAGAGAAATCATATCCCATTTCAGACTTTGTTTTGCTAAGCTAAACAAGTCAAGCTCTTTTAGTTGCCTCTCATAAGAAGAGCTCTCTATTTCTCTGATTATTGTAGAATCTCTTATTGATATTCCCTCTTTTTCACTGGTTTTAATTCAGACACTTCAGTTAGACTCCAGCTCATCTCTCAGGTATCTTTATTAATCATGAAACGAAAGATAGGACTATGCAGCACTTTAAAGACTAACACGATGGTTTCTTAGGTGATGAGCTTTCGTGGGCCAGACCCACTTCCTCAGATCAAATTGTGGAAGAAAATTGGCATGACCATATATACCAAAGGGATACAAACAAACAAAAGTGAACACATATAAAATAGACAAATCAGATTTTAGAACAGAGGGGAGATGAGGGGGGAGGTTAATGTCTATGAGGTAATAATATTAGAGGTGATAATTGGGGAAGCTATCCTTGTAATGAGCGAGATAATTAACATCTTTGTTAAGCCCCATTAGTAAAGTGTCAAATTTAAGCATGAATGACAGTTCAGAAGCTTCTCTTTGAAGTCTTGTGTTAAAGCCTCTTTGAAGCAGGATGCAGGTAGTAAGGTTGTTGAGACAATGCCCAGGCTGGTTGAAATGGCAAGAAACTGTTTTTTCTTTGTGAAACTGTCTGATGTCTGTTTTGTGTGCATTGATTCTTTGGCGAAGTGTCTGAGAAGTTTGTCCAATATAAATAGCAGATGGACACTGGTGGCACATGATGGCATAAATTATATATCTGGATGAGCAGGAATATGTGTTCTTGATCTTATAACTGGAATGGTTAGGTCCAATGATGGTATCAGCATCTCTATTACTATTTATTAATCATGTAACAGTTCAACGTCTATGCTAGTCAAGGACAGCTACAGGGAGTTTAGGTATAGGGATGATATCACTATCCCAAATCATATCGCCCACTACACAATTTATATACATTTTCCCTAGCTACTAACATCTATAATTCTTGAACCAAATTGGCTTGAGCATTGGACGGATCATATAATGACAAATCATTCCACAGATTGTAGAAGGACCAATTGCTTATATCTTCACTTCATCCAAATTTCAAGCGTATTAGTTCTGGGTATTCCCATTTATATCAATTAGTTTCTATACAGCCTCCAGCACACAGTCTGTCATACCTTTGTTAAAACTTAAATTCATATCAACCTATATTCAAATTTACTCATATCTAGCAAGATCTATACTTACACATTTGCTCGACAGGTTGCACCTCTATAAACTGTAACTCTGTGGTCCAGCAATATCTGTGGTCTGGCAGGACCATGGATGTTCCAGGATCAGAGAGTCTTAGTGCTCTGTGGGACGGGGGACAAAATCCCTTCTCTGGAACTAGTCAGGTTGCCTGTCCTTTGGCATCCTTGGATCACAGTGTTTTGTTTGTTTTTGGTTTTGGGGTTGTTGTTTTTTTGTTTTTGGTTTTTGTTTGTTTTTTGCAACTACAGCACATTAGTGTCTCATAGCCATCATATCATCAACAAACACACATAGGTCTCTTTCCTCTGTTATCACAGTGCTGAATAAAGGGGAATAATCACTTCCCTAGATCTGCTGGCAATGCTCCTCCTAATGCACCCCATTATGCCATTAGCCTTCTTAGCAACCAGGGCACCCTGTTGACTCATACCCAGCTTCTCATTCACTGTAATCTCCAGGTCCTTTTCTGCAGAACCGTTGCTTAGTGAGTTGGTGCCCGGCCTGTAACAATGCTTGGGATTCTTGCAACCCAAGTGCAGGACTTGTCCGTGTTGAAGCTCATCAGATTTCTTTTGGCCCAATCCTCCAATTTATATAGGTCACTCTGGGTTCTATCCCTACCCTCCAGTGTGTCTATCTCTTCCCCTAGCTTAGTGTTATCCACAAACTTGCTGAGGGTGCAATCCATCCCCTCATCCAGGTTATTGATAAGGTTTTTGAACAAAACTGGCTCAGGAAGCGACCCTTGGGGCACTCTGCTTGACACCCACTCCCAGCCAGATACCAAGCCATCGATCACTGCTCATTGCACTTGATGATCTAGCCAGATTTGTATCCACCTTACAATCCATTTATCCAATCCATACTTATTTAACATGCTGGCAAGAATACTGTGAGAGAACATAACTAAAGCTTTGCTCAGGTCAAGATATATCACGTCCACTGCCTTTCCCAAGGGTACGTCTACACTGCATGGCTATTCAGGAATACCTCCGGTCTACCCTGCGTTTACACAAGCTGCCCATTATTTCAAAATATTTTTCAAAATAACAGGTGTGCTATTTTGCCATGCCAGTAAACCTCATTGCATGAGGGATAAGGGATGTCTCAAAATAGCGCGTTATTTTGAAATTCGGTGCTGTGTAGATGTGCCAAATTTCAAAATAAGCTATTTCAAAATAGATTTGAAATAAGACATGCAATTTGTGTAGTGCAAATTGTTATCTTATTTCAAGTTTAGGGTACCGTGTAGATGCACTCCAAGTACACAGCCAGTTACCTCATCATAGAAGGAAATCAGGTTGGTCAGCCATGACTTGCCCTTGTTGAATCCATGTTGACTATTCCTGATCACTTTCCTCTCTTCCAAGGGCTTCAAAATGGATTCCTTGAGGATCCCCTCCATGATTTTTCTGAGGAATTGAGGTGAGGATGACTGGTCTATAGTTTCCCGGATTCTCTTTTTAAAGATGGGCCCTAAATTTGCCTTTTTCCAGTGGTCCGGGACCTCCCCCAATCACCACGAACTTCAGAGATAATGGCCAATAGCTCTGCAATCACATCATCAGCCAACTCCCTCAGCATTAGGGAGGGAGTAGATGCATTATATCTGGTCCCATGGATTTGTGTTGCCTAGTGTAGCAGTCTGGAACTTGACTTTGCCTTGGAAGACAGAGATTAAAAAAAAGCATTGAGTATTTCAGCTTTTCCCACATCATCTGTCACTAGGGGTATGTCTACACTGCATTCCTCTTTCGAGGGAGGAATGCAAATGCAGCTGAGCGAAATTGCAAATGAAGCACGGATTTGAATTTCCCGTGCTTCATTTGCATAATCGCATCTGGGCGCTATTTTGAAATACCCTATTTCGAAAAAAGAAACGCCATCTAGACGTGGTTATTTCAAAAGAAGGGGTTTCTTTTGAAATAACCGCATCTAGACAGTGTTTCTTTTTTCAAAATAGGGTATTTTGCAATAGCGCCCGGACGCGATTATGCAAATGAAACGTGGGAAATTCAAATCCGCGCTTCATTTGCAATTTCGCTCAGCTGCATTTGCATTCCTCTCTCGAAAGAGGAATGCAGTGTAGACATACCCTAGGTTACCTCCCTCATCCAGTAAGGGTCCCACACCTTCCCTGATCACCTTTTTATTGCTAACATGTTTTTAGAAACCTTTCTTGTTACCCTTCACATCCCTTGCCAGCTGCAATTCCAATTGAGCTTTTGCCTTCCTGATTACACCCCTGCATGCTTGAGCAATGTATTTATACTCCTCTCTAGACATCTGTCCAAGTTTCCACTTCTTGTAGGCTTCCTTTTTCCTTTGTGTTCGCCAAATACTTCACTAAGTCAAGTCAAGCCTACCATATTTGCTTTTCTTACTTTACATTGGGATGGTTTCTTTCTGTGCCTTCAATAAGGCTTCTATAACATACAGCCAGCTCTCCTGGATTCCTTTCCCTCTCATGAAATACATATATACATATTTCCTCTCTTCTATGCAAGGTTAATTTATCAATGGTTTTTGAAAAGGCAGAAATAAGTAAGTACAGTATTTAGATCAGCAACGTTATTAGAAAGCACACAAAAACATGAAGTCAAAACTGAGAGAAAAAAGATATGATCCTGAAATTAAGTGATTTAACATTTTAGGACAGTAAGTTTTGGTCCCTTTGTGAGCACATTGGAAGCACATTGTTTAGAATAATTTAATTTGTTTAGGTCTATGCTGACTTCAGGAGAGGAAACAGATTTAAAGGTAAATTAGCACTTTGAGTGGAAAGGAGATGAGCAGGGGAAGGAAAGAAATTATTCAAATCAGAAAAAGAATTAAGAAAACAAGCAGTTAATGGTTTGCAATCTGTATAAAAATCAGCACTGCTAGTGTTTCCTAATGGAACGACTATATCAAGAAGAGAAGTAGATTAGTAAATAAATGACATCCAGATTCTTCCTCTTGCTCAGCATTAGGTCTGTGAGGTGTACTCACATACACATAGCATGTACATGCATAGCTCCTATTTGTGCTAATGGGAGGCAAATGCTCACGGGGTTGGGGACATAGACTTCTAACTCAATATAAAAGTAAGTGTCTGTTGTACTTTTTAAGAGTGACTGAGAGCAGGCACCCTGTCTCCCTTGTGCTCTGAATGACCCCTACAAGGAAGACATCTCATGTGAATGCACAGGAAACAAAAGCCTGCCCTAGGTTGACTGGCACCAGAGGAGGGTTGAGATTGGGACTGTTTGGGCAAGAAGAGTGGCAGAGAAAAGTATGGGCACTTGGAACATAGACCTGGAGAGGTAAATGGAGAGGACTGGGAGCTATTTGGCTGGTGAGGGAAAACACTGAGGCTACGTCTAGACTGCAGGCTTCTTTTGGAAGAAGCTTTTCAGGAAGAGATCTTCCGGAAAAACGTCTTCCGAAAGCGCATCTGCATGGCCAAAGAGCATCGAAAAAGCAATGTGCTTTTTAGAAAGATAGCGTCCACACTGAATGGACACTCTCTCGCATGAAAGCTTTGATTAGTATGGAAGGAGTGGCCACCAGAGAACCTGTGTTATTTCCCGGACGTCTCTTCTTTCGATAGAACTCCCTCTTCTCTGTCCACACATGCCATTTTCTGAAAAAGCTTTTTTGGAAAAAGGCTTCTTCCTCATAGAAAAAGGTTTACTGCTGTTGGAAAAACCCCTCTGTTCTTTCAATTTTTTTTCAAAAGAACGCGATTGCAGTGTGGACGTATGTGAGGTTTTTTTGGAAAAATTGCTGTTTTTCCGAAAAACCCCCTCTGTAGTAGATACACAGCCTGAGATCAGCTGAGGGTGGCTGAAGAAGGATAATAGATTTAAGAAACAGTGTGAGATAAGAAGGGGCAAGGAGAGATTTCACAAGAAGCTATGCAGATAAAGGGAGAACTGAATCAGTTGGGCAACAAATCAACCTGGGACAAAGGAAGAAAAGAGACAGGGAAGTGGAATATTGTTGCCAGGAAAGAAGTACTGCACAAACTTGATTCACTCCCCAGAGCAGGTCTTGTCTGTGTACTGCATGAGGATCCTTCTTAAAAAAGAATATGTGATCATGTAATTAAAGATTGTATCATAATGCATATGTACAAGGGGTCTGAATTAATGCTGCATAAGCAACCTTAAATCTGACATTTTACAAACTCTGAGTGCTTGACTTCACAAACTTAATAACATTATTTAAATGTAGTTTTCGTATGTAATATGTTTGCATATTAAATATTTAAAGATTAGACTTTAGAGATGAGAATTTTAGAGTTCAAGCGGACAGGTGAATATTTTTGAAAAGTGGATGGCAAAAATAAAAAAGAAGGAAAACGTGTGCATTGAGAGGTTAAACAACAAGCTGGATGTGCTAAGTTTTGATTGAGTGGGTTTCATAAGACCATTGTAGAACTGGAGACATGAGATCACAAGTATATGCATCTAGTATGTACTGTATTAAAAATTAAGAAGTTTTAGAAACTTCAGATGTTTACACAATATCTATGGTTTAGCAGCTTCAGATTATGGTCAGATAAATAGCTTTACTTATAGATGAAGTGGATAGGTGAAATCTTGCCCCACTGAAGTCAATGAAAGTCTTGGTGTACACTTCTAAGGGGCTATGATTTCACTTGATGTTCTTACCAGTTAAAAAGGCTAATGGGAATATTGTTGATGTTAAAGTCAACAGAGACTAAAGGGAGAGATAAAGGGTAAGAAAACAATTTCTAACTTGCCAATATTTAATTTATAATAACTGGCTTTTATCCAAGTGGAATTGAAAAGAAGACAGGCAGAAACAGAGTTCTAAAGATGGGGGACATTAATTTAATGAGGTTTGCACTCATCAGTGAACAATTGGTACAATAGGTCATAAGAAGAAACAATTTCTCCAAGAGGTTAAGTATAAAGAGAAAAGAGTTGGGGACTCAGCTCAAAGCACTTGAGAATATTGGCTCCAAGGGAAAAATATGAGAAACAAAATATAATTCTTCCATTGTACTCTATTAATCATTAACTTTTATTACACCATAAAGTTGCTCTATGCTTTAAATAACTTTCTGCTCTGAAGGGCGAATTCAGTCAACACCTAATTTTTACCTTTTAAAAAAAATCTCCCTTTTTGTAGGGTTGTCATAATGTTAACATTCCAGGTCTCTAATTAGGAAGAAAACAACGGGAGTACAAAATCAGAGACACCACACAGCATTTGCTAAGGAATTAAAGAAGGAAAAAAGCATGATCCATAATGCAAAATTCAGGTGATAGATCAAGAAGACTGAGGATGGGAGTAAAGCCTTTAGAATTAGCCACAAACAAATCATTGATCGTCCAATAATGATTGCCCCAGCTGACAGACCCGAAACAAGAAAACAAGATTGGGAAGGTATGGGAATAGAATTTTGGGTCAAGAAAGGAAGAAGCAGCCCATTGCAAGATGATGGAAAAGAACAGGAGGACATAATTTGGATGGTAGTTGTGGGGCAGGACAAGTTTAGAGAGAGATTTTGTTTTTTTAGAAGGGCCCTATATTATGACATGTAGTACCGATGTAAGTAGCTAATTTGCCTGGGCAGATGAGATGGACCCACAGCAGATGTCCCTCTAGTCATGGTGTCTCCAGGATCTCCCAGAAGAGCAGGTCTTAGGAATTCATTCTCTCCCCTAATTATATTTTCACCTTGTCTACAGTCATTATTGCATTAGTTACACTCTGGTCACATTTTCAAAATTTTCTTTACAGCTCCAAATACTTAAAACTTTGTTTAAAAGAGAAACACAGATTTATATATATAATCAGATCAATTCATGAGGTTGAGCCCCTGGGTACAAATGACTTATACTTGAATTTCTTTGAGTGATACTGAGGTCTTTTGACTTTGTCCACAAAATATTGGATAAGTCATGAGAGGTGAAATTTAATGATTACAATGGGGGAAAAAGTCAAATGATCACCAGGAAAGAAGAGTCATTTTCACTGTCAGAAAATCAAGGACAGGTTTTTAACAGATCTTATGTAATTATTTGACCACTGCTGTGCTTGTTCTAATGTAGTCTTATCTAATTTCAAGGGGTTCACAGAACAAGACAAAGAACACAGGAAAATTTGCAAAACCAGTACAACCAATTTTATGGCTGCAAAGCTCAAATTGACTTTCTCAGTTTCCTCTAGATTTTCTAGTAAAGTTATTCTGTCTCTGGACACTTTACCTTAATATGATTTCAACATTAGTATTATACCAAAATTTGGGTTTCGGATGAGCCTTAATATTGAAGCCCTGGCTGCAAAATTAATATAGCATGTTTAATCCATGGCTCTCTTTCAAAAGGAAACAAAGTATCATTACCCTCAATTTACAATCTGAGGCAGAGAAAGAGAGAGAAAAGTGATGTGCACAATGCCACCCAGCTGGCCTGTGCCAGACCTGGGAACAAAATTACAGTCTCCTATGTGCTAGTCCAGGGAGCTACTAATTAAGGCCATTTTATAGCTCTCATGGCAGAATAGCATGGGAGTCACAGGACGGACCTAGGTATCTAACCTCCATGTTTGGTACTTTAAGTCCAAAATGTAGAGTCTCAAAGCTCCCATATGCAACTGCCCTCTAACCCAATAGGCATACACGTTTCCACTGGTAATGTCCCCTCAAATTTCTGGCAGTGAGCATGAGAATAGCTGCTTTATTCCTGACTACAGTGAGCAGCAGTGAGGCCACTGATTTGCAAGCCAGGCATTCCATGCAGGCATTTTGCCTACAGGGACTACTTATTTTGACATGCTATTAACACAAGCTATTAGAGGATTGGGCCAAAAGAAATCTGATGAGGTTCAACAAGGACAAGTGCAGACTTCTACACTTGGGATGGAAGAATCCCAAGTATAGTTACAGGCTGGAGACTGACTGGCTAAGTAGCAGTTCTGCAGAAAAGGACCTGGGGATTACAGTGGATGAGAAGCTGGATATGAGTCAACAGTGTGCCATTGTAGCCAAGAAGGCTAATGGCATATTAGGGTGCATTAGAAGGAGCATTGCCAGCAGATCCAGAGAAGTGATTAGTCCCCTTTATTCGGCTCTGGTGAGGCCACATCTGGAGTATTTTGTCAGTTCTGGGACCCCCACTATAGAAAGGATGTGGACGCATTGGAGGGGGTCCTGTGGAGGGCAACCAAATGATTGGGGGCTGGAGCGCATGACCTATGAGGAGAGACTGAGGGATTTGGGTTTGTTTAGTCTGCAGAAGAGAAGAGTGAGGGGGGATTTGATAGCAGCCTTCAACTTCCTGAAGGGAGGTTCCAAAGAGGATGGAGAAAGGATGTTCACAGTAGTGACAGACGGCAGAACAAGGAGCAATGGTCTCAAGTTACAGTGGGAGAGGTCTAGGTTGGATATTAGGAAAAACTATTTCACTAGGAGGGTGTGAAGCACTGGAATGGGTTACCTAGGGAGGTGGTGGAATCTCCATACCTAGAGGTTTTTAAGTCTCGGCTTGACAAAGCCCTGGCTAGGTTGATTTAGTTGGGATTGGTCCTGCTTTGGGCAGGGGGCTGGACTTAATGACCTCCTGAGGTCTCTTCCAGCTCTATGATTCTATGATTCTACATGATCTAAGTCACCCTCTCCGAACTTCTACTGGATTCCCTCCTCCAAAATAAAGCACAAGCGCTGATCCCCCTCCCTCCTTTTTACCAGCCTCTGCAATGGTTAGGGCTTTTCCATGGTATATGGGAATCTGAAGTCTTACCTCTGCTCCTCTCCAGCACAGGGGGGATTTCAGCCTTGGTCTCCTACTGCCTCTAGGCTAAGTTCTCTAACCACTGAGCAATACGGTAGAAAGGAAGCACTTCCTTCCCTTCTGTTTTTTTCTTGAAAAAGGACTGGCCTTACTTAGGTGCTGAACAGCAGGAGAAAGCTGATGATGGTGAATCCTGATGGGAGATGATAGGCACCGCCCTCCCTTTTAGAGAGGTGGAGTTAAAAAACCCTTATCCCTGGCATTTCTTAAAGGCTACTTCAGTGGCTCTTCATTCAGCATGTTTTCTTCTATGGATCCCTCTCTAAAGCACCAAACTCTCCTCTACATTGTAAAGAGAACCTAAGTGCCTCAGGACTGGCAAAAATATTTGTTAGTACCTGGCACAAGTTATTGGCTGTGGTCCCTAGAGCTACTGCTTCAGGACATGGGTGGCAAAATCCATGAAAATCAGTATATATTGTTTTCCTCTGGGTGTCTTTTTAGGGAAAGGACCCAGAATATCCATTGCCACATGCTGGAATGGAACCTCTATTATGGTTGTAGAAAGGCGCCTTGACCCGGTCTTGGGGCTTTCCCACCTGCTGGAATACTTTACAGTACTGGACATAACTAGACACATCCTTGCTCATCCCCTCCCAGTGGAATGAATTTCCCAATCAGTCTTTGGTTCTGTTTACCCCAGCATGGCCACTAGGGTGATCGTGGGCTAAGCTCAAGAGCTTTTCCCTGTACCTAGCTGGAACTACCAACTGTCTCTAAGGACACCAGTCCTCCTTGTGCGCACCAGAAAGAGTCTCTTTGTATAGAAGTTCTCTTTCTACCACAAACTGGACCTGTTAGAAGAGCTGAGAAGCAGTGGCTCTTTCCAGGCTGCCATCCAAGCTTCCTTGAGGTTCTCATCAGCTTCCTGCTCTACATGGAACTGCTCCCTCGGTCCTGGAGACATCGGCTTCCCGCTGAGTTGTGTACTCATTCTGGAAGCAATGCAGGTGATGTGGGTGTCCTTGTTGGCTGTGAATCAGTCTCTGCTGGTGCACTAGGTTGCGTTGCAGGCTCCGGCGGTGCCTCTTGTGGCAGATGCAGTTACTGCTGTAGGCTCTATGGTGCCCTGTGCTGCTGGTTCTGATCCTGGCACTGGCTGCTCCACCAGTTCTAGCTCTTGGGTTCGTTCCACCTGGAGTTCAAGAACTGGATCCTCTGCTACTGTTGTAGTCACTGGTCTGCGGTCTGGCTCAGCCATCTCCATCTGGATCTCTGGCATTGGAGTGTCTCGGGACACAGACTGGGCCCCTGTAAAAGACTGAAGAATGGGGTTAGGCGTGGAGGCCTGCTTAGCCCTGTTGCAGGTGACCATTCCCACCTTCTTAGCCTGTCTCACATGGTTGGCTAAGTCCTCTCCCACCAGCATAGGAAAGGGATAATCATCATACACTGCAAAAATTCCTGACCAGCCCTTGTATGTAACAGGCAACTTGGCTGCAGACAGGTGAAAAGAGTCTGCCTTGAAAGGCTGAATCATTACTTGGGCCTCTGGGTTAACGAGTTTGAGATCCACTAGGGATTGGGCTTCAGTGTCTCTCCATGCAATAACCTTCTTCCTGCTCACACTCACAGTTTCCCTTCTTTCTGGGGGTATCTGAGAGGCATCTGGGCCTGAGGACTCTTGGTGTGACCCCGGTGTAATGAACTGCACTCTGTTCATGTTCTTGAGGCAGTTGGCCTTCACATGCCCTAGCTTGTTGCATTTAAAACATCGCCCACTGGAGTGAGGTGGATTGCTAGAGAATGGGGTTGCGGGATGAGAGGGTGTCTGTGGCCTCCCTTGGGGTACAGAGGGATCCTCCCTGCGAGGCAGGGCCTTGGATTGCCCTCAGTGGTGGGATGCCATCTCTGGGTGCCCCTTCTTATACTCCCTCAACTGGCTGTTAGTTTTGTTTTCCTTTGTCACCTCCATCCACCTGGGTCCTATATCTTCTACCTCTGTTATGTCTTTAGGCTTCCCATCTTGGATGTCTCTCCGGAGCTCTATAGGAAGATCCTCTAGGAACTGTTCCATTTGTATCAGGAAAACTAGCTGTTCCCTAGTCTTAGCACCTGCTCCTGATATCCACGTCTCGCTGCTTTTTTTAAAATCTGGTAGGCAGAGTGGGGCAGTGCCATACCTGATTTCTACCTTACAGATCTGAAACAGCAATGGGCATGTTCAGCGGTGAGCCTCATCCTAAGTCTGACCTTTTGATTAAAAATGTCATAGTCATTCATGTTTTCCCTGGGCATTTCAACTGCCACTTGTGTTAAGGGTCCACTGAGTTGTGATCTCAGCTCCAGTATGTACTGGTCTTTGAGGATGCTGTACACAAGACAGGCTCTTTCAAAACCTTCTAAGAAGGCCTTTACATCATCTCCTACCCGGTACATCAGGTGTTTCCTGGGTTGGGGAGCATTAGTTGGAGCAGGGTGGTTAGTTGGAGAAGTTGGAGTACCCAGCTTCCTAGTTTTCTCCAGTTCAACTTGAACTGTCTCATTTCTACTTCCTCATGTTTCATCTGCATTTCTACTTGCTTCCGCTGTAGGAGGAACTGCATCTCATTCAGAGTTAGAGGTCTGCCTACCTTAAGAACACTCTCCCACCCTGAAGACGGTGGTGGGGGAGCAGCATGGCCACCATCCTTTGCTCCTGCCCCCACAAGGTTACTTCCCCCTGGCCTCACAGGGACATTTTCCTATCCCCCTTCTTCGGGGTACGAGTCTTCTCCAGAAGTGGACATCTTGCCCTGATCTGAGGCTGTTTTCACCTTGATGTGTCACTTAAGCTACGTCTAGACTGCAAGCTTCTTTCGGAAGAAGCTTTTCAAAAGAGAGCATCTACACAGCAAAAGCACGTGGAAAAAGCTATCTGCTTTTTTGAAAGCGTCCACACTGATTGGATGCTATCTTGCATAATAGGCCACCCAGAACCAGTCCAGGCAGGGCATTAAGTCACCAGTTGCTTCCGGGTGCTGTTGCCCAAGGCAATCTGAGACGTATGCTTAAAGGGACCCCTCTGGACAGCCATTTCTCAGGTTCTGCTGCTTGCTTGCCTACTTCTCAGAGGGACATCAAAGCTTTAGCAGTGCGTGCTCTGGTTGCCCATTTTTTGGACATCATAGCATATTCCTTGACATGGAGCTGGAGCTGCCACTGGGCATGTGATGGCTCCAAACTGTCATGCTACAGGTTCTGTAGCAGTTTGTGCAGTCTGTCTTGACGGTCCTGTCCCAGCTCGACTCCGAGCTCATCAGTGAGTCCCTCTGCCTGGATACGAGAGCAATGCCCTTGCAACTACACCCCATGCTGGAGAGATGAATCTGGAGGCTGGACATCAGTTCCGACTGGTGGGACCATTGGTCATGCAGCAGTGGGATGACCAGCAGTGGCTCAACAACTTACACATGCGAAAGACCACTTTTATGGAGCTGTGTGCCTGGCTGGCCCCTGCCCTCCAATGATGGGACACCCACCTGCAGTGTGCCATCCCCCTGGAGAAGCGGCTCGCCATCACCATCTGGAAGCTCACCACCGCAGACGGCTACTGGTCTGTGGGCAACCAGTTCAGCATGGCAAAGTCCATCATCGGGGCCCTCCTCATGGAGGTAAGGCACTCTCAGGCTGCAGTCCCTGCAGGGGCAGGAGAGTACTGGAAACGGGGACCCTAGGGAATGAAGGGGGTGGTGAGGGGGTGTGGAGGGGGAAGCCCCATTCCCAGGGGGCTGTGTCGTCCTGCCCTCACACAGCCCTGCTGCTGTGGGGGTGGCCTCATAGGGGATAGCTCCTTGGGTGTTTGGGGGGGAGGGGAGTGGGTACCTCCCAAGGGCTCAGGCACTCCTCATTCTCTGTTTGTGTGTTTCTTTGTCCCCTTCTGCACTTTGTGAGGGCCACCAACTCCATCCTGCTGCGCAGGGTCATTCGCCTGGGAGACCTAGACCCCATCATCACAGGATTTACAGTCCTGGGGTTCCCCAACTACGGGGGAGCCATTGATGGAACCCACATCCCAATCCACACACCACATCATTGAGCGGCCCAATACATAAACTGCCAGTGCTATTTCTCCATGGTGCTGTAGACCCTGGTTCACCACTATGGACATTTAACAGACAATTTTGTCGGGTGGTCGGGCAGGGCACATGATATCCACATAGTCAGAAACTCCAGCCTCTACCACAAGCTGGAGGCTGGGACATTCTTCCCCCCAGTGGGACTTTCACATGGGGGACCTGCACGTGCCACTGTGCATCGTTGGTGACACAGCCTACTCACTAATGCCTTGGCTCATGAAACCCTCATGGAGCCTGGGACAAGGGGGTGGGCAGGATGGGGGGCTGGAGTAGGATCAGGAATGGCAGGGGGAGCTGAAGTGGGGAGGGATGGAGTGGCAGGAGCTGGAGTGGGGGAGGGCTGGAGTGGGGACAGGAGCCAGGTATGCCATCACTTCCTGGATGGGGGCACACGTTTTCACCCTCTTGCACAAGGTAGTCCCACATGCATTTCCACCATACAGCATCATCCCAGACCATTTGGGCTAGGGTCCTCTGCATGTCATGCAGGACAGCCACGTGCTCCCTCATGAGGTCCTTATGGATAGTCCTGCACTTGCAGCTCCCCCGGGGTCGGATAGCTCACCCTTCAGTGATGGCTGGTCTGGCTGTGGAGAATAAAGAGGGAGAGGTGGTCAGTCATCCATGCAGATACTGTCCCTGAGGCCATGCCCTCCTCTTTGAGCAGCCACCAATAGTCCTTGGGCCAGAGGAGGGGGATGTCTTGGGAGCAAGGCCACGTGTGTCCTGCACAGCAGGCCCTGCCTCACAGGGGCCCCGAGATGCCCAGGAGAACATGCTGCTCACTTCGCACCCCCCCAGGAACAAGCAGGCAAGGGAAGTGCAGGCATGCCTGTGTGCTATGTGTGGCACTCCTAGGTGTGTATAGGGTCGCGCCTGCACCATTGTGGCTGGCCTGTTTCCAGCGGTCGCTGGTGGTGTGTGTGGCCTCCCTTGAGCCTGTGAGCAAGATCCCGGGAGTGCTCAGGGGCTGCATCCTGAGGCTGTGTGGTGCACAATGACCCTGCATGTGGTTCCACATGCACGGACTGCAGCACAACGTCCATCCCAAGCAGGCCGGGCGACAATCACACCCCATCCCTTCTGCGCCCACCTTCCCTGCCTTGGGTGTGTGGAAAACTGAGAGCACTCACCTGATGATCCCTCCCCACCGTCAGACGGTGCAGGCTTAGGGGTACCTGCTCCAGGGTCAGCGTGACTGTACCTGCTGTCCCTCCTCCTCCTCCTCTGTGACCTCCAGCTGGGCAACAACAGACGTCTCAAGGCCAGAGTCGACCACCACGGATGGAGAAAGGGCTGCCAGTATATGGGCCCCAGGTAAACAAATAAGCAGGACTCTCATAAGCAGGAGCCATCTTTTCTGCCTTCCATCAGTTAAAGCTACTTAGTTTGAAATCAGCAAAGACCGTGTGGTGTCCATGCCCAGAGATATTAATGGGGAGAAGCTGTAATTCCCTATGGGAAGAATTGCAGAAAGTTGAGTCTTGCAATGTAAAAATGGAAAGACTCAGGCACTTGTTTGTTACAAATGCTCTGACATGAAAAGTTAAACTTCTGCTTCACTAGATCATCTTTATTTATCAGCAATATTCTAATCAATCAATTCTTACCTAAGCACCAAAATTTTCGTCCAAAATTCATTAAAGTTATTGGAAAAATTCCCAATGACTTCAATGAGCTTGGGATCAGGACCAAAATAGTTTAATCATACATCCCACTTCTCAGCCCCTGTATTATTAAATCCATCTGAAATTATGAATAGGAAATAAAGCAGCTGCTTGTTAAGGCATTGAAATACTATTCATCCACTCACAGAAAAAATTGGGTTTTATTTAATATAATTTAAAGAAATAAAGCAATTATTTAATTTACATTAATCCTTATTTCTATGTATTTGTGGTAGTGACGTCTGGTGGTGAAGTGATAAAAAAGTAACACACTAAAATTACTCTCAGATTAGTCTACTACACAACAAAAAGTACTGGAAAGGAAGAGAGGAGAGGAAAAAGCATTCTGGAAAGCTAAATAACATGAAAATATTTCAGATAGTTATTCCACTCAAAAGAAATATTACTAGGGCATGTAAAAGGGAATATAGTCCCTTTCAGGAAAGACCATAGTTACAATACTATCCTCCTGTTTCAGCAAAACCAAGGCATTCTGGGGTGGTTCTTAGAGGGTATGTCTACACTACAGCATTATTTTGAAATATCTTATTTCGAAATAGTTATTTCTAAATATCTTATTTCAAAATAACGCGTCTAGACACAAAATGCATTTCGAAATAGCATTTTGCTATTTTGAAATAGCGAGTCCACACTGATAGGATGCTGAATCGCATTTAAGGCCGTCCGGAGCCGGTTCTGGCAGGGCATCAGGTCAGGAGTTAGCCTCAGGCAGCAGCCACACAAGGTATCTGAGACCTCTGCTTATAGGGACTCCCCCCTCCCCACCTCCCAATAGCTGGTTCTAA
This sequence comes from Rafetus swinhoei, assembly GCA_019425775.1. Lineage (NCBI taxonomy): Eukaryota > Metazoa > Chordata > Testudines > Trionychidae > Rafetus > Rafetus swinhoei. Next base: position 129,593,673 of record CM033424.1, read on the forward strand.
GGTTTCCCTGCTTGCTTTCCTACCTCGCTGAGGGACAGCAAAGCATTTTTTTCTCTGCATGCTCTGGTTGCCCTCACTCAGGACACCACAGCACTCTGCAGCATGGAGCCAGAGCCGCCCCTGGGCACTCTGATGCTTCTCCTGGATGTGTTCCTGCGAGCCTGGCAGCACATTCTGTAGGCAGTAACAGTCTCTCTGGCGTGACCCACTGGGCGCTTGTGCCTCATTCCTCCCTCACATTCTTCCACTTACCCCTTCCTAACCCCCCTTCCTGCTGTACAATAAAAGACACGTGTTCATTACAACAAAGCCTCTTTATTGAACAAAACTGGGGTGGGTGGGGGATGAAACTAAGGTGAGACTGGGGAAAGAAGGTGGGAGAGGGGAGGGGGAAACCTGGGAGGAGGGAGCTGGCAGGGGGAGGCAAGGGGAGGAAGGGAGAGGAGAAGCTCAGGGCTCAGGGTTGGGGGTCTCGCCGGCCCAACTGTCTCCCAGCACCATGGGTGCAGGGCCCTCGGCATTCCTGGAGGTGTGGGGAGGGTGGGGAGGAAGAAGCGGGAAGGGGAGAAGGAGTGGGAGGAGGAGCAGTAGCTGGGGAGGCAGCAGGGGCTGGAGCAGCAGGAGGCATCAAGCTCTGCCCCAGGGTCAATGACCACCTGGGGGGCACGGACCATCCTGCCCCCCAAAGTGCGGTCCACGGCATCAAAATAGAGGCAGGGGTCTGGGTCTGCCCCTGGTTGGGAGCTGCCCCCTGTGGCCCTGGTATACGCCTGCCGCAGCTCCTTTATTTTCATACCAACCTGCTCCTGGGTTCGCATGTGGCCTTTGGTGGCCAGGCTGGCAGCCTTCCACCTGAACATGATGGTGTTCTTCTGTTTAGTGCGGAGATTATAGAAGTTGGAGGCATCCCCCCAAACCTGAATTAGGTCCCTGATCTCCGCACTGGACCAGGCAGGGCGCCCGCCTTTTCCAGCCCCTGGCAGGCTCATGGGAGCTAGCAGACTGCTCCTGGGGAGCAGTGTAGGGCTGGCTGGCACTGTCTGCCTGGCTCATGCTGGGGCCACTGGGTCAGGTGCAGCAACTGCTGGCTCTGGGCTGGCAGGCTTGGAGCTGGCACAGGCACTGTGGCCAGAGTCTACCCCTTTAAGGGCTCCGGGAAGAGGGGGAGGGAGAGGAGTTTTCTTGGTTGTGCCCAGAGTGGCCACCAGGGCACCCTGGGAAGGGCTGGAGGCCCCCCTCTTTCGAAATAAGTGTCTATACAATGCTTATTTTGAAATAGCAATTTTGAAATTGGTGCTATTCCTCATGGAATGAGGTTTACCAATTTCAAAATAAGCCCTCCTCTATTTCGATTTAATTTCAAAATAGCGGTTTGGCTGTGTAGACACTGGTAAAGTTATTTCGAAATAATGGCTGTTATTTCAAAATAACTTTGCTGTATAGACATATGCAGTGGGACGATACAAATGTTAGTAGCCTAAAATAAGTTATGGGAAAGAGCAAATCAAACACTGTCCTCATACAGAACCCCTAATGGTTTTAACTTGTCGAAAACTGAAAAATAATGTATGAAAAATTATTACATTTTATAGTCATGTTAGATCTACGTTCAAAATATTAAGAAAATCAGTAGATATTGCCATTGTTACATTTTTTTAGTTCTCTTTTCCACCAGTCTCTTCTTTTTTGCACCTTCCCTTTTCTCTCCCTTTTGACATAGAAAGAAAGAAAGAAAGAAAGAAAGAAAAAAAGAAAGAAAGAAAGAAAGAAAGAAGACTGCTATTTTTTTTTCATTTTGGTCATAAACAGAGAATTAAAAAAAAAATCACTAAAGTGTTTGATTAAAAAAAAGGACGTTGATAAATAAGACTTTTTTTTTTTTCAACTAGTTTTGGACACAACTGGTAGAGGCACAGATGGTGACAGTAGGTATCTCCAATATACAGATTAGAGGACTGGGAGGAACAGATACTTTTGAAAGAGAGAAAGAGATCTAAATCGTGCATATGATCAAATGGTAATGGTGGCATATCTCACCAGTGGTAAGCTGTTGAAGGAGTTAGAGCTCTAAACCATGTCCTTGAATTTCCTCAAAAATGCCAAAGTAGCAATGGCTTTGGGCAAGGATTCAGAAGGCTGGAAGATAAAACATTTGAAAGGAGAAGTAGAATATGTGAAGATACCATCTACATTTTTTGTTAGTCTCTCAGGTGCTGCAGGACTCTTCTCTGTTTTTAAGTTTTTTCTGTTGTTTAGCGGATTCCCGAGGGTGAAGGACCTTGAGTAAGCAGCCTATGATGAGGAGCAGAGACAGTCTTAGGGGCGGGTGAGCCGGGCGGTCGCCCAGGGACTCCATTTTCAAGGGGCCACTGACAGAGCTAGTCTTATGGGCAGGCTGCGACCGCATTTTGGCCCGACCTCCCAAATCCTCCCCCCAAATTTTTGTCCAGTACTTTTTTTGAAACCATCTGGCAACCCTACGGGCAAGCTGGGTAGTCACCCAGGGCCGCCAATTGGTTAGGACCAGCCCTGATGAGGAGGCATAAAGCTATTTGTACTTGGGGTCTGGAAAAGAGGAACTGAGTACTTAGTCAAAGCTGGAGTTTCTGACAGAAGATGAGAGGAAGCTTCTCTCTACTCTTCCACGGCAAGAGAGTCTCTGAAGGAAGCACTACCTACTGAGAAAAGATTCAGTAGCCCTAAAAGAGGCTGCATAAACAATGTGTTTCAGACACTGGATTTTTCTTTTTTGACATTCATTACCAAGGAACATATTGAACCACTCAATAAAGCAAGGGCTACAACCTTACAAATGACCGGAGACCTTGCCACCAAGCAAAACAGTCTACTCAATGGGTGAGTCTACACAGCACTACACAAATTGCGTATCTTATTTTGAATCTATTTCAAAATAGCTTATTTTGAAATATGGCACGTCTACTCAGCACCAAATTTCAAAATAACGCACTATTTTGAGCCATCCCTTATCCCTCGTGCAACGAGATGGCAAAATAGCTCACCCATTATTTCAAAAAATATTTTGAAATAACGGGCAGCTTGTGTAGATGTGGGGGGTAGCTATTTCAGGATACCTCCCGAAATAGCCGTGCAGTGTAGACGTACCCTAAGTTATATATTTGAACATCTGTCATTTATTTCTCAATAAGCTTTAAACATTTCAGCTACCACATTACATTCAGTTGGAAATGCACATCAATGCTTGTGTGATAGTAATCTAACATTTATTTTGCATATAACTAGCACTGTATATTATAGTCTAGGAATAGTATTAATTGCAGAGCTGAGCGTGCTATTCTTAGCATAGTGTTTACTTCAGTTTACTCAATTATATTCTGAATGAAAATAAACTGTGAACAGTTTTCTACATGTTTCTCAATAAGATTGTGCAGAGGGGAATTTTCAAAGGGAATGGGTTGTTTACTTTTCGTTGTTTAGAAAATAAGGGAAAATTTTCAAATCAACTTTTAAGCAACACTTGTGCTATGAAGACATTTTTGATAGTGGATGACCACAGAGCATTATTGCTCCACTTGGGCTGAGTAGCAGCTGAACTACATTTTCTAAGACTCACTGATACTTGATATGGTTTCCAGGTACTTTCCCCTATCTCTATATGCCATAGCCTCACCCTCTTGTCTTTGCATCATCCTGTCACTTGAGCCTGTCACCGCAGCCTTCTCATTGAAGCATTTATTCTCTGGGGGGACAGCTTCTGAATGGATTAAACAAGAGTCATTGGAGCAGACTGGGATAAGAAGGCAGACAATCAGTCACTTTATTCAAGTGGTATTAAAACATTTTCCTACATTCTTTTCTCAAGACGTAGCATGTAGAATGTGAGACACAGAACAGGGGCTTCCCTATTGTCTGCCAGGAGAAAGGAGGTGAGTAGAGAGCTAGGTCCTGCCAGCCTGTTGCAGACAGACAGCTAGACAGAGCAAGAATACAGGAACCTTGAAAATAAACAAAAAACAAGACTAACCTGATGAATGTTTAAAGGGCCACAGCAGTAAACTGTAAGTGCTATTCAAAAGAATACTCACCAACAGCGTCACAGGCCTCTGCAAGTTTCTGTGATGGCAGGAGTTGAAGAGTTCTAGCCCACTCTGAAAGGGAATGACATGTTTTGCTTAACTAATAGGGAAAAAATCCCTTGTCCCCAAAGTGCAGTGGACCCCCAGTACAAAACATGAAATTGGTGTTTACCCATTAAAAAAAAAGGAAATGATTTTTTCTATCTAAGGACTTGCCTGCTCAGTGGCATAATATGCACTGTGGGAGGTGCAATTTCTAAAGATTGTTAATATGTTATGCATTACTTGGTCTGTGCAGACTTTCCTGGTCTGCACTAAGGGTTGCCTGTTGTATTTTAATGTCTTGCTGTTTGAAACAGTTGTACATTGTAATGGTCCCTAGTGAATTATTAAAAATACTTTTTTACAATAGCATATATTGTGATGTAATATAGTATACCTTACAGCAGCGTTTCTCAAACTGTGGGTCCCGACCCCCTGGGGGGTCGCAAACAACTTAGAGGGGGGTCGTGAGCACCTGAGAGGGGGGTTGCGGTATCACAAGTTTGAGAACCCCTGCCTTACAGTATATACAAAAAGTTTCTCCCCTTTTTTCACCCTGCCAGAATTTTTAGACATCAAATTGCTAAGCATAATCCTAAAAAAATGAAATTAATAAGCATCCAAACTAGAATCCCTATCCATAATTAGCAGAGATGGTGCAGAGTCTGGGCTGTGAGCATAAACCACTCATAGGACCTATACTTCCCCTACGTCATTCCAAGTATATTGATTACAGCCTTTGGGCCAATGCTTATGCACTAAATGCATTAACAAAGACATGATGGTATTTGTTTTGAACTTTCAAATCCCTTAACTGTTGTTTGAAGTACGTAGGGAGGGGCCGAGACGAAGCCGTGTTGGACCTGACTCTTCCCCCAGCTGCCAGGAGGGGCTGGGCCACAGCTGCCTGGTCTCTTTCCACCTCCCTCTGCCACTGGGGAGGGCTGGGCTGAGGCCATGACCGTGGCAGATGGCTCTCCTCCAGGCCACTGGGAAGGGAAGGGGAGGGCTGGGTCCACAGGCATCCCCAGCTCTCCATGTGGGCCCTGGAGAGGGTCAGGCTGGGAGTGGGTGGGGTTTGGCTCCTGTGGACACAGAGTGACATGATGACGTCACTCTGTTGTCCCACAGGAATTTTTTTAATAGAGATATGAAGGCTTGCCTGACCATGTTAGAGATGGAAGCAACCATTTCAGAAGGTATAAATGTTCAAAATAGAGTATTTAGTTCATACATTCAGATTATTTAAAAAAACAAGGATATGAATATAGAGAATTAAAATTAGTAAGTACCATCACAATATTCTCTATTATAACATTTTCACTAGAAAATGCACCTACACAGTGACTGATATCTGAATGAGGCCAGCAATCTACTTCTGCTTACAGCCCTCTTGATGTCAGTAGCTTGGAATGCTACAGAAATGAATCAAATTGAAAAAGCATTTTAAAAAAGCCACAGTCAATTTTAAGACAAATAACTTTAAATGAATCTATCATTATATAGCTCAGTATGCATCTTGAAAAGGACTTTTTGGCAGATTTAAAATACTTTAAAATGTCTCCTCTTATCTCTAGAAACCTATATAGAACTATGTATTTAATCTAGCAAAAAATAGAAATACAGATGCTTGGCTAGCATGTAGTATGAATGCCTTTTCAGATCTTCAAATTGTTAAATCTTTTTGGGAACAGGAAGATGGGTTTCAGATTTAGGATGGAATTATGAATGATTATTGTAATGTAGTTGTCTAAGAGCTCAGGTCATGGACCCTATTATGATATGGTCATGCCATAGTCTACCAGCCATATTGCAGCAAAGGACAACGGACAGAGAATGATCCCATGTCAGAAACAGGGAGGAAAGAAAACAATAGTGATCCTGAAAAAAAAATCTGTTTCCTTTGTGGCATTGGCAAAGATTTGGGATTTTTTTATTAGACGAGGGCCAAAACCGCAACCTGACAAATCCCAACATTTGCTTTCTGTGGGGAAAAGAAGTGATTCAAACCCCCTACATCGGGGAGGCAATAATTTTAATGGGAAGCCGCTCCAAGATTTTGGCAAGTGGTCAAGGGCCACTTCTATGGAGGGGATGTGGAGTCTGGGACGGAGGTTGGGTGCAGAAGGGAGCTTGGGGTAGGACACTGGGGTGTGGGGGGGGGGGTATTGGGTCTGAGAGGGAGGGGATCTGGAAGAGAATGCAAGGTCTGGGAGAGAGTTGTGTCCTAGAAGAAAGGGGTGCAGAAGGTTTGGGTGGTGACATGGGGCAAGGGAATGGGGTGCAGGGTCAGGGAAGGGGTATGGGTGCAGGAAAGGATTCTGGCCTGGGGGAGGGGTATAGAAGGTGGTGCAGAGTCTGGGAGGGAGTTGTGACCTAGAAGAAAGGGGAAAGGGGGTACAGAGAGTTTGGGTGGTAGCCTGGTGCAGGTAATGAGAGGGGGGAGAGGGGTGGGGTGCCAGAGGCAGGCTCTGGCTGGGAGGCACTTACTTATGTGGCTCCCAGACAGTGGCCCTGTAGAAACATGAGGCAGATTGTCTGCTGCATTCCAAGGCTGCTGGCTGCTCCACGTGACTCTGCTCTGGGCATGGAAGTCAGGGAATGAGGCTTCCCACACTGCCCCTGCCTCCCACCAAAACTTCTCAGCTCCTATTTGCTGCAAACTGGCTAACGGGTGCTGAGAAATTTTGCTTTGAAGAGGGGGTTCAGAACTAGTGTCAACTTCCAGATTAACAAGAGACAATGCACTTAACATTGGCCTCCAGTTTGTAGTGTGTGCTATCTCTTGCTTACATAGAAAGTACGATGGAACAGTTTGGTTGGTTTACATAAGCAGTGTTCTGCTTCCAGCATTCTTAACAGTCTCACTAAGTTCTTTTAAAATTAGCTTTGACAGTTACTGATTTATAAGGCTTTCTGCATTTTGATGCAGTCCAGTGGCTTGGGATTTTGCAGTCTTTTCGTGTTGGCTGATCAGCCTGGCAAATGAAGCTCCTCTACTTTTACTATAATAATCACCACAGCTTGAATACTGTGTGCAATTCCAGTCACCCTATCTCAGAAAAGATACATTGTAATTGGAAAAGGTGTAGAGAGCAACAAAATTGATTAGGAACAGATTCCGTATGAGGAAAGATTGAAAGGACTGAGAATTACTGCTTTGACTGGTGTGGAGAAAGTGAATACAGAAATGTATATTTATGCCTTCACTTAACACAAGAACCAGGGTCACCCAATGAAATTAATGGGCAGCAAACTTAAAACATACAAAAGGAAGTACTTCAAGCAATGCAGTCAGTCAGCTTGTAGAACTTTTTGCCAGAGATGCAATGAAACCCAAAATTATAACAGGGTTGAAAAAAGAAGTATATACATTCAAGGGTCCATCAATGGCTATTAGCCAGGATAGACAGGGATGGAACACCATGCATCAATTCTGCACATGAGCAGTGGCTCAAAATTCTTCCATGAGTAGGTGTGTCCAAAGATTTAATAGTCATAACACTAGTACTAGACAACCCTAGGCTCTGTTTCCCAGAAGCTAGAAATGAACAATAGGGTATGGGTGAGTGCCTATTTTGTTCATTCCATCTGAAGTACCTGGCATTGTCCCCTGTTAGAAGGCAGGATACTGGGTTAGAAGGATGATGGGCCATATTGGGTCAAAAACTGTACAACCTCCTCTTTTCTCCTTGGGTTTTACCCAGGAGCAGGCTACGCTCACCTGTGTGCCTGGGCACCTGATGGTTTTAACATTAAAGGAGATCCTCAGTACCCCAGTGGTGGTGTTGTATAGTTGGGGATTCCCTCTCTGCCCCCTTGCTGCAGTTCCCTTCTCCTAAAGTATTATACAACTAGCCAATTAGCCCGTCATAAGATGGGATTTTCAGGTCTCTCCTCCACGTTGGTCTTCTCTTCTGAGCCTCTGGTCTCTCGCTCCGTCTCTCTCTCTCTCTCTCTCTCTCTTCCTCCTACTTCCTCCCTCCCCCCCCCTCAGCTCTCCTCCGCCTCCTGCCTCTCTCTCTGTCTCTCTCTTTCACTTCTCCTCCCCCTCCTGCCTCTCACTCGGGGGACCGCGGAGCCCAAATGGCCGTTTGGGCTCCGCACTCCCCGTGCTGCATGGGGAGCACGGAGCCCAAACGGTCGCTTGCGTCACTTGCTCCCACGCAGCGGCCTGGCTGAGCGGCGCAGAAGTCAGCTGAGAGCCACGGCGGGAGGTGAAGGGGGGCGGGGCGATGATGTTCACGGCCGGGGGCGGGGCCTGGAGCCACTGTCGCGCTGCACATCACCGCCCCGGCCCACCTCCCTTCGCCTCCCACCATGGCACTCGGCTGACTTCTACGCCACTCAGCCGGGCCGCCACGGGGAAGCAAGCGGCGCACGCAGCCGTTTGGGCCCCGCACTCCCCAGGCAGCACGGGCCGCCCAGAGGGAACAGCCAGCATTTTGGGCAACAGCGCCCCCCAGAGGGAACAGCCAGCATTTCGGGCAACAGCGCCCCCCAGAGGGAACAGCCAGCATTTCAGTCAACAGCGCCGCCCAGAGGGAACAGCCAGCATTTCAGGCAACAGCGCCCCCCAGAGGGAACAGCCAGAATTTCGGCGTTACAGACTCTCAGACACTGGGCTACTATATATATGATGGCGGCGCCTCCATCTAGCTGGCTCTGTACACACTTAATGGTGTGCCTTGGGAGCCTACAGGAATAAACTTATTCCAGTAATAATCTCCAACAACTCCAAAAAAATTTATAAATAATATAAATCTAATTGATTAAATTAGAATTAATACACCTTTACTTAATCACTTAAAGAAATAGGGTTTAATCAACTAAAAGTGAATAAAATCAATTAACAAAGTACACATAAATAAAGGAAACTTATCTAACCGGCATTTACACTGCCACCATTTACCCCACCCCAGACTGTGCACTCTGGATGTCAGAGTCCAAGACACTTACATCCATGAGACAGCACTGTGCAGGTTGTTTGTGTGTCAGTCCAAGCTAGGCAACCAGTCCAGGCAAGGCAGTCCAGTAGCTCTGGTTCACTGGGCAGATCACTCTGTCTCTCTTTGGATCCAAAGTCAGCCTGTTTCGGTACTCTGTCCCAGGCAACACTTTCCCAAATAGCCACAAGTACTCATAGTACCTTCTATGCAGGGTGATGAAGGTCCTTCTCAGCCACAGGCACAAAGTCTCTCTCCTCCAGGGATAATCACACCAACAGCCCCTGAAGCAGCCTGCTAGATCCAAGCCCCAGCAAGCTCTCAACAGCACGCTCTAGCTTCCAGCAGAAGCTTCAGGCCTTGAAAAGGCTCCACACCAACAGTCTGGCTCCTCTCTCCGAAATGGAGACCCCCCCCAAGTCTGTCCCTGCACTGCCTGGAAAAAAGCAATCATTTCCCTCCTTTCCCCCAAGGGCACATGGGAGTTGTAGTCTCTTGGGCTGGATTGCAGCACAAAGGATCCTCCTAATAAAAGTCAGAAGCTCCTATAGTAAAGGAAGCCTACAACTGTTACATAGAATTAAGTATAATAATAATGTTTAGTACAGAAACTTCCCATGATAATAACCTCTTGAGATAGCAATGATGTGAGATAACCATCTTAGCAAATAATGCATTTTAAAAATGTTGGCCTACTAGGAAATGTATATTTCCATAAATTTCCCAGTCACAAATCTAGTACTCTGGAACTAAGTCACTAAAATATAATCCAACAAACAAATGTTCTTTTAACATGCCCCTTCCTTCTTCCTCCATTCTGCAATATTCATACTTGTCATCTTTGGTCAGTGAAGATGCAGAGTACAGAAGTGCTTTGATGTGAGTTCACTCCCCATGCTGGGGGGTCAGAAGGAAGAAAGCATTCTGTTTGTTTCTCTAGCTGCTCACCATTCAGTCTGGTGCTATTCATCGCACTACTGTTCACTTCATTATTCTGCCCACTGGCCCTGCACTGCGACCTTTTGCTGCCATTTCTTCAGGTCCAAGGAAAGTATAGTTTAGGGCCCAGCTTCCTGGGATACCACCCCCTCAAATGGGATAAGAACCCCAAATGAATTATTTAGGTAAGCCCCTGTGACGGGGTGAACAGGCCCCGCACTGAAAGGCTGGGAGTAGCCCAGGCCCAGCTGGTGGAAAGAGCCCCGCCCTTCCAGCCCTTGCTGGGCATGCTCCCAGCAGAGCCAGCATATAAAGGCAGAGGGAGCCCGGCAGGAGAGGAGGCAGCTGGAGGGTAGAAGGGCCCAGGCCGCAACCCCGGTGTTCCTGCAGCAACTGAGGCCAGAGCGAGGGCCAGCATCGGACTCCGGGAGTGAAGCCGGCAGCCAACCCCGCCGGGGGGACCAGACCACCTACACCGCCGGCCCCGGCCCCAGGCAGACGGACTATAGGGGGCCAGGGTGGTAGGATGCAGCCCAGGGCAAGGGGTTGCTATCACGGCTTGGTGTGTATCTTCTGCATTCCCCACCGAGCAGGCAGGAGCAAGAGTCCCTGCCTCCAGGGCCCTGGGCTGGGACCCGGTGGAGAGGGAGGGCCCGGGTCCCCCTACCTCCCCTTTCTGCACCCTGGGCAATCACCCCGGCCGGGAGAGGCTTTTCCCAGAGCTAGGCCTCAAGTACCGTATATGCCCTGTTAGAGGGACCTGGACTTTGTAGTGGGACGGCTAATACCGTATATGCTCTGTTAGAGGGGCCGTGACCAGGACACAGGACCTTAGAAGGGGGACGCACCCCACATCGGGGCGTACCCCCGACAGCTCCCTTTAGCAATGAAAGGGGAATGTACGTACTGATTACCCACCTTCCCCTCCGGTAACAATTATTTATGCTGGGATTGATAGAAAATAAAAGTGATTTTATTAAGTGCAAGCAGTAAGATTTAAGTGGTTATAAGTGAGAATAGGCAGAGCAAAGTAGATTACAAGCTCAAAATAACTAGAAGTGAAAACACTCAAGAAAACAGGGTATGTCTACACTACAGCTCTAATTCAAACTAAGCTAATTTGAACTAACGCATCTAGACCTAAAAACTAATTCGAATTAGCGTTTTGCTAATTCAAAATAGCATGTCCACATTGAGTGGACCCTGAACCGAAGTTAAGGCTGACCGGAACCAGTGCCGGCAGGGCATCAGGTTAGGGCTTAGAGTGTGGAGCTGCTGCCTCAGGCTAGCCGAGGGCTGTGCTTAAAGGGACCTGACCCTCACCCCAGACAGACAGTTCTCAGGGTTCCCTGCTTGCTTGTCTAACTCGATGAGGGACAGCAAAGCAGTCCTGTCTTGGAGTGCCCTGAGTGCCCACACTCGGCACATCACAGCACTCGGCCATCAGCCCGGCTGCACTTGCCGCAGGCTGCCATCCAGGGGTGTCAATCGGGGGGCTGTCAGGATCCAGGAGGCCCTGAAGGAGAGCTTGCACCCCAAGGAGCCCGCAGAGCCACCCCAGTCCTCCCCATCGGGGGCTCGTGCCCCATTCCTCCCTCACCTCCTTCCACTTACCCCTCCCTAGCCCCCTTCCTGATGTAAAAATAAAGGACACGTGTGTTCAAAAATAGAAACTCTCTTTATTTAACAAAACTGGGATTAACTCTGGGGAGACTGGGAAAAGGAGGTGGGAGAGGGGAAGAGAGAGGTGGGAGAGGAGGGGAAACCTGGGAAGAGGGAGCTGGAAGGGGAAGCCAGGGGAAGAAGGAGGAGGGGAAGTATAAAACTATCGTACGCCATATCTTCAGTACTGTGTACAAATGTGGTCTCCTCACCTCAAAAAAGATATTTTGGCCTTGGAAAGGGTTCAGAAAAGGGCAACTAAAGTGATTAGAGGTTTGGAACAGGTCCCATATGAAAAGAGGCTAAAGAGACTGGGACTTTTCAGCTTAGAAAAGAGGAGACTGAGGGGGGATATGATAGAGGTATATAAAATCATGAGTGGTGTGGAGAGGGTGAATAAAGAAAAGTTCTTCATTATTTCCAATAATACCAGGACTAGAGGACACCAAATGAAATTAATGGGCAGCAGGTTTAAAACTAATAAGCGAAAGTTCTTCTTCACAAAGCAAATAGTCAACCTGTGGAACTCCTTGCCACAGAAGGCTGCGAAGGCTAGAACTATAACAGAGTTTAAAGAGAAGTTAGATAAATTCATGGAGGTTGGGTCCATGGAGTGCTATTAGCCAGGGGATAGGAATGGTGTCCCTGGCCTCTGTTTGTGGAAGGCTGGAGATGGATGGCACGAGACAAATCACTTGGTCATTGTCGTCGGTCCATCCCCTCCTGGTGTTGGCCGCTGTCAGCAGACAGGCTACTGGGCTAGATGGACCTTTGGTCTGACCCAGTACGGCCATTCTTATGTTCTAAGCTCAGGGCTCAGGGTCGGGGGTCTCACTGGACCAACTTGATTTTCATGCAAACCTGCTCCTGGGTTCGCATGTGGCTTTTGGTGACCAGGCTGGCAGCTGTCCTGTGCCTAGTGTGGAGATCGTGGATGTTGGAGGCCTCCCCCCAAACCTCGATGAGGTCCACGATCTCCGCACTAGACCAGGCGGGCGCCCGCCTCTTGCGGCCCCGAGCAGGCTCCTGGGAGCTGCCAGCCTGGTCCTGGGAAGAGGCGGAGGGCTGGGTGGCAGCGGGTGGCTGACTCATGCTGTGCCAGGTACAGGGTCTGCTGGCTGGGTGCTGGCAGGCTTGCAACTGGCACAAGCACCGTAGCCAGACCGTGCCCCTTTAAGGGCTCCGGGGCTGGGAGGGGGGCAGAAGAGTTTACCTGGTTTGGTCCAGAGTGGCCACCAGGGCAACCTGGGAAGGGCTAGCCTCCAACTAGTTCGAATTAAGTGGCTACACAGCCCTTAATTTGAACTACTTAATTCGAACTAGACGTTACTCCTTGTAGAATGAGGTTTACCTAGTTCGAATTAAGCACTCCGCTAATTCGATTGAAATTCGAACTAGCGGTTTGTATGTGTAGCGCCTATGAAAGTTAATTCAAACTAACGGCTGTTAGTTCGAATTAACTTTGTAGTGTAGACATACCCACATTTAGCTAACTCTAACACTGAAACCTCAGCATACAAACTCATTACGAACTCATCCTAAAACTACTTCTTTTCCAGCTAAGCTTTCCAAACCAGGGCTGTTCCTCACACTGGGGTCTTTGGTTTCTTTCCTCAGCTGTGCCAGCTAAAGATCAAAGACAAAGAAGCTCCTAAGCTTCCCATTGTTTTAAAGATTCCCACTTTTGTATTGGAAGCTACCTGACGAGTCCCTGCCATTAGGGAGGTCATGTGACTTCCTAAGACCAACCACTGCTAAGCTTTAAGAACAAAAGGCTATTTGCATATGATTGTCCAGACATTGAGGCGTCTCAGCCTTGGAACCACTTTTGATGGCTTTCATTTACACATTTAGCATTCCACACTCCATATGTCTAATTTTACACACAAGAATGATACACACACAAAAATAAGAAAAACAGATCCAGAAGATTAAGACATTAAAATTTATAGGTTACATGGGCAATTTGTCCAAAGCATCTTTGAGTTATGAATATTTGTATTCATAAAACCATTTCATAAATCATGGGGGGGTTCATCACACTGATTATCAATTATTTCAGCTCTAGCAGTCTTAAAAGAAGACTCTACAGTTTCTAGTCAGTCTCTATCTTTAAACAGGGGAGGGGAGCAGATCAAATAGTGACTCTTAAGCAGAGACCACATCACCAAACAAAAGCAACAACACCTCTACCTCCCCCTCTCTCTCCACACTTAGACTGGCCATCCAAAACCTTGATTAGTGAACTCAGTTCAGTTGAGGTGACCAGTGACTAATTTGTAATGAACAAGTGCCAAGACTCAGACAAGTTTGTTATTTTCTCACTGATGTGGTAAGCCCAGAGCTTGCAGCACCTCTCCCAGCTCAGAGATACCAGGACTCAACCATGGCAAACCCTTGTACAAACTAATCACTGAGGGAGATCCCCTTATTGATGTAGGCTAGGCACAGCACTGATGCCCTTTACTCATACTATATAGATAACATTTCATGACCCCACATTCAATGCTAAAATAATTTGTAACCTAACACCAGCCAAAATTGATCACTTGTGCTACACAGCTCTGTCTTCTGTATACCTAGGCAGAGCAGGGGTGTTCTTGTAAATACGGTCTGGTACCAAACCTTTCCACCCATTCCCTGGCTCATCATTAGTTATCTGGGAAGAGTTCTCTCAGACCTTCCTTACACATCTTAATTTAAAGTCATTATGTTTGCCAATATAGCTGAAACAAATGGCCATTGTCATACACAGTTGTATGAGGAAAGCAGTCTGTCCATACTTTTATCATCATGCTTTCTCAGGTACAAGTATTTTATCATATACTCTTTATGCATGTGTATTAATGTTTCAATTTCAATTCCAATATCCAACTGACTACATTGGTAATACACAATCGAACTGGTTGACCACTGGGAGAATTCCAATATGTTGGGGAAATTCAGGGGCCGGGGTTGAGAAACCCTGCCTCCTCCCCACATGGCCCTGTAGCCCACTCAGCTTCTAGGTCAATGCATTAGCTCTTATGTCCCCATCCCAATCTGTGAAGCCCCTACTAACACTTCTGATCCTTAGTCTGTAACACACACACCTAATAGTCTCATCTGCTATTCTTTCCATCCCCTCCATATCATGTGCTTCCATGCCTAGATATATGGTCAGGTTGCTGTGAAAAGTCAGCATCTTTTCCTTTTCCATGGCTGGCTGCTCTGGTCTGAAGCTGATTGCCCTCTCTTCTGGTGCCATAGATGCCCCTGGTCAGGAAAGGCTGTACTTGTAACCCCTCTCTTGCTCAACATATATTCTACAGGGAAAAAAATCTGCATTCATCATCAACTCTGCAAAGTTCCTCAAAATTGGCTCAAAATTCCATCAGGAGTAGTGTGTCCAAAGATTCTATAATGATAACACTAGTGTTAGACAACCTGCTGCCACTTGTGCATGGCCTAAATATGTGTACTCAGGATAGAGGAAGAAAATGTTGGATATTGAATACAGTCAATGGCATTTAAAGTCCGTATTTGCCAAGAGAGGTCTCACAATTAGAATAAATATCCCCTTTTGTACACAGAGAGGCACAGTGTGGTTATTCAGATATGGATTTGTAGGAAATGTTGGCAGAGGTCACGATCACATGAAAATAGATTGATCACAGATATATTACTGAAATGTGAACATATAAGACTGTGCAGTTGCTACCATGGTCAGTGCTGGTCATCCATGTTGTAAGAGTTAACTTTCTAATAATTTCTATTATAATTTCTCCTTTCCTCCATTACAAATCTGCAAATGTCAGGCCACACACACACTGGGTGGATTTAGAATCAGGCTACAAACAAGAGACGTGACCTTTCTATTCAGGAACCTATATTTAATTTAAATATATCAGTAAAGGGAGATGTTTTGCTTGACAATTTTAATCAAAAGCATATCTATATGTGTGAAAACATGTTGAATTTCAATCCCTCCAATGAGCTCTAGCTTGAATGTGAAAACATCTGGGGAAATTCTTTTTCTAGCTCAGTTGAGTTAGGACAATGAGTGCTCTCAGAGGAAGAGCAGAAGCTTCTGATGATTTCGAATATGGTAAACCTCATTCTACGAGGAGTAACGCCAAATTCGAAATAGCTATTTCGAATTAAGGGCTGTGTAGACACTTAATTCGAAATAGGGGGCCTCCAGCCCTTCCCAGGGAGCCCTGGTGGCCACTCTGGGCACAACCAGGAAAACTCTTCTCCTCTCCCCAGGCCTGGAGCCCTTAAAGGGGTGGACTCTGGCCACACACCACGTGCCAGAGCCAGGCCTGCCAGCAGCCGCAGCCCCTCACCCAGTGGCTGCACAATGCCATCCAGTGGCAGCCAGCCATCCCCCGCCCAGTCCCCTAGCACCCAGGGGCCAGCCAGGGGCCATAGATGGTGCGCGCCCTCGTGGACTAGTGCGGAGATCATGGACCTCATTGAGGTTTGGGGGCAAGCCCCCAATGTCCATGATCTCTGCACTAGGCGGAAGAATGCGGCAGTCTATGGCCGCATAGAGGCCACCATGGCCAGAAAGGGCAACAGGCGCACACAGGAGCAGGTGTGCCTCAAAGTCAAGGAGCTGTGGCAGGCGTACACCAGGGCCACTAGGGGTAGCGCCGCAGCAGGGGCTGATACCTGTCCCTACTTCCCCACCCTCGACCACATCCTGGGGGGCGGGACGGTTCGCGCCACCATGGGGGGCAGCAAGCCGGGACTGGAAGGCCCTGACCTGGGCGTGGCAGAGGGGCCATTGCGGAGGGTGCCACGCCGGCAGGACCCCCAAGCTGTCCAAGCACCGGAGTCAGCAGGGTCGTCTGGGGAGGCCACACCAGGTAAGTGCCATCACCGTCCCCTACCCCGGGGAGGGGGGGGGAGGCGGAGAGGGAGACCAGGGACCACTTGCATGGGCCTTGCCTACCACACATCACGCAGCAACCTGTGTGACACCCAGGAGCCATGGCCTGATAGGCACACGCGTGTGTGAAGAGACCTGACATGCTCCTGACCCCGGGGCGGGACATAGCAGGAAGCCCTCCCTTCACACACACCCTCTACACAGAGGCAGGGGACATCTCCCCCCACCTCAGCCACACTGTACACGACATAGGGGCATGGGTGCAGTCTCGGGGCACCTCCCACTCCCTGGGATAACTGGACATTCCAAACATGGCCTCTGTGCAAGCACAACGGCTCTGATGGTGCAGGGCATGGTCATCCTCACCTCACAGAGGGGGGGCTGGGCTTCACCCACCGTGTCCCCAGGGAGAACTGACCACTTCTCTTCTTTCTCCACAGCCGCACCAGCTGCACATGCAGGGCGCACCACCCCACCTGGGACATGCTCCTGCACCCGAGGGCTCCACAGGACCACCGCAACACTGCAGGGGTACCACGAGCAGCACCTGGCGGCCCTGCGAGCCCAGACCCGCATCATGGAGCAGCAGGCGCAGGAAGAATGGGAGTTCCAGCGGGAGCTGCTTGCCCAGGGTCGTCCCATCTGTGCACATCTGCAGACCCTGTTGCAGAGCGTGCTGCCTCGTGCTGCTCCTGCGCCTGCTGCCCCCCCAACTACCGTTCCTCCTCCCACTCTTTCTCCCCCTCCCGCATCTCCCTCCTCAACCTCCACACCCTCCTCCTCAATCTCCACACCCCCCACCTCAACCTCCACACCTTCCTCCCCATCCCCCCGGGGATGCCGAGGCCTCTGCACCCGCCGTGCTAGGAGACATGCGGCCTGGCGAGACCCCCACCCCTGAGCCCTGAGCTTCCCCTCCCCCTCCTTCCCCTTGCTTCCCCCTTCCAGCTCCCTCCTCCCAGTTTTCCCTCTCCCCTCTCCCCTCTCCCACCCTCTCTCCTGCCTTCTCCTGCCTCCTTTCCCCAGTCTCCCCAGAGGTTCATCTCCCCCCCCAGTTGTGTTAAATAAAGAGTTTTTATTTTTGAAAATATGTGTATTTTATTTGACATTAGGAAGGGGGGTTAGGGAGGGGTAAGTGGAAGGATGTGAGGGAGGAATGAGGCACAAGCCCCCAGTGGGGCAGACCATGGAGACTGTTAGTGCTCCTCGGGGTGGAAGCTCTCCCACAGGGCCCCCTGGATCCTGACAGCCCCCTAATGGACCTCCCAGATGGCAGCCTGCAGAAAGTGCAGCCAGGCTGATGGCAATGCGTCCACAAGATGCACCAGAGTGCCCAGGGGAAGCTCTGTCTCCATGCTGCAGAGTGGTAGGGTGTCCTGAGTGAGGACAACCAGAGCACTCCGAGACACAAATGCTTTGCTGTCCCTCATCGAGGTAGACAAGCAAGCAGAGACACCTGAGAACTGGCTGTCCGGGATGGGGGGTAGGGTCCCTTTAAGCACAGACCTCAGATAGCCGCAGGCAACAACCCCACACAGGCGGTCCTGACCTGGTGCCCTGCCGGAACTGGTTCCGGCCAGCCTTAACTCCCATTCAGAGTCCACTCAGTATGGACATGCTATTTCGAAATAGCAAAATGCTATTTCAAAATGCATTTTCTGTGTAGATGCGTTAATTTGAATTAGCTTCTTTTGAATTAACTATTTCGAATTAAGTTAACTCGAATTAATGCTGTAGTGTAGACATACCCTGACTTTCTAATAATTGATCACCTGTGTTATACTGGCAGTCTTGCAGTCTTTCTTGAACATGATTTAGTATTAACACACTAATAAATGATTACAAAAAGTCAGGAGGGACTGAAGCAGAGTGCCTGGACATAAAACATAAACATTGCCAAGTAAGCCAAGCAATTCCACTCATTTGAGAAAAAAATACTTTGATGTTCATAGGAAATCTATTCTGCACCCCCATCCATAGGCAATATTGATGCTTCTACAATAATCATGCCCATGCTGCTGTAAACATTCAGCCAAAAAGGTAAGGGTCACTAACCCCTGCAGATCAATGAATATTAACATCAAACTGAATGAGACGTTTTTGTTTTTTTAAACAAGACAACTGAGTTTAGCAATAAATTAAGTGGGTTTTTAATGCCAAGAAGTGGACTATTTTCTAAAATGTCAACGTATAAAATAATTATTACAATGGGAAGTACTTTTTTAATATTACACAAAGCAATAATTTTAATTATGGGCAAAGTATGCAGACTAAGGCCACCATCCTTCACAGACATATGTACCAGCTTAAATTTACTCAAGAGGTATGTCTACAGTAGGAAATTATTTTGAAATAACTAATTTTGAAATAAAAACTCCCAAGATAATAACTTCAAAATAGCTTCTCCACACTGCAAGACAGAATCGAAATAGCTCAGAATTATTTCAAAATAGCATGTCCACACTGACTGGAGCTTGCATTGGATTTAAAGCCCCCAGAAGCTCTCCAGGGAATGCACCAGGAGGGCAGACACTTCCTGTACCTGAGGCTAGCTGAGACACGTGCTTCCAGAGACTCCTCTCTACAGCCACATCTCACATGCCATTCCTCCACTGCCTACCCCCTCGCGGGACACCAAACTCACGCTGTGTGCTCTAGTTGCCCTTGAGAATACTACATCACTTATAACATGGAGCCTGAGCTGCTGCAAAGCAGTGCAAGGCTCACAGGTCTCCTGCCTCCAGTTCATGTAGACTGTCCACATGCTGGTTCAGGACCACAACAACCAGCCTGAAACAGAGGACCCCTTCCCCCAGGCCCTCATGCTCCTGTTACAGCAAATGATTCTCAATCCACCATCGAACACTACTTCTGGAGGCATGAGATGAGCTTGAACTGGTGGGACTGTGTCCTGTTGCAGAGGTGGGATGACCAGCAATGGCTCCAGAATTTCTGCATGTGGAAGGCCACCTTCCAGGAGCTCTGCGAGTGGCTCGCCCCACCCTCAAGTAACAGGACACCCAACTGCAAACTGCCATCCCCCTGGGGTATTGTGTCCCGTTCTGGGCACACATTTTAAGAAAGATGTGAAGAAACTGGAGAAGGTCCAGAGAAGAGCACCAAAAAATATTAAAGGTGTAGAGAACATGATCTATGAGGCAAGGCTGAAGGAACTGGGCTTGTTTAGTTTGGAAAGGAGAAGACTGAGAGGGGACATGATAGCAGCTTTCAGATATCTAAAAGGGTGTCACAGGGAGGAGGGGGAAAATTGTTCTCCTTGGCCTCTGAAGATAGAACAAGAAGCAATGGGCTTAAACTCCAGCAAGGGACGTTTAGGTTGGACATTAGGAAAAACTTCCTGTCAGGGGGGGTTAAACACTGGAATAAATTGCCTAGGGAGGTTCTGGAATCCCCATCACTGGAGATATTTAAGAGCAGGTTAGACAAACATCTATCAGGGATGATATAGACCATGCCTGGTCCTGCCATTAAGGCAGGGGACTGGACTTGATGAGCTCTTGAGGTCCCTTCTAATTCTAGTATTCCAGTTCTAGCTTCTATGCAGAAGCACATCACCATCGCCCTGCAGAAGCTCACCACACAGGACAGCTGCCACTCTGTTGGGAACTAGTTTGGTATGGGGAAATCAATGGTCACAGCCATGCTCTTGCAGGTAGTCAAAGCCATCAACAATATCTTACTGCAGAGGGCTATCACTCTGGGGAATGTCTACAGGCTAAAATAGAAGTTATCTCAAATTGGCCTGTCCCTAACCTCCCCCCTACCCCCCACAAAAAAATGTCCAATCACTCCTAGGCTTGGCAGGATGTGACTGGTGATTTATAATACACTACAGTCAGATCTCTGCTCCACTGACAGACCTGACAAGAAAGAAGCAACAAATGCAGTTAAATGGACTGGGGTGTATCAGGAAGCTTTTAAGCATCTTAAGGCTGCCCTTATGTCTGATCATGTACTAACGGCCCCAAATTATGACAAATAATTTCCTTTCCTCATCACCACAGAAGCATCAGAGGATGCTATAGTAGCAGTTTTGATGCAGACAGGGCCAGATCAACAATTCCATCCTCAACAATTCCACCTTATTGTGTTTCTCAGTCAGAAGCTCTGGGAGGGAAAGCCATTTGGTCTGTGTCAGAGAAAGAATGTTATGCCATTGTATTTGCTATGGAGAAGCTATACCCATATATTTGGGGATGGCACTTTCACCTGCAGACTAATCAATCTCCAGAGTGTCAGAGCGGGAAACAGCCATGACATGGTGGGATTTTGAACCAGGAGCACAAACCTCAAGATCTTAAAAGGACACATTTTTTTCCCTTTTGCAGTTTAGGAGCTTTGGATTTTTCTTTTCTTTTGCTGCTTAAGACAGGGGGCAGGGGAGAGGAGGCACACAGAAGTTTCAACCAGAAAGAAAGAGAGTCCAAAGCAAACCGTTTATTTTTTCTAGCTTTCTCAACAACAGGATAGCTAGGCTAGAGAAGAGCAGGTAAGCAGCCCAGTGCATTCATTTGTTATGTGGCAGATTAGCCCTAGAGTAACCAACCTTCCCAAAGTGGCACACCAAGATGAAAACAGTCTCAGATGAGGGCCAGACATCCAACTCTGTGGCAGATATGCAGAGTGGAAATGAGGACTAGAAAGATGTCTTTCTGGAGTCAGGAGGAAATAGCCTTGTGAGGGCAAAAGCAGATGGTGGCGGCACTTTGGAATTCCTTCTTTGGGGTACCCTGAAGTTGTTTAACCCTCCCTCTGGAAATTGCATTTCTTAATAACTGACCTTTCAGTCTCAGGCACATGCACACAGAACCTCCTGCCTTCTAGGACACAGGAATCAGATCATAGTCTTCAAAAGTTAATTGTATTAACAAAACAAAGAAGGCATATTTGGTAAAGCATACTTTGTTGCTGGGTGTTACAGAGCAACTGGAAAAAAAGGCAAATTAAAACACACAGAATTTATTCCATAGGATTTTGTTTAAAAGTTACAGTGTCCATGATCTCATCACAGAGGAGTTCAACAAACCCCACTATAAAGAAAATAACCTGATCATGTCTAACTAAACATTCCCTGTTCTACTTACATATCTGATCCCCCAAAGTTTAGCCTTTCCTAGGCACGGATGTTGCTGAATATACCATACCTTGTTTCCTAGCTTAATTCATGTCTGTAGCTCTTCTCTGGTCACACAGGGTATGTCTACATTACCAGGTTATTTCAAAATAGTGTGTTCACACTAGAAACCCATTGAAATAGTGCAGAGCTATATCTAAATAATGTTTAGATTGGAGCCTGAATCACATTTAAAGTCCCCCAGAAGCACTCCAGGCAGGGCATCAGGACAGCAGCCACTTCCTGGAGCTGCTTCCTGCAGCTGTCTGAGGCTTGTGCTTAAAGGGGCTCCCCTCTACAGCCGTGTCTCAGGCTCTCCACCTTTGCCTACCTCCTTGAGGGACAGCTAACTCTTCCCACTGAATGCTCTGGTTGCCCTTGCAGATGCCACAGCACTTTTGCCATGGAGCCAGCTCTTAGACCTGCTGCTGCACTTCCTGGTGCAGTTAATACAGGCTGCCATCGTGGCACTACAGGACCAGGACCAGTAGCTCACTCTGGGGCACCTCCTCACCCCACTCCAGGTGCTTCTCATACAGCACAGTCTCTCCCATCCTCCCCTGTACACCATGCACTGCCAGTTCTGGTGATGGGACACCAGTTCCGACTGATGGAACCAGATCATCATGGAGCGGTGGGATGACCAGCAGTGACTCCAAAACGTCCACATGTGGAAGGACACCTTCCTGGAGGTGTGTGATTCGCCCCTGCCTTCAGGTGAAGGGACACCCACATGTAACCTGCCATCCCCCTCCAGAAGCGTGTTGCCATTGCTATTTGGAAGCTTGCAATGCTGGACAGCTACCACTCTATGGGGAACCAGTTCAGCATGGGGAGATCAATCATCGGGGTCATGCTCATAAAAGTTTGGCTCTCTTACAATTGTCCTAGGAGGGTGGTAAATCACTGGAATGGGGTTTCCAGGGGGTTGGGGGTGGACTCTCCCTCACTAGAGGTTTTGCAGTCCCGCCTTCACAAAGCCCTGACAGGGATGGGGTAGTTGGGGTTGCTCCTGCTGTGGGAAAGGAGTTGGGCTTGGGGACCTCCCAAGGGCACTGGCAACTCTGTGATTTAATTATTCTATCATTCTACAGGTGGTTAGAGCCATCAATGCTATCCTGCTGTGCATGGTGGTCATCCTGGGTGATGTGGACCCCATTGTTGCTGGTTTTGCCACCATGGGCTTCTGCAACTGCAGGGGGGCATTAACGGCACCCACATCCCCATCTGGGCCCCTGACTACTGGGCCTCTGATTATATCAACAGAAGGGATACTTTTCAACAGTGCTGCAGGATCTCATGGACCGCTGAGGCTGGTTCATTGACATTAATGTTGGAAGGTCAGGGAAGGCGCACAACCCCCGCATCTTTAGGAACCCCAGCCTGTTCAAAGGATGCATGCTGGCAATTTTTTCCCTGACAACCCTATCAGGGTCAGGGACATTGACATGCCCATGTGCATCATGAGCAAAGCAGCCTACCCCTTGCTCTCCTGGCTCATGCAGCCCTACATGGGACACCTGGACACCCTCCCCTCCCCTCTCTTTCCCTCCCCTCCTGACGAAATAAACTGGACTTTTTGGTTTGAAACAATAAACGCTTTCTGAGAGTTTGGGATAAATATAACTGGGGAGCGACTGGTGAAAGAACCTGGGATGGGGGAAGAGGGGAGAAAGGGGGAAAAGGGTGGAGGAGAGGCTCAGGGATGGGGCTCGGCCTGGTGCCTGCCTTGGGTGGTCCCACCACCTTGTGTTCAGGAGAGGGGTTGGGGGGAGAAGCCAGAGGGGCAGGGGCAGGGGCAGGGGCGGGTGCGGGTGCTGGGGATTTGGGAAGGAACAGGTGTGTGGGGGGCAGCTGCTGGACATCTCAATGGCAGAGACCAGGCAGTCAACAGCGGCAGTGTGTACCACACACATGTTCTCATGCTGCCAGGGCAGCTACTGCCAGACGGTGCACCACAGCTCCCAGTCAGCATGGCAGTCCTCCGACTCTGTGGCCCACCCTTGTAGCTCCTACTCAAGTCACTGCTGGAGGGCACGCAGACACGCAATATGTTCCCACTCCAGGTCCTTGCAGGGTCATCCCTGCCAGCGGCTCTCGCTGGGTCACGAGAATGTAGCTGGTGGTGGTGGATGCACCGTGCTCACAGCTCGTTCAGCTGTGAAGAACAGAGAGAAGGACAGTCATCCCAGGAGACACTGTGCCTGAAACCTAGCCCTCATCTCTGAGCTGACACCAAAGGTCTCAGTTCAGGTAATGGCGATGTCCTTTGAGCAAGGCCAGCTGTGGCCTAGGCAGTGGGCCTTTTCCTGCAGGGGCACGGATATCCCAGGGGAGCCTTGCTACCCCCCATGCCCCTGGGACAAGAAGGCATGGGAAGGTGCCAGCCAGGCCAGGAGCATGGGCAGGAGAGGGACCACAGGGCAGCTGGTCTTCCCTCTGTGCTATGCACATGCCAGGTCTGGCAGTGGTGGCATCCCACAGGGAGAGGACTTCTAGCCCTGCTTGCTGGAGGAGAGGGGGAGAGGGTGTTGCAGAAGGTATATGTGAGTGGCAGATGCTGCTTGCTGGGGATGGTACTACTGGGGTTCCCTCAGCTTCTTCTGTCCAGGAAGGCTCCCCTGGCAGGGGTTCGGTGTCCTTTACCTCGCTGCGCTTGACCGGGAGAGGATGCTGCCCTGGCAGGGCAGTCATGACCCTGTGGCATGTGCGCAACTGCTGTGTGTGTCAATGACCCCAGTCTCTTTAGGGATAGCTTTTGGTGGGAAGGTCTAGAGAAAATAGAACTCATCTGATGGGCCTTCTCCAGCTTCGTCCTAACCTTGAGAGACATCCTGAGAGGGGGTACCGGCTCCAGGGAGATGATGACCTCCTAGCTGGTGGGCATCATGTCCTGGCTGGCCTCTTCTTCCTCATCCACCTCCTCCTCGGCCTCGTTGTCCTCCTCATCCAAAGCCCCACCCTCCTGGAGGCTGGAGTCAATGACGAGGGGGGAAGGAACCAATCCACTCCCAGGATGTGGTGCAGCTGCTCAAAGTAGCAGCACGACTGGGATACCACCCTGATTGGGAACTGCATTCCCTGGCCTTTGAGTAGGGCTAGCGCAGTTCTTTGATCTTCATGTGCACCTGCTCTTGAGTGTGCAAGTGTCACTTCTGGCCCAGGCTGTGGGCCATTCAGCTGTTGACTTCAGCATTCCTGCACCTGGTGAGGAGATCGTGGTTGCCTCCTCTCCCCAGACCTCAGTGAGAACCAGGATCTCCATACCAGACCAGGAAGGGGTCCTCCTCTTTTGCCCCCAGGCAGGGGCTCGGGAACTGCCTGCTGGCTCACTTGCAACCGTTGGAGGCTTGGTGGGAGTGCTGGGGTTGCTCATGGCTGCATGAGATGTCCAGACGAGTGCTGCTCTGTGGCACTGGACTGGCATGGCCAGTGTGGTGCCACAAGCAGTTTCCCTTTTGCCTGCACTTCAAACGACTGCAGGGGAAGGGAAACTATTGAGTTTTGAGGGTTGTGCACAGAATGGCCACTGGGGCAACTGTGAGAAGCCCTGGAGGCCATTTATTTTGAAATAAGCACAGCTGCCCCATCCACACTCACCCTATTTTGAAATAGCTATTTTGAGATAGGTGTTATTCCTTGCAAAATTAGGGTTTATTATTTCAAAATTAGAAGCCCGTTATTTCAAAATTATTTTGAAATAACACACTTGCTGTGTGGATGCTTGCCTTGTTATTTAGAAATAATGTGAGTTATTTTGAAAAAATGCTATAATGTAGACATGCCTGCAAAGACCGCAGCAGGAAGATCACTGCTTCCCATTCAAAAATCTGCACTGTTTTCATTGGCTCTCCTGACTCTGCCAACACTTCCTGGAGATTCCCAAGGAAACTCTGGGTTTAACCCTTACAGGAAATTTAGTTAACTGAATGGCTGGGATGTCCAGAAAAGGGTAGTATCTCAGGGTATGTCTACACTTGCAGCCTGTTTCAGAATAGGGCTGCAAATGTAGGCATTCAGAATTGCAAATCAAGCCCGGGATTTAATATCCCGCACTTGATTTGCATCTTCCTGGCCGGGCGCCATTTTTGAAATTTACAAGCCTGTAATAACTGCCCGTGTCTACACGCGGCAGTGAAACGGGAATTCGAAATAAAGCCCTATTTCGAACTACCTGTTAAACCTCATTGCAGGAGGAATAACAGGTAGTTCAAAATAGGGCTTTATTTCGAACGCCCGTTTCACTGCCGCGTGTAAACGCAGGCAGTTATTCCAGGCTTGTAAATTTCAAAAAATGGCGCCCGGCCGGGAAGATGCAAATCAAGCGCGGGATATTTAAATCCCAGGCTTGATTTGCAATTCCGAATGCCTACATTTGCAGCCCTATTCCGAAATAGGCTGCAAGTGTAGACATACCAACAATGTGTTACCTATTTCCTTAAGTATGGAAAGTAATGGAAAGAGCAGCCATTCTATTAATAGGAAGTCGCATTTTTGGTAGATAATCAATACCCCAACTACTAAATTGTTTTAAAGGCTATTTTCCTGGCCTGTGATATTGTATCAACTTGTATGAAACATTAAGAAGGTTGTTTCTAATGTGCTTTCTTAACATCATTAGATGGACTTACAGAACAGTCTCTCTCTCTCTCTCTCTCTCTCTCTGTCTCCCTCTCTCTCTTTCCTTTTTGGACAAAGTATTGCTTTTTTGCGATGATGTACAGCTACTTGTGACTTCAACCAAACATTTTGGCTGTGTCTAGACTGGCATGATTTTCCGCAAATGCTTTTAACGGAAAAGATTTCCGTTAAAAGCATTTGTGGAAAAGAGTGTCTAGATTGGCATGGATGCTTTTGCGCAAAAGCACTTTTTGCGGAAAAGCATCCATGCCAATCTAGACGGTTTTGCGCAAGAAAGCTCCGGTGGCCATTTTCGCCATCGGGCTTTTTTGCAAAACAGTCCTTCCTGTCTACACTGGCCCTCTTGTGCAAGTATTCTTGCGCAAGAGGGCTTTTTCCAGCGGGAGCGTGAAAGTATTTGCGCAAGAAGCACTGATTTTGTACATTACAAAGTCAGTGCTCTTGCGCAAATTCAAGCAGCCAGTGTAGACAGCTGGCAAGTTTTTGAGCAAAAGCGGCCGCTTTTGCGCAAAATCTTGCCAGTCTAGACGCAGCCTTTAAGTTTTAGTTCATTGGTCTGTTCAAATGTTTCTATAATTCAAGTACTGCAGAACTAGAACATTTTCTGTGCAGTCTGAAAGTGAAAGAAACATGAACTGGGAAGAAGATTTGAGAGAGAACAGTTTAGCAGACAAACAGAATCACCCATGAGTATCCCTTTATTTTCTTAAGGAAGTTAATAATGCATTCAGCATCTGAGGCTGGGGAGCACTATGAAACTGCATGATCAAAGAGCCAGTTGATTCTAGAAAAATGTCAAGACACACGGGAACTGGAAGATTGAAGACACAGAATTAAAACTGTAAAAGGAGTTGCAAAAACTTCTAAGAAATATAATACAGTCAGGCTCATATCCTGTTAGCTTCCAGGAATTAAAATATGGTCTTTTCTTGAGATTGTAGTTGTTCATGTGCCAATCAAGAGAGTTTGGGATATATGCCCAAAGCTACATGTATTCCAAAGTGAAATAGCTTAACCTGAATCTCTAATTTTAATTTTCTAATGGAAGAGTGGAGCTCTCAGCCTAATTCCCTTGCCTCTAATTTCATAGAGGTAGTAGCATAACTCACACTCTGTATTGGGCTACAGGTCTGCCTCTGTGCCAATACACAAAGGATATCAGTTGTTACAGTCCCCAACTTTCACAGTTTACACTTCTAGTTCTAGATGTTCCTGTTTCACTTTGGCCACATAAATGGAGGGGGAGGGATTATGAGCATTTGGGTAATAATCACTGGGGCTAACAATATAATTGAGAGGTTATAAGTGGGAGGAACTGTAAGGCAGCATCCCCTTATTATAAGCTATGATTTGTAAGGAAAGAATAAATTCACACCTGGTTTGTGATACCAGATGAACTGGCTAGGGAACACAGAGGGTGGCCACAGATGCACCCTGTGACAGGATTTATTAGGAATATGAACCAATGATACAACAAAGACAGCTAAATTAAGCCTCTGGAGCAGTAAAACCAGGCTACTTTAGACTGAGGATGGGGAACAAATTGCAGGGCATCAGCATTCTCACACAATGCCATACCCTCTCTTTTGTAAGGAGGCATGTACTGGCACACACTGACTGCCAGGATGATGTTTACCAAAAATCTCCAAAATGCCAGCCTGAGAGGTAACCAATGTCCTAGCATAGTCTAAAATATGGCTGGAAGGATTTCTCTGACTGGGAATGAGGTAGGTTTTCCCAGTGCTGCCACAGTGCAGGAGGCAGGACAGAATGACTTCTTAAGATCCCTTCCAGCCCTACAGTTTGATGATTCTATGTTATACACATTTAAAATAACCCCAATGAATGAATACAGCTCTTTTCTAAATAAAGTATTTTATGCATTCTCTAAGAAGTTCAGAATTAAAATAGGATGGATTTTTGGTAAAGTCTGCATATACTGTATTTTTATTAAGTAAATATTGCAAACATTTTTTTTTTCATCAGATTTCTTACTATTGCCTTAAATAGATAAATACCATTTGCTGACAAAATGACCTGAATTACTTTAAGACTCTTAGGGATGCTGGACTGTTGGTGTTGCCAGAATCATATCAACATATTTTATAGAAATGACTCAATAGTGAAAGAACAAATCAGAATGGTTTGCTTATGTCTTTAACTTAATGCTACCTGAACAGAAAGTAAAGGTAAAGTCTTTTTTAAGAAAGGAATGAAAGATAAAAGTATCTTTTTTGGGTATTTAAAAGAGGAAGATTATCACTGGCAGAAGAGAAAAAAAAAGAATTGGAAAGATCTTTTTAGGAAAAAAATATTTAGTCAAAACAGCCTTCCAGCATCTCCTCTGGGAAAATGCTGTTTAGATAAATCTCCACACAGTCCCTATTGATAACAAGTGCCCTCCACAGAGAAGCAAGGAACTCTCCTGAGGAAGTACCTCATTACAGATTCCAAGACATTGAGGCTATGTCTAGACTGCACTGGTACATTGGAAAAAGATATGCAATTTGTGTTATGCAAATTGCGTATCTTTTTCCGATTTACTTTTGAAAGAGGCTTTTTCAAAATTTGGCCCGATTGACACGGTGCCAAATAACAGAAAAAAGTGCTCTTTCGAGCCATCCCTTATTCCTCATAGAACAAGGTTTACAGGGATAGTGAAAGAATGCCTCTGCTTTTTCAAAAAAAATTCTGAAAAAGCGGACGCGATCCTTGGACACAATGTTGCTTTTTTGGGATACCTCCATTACCCCGAAAAAGAAATGCAGTCTAGACATAGCCTGAGAAGCAGCTTAAAAATTAACTTGAGTTTACATCAACTTTACACAAGCATCATAATGTAATTTTCTTTATCTCAGAATAGGATATAGAAGCCTCCACATAGGTTTGCTACTGCTCCAACTGATGTAGAGAATATAAGAAATGGAAATTCCTGATAAAATATAAGTTTTGTGGCTGCAGATCAATACCAAACAAGACACAAACGTTTGTAAATTTTAGTCCAACACATAAGTAATTTTCCTGGTTGGACAACTATTATTATTTGATTTGCTTCAATCCTAACTATAAAAATGATTTCACTACAGGCATAAGGAGCTCATTCTTTAAAACAAAAGGTTATTCTATTAAGAAAATACTCACAATCATACTTTAAATATGCAATTGAATTTCTTTTAAGTATTAACGAAAATGTATTTAAGAAATATTGTGTTAACTTCATATTTGATAGTTGCTATGTATCAAATGATTTTTAATAGTCTATACTGTTTTAAAATCTGTTAGGTTATCACTCACATTTAGTAAGTGGTTAATAAAAGACCATTATTAATTGTGTAAAGAAAATGCCAAGAAACTTAAGCAAGTGTTCTGATGGAGGAAGTGAGTCCTATTGATTGAATTAGCAATGATAGGTTTCCTAACATTTTTCTGCACATGAGTCTGTTTTCAGTTGCTTATAATTTTTCCAAATTTTAACCATTCAGGACTTGCTTTCTGCAGTTTAATTTTCTTTTTCATGCAGTGCAAGAACAGGGGAAAGATTCAATTAATCTGAATGCTAGTCGATTTAAAACTGATAATATGAAACACTTATTTTACACAATGTATAACCGACCTTTGAAATCTATTGTCACCAGAGAACATCCTGACAGGAAACATACCAAATCTTTTTTTTTTCCCCAAGTATGTGTGTGTTCTGTGAATACCCTCAGTTAAATGAGATTTTTTAAAACATACATAAACCACTAACTGGCTGAGATTAGGAAGAAATTTCCCCCTATGAACAGCTTATTCCATAACTGCCTGTTATGGGGTTTCTTGCCTCATTCTTTGAAGCATCTGGCATTGACCAATACAGGAAACAGAATACTGGAGTAGGTGAAACATTGTGCAGAGTGAAATGGCAGGTCCCGTGTTCTTTGAATTAGGTAAGGCAACAGATTCTAAATGCATGGACAAGCATTTCAGTCACAGATGAAAAAGGCTAGGGCGCAAAAGATGCAGAAGAGGGAAAACCACCAGTAAGTGGCAACTACCTTAATGTGTGAGGGGAATGGATGGACAAACATCACACAATGAGGGAAGGAAGTTTGCAGTCCAAAGGAGAAGGAAGAAAGGGATGTATGGGAGGAAAAATGAAAAGGAAAATGACTTTCACCATATTATGTCTGACCAGTTGTCAGGACTACTGCTGAATGAGAAATGGTTCCCAATATACATCAGAATGAAACCAAGACCTTTGGACTTTTTCAGTGAAAAACCAGAGATGGCCAAAAGACTGCTGTGCTAAAGCCATTTGCTGTAGCTCTGGGACTTTCCTGTGTTCAAGTTCCTTCTCCACCTCATTCAGAAAAAAGGACTAAATGCAGGTCCCATCTCTAGGTGGGTGTTTGACCATCTTGGTTTTCCCTTTTCTTATATAGTCGTGGTTATGTCTACCTCTCTCTCAATTACAAGTTTCATCCCAGGCCTGATAAACCTTTCCTGTTTATAATTTAACTGAAACAGGTACAGTACAATCATAGAATCCTAGGGCTGGAAGAGATCTCAGGAGGTCATCAAATCCAGCCCTCTGCCCAAACCAGGACCAATCCCAACCAAATCATCCCAGCCAGGGCTTTGTCAAGCCGAGACTTAAAAGCCACTAGGGATGGAGATTCCACCACCTCCCTAGATAACCCATTCCAGTACTTCACCACCTTTCTAGTGAAATAGTTTTTCCTAATATCCAACCTAGACTTCCCCCACTGTAATTTGAGACCATTGCTCTTTGTTCTGCCATCCATCACTACTGAGAACAGCCTCTCTCCATCCTCTTCGGAACTTCCCTTCAGGAAGTTGAAGGCTGCTATCAAATCCCCCCTCACTCTTCCCTTCTGCAGACTAAATAAACCCAAATCCCTCAGTCTCTCTTCATAGGTCATGTGCTCCAGCCCCCTAATCATTTTGTTTGCCCTCTGCTGGACCCTCTCCAATGCACCCACATCCTTTTTGTAGTGGGGGCCCCAGAACTGGACACAATACTCCAGATGTGGCCTCACCAGTGCCGAAAAAGGGGAATAAACGCTTCTCTATGTCTGCTGGAAATGCTCCTCCTAATGCACCCCAATATTCAATTCGCCTTCTTGGCTACAAAGGCACACTGTTGACTCATATCCAGCTTTTCATCCACTGTAATCCCCAGGTCCTTTACTGCTGAACTGCTACGTAGCCAGTCGGTCCCCAGCCTGTAACAATGCTTGGGATTCTTCTGTCCCAAGTTCAGCACTTTGCACTTGTCCTTGTTGAACTTCATCAGATTTCTTTTGGCCCAGTCCTCTAATCTATCTAGGTCACTCTGGACCCTATCCCTGCCCTACAATGTATCTACCTCTCCCCCTAGCTTAGTGTCATCCACAAACTTGCTGAGGATGAAATCCATCCCCTCGAAGTCATTAATAAAGATGTTGAACAAAACATGCCCTAGAACTGATCCTTGGGGCACTCTACTTGAAAGGGACCGCCAACCTGACATCAAGCCATTGATCACTACCCATTGGGCTCAACAATCTAGATAGCTTTCTGTCCACCTTACAGTCCATTTATCCAATCCATGCTTCCTTAACCTGCTGGCAAGAATATTGTGGGAGACCGTATCAAAAGCTTTGCTAAAGTCAAGGTGTATCACATCCACTGACTTCCCCATGTCGACAGAGCCAGTTACCTCATAATAGAAGCTAATCAGATTGGTCAGGCATAACTTGCCCTTGGTGAATCCATGTTGACTATTCCTGATCACTTTCCCTTCTTCCAAGTGCTTCAAAATGGATTCCTTGAGGATCCCCTCCATGATTTTTCTGGGGATTGAGGTAAGGCTGACTGGTCTGTAGTTCCCTGGATTGTCCTTCTTCCCTTTGTTAAAGATGGGCACTATTTTTGCTTTTTTCCCAATCATCCGGGATCTCTCCCGATCTCCATGAGTTTTCAAAGATAATGGCCAAAGGTTCTGCAATGACATTTGCCAGCTCCCTCGGTACCCTCGGATGCATTAAATCCAGACCCATGGATTTGTGTATGTCTAGCTTTTCTAAATAGTTCTTAACCTGTTCTTTCTCCACCGAGGGCTGCCCACCTCCTTCCCATACTGCGTTGCCTAGTGCAGCAGTCTGGGAGCTGACCTTGCCTGTGAAGACAAAGGCAAAAAAGACATTGAGTACTTCAGCTTTTCCCACATCATCTTTCACTATATTACCTACCTCATCTAGTAAGGGCCCCACACCCTCTCTGGTCACCCTGTTAATGCTAACATGCCTGTAGAAACCTTTCTTGTTACGCTTCACATCCTTTGCTAGCTGCAATTCCAATTGTGCTTTCACCTTCCTGATTACTCACATGCATTCTCAAGCAATATATTTATACTCCTCCCTAGTCATCTGTCCAAGTTACCACTTCTTGTAAGCTTCGTTTTTGTGTTTAAGCTCACCAAGGAGCTCCCTGGTAAGCCAATCTGGTCGCCTACCATATTTGCTTTTCTTGCTATACATTGGGACGGTTTCTTCCTGTGCCTTTAATAAGGCTTCTTTAAAATACTACCCCTTTTCAATATATTTTAATTTCATGGACACTTCCCCTGGCCACCTCTCCCCTCCACTGCCTGGGGGAGGAAAAAAAATAAAAGGAAAAGTAAGGAAAGCAAAAGAATTTTTAACTTATCACGGACCCCCTGAAGTTGGGAACCACTGGCCTAGATTTAGATTCCTGTTTCCAAGAGAGTGGCACAACTTCGTATATACCCCTCTGGGATATGCCGATCATTAGCTACCTCAGGCTGTAGCCTGCCTAGTATGCTGGCTTTTGTGAATCACATTCTTATGCTCTTAGCTCTCCTCAATTCAGCTTTTTGAATCATAGAGTTATTTTTGTAATTTATGTAGGTGCCTGTAAATTAGGCAACATGATGCTGAGCATTTCAACAGTGAAGTGCTTTTGAGGATCACAAAATAATTCAAATTTTGGTTTGCTAGACAAAATAACAACAAACTGGAAAAAAAAAAAACCATTCAGAAACAACCCAGAAGTTTGTTTGCTTATTCATTTTCTTGGTGAAACAAAAACAAAGAAATTTGTTGACAAAGAAAAACATTTTGATGTGGGGTACTCATAAAACAGAGAAGAAAAGGGTGCTTTCCTTCCTACTTCCCACCTTCCTTTTTTATCCAAAAGCCCAATGGAAAGAGGATTCTGTTGGGGTTGGGGAAGGGAGATTCAAGTTTAAATCCTTACTCTGCAGCAGGCGTGTCAATTCAGATCGGCCCTGAATTTAGGAAGTACAGCCGCTCCCCGAGTTACGACCACCTCCACTTATGACCATCCGCACTTACGACCAAAGCAGTTGTAAATGCAGATCCGAGTTACGAACGGTGATCCGCGCTTACGAACAGCGCGGTCGCCATGTAACTCCATGGGATCTGAGTTACGAAGACTTCGAGTTACGGACCAAGTGTTGGTCCGTAACTTGTTCGTAACTCGGGGAGCGGCTGTACCCTAATCACTAGCCTATTGGCTATTTGGGAGTAGGATGCTCTTACACTCTTCCATTTCTATAAATAAACTAAAGGGCTGCATCTAGACTGGCAAGATGGGCTGCATCTAGACTGGAAAAACTTGCCAGCTGTCTACACTGGCCGCTTGAATTGCGCAAGAACACTGACGATCTAATGTATGATTATCAGTGTTCTTGTGCAAATACTATGCTGCTCCCGCTCAGGCAAAAGCCCTCTTGCGCAAATGCTTTTGCGCAAGAGGGCCAGTGCAGACAACCCAGAATTGTTTTGCGCAAAAAAGCCCTGATGGTGAAAACGGCGATCGGGGCTTTCTTGCACAAAACCGCATCTAGATTGGCACGGACGCTTTTCCGCAAAGAGTGCTTTTGTGCAAAAGCGTCCGTGCCAATCTAGACGCTCTTTTCTCCGCAAATGCTTTTAACAGAAAAACTTTTCAGTTAAAAGCATTTGCGGAAAATCATGCCAGTCTAGACGCAGCCAAGATGTTCTAATTTCTATAAATAAACTAAATAGCAGAAGATTGAGCAGCACAAATCTATAGTTTGGTGACTAGGACAGTTTCATCAAGAGAATGAGAACGATCCACTCCCAGCATATCCAATGGCACACTGGTTAAGACATGCATGAGGGAGACCTGGGATTAATTCCCTGCTTTGTGGCATTGACAGCAGAGAGATGTTTCAATTACTTTTACAGATTTCCTCTAGGTCAGAGGTTCCCAAACTTTTTGACATGGGGACCAGTAAATCCATTCATGAGCTTTTGGAGGACCGGTAACATTCATTTGCATATTTGCATATTCATTAAGCAAATGGTGAATATTCAAATAAGTTGTTTCTGGTCCTCCCAAAGCCCCCAGTGTCAGCGTTAACAAAGCTTTTGATACAGTCACCCACAATATTCTTGCCAGCAAGATAAGGGAATGTGGATTGGATAAATGGACTGTAAGATGGATAGAAAGCTGGCTAGATCAGGGTTTCCCAAACTTTTTACTTTAGTTGGAACCCATTTTTTTTGAAGTAATGTTTTTTGCAGCCCAAAAATATAAACGCATATAAAAAAAGAATGAAAAATGAATACATTTTCAGTGTTTCACCCGGATGCATCCTCCACCCAGCCTGGGCCAGGACTTGGGGGACCCAGCGCCACATGGGCACTCCAGGAGGGGGGAGCAAGAGCAGATTGGGAGAAGGGTATCTGGCTAGGAGGGAGGGTGCAAGGAAGGGTAGGGTTGCCAGGTGTCCGATTGTGTACCGGACAGTCCGGTATTTGAGGGTTTTGTCTGGGAAACAAATTGAGAAATTACCAGACATATAAAACGTCCGGTATTTTCTAATTAGGTACGTTTTATTATAATTAGGTGTATCAATCCTTAGCTGTGAACTGCCTGGCTGGTAGATGTGCTCACACTGCCTGAGTGTGTCTACCTGCCAGGCAGTTCGCAACTACTCGAGGGAGGGTATGTGGGCGGGGGGGGGAGGCAAAATGGAATCCCTGGCCAGACTCACTCGTCTGCCAGGGTCTGTAGGGTCTGCATGTGCCTGGGTCAGTCCCGCTCCCCCGATCTCCCCAGTCCAGCCCTGCTGCCCCGTCCAGCCCTGCTTCCGGTGGCGGTTTCCACCAATCTCCCTGGTCAGCCCGCTCCCGATGACCCCCGACCAGCCCGCTGCCGCCGTCCAGCCCTGCTTCCAGCAGCTGGTTCTCCCATCCTCCTCCTCCTGATCTCCCCCGTCCAGCCCCCCTGCCCAGCCCTGGTTCCGCGGCCTGCCCCCGATCTCCGCAGGACAGCCCCGCTGCCTCCAACCCTGCTTCTGCCAGCCGCCCGCCTGCCTGGATCTCCGCCGTACAGGCCCACTAACCCCAACCCTGCTTCCGCCGCCCGCCCGCCTGGATCTCCGTGGGACAGCCCCACTACCCCCACTACCCCCAACCCTGCTTCCGCCGCCCTCCCGCCCGGATTGCCGCTGGACAGCCCCGCTACCCCTAACCCTGCTTCCGCCGGCCGCCTGCCCGCCTGCCCTGCTCTCCGCAGGACAGCCCTGCTGCCCCCAACCCTACTTCCCGGAGGCCAGTTCCCCCCGCCACCTCCTCCCAGCCTGCTCCGCTCTGCCACACTCTGCTCCCCTCCTGGCAGCCACCAGGCACGCTGAGGCCCGGTATTTTTTTCCCGCGGCCCGGCCCATAGTTTGGGAAACTCTGCTCTAGGTATACTCATGGCAGAACTAAGTTCAAGATTTTAGAACAGTGGTTATGAACCTGAAACACAATTAAGTCCACCTCATTTATAAGATCAAACCACGTAGACAAATAACCATGTTAGATTTAAGGCCCCTTACACACTCTGTATAGAGCTCACATAACTAATAGATTAATAAACTCTGCTGCATGGTTGAACCTAGCATAGTACTTTTCCCTAGCATGCCTTTCTGGGCCTGGCTCCTTAAATCCAACAGGAACAACAGCTGCAGCCTTGAAGGTAGCATTTTGCACTTTGAAGCTTCTGGTTGTGTTTTAAGTGTCTGTTATATTTTTTTATTTGTTATGGCTTCTGAAATTCTATTTTAATTCTTATTGTTAGAAACTAGAAAGATATAGGAGCTTCTGTATCTCCGGGTATGTCTACACTACAGAGTTAATTCAAAATAACAGACATTATTTTGAATTAACTGTAATAACTGTCTACACATACAAAGCTCAATTTCGAAATTAATTTGAAATAGTGGAGCCCTTATTTCGAATTAGGTAAACCTCATTCTACGAGGAATAACACCTAATTCGAAATAAGTGCTGTGTAGACGCTTATTTCGAATTAGGGGGCCTCCAGCCCTTCCCAGTTCCCCCTGGTGGCCACTCTGGGCCAAACCAGGAAAACGCCTCTCCTCTCCCTCAGCCCCGGGGCCCTTAAAGGGGCAGACTCTGGCCACTGGGCACGTGCAAGAGCCAGACCTGCCAGCAGCCTCAGACCCTCAGCCAGTGGCCAGAGGATGGCAGCCAGTGGCAGCCAGCTCTCCCCCCGCCCAGCCCCCAGCACCCAGGGACCAGCCAGGGGCCGTAGATGGCGCGCGCCCTCCTGGACTAGTGCGGAGGTCACAGACCTCATTGAGGTTTGGGGGCAGGCCCCCAACGTCCATGATCTCCGCACTAGGCGGAGGAACGCAGCCGTCTATGGCCGCATGGCTGCCACCATGGACAGGAAAGGCCACAGGCGCACCCAGGAGCAGGTGCGCCTGAAGGTTAAAGAGTTGTGGCAGGCGTACACCAGGGCCACCAGGGGCAGTGCCACATGCCCCTACTTCCCCACCCTCGATCGACTCCTGGGGGGGTGGGGCAGTCCGCGCCAGCCTGGGAGGCAGCGAGCCAGGACCGGAGGGCCCTGACCCCGGCACACCAGAGGAGCCACCACCAGCTGTCCCGGCACCGGAGTCGGCAGGGTCGTCCAGGGAGGCCATACCAGGTAAGTGCCAGCACTATCCCCTGCCCGGGGGGGGAGGCGGGGAAGGAGACCAAGGACCGTGTGCGTGGGCCATGCCTCCCACAGATCACACAGCCACCTGTGCACACGCATGTGTGAAGAGACCTGACACGCTCCCAACCCCGGGGCGGGACCCAGCAGGACGCTCTCCCTTCACATGCCCCCTCTACACAGAGGCAGGGGACATCTCTCCCCCGCCCCGGCCTCACTATACACAGCACAGGGTCATGGGTGCGGTCTTGGGGCAGCTCCCAGTCCCGGGGAGAGCAAGACATCCTGACCATGGCCTCTGTGCAAGCACATTGGCTCTGATGGTGCAGGGCACGGTCGTCCTCACGTCGCGGGGGGCCGGGGGCTGGGCATCATCTACTGCATCCCCAGGGAGAACTGACCACTTCTCTTCTTTCTCTACAGCTGCACCAGCTGCTCGTGCAGGGCGCACCACCCCGCCTGGGACATGCTCCCGCACCCGCGGCCTGTTCCGGACCACCACCACATGGCAGGAGTACTGGGACCAGCACCTGGGGGCCCTGCGAGCCCTGCACAGCACCGTCCAGGCCTGGATGCTGGAGAACCTGCAGCTGCACCGGAAGCAGCTTGCTCAGGACCGAGTGCTGAACTCAAACCTGCAGGCCCTGCTGAAAAGCATGGTGCCCCATGCCGGTCCTGCGCCTGCTGCCCCCCCAACTACTGAACCTCCTCCCACTCCTGCCCCCCCTCCCACTGCTTCCTCCTTAACCTCCACACCCTCCTCCTCAATGTCCACACCCCCCACCTCATCCTCTGCACCCTCCTCCCCATCCCCCCAGGGATGCCGAGGTCCCCTTCCCTGTCATGCTGGGAGGCAGTTGGCACGGCGAGACCCCCACCCCTGAGCCCTGAGCTTCCCCTCCCCCTTCTTCCCTTTGCTTCCCCCTTCCAGCTCCCTCCTCCCAGTTTTCCCCCTCCCCTCTCCCACCCTCTCTCCTGCAATCTCCCGCCTCCTTTCCCCTGTCTCCCCAGAGTTTCATTCCTCCTCCCCAGTTGTGTAAATAAACCCAGTTTCTATTTTTGAAAATGTGTCTTTTATTTGACGTCAGGAAGGTGGGGGGAAGGCTAGGGAAGGGTAAGTGGAAGGACTAGAGGGAGAAATGGGGCACGAGCCCCCGGTGGGGAGGACCGGGGTGGCTCTGAGGGCTCTGAGGGGTGGACGCTCTCCTGCAGGGCCTCCTGGATCCTGACAGCCCCTCGATGGTCCTCCCGGATGGCAGCCTGCAGACAGTGCTGCCAGGCTGCTGGCAACGTGTCCACGAGATGCAGCAGAGTCCCTGGGGGCAGGTCTGGTTCCATGTTGCAGAGTGCTGTGGTGTCCCGAGTGAGGGCAAGCGGAGCACTCCGAGACACAAATGCTTTGCTGTCCCTCAGCGAGGTGGACCAGCAAGCAGAGAAACCTGAGAACTATCTGTCCAGGATGGGGGTCAGGTCCCTTTAAGCACAGACCTCGGATAGCCTGAGGCAGCAGCCTCACACACTAAGTCTGACCCTGATGCCCTTTTGGCACTGGTTCCGGCCAGCCTTACCTTCAATTCAGGGTCCACTCAATGTGGACGCGCTATTTCGAATTAGAAAAATGCTATTTCGAATTAGTTTTTGGGTCTAGATGCGTTATTTCGAATTAGCTTATTTCGAATTAACTAGTTCGAAATAAGTTAATTTGAAATAACGCTGTAGTGTAGACATACCCTCCTTTACTTTTAACTTTAATGTAATTTTTCCCACCTATACCTCTACTTAATTTGGTCTTTAAAATCTTCCTATATATTCGGGAAAATACAAGATTT
Organism: Rafetus swinhoei; assembly: GCA_019425775.1. Lineage (NCBI taxonomy): Eukaryota > Metazoa > Chordata > Testudines > Trionychidae > Rafetus > Rafetus swinhoei. The sequence continues at coordinate 129,632,801 of CM033424.1, forward strand.
AATGTTTTTAAATAATGGAATGTTTTAATGTATTATGTAGTTGTATTTTTCACATACAATGGTTTTTGCCATTGGAAGTGTGTTCCCTGATGACTCTTTCATTAGTTATTATATAAATGTTGCCATATAGCTATGAAGTTTTCATTTTCTCCTAAAAAGCAACAGTGAACAGCTTGTCATAATCTTGCTCTTTCCCACCTCTTTAGGTAAGGGAGTGTGTCGTCTTAAGCATTTGTATCATATGCAGGAAAATAGAGCTTTCTGACTCTAGTGTGACACAGACAACAAACAACTGATCAAACATGGTACAAAATTCAGGGAAAAGTGAGCCCTATTATATATGGATGGAGGTGGGTAAAAATGCATGGCAAATACTCATTATAATGTGAAAATTTGCTACTGCAGAGATGTGTGTATGTACACACACACAAACACACACACATACACTACCTTAGTTTTGAAGCACAGCAGTTAGGCCACCTGGTTTTTAATGAGCTATTTATCATTGTATCTCCTCAGATATAAGTAGAATATAGATACATACGAAAGACTAAGGATATTTTTTAAATTTTGCCCAGCCCTATTTCACACTGTTTGGTGCACACAGATGCAGCCCTTGCACTATGACATTGAGCTCTGGTGTGAAATATTTGTGAATAATTCTGCTTTGCTAAACATCATTTTTGTCTTTTCAACTAAAATTTTGTGCTTCCTGTCCTAAATTCTTGTGACGTGGTGATTTATTTTTTCCTATGCATTGTTAAAATAGTACTATGTTCTACTCCAGAAGTGGCTGTATTTGTATGGTAGCCAAAGACATCATTTTCATGCTGGATGCATATGAGTATGTTTTCATTGTGTGTACATTATACATGGTGTCAATAGTAACTTTACAGTTAAGATTGTGTTGAGATTTTCACTTAAAGCTAAATTAAAATTCCAAATGCAGAATGGACTTGAGGGGTCCAGTATATACAATGAAACAGGGAAGTGTTCCTTCCCAAGAAAAGCTCCATGAGGAATCCTAGAAACATAGGTAAGTGGCTCCCTTACTATTCCAGACTTCAGACCCCACAGTGCTTCCTACGTCTTTCTTCTTCTCTCCTGGTACATCTAGACTACACCTCTCTGTCGACAGAGAGATGTAGATTAGGCATGTCAAAATTGCTAATGAAGCAGGGATTTAAATATCCTGTGCTTCATTAGCATAAACATGGCCGCTGCTTTTTTTAAGCGGGAGCTTTTGAAAAATGGCAGTCTAGACAGGGATCTGTTGAAAAAGGGTTTATTTTTCGACAGATCCTGTCTAGACTGCCTTTTTTTTTTGAAAAACTCGTGTCAAAGTGGCAGCCATGTTTATGCTAATGAAGCACGGGATATTTAAATCCCTGCTTCATTAGCAATTTCGACGTGCCTAATCTACATCTCTCTGTCGACAGAGAGGTGTAGCCTAGACACAGCCTCCATCTGCACTTCCTGCCCCCAAATCTCCCCTCATAGACTTAAGAGAGATACAGTTTGCAGTCTTCTACCCCCATATAGTAACCACATATCTTTCACCCTCCTCACACTAAACTCTTCACTCATGTTCAAACACAAAACCATAAGAACATCAGAACACCCATACTGGGTCAAACGAAAGGCCCATTTAGCCCAGTATTCTGTCTATTGACAGTGGCCAATGCCAAATGCCTCAGAGGGAGTGAACACAACAGATAATCATCATGCAATCCCTCTCCTGTCATCCATTTCTGGACAAACAGAGGCTAAGGACATCATTCCTACCCATCCTGGCTAATAGCCATTGATGGACCTAACCTCCATGAATCTATCTAGCTCTTTTTTGAACCTTGTTAAAGTTCTAGCCTTCACCGCATCCTCTGGCAAGGAGTTCCACAGGTTGACTGAGTGAAGAAAAACTTCCTTTTGTTTGTTTTAAATCTGCTGCCTATTAATTTCATTTGGTGACCCCTTATATTGTGGGAATAAGTAATAACTTTTCCTTATTCACTTTTTCCATACCAGTCATGATTTGATAGACTGTTACATTTACATGTAAAATGTATAACTATTTTCATAATTATATTTACATGTAAAATGATACATTTCACAATCGTGCATGCAGAAAGGTGATTCATTTTCACCTACTCAGGGTAGGAGTTCAGGCTGTACATATGACTATGTGAGGAACTCGATGTGCGTGCTGTGGTTGTTGATACGTTGGCATTGAGAAGAAATATAGTGTCTAGGTGAGGAATCTGCAACTGGATATTATGATATTTGGTGGTAAAAATGGGTGAGTTGAGGCTAATGTGTATGTGAACTATGGCTTAATAGCCTTAATAGGTAGTGCAAGTGATAGAATTGATACAAATGCCATTGAGCAATTTGTACTGCAAGTCAGTTGTTCCACATGGGAGTATATGCACATTTGTATGCACATGCCCTCTGACTCAGCACAGAAAGATCTGGATCAGCAAAACATCCAGAGTTCTTAAAAAAGGCAACATGGTTGATGGAGTCACATTGTTTGTTTATGCTCATTAGGAGGTTGTTTTTTTTAATTGGCTGCTGAGAGCGATAATTGTCAGTAGTTGTAAGCAAGAGAGCAGCTTCTCTGGTAGTATCAACATGAAATGGAGCGGGAGCACCTGGAGTCAATGAGACAAATTTTGCAGAGTCACAAACATGACAGCAGTTACACATCAACTGTTTCAAAGTCGAAACTGGGTCACAATTCTGATCCAGACCCATCAGCTTGCTGATCCATTTTCCAGTAAAGTTTTCCATAATCATTGGTATAGCTATTCAGGATAAAGCATTTTGCGGTGACACAATGCTCATTTATATTACCATGCAAAGTGACCCTCCCAATATTTTATTTGTAAGCTACAGTAGGGAATTGTTAGGGATTGCAGAATAAATGGAATTATGAAGAACACATGAAAGGAGCCTGGTTCTCCATCTATGACAGCAAGGCACGTTTTCCCTTCTAGTCAGCATATACTACTTGTTTTCTGTATTTACTAGAGATACAGCCAACTTCCAAAACTCGGAACTGGATTTCTAACATCCCAATTTTCAAGTGCTTTGATCAGGAAGTTGCTGCTCAGGTCCATCTTTAGCATTCCTATTCCAAAACATTTGAAATGGGAGAGAAAGGGGAAGGTTTCAGAATGCTGCTGCAGCACAGTGAGTGTGTGTTTAGATAATTCACATGAGAGAGCACAGAGACAAGGCTAGCTTCGAAGCTGGGATCTCCTAAACATTCTCTTTCTAAGGGAGATAAAATACGGAAAAATACTTGGCTTAAACTGCTGCAAAAACTCATATAGTGTGTACCACTTCTGGAAAAGACCCTGGGGATCAGCAATGGAATCCTTTCTATTGATTGGCTGGTTAAATAGAGGCCTGTTAGATTCAGACAGGCTAGATTGATTATACAGCAGCAGAAGGAGCTTAGACTCAGAGCTGAGAGAGCAAGAGAGGGAGAGAGTATGTACTATAGAATCAGTATGTGACTGCTGGTGCCTGATAACACTGATACCTAGCTCCCTCAGTGGACAACTTACTGGGCTGCCTTTTCCTTCACAAGAGGATGTCAGCCCCAAGCCTGGGCAAGCGATAGCAGACTGGACCTTGGAATAGTTCATTTTACCTATCTCTTGACAATCTTCATCTTTGAAGAAGAGATTCATTACTGAAAACAAAAATTTGTCCTCTCCCCCTAAACCCACACAGCACCGATGATCTACACAGTTTAATCCTCCAGGTAAGGATGTTTTTCTTTGTCTTTTCTCAGCTGCTAATAAAAATGCATTACTCTTATGTATATTTTGCATTTTAAAAATATATCTACAAGCTTTGGCTTTCATGTACAGCATGTATTTATTGCATATAAGTTTTCTCTCATTCTCAGATGAATAGGTATAAAATGCTATGCAGAGAGAATTAGGAGGGAGCTCTGGATTGTGAAAAATCATGATTTATACTTTTGTTCCCAACTATGTGAAATTGAAGTGGGTAAAATGACATTTTTCTATCTGCTTGTGCAATGTTATAATGCAAACTGTCCCACAGACACTAAGCAGTTTAGGGCAATAACAGCATAGCAATAAGGCTCTCCTGTATTATTAATTCTTGACTGTTCCTATTTGTGCAGCCAGGTAAGGCAGGCATTTCACTTAAGCTTGTTAGCAGTTGAACACAGAATCTCTCTTTTGATGGTAAGCTAACCACTGCTGCATAAACATGATCTATCTTAAATGATATGGCATTAGACTGCCATCTTATTATAGATATGGCAATTATAGCTCACATTCTGCTTGCAAAGAAAAGACCAAGGTTTAGGAGCTGAAACATGAATTCTTGGATATTTCAGTTATTCTGAGCCAGATGTGACAGTCCTTTTGGGCTGATTGCCTGTTCTGGTGTGACATTGACAATACCCTCCTTTTCGGCACCTTTTGCTCTATGTAAACTTGTCATATATTACATCCCTCAGCTGGTGGGGGACAGTTTCATTACCACTGTGCAAGGTATTAGGTTAGAAAAGAAATAATTGAGCTTTAGGCTATGCAGCAGTCAGGAAGTTGATTGACTTTGGTTTATAGGAGACAGGAGAGTAAAGCTAAAAAGACAGCCCTGTAACTTCAAACAAAAGGCATTCATATCATATTCTCTCCAATTGTGATGATTTGCATCACCATTCATGTTTATGCTTCTATGTCTTGATCCCAGACAATAGGATGTTTTGTATTCCCAGCCAATTTAATTTTCTATCCGAGTAGGATGGAGTAAGTCACTCCATTAATCTAATCATTTGAGCATGTATTCTTACAACCAGGAACAACTTTCCTGTGGGTCATCCAGCTAAGAAATTTTCACAGAAGGTCACTGATCCTAAAATGTCTGTGCTTTTAAACCCTAATTTGCAGTCTGCCTCTGGTAATGATAACCAATCAATAAATATGTTTCAATTACTTTTTTCCTCCCCCCAAATATTTTAACTATGGACTGTATGTAGCATTAAAATATTAAATAAAATCATTTCACCTGGTAACTACAAAATGCCACTAGTGATATAACATGATATAACTTATTCATAATTATTCAGTTCACTTTTTATAATAGTGCATACTTAAATGGGTGAGTGAGGAATTTTGGTTTATTTTTATATATTTTATGAAAAAATTACTAAAAATAGAGATGCAATTTGGCAAACCTTAAAAATAGCAGTATATGTTTATTCTGCTCAGCTTTCTGCTTTAACATAGTGTATATAAATTGTCTCAGTCTCTCTCTATAGTTTATAAACACAGTTTATACATATAATATTTCTAGCCTTTCCTCCTGTGATATTCTTCACAGGTAATCAGGTACTCATTTAGGATTATGCATTGGACAGGGCCTCTCTACAGGAACAGTCCCAATAAAATAAGTCAGACTGCTGACCAGGATACAGTACTGTGCAAGATAAGTAAGTGTCAGAATCCAGTCCAAAAGTAAGAGGGGGAAATACTGACAATAATAAGAGAGCACAGGTTATGTGTCAAGTACTGAAGGAGTTAGCAAGCATATTGGTTATGGTGGAATTTTTCAAACAACTCCCATTGAATTTTCTTAGAAGCTGAACCCCTAACTCTCTTAGCTCCTATGAAATACAAGCCTGTCTCTTTAAATATGTAGCACTGAGGGTAACATTTACAGATTTATTTTTTGGCATAGCTTTGATTAAGAGCTTCAGAAAAGATTTCATGTTCCACCTCTGCCTTTTGTCCGTGCAGACATGCTTGTTTATCGAACCTGTGCTCTTTTAATGTACCACTTACGAAAGAGAGGCATCACTGATGGTTCTTGGTTTTTTTCCTCATCAGGATTCCCCCGCATCTCCCACATATGAAATTGCAAAATATGTATCAATTTTAATTTACATCCACCAGGTGTATTATCAACAAGACCCTCAGAAATAAGTATCTAAAAGAATTAATACTTCAATGCTCATCATGAAATTCTAAAATAAAATAACAAAGCTTTTATTTTTCTACTAGCAACACTCAGTTGAATAGTTATTTATATAAAATGGAAAAATTCAAAGCCTTTTTTTTTGTTTTGAGATTGTGTTATTAAAATGTATTTACAGTGTCTGTGCATACATTTTACACATGTAGGGTTCCCTTTTGTCAGTCCTGCGTTCACATAATTGAGTTTACTATGTAAATACTTGTTTGTCTCATACTGAACTTACGTAGTTTAAACTGTTCATTTCCTTTGACTTTTTGAGCACAGACACTCAACATCTCTCTTTATTTCATACTTTGGCTCAATAATATAAATCATTTACCCTAATTACTAATTTTTTCCCATTCAGCAAATCATTTTGCTTCTGGGTTCCACCAATAACTCAGGAATCTGAAATCTATGTATTTTCATAATTAACTTAAAACCATTAGGGGGCTCTTTCTTCCTATACTATTCGCATAACAGGCTATATTGGACAGATACTATTGGTTTCTATGCCATTTTTAAAATAAGTTCTGCTTGAATTAGTTTATCCTGAACATAGAACTATTTTAATCAGATAGAGCAACTAGAAAATTTGTATTGATCTTTTTTTTTTTTTTTTTGCATGCATGCATGCATGCATGGAGATGGTGGGAAGCTAGTCCTGAGGCTCTTGATGATGTATGCAGCTATGTTTTAAATTTACTGTGTGCATCCATCTATCTATCCATGTGTTTGTCCACAGTGCGGGGTGGGAATACTTTCAAGAAAAACAAGCCAACTGCATTTAATATAAGTTGCTACTAATGTCCAAAAGATGCTACATATTTGCTCATTCTGGAAACAGTTCCTGGGAGCTGTTGTGAAAAAAATAGTTGATGAGTGCTCTGATAAGGTCCGTGAAAGACTCATATTTGACTGAGCTGCTTGATAACTTATATGTAGTCTAGAATATGCAATGGTTTCTTCAGACATGCAGCATTCTTTCAGAAAGAGAGAATAGATGATTGTGAGCTTTAAAGTAGGTGCTATTTGTTTGAATGAGACAGAGAGCAAATGCTACACTCTTCATTTCCCCTTTTCTCTATTAGCCTTCACCTGAAAACCCTTACTCATGCCCCAGTGAAATCACTTCTGGCCAGATTCTGAAGCTCTTGGTCATGCTGAGTATTACCTGATGAGAGAAGCCACCCATTGATTGCCATGCAACACTAATCCATACGAATGTCCTTGACTATTTCTTGCAATATTGGATCCTATTTCTGTATATAGTACTATTTAACATGGCATTTGGTATCAATGCACGGTACCTGAAAGCTAGATGAAAAGTAACAGTGAAAATATTTTCCAGTGGGATTTATGCCAATAAGAACACTTACAGTGATACTGTACCTCTGTCCATACTGCAGGATCCCTCACACTCACAGGACACATATCTTATTTTGCTGCAGATTTATGGCATGATTATTGTATGCAGGAGATTAACTTCCACCAGCTTTCTCAGCACTAGAAACTGTTGGGCAGCATCAGAGGTAGCTGAGGGGACTGAATTTGAGTAGTGCAATGGATATGAAAAACCCATTTTTAAATTTCAGCGCCAAAACCTACAAACACAATCTTCCTACTTGATTTGGGCAAATATTGTACAGAAAAAAATATAATGACTGGGAGATTTCTCTCCAAATAAATTATATTAAAATGCAATATTTATTTTAAATGTCATAATTATGCTGTATTCTGCACTGATATGGCCTTCACTAGAGTATTGTGTCCAATTCTGGGTGCCACATTTCAGGAAAGATGCAGACAAATTGGAAAAAGTCCAGAGAAGAGTAATACAAATATTAAAAGTCTAGAAAACATGACTTATGATGGAAGTCTGAAAAAAATTGGACCTGGAGAAGAGAAGACCAAGGGAGGGATATGACAATTTTCAAATATATGAAAGATTATTACAAGGATAAGGGAGAAAATTATTCTCCTTTACCCCCTCAGGGTAGGATAAGAAACAATGGGATTGAATTGTAGCAAGAGCAGTTTCTGCTGACATTAGGAAAAAACTTCCTAACTGTCAGGGGGGTTAAGCCCTGGCATAAATTGTCCAGTGAGACTGTGGAATCCCGTTATTAGAAAACACCCATCAGGGATGCTCTAGTTAATACCTAGTTCTTCCTTGAGTGTAGGGGCCTGGACTAGATGACCTTTGGAGGTCTCTTCCAGTCCCATGGTTATGATTATCAAGGGATCTGTTGCTACAACATCAGAATATAGGATCAAAAGGATGCTTACATTAAAAATAGTGATGCAATGTGAGGCTGGAAAAAACATGAGTGAAACCTAGCATAGAATTATTTCCCTATTTCCTACGTTATTTTATTTTGAAAGAATCATTTTATAACTGTTTAACCTTGAAAAGTTATATTTGATAGGTGACTTTTTTTTCTGCTCACTGGAAAAGTTAACCATACAAGTCTGGTAGGCTTACAGAAACTTTGAGATTTGTAATTCCTTTGGAAACTTATGTTACTTTGAAAGACTGGAATGTTCTGAACATGAGCCACTCAAAGTTACTTTCAGTGTACTTATAAAAGGATACTTATAAAAGGATGAGATTCTCCTATTTCTGCTAAGTTGTATCTTCCTCCAGAAATAAGGGTATGCCCATACTTAAACCACTGCAGAGCAGCAACTGCAGCACTGCAGGTCATGAGTGTAGGCATTCACTAAAGAGATGGGGGGGGGGGGGGCAATGTATAGTTTTAATTAAGCATCCTCCCCCAAGAGGCAACTAGCTCTGTCTAAAATTGGATTTCCTTGTTTTGAAGATCTTATAGTCTAAGTAGGCAAGGCTGTCAAAGAGAGAAAAGAAGTATAACTTTTGAGATGGGATCTGAGGCCAAGAATGATTGATTAACATGAACAAGATCACACAAGAAGTCTGTAGCAGGAAATGAAGCCAGAACTCTTGAGTCGGAGTCTAGTGCATTAACCCCAAGTTCATGGTCTTCTCCACAAAATCTGTGTAATTTACCAGTAATTATGCTCCACTTACACAAAATCAATGAGATTTCTTTGAACACACAAACACAAAATATCTCACAGAAATTCTTTACATAGTGCCTACCTTGTTCCACTGGAGAGATGTCTCTAATTTACTGGGTGGTGAATTTATCCCTTACATATACATGCTAAATAAAGCACTTTGAATTACTTTGGAATTAAAATTACTGTGTAAATGTATGGTAGTATTATGACAAACAGAAGTCAATCTGAAACTTCAGCTAATGAAACCTGCAACAGTCTGGGATACTCTGCTAAGGATGAATAAAACATTTGTCACTGATGGATGTTTAAACATGGATAAAACAATTATTCAGACATGTCTCCAAATAAGAATCCAGATATGTTTAACAGGAAACACTTTTCCTATTTTCTGCTTTCTTGGAGTCAGTGTAGAGGATGATTGTCATATGTTTCTGACTATTATTGCAAGAAGTAAGAAGTTTACAAGAAAAACTTAAATATTACAAAAACCATTAGAACTCATTTTAATACAGCAGAAAATACATTACTAAAAATGCTGTTAAAGTGTGTGGAAGGACATCTGCAGATAAGCATTTACAAATTTTAGTACTTACTACAATGCAGATTAATCTGCCCCTGTAAAATAATTAATGATGCAGGTCTGTGGAGTACAGAGTACATCAGCAAGGTCCTGCAGAACAGTTGAGAGTGAAAAGTACTTCTTTACTTCGTTGTCCTTCCTTGACAAATTAGTACCTTAGAAAATTAACTTGATCATAGCAATAACCAAGCCACAGCTATTCCTTTAATTATGTATAACTTTCGTAAGTATTTTTCATGAATTCCAATAGTTGACCAAGGACAGTACCCTGAGTATATCTATACTTTTAATTTATTGAAGACTATTGATATACATTGATGCAAGTTTAGCTTCCTGGCCATCTCTGAAGTAGTGATGACTTTAGTTACAAAGAATATATGATGATTAACTATTTGCTTGATTCCACTGAGGAAAATACACTTGTTTTTAATACTGCAGAATGATCAGTAGTCCCACTTGTACATGGCCAAGAATATTTAATGATGAAGATGATGGACTAGCCAGGTGGCCACTGGGCATCTTGTATGCTATAGAGCAGGGCTACTCAACTTTGGAAGCCCCAGGGGCCACAAATGATACTCACATCACATGCCGAGAGCCGCAACTTAAGCATGGCTGCATATATATGCAAATATGTGTAAGTATTTATGCAAATAGCTTCTTTCATACTGACGGGCATGAATACAAAGATTAAGGCAAGACTACACAAAACGCAGGCCCCATTTAAGTCAGTTCTGTTGATATTAATAAAATTCAATATTTACCCAATTTCAACCCATATGACAGCACTTTTAATTAGCAATGACAGTTCAGCAATTTAACTACTAAAACACATATCAACAGAAGACCATTATATTGACTACTTTTTTTGTTTTGGCTTCACAGTTTTAACAAATCAGACAAAAACTGCCAATACAATATTTACTGAAATAGCCCCTCTCCTACCCCAGAGTCAGGCACCCCAGCCCACTGCTTTATCCCAATGCACCCACCCCTCCCCCAGAGCCAGGCACCCCCAGTCCCGCCCCAAACCAAATCCCCCTCCCGCAGAGCCAGGCACCAGAGATACGGGACAGTAACCCTACCTTTCACCGCTCCCACCGCCGCTCCCACCGCCCGGCCCAGCTGCATTGGGGTGTGTCTACACTATAGCGTTATTTCGAAATATCGTATTTCGGAAATAGTTAATTCGAAATAAGTTATTTTGAAATAATGCTTCTTCACACATCTGCACTTGCTGCAGGCTGCCATCCGGGAGGTCCATTGGGGGCTGTCAGTATCCAGGATGCCCTGCGGGAGAGCTTCCACCCTGAGGAGCACTAAGAGCCTCCCTGGTCTGCCCCACTGAGGGCTTGTGCCTCATTCCTCCCTCATGTCCTTCCACTTACCCCTCCCTAACCCCCTCCCCTTCCTGATGTAAAATAAAATACACATATTTTCATGAACACAAACTCTTTATTTAACAAAACTGGGAGGGGGGAATGAAACTCTGGTGAGACTGCGGAAAGGAGGCGGGAGAGGGGAGAAGAGAGGGTGGGAAAGGGGAGGGGGAAACCTGGGAGGAGGGAGCTGGAAGGGGGAAGCAAGGGGAAGAGGGTGGAGGGGAAGCTCAGGCCTCAGGGTTGGGGGTCTCGCCAGACTAACTTGATTGTCATGCAAACCTGCTCCTGGGTTCGCATGTGGCCTTTGGTGGCCAGGCTGGCAGCTATCCTGCCATAGACGGCCGCGTTCCTCCATCTAGTGTGGAGATCATGGATGTTGGGGGCATCCCCCCCTCAAACCTGAATAAGGTCCATGATCTCCACCCTGGGCCAGGAAGGCGCCCACCTTCTCTGGGCCCTGTCAGGCTCCTGGGAGCTGGCAGACTGCTCCTGGGGAGTGGCGGAGGGCTGGCTGCCAGTGGTTTGCTGGGTCCTGTTTTGGGGCCACTGGGTCAGGGGCAGTGACTACTGGCTCTGGGGTGGCAGTCTTGGAGCTGGCACAGGCACTGTAGCCAGAGTCAACCCCTTTAAGGGCTCCAGGGAGGGGGGAGAGAGAGGAGTGTTCTTGGTTGAGGCTGGAGTGGCTACCAGGGCACCCTGGGAAGGCTGGAGGCCCCCTATTTAGATATAAGTGTCTACACAGCACTTATTTCAAAATAGCTATTTCGAATTTGGCGTTATTCCTCGTGGAATGAGGTTTACCAAATTCAAAATAAGCGCTCCGCTATTTTGAATTAATTTCAAAATAGTGGTTTGGCTGTGTAGATGCTAGTAAAGTTATTTCAAAATAACGGCTGTTATTTCGAAATAACTTTGCTGTGTAGACATACCCTTTGAGACTTGACTGCAGTTTGCACGTGGCCCGCCAGGCACTCCCAGCTTGCTGCAATGTTTGGGGCTGTGTGCTCCTCTCCCAGCCCCACTCCCCCGCTACACCTCTGCCCGCGCATGTGCAGCCTTGTGCAGGCTCTGCTTGTGGGGAGGCTCCACCGCCTCTTGCTGCCCCCCGCCCCTCCCTGCCAGCTGGTAGCAATGAGGCAGGCAGGCGGCCCGGGAAGCAGCTCAAGGCGCCATGGGCTGCATGCAAACTGACCACATGTTAAGTAGCCCTGCTATAGAGGAAAGTTAAAATGTTCTGGTTTAAAAACTGTTGCATTTTGTTATCTTTGTTTAAACACACTGATTTTTTCATCCTCTAACAAAAATTGAGACAATGAAATGGGTTTTCCTTTTCTGAACTGCCCAATCTTCCAAAGTCCAGCTGATAGTTCTTATCAGCCCCATCCTCTTTGCAGGGCTACTCAACTTTGGAAGCCCTGGGGGCCCACAATGATACTCACAACATATGCAAATATATATGCAAATATATGCAAATAGCTTCTTTCACATTGACGGGCACGAATACAAAGATTAAGCCGTAAGCCACAGTGCTAGACTCAAACGTGGCCAGTGTGAGCCAGTCAGCACCTCCCAGGCTCTGCCCACAAGGCTAAGCAGCCAGCACTTCCCTCAATGCCCCAGCGCTCCCAGCACCTCCTCCTTGGGGGCTAGAAACGCCAACACACTGTACCCATCTGTTTCAGCCAGCCTGTCCGCTTGAATCTTTTAATGCTCCCCCTGCCTGGAAGATGCCTCACCATTGTGGAGCGTGTTCCCAGTGGAGGCCATGTTCAAAGGATCCCACCTGTGGGCCACGCCTTGAGCCCTGCGTAAACCCAAACTGCTCCATGGTCCACAAACAGGCTGTGGGCTGAATGCAGCCCACAGGCCGCATGTTGAGTAGCCCTGATCTATTGGATGATGAACAAATGTACAGCAGGCAGCAGAACTCAATCCTGTTAAAACTGAAATCGAATGGAAAAACTCCAACTAACTTCATTGGGAGCAAGAATGGGCCCATTATTTGCTGATTTTTCATGATGTACAAAGGCTCTGAAATATGACCGAAAGTTTCATCCAAAATTCAGATCCAAGCTTTTCATATAACCTACTGTCTGCGACAGTATCTGGATAGCCATATGGGAGGCTAGTGTTCTGAAATATCTACCCATTTGAAACCAGAAAGTACATATCCCCACAGGAAAGCCACCTCCCTTCAGCTATCCTATACTATTTTGAAATCTGAGAAATTGCAATTAGCTTCAGGAAAAGATTTGGATGCCGTTCCAAAACATCAAAGCTTTTGGAGGCTATCAGTTACTGCTGTGCACTCATGTAAGAGAACAAGCAAGCTTTTCTTAATAATTTTCAAACACAGACCTATAATTAAGTAGGTACTTTAATTATAGAAACATTAGAAATACAATTGACAATTGCTATTCCTTCTCCTCACCTTATTCCAATAAAACATCTATCTTGACAGTTGTCATGAAGCCACTTTGCACTAGTTACATTGATGCAAAGTGGCTGCAAAGAAGCATAACACATAATACCCCTGAAAAAGAAAGTCTGTCTGGTAGATGCAAGACCAACTCTACTGATTCTATCCTTCCTATGGTTGCAGGAGGCCATGGGTACAGCAGTTATGTCAGGGAACACAAAGGACATTTGGAAAATGGGGAGGGGTTGTTCTGGGGGCAGAGCAGTGCTTCAGGTATTCTTTGGCTGTCACAAGACCTATAGGAGCCTTGGGTAGCTGTGTGCAAGTCTCCTGGTTAGTTCCTAAGAGCTTCTGGATCAAGAAGGTGCAAACTACCTGCCTCAGTATTTGTGCAGGGATAATCTCTCCTATGTGTATTAGCAATTGCAGCCCTGTCACAAGCTGTGCTCTTCCTCACTGCTGAGGGCAGTAATTTCCAGAACCAAAGTTCTTCCCTCTCTAGAAAACTAACAGACCCAGATAAAGTTGTCTTCTGAGGGTTTATAAGTAGAGAAAAAGGTCCTTCTCTAACTAAATTGTGACTTTTCCCCCACTTGGGCATCCGGTATCTCCTCCCTCTCTTATGATTGTCACCTGAATAGGGTGGGTTTGTGAGCCACAGCCACAACCATTTCCTGAGCCTCTTAACTCTTTCCTTTATGGTTCTAATGCCCTGCAGACTTTTCAGAGAATAGGAAGAGGTTTCTATTTTACTTAGATTCTAATAAGGAACTCATCTCCATAGTTTTTGTTCAGCTGGCTTTACCTGGATGTCTCCAATCAGATTTTTAAAAGTACAATAAGAACATTAAATTTATACACAAACCCGTTCAGAGTATTTTGAACATCAATGCAGCAGACAGCAAAAACAATTACTAAGCCCACAGCCTGAGTTATGAACTTCTCTTAATTAAATGGTTCTCATTATTTTCTACCAGTTTTCTCTTCCATCAAATAAAAAGTAAATCCCAGGATGATTGAAGTCCAGTCACCTGCCCATTAAAAATAGATCACTGACAAGATAACTGCAAATAATGATTTTCCTAATGCTGCAGAGATGCCCAAGTTTGAGCTATACTCAGCCTAGTTTATAGAAGACAAACTGTTTAAATCTATTATATGTACTGATCACATGATAAGTTCCTGAAGATCTCAGCTAGTTTTCCATTGAGTAGCCTGAAGTCCATCCTTACTGATAATCCCTACCCAAGGCATATGACTGCTAAATATTTCTCACAGTTTCTTTATAAATGGGTACATAATATTCCCTTCTGGAAATAATCTTGAGGTGGCAATAATTTGGCGAAGATTCAGGATCATGCTACACTGTAAAGGAAATTAATTACGGCAATTAACCTATTTCAGCCAATCAACTGACTATTCTAGTATTTGAAGAGGTATTTTCTGCATAGTGTGAGACACTTCACTAATGCTATAAAACATCATGGAGGCACCCATTTTTCTGAAAAACAGACTTTTGCACCACACTATGTTGCAGTACTTTAGTACATCAGCACAAAAGCTCTTGCTGAAGGTTATTTAGGGTACATCTAGACTATGTTCTTCTTTTGAAATGAGATATGCAAATTAGCACCGAATTTGCGTATCTTCTTCCGATCGCTTTTTCAAAAGTGAAAGCAGTTTAGATGGGGTTTTTTTTTGAAAGAACCCCCCTTTTTCCAAAGAACCCTTCTTCCTTAAAAATGAAGTCAGGTTCGAAAAAGAGGGGTTCTTTTGAAAACCCCCCATCTAAACTGCTTTCATTAAAAAAAAAATTTCGAAAAAGCGATTGGAAGAAGATATGCAAATTAGCACAGAATTTGCATATCTCCTTTCAAAAAAAAAGAACATAGACTAGATGTACTCTTAGACTGATCACTATAACCCCAGGTCCCAGGGCATTCTCAATTTAGAGATTCCTCCTCTGAAATACTAACCTTTTGGCAGTCCACCAGCACCCATGTTTAGTGAGATAAAGGGCATGATGCAAGATATTTATTTAGTTTGACTTGTTTTATGGAAAGGGAGCTTTGTCTTCTCTTGACTGAGAAAATGACACAATGGTTGCTAGCACTCTGGCAGGCAGCAACCATGCTTTGCCACAGTTACTCATGTCTAAAGGTTATGTAACGTATATACATATAAGTTCTCATTATTTTCTACCAGCTTTCTCTTTCATGAAATAAAAAGTAACCCCCCCATTGGGAGGGTGGGGAAAGTTGGAGGAGAGAGGGTTTGGTAGCAGCTAAAGCCTTTCCTCATTGCCTCCCCCTTTTCACTGCCAGAGTTTTTCCTCATTGCCCTCCCCATTTCAGGAATCTTTTCCCACTGCTGGTGCCTTTTCTAGAGCAGTGAAAGTCTCCAGCAGTGACGAGGCTGTGGGACACTACTGCTAAAAATAGCAGTGTAGAAAGGGAAGCACTGTGTGCATGAGTAGAGAGCCTTGAAGGCTGCTTCCCCGGGCACATAACCACCAGGTTCTGAAGTCTCTTTACTCCACTTGCCTAAGCAGTGCCTCATCATCTAAGCTGATATTTATACTTGTGCTGGGGACCATACAACGTATGTACTCTATTCTGCTGAAAAGAATGTGCAGCATAGACATTATTCTTTCTTAAGCTTTTTTTGTAGTGGGAGTTGCTTTACATTTTCATTTGTGCATTTTCAGCACCACACTAATAAATCTTGTGCTCAGATAGTAAAATATAATTAGGTCAAACTTCACACTGCTTGCCTTGTAAATGATGATTTAACTTCTGGATTTAACGGCAGACTTGTAGGTTTGTAAATGTAGAAATGTGCCAACTCAGTGAATTTTAGTGGTAAATCATAAGATGTCCTAGTCTCAGTATGGATAGATACAAATAAAAATAAATGTATATAATGGCTTATACATTTTAAATCTGAGGCTTTCCCCAAATATCAAGCACATATAATTTGTCCTTGTGTTTTATCTGCTGATAGATTTTTATTTACCTGTCAGCTTATCTTTTGGTAAGCTTTGGGCAGAGGGCTGGAAAAAACATGGAGGTATTATTTGAAGTGCTTATATTGTAATGGATGTGTCATTTTTAAGGTAGTAATGGAGGATGATTTATCTCTCACAGGACAGATATAATACAGCAATTAACTGATTGCCCAGGTAGAACTTTGCTATTCTAACTCACAGGAACACATTTAACTTTAATAAAAAAAAAAAAAAGATGAATCGTATCTCATGTAGAATTAACATCTTTACCCTACTATTTTTCCAAAAAACTTTTTAAAAAGTCCAAGACATTCTCTTTCAACTGGTTTCAGTGAATATTATAATAATAATTGCTGCTGTAACTAATGTAAAGCAATTGTTAGTAAATTCTTTCTTTGGGGGGAGCGGACCTCACACTTCCTGTAGATTGGAGGCCTAACAAAGTTGACTGATAGAATTATGTGAAACTTTCAGGTTACTTCTGGACCTGGGGCTATAGTACACTGCAAAGAAATTGCACTCAGTTCTTGAGTGCTTTCTTGACTATATAGCTCAGCATCTCCAGCTTTGCATGTCCTGAGACCCTTGGTCCAAGTCCTGGCTTAGTATAATTGCAGTATAGACACAAGTGGGGTTATACTTGAGCCTGGGTTTACATTATGTTGTAGCTATACCCACAAAATCAGTATTGTTTTCCCTCAGTTTATTGCAAAAGAAGAGCACTATACCAAAACTGGGTACTTCTTGAGTCACACAGTTAAAGTAACCTAACCACGGCTGTGTCTACATTGGCACCCCTTTCCGGAAAAGGGATGCTAATGAGACACTTCGGGAATTGCAAATCCGCGGGGGATTTAAATTCCTACTTGAAAGTAGGAATAAGGGATCTTCCGGAAAAGGGTTTATTTTCCGCAAGATCGCGTCTAGACTGGCGCTTTTCTCCGGCAAAACCCCGAGCCGGAAAAAAGCGGCAGCCATGTTCATGCAAATGCCGCGGGGGATATTTAAATCCCCCGCGGATTTGCAATTCCGAAGTGTCTCATTAGCAACCCTTTTCCGGAAAGGGGGTGCCAATGTAGACACAGCCCACATGTAGACAGTGCTTGGATGACAGAACAAGTCTTCTGTCAAGCTAACTAGCTTCTCTTAGGAGGAGGCATTAACTTCAGTGATGTGAGAACCCCTCCCACTGTTGTAGTATGTGTCTACACTGCAGTGTTACAATGGCACATCTCCAGCGCTGCAACTGTGCTATCCTAGCATTCAAATCAGAACAATGTAGCTGTGCCATTGTAGCATTTTAAGAGTAGGCAAGCCCAAAGTTTAGCAAAAAACACTATTTCACAGCTACTCCTTGCTTGCTGATGTGCACTTGTCTGGGAATTCCTGCCTGTATTATTTCCTGGACTATGAGAAGAGAATAAGCATTTCCTCTTTCATTTTTTTAGACTCTTGGCTCTCTTTATTAACATCCCTTAAATTTGGCCATCTAGGGAGCCCTCAGTTTTTGCTGTAAGGTTGAAAATAGTCTCTGGGGCAGGAAAAGACCGTCTGCCTTTTCCATCTGTGAGCACATAATCCCTTCTGTACTTAATTTAATATGTGGGCTATGGACATCCTACCACTCTATCGAAGTGATGAATAATTGTAAATTTTTATAAAGTTTGTTTTCTGAAGGGCATGTGTAGTGGAGCAGAGTGGCCACCCACTGAGCTGGAGGCGGAGGAACCCCTTGGGGAGCCATTTTGGGCCCTGCCTAGCCCCGCCCCCTCACCTGACCGGAAGTCAAAGGGCGGGGCTAGGACTATAAGAAGGCTGCTGGGGAGCTCAGTAGGGGCCCAGCCTCTGAAGGAGCCGGAGGCCTGTCTGGAGCTCCTGCCTGGGGAGGCTAAGACCCGGGCTAGGCTGCCCTCAGCTGCCTCCCCGGAGGCCGGCCAAGGCTGCCCTGCCCGGGCTACTGAGGCCTGGCCAAGCACGCCAGCAGAACCCCTCGTGGACCCAGAGAACGGGCCCGACCTGGGGGACCGGCTGGACCCCCGATGGGTACTGGAACGCAGGGCCGGACGAGTGCCCGGGACGCCGCAGAACTCCAACCCCTTGACCCCTGGACTGGGCCGGCTGGACACTGCGGGGACGACAGCGCCTCGACTCCTTGGCGAACCTTCTGGAGCTACAGGTACCCGGGAGGGGGGAGATGAGAAGTGGCCCAGGGGTAAACCGGGCCAGGAGCTGCCTGCGGCCAGCAAGTTACGGGCCGGAGCCCTGCTGAGCCAGTCGCAGCTGCACTGCTGCATTCAGGGCCCTGGGCTGGGGCGCAGTGAGGCGGGAGGGCCTGCGCCCCGCACTGCTGCTGCAGGTGCAATACCGGCCCCGCTCCGGAATGAGAAGCGTCTACAGACTGGTGGTGGTTTGCTGCCCCGCCCGGAGCCAGGGCCTGGGTTTGGCTTGAGGTGTGGCTGACCCGCCCTGCTCGAGGGCCGGGCCTTATAAACTGTATTTTGTTGTCCGCCCTGTTCGAGGACGCGGGCTACCCTACGGTGCGTTGGGGACTGATCACGCGCCGGGCGGGAACTCTTAAAGAGACAGGACTAGACTGGGTGCCCGGCCCAGAACTGTGTGAGGATCGACGTGCTGGTGGGGAACTAATTCCGCTGCGGCCCAGACCTGGAGCAAGGCCGGGTCCGCGGACTAATACCTCTTGTCCCGACCTGAAGCAAGGCCGGGGAGAGACCCACTCCGTTCCCCCGGACGGGGGGAAAAGCTCAGGCTGTTGCGGGATCCCGCCACCTGCCGGCCGATCTAATTCCCCGAACCGACGGCCGGGGGCGCTGTGGCGGAGCGGGAAGCACGCTACAGCATGTAATTATCTTTTGTTAGTTTTTATCTAATTATTAGACTCACAGAATCATAGAGCTGGAAGAGACCTCAGGAGGTCATCGAGTCCAGCCCCCTGTCCAAGACAGGACCAATCCCAACTAAATCTACCCAGCCAGGGCTTTGTCAAGCGAGACTTAAAAACTTCTAGGAACGGAGATTCCACCACCTCCCCAGGTAACCCATTCCAGTGCTTCACCACCCTCCTAGTGAAATAGTGTGTTCTCAGTAGTGATGGAAGGCAGAACAAAGAGCAATGGTCTCAAGTTACAGTGGGGGAGGTCTAGGTTGGATATTAGGAAAAACTTTCTCCATCCTCTTTGGAACCTCCCTTCAGGAAGTTGAAGGCTGCTATCAAATCCCCCCTCACTCTTCTCTTCTGGCTTCACATTAAGGTTCATTCTGGAAGATGACTACGATATGGTATTGCCAACATCAAACATTCACAAATTAAGTCAGTCTCTCAAAATTCAGGAGAATGACATAAACTATTATTTATATATTTTTTATTCTCAGGATTTTTATTTTCTGGCTTTTGTTTTTAACTTTTAGGATGCACATTCTTTACATTATCAACTTGGAGTTTTTTATTTCTATTATGGCTAATGCCATAATTTTATTTAATTAAAAAAATCAAAGAAAGATGAGTTCCTCATGTAATCATGCAACCACTTGTCTCAAGGAGCTGGGGCATTTAGTAAAATATGCAATATTCTAAGGTTTATGATAAAGTTATGACATTTGGAAACACTGAATACATATAACCTGGAACTTGGAACAAAGGAGAGGAGAGTCTGAAAATGAGACTAGCATCCATGACAAGCGGTTCAGATTTAGATATGCAGTTTTCCAAAGTTTGGAGGATTTGGATTTGAGGTTCTCATTCTGGCCAACCTCTAATAATAAAAAAAATATAATCTGATTGTAAAAATAAAGAAGCTACATACTTAAAACATGTTAGTTTAAAAAGTTATTTCTACCAAATTTTAAGATGTGCATAGTTGTATTCAAACAGCAATGGAGCTAAATTATTAGTCAACAAACCAGTACTCACTTTCCCAGCTCTTCCAACAAAAATAAATCTCAGTCTATATTTCCAAAATCAAACAGAGTAATATTTTCTATTGCAAAATTTGAGCCTACATATTTTTATCTACTTACTTCCTTTTATCATCTCACAAAGAGGACAGTCTTGGGATCTCAGTTATTATGCCTTTGCAGAATGAATGTAAGCCCTACTCTTACAGAGCCAATTAATCAAATTCTGCTTTTATTGGGAGACTATCCAAAAGGAGGATATGGTCTGCATGAGCTTAAAGAATCTTTATTTTTAGGACAAGATTTGAAACAGCATCAAGACATTTATGTTACATTGCTAAATTCTGCCATCCTGCAGCACACAAACTCTTAAACACATCCCTATCACATTTGTATAGTCTGAGAATAGTAGTTTATCAAAAGGCAAGTCTAACATCACTGTATTTTTCAGACTGGATACCTTTCTCTTCTTCAAGTGCTTGTTTATGTCAATTCCAATTCAGGTGTACACGCGCCACATTCACGAACATCGGAAAATTATCCCCTAGCAGCTCCTGTAGGGTCGGCTGTGGAGATCCCTAGAGTGGTGCCGCTATATCAGTGCATATATACCACTGCTGACCCTACCCTCCCTCAATTCCTTCTTACCATCTGTGGCAATGTTGGAACTGTAGATAGCTCTTGCTTAGCAAGTGCCAGTCCCTAGTAGTAGCTCTCATTTCCCTAGTCTTCAACTTTGTTTTCTCATGATAAAGATCTTCAAGCAAATAAAATAACAGTGGGCAGTTGCCCAACTGTTTAGCTCCCTGGGGCACTGGGACACGTCTTACACCCCAGGCTTTAAAGCATGCACAGCTTGCAAATGCCTTCAAGTCATGGGATGCCCTAGCAAAGTTTAAAGAGAGGTTGCCCCATGACGACAGGCAGGAGTTCGGTTCTTTGTTAGAGGAGGGCCTCACTGTGGCTAGAACCTCCCTTCAGGAGGCCCTAGATTCTGCGGGTTCAGCAGCACAAACCCTCTCGATGGGGATGGCCATGTGCTGGTCTGCACGGCTTCATACATCTGGCCTCCCCTCAGCGATCCAGTCTACATTGCAGGGGGTATGTCTACACTAGCTCGTTAATTCGAGCTAGGTAGGCAAATGAGGCGACCGGAGTTGCAAATGAAGCCCGGGATTTAAATATCCCGGGCTTTATTTGCATGTTCCCATCCGGTCGCCATTTTGAAATTTCACTTGCCCGAACTCATTGCCGCGCGGCAGTGAAACGTTAATTCGAACTAAGTCCTTAACTGTTACTCCTTTTTTTAAAAGTTACCAGAGAGCGTGTAGCCGCTGTTTTTCAGTGGGTAGGGTCAGAGAAGAGCACATTAGAACACACCAATGGCTAACCAAGTTGGCAGAGGCACCTAGATAGAGGAAGTTGAGGATGTAGGGATGAGAAGCAACTATGGCTGTATTTAAAAGATGTCCTTTCTACCTGAGTATCACCACACAAATTCTGCTTATGTGTTGTATCAATTAGACTTAAGGTTTCAAGGACAGGGGATTTCTGTTCATGTCTTTTGAAAGCACCAAATACACTTTGGGAACTTCGCAATATAAGTAATTGTAACCAGAAATGATCCAAACTCTTGGTTTATAAAAAGTTGTCTAAGTACGCCGAACACATACCCTTAAGGATAGCTGTCCCCTTGCTGTGAAGGTCAACACAAGGAGGACTGTCACTTTCTCCTGTGTCTACAGTGAGAGGGGACATGATAGCTGTTTTCAGGTATCTAAAATGGTGTCACAAGGAAGAGGGAGAAAAATTATTCTCCTTGGCCTCTGAGGATAGGACAAGAAGCAATAGGCTTAAACTGCAGCAAGAGAGGTTTAGGTTGGACATTAGGAAAAACTTCCTGTCAGGGTGGTTAAACACTGGAATAAGTTGCCTAGGGAGGTTGTGGAATCTCCATCTCTGCAGCTAGTTAAGAGCAGATTAGATAGACATCTATCAGGGATGGTCTAGACAGTACTGGGTCCTGCCGTGAGGGCAGAGGACTGGACTTGATGACCTCTCAAGGTCCCTTCCAGTTCTAGTGTTCTACGATTCTAAGTGTGAGTTTAAATATATCCATAGTGTGGCATGTATGTGTACTTCCTGATTAATAAATTATAATATACTTGCTGGCTGGGGGGATCTGATTCTTTTGTGCTTTGCACATGGTTCAGTTCTTTTACAGCAGTGTAGAATGTATGTAGAATGCTATAGGCTCAGAATGGTAGTATTTTATATTGACTCTCAACTATAAATAACTGCACATGGGGAAAGGCAGTGGAGAAATAAACAGAATGGTATTTCATGAATTAAAAAAATCAATTATAATTTTGATTTTTTTGTTAGTATTTGATTTTAGACTGTTTTGAAAGTTGCATAGGAAAATTTATGTTCCTGACTTCCCATGAAGCAGCTGGTAAAAATCAGGTTAGTCTTTATATTGTTTATTTTGTAGGATGTAGTTCAGTGATTTAATATTTGTGAAGTATTATTTGCCCTTATGACATATAAAATCACATTTGTTTACTGACGGGTAAAATTAAAGTCTAGTACATAGGTGAATATAAGATTGTTGTAACACCAGACTGTTCAGCTTCATCTATTATTAATGTCCACTTTCTCATGCTTAATTTGTTCTCTCTGTTGCATTTAGCTATTATGTATCTATGGTTTAAGGGGCAGATTGGCAGATGGAGAAAGTCCTTAGACTTTTGCCATTCTTGATCATTAATAGTGGGCAAAGTAAACCCTGAAAAAGCTGTCATTACTCTTTGCTGCTGCTGCACCAGTTACAAAAGTTCCCATGACACTCCATTAACCATCTGTGACTTCCTTGTTCTTTTGAATTACAGAATCATTGTCCTTTTTTCCAAGCGGCCAATTTAGTACAGAAAAAGATTTAGTAGTAGATAGTTATGAAATGACGGAAGATACTCCACAGCTTGCAAATGAGTTTCCATTAGAAGCATGATTTTGCCTGTCCTCTAAAATGCACAAAAACCACCTGGAATATCAGTATCAAAATTGGTAGGGTATACATTTTCACAAAATACTAGATCAAAGAAGAGAAATCCTGATATATGATTCTATCTAATATAGGGATTAAATGCTGTTCCAACATTCTTTTTAATTTTTTTCAAGTTTGTAGCAATACAATAAAATGAAGACAGCAAATCTCTCAGGGTATGTCTACACTACAAAGTTAATTCGAACTAACAGCCGTTAGTTCGAATTAACTTTAATAGTGGCTACATATACAAACCGCTAGTTCGAATTTAAATCGAACTAGCGGAGTGCTTAATTCGAACTAGGTAAACCTCATTCTACAAGGAGTAACG
Organism: Rafetus swinhoei; assembly: GCA_019425775.1. Lineage (NCBI taxonomy): Eukaryota > Metazoa > Chordata > Testudines > Trionychidae > Rafetus > Rafetus swinhoei. Next base: position 129,656,526 of record CM033424.1, read on the forward strand.
CCTAGTTCGAATCAAGTAGTTCGAATTAAGGGCTGTGTAGCCACTTAATTTGAACTAGTTGGAGGCTAGCCCTTCCCAGGTTGCCCTGGTGGCCACTCTGGGCCAAACCAGGGAAACTCTTCTGCCCCCAACCCGGCCCCGGAGCCCTTAAAGGGGCACAGTCTGGCTACAGTGCTTGTGCCAATTGCAAGCCTGCCAGCACCCAGCCAGCAGACCCTGCACCTGGCACAGCATGAGCCAGCCACCCGCTGCCACCCAGCCCTCCGCCTCTTCCCAGGACCAGGCTGGCAGCTCCCAGGAGCCTGCCCGGGGCTGCAAGAGGCGGGCGCCCACCTGGTCTAGTGTGGAGATCGTGGACCTCATCGAGGTTTGGGGGGAGGCCTCCAACTTCCACGATCTCTGTACTAGGCACAGGAATGCGGCCGTCTAGGGCAGGATAGCTGCCAGCCTGGCCACCAAAGCCCACATGCGAACCCAGGAGCAGGTCTGCATGAAAATCAGGTTGGTCCAGTGAGACCCCCGACCCTGAGCCCTGAGCTTAGAACATAAGAACATAAGAATGGCTGTACTGGGTCAGACCAAAGGTCCACCTAGCCCAGCAGCCTGTCTGCCGACAGCGGCCATCACCAGGTACCCGGGAGGGGATGGACTGAAGACAATGACCAAGTGATTTGTCTCGTGCCATCCATCTCCAGCCTTCCACAAACAGAGGCCAGGGACACCATTCCTACCCCCTGGCTAATAGCACTCCATGGACCCAACCTCCATGAATTTATCTAACTTCTTTAAACTCTGTTATAGTTCTAGCTTCACAGCCTCCTGTGGCAAGGAGTTCCACAGGTTGACTATGTGCTGTGTGAAGAAGAACTGCTTATTAGTTTTAAACCTGCTGCCCATTAATTTCATTTGGTGTCCTCTAGTCCTTATATTATGGGAACTAATGAAGAACTTTCTTTATTCACCCTCTCCACACCACTCATGATTTTATATACCTCTGTCATATCCCCCCTCAGTCTCCCTTTTTCTAAGCTGAAAAGTCCCAGTCTTTTTAGCCTCTCTTCATATGGGACCTGTTCCAAACCCCTAATCATTTTAGTTGTCCTTTTCTGAACCCTTTCCAAGGCCAAAATATCTTTTTGAGGTGAGAGACCACATCTGTACACAGTACTGAAGATATGGCGTACCATAGTTTTATACTTCCCCTCCTCCTTCTTCCCTGGCTTCCCCCTTCCAGCTCCCTCCTTCCAGGTTTCCCCTCCCCTCTCCCACCCTCTCTCTTCCCCTCTCCCACCTCCTTTTCCCAGTCTCCCCAGAGGTTAACCCCCCCCCCCGTTTTGTTAAATAAAGAGAGTTTCTAATTTTGAACACACGTGTCCTTTATTTTTTACATCAGGAAGGGGGGCTAGGGAGGGGTAAGTGGAAGAAGGTGAGGGAGGAATGGGGCACGAGCCCCCGATGGGGATGACTGGGGTGACTCTGCGGGCTCCTCGGGGTGGAAGCTCTCCTGCAGGGCCTCCTGGATCCTGACAGCCCCCTGATTAACACCCCACCCCTCCGGATGGCAACCTGCAGCAAGTGCAGCCGGGCTGATGGCCGAGTGCTGTGATGTGCCAAGTGTGGGCACTCAGGGCACTCCAAGACAGGACTGCTTTGCTGTCCCTCATCGAGTTAGACAAGCAAGCGGGGAACCCTGAGTACTGTCTGTCTGGGGTGGGGGTCGGGTCCCTTTAAGCACAGCTCTCAGCTAGCCTGAGGCAGCAGCTCCACACTCTAAGTCCTAACCTGATGCCCTCCCGGCACTGGTTCCGGCCAGCCTTAACTTCGGTTCAGGGTCCACTCAATGTGGACATGCTATTTCGAATTAGCAAAAAGCTAAATTCAAATTAGTTTTTAGGTCTACATGCACTAATTTGAATTAGCTTATTTCAAATTAACTAATTTGAATTAAGTTAGTTCGAATTAGTGCTGTAGTGTAGACATACCCTCACTGGCTTGAGATATGTAGTGTCCAAGACTCAAATTTAGTTTATACAGAAGATCTCTGTAAGCTCAGATGCCTGTCTCTCTCATCAGCAGAAATTGGTCTAAGGCAGATACTACCTCACCCACCTTTGTCTCACAAAGTTTGGCTCACTGGAGGACAGTGACCATTTTTTGGTTTATCAGGGGTGAGGAGCCTACTAAGGTTTTGAAGTTTCTTCTAAGTTTCAATGGGTAATGTCTAAAAAGTCTTCCTAGGTGTAACAAGGAGGCTCCAATGGGAACCTAGTTAAGGAATGTTAAGGGATCCCCCCTTTTGTTAATTTCTGGAGATCCATCAAAATGAGGATAACCTCCTTCCCCAGACCCTTGTTTTCACTCAGTTTCCCTTCTCTGCAGACCTATTTAGGGAGATCTGGAAGGGTTTGTATCTTGAAGGAATGTGGATTTCAGGGGCCATTCCCTACTGAAGTTTACATGAAGGGAGAGCACCCAGGCACAGTGTTTAGTCCCAGGAATATATGAATTTTGGCAGATACCCTAGAGGTCTGTGTCATACATGATGTCCTTGTGCCCTCACACTGGCTCTGGTGTCTCCTGCCTTCTGTGAGGATCCTTGGCAGCATGGCTCTACCTGCAGCTGCCTCAGAACACCCAACTTTCCACACTTTGGGGAGGGTCCAAATGATGAAGGTGGGCTTGCTGGAAAACTAACACAACTTCATGATAGTTCAAGGATTCTCCAGATCAAAGGATTGTCCATATAAGGTGGGGAAGGGGTGGAAATCTATGCAGTAGACATACATCCCAGACCTGTCACTGGCTCTTTTCCACTGGAAAGGATTTTTGGATGTGGATTTCTGAGACATGAACTTGCTGATCTGTCCATTTGATGTAAGAAGATGGAGATGTGTGGGGGTATGTCTAGACTGCATCCCTCTGTCGGCAGAGGGATGCAGATTAGGCAGGTCGACACTGTAAATGAAGTGAGGATTTAAATGTCCTGTGCCTAATTTGCATAAAAATGGCCGCCTTCTTTGCCGACTCAGCACTTTGTCCGCAAAAAGCGGCAGTCTAGAGGGGTATCTGTTGAGAAAGAAAGCCTTTTTCAACAGATCCCTTATGCCTCCTGCAAGGAGGTTTACAGGATCTGTCAAAAAAGGCTTTCCTTCTCGACAGATCCCCCTCTAGACTGCCGCTTTTTGCCGACAAAGTGCTGAGTTGGCAAAAATGGTGGCCATTTTAATGCAAATTAGGCACGGGACATTTAAATCTCCGCTTCATTTGCAATGTCAACCTGCCTAATCTGCATCCCTTTGCCGACAGAGGGATGCAGTCTAGACATACCCTGTGTGTTGTGTGTATGAATGTGTGTGTGTGTGTGTGTGTGTTGTGTTTAAGGGGAAGAAGAACAGGGCCCTAGACTTGATGAGAGAAGGGACCTTAAACCTATAATTGTTTCAGATCTGAATGTACCCCTTCCTACACCTCAGAGCAGTGTACATTTTGAAGGGAAAAATTCCACATTTGTGGTGGATATGTCAGGGAGGAAGAGGATATATTTCACTGGCAGGCTATTTTTAAAAAATCTAGTTGAAGCTGCTTAAAGGTTGTAGATGTGAGAATAAATTCTAGGAAGAGGACTCCTTGTGTAATACCTCGTTGTTGACAGCAAAGATCAAACTTGGAATCTCTTGAGTTAATGCATGAGACTTTACTGTCGGAGCTAAAAAACACATGTCTTTTAACCAAAGCTGTAACAGGCTCATTGATCACAAGACTTTTACTCCTCCAGGACACTGATGGGGACGATCCCCTGGGATGCTGACATAAAGGTGAAAGGAATCCAGGAAAGCTGGCTGTATCTTAAAGAAACCTTATAGAAGTCACAGGAACAAACCATCCTGATGCGCTGTAAGAAAAGCAAATATGGTAGGCAAATGAGGTACATGAGATTGTAGATGGGACAATCTCATGTATTATTTATTAAAGTCAATGGAGAACTTCTGGAAAACGTGGAGCATTTCCTGTACCTTGGAAGTCATCTCTCTACCAAAGTCAACATTGACATGGAAATCTAGCATCGCCTGAGCTGCACAAGCTCTGCTTTTGCCCGCCTGAGACGAAGGGTCTTTGAAAACTGGGACATCAGTGCCAAGACAAAGTTTCTTGTGTACCGCACAGTGGTTGTTCCAACACTGCTGTATGCATGAGAAACCTGGACAACGCATAATTGTCACCTGAAGACACTTGAACAATATCATCAACGCTGCCTCAGGAGAATCCTACATATCCCATGCGCACAAACAGTAGCATCCTGGAAGAGTCAAACATGACCAGCATTGAAGCTATCATCATCTACCAACAACTTCACTGGATGGGCACATGGTCCAGATGTCTGATCAGTGCCTCCCAAAACAAATTCTGTTTTCCGAGCTGAAGGAAGGATGGAGGAGCACTGGGGGCCAAAGGAAGCAATTTATGGACATGTTGAAGGCAAACATGAAAAAGTGCACCATCTGTGTCGACATTTGAGAGAACCTTGCCTGAGAACATCCCCAGTGGAGAGTGATAATCCATGAGGGGGTGATGCAATTTGAGAGGTCTCGCCACAATGCAGACAAGGAGGGGCTGAGAAGGAGAAAAGAGAGCCAAAAAACTGCCACACCTTCCTCCAATAGCCATCAACACCTGCCCCTTCTGCAATAAGACCTGTGGCTCCAGAATCAGACTGGTCAACCATCAACGGATCCAAAATTGGAGGGTGACAGGAAGATGTATTACTCATTATTGAGTGACCGCCAAGACATTAACAGTGAACTACTTGGTGAGCTTAAACACAAAAAGGAAGAAGTGGAAACTTGGACAGATGAGTAGGGACGAGTATAAATATATTGCTTGAGCATGCAGGGGTATAATAAGGAAGGCCAAAGCGCAATTGGAATTGCAACTAGCAAGGGGTGTGAAGGGTAACAAGAAAAATTTCTACAGACATATTAGCAATAAGAGGGTGGTCAGGGAAGGAGTGGGACCCTTACTGGATAAGAAAGGTAACCTAGACACAAATGCTGTAGGCAAAGTATTCAGTGCATTTTTTTCCTCTGTCTTCACAGAAAAGGTCAGCTCCCAGACGACTGACCTAGGCAACACAGTCTGGGAAAGAGGTGGACAGCCCTCTATGGAGAAAGAACAGGTTAAGTATTTAGAAAAGTAAGGGATACACAAATCCATGGGGCTGGGTCTAATGCGTCCAAGGGTGCTGAGGGAGTTGGCTGATGTAACTATGGAGTCATTAGCCATAAACTTTGAAAACTCATGGAGATTGGGAGAGATCCCAGACTATTGGATAAAGGCAACTGTAGTGCCCATCTTTAAAAAAGGGAAGAAGGACAATCCAGGGAACTACAGACCCGTCAACCTCCCATTAGTCCCCAGAAAAATCGTGGAGGGGATCCTCAAGGAACCACTTTGAAGCAATTGGAAGAGAGGAAAGTGATCAGGAATAGTCAACAAGGATTCACCAAGGGCAAGTTACGCATGACCAACCTGATTAGTTTCTACAACAATGGCTCTGTGGATATGGGGAAGGCAGTGGACATGATATATGTTGACTTTAGCAAAACTTTTGATGCAAGTTCCCACAGTACTCATCAGCAAATTTAAAGGAATGTGGCTTGAATAATTGGACTGTAAGGTGGATGGAAAACTGGCTTTATTGTCAGGTGCAACGTGTAGTGATCAATGGCTCGATGTCTGATTAGTGGTCAATATCAAGTGGGGTGCCCCAAGGATCGGTACTAGGGCCGGTTTTGTTCAACTTTTTTATTAATGACATAGATAACAGGATAGACTGCATCCTCAGCAAGTTCGCAGATGACACTAAGCTAAGGGGAGAGGTAGCTACATTGGAGGGCAGAGATAGGGTCCAGAGTGAGATAGACAAATTGGAGGACTGGGCCAAAAGAAATCTCATGAGGTTCAACAAGGACAAGTGCAGAGTCCTGCACTTGGAACGGAAGAATACCAAGCACTGTTACAGGCTGTGGCCAACTGGCTAAGCAGCAGTTCTGCAAAAAAGGACCTGGGGATTACACTGGATGAGAAGCTGGATATGAGTTAACAGTGTGCCCTTTTATCAAAGAAGGATAACAGCAAATTAGGCTGCATTAGGAGGAGTATTGCCAGCAGAGAGGTGACTATTTCTTTTATTCAGCACTGGTGAGGCCACATCTGGAGTATTGCGGACAATTCTGGACCCCCCATTACAGAAAGTATGTGGACTCATTGGCGAATGTCCAGCAGAGGGCAACGAAAATGATTAGGGGGTTGGCGCACATGACCTACGAGGAGAGGATGTGGGATTTGGACTTATTTAGTTGACAGAAGAGAAGAGGGAGGGGGGATTTGATAGCAGCCTTTAACTACATGAAGGAGGGTTCCAAAGGGGTGGAGAGAGGCCGTTCTCAGTGGTAACAGATGACAGAATGAGGAGCAATGGTCTCAAATTGCAGTGGGGGAGGTATAGGTTGGATATTAGGAAAACTATTTCATTAGGAGAGTGGTGAAGCACTGAAATGGGTTATCTAGGAAGGTGGTGGAATCTCCATCCCTAGAAGTTTTTAAGTCCCTGCTTGACAAAGCCCTTGCTGGGATGAGTTAGTTAGGGTTGGTCCTGCTTTCAGAAGGAGTCTGGACTTAATGAGCTCCTGAGGTTTCTTCCAATCCTATGATTCTATGATTCTAACTGACTTAGCCTCAAGTAGAAGGAGGCAGAGTGTCATACTGACAGGCAGAGATTGCACTTGGAAGGCTATCTATCAATGGTGTGTGACAAATATAATTTTTCACATGGCTTTGTCATTTTTTGAATTATATTTCTGTGTTTTTACATAGATCTGAAGTGCAAATATAATTTCATATGCAAATGAACGTGGGGGGTGGACACTTTTTAGGACTACTCTTCCAGAAGAACTAGTAATAGGAAGTGACCATCATGTCTTAGTGTGTGTCTCCATGATATAAATGTACTTGCATTCTTTCACAGATAAAAGTTTATTCAAACTTCAGGACTTAATTGAATACAGTAAGATACAACCAGCTAGCCCAATAGCCTGTTTTACAACAGCGGCCTTTTCTAAGACACCACTGAAAGTTGTCTCGGTCACCCTTCCTCAGAGGTCAAATAGAAAGTTTGCTGGCCAGTGACTCTTTCACTTGAACTTGCCATAGAAATGGGTCCATAATTCTAAAATAAGTTGTGACCCTCCGGTATTTAAGTGACAACTAGGATTTTACTGCATTGTGTTGTTCTTGGCAGATTGTTTAAAATATACCATATAAGTCTATAACATTTTTCAATAACGGATGGTATTATATGCAGTCATTCACTGAGTGGAAACTGTGCATAGCCTGGATGGGTTCTGGGAGCTAACTGACAAAAGCATTAGAAGCATTTCAATTCTCTGTCAAATGTTGACACAATAGCCAAGAACTCACTTTGTAATTTTCAAAATCACTTTACAGATTATTATTAGAAGCTGATGGAATTACCACAGAGCTCAGTACACTCCATTCTTTTAAAATTATCATCAGGACACAATTAATTTAATAATTGTTCTTTATCCAATCAAAGTTTTTTTTTTTTTTTTCTTAGTTTGTCTCAACTATTTACTCCCACTTGTGGTTCCTGTGAATACCATCAGGCTGCAAAGATGTATCAAACTGACCCAGTTAGTGAGACTCTTTCATGCAAGAATGAAGTCAGGGCTCGCTGTCACTGCAACAGTGAACTCCAGGTAGGCCATATCTATACTCCAGGGACAGTAGCAGAACTGTTACAATGCTTTAGGCATGCTGCCATAATCCCACATGTAGTGTACTGTAACAAGAACTCAGTTTTCCTGAGCAACGTAGCTAGGTTGAGCTACCAGTTGAGCCCAGGGCTACCTTCGCTGAGATGAGAGGAAGAAATGACAAACAATGGACAATATAGCTGCTACTATTAATAGCTTCATAGCCACGTATCTGCCTAGTCTGTCCCAACAAATCCAGGGCTGTGGTATTTTTATGCTCCAGAAGCCAAGGTTTTCTGCCTGTTGTCCTAAAGAGCATCATCCCACTAATAACTAGCCCACAAGAGATTACAGTTCACTTGTGCTGTCAGCTAATGGGAGTTACTTCTCCATGGGAGAGGTCTATTTCTGTCAAGGGTTTAGATGACCTGTAGTATGAGAAGTGTTACAGTTTAACAAAGTCACCAAGTGCTTTTAGAAAAAAATGCTATGACAACTTTTCACACTTCTGATCAGTTTACATTTTGAAATGTCTCTGCAATGAGAGGAGCTAGACATTTATCCTACTTTCAGATGATACCTGGGATTAGCAATCATACTTATGGGGGCAAGAGATCATGGACCCAATATTGAGACCAATTACTGTGACTTCTCCAAAGATCAGTGAAGCTATGTGGTGATTTTATCTGAGTTATCTACATAAAATGTGAATGTCAGACTGGATGATCTTGGTAGTCCCTTCTCATCTTAACATTCAAACCTCTCCGTTTCTCTTGGTAAACAGTCTCCTTGATCCTCCTATTTTCCCAGGACTTTCTTATTTCCCTTCATTACCCAGGCAGTGCCATGACCAGTTCATCCCATTCTCATTTGCTTGGTCGATATACTGTTGCCAAGCCTCGGTAGGGCAAATGAATAGACAAGACGCAGAGCAGAAGGGCTATGAGATTTCTTGGCAAAAAATATGCTAATAAGGGACTCATTTGCATGAGTTGTGATCTCATTTGCATATATTCTGGTGATCCGTTTTTGCGCTGGGGTTTTTGCACAAAAACAAGCAGTCTGGACGTTTTCTTTTTGCACAAAACCCCTTTTTTCTGCAAGATCCTTGTGCCCCAAAAAAGGAAGTATACCGATCTTGCGGAAAAAGGGGGTTTTGCGCAAAAAGAAAACATCCACACTGCTTGTTTTTGCGTAAAAATGGATCACCAGAAAATATGCAAATGAGATCGCAACTCTTGCAAATGAGTCCCTCATTAGCATATTTTTTGCTGAGAAAACTCATAGGGTAGACGTAGCCAAGTTGTTTTTTCTTTCACTGCATTGTTCCTCTCATCGTTCTTACTCATAAAACCATTTACAGGGATACTATGTTGGAACAGCTTAGCTCCATTATATTTGCATGTGAGTGCACTGCACAGATTCAGCAAGTTCACACACCTGTTTTGACAATGCATTTTCCACATTTTAGGAGTACTGCCATGCTAACATTCCCCATATATAATTTCAATTGAGCTCAGTGGGGCTCTCACTGAAGAAAATAGAGATGCATTGAAAAAAATATAGTTTAAAGTTTGAAAAGTTTTTATAAAAACAAGACTTCTGAAAAGGATAATGATTTGACATAATACAGTAACAATGAAATTTCAAATCTCCTGATAAATACAATTAATTTTGCAATGTTTTAATAACTTTAACATTTAAAGTCTGTATAGAAAATAATTACATTGCATTGAAGCATTTATGCAGTCACACACAACCATTTGAGTGCACACAAATACACATGTATGCTTTGGTTTCAGTTCTTCAAGAGAGGGGTTTTGTTAGAGGGTAAATAGAGTGATTACATGATTAATTGTATTAAGAAACATTTTTCCTCTTAAAGGTGAAGGACAATTATGGAGAATGTAAACATAACAACCGACTTGTGTCTTTTAATTAATCTGTGTGTTAGGATGCATCTAGAATACAGAATTCAGAAAAGCAGCCACGCTTTTTTGGCATCCATGTAAACCATCCTGTAGCCTCTTTTGGAAGAAAAGCGAAAAAAAATACGCAAATTGCGGTTTGCAATTTGCATATCTTTTTCCGACTTTTCTTTGTAGTATAGACACAGCCTTATAGTCTCCTATACAACTTATTTGAAACAATCTCCTTTTGTTGTTGTTGTTGTTGTTGTTGTTAATTAACTTTTGTCCTTTTCATACATTGTCACCATATCAAACACTTTTAGCAAGGAGTTTCTTAGCACTATCCAGCAGGAACTAGATCCTTAATATATAACTACAGATAGCTGGAAATGCTATATTTGTGTATTGTTGGAAAGAATGGGGTTGTGCAAATGACTCTACGTTCTAAAAATGACCGCAAGATTTTCAGAGCCATTTAACATTAGCAGGCATCATGAGTATGGCAAGTGAAAAATACACTGTGACCTATATCTTGTACAACCTGAGACTTCTAAACCTCTGGCAGTCTAAAAGTAGATCCGAAGGCTTTTATGGTTATAAAGTACAGAGCTTTGAACTAGCAGGTTCATAGAGGACTTCACAGAGAATCATAGAAACCTAGGGCTGGAAGAGACCTCAGGAGGTCATCGAATCCAGCACCCCACTCAAAGCAGGACCAATCCAAACCAAATCATCCCAGCCAGGGCTTTGTTAAGCTGGGACTTAAAAACCTCTAGGGATGGAGATTCCACCACCTCCCCAGGTAACCCATTCCAGTACTTCACCACCCTCCTAGTGAAATAGTTTTTCCTAATATCCAACCTAGACCTCTCCCACTGTAACTTGAGACCATTGCTCCTTGTTCTGCCATCCTTCACTACTGTGGACAGCCTTTCTGCATCCTCTTTGGAAGCTCCCTTCAGGAAGTTGAAGGCTGCTATCAAATCCCCCCTCATTCTTCTCTTCTGCAGACTAAACAAACCCAAATCCCTCAGTCTCTCCTCATAGGTTATGCGCTCCAGCCCACTAATCATTTTGGTTGCCCTCCAGGGGACCTTCTCCAATGCGTCCACATCCTTTCTGTAGTGGGGGGCCCAGAATTGGACGCAATACTCCAGATGTGGCCTCACCAGTGCCAACTAAAGGGGAATAATAACTTCTCTAGATCTGCTGGAAATGGCCCTCTTAATGCATCCTAATATGCCATTAGCCTTCTTGGCTACAAGGGCACACTGTTAACTCATATCCAGCTTCTCATCCACTGTAATCCCCAGGTCCTTTTCTGCCGAACTGCTACTTAGCCAGTTGGTCCCCAACCTGTAACAATGCTTGGTATTCTTCCATCCCAAGAGCAGGACTCTGCACTTGTCCTTGTTGAATCTCATCAGATTTCTTTTGGCCCAATCGTCCAATTTATCTAGGTCACTCTGGACCCTCTCCCTACCCTTCCCCCTAGCTTAGTGTCATCCACAAATTTGCTGAGGGTGCAATCCATCCCCTCATCCAGGTCATTAAGAAAGATGTTGAATAAAACTGGCCCTAGAACCAGTCCCTGTAGCACTTCACTTCAAATCGACTGCCAACCAGTCATCAAACCATTGATCACTACCTGTTGGGCTTGACAATCTAGCCAGCTTTCTATCCACCTAACAGTCCGTTTATCCAATCCATATTTCCTTAGGTATGATCTTTTACCATGAAGGGCTATATTGTGCCTTGAAAACCATATTATTGGAGAGGAAGCAGCACAGAAACATACCCTTGGAGGAAATCTAGAGAGATAGATGCAATTGCTCCCCAAGCTATTCTTCATGTACAAGGGGAATATTTCGCACCCATCATTTGCATGTAGTAAGGTGCCCTCCTGGTATGCCAATCTCATTTTTCAGTCTGGTGCAGAGGCAAAGACCTTTTCTCTGTGATTCTCTTGACTTTTTCAGTACCATTCTCCCAGCTGTAGGCAGGGCCGGCTCGAGCCATTCCTGTGCTCCGGGCAGCGGGCGCACGATGCATGCGTGGCTCCGCCTCCTGGCACACGGCGCATGCACGGCTCCGCCCCCCAGCACGCTGTGCACCTTAGAGCTGCAATCGGGCATGCGGTGCCCAATTGCAGCTCTAAGTGGTGCCACGCGGCCTCTGGCCCCGAGCGCGCGGCGCCTGATGGCAGCTGTAAGGAGCACCACACGGCAGGGCACGCGGTGTCCCTTACAGCTGCCATCAGGCGTCCCCTATAGGTTGGCACCCCGGGCAGCTGCCCGGCTAGCCCCCCCCTTAATCCGGCCCTGGCTGTAGAGATTACTGTGAGCAGCAGATATAGGGGAGCAAAGGAAACATTTTGTTTGATCCTGTGTAATTGCTCTGACATATTTGAAATCCTGTGCACAACATTTTATTTTCTAAATGTAGTAGCTTGTACAGGTGACCCCCAACTTGCAACATGATTGGTTCCCAGGGAAGCATCACAAGTCGGGGGGCACTGTAACTCAAACTCTCATTGATGATAGGTGCCATGCGCCATTGTAAATGTGGGCCGAGGACATAAGTCGGGGGATTTCGGCCCCTTCCTCATTTTAAAAATAATTGTAAGTGCAGGGTGTCACAACTCAGAGGGTCACAACTCGGGGGTTTCCTGTATGTAGGAATCTTGTATTTTTTTAAAAATTTATTTCTGAGTTAGAGGCCTCAGTTGCACTATTTTTAAAAGAGGTTTAAGCAAATAACCACTGTGTCCAGGAAGTTAATTTTATTTCTCAGGGGATTTTGAATATAGAGCATGTCTACACAGCAGGGCTAATGCCAAAATAAGCTATGCAACTTGATCTATGTCAATTGTGTAGCTTAAGTCAAAATAGCTTATTTCGGCTTTTGGTGCTGTCTACACAGCAGGAAGTCGAAGGAAGAATACTCTTCCTTCTACTTCCCTTACTCCTCTCAAAATGAGGGTTAGAGGAGTCGGAGTAAGAAGTCCTCCTGCTCAACATTATTTTGACATTATGTCAAAATAACTGCTTGTAGTGTAGACAGGGATTAAGTTATTTTGGAATAACGTCAGTTATTCCAAAATAACGCTGCTATGTAGATGTATTTGTAATATGTAATGACAGAAACTTGCAGCAGGCAGGTTGCTTCATGTGAGCTATCAGCAAACAGTGGTGAAGAATTATCAATAAAAATAAGATAAAGCAGTGTCTGCTAGCTTTTTCTAATTTATTTTGTCCCAAAGTTACTGTGCATTCTATAGAAGCAATCACAGTTCCACAATGCTGTCAAAGTCAAATGACAGATTTGCAGGTGAAGACTGCTGCATCGTAATAGAAATCCAAAGTAAGATTTTGGAGTGAGGATGACTGAGATTGGCAACACACTAATACACATTGGACCTCCCTGGTCCAGCATCCTTAGGACCTGAACTGTCCTGGGCCAGGGAGTTTGCCCGACCAGGGGATGTTAGTGCTCCCCTGCTGGCTGCCCCATTCCTGGGCTCCTCTCCTTGGGGCTACCTGCCCTACCACTAGCCCTCCTAAAACTGGCCCAACGTGGCTCCCCACCCTACTACCCACCTGCTACCCCATGGTTTCCTGGGGTGCCTGGCAGGGGTCACCCAGCTACCACTGGCCCTGTCACTTCTGGGGGTTCCCCAGCTCAGGTGCCTGGCCGGCCCACCTGATTGCTAGGTATGGCCCTGCAGCCACTGGGGATTCTGGTTGCCCACCTCCACCAGCCCCACTGCCACTGGGGGTATGCTGGGAGTCCTGGCTGGGGCCAACAAGCAGCTGACAGCTCCACTGCAACCGACGTTTCCTGGCTGGGACTCCCTGGTCACCCGGCCTCACTAACACCAGAGCAGGGACTCCCCAAATGCTGCCGGGCCTCACTGACACTACGGTTTCCCAGGCCAAGGCAGGGGCTCCCTAGATGCGGCTCCCCAGCCCCTGCGTTGCTCCCATCTCCAGGGCTGATTTGTCCAGCAATGTCCGTGACCCTGCCAGACCATGCATGTTGCTGGACCAGAGAGCACCAGATTTGGGAGGTTCAACCTGTAATAAAAATAAAAATAAAAACCCTAGCAAGACACCTGGGACAGAAACAAAATGTGATTGTCCCTATTATGGCATGCCATGAGCGGTTTAGAGTTTTGTTTATCTGGTTTAGAGTTTTAATTGTGGATTTCATCCTCTTGATATTTCTGCCAAAGCTGTGTTTTTTGTCATAAACCCATCCCTAAATAAATGGCTTTAGTGGTGCAGTGCCAGAGACGAAGAAATATTGTTTGTCTTATACCTGTCTCATACATTTTCTCTAGTAACTGAAAATTTGCCCACCATGAAGGACTTTGCTATATATCACAAAAGTGCAAAGGAGCAGCATTTTTACTGGCTGAGAGAGAGGAGAGGTGCAAACAGAAGTGGTTTGTCAACCTTCTCTTTCAGACTCTTGCTATCTCTCTTATATTCACATTGTAAAATGAGCCCAAGGTTACAACAATAAATCAAACTCCCATCATTTGAATAAAATAATCTACTTGTGTTTTGCTCATTAGCACCTTTGCTTACTCTAATTTCCCTGGTGCAAATTCAATTTAGTGGAGCCATTATTCACATCATGTAACTGTGAACTTTCTGGGAGATTTCTTCTTCTTGTCTCCTTGTGTTTAAATAGTGGAATATGCTGGACAGAAAATAGTTGCTGTGAGTCAGAGATGGCATCACTATTAACACACAAATTAATAACACTCTGGGTCTGACAACAGGCTTCATGATGCTGTCTAATCTCCATTAACCATCCCATAAACAATCAATTACAAAGATATTTCAATACCTCTGACACACAGGGCATCATTTAGAATCAAAGTAACATGCAATAAATATAGAAAGTCAAAAGAGAGGATGAAATAGTGCTGCAATTCTACAAAGAGCTGATTTATGATACGAAGGTGAATCATTCCATTATATTTAAGTCCTTATGTAGTTCTCTCTTTTGGCATCCTATATTTATTGTAGTTCATGTAGATGTAGATCATCATTCATTTGATCTGAACTATGCAGAATGTGCCACTGGTACTGAAATTATCTTTGCGGTTATGTTTGAAATGTTTATTTCTGGAAAACAAGCAGTTAAAGCACCAAATGCAGACTTCCTCCTGTCACATCCAGAGTGCTATTTTTGAGTCAGCAGTGATGCCAACTCTGACTCATTCTTTCTGCCCTCTAACCATAAACAGCAATGAAAAAGAAATTCCCTGTGAGTTCATGTTTGCATGTTCAGTGGGACTGCTCAGGTGTTTAAATATTTTCAGGATCAGGAATTTAAAATGTAAGTGCTTTGTAATTTCTATTGGATTTGCTGTTTGTTCAAAGGAATAGGATTAGTGTTGATGGAGATTGAAGTTTTATCCCCAAAACAATGTACTTTTTAATTTCTGTTTAATATTCAATTTTTCATTTATGTGGTTCTGTTTTAATATTTTATAAATTTACAATAGTGCAATAAGAATGTTAAAGTATCTTGTTTAGTCACAGCTCTTTTTTTTTTCTCCTATCATTTTTCTCTCTCTGGTTATCAGTCAAACCCAGGGTATGTCTACACTACAAAGTTAATTCGAAATAACAGCCATTATTTCGAATTAACTTTAATAGCGTCTACACATACAAACCGCTATTTCAAAATAAATTCGAAATAGTGGAGCCCTTATTTCAAATTTTGTAACCTCATTCTATGAGGAACAACACCACATTCGAAATAGCTAATTCGAAATAAGTGCTGTGTAGACACTTATTTCGAATTAGGGGGCCTCCAGCCCTTTCCAGTTTCCCCTGGTGGCCACTCTGGGCACAACCAGGCAAACTCCTCTCCTCTGCCCCAGCCCCGGGGCCCTTAAAGAGCTAGAGTCTGGCCACTGGGCATGTGAGAGAGCCAGGCCTGCCAGCAGCCACAGACCCTCAGCCAGTGGCTGCACAATGTCAGCCAGTGGCAGCCAGCCGTCTCCCACCCAGTCCCCCAGTACGCAGGGGCCAGCCAGGGACCGTAGACAGCGTGCGCCCTCATGGACTAGTGTGGAGATCATGGACCTCATTGAGGTTTGGGGGGAGGCCCCCAACTTCCATGATCTCCGCACTAGGCGGAGGAATGCGGCCGTCTATGGCCGCATAGCGGACACCATGGCCAGAAAGGGCCACAGGCGCACCCAGGAGCAGGTGCGCCTGAAAGTCAAGGAGCTGCGGCAAGCATACACCAGGGCCACCAGGGGCAGCGCCGCAGCAGGGGCTGCCACCTGCCCCCACTTCCCCGCCCTCGACTGAATCCTGGGGGGCGGGGTGGTCTGCGCCAGCCCAGGAGGCAGCGAGCCGGGAGCTGAGGGCCCTGACCCGGGTGCACCAGAGGGGCCACCACCAGCTGTCCCGGCACCGGAGTCGGCAGGTTCGTCCAGGGAGGTCACACCAGGTAAGTGCCAGCACTGTCCCCTACACGGGGAGGAGGCAGAGAGGGAGACCAGGGACCACGCGCGTGGGCCATGCCTCCCACGGATCACGCAGCCACTGGTGCACGTGCGAGCACATGCCATGCCACCCTTGAGCAGGTGGCTCCAGCTGCGTGACACCCAGGGACCGTGGCCTGATAGGCACACGCGTGTGTGAAGAGACCTGACACACTCCCGACCCCGGGGCGGGACCCAGCAGGACGCCCTCCCTTCACATACCCCCTCTACAGAGAGGCAGGGGACATCTCCCCCCCACTTCAGCCACACTATACATGGCACAGGGACACGGGTGCAGTCTCAGGGCAGCTCACACTCCCGGGGAGAGCCAGACATCCCGACCATGGCCTCTGTGCAAGTGCATCGGCTCTGACGCTGCAGGGCACGGTCGCCCACACCTCACAGGGGGTGCTAGGCATCATCCACTGCGTCCCCAGGGAGAAATGACCACTCCCCTTCTTTCTCCACAGCCGCACCAGCTGCATGTGCAGGGTGCACCACCCCACCTGGGACATGCTCCCGCACCCGAGGGCTCCTCCAGACCACCAGCACGCAGCAGGGGTACTGGGACCAGCACCTGGGGGCCCTGCAAGCCCTGCACCACACCATCCAGGCCTGGATGCAGGAGGACCTGCAGCTCCACTGGGAGCAACTTGCTCAGGACCGTGCCATGTGCTCACACCTGCAGGCCCTGGTGCAGAGCGTGCTGCCCTGTGCTGCCCCAGCACCTGCTGCCCCCCCAGCTACTGTTCCTCCTCCCACTCCTGCCCCCCTCCCACCTCTTCCTCCTCAACCTCCACACCCTCCTCCTCAATCTCCACCCCCACCTCAACCTCCGCACCCTCCTTCCCATCCCCGGGGATGCCAAGGCCCTCCTGTCATGCGGTTGGCCCGGCGAGACCCCCAGCCCTGAGCGCTAAGCTTCCCCTCCCCTTCTTCCTTGCTTCCCCCTTCCAGCTCCCTCCTCCCAGTTTTCCCCCTCCCTCTCTCACCTCTCTCCTGCCCTCTCCCGCCTCCTTTCCCCCGTCTCCCCAGAGGTTCATTCCCGCCCCCCCAGTTGTGTTAAATAAAGACAGTTTCTATTTTTGAAAATACATGTATTTTATTTGACATCAGGAACGAGGGGCTAGGGAAGGGTAAGTGGAAGGACAAGAGAGGAGGAATGGGGCACAAGCCCCAGTGGGGCAGACCGGGAGACTGTTAGCGCTCCTCAGGGTGGAAGCTCTCCCATGAGGGCCCCTGGATCCTGACAGCCCCTCAATGGTCCTCTCGGATGGCAGCCTGCAGACAGTGCAGCCAGGCTGCTGGCAACGTGTCCACGAGACGCAGCAGAGTCCCCGGGGGCAGGTCTGGTTCCATGTTGCAGAGTGCTGTGGTGTCCCGAGTGAGGGCAAGCAGAGCACTCTGAGACACAAATGTTTTGCTGTCCCTCAGCGAGGTAGACCAGCAAGCAGAGAAACCTGAGAACTGTCAGTCCGGGATGGGGTGTAGGGTCCCTTTAAGCACAGACCTTGGATAGCCTGAGGCAGCAGCCCCACACACTAAGTCTGACCCTGATGCCCTTTTGGCACTGGTTCTGGCCAGCCTTACCTTCGATTCAGGGTCCACTCAATGTGGATGCACTATTTCGAATTAGAAAAACGCTATTTTGAATTAGTTTTTGTGTCTAGATGCATTATTTCAAATTAGCTTATTTCAAATTAACTAATTTGAAATAAGTTAATTCGAAATAGCGCTGTAGTGTAGACATACCCCCAGATACAAAATATAGTGAAAGAAAAGAAAAGAGAAGCAATAATTTAAGGCAATAAGAATCCAGGGAGAGAAACAAGCTGCAAGCTGCATGGGAACTTTTTAAAGACACCATAATAGAGGCCCAACTTAAATGTATACCCCAAATTAAAAAACATAGCAAGAGACCTAAAAAAGAGTCACCGTGGCTTAACCACCATGTAAAAGAAGCAGTGAGGGACAAAAAGGCATCTTTTAAGAAGTGGAAGTCCAATCCTAGTGAGATAAATAGAAAGGAACATAAACACTGTCAAATCAGGTGTAAAATGTAATAAGAAAAGCAAAAAGATTTTTGAGGAACAGCTAGCCAAAAACTCAAAAGAAATAACAAAATGTTTTTAAGTACATTAGAAGCAGAAGCCTGCTAAAAACCTGTGGGTCCCCTAGACGATCGAACTATAAAGGCGCAATCAAGGATGATAAAGCCATTGCAGAAACTAAATGATTTCTTTGCTTCAGTCTTCACGGCTGAGGACGTTGGGGAGATTCCCAAATCTGCACCGTCCTTTGTGGGTGATGAATCTGAGGAACTGTCCCGGATTGAAGTGTCATTAGAGGAGGTTTTGGAACAAATAGAAAAACTTAATGTTAACAAATCTCCGGGACCGGATGGCATTCATCCAAGGGTTCTAAAAGAACTCAAATGGGAAATTGCTGAACTATTATCTGTGGTTTGTAACCTATCCCTTAAATCGGCTTCCGTACCTAATGACTGGAAGGTAGCCAATGTGACACCAATATTTAAAAAGGGCTCTAAAGGTGATCCGGGCAATTACAGACCGGTAGTCTAACTTCAGTACCGGGCAAATTAGTCAAAACAATAGTAAAGAATAAAATTGTGAAGCATGTAGAAGAACATAATTTGTTGGACAAAAGTCAACATGGTTTCTGTAAAGGGAAATCCTGTCTTACTAATCTATTAGAGTTTTTTGAAGGGGTTAACAAACATGCGGACAAGGGGGATCCAGTAGATATAGTATACTTAGATTTTCAGAAAGCCTTTGACAAGGTCCCTCACCTTGCCATGGGATAAGAGGGAAGGTCCTTTCTTGGATTGAGAACTGGTTAAAAGACAGGAAACAAAGGGTAGGAATAAATGGTAAATTTTCAGAATGGAGAGGGGTAACTAGTGGTGTCCCCCAAGGGTCAGTCCTAGGACCAATCCTGTTCAACTTATTCATAAATGATCTGGAGAAAGGGGTAAGCAGTGAGGTGGTAAAGTTTGCAGATGATACCAAACTGTTTAGGATAGTCAAGACAGAAGCAGACTGTGAGGACTCCAAGAAGATCTCACCAAACTGAGTGATTGGGCAACAAAATGGCAAATGAAATTTAATGTGGATAAGTGTAAAGTAATGCACATCGGGAAAAATAACCCCAACTATCGTACAGTATGATGGGGCTAATTTAACGACAAATCAGGAAAGAGATCTTGGAGTTATCGTGGACAGTTCTCTGAAAACTTCCACACAGTGTGCAGCGGTCAAAAGGCAAATAGGATGCTAGGAATTATTAAGAAAGGGATAGAAAATAAGACCAGAATATCTTACTGCCCCTGTATAAAACTATGGTACGCCCACATCTTGAATACTGTGTACAGATGTGGTCTCCTCACCTCAAAAATATATTTTGGCCTTGGAAGAGGTTCAGAAAGGGCAACTAAAATGATTAGGGGTTTGGAACGGGTCCCATATGAGGAGAGGTTAAAGCGACTGGGACTTTTCAGTTTAGAAAGAGGAGACTGAGGGGATATGATAGAGGTATATAAAATCATGAGTGGTGTGGAGGGCCGATAAAGAAAAGTTATTTATTAGTTCCTAAATAGAAGAACTAGAGGACACCAAATGAAATTAATGGGTAGCAGGTTTAAAACTAATAAAAGAAAGTTCTTCTTCACACAGCGTGTAGTCAGCCTGTGGAACTCCTTGCCAGAGGAGGCTGTGAAGGCTAGGACTATAATAGAGTTTAAGAGAAGCTAGATAATTTCATGGAGTTAGGTCCATAAAGGCTATTAGCCAGGGGATAAAATGGTGTCCTTGGCCTCTGTTTGTCAGAGGCTGGAGGGATGGCAGGAGACAAATCTTGATCATTGTCTTGGTCCACCTCTCTGGGGCACCTGGTGCTGGCCACTGTCGGCAGACAGGCTACTGGGCTAGATGGACCTTTGGTCTGACCCAGTACGGCCGTTCTTATGTTCTTATGTTCTAAACATCAGGTAAGATTCTAACAAGAGATTGAAGAGGTAAAGGAAAGAGAAAGAAATGGTAAGAAAAGAAGAAACAAACTAAATATATCAACAAAATTCAGAGGTACTCGAGCAAGTCAGTAAAACAGGCAAACTAACAACTGCAAAAATTAGGCAGAAAAAATGTTAATGTGTCTACAGCTCTAGTCTCTACTTGACATTTTCAAGAAAGCTACTGATTTCCATAACCCATAACTAGGGTGGTATGATATCTGTAGCAACTGTGCTCAGTGGCATCTCTTGATTCTCAGGAGTTTACTCCTGGCTGGTTTGCTTGGAGATGTTGGCTGTACATACACATATTTCAGAGATTTGCTGGTGATGCTGCAAACACACACTCTGCAACCTTTTTCCTTTAAAGGGTATACTAGAGAAAGAGCCAATCTCTCCCAATCTTACTGAGTTTTCCACAAGTTTCAGGACTCACCTGACTTCCCACTGAGCAGAAGGGAAAACATTTTTAGCTGGCAGAAAGCTACCGAGCCACAATAGTAGATTACCAGAAGTGCTGAGCTTCTGAGGGCTCCCGTTGACTACAGTTAGAATTGCGAGTGTTCAGACCACTGAAGGCATACCACATTTTAAAACTTCTGACTTGGTGTTTTCTCTAGTTAGGTATCCAGATGGCACCAGAAAAGGAATGGTTAACCTCTCTGCTGCCTTGAATTGGAAGGACATTGGAGGGTTTCCTAACTACCTCTTTTTCCTAAGAGCCCTGTGGACTGAGCAATCATTAAACCTATCTGGCAGGTCTACTACAAATGCTACTGTGGCCACCTGTTTTCCTAGTCAAACCCAAAGATTTGGAGCTTCTGATTTCCAACAACGAGTTGTGGGCTAGACCAGTGGGATTCCCAGAGTAGCACGTAAGTGCTCAGTGCAGAATTTCTGGAGTTTCTGAGATAGGGAGCAAGCTGAAGTCATGGAGGATGAGTGCAAAGAGAATTAGCAAGCCACAGTTTGTTAGATTTTTGTAGACCTATACTGATGTCCACAATGGCTAGCTAAAACTCAAATTCACCCTAATCTTGGATATCTGGAATGAGTGTAGTGTGCTAGCCAAGCCAATTTTCCTACTTCAGAGCAATTGACCAGTTAATCAGTATTGTGACCTGTCCCTGTGCCCCACAAGTGGTCAGTTTCCAGCTCAAATTTGTGGTTATATTATCCTTCTGGATGCAAGCTGGATGTTAAATATTGGTTAATTCAAAAGTCAATTAACCTCATGAATTCTTATTGGTTAGTCAACTAGTCTAAAGTCCCCGGTGGTGAGGCTGGCAGCTGGTGCGCTCCGGCCCTGTCCCAGGGAGCCCCTAGTCACCCCACGCCGCTGTCTCTGTATCAGAGACAGCAGTGCTAGGTGCCAGACAGGAGCTGGTCCGTGAGGTGAGCCAATTTAAAAACTGGCTCCCTTCGTGGACTGGCTGCCTGTCACCCTGCGCTGCTGCCTCTGATATAGAAGCAGCAGCATGAGATGGCAGCAGCCCCTGTCCAGCAGGAGGTCTGAGCTCCCGGACCTGGTGCAAGCTGGAACTGAGCTGGGCTGCCTGCCTGCCTGACTCCTAATACACTTTAAATTGCACCACAGCAGGGGTAGGTCCCGGACCCAGTGCAAGCTGGGACTGAGCTGGGCTGCTGGCCAGCCTGCTAAAAAATTTACTGGCAAGGAGTGGAGGGGAAATGCGTATACTCTTTAGCATTAACCTATAAGCTTTTGTTTATCAATTAATCGGTTAATTGACTATACTATTACATCCCTAATGCAAGCATAACTGATAGTCACAAAGTTATCCAGTCTTTGTCAAAATCCTTATATTCTTCTTTCCTCTGACCCTCTGCAGCTGCCTAAGTCTCTCTTTGTCTTTTTAAACTCTTCCTGAAGTGTAAATTCCTTGTACTAGAAAGAAAAGAATTAGTATTAACATAAAATCCCTAAATCCATTTTGATTAGGAAATGTTTTACCTATATTAATAAAACCTAAAATTACACTTCATTTTATAAAAGAAATTTGGGCACATAGTTTTTACTTTGGTCCTAAGTTGCAGAAATCAAAGGATGTGTCTACACAGTACCCTAAACTTGAAATAAGATATGCAATTTGCACTACACAAATTGTGTATCTTATTTTGAATCTATTTTGAAACAGCTTATTTTGAAATTTGGCGTGTCTACACTATACCAGATTTTGAAATAACATGCTATTTCAAGCCATCCCTTATCCCTCGTGCAACAAGGTTTACCCAGATGGTGAAACAGCACGCCCGTTATTTCGAAAAAAAAATCAAAATAATGGGCGGCTTGTGTAGACACAAGGTAGCTATTTTGGGATACCTCTGGTATCCGCAAATAGCCATGCAATGTAGACGTACCCTATATGACTGGAAAAAGCTGACAAACTTGATCTCCCCAAAGGAAAAAAAAAACTTAGTTCTTCACTTGTGAAAGTTGCCAGATTGATAGACACAGAACCTGATTCCCTCTGTTACACAGCAATACAGGCATATCTCAAACAGTTGCAATAGATTTCTCCATGAAGTCTCACAGCTATCTCATCCTGGATCTGAAGGGCGCAGACATAGAAGCCCATCTGTGCTAATTGGCAAAGGGTTCATTGTTCTTTACAAGCAACTCCTGTCTCAGATCTGACAAACGTAATGAGTTGGGGTGCTTTGTGAAATACTAGATGCTAAGGTCGTTCGGCCTAGCAAGCACTGCAAAAGGCTGAACTTTGGCTGATAATGTGCTTTATTAAATAGGAATGTAACTATTAATAAGATCAGGCCCTAGTTAGCATTTTATTATTTTGTTTTGTATCTGTCACAAGCTTCACTACTCACTGCTGTAGCATTTCTTTGTGGCCTATTTGGCAGTTAACTCAAAACCCGTCTGATACTCAGTCTTTCACTTTCTTGCCCTGCGGTCAATCTCTCTGTGTAGTCAGACTACTTTCTCTTTATCATTTAGGGTGCCCTCTCCTCATTGTTTGGTTGTCCAGCCAGGTCACTTTCCCATCTTTGAGATGGTATGAAAGTTCAACTGGACAAACTGTCCCTGACAGCCTTCAGTTCCACATCCCAGTCTGTGCCACTTCCCCAGTGGTTTTGGTAGGGGAAGCTAGGCCTGCCCATTACTCCAAATTTCAGCCTTGGAACCTTATGTTCAGCAAACGTGGTCTACTCAAGCTCTGACTTTGGTGCTGTTCTGCTGGGCTCATTCCTACCTTTCCTTAATATATTCTGTCTCACTGCAGGATTAACAGTGGAATTTCCTTCATTTCCTATGTCTATATCGCTCTTCTTGGGTTCCTGTCAAAGTCCATAACCCACGGGAGACCTCAGGGGTTTAAGTCTGCTTTTGCCAACTACTCTTCTCTCTAGAGAGTGACTGCAAAGCTATGTCCCCAATCCTTTCTTACTGCCAACTTCCTGTGTGTATACCTGCCTCCACTAGGCTACATCCACCATTAGGCCTTATCAACCCTGACTCTCCTCCAGGTACAGCCTGCCACAGGGTTACTGGTCCTTTTTATGTACTCAGGCTGTGCGTGGGGTAGACACACACAGCTAATCCATTGTTCCCATCACTCACACTTGTTTGTTTCTGAATCTCTCACTTGTTTGTTTCTGTATTCCATATGATGCAGGAATGGTGGTCTAAAGTAAAACTGGTAAACTGGGGCATGCTATTCTCTTGGAAACGGAGACTGGAATTTCTGTGAGGGTCTGCCAACAAGTTGTGATGCTGATTTGAACTTAATTTATATTCAGTAAACAAAAATGAATTCTTTTTTTTATCAACACTCCATTCCACACAAAGAACAAAGAAGGAAAAATGTTCACAGTGATTAATGATCATGATTAACTCCCTGCTGGTTGTGGTTTCATGCCACAGTGATTCTTCTGTCATTATTCTGGGTAAGATGCTACATTAGCCACATATGCCTTCAGCCACTAAGCTTGATAATACCTAAAGGTAAAGCTTTAGTTTCGTATCTTTCATTAAGGCTTTTCTTTTAATGCCATTACAATTATATGTTACAAAGTTATTCAGGTGAGTTATCTAAAATGTAGTTAACTGTTTTTATGTAATTGCTATACATTTAAAATAACAGAATCATGCTTTGAGTTAAATTTTCAAAGCTGTTTTTGATTCCAGGGCCAAACTGAAAAATCTGTGGGTAAATATTGATTTGCTATGAGCCATAAAACCATGCATTTGTGTGAGGGGAGAAGAGGAGCTGCACTGCAATGAAATAAAAGTATATTGTCTTGGGTTCACCAAACATTTTGTACAATGATTTTCCCCAGTATTTCTTTTCTAATGTTTTTCACTTTTTTAAGAATATGAATTTAATTTCATATTTACCTGAAATGCTGTTTTGAAACAAAAAGTCAAAACAAAATGTTTTGAAATGGTTGAAATGAAATGTTTCATTTCAAAATGGCCACGATAGCTGTTTCAACTTTTTTTATCCACAATTTTTGGCTTACTTTTACCTGAGTTCTTAAATAGTGTTGGTGCTTCAAAAATGCATTTTGGGGGGCAAATTAACTGTTAATCTAAAAATGTCACCTTATTCTAATATACATGCTGTTTTTGTGCATTGTCACTATCAAGGTTGCCTATGTTTGCTGTATGGAAATACAATAACTATTTTTATATTAATAATTTAGTCACAGGTTATTATTGACTGCACCGCAGTAAAGTGGGAAGGGTTATCTAGGCTTATCTGAG
Organism: Rafetus swinhoei; assembly: GCA_019425775.1. Taxonomy (NCBI): domain Eukaryota; kingdom Metazoa; phylum Chordata; order Testudines; family Trionychidae; genus Rafetus; species Rafetus swinhoei. Next base: position 129,681,493 of record CM033424.1, read on the forward strand.
GATAGTTCTGATTTATGTCTGAAGGGGACGGAGAAGAGGAGGGGATGAGGTCAGGAACTGCTGCAAAGTAGTGGACAGAATGCAGTTTGCAGTGTAGACTAACCTCTCAGGACTATGAGGTTCCAACAATATAAAGGTACAAGCACTGGACACACAGTACCTATACATTTCTCTGACATCGATATAATAAAGTTGCAGAGCATTTAAAACCTATATCAAGTGTCTACTGTCCTCCTTTTGGTGCATCCAGCCAAACAGACTGCAGAAATAGCAAGTTGCAGTAGCTGTGAACATGGATACTAAAGAATTTTATGTGTATGACATACATGTTTGTGTTAGCATCAGTGAATTTTAAAATAGTTCTGAAGTAACTAATCTCATACTTTTTTATTAGCACTACTTTTCTTTTCCATACACATACCTGATATAACAAAATAGTTTCAAGTCATGATTTGGGGAAAGATATAAGAGATCCTCATAACACTTTAAAGTCCTTAATACAAATAGATTAAGAGTTTCTGTTATCATTATGTACTTACATGTAACATGCTAAAAGAAACACTCTGTTACCAATAATTTTCAGCTCCAGACTATCAACAAACATATTTAATGCATATGTTTCCTTCCCTTACTTTAACTACATATTCAGGTGCAATGTTTATGCATACAGCTAAACAGGAATTTTTCAAAATATCATTTTTTGTCAAAAAAAAAAAAAGGCTGATTTGTCAATATCCAAACTAGGAAACAGGTTCAGGTTCAATGAATTTCTCAACTTCTAAAATAGTCGAACAAATAAGGTTCAAAATTGATAGTATTTCATTTTGACATCTTCAAATGTAGAATGAAAAAAGCTAAAAAATATTGAACTTTAAACGCTACATTTTGAACTATCAAAACAAAATGTTTTGACTGACTCAGAAAGGAAAAAAATTGTATTTTGGTGGACCAAAATCTTTGACACTTTGACCTGATCCTAATTCAGGACTGTATCTATGGGATGGGAAAATCACGTCTTGCCCAGTAGTGTGAAACCTGTAGCAAGGTATTTTTTTTCTTTGTTAAAGTTTATGTTGAGTTCTATAAGCATCACTTGTACATTTTGAAAGACATTTGTTTGGTCTGAATCACTGTGTTTCTATCTAATAAGTCATGTTCATTTGTTCCTTATTTTTTACTTTCTGTTTGGGATTTTTCTCATCCTTGTTTTGGGATTTGTATATCATCTAAGGATATACATAAGAATAAAAAAATTCAAATCTAACTAGTGATTTTTATGTGTGGAACATGATTTCATTTTAAAGATGTATTTTTTTTTTAAAGCACCCATTATGGAATCATAAAACTGGAAAGGAGCTCAAGAGGTCATCTAGTCCAGTCCCCAGCATTCATGACAGGTGTTGCCTAACTTTCTCTTAAAAATCTCCAATGATGGAGATTCCACAACTTCCCTAGGCAACGTATTCCAGTACTTAAGCTACCATGACAGTTAGGAAGGGTTTTTTTTTTCCTATTGTCAAACCTAAACCTCCCCCTTGCTGCAATTTAAGCCCAATGCTCCTTATCTCATCCTCAGAGGTTAACCTTAGAGGTGGGAGCAACAGAGGTGAGGTTGTGGTCAGTGTCTGCTACAGACCTCCAGATCAGGTGGATGAGGTAGACAAGGATGTCTTCAGACAACTGAGAGAAGCTTCCAGATCACAGGCCCTAGTTGTCATGGGGGATTTTAAATCACCCTGACATCTGTTGGGAGACCAATACAGCAGTACACAGATAATCCAGGAAATTTTTGGAGAATGTTGGGGATAACTTCTTGGTACAAGTGCTGAGGGAACCAACCAGGGGCCATGTGCAGTTTGACCTGCTGCTCACTAACAGGGAGTAATTAGTAGGGGAAGTAGATGTGGGTAGCAATCTGGGAAGCAGTGATCATGAGATTGTCAGTTTCAGGATTCTGACAAAAGGAAGAAAATAGAGCAGCAAAATACACACTCTGGACTTCAGAAAAGCAGATTTTGACTCCCTCGGGACACTGATGGGCAGGATCCCCTGGGATGCTAACATGAGGAGGAAAGGAGTCCAGGAGAACTGGCAGTATTTTAAAGAAGTCATATTGAAGGCACAGGAACAAACCATCCCGATACACAGTAAGAAAAGCAAATGTGGTAGGCTTAGCAGTGAAATCCTTGGTGAACTTAAACACAAAAGGGAATCTTATAAGAAGTGGAAACTTGGACAGATGACCAGGGAGAAGTATAAATATATTGCTCTCACTCTGAAACTCACAAGACTCACATGACCATGAACCATTGGTAACTACTCTCTGGAAATGGTTTTCCAAACAATTTTGTACCCATCTTAAAGTAAATCCATATAGACTGCATTTTCCTAGTTTATTAATGAGAAGGTCATGTGGGACAGTATCATAAACTTTATAAAAGTAAAGACATACCATGTCTACTGCATCCCTCCCCCAACTCTAGCTTCAAGTAATATTCTAATATCTGTTTAAACATCTTATTTTGCAAATTGTGTACATAGCTGAGGAAAACAAATATTGAATCAAGCTACTGAATCTGATGAAATTGTTCTTTAACTGATTTGTTTGTAGTATCTAGGACTGAAAAATAGTAGTTTACTTTGAATTTTTCTTTTTGATCCTGAACTAATTCAGGATTTTGCCTCATATGTGAACTGTTACTTTTTTTCTAAATATGTGTTGATTCTTGTACAAAGTCTGTTGGTAGTTCAAATTCCTCAGCAAGTTAATGAGCATCTACTGGTTGTCTTTTCAAATGTTTCATCACTCCTGCATTCCTTCTGAAACTTCTTGGTCTGTTGAAGCTCTTATATAGCAGAATTTATGTAAGGTCCTTTGCCTGAAGTTTTTTATTGCTAAGGTTAATCTCAAACAAGGTATCATATCACAAAATGAGTGAAACTACAAATTTGAAATAGCAAAGGCATTTGAAAGAGCTTCTGCGTCTGCATCCATATCCTATTAGGGGTAGTATCAACAGAAATTTCAATTAGTGCATCGAAGGGTATGTCTACACAGAAAAGTTATTTCGAAATAACAGCCGTTATATCGAAATAACTTTACTAGCGTCTACACAGCCAAACTGCTATTTCCGAAATTAATTCAAAATAGCGGAGAGCTTATTTCAAATTTGGTAAACCTCATTCCACAAGGAATAATGCCAAATTCGAAATAGCTATTTCAAAATAAGTGCTGTGTAGACACTTATATCGAAACTAGCCAATTAGCCCATCATAAGATGGGATTTTCAGGTCTCTCCTCCACATCGGTCTTCTCTCCTGAGCCTCCGGTCTCTCTCTCCGTCTCTCTCTCTCTCTCTCTCTCTCTTCCCTCCTCCTACTGCCTCCCTCTCTCTCTCTCAGCTCTCCTCCACCTCCTGCCTCTCTCTCTGTCTCTCTCTTCTCCTCCCCCTCCTGCCTCTCACTCGGGGGACCTTGGAGCCTAAATGGTCGCTTGCGCCACTTGCTCCCATGCGGCTGCCCGGCTGAGCGGTGCAGAAGTCAGCCGAGAGCCACGGCGGGAGGGAAAGGGGTGCAGGGCGGTGATGTTCACGGCCAGGGGGCAGGTCCTGGAGCTGCTGTCACGCCGCACGTCACCACCCCGCCCTCCTTCGCCTCCCGCCGTGGCACTCAGCTGAATTCTGCACCACTCAGCAGGGCCACCACGGGGGAGCAAGTGGAGCAAGCGGCCGTTTGGGCTCCCCCGCAGTGGCCCAGCTGAGCGGCGCAGAACTCAGCCGAGCGCCACAGTGGAAGGCGAAGGGGGGCCGGGCGGTGACGTACACGGCCAGTCCCCAACCCCTGGCCATGTACGTCACCGCCCCACCACTTCCCCTCCCGCCGTGGCACTCGGCTGACTTCTGCGCCGCTCAGCCGGGACGCCACGGGGGAGCAAGCAGCGCAAGCGGCAGTTTGGGCCCCACGCTCCCCATGCAGCACAGGAGTGCTGCATGGGGACCACAGCGCCCAAATGGCCACTTGCACCGCTTGGTCCCCCGCGGCAGCCCGGCTGAGCAGCACAGAAGTCAGCTGAGCACCATGGAGGGAGGCAACAGTGCCGCCCAGAGGGAACAGCCAGCATTTCAGCGTTACAGAGTCACAGACATTGGGCTACTATATACATGATAGGGGGCCTCCAGCCTTCCCAGGGTGCCCTGGTGGCCACTCCAGCCTCAACCAAGAACACTCCTCTCCCTTCCCCGTCCCCGGAACCCTTAAAGGGGTTGACTCTGGCCACAGTGCCTGTGCCAGCTCCAAGCCTGCCACCCCAGAGCCAGCAGTCACTGCCCCTGCCCCAGTAGCCCCAAGGAGCCAGCAAGCCACTGGCAGTCAGCCCTCCACTGCTCCCCAGGAGCAGTCTGCCAGCTCCCAGGAGCCTGCCAGAGCCCGGAGAAGGCGTGCGCCTTCCTGGTCCCAGGGTGGAGATCATGGACCTTATTCAGATTGGGGGGGTGGATGCCCCCAACGTCTATGATCTCTGCACTAGACGGAGGAATGCGGCCGTCTATGGCAGGATAGCTGCCAGCCTGGCCACCAAAGGCCACATGCGAACCCAGGAGCAGGTTTGCATGACAATCAAGTTGGTTCGGCGAGACTCCCAACCCTGAGCCCTGAGCTTTCCCTCCCCCTTCTTCCCCTTGCTTCTCCCTTCCAGCTTCCTCCTCCCAGGTTTCCCCCACCCCTCTCCCAACCTCTCTTCTCCCCTCTCCCGCCTCCTTTCCCCAGTCTCACCAGACTTTCATTCCCTCCCCCCCTTCCCGTTTTGTTAAATAAAGAGAGTTTGTGTTCATGAAAATACATGTATTTTATTTGACATCAGAAAGGGGGGTTAGGGAGAGGTAAGTGGAAGGATGTGATGGAGGAATGAGGCGCAAGCCCCCAGCGGGGCAGACCAGGGAGGCTCTTAGTGCTCCTCAGGGTGGAAGCTCTCCCGCAGGGTCTCCTGGATACTGACAGCCCCCCGATGGACCTCCCAGATGGCAACCTGCAGAAAGTGCAGCCAGGCTCACAGCAACGCATCCAAGAGAAGCATCAGAATGCCCAGGGGCAGCTCTGGCTCCATGTTGCAGAGTGCTGTAGTGTCCTAAGTGAGGGCAACCAGAGCATGCAGAGACAAAATGCTTTGCTGTCCCTCATCGAGGTAGGCAAGCAAGCAGGAAAACCTGAGAACCGGCTGTCCGGGGGGGGGGGAGGGGTCCTTTAAGCACAGGCCTCAGGTAGCCTCAGGCAGCAGCCACACAAAGTAACTCCTGACCTGATGCCCTGCCGGACCTGGTTCCAGCCGGCCTTAAATGCGATTTAGTGTCCATTCAGTGTGGAGGCGCTATTTCGAAATAGCAAAACGCTATTTTGAAATGCATTTTGTGTGTAGACGTGTTATTTAGAAATAACTTATTTTGAATTAACTATTTCGAAATAAGATATTTCAAAATAACTCTGTAGTGTAGACATACCCATAGATACTTCCAAGTTCATACCAAAGAGGCTTCAAGGTGTCTGTTCTTATCTTGTTTGACTCAATGGGTTCAGAATTAAAGAATGCATATGGGCACAAAGAACTTCCCAACAGTGTGTTGAACCTGAAAAAAACACATTTGTGTTTCAAGGAACAAAAAAAGCTGAGGATTTATTTCTATTAATCTCTTTTGTACATCATTGCATTTACTGTTCATATTACTTCCGTTGTCATAGCCTTGGCCATATAGGATCTCAATAGATAATGACATTCCATTAAGCTCTCATAGAACACATTCAATCATAAGAGCACCAGTTGTATCCTTCAACAGTACAAACCTCCAAAAATGTTCTTTTATGATCACTTCAGCATTATCCTCAACTGCAGATTATGATGCATATACAAAATGAATGATTGTTGTCATCTGCTCAATTTGACTTGCATCAGGTGACAGACCAGAATTATTGAAAAGTACTTTGCAGAATGGGCAGCTTCTAAGATTTTCTCTTTAATAGCATTGCAAGAAGTTGAATCAGCTTATTCTAGAGAGTTTTTCTAAGGTAATGAACATTTACACAGTTGCACTTTTATGACTGAAATGAAGTAAGGTAGTCAATAAATTATAAGATGTTTCCATTACCTGCATTGCATAACTTTTCATTTATCCCACAGAATTCCAGGTTTTGCCCACTGAAACCTCTCACTAAAACAACCAGATGCTCCAATATTTGGCTCTAGTATTCTTCTTGCTTGATTACATGTAAATTTTCTTCATCGACAGTTTTCTGTTTTTTCAATCATAGCTCAAGTTCTTTCCAATTTTGTAAATTGTCCAAATGTTCAGTACTTATTTATGAGAAGATAGAATTGAAGACATGCTTTTCCAATCATTTGAATCATTTTCAGTAACTGAAATACCAATTGCATGAACACTAAACAACTTGCAGCACAAGCCGAACACTGAGACTTTTGACACTGAATATTGTACCACTGTCATCACTATTGGTGAATTTCTTCTTGTAGTGATGATATGTTGAGAATTTTCTTCTCTTTCCAGCTTTGGAGAAGTGAACTTGTTCAGTTCCATGTTCCACTAGAATTATGTCAAATCTCAGAGATGTAGCTCCTTATGGAGTCAGTCTTAGTTCTGTCATTAGAACGGGAGGCAGGTAGCGGGGAGTGAAACAGGTCAAACCAGTCTTACAGCTAACTACTGGAGGGCATGTAGCCTGCTGGTTCAGAGCTCTGCCCTTCCCCCCAACTGACTTCACTGAGTCTGGAAGAGAAAGCCTTGTCTATCTGAGATTCTTTACAATGACAGTGTCTCTCCTGCAAGCATTGGTGGTCATATTTTACAATTCCTACATTTAGGGTTAACATGGTTTGTGACCCCACAACAGCCAAATTGACTATCTATCAGGCCTATAGCACTGACTGAACTGTATTTATATAACCGCACCCCAGATTTCTTTCCCATTCCAGCATGAACTGTATTTACATAACAACATTTGAATACCTTACAGGGCTAAACAACTGAGTGAGCATAACCACACCCAGGATTCCTTTCCCATTCCAGCTGGCTGCATGGGCTGCATTGATTCAGACCTTGCTTACACTTAGAATGGAAAGGAATGTATATGTTAAGTGGTATTTGTAAACATTAGCTGTCAGGTATTCGACAGTAATAATCTACAATAAATACACTCTTAATCTTACAAGTACTTGTGATTCTCCTTTTACTATCTTGTTAAAACTTCTTACCAAATTTTTCAAGTCCAACACAATGTAAACTGAGGGCAGGGGACTGGACTCGATGACCTCTCAAGGTCCCTTCCAGTTCTAGTGTTCTATGAGTCTATCAAATTCTTTATGGGCACAGCATCTTCAGGATCATGATTCGTAACACAGCAGAAGAGCTGTTGCAGGTCACTGGCTGGCCTTCACTAAGTGGAGAACAACACTGTCACTTACTCAACTGTATGATTGGCCCACACTGGGATACTGAGAATAACTGAACTGACAGACAATAGCCCCCAGGCAGCAAACCCAGTTGGTGCTCTTTTGAAGCCAGGCTTTGACACATTTTAATTGTAGTTACATATACAATGTGGAATAAATAATATAACTCAACTTCTGAAAGCATTACAGTGTATCCCCTCCAATTGTAGCTGTTTATCCAGGAACCATACAAATGTGGTCATGGCCCCGGCCATATATAGCAAGTAAGCTATTTTCTAAATAGCACCTAAAACACAGTTTATGTACTAATTACCAATACAAGTGTCATATTAAATGCTTAATAAATGCCAATATAAACTTCTTAGCATAATACAAAAATATTAGAATTCAAAATGTTATTCAAAATCAATTAAGGTGTTCATTATCAGGAACAGCAGAAAGCTGGGATTATGAAAAAAATTACCACGGAATTAGTCATTGGAAAGGTTTGCCTTGGTGTCTCAGCTACTAAATGCTTATCTTTCAATCAGAGGCCAGCTAATTTAAACCAGTGTTTTCCAATTTTATTTGAACCCTTTTCAGCTTAAAAGAATTTCAAGGAGCTCCCCTAGGCTTGCCAGGGTAAAATTTGTCAAGCAAAAACAAAAAGACCCACCAGAATTGGTCGAGCAAAAAAAAACCAAAACAAAACACCACAAAATAGACTCTGTCACTTTAAGATGGGGCAGGGGAGTGCTGCATTCTCGCCGAACCCTTACTTTCACTTCGCAGAACCCCAGGGTTGCACAGAGCACCAGTTGGGAAACACTGATTTAAACTGATGGGGAGTTGAGTGACGGGATGTTGGTTTAGCTTTTGAGTCAACACAGAATGTGACAGAGGAATAATGAATGAAGAGGATAGATCACTGAAACATAAAGACCTGGATCACTTTGTTATCTAGACGTGGTTCTTTTGAAAAAAAACCCAGAGGCGTTCAGGGGTTTTTTTTTTCAAAAGAACCTCGTCTAGACAGCTGTTTTACTTTCGAAATACCCATTTTCGAAAGAACGTGAGGCTGCCATTATGCAAATGAAGCACAGGAAATTCAAATCCCGGCTTCATTTGCAATTTCGATCTAATTTACATCCCTCTTTCGAAAGAGGGATGTAGTTTAGACATAGCTTGTGATTTTATAGTAAGCATAAAAACAAGGTGAATTGATACCTCAAAGCAGGTTGAATGCATGAACTTTGATGTACAGATTTGAATATTAATCATTCTTGAGCTGGAAGTAATATCCAGCAAAATCATTGATATATAGCACCAGATTTTTATACTGATATTTTTTATGATGCACTGCCTACCCGTGTGCACATAAATTAACAGCAAGTTTTTTATTTACTTAAACCATGGATCATTCTTGTAATGAAAAGCATTTCATGCAAGATTTCAAGCTTTTCCAAGTGTATCCATTCAAACAAGGTTTTTCTTTTTATATTTTAAGTGTACTTTATTGCTAATGAGCAATGCTGGAATGGCAGCCTTCTGTTTCTCTTCCTATTGACTGAACAGGTATAGCACAGGCAACAGCTGTTCAAATTTCTCTCATACCTGAAGAGTTTGCTTGGGGCCTTACTTAAAGGGTGACATCTAGAGGTAAGGCAATTGATATTACTTCCTCTTGATTCTTTCCATTGTGACCTCTCTGCTAAGACTGCCAGCATAGTAGCTTAGCCATGGATTGTGGTCATTGTGACATCAACATTTGTTCACTCATTTCACATAAGTCTCTAACAACAACTCTGGTTATTTCCTAGAGGTTGTTGAATTCACAATTGAATGTATTCCTTGTATCAATTTGCAATGTTTTACTTCATTGTATATCATTATTCAATGTATTCCAACAAATTTCAGCCTATTGATTGCAAACTATTCATAGTGAATATTAATTTGATTCATAGTGAATATTAATTTGTTTAGATTGTGTGACTGGTCATCTAATTCACATGGCACTGTTTCTGATTCCTGGTTGCGTGACTTAATTTATCAAAGTATTTCTACCCAGCAATTGCTTTTGTCAATTAAATTTAGTTTCTTAATTAAATATAACTAAGAATGCTCCTCTCTGATACATAGTTTTAAGGTGATGATACTACAATCTTTTAGTCTAAAATGTGTTCAATTAAGTGGAGAATTCAGTCCCTAAAATCCAGTCCCTAAAAGTCCAATGAACTTTAATGTAAGCATAGTTTTGTATCAATATTTGCAAGTAAAGAACAATTTTATTTTAGTCCTAAACCAACAAATACAAAACTCTGCTGATGATGTCAAGGATCTTCTAACAACAAAAACCTAATGGTGTATATGACCACATAAGTGAGATTAAGATAATTGGGTTCAGATAATTAAGATCATTACTCTCTGTTAATAATACTTTCATCTTAAAGTTCATTTGTATGTTATTCACATGTATTTAGCCATTTAATAGTGGTAGATATTAAAGCAAGCAAACACTTAAATATAAGGGTATGTCTACACAGGAGGGCTAAAGTCGGAATAAGCTACACAACGTCAGCTACGTCAATTGCGTAGCTTAAATCAAAATAGCTTATTTTGGCTTTTGGCACTGTCTACACAGTAGGAAGTCCTTTGACTTCCCTTACTCCTTGTAAAATGAGAGTTACAGGAGTTGTAGTAAGAAGTGCCACAGCTCACCATTATTTTGAAATAATGGCTTGCAGTGTAGGCACACTCTGTTATTTCAGAATAACATCTGTTATTCCGAAATAACGCCGTTGTGTAGACATACCCCTGAAAAGGGCTGTGAACCATGCTCTGCCAATCTAGATGTGCAGAGATCAGCAGACTGCCATATTTTCGGGAGGGGGGTTCCTCTCAGCAGTCCTAGTTGAAGTCTGGTCCAGTTCCCTGGAATCCAAAAACTGCAGTATAACATTTCTTGTCAGTGACTTGAACTTTATGTTGTAGCCTTTATTTTATTTAAAGTACATTTTGTAATGTGGTATGACAAAAATCTTTTGCTCAGTTCTGACAGCTACAGTTTCAAGCTTAACAGAGTGAAAGTCACCGCTGTTACTTGCTTTAAGTTTAGAGACTTTAGAAACATATAATGACCTAAGGTAATGACATAAACAAGTAGAAGGTCTAGTCCAGGGGTCAGCAACCTTCCAGAGGTGGAGTGCCAAGATTTGACTTATTCACCTCTATGTACAGGTCCGAGTGCCGGTGATACTTTTTAAGGTCAATAATAGTTCTACTTACAGCAACTTCATTAATAAATAAATTAAGATGCAGATCTTACTTTTTAGTGCAGGTGTCAGCAACCTTTCAGAAGTGGTGTACCAAATTTTAACTTATTCGTGGATCTGTGTCCTGGAGGAAAGAGAAGGTAGGGAGAGGCAAGGGCAGCCTGGGTATGGTGATTTTGTGGACCCCCTTAGGCTCTGGGGTGGGGACAAAAATGTGGGGTTGAGTGTGTGGGACAGGGCTGTCAGGGATGGGGGTGCAGGATCTGGGCAGGAGGTGGGGTAGGGTGTAGGAGAGGGTGAGAGGGTGAGGTCTGGGCAGGGCCGGCCCAAGCCATTCGTGCGCCCCAGGAGTGCGGTGCCGCCTCCAGGCGCCCGGCGCCTGCGCGGCCCCACCCCCCACCTGGTCCAGCAGCCCCGCGCAGCGCCTCCTACAATGGGGCGCCCTGGGTGGTAGCCCAGTCAGCCCATAGCTTGGGCCGGCTCTGGGTCTGGGTAGGAAGTAGAGTGCAGAAATTGGCTGGGAGTAGGGTGTCTGGCCAAGGGGAGGGGACAGAAGCAAGGGAGGGGGCAGGAGTGGGCTGGGGCAGACTGTCTGACCAGGAGGGGGAATGAGTGAAGGAGGGGGGTTTGGGGCATGAGGAGATGTGGGGGGGGGGGGGGGGAGCACTCACTAGTTTTCACGCAGCGTGGCAGGCAGGCGTGGTGCAGCAGTGGCAGCAAGTGTGGCTGCAGTGCAGGGTCACTGGCTCACACAGCAGCCACGGGCACAGGGTGCGGCTAAGCAGGGGTTGTTCAGTGACTCGCCTGGTCCCTCGGGGCTGCCAAGGGGCCAAGGCAGCAGGTGCAGTGCCTTCTGGTGCAGGCTTTGAGCCAAGCACTTGGCCAGTTGCCACAGGCTCTCGGGCCAGCCGGGTGGTGGCACTGGAGGCCTCCAGGGCCTCGGGCATGTGGCCAGTGCAGGCCAGCATGTCCCCCGGCGCAGGCAGAGGCCTCACTCGGGCTGCGGCAGCTCGGCCAGCTGCGAGCATTCGGCGCCCTGCTGCCCGCTCCGCGCACGGGCAGCTCCGAGGAGGAGCAGGCAGCACAGCCGGGCCTGGGGCTCCACGCGGCAGAGGCAGTCCCGCGGGGGGGAAGGGGAAGGGCGTGCAGTGCGCGGTGGTGGGGCAGCGGTGGCGGGAACTCGTCGGCAGCAGCATGCACCACAGCTGGCTTGGAGCCGCCTCCGCGCACAGAGCCCTGTGCGCGCAGCCTAGCCTGCTGCCGGGGAAGGGGAAGGGTGCCGGGAGCAGGTCAGGATGCACGTGCCACTTGTGGCACCACGCGTGGGGTTGCTGACCCCCTGTTCTAGTCTATTGTTAAGTTGCATTAAACTCACCACTGGAGCTATGGGTACCCAAACACGCAGGCATTCTGCATAGGCCTTTTAATGAGTTACAAACATAGCTACAGTCACATCTTTGGCAACAGTGTTAAAGTCCCGTGGGTCTCTCCTGGCGCGATAATCAGGAAACAGATGGTTCCTGCCCATTCTGGGCATCCTCTTTTTATACAGTGATTCTGTCTACATCTACATTCTGTGTATGCCCAAAGAAGTGTCCACCTTCTTTTCTCTTATTGGTCTATGCCCGCTTGAATTTTAAGTGATCCCAATTTTCTATAGGTTGCGTAATTCTCTTTATTCTCATCAGCATTAACACACAACCTGTATCCCATAATTAAGACACATGTTTGAGGCAGGTGCATCTTTGAGCTATTTCTATCACATTAAAAAGTAAGGGGTTTCTTTACACCTTTTTAATGTATGATAATCCCAGACTCATTATATTCACATGAATGGGACAGATTGACAATGGTTGGTTAGTGCAGTGTTTCTCAACCAGTGGTAAGAGTACCCTTAGGGGGTACTCGAGAGAAGTCAGGGTGATACGTCAACACAACTGAAATTTGGAGGAAACTGAATTTTTGTTTTCAGTGTTACAGCGCTTTATTATTTTTGTACTTTTTACACCCAAAAATTTCATCGCCCGCCCAGCTACGATTAAGTTGTTTAAACAAATGTGTTACAATGGTAGAAAAAAAATTGTGTGTCTGAAAACTGTAGGTACTGGGGGTACTAATAATTTTTTTAAAGGGGTACTTTATAAAAAAAAGGTTGAGAAACACTGGTTTCCTTTCCTTCACCTTCACAACTGTATATCAGAAATAACAGTGATTAATTCAATAATGCTATACATTTATATAAGTTTGATATGATTTGAGAAGAAAATCAGACAGCACTTGGTTAGCCATTTTAATTAATAAAGTTCTTTTTCTTCTTGGGGGGACATTCATTGGTCTCTCAGAAGAATAAAACAGCAGCAATATAGTGGAAAATAACAACTATCATTTGTTAACTAGGAAGTGATTCAAAGACCAAATCCTATTATGTTTTGAGTGCTGTAATTACCATGGATTTTTCACAGACAGTGAAGATGCTCTTCACTTATAATCTTGGAGATCTAAAAATTGCTGAGGGTAATTTTTATATGTATAAAAATTGGGGCATGGAGGTGATAACAAATAAACCATGTGGACCCAACTGAATGCTACAATAATTTGGTGCTAGACACAAATCTTATAATTTAAAATTCTTGAGTATTTTGTTCTTTTTTCTAAAAAAGATGATAGAAGTCTCCTTTTACTTTGTCAAGAGGATAAAGATAAGTAAAGTCATAAGTAAGGAAAGGAAAACACTATAGAAAAACATCATTTTTTCTGTTTTTCCCCAGTAACATTGCAATAAAGTCCTAATTAAAATGAGGGAAAATATTGAGTGTGTTTGATTAGATTTAAACAAAGTTATGATTTAATTACATTACAAGTGATTTTTCCAGAACAATCATGAAGCAGAACAGTGAGAAGTATTAACCTACCCCTACTGATTGTTATGAAACTAAAAATATATATTCTAAAATGCAGTTGCTCTAAAATGAAATCCCATTGTATGACTGTGTGCATATTTCTGCAATAAGGTATCCTACATTCACTTAGTATGAAAGCTCACATGCTATTTACAGGTCTATGACATAAAACTCTCAGATTTAATTTTTACTGACAGTAGCATAGTTTTCCCACAACAAATACCAGACACAGCCTATTAGCCCTGAAATACCGGACTAGGAGTTGACACACAGTCATCAAACATCTTATTAAAATGGAATTTGAACCAATTGTGTCATCCTGTATAACAAATATGTTGCATAAGCCAGCCTACTGTGCTTAGTGGTATAATCTTTCTGTGTTACACCTGGATTTATATATGCACATTTTACAGTAAGAACCTGATTCCTATTTTTAATGGAAAGTAATTGTCCACGTCAACATGGGCTGAGCAGGAAAATAAAAAAGTAATTTAGAGAAATTAGCACAAAAATCATCTTATTTAAACAACTTTCTGGAACTATTCCACTTTATGAAGAATGCTAAGAAATCACAATATCAGACATATAGCTTCATAATTGCTGGATCAAAACTCATAGCAATCGTTACAACAGGTGAATTGCACTTTGCAGAGATGACCAGAATAATATAATACTGAGTTTAGATATCTGTTTGAGAGAAATTTTAGATAGTTTTGTGGCTGTTAAATACATCTTTATTGAAAAGAATTAATAATTGAAGTACAGTTTCCTTGACATATTCCATTTAAGTAATTAACCATTAGGAAAGCTATGGTTCTTTATCAGAAGGCTAGTCATGTTACTCTGTATCTGCAAAACCATCTGACAAAGTGGGATTTTTGCCTTTAAAAGCTTATGCCCAAATAAATCTGTTAGTCTTTCAGGTGCCACAGGACTCTTCATTGCTTTTAGGGTTCGCAGAGGGAGGGGAAATATGCCCACACCCACCCTCCTCCACATACGGAAAGAGGTCACTCACTCACACCTTTATAACATGGGCAGCGACTGACAAACACAACCCTCCTTGCCCAGCTCTCTCTACACTCCATGCTTGGCTGGGCCTCCAGGATGGATTTGTCTTTCCTGGTACCTGGCACAGCATCTTCCTGATGCAACATATGCAGGGGGCACACAGAGTCCCATGCCCACCCACTGCAGATGTCTGCCGGGACTCACAGCCTTTTGGTATTGTGCCAAAGACAGGCATGGGAGCTGCTTCCATCTGCAGGGGAGGAAGGTGGGGGGAAGGAAGACCTAACCTATGTCTTTGCATAACTCTTCTCTTGGGTGGAGAAGCTTGCTCATGCCAATGCTTCCTCCAGGCCAGCACCTGGGTTGAAGAATGCTGGGCTTTCCAAGGATGCTGACTCAACCAGGGGCAAGTAAGGAGCCTGCTGTCCAGGCTATTGATGAACTGAGTGTTCAGACCTGGGGCTGTTTCTCCATACAGCACTGGGATTGGGACTCCCTGCCGGGGGATATGGATGAGCAGCAGGGATGGGGATAGGGAGTAGAAAAGCAAGATTGGTATCCTACAAAAATGTAAGAGTTCAATGAAAGTCAAGAATAGTCAAGGAGCTGATAGAGGAGGTATCTGAGCCTTTAGCTATCATCTATGAAAAATCATAGAAGACAGGAGAGATTCCAGAAGACTGGAAAAGGGCAAATATAGTGCCCATCTACAAAAAGGGAAATAAGAACAACCCAGGAAACTACAGACCAGTCAGTTTAACTTCTGTGCCAGGAAAGATAATGGAGCAAGTAATTAAGGAATTCATCTGCAAACACCTGGAAGATAATAAGGTGCTAGGTAACAGCCAGCATGGATTTGTAAAGAACAAATCATGTCAAACCAATCTGATAGCTTTCTTTGATAGGATTACAAGTCTTGTGGATAAGGGAGAAGCGGTGGACATGGTATACCTAGACTTTAGTAAGGTATTTGATTCGGTCTCGCATGATATTCTTATCAATAAGCTAGGCAAATACAACTTAGATGGGGCTACTATAAGGTGGGTGCATAACTGTCTGGATAACCATTGTCAGAGCATAGTTATTAATGGTTCACAATCATGCTGGAAGGGCATAACAAGTGGGGTTCCACAGGGGTCTGTTTTGGTACTGGTTTTGTTCAATATCTTCATCAACGATTTAGATATTGGCATAGAGTGTACACTTATTAAGTTTGCGGATGATACCAAGCTGGGAGGGGTTGCAACTGCTTTGGAGGATAGCGTCATAATTCAAAATGATCTGGACAAACTGGAGAAAAGGTCTGAGGTACATAGCATGAAGTTTAATAAGGACAAATGCAAGGTACTCCACTTAGGAAGGAATAATCCGTTTCACAGATACAGAATGGGAAGCGACTGTCTAGGAAGGAGCATGGCAGAAAGGAATCTAGGGGTTATAGTGGACCACAAGCTAAATATGACTCAAGAGTGTGATGCTGTTGCAAAAAAAGCAAATATGATTCTGGGATGCATTAACAGGAGGGTTGTGAGCAAGACCCAAGAAGTCATTCTTCCGCTCTACTCTGCGCTGATCAGGCCTCAGTTGGAGTATTGTGTCCAGTTCTGGGCACCACATTTCAAGAAAGATGTGGAGAAATTGGAGGCCTACACAATATTTCTTCTTGGCACACTGCTATAGATGTTTCTAATGCATTGCATTAAATAAACATTATTTAGCTAAGGAAGTTGTGTCTGGAGTTTGTAATGACTTTATGCAAACATTAATTTTTCTTATTCCTAAGCCTACTGAAATGATCAAAGACTGAAATGAATATCTCATGGGTACCTTTGATGTATTATCTCATCTTTTGTAGGAAAACATGGAGTATCTGTGATCAAAGACTGCATAACAAATACCATAACTAAATTGTTGTTGAATGTGTGTTAGAAAGAAAAAAAGAGAGTAATAAAATGAATAAAATAAATAATAATCAAATACATTGATTATAAACATTTGGTCAATATAGTATAATACTTCACTACCACAAAATTTAGATAAGTAAAAATAAATAAAGTTTATATTAAAACAACCCTGTATTCTCAAAGGCATTTACATTTATTTATGCAGATTACTGTAGAATTATGTTATGCCTTTGGTCTACTAAAAAATGCATCAAGTATATCATGATTAGTTATATGCTTCTTCACCTTGTGACGGTGTGTCGGGGGGTCCCTGACCCTGCACCCCATCTGCAGCCAGATGTGACTCTCAGCCTGTAGGTAGATTAGATGGTTTTATTGGTTCACAGGACACAGCGTAGCATAGGATCGATGTTAGCAAAAGCACCGAAAGCAGACAGCCTTATTTCTCTTGGGGGAAAGAGGCTCCCGGGCCCTTCACCCCCTTTCCTGCTCTCAGCCTCATCACTCCTCCTAGCTCAGCTGAGACTGACCCAATCCCCAGGCCTAGTTCCCAGCCTGGTGACAGCCCCCGCCTATATTCTTTTGTCCCTAATCTCCTGTGCCTGGCCCTCAGGTGTCTGGCCCAATACACATCTGGAGTGAGTCATCCTCAGCCTCTCCCCCCACCATGCAGAGAGTACTGCGGGGGGAGGGGGGGACTGAGGTACACATACACACACAGCACAATACAGAAAGGACTGAATGTAACAGCACCCCCACTACATCACACACCTAATTTCCTCCTATCTCTACAGGTAAAACAATACAAGAAACATGTATGCTTTAGCAAACATCAGGAGAGTTTTATGGTGAAAATCTTTATCGAACCTGTTGAACAGTTCTTAACCTTTCTCTACTCATATGTACAGTCTCTTTGTAAATAGTGATGTAAATCCAAAAATTTCAAGGTAAGTTAGGAATAATACCATTCATCTCAATAACATTACTTTTCATCTCACACTGTACTATGTTTCCTAATTATAAGTCATAAGCTCATAATTATATTCCTATATGATTCTCACTGTTCAGGACAACACCACGTCTATTTTCCCTCAGAGGTTCAGCAAGGGCATCCGCTCTTGGCATTCAGCTCCCAAACTGTGGCGTTTCTTTTGTCAAGATCCATGGCTTTATTCTTTCTAACCAGGGTATTCCAAGGATAGACAGACTTTGTTATTCCCATTACAGATAGGTTGCTGCTTTCTCTTCAGTTATGCTACCACACAATTTTTTTTCTTTTCTGTGAAAGCTTACTTTATTCCTAAGGTAAGAGAAAACATTAAAACAATTTAAGAAATGATGTGCACACCAATAAGCTTAACACAGTTCAACCCAGTTTTCACATGGGCTTTGTCAATGTAGTCTTTTAATACACAGGGGCATCCTTGTGCTTACAAATTCATTATAGCTTCAGGTCAGAACAAAGACCCTCATATCACATTTGTTCCCAGTTTTACAGTTCATGGGGGTCTTCGAAGGGGAATTTCTAATAGTGGGCAGTTAGTATTCAAAGGTTCTCTCTCCTGAACGTATATTCTCAAAAAACTTGGCTTTGGAGGGGGAGAATTTGCATTCCCCTCACTTCAAGGTATTTCCTAAGGAAATCCACTTTAAGTGTATTGTTCCAAGAAAGACTTTTGAGCTTCCTTGCACTTTCCACAGATTGCTTTAATCTTGTCTTTCTGCAAAGAGAGTCCATACAATCTCACAATAGTACCTACATATTTACATTTGTAACATGATGAAATCCAAAGCTGTTAAATACATTTCATCTTAATTTTATCAGGTTTGTTCAGGGTATTGTCAATGTGTCACAATGATCATATGGTTTTAGATAGTTCTCTATTACATGGTCTAACAATGTTTCATATCCACATACTCAGCAACACTACCATCTTTTATGCATTCTAAACAACACATTTCCTATGGATTAATAGAAACAGACCCAGTATCCTTTTGAACTCACAGCAGGTGAAGGCTAAAGGATACATAACATAAGAATATTAGTTGCTCAGTGCTATACTACATCAAGTCTTATTGTACTAGTAATATACCAGTTTTAAGAATAAGGAGGCAAGACCTAAAGGTGGTTCAGCTGGCGGGCTGTGTAGATGCTAGCTCTGGTGGAACTACTCAGACATATGTCTATGGGAAAGGCTATTTTACTAGGGCTGGAAAGAAAGGGAAAGGTTGAAAATGCCCTAGGTAGAGAGGCATAAATAATTATAACACAGAGATACAATAGCTGTTATTATTTGGATCCCTGGGATTAGCCCAATCAAGGAATGGAGGTTGGTCTTCAGGCCTAATGCCTAGGTTGCCATCTATGATCCAGTCTTCTGAAAGCTCCAATTTTATTGTGTTTCAAAATGAGAATTACTTTATTGGAGTATATTGCTCCTGGTCCCAGTCTCTGCCATTTACCCCTCAAATTCTGCATAGACTTAATCCCAACTATAAAGTTCCTGACCCACACACAACTTTCTAGTTCCTTCTGTAGTCTGCTCTGCACATGACAGTTCCTCATGCATCCAGCTTCCCTAATGTTGTTTTGCCATGTAGCCTCCTTTTATCCCAGAGCCTCACTTTGGGGGTCAGAGTTTTGCAATATAGTTTCTCTCCTCTTCCCTTCTTGGCCAGTGGAAATGGATATATCTGAATGACCACCTCATAAAATAATTAGGATACGGTTGGGGGGAGTGGTAATTTCCTGCTTAGTGAATTCCTCTCACAAACGCTAGGATTTCAGATTCCTCACACAGATTATTTGGAAGCTGACATTTGTATAATAAACATAATTAAAGCCTGTTGTAAAACAATGCATTTAATATGTCTAACAAAGAAAAAATACTAGAAAGGCTGTAAATAAAATACATAAATGATGGCAAAGTACAATAATTCTCTCTCACATGATAAAATCTAGAGTGAATATGTATTTTAGGAGAACTTTGAAGGTCAAGATAAATTGTGAGTGAATATATTATTGAGTTCCAATTCAAGCCTACCAAAGGAATCTAACTAGGCCTTATCAGGACAGAATTTCTCTTATGTTTCTGATCTGAGATCTTCTGATCTGAGATATTTGAGACTACCCTTTCCTTGAAAAAAGTACAAATAAAACAATAAAATATAGGGTGGAATATCTAGAAACTCAGTTTAATATTTGATACTGAAAATGGACTCATATGGAATAATGCAAATCTTCACATGAGAGATGAAACAAAGCCATAAAATATAGATCTGAATTCAGCTCATGATTTCAGACACCCTTTTCAGTAAATTCTGATGATGGGATAGTTGAGAGGTTTTTAAGCCTGAAATTCAGATGCTGGTTTGTGTCTAGATTTCAAATACCATGCACAGATTAGTATTCTTATTCAGTACTTTTAATAGAATCATAGAACACTAGAATTGGAAGGAACCTCAAGAGGTCATCGAGTCCAGTCCCCTGCCCTTCCAGGAGGATTGTGAACCATAAATAACTACTCTCTGAGAACAGTTATCCAGCCAGTTATGCACCCACCTTACCATAGCCCCATCTAAGTTGTATTTGCCTAGTTTATTGATAAGAAGATCATGAGAGAACATATCAAATGCCTTACTAAAGTCTAGGTATACCACATAGACCACTTCTCCCTTATCCACAAAACTCATTATGCTATCAAAGAAAGCTATCAGATTGGTTTGACATGATTTGTTCTTTACAAATCCATGCTAGTTGTTACCTATTTTCCAGGTGTTTGCAGATGAATTCCTTAATTACTTGCTTCATTATCTTTCCTGTCATAGAAGTTAAACTGACTGGTCTGTAGTTTCCTGGGATGTTTTTATTTCCCTTTTTATAAATGGGTACTATATTTGTCCTTTTCCAGTCTTCTGGAATCTCTCCTGTCTTCCATGATTTTTTAGAGATGATAGCTAAAGGCTCAGATACCTCCTCTATCAGCTCCTTGAGTATTCTAGGATGCATTTCATCAGGCCCTGGTGACCTGCAGACATCTAACTTTTCTAAGTGATTTTTAACTTGTTCTTTTTTATTTTACCTTCTTAACCTATCCCATTCCTAATAGCATTCACTATGTTAGGCATTCCTTCATCAACAGACTTCTTGGTGAAGACCAAAACAAAGAAGTCATTAAGCACCTCTTCCATTTCCAAGTTTCCTGTTACTGTTTCTCCCTCCTCGCTGAGCAATGGGCCTACTCTGTCCTTGGTCTTCCTCTTGCTTCTATTATATTTATAGAAAGTCTTCTTATTTCCCTTTATCTCTGTAGCTAGTTTGAGCTCATTTTGTGCCTTTGTCTTTCTAATCTTGCCCCTGCGTACCTGTATTGTTTGCTTATATTCATCCTTTGTCATTTGTCCTAGTTTCCACTTTTTATATGACTCTTTTTTGATTTTGAGATCATGAAAGATCTCCTTGTTAAGCCAAGATAGTCTTTTGCCATACTTTCTATCTTTCCTACACAGCGGAATAGCTTGCTTTTGGGCCCTTAATAATTTGCCCCTTTGAAAATCTGCCAACTCTCTTCAGTTGTTTTTCCTCTTAGTCTTGCTTCCCTTGCCCTTACCTACCAGCTCTCTGAGCTTACCAAAATCTGCCTTCCTAAAATCCATTGTCTCCATTTTGCTGTTCTCCCTTCTACCATTCCTTAGAATATTTCAGGCTTATATCTTTTTTAAAACATACTTGCAAAATATATTCCTGGAGAAAGTAAAAATCTAAGTGTTTACTTTTGGCAGATTACTCAAAATATTCAGACAAGATTAATATTAGCAGATCTCTTCCTGTCATAAACAGCTGAATGTAAAGTACCTGTGTATCAAAGCCAACAAAAATTATTATTTTTTTTACAATACAGATTGAATATTGTGTTCCCACATAAATATATGCTGCTAGTGTTTATCTCACACATTTTAAACTACAAGAGAAAAAAAGGAATGGAGCACAGCACTGTTCCATAATGAAAAGCCAGTACAGAGCAAATCAATAGCAAAACTCCCACTGAATTCAGTAGAAGTAGACTCAAGACTCAAAGCTTTAATTTCCAAATTACTTAACTAATAACATTTAATGACAAGCAAATATAATATATGGAAATTGCAAGTAATTTATGGTGCAGGAAAGGAATGCTAAGACCAGTATTTTAAAAAGATCCACAAACCTGGAAATCCTGGACGCCCCATCATCTTGGGCATTGGCACTGTCACTGCAGGACTGTCTGGATATGTGGACTCTCTACTCAGACCCTACGCCACCAGCACTCCCAGCTATCTCCGAGACACCACTGATTTCCTGAGAAAACTACAATGCATTAGTGATCTTCTAGGAAACACCATCCTAGCCACCACGGATGTAGAGGCTCTCTACACCAACATCCCACACATAGATGGAACACAAGCTGTCAGGAACAGTATCCCTGGTGATGCCACAGCACAACTGGTGGCTGAGCTCTGTGACTTTATCCTCACACACAATTATTTCAAATTTGGTGACAATATATACCTCCAGACCAGTGGCCCCGCTATGGGCACCCGCATGGCCCCACAATATGCCAACGTTTTTATGGCTGATCTGGAACAACTCTTCCTCAGCTCTCTCGCCCACTAGCGCCCCTTCTCTACTTATGCTACATTGATGACATTTTCATCATCTGGACCCATGAGAAGGAGGCTCTGGAAGAATTCCACCTCAATTTCAACAATTTCCACCCCACCATCAACCTCAGCCTGGACCAGTCTACACAAGAGATCCACTTCCTGGACACTACGGTGCAAATAAGTGATGGTCACATAAACACCACCCTATACCAAAAACCTACTGACCACTATGCCTACCTTCATGCCTCCAGCTTCCATCCCGGACACACCACACGATCCATTGTCTACAGCCAAACACTAAGGTACAACTGCATCTGCTCCAACCCCTCAGACAGAGACAAACACCTACAAGATTTTCACCAAACATTCTTGAAACCACAATACCCTCTCCAGGAAGTGAGGAAACAGATTAACAGAACCAGATGTGTACCCAGAAGCCTCCTACTACAAGACAATCCTGAGAAAGAAACCAACAGAACACCACAGGCCATCACCTACAGTCCTCAGCTAAAACCTCTCCAGTGCATCATCAGTGATCTACAACCCATCCTGGACAATGATCCCTCACTTTCACAGGCCTTGGGAGGCAGGCCAGTCTTTGCCCACAGACAACCCGCCAACCTGAAACAAATTCTCACCAGCAACTATACACCACACCACAGTAACTGTAACTCAGGAACCAATCCCTGCAACAAACCTCGGTGCCAATTCTGCCCACATATCTATACCAGCGACACCATCACAGGACCTAACCAGATCAGCCACACCATCATGGGTTCATTCACCTGCACATCTACCAATGTAATATACGCCATCATGTGCCAGCAGTTGCCCCTCTGCAATATATATCGGCCAAACTGGACAGTCCCTACGTAAAAGAATAAACAGACACAAATCAGATATCAGGAATGGTGATATACAAAAACCTGTAGGAGAACACTTCAATCTCCCTGGACACACAGTTGCAGATTTAAAGGTAGCCATCCTGCAGCAAAAAAACTTCAAGAACAGACTTCAAAAAGAAACTGCTGAGCTGCAGTTCATCTGCAAATTTGACACCATCAAATTAAACAAAGGATTACACAGACTGTGAATGGCTAGCCAACTACAAAAGCAGTTGCTCCTCTCTTGGTGTTCACACCTCCACATCAGGTGCTAGAATTGGGCCTCATCCTCCCTGACTGAATTGACCTTGTTATCTCTAGCCTTACTCTTGATTGGTACTCTTTTCTTATGCCTGTATATTTATACCTGCCTCTGCAATTTCCACTACATGCATCTAAGCAAGTGGGTCTTTGCCCACAAAAGCTTATGCTCCAATAAATCTGTTAGTCTATAAGGTGCCACAGGACTCCTCATCACTTTTGCAGATTCAGAGTAACACGGCTACTCCTCTAATACTTGACAGTATTTTAAACGATCTCATAATGAGAATGTTCCAGAAAAATTCTAATCAGGACACACCTGATCAAATATTAAATGCAAACTAAAATATTTATATTTCTAGTATAAGAGCAATTTTGTGAAGTATTGTTTTCCATTTATATTCCATATCAAAGATACCAGAGTGTTGTTAGGTCTGATCTCTGCAGTGTAAACAAGGAGTAAGTCTTACTGTAGAAGGTGGAGTTATGCTGGTGTAAAAATGGTGGAAGAAATATCAGAATCATGTACGATATCTCTGAACATATAATCTTACAAAAGCCTAGATGAATATGGGATCAACAGCAGCAAGTTAGAGCCCTATGGGCAGATTGATCATAAGTAGATGTCTGGCCAGTAATATATCTGATTAATGGTTGTAATTTTTCCTGATAGTTTATAGATGTGAGTTATAACTGTGTGATTAAACATAGTGTAGGTACAATGTGCCAGCTAGCAATAGGACTTGACTAGGTATAAAAGTGAGGTAGGATGGAACTGTAGAGACAGCCACGGAAAACTAGGATGGTGAGGAAAGTGTAGTAGGACTACCAAGTTCCTTTGATGTCCCTCATATACAATTTTTGTGGTTCAGTAAGATAGAGAAGTGAAGAATACAAGGTGGGAATGGACCTCAAACTTTTACAGACCATAAGAGCTCAATGTTGTTATTTAGTCCTGATCAACATATGCTTGAACTGTGATTTTCTAAGTACTTAGGCTTAGGCAATATATCTGAGCTTAGCCAGGTAAGATTTACAGTTTAAATATCAGCTCTAAAAGGGAATCCACCAGCTGGGACAAAATCCTGCTTTCCTCAATTCATGATGATATCTCCTAAGCTTGTTTCAGCTAAAAGAGGGGGTTTGTATGTTTTAGGCTCTCCAGGTGGTCTTTCTAATTGAATAATTAAAATATGGAGGTAGGAAATCAAAGGAAATTCTCTTGATTCTCTGTTAAGAAGGAATACATAAGAACTCACGTACTTCTAGGGGTAATTTGATGCTTTCTTATGACTTTGTGAAAACAACAGCATCCACTGACTAAGCAAATTAGCTAACTTACAAATCATTGATAAATTCTATAATTTCTAAATTTCTATAATAAATTGCTTATGGAATCTCCATTGTTCAAGATTTTTAAGAGCACATTAGATAGACACCTGTCAGGGATGATCTAGATGGTGCTTGGTCCTCCCATGAGTGAAGGGGCCTGGACTCAATGGCCTCTTGAGGTTCCTTCCAGTTCTAGTATTCTCTGATTCTGTGATGTAATAGCGAATTCAATCAGTTGGCAATGGTACATATATGGAGCAGACTTATACATTCTTCACCCTCTTGATTTTTAGTGGGGAGACACATGGTATATATCAGGCTTAAATTTTCTTGCAACTTGTCCGGAGTCTCCCCTTTGGACCACCCCATTTTATGCTGGGCTGCCTTATTCCTGGGGCAATCCCCGGATTTCTTTAGTCCTGCCAGGGAGCCCACCTCCAACCACACCACAGAAAGGCCGCCCTCCGGGGACCTCATGTTATCACCATCCAATCCCGGCCCAATCCTCGGCTTTAGCAATCACCCCGGGGTGGGGGAAGAGGGGCCCAGGCCCACCCACTCTCCGAGCCACAGCCCAGGGCCCTAAGACGAGGGATCTGTTCATCCTTGTCTAGACTGGCAGGGCTGTTGCCCACAACTCGCCAGTCCTTGGGTTCCTAGACCCGCCCTGGGCCTCTTCCTTCCTCCGTCACCTCAGTGGTCTCTGTTCCTGGGTCCTGGGGTCTCCAGAGTCCCCCCGGGACGTTACCTCATGCCCACAGGGTCTCTTGGTGTCCTGCCTCAGCTTCCCTCCTGGTGGGGGCCCTCTCTCCTTTGTACTTGCTGCCTCCACGTCGCTCCTCCCCTCGGAATGACGTAGGGGTCCGTCACTTCCCACGGGTGCCCGGCCCACCACCCTGTGGTCCTCTTTGGGCTGCCGCTGACCCGACACGCAATGCGGCACCGGCAGTAGGGGGCGCCATGCAGCGCTGGCTGCCGATCAGCTGATCAGGGCCGCAGCGCCGGCTCTCTGCCCCTCACGGCGAGAGTGTAGGGCCGTACTACCCCATCACACAACTAAAATATATATCCCCAATTATACCTTCTGTCTCGTGTGTATGTGAGTAAAATTGTATGAGATTATCTGATTTATTATCAGAGCACCTTCCTGTTGCATATTTCATTTTGAAGAAATCTGGCAGTTGTCATATATATTATGTGTGTCAGATCATCTTTAAGGATATATGGTGGCAAACCATTATGGTCCGGCTGTTTTATGACGCCCAACCCCTCCTGCTGCAAAGGAGGATTGATAAGAAGAGGAAACAGACATGGCTGAAGTACCCTTTTGTTCCCAGAGTACTCCACTGGGCTACGGATAGACAGATATAATTGATAGTTCTTCCAAGATTACACTACATTGCATCAAGTAACCAGGATGCTCCAAGATATTAGGTGACATAAGGCTATTTTACACTCCTGTTGCTGAGCTGCACTGAACACAGTTTAGCATGGCCCTTAATCTGTCCTGCACAGATGTGACTTTTACCAATGTGCCACCATAAAACAATGTCTAGTCCAGCTACGAGCTAAAGGACTGGATAGTGGGGCAATGGGCAGATGTGCAAAGTGAGACCTCTTTCCCTCTTCCCTTCTTAGTTGCATGCCTGAAATAGACCAGCTTTTTCCTAATACAATCCTACAATATGGGGAAGATTGGAGGACTTACAGCATCAAATCCTCTCCAGTCAGTTGCTCTTCTTCCCTGTGTGTTGGTGTGCAAGAAGCCTACATCGAGTTGGGCTGTGCACCAAATTGGAAGCATACACTCCATCAGCATCTCCCTGGCATACAGTTCCATCATTGCAGTCACTGGTTCCAATTTTGTGGCTGTGGTTATGAGGACTGAGTACATCCCTCATTGCTGGGCTTTCATCTCAGGAGGCCAATTTTCAGAAAGATCTAGCTGATGGGGCACAATGCAGATGTGATTTCATTTCTCCATTCTGTAGATCTGAAATAACATATAACTCCATTAGAAGTCATTAGTGCTTCTCTCCTTCTCTGCTTCCTTCCTCACTTGTAAAGCTTGTCAGTTCACTTGCATTTCAAAATGTAACAGTACAGTTGCATTTTACTTTTGTTTACTTCCACTGGGTATGTATTTTGACACACGATTAACCATGAATGGGATTTCCGCTCTCAGAATGCAATTGCAACTGTTGTCATTCAATTTTCCCAATACTTTTAAAACTTTACTTAAATGACTCTTTAAAACCATTGGCAGCACAGCCAATGATAGGACTGGAGCTTCATGGGAATCTTGTTTTAGAGCAGATTCAAGACTCTTGCTTCCTGGATACTGATTTAATTATGTTTTGTGCCCAGTAAATTTAACCTTGAGGACAGGCTTATTTGGTTTTTGTATTCTTTTCATCTGTTCAGTGAATGCATGATTTACCACACAGATTTTACTCTCTCTAATTATTATTAAAACAATTCCTCTGTGGGTATTTATTTAGACCATAATGTAGAAATTAGTCAAATTCAGATAAACCTTTTACCTTCAGATAGCCACAAAATATGTCTAGGCCAACTGGTAATACAATATACCCAGTGGCTGAAAAAAAAAAGGAAAAGCTGTTTATTTCATATGGAAATTAGACATAATTAAATGAATTAACTGTGTTAGAGCAAGTATTTTCTCAGTGTCCAAGTTGGCTGTTTTTTTAAAAAAAGGAACATAAATACAACATAAGTAGCAAATAATAGAAATATAATTGTATTGTGCATTGAGCTCTCTAAATTACTCAGAGCCTTTATCAATTAAATTTAACTAGCAAGATTTTAAAGATCTGGCCACCCTATTAGCATATTCAAATAATGTAAATAAGGATATATAAACTTATAGGGCCAAAATTTTCTACTGCTGTCATCATCAAAATGAGAAGCCCCAAAGGGAAATGACCTCCTTGTAAATCAAAAAAATACCCAGATTGATCTGTGGCAAGATACTAAGTAAACACTCATGGTCAATTTTGTTGTGCCATTAATGCTTTTGTGGCCCACGTTATTGCTGGCTGTATACATCCTTAGTACATCCATTTGGGGATTTGTTGGTCTTCCTTCCATTCAAGAAATCTGCTGAAAATGAACCTGTGCTGATAGGGAGGCTGGGTTTGGTTTCAAACATCCTTATTTTTGTCTTGTCTTGCCACTACATATAGTGCTGCTGACAAAGTTGACAAGAAATGAAAATATCATTCCACTGTTCTTCAGTGCCCAGGTTTCACTGATAAACAATAGAATTGGCACAATTCCAGTGCACTAATTTTGGGTGTGTCTAGATCGAAATACTTAAAAGATTTATTGGGCTCAGCATCCAGAAATTGTCATCCCTTGTTAGCATACACTTGAACACCAATTGTGCTCACAATTCATGAGTTAAATATCAAAATACCTTCAATTCTCTGCAAATAATAACTGCAAACAAAATTTTGTCAGTGTATGCAGTCATGAAAAGTCAAAGGCCACTTTAAAAATAATTCCCACACCATATATTGCAGAAACACTAGCTGTAATATGCAGCTGTCAATAATGTACAGCTGTAAGTATCTGATAATTAGGTTTCCTAATGTATATATTTGTCAGTCACCATCAACATGATTTTTTAGTGAATTTAGTATTATGTGTAAGATGATGGATGACAGCTCCACTTTGCTTGTTGGTTCAATTGTCTTAATGTGTTTCACATTTCCATTAAGTCTTGGCTTATCTTACTGCAATTATCTTAAAGAGGAAATGTTTAACTGCTATCAATTGCAGACACCAGTAAACAGCTTGAATTACAACTTCATCTTTGCAGTGTAGTTGTAGTCATGTTGGTCCCAGGATTTTAGTGGGTGGCAAGGTCCTCGCCCAGGCCCCTTGCCTTGGGACCCCTTTCTTGGGTCACAAATCAACTGGAGACCCTTTCTGATGCAGTCACCCATGCCTTTTATTGTCAGTGCTAATTTCCCACCACCTTCCATTTACAGAGCTTTGGTTTTCCAGCAGCTAACTCAGCCAGCCTCTCCTTCTGGCTTGGAAGCACACTCCACTATGCCCTGACTCCAGCTTCCCTCTGGCTGCCTTATCTAGCCCTCTGGCTAATGAGGCCCACAGCTGCTTCCATTAGCCCTTCAGGCCTAGACTTGCCCAGCTGGCTGTAATTGGCCTTTTCAGCCAGACTGTAGTGGCAGAGCTCTGGCTTAGCCAGCAGTCTGTTACAAGTAGTACAAGGTTGTAAGGCATTCATAAGCCTGTGACTCAGCGACCAGGGAGCTTGCGAACAGGAATTGCTAACAGGGAGTTTGGAGAGGGAGTTCTCCAGGTGAAAGAGGAGTAAAAACGGGACCCTTGTGGTAAGTGGCTGTCTGGAGTGTGTGTTTGTGTGTGGGGGAGTTATTTGCTGTGTGCTGACCTTGTGTTTATCTGGTTGGTTGGTTGGTTTGATTGTTTGATTGCTTGAAGGAGCTTCTAAAGGTTTGAAATCTAGAAGCCTCTGTTAATTGGCTAAGCCTCAGTCAGGAGGGGCTACCAGAGCTATATAAGCCTGTGACTCAGCGACCAGGAGCTTGCGAACAGGAATTGCTAACAGGGAGTTTGGGAGGGAGTTCTCCAGGTGAAAGAGGAGTAAAAACAGGACCCTTGTGGTAAGTGGCTGTCTGGAGTGTGTGTTTGTGTGTGGGGAGTTATTTGCTGTGTGCTGACCTTGTGTTTATCTGGTTGGTTGGTTGGTTTGATTGTTTGATTGCTTGAAGGAGCTTCTAAAAGGTTTGAAATCTAGAAGCCTCTGTTAATTGGCTAAGCCTCAGTCAGGGGGAGGGGCTACCAGAGCTATATAAGCCTGTGACTCAGCGACCAGGAGCTTGCGAACAGGAATTGCTAACAGGGAGTTTGGAGAGGAGTTCTCCAGGTGAAAGAGGAGTAAAAACAGGACCCTTGTGGTAAGTGGCTGTCTGGAGTGTGTGTTTGTGTGTGGGGGAGTTATTTGCTGTGTGCTGACCTTGTGTTTATCTGGTTGGTTGGTTGGCTTGATTGTTTGATTGCTTGAAGGAGCTTCTAAAGGTTTGAAATCTAGAAGCCTCTGTTAATTGGCTAAGCCTCAGTCAGGGGAGGGGCTACCAGAGCTATATAAGCCTGTGACTCAGCGACCAGGAGCTTGCGAACAGGAATTGCTAACAGGGAGTTTGGAGAGGAGTTCTCCAGGTGAAAGAGGAGTAAAAACAGGACCCTTGTGGTAAGTGGCTGTCTGGAGTGTGTGTTTGTGTGTGGGGAGTTATTTGCTGTGTGCTGACCTTGTGTTTATCTGGTTGGTTGGTTGGTTTGATTGTTTGATTGCTTGAAGGAGCTTCTAAAGGTTTGAAATCTAGAAGCCTCTGTTAATTGGCTAAGCCTCAGTCAGGGAGGGGCTACCAGAGCTATATAAGCCTGTGACTCAGCGACCAGGAGCTTGCGAACAGGAATTGCTAACAGGGAGTTTGGAGGGAGTTCTCCAGGTGAAAGAGGAGTAAAACAGGACCCTTGTGGTAAGTGGCTGTCTGGAGTGTGTGTTTGTGTGTGGGGAGTTATTTGCTGTGTGCTGACCTTGTGTTTATCTGGTTGGTTGGTTGGTTTGATTGTTTGATTGCTTGAAGGAGCTTCTAAAGGTTTGAAATCTAGAAGCCTCTGTTAATTGGCTAAGCCTCAGTCAGGGGAGGGGCTACCAGAGCTATATAAGCCTGTGACTCAGCGACCAGGAGCTTGCGAACAGGAATTGCTAACAGGGAGTTTGGAGAGGAGTTCTCCAGGTGAAAGAGGAGTAAAACAGGACCCTTGTGGTAAGTGGCTGTCTGGAGTGTGTGTTTGTGTGTGGGGGAGTTATTTGCTGTGTGCTGACCTTGTGTTTATCTGGTTGGTTGGTTGGTTTGATTGTTTGATTGCTTGAAGGAGCTTCTAAAAGGTTTGAAATCTAGAAGCCTCTGTTAATTGGCTAAGCCTCAGTCAGGGGGAGGGGCTACCAGAGCTATATAAGCCTGTGACTCAGCGACCAGGGAGCTTGCGAACAGGAATTGCTAACAGGGAGTTTGGAGAGGGAGTTCTCCAGGTGAAAGAGGAGTAAAAACGGACCCTTGTGGTAAGTGGCTGTCTGGAGTGTGTGTTTGTGTGTGGGGAGTTATTTGCTGTGTGCTGACCTTGTGTTTATCTGGTTGGTTGGTTGGTTTGATTGTTTGATTGCTTGAAGGAGCTTCTAAAAGGTTTGAAATCTAGAAGCCTCTGTTAATTGGCTAAGCCTCAGTCAGGGGAGGGCTACCAGAGCTATATAAGCCTGTGACTCAGCGACCAGGAGCTTGCGAACAGGAATTGCTAACAGGGAGTCTGGAGAGGAGTTTAGAGGGGAGGTTAGGGCACTAGTGACTTCTGGCCTTCTTTAAAACATAACTCTTATCGTAATCTATATTCCAGAGGTTTAAAAGAATCCCAGTTTATACTTAAACTTGTTCATTAGAAAAATGGAGACAGAAGCCCAGCAGCAGAGTGGGGGCTATCCTGTTTATTGCGTCGAGTGTAACATGTATGATTACCTGCCCTGTGGGCGGGTGGCGTATGTGTGCACCCGTTGCAAGGAGCTCCTGACCCTCAGAGACCGAGTTCGGGCTTTGGAGGCCAGGGTGGCTGAACTGGAGGAGCTAAGGCAGGTAGAGAGATTTGTGGATGAGACTTTCTGGGACACTGTAGTACTGTCCCACCTCCAGTCTGAGAGCCCCAGTGCTCTTAAGGAGGATGAAAGTCTCAAGGAACAGAGCATTCAATGGGAGCAGAGGGAAACCATCCCGTGGTTGGGACCCTCCTCCCAGAGGATGTTGCGGTATCCTCTCGCACTGAGGATACCTCTGAGGGGAGGAATGCCAGTTCGGAAGAGGCAGGTGTTAGTAGTGGGTGATTCGATCGTTAGAAACATAGATAGTTGGGTTTGTGATGACCGGGAGAACCGTATGGTCACTTGCCTGCCTGGTGCGAAGGTTGCGGATCTCGAGGCATCTAGATAGACTTATGTGTAGTGCTGGGGAGGGCCGGTGGTCGTGGTACATGTAGGTACCAATGACGTAGGGAAGGGTAGGAGAGATGTCCTGGAGGCCAAATTTAGGCTGCTAGGAAAGAGACTGAAATCCAGGACCTCTATGGTGGCGTTCTCGGAAATGCTTCCAGTTCCACGCAGGGCCAGGTAGGCAGGCAGAGATTCAGAATCTCAATGCGTGGATGAGACGATGGTGTAGGGAAGAGGGGTTTGGATTTATTAGGAACTGGGGACACTTTTGGGAGAGGGGAGCCTATACAGGAAGGATGGGCTCCACCTAAACCAGAGTGGAACCAGACTGCTGGCACTAAACATTAAAAGGCCGTAGAGCAGTTTTTAAACTGAGAGATGGGGAAAGCCGATTGGTGTGGAGATGCACGTAAATGGGAGACTACTCTTAGAGGAGAATCCATTGATAGAGATTCTCTAAGCTGTAGTCAGAAAGAGAGGAGGAGAGAGGGCAAACCATGGGCCAGAGCAGACAAACAACCGTGTACAAAGGAATCCAATGCATCAGGGAAGGGCAGACAAATAAGCAGTGGCAAATTTTTAAAGTGCTTCTACACAAATGCTAGAGTCTGACTAATAAGATGGGTGAACTAGAGTACCTAGTATTAAATGAGGAGGTTGACATAATAGGCATCACTGAAACCTGGTGGAATGAGGAAAATCTGTAGGACACCATCATACCGGGATATAAAATATATCGAAAGGATAGAGCAGGCCGGGTGGGTGGCGGAGTGGCACTGTATGTGAAAGATAATGTAGAATCAAATGAAATAAAAATATTAAATGAACCAACATGTTCAATAGAATCGCTATGGATAGTAATTCCATGCTCCAAAAATAAGAAATTAGCAGTAGGGATATATTACCGACCACCTGACCAGGACAGGGATACTGACATTGAAATGCTGAGGGAGATTAGAGAGGCTACCAAAACAAAGAACTCTATAATAATGGGGATTTTAATTACCCCCATATTGACTGGATACATGTCACCTCAGGAAGAGAAGCGGAGATAAAATTTCTCAATGGCTTAAATGACTGCTTCTTGGAGCAGCTAGTGCAGGAACCCACAAGGGAGAGGCAATTCTCGATTTAGTCCTGAGTGGAGCGCAGGATCAGGTCAGAAATAACCGTTACAGGACCGCTTGGGAATAGTGACCATAATATAATAACATTCAACATTCCTGTGGTGGGAAGAACACCTCAGCAGACCAGCACCCTGGCATTTAATTTCAAAAGGGAATTACACAAAAATGAGGAGGTTAGTTAAACAGAAATTAAAGGCACAGTGACTAGAGCCAAATCCTGCAAGCTGCATGGAAACTTCTTAAAGACACCATAATAGAGGCCCAACTTAAATGTATACCCCAAATTAAAAAACATAGCAAGAGACCTAAAAAGAGTCACCGTGGCTTAACCACCATGTAAAAGAAGCAGTGAGGACAAAAGGCATCTTTTAAGAAGTGGAAGTCAATCCTAGTGAGATAAATAGAAAGGAACATAAACACTGTCAAATCAAGTGTAAAAATGTAATAAGAAAAGCAAAAAGATTTTGAGGAACAGCTAGCCAAAAACTCAAAAGAAATAACAAAATGTTTTTAAGTACATTAGAAGCAGGAAGCCTGCTAAAAAACCTGTGGGTCCCTAGGCATCGAACTATAAAGGCGCAATCAAGGGCGATAAAGCCATTGCGGAGAAACTAAATGATTTCTTTGCTTCAGTCTTCACGGCTGAGGCGTTGGGAGATTCCCAAATCTGCACCGTCCTTTGTGGGTAATGAATCTGAGGAACTGTCCCGGATTGAAGTGTCATTAGAGGAGGTTTTGGAACAAATAGAAAAACTTAATGTTAACAAATCTCCGGGACCGGATGGCATTCATCAAGGGTTCTAAAAGAACTCAAATGGGAAATTGCTGAACTATTATCTGTGGTTTGTAACCTATCCCTTAAATCGGCTTCCGTACCTAATGACTGGAAGGTAGCCAAGCGTGACACCAATATTTAAAAGGGCTCTAGAGCGATCCGGGCAATTACAGACCGGTAAGTCTAACTTCAGTACCGGGCAAATTAGTCGAAACAATAGTAAAGAATAAAATTGTGAAGCATGTAGAAGAACATAATTTGTTGGACAAAAGTCAACATGGGTTCTGTAAAGGAAATCCTGTCTTACTAATCTATTAGAGTTCTTTGAAGGGGTTAACAAACATGCGGACAAGGGGATCCAGTAGATATAGTATACTTAGATTTCCAGAAAGCCTTTGACAAGGTCCCTCACCAAAGGCTCTTGTGTAAATTACATGGCCATGGGATAAGAGGAAGGTCCTTTCTTGGATTGAGAACTGGTTAAAGACAGGAAACAAAGGGTAGGAATAAATGGTAAATTTTCAGAGTGGAGAGGGTAACTAGTGGTGTCCCAAGGGTCAGTCCTAGGACCAATCCTGTTCAACTTATTCATAAATGATCTGGAGAAAGGGTAAGCAGTGAGGTGGTAAAGTTTGCGGATGATACCAAACTGTTTAGGATAGTCAAGACAGAAGCAGACTGTAAGGGACTCCAAGAAGATCTCACCAAAC
Source organism: Rafetus swinhoei (assembly GCA_019425775.1). Taxonomy (NCBI): domain Eukaryota; kingdom Metazoa; phylum Chordata; order Testudines; family Trionychidae; genus Rafetus; species Rafetus swinhoei. The sequence continues at coordinate 129,715,789 of CM033424.1, forward strand.
TGAGTGATTGGGCAACAAAATGGCAAATGAAATTTAATGTGGATAAGTGTAAAGTAATGCACATTGGGAAAAATAACCCCAACTATCGTACAGTATGATGGGGGCTAATTTAGCTATGACAAATCAGGAAAGAGATCTTGGAGTTATCGTGGACAGTTCTCTGAAAACTTCCACACAGTGTGCAGCGGTCAAAAGGCAAATAGGATGCTAGGTATTATTAAGAAAGGGATAGAAAATAAGACCGGAATATCTTACTGCCCCTGTATAAAACTATGAGTACGCCCACATCTTGAATACTGTGTACAGATGTGGTCTCCTCACCTCAAAAAGATATTTTGGCCTTGGAAAGGGTTCAGAAAGGAGCAACTAAAATGATTAGGGGTTTGGAGCAGGTCCCATATGAGGAGAGGTTAAGCGACTGGGACTTTTCAGTTTAGAAAAGAGGAGACTGAGGGGATATGATAGAGGTGTATAAAATCATGAGTGGTGTGGAAGGGCCGATAAAGAAAGTTATTTATTAGTTCCTAAATAGAAGAACTAGAGGACACCAAATGAAATTAATGGGTAGCAGGTTTAAAACTAATAAAGAAAGTTCTTCTTCACACAGCGTGTAGTCAGCATGTGGAACTCCTTGCCAGAGGAGGCTGTGAAGGCTAGGACTATAACAGAGTTTAAAGAGAAGCTAGATAATTTCATGGAGGTTAGGTCCATAAAGGCTATTAGCCAGGGGATAAAATGGTGTCCTTGGCCTCTGTTTGACAGAGGCTGGAGAGGATGGCAGGAGACAAAGCGCTTGATCATTGTCTTGGTCCACCCTCTGGGGCACCTGGTGCTGGCCACTGTCGGCAGACAGGATACTGGGCTAGATGGACCTTTGGTCTGACCCGGTACGGCCGTTCTTATGTTCTTATGTTCTTATTGTCTGTTTCAGCAACAGGGCTGATCCAATAAAATATGTTACCTCAAACATCTTGTCTCTCTAGCTTTGTCAGTGATTTTCCAAGGACCACATTCAGTCTGGAGCTCTACCAAAGGTGCCATCAGTTGCTTAAAAATTTCCATTCAGTAGTGATTCAAATCAGTGACTTAGATGTGATTAGTATAATAAGCAATGTTTCCTTAAAAGGAAAAGGAAATGCTCCTTAGGCCTAAATAAGGGATTAGTTTATTGGTATTCATCATTGTCTGCCAGCTTACCCTCATAATCCAAGGCATAACTTGGAGGGGAAGATGTGTTATCTAGTGAGTCATCCATATTCATTAGTATGCAAATATCCAAGCTCTGACAGCTCTAAGCAAGATTCTTTGCCCTATCCCTATGTAATCAGCAGCCCAAAAGGTGTGCTCGGAATGTTCTCGGAATGATAACAACTGATTTAGAAATCAAAAATTTTTTCCTTCAGATCTGTCCACAGCTGATTCTTTAGTTTCCCATTACATTAGAGCTTGTTTTACCCTGATTTTTTTAGGCCATGCATCAAGAGAATTTTTGTCCATTTATTGAGGCACATTATTTGCCTGAATAGCACCACATCACTGTGAACTAGTGACAACTGGATGAGTTATATTTTTCAATTGCATTAGTAAACTGTTCAGGCAGAATAAAATACCTTACTGCTGCTGATGCTCTGACATGTATTAGTGTTGCCACATTATGTACTACTACAGCTGTTACTTTTTCTGGTGCACTGAAGGTTCATGAATTAGGTGCACTAGATTTTGTGGCATGTATTTGGCCTATGCATTATAGTTTGATAGAACAAAGACAAGGCCTGTAGATTTGCTTATAAGAACATACTTCTGACTATGATGGCACCACCATTACAATGCTGTCCGTATTTCATGCAGTAAGCAAATAAAAAGGGATGTTTGCAGCAGGAGATAGGTATATCTTCTCCATTCTTTCTTACAGAAATTTTGTATTAGTCTGATTCAGTCAAAGAACTCAAAGGGTAAAGTCAGAAATGAGTTGTTTAATAGATGAGATGGCAGCACCAAATATTCTTCAGCTTAATACTTTAGAAGGTTAGAGCCTTAGCTACCTGGTATAGTTCTGTTAAACTAGCAATTATTTTGTTTACTCTTCTTTGTGTTCTAGATTTTATTTTTGTAGTGCTTAATATATTCCTTCTAAGTCACCTTTCCTATATCACTTTCCTATATCACTATGTCACCCATATAATGAATTTGGAAACATGAACATTTCTGAATAAACATAAATAAGAAGATTCCAAGTTTGTATAGTTTGATCCATTGACACTACATTCTATAGGACCCCTTGCTGGTGGGAGATGTAAGGATAGTCAGATATTACACAACAGATCCATTTCTACTTGAAATGCTTAGGGTTGTGAATTTGATCTCATGCCCATTTTTCGAGAACCATGTAATGAATGAACTGTGTTAGTAAATAATGGCAGGGAACAGGATATTATATATAGCATTATAAGAAAATACAAATAATGTTTGCTTTTTTGTATGTTTCTCTGGAGAAACAGCTTCAGGGTTGTGTAAACCATGAAAGTAGTTAGTTAGAATTTATTTGTAAAATCCTTGGTCTGTACAAATAACAGAGTGAAATTGAATGTCAAGTGGGAATTATTAGCTCCAGGTGCCTGCCCTCCCCTTCTTCAACAAGACAAGGTAAGTAAAAATCCAAGGTCAAGTAACACTGTGCATGAAATGATAGTGCTTTTCTCAATAGGGCAAATAATAAATATTTCTGCTATTAGAAACTGGTACTGCAAAAAAAAAAAAAAAAAAAAGAGCATGTGTAAACTGGGGGAAATGTGATGTAATTAACCAATTTACACGATACTCTGAATCTTTAAAACATTTAAAATCAAATTTATATTTCAAATGTGTGTAAAAGCAGGAATTTCAGGGTATTAGGGTGGCTAGTGTCTAACTTAAGCTTCGAGCCTTTGGATCATGCTTGTCTCTGCTATACCAAAGAGCCCATTATTAAAAAGTGGATTTCCCATGTAGATACTTAATTACAGTCTACTAGTCACCTCTGTGTTATACAGGAGGTCATAATAGATGATCAAAATGGTCCCTTCTGGACTTGGAATCTATAAGTCTTTGGTCAAATTCTGCTGTCACCTATTCAGCCACTGAAACTGAAAGCAGCATTTCAGCCCCTTTAATGAGGTTGGATATAGTTTGAGTCCTCAAAAATCATGTTATTTTGGAGTTTCTTTATGACAGGAGGAAATTTGTATTATTGGAAATGAAGAAATAAGTCTGTGTAGATTACAGTAGTAGAAGGATACTAGCTGACCACTGAAAAATGTGAAGATTTTATTTCCACTGAAACCTGAAAATATTGCCATCTAGATAAGAAAATATGAGATTCATCATTTTTAGAAGTTTTCTTTTACTTATACTGTAACAGAATTCTGTCTTTGGAATAATTCTTTTTAAACAAGAATTCATGTAAATAATTTTTGGTGAATCAAGTCTGAGTTGCTTTTACTGAAGATATTTGCTTGTAGGTTACCCTAATCAGCATCCCTCCACCTGTGACTAATTTTAGCATATTATTACTAGTCCATTTAAAAGGTTCAGAAACAGAAAAGACACTTCTAGTCATTTTGTTCTATGAAAAGTTCCTCGTTTCCCATTTGTTATTTGATACATTAAAATCCAGACAAACATAGCAGCTCAGAGAATTGACTTATCAAGAGTTCTTTTGTGCCTGCAGCAGTGGCTATTGCCCAGTTCTTCATAAGAAAACACCACATTCACTGTAATGCAGCTACTTATGAAAAATGAGCAGTATGTATTATGGGCTAGAAAAAGACAGAACATCTTGTTGATACTGACAGAAGAATTTATACTCTGAATGTAAAAATTATCATAGTTTATAGAATTTGCTTTTATTTAATTCATAATTGCTAGGGACTGTCGAGGGGAGGGCCCTGTACCGGGGTATGCTGCCCAGGCTCGGGGTAAACTTCAGTCCCCCCGGCCTAGCCCCCCAAAGTACAAAGCCCCTGGCTTAGGGGAAATACGGCCCTCGGGCCTAGTCCCAAAGTACAATGCCCCTGGCTTAGGGGAAGTACGGCCCTCCGGCCTAGTCCCAAAGTGCAATACCCCTGGCTTAGGGGAAATACGGCCCTCGGGCCTAGTCCCACAGTGCAATGCCCCTGGCTTAGGGGAAATAGGGCCCTCCGGCCTAGTCCCAAAGTACAGTGCCCCTGGCTTAGGGGAAATACGGCCCTCGGGCCTAGTCCCACAGTGCAATGCCCCTGGCTTAGGGGAAATACGGCCCTCGGGCCTAGTCCCACAGTGCAAGGCCCCTGCAGTCTCTGCGTGCGGAGGGCGGGGGGCAGGGGGAGCCGGGCCCTCCCACTCCACCGGGTCCCAGCCCAGGCCCTGATGGCAGCGAAGGTTTTGGCGGCGGGGATGCCCACCGGAACACGCCCACCTCCCGGCCGTCCTTCCTCCGCCCTGCCTGGGCCGCCTCCTACCTCTCCCCGTGCCGGGTCGGGCCCTCTGCAGGTTACTCCTGGGCTGCTCCTGGACGGTGAGCGATGCTCCTGCGGGGGCTGGTCAGACTCCTGAGGCGGCAGCCATAGTGGGCTGGGTCCAGGCGGTGGTTTGGGCTGTTTCGGAGCGCCTCTCTGAGCCCCTGCCGCTCCGGCCACCCCCCGTCTGCCTGCTTGTCTGGGTATTTATCCCCGCCTGCAGCCTGAGCATGCTCCAGGTGGGGCCCCCCCAGCCACCTGGGCTAGGTGGACTTGTTGGGCTTGAGTGCAGGGTGGTGCAACCCCGTCACAGGGACCTTTAATTTGCCATGGCTGATCACCTCAAACAAAACTAGTTCTACAAGCTTTCTTACATCCTGTAATATTGTTGTTCCATGAGTGGACTTAACTGCCCATTTCTACCAGCAGTTAAACTGTGTTACTCCCTTCCCTTTGAAGGTGAGTTGCAGATGGGTGAACGTTTCTGTAGTTGCTATGCATGTGAATAAATGTCCTTGTGTAAATGAGCACTAAGGCTCTGCCACGTCCAAGGAATGTGTCTGCTTTTCTGAAAAAAAAAGTTGGAAAAGCAGACATGTTCTTTCAGCATCCCTGTAACCCTTGTTCTATTAGGAAGAAGGGATGTTCCGAAAAAGGGTTTTTTTCTGAAATTTGGCCCCGTGTTCTTCGAAAAAGAATTACAAGTCTACCCTCCCTTGTCTGGCACCCTCAGGACCTGAGTGGTCCCAAACCACAGCGTTTGCCAGACAAGGAGAAGTCAAGGCTCGCTACCCGGCTGTAGGCTCTGCTCCTGTCTGGGACTGTGCTCTCTGATGGCTACTGCTGCCTCCAGCCCCCCAGACCGTGCCAGCCCAGACTGGGGCTTCATCCCCGACTGTGCCAGACACGCATAAGAGACAGCTGAGAATGGACCCCGCCCCCGCATGGCACTGGTCTGGGTTGCGCACCCAGCTGAGTCAGGGCTGCTGACTCCAGCCCTGGCCAGGGCTGCGCTCTCTGCCACCAGTGCCAGCCAGGACTGTGCTCCTGACTGCCAACTGTGCTCCCTCCATCCCAGGCTGAGGCTGCACTCCGCCCCCACCACCACGCCAGCCAAAGTTGGGGTGAGGATGCAGCATACCCATTAATGCCCTGGCTAATGCGCCCCTACACCAGCTAGCTGGATTGCAGCAAGGACATGTTTAATGCCTGCCTCAATAGAGCCCACCTGCAGGTGGAGTGTGCCTTTGGGTGTCTGAAGGAACGGTTCCGCTGCCCCCTCAGCCACCTGGATGTTGGGGAGTAGAATATCCCCAAGGTGGTGGCAGCTTGCTGTGTGCTTCACAAGCTGGTGGAGCACAAGGGGGATGCCTTCCTCCCAGGGTGGGTGGTAGAGGCCACCCACGAGGGTGGGGCTTTGAGCAGCCCCGGACTGCTGCAACCCACCAGGCCCATCAGGTCAGGGTGCCCATACGGAAGGCCCTGAGGGGGAGGTTCTCACAGGAACCACAGTAACTCTCCCCAGGGCCTCCACAACAAGGGCTTCGCCCTTCCTTCTCTCTCCCTTCCCCCTCTCACCTCCTCCCCTTGCCCCTACCTTGCCCTCCCAATAAACAAAATTTTGTTTTCAAACAAAATGAGTCTTTCTTTATTAAACAGAAATGAGGGTGGGCGGGGTTGTCTGAACTGGGGGCGGAGGGCATCAGGACTGGGAGGAGTGTTGGGGCAGCTTGCTGAGCCCCCCCAGGTGTGGGGATGTCATCGAGGTTGGGCATGTCTGGGGACCCCATAGGGATGGACAGGAGGGGTGGCTGGAGTGAGGCCAGGGTTGGCAGTGGGGGCAGGAGGAGGGGTGGTAGGCATGACTGGGGGAGGAGGCATGGCCATGGGGAAGGGAGGGAGCAGAGGCATGGCAGGGGGAGGGAGCAGAGACATGGCAGGGTGGACAGACGGGTGGGCCATGGGTATGGGGGGGACAGTAGGGTGGTAGGGAGGAGCAGCAGCAGCAGGTGGCTGTTTCCCCATGCGGGACAGGATGTCGACCAGGGTGTCGCAGTGCTCCATGAGGTCAGGCCTGCTGCTGCCACTCAAGTTCGGCGTGGATGTCGTGCATCACCCCGATGTGCTGGCGCATCAGCTCCTCCCCAGGCCTGGCTCATCTGTGGCTCCCCCAGACTCTGGCAGGTGGCTACAGTGGTGTGGCACAGCCCTCTGTCCTAGCTGGTCTAGCTGTGAAGAAGACAAGAGAGAGGAGCGGTCAGTCCTCCCTGCACACACATTCCCTGTGGCTGTGCCCTCCTGTGGGAGCAGAGACCTCCCTAATCTGCGGCCCACAGAAGGGGGATGTCCTGGGTGAAAGGCCATGTGTGTCCTGCACAACATGCCCTGTGTCACAGGGGCCCTGAGGTGACCAGAGGACCGTGCTGCCCGCCTCCCTCCTACACATACCATGGCCAAGCAGGCAAGGGAAGTGTGTGTCCAGAGTGGTAAACTCTGATGAGTGGCAGAGGAGCCGTGTGCAGCCTGCCTCTCCCTGGTGGGGTGCACACACAGCTGCAGCTCGCTCTGGTGTGTATTTGAGCAGCTGCTTCCTTGCACGTGCAGGCATGCCTGTGTGCTGTGTGCAGCGCTCCAGGGCATGTGTGAGATCGTGCCTGCGTCCTTGCGGCTAGCCTGCTTGCAGCTGGCTGCGCCCCCTCTCCCGTGGGGCAGGACTTCTGTGGCCACGCATGAGGCTGGCAGTAGGCTCCCAGACATGTTGAGGGGCTGGCTGCTGTGGCCGCGTGCCGTACCCTCCTGCTGCACATGGCTGCACATGCCAAGACTGCAGCAGCATGTGCTGGCCTAGCAGCCCGTGTGACAGTGTGTCCCCTGCCCCTTATGTGCCCACCTCCTCCACTCTGTGTGTGTTTGTGTGTGCCAACATACCTGAGTATCCCTCCCAAGCCTCCACGGAGGCTTGGGAGACATCCAGGCTGGCAGGGACTGGCTCCAGGGACAGAGTGACGGTCCTGCTGTCCTAGTCGTCATCCTCCTCCTCCTCCTCCTCCTCCTCCGTCAGGGGCTGGACCTGCCCCTCCATCTCTTCCATCACAGGGACAGGCTCTGGGTGCTGGAGGATGGTGCTGCTCCAGCCCAGAGTCCACCATGATGGGGGGGGAAGAGGGTTCCCCCCCAAGGATGTGGTGGAGTTCCTTGTGGAAGGGGCAGGTGTAGGGTCCTGCCCCTGAAAGCCCCCTCTGCTCCGTCACCCTGACATATCCCTAATGGAGCTACTTCACCTTGGCCCAGACCTGTTCCATGGTCCGGGCAGGGTGACCTCGCTCCGTCAGGGACGTGGCCATGTGGGAGTAGAGGTCAGCATTCCGGCGCTTTGCCTGGGGTTCTTGGAGTGACTCCTCTTCACCCCACAATTCCAGGAGGGTCCTGATTTCTGTGCTCGACCACAATGGTGCGCGGTGCTTGCTGCCCTTGGGGGGTACTGGGAGCCCTGTGGCTGCTCCCTGTCGGCCAGGGGGGGTCTCGGGAACCTGCTTGCTCTGCCATTTGTGCCGACAGAGAGCCATCCAGCCAAGGCACCTGGCTGTGGGCAAGCTTCCTACTACATTGGCTCTGCAAGGTGCCTGCAGCTTTAAGAGGAGCCAGCAGACAGGAACAAGAGAGTTGTGATTGACTGCTACAGAACGTCCAAGAGGCCACCTCTGTTTTTTCCTGGAGGCCAGTTTTTGCGCAAAAATCCCTCCGAAGCGTCCACGCTTGCCTTTTTGTTCAAGAGCTGTTGCACAAAAAGGAGTTATTCCTCGTGGGGAGAGGAATAATTGTACCACAAAAAGCCCTTTGTTCTGTCGATTTTCTTGCGCAAAAATGCTCTTGAGGTGTGGACGGCCATTTTGTGCAAAAACCTTGTAGTGTAGACATAGCCCTTGTGTAGCTCATTTTCTGTTTAGAAAAAAGACTACAATTGAGACCAACTGACAGATACATTACAGTTTCTCAGAGAAAAACGTATCTTAACACATTCTACTGCAGCTGACCAACGTTTCTCTACAAGAAGAAATATCAGCACACACATGTATCAGTTGTGCGCCTGTTCACAGTTGTACTTAATGCCTTAGTTTCTGTTGCGACTGAATTGTTTAATGTAATTTGATTTGAATTTTAGCTCTATCATTCATAACCTACATGTTAATTTTATATGCACCAAACCACAATATATTTATCAAACAATATATTTCAGCCTTATATTCTAGAACTAGAGCTATGTCAAATGTAACTGGAAGAGATAAGATGATTTGGTCAATGAAATAATTGATGCTATAACTAGATTCCCTGGGACTACACACATGGAACAGAACACACTAAGGTTTGGGGACTTCTTGCATTCCCTACCTTAGTAGACTTTTAGTAATAATTGCTGCCTGCCTCTTAAATATTTAATATCCTAGCTCTGAGACTGCACTTGGGAGGCCTGGTTACTTGGTACTTTCTAGTTTCAGTTAAAGTCTTATAAACACTTTTTGTTTTTGCTAACACATGTGAATTATGGGAAGATCCCCAGATGCTTTGTTACAGTATCTAAATAAATGACCTGATATTTATGGTTCTGAGAATCCACATCACCCATTGATTTCAAAGGGTTCCAGGAAGATCCATGGACATATGCTTTTACAAACACTGCACCAAATCGTACAATTCTATGCTCACTTTAATAGTTTATGACCAGGCAAAAAACCATTGACTTTTGCTTGAATCAGGACAGGGGGTTAGTTTTCTGTCAGGGGGTTAGCTTTCTGTCAAGGTAGCAAAGAAATACAGCCAGGTATGTAATGCAATGCTGCTCAAAAATAACGAAAGATGAAATATAGGTCAAGGGCAAAAGAGCAAATGCCTGCTTTTACAGGAAGTGCCATCACATCTTCAATGTCCACAAAGGGCCTCAGTTATAAAGGTCTCATCATCAAGAATATGCTTCAAATTTCCAGACATTGGCACCTATCTATATTTGGGAACCTCCATGGAGTGACCTCATATTCAAAGATGATAGGCACATATAGTTTGCATTGAAATCAAATGTTTTACAGATTGTGGGCTATATGTATAATGTGCTCATTTTAAGTTGTTGTTGAACTGTAGGGTGGGGAATTGCTCCATATGTCTTTCCTTTATCTTTCACAGCCACAGAGCACTAAGCCAGACTTTTGAAGGAGGGGCACTTACTGCAAGATACTTTATAGAAAATGTAACATATTAATCATTTCCATTCATATTATAGTCTCATAATCTGGCACGCTACTTGTTTTCTTCTGAACCAAATGGTGTACCAAGTGCCTTTTGCTTCTCTGAAAGAAATTCTATTTGGAACTAGGCTATGTATTGTGAAGTAGTGTTATTAATTCAGAATTTCTGCTCCATGTCAAAATCCAATATTTTTTTAAAATGTGATCTGGTTTGGAATGAATAGTACCAATTAGAGTAGCAGCTGCATTAGTCTGGAATTATTTTTTTTCAAAGACATTAAAAATAGTTGCTTTTCTAATTATGAACAAATGCTTATTGTCTTCAAAGTGTCAACTTATTTCATTACAACATCTGACAGGAGACATTTTCAACAAGAAAATAAGACGTGCTTCACACTACCAAATTAACCACTGTTTATGATCATTTGAAAAAAATTGTATAATATAAAATAAAATAAAAACAAGGTGAACTGGGGAGCCCTATCAATTTTTTCTTCGGTTTGGATGTATACAGATTCACACTTCTCTGGTTTCACTTTGAAGTTGAGTTCAAAGAAACCCAAAAAAGCAAATCTCTGTTGAAACTGATAAGTATCTCATCTAATTTTGGTTGCATTTCAAAACCAAGTAAAATAAGATTTTGAATAATTTTCATGCAAAACCCACAAATTAGTTTGTGTTTGCTCGAAATTTGGCTTATAGTTACCTATGATGGGGTCCAGCATCAAGTAAAAGGTGCACAAAGATAAACAAACTGTTCTGTAAACCTGAAAAGAATTTATGATAAACCCCGAAGCCAGGTTTTTTATTCAGTTTTCAGACCAAATGTTTAGTACAGGTCTAATTTATCACTTTGGAGCTATGTTCTGGTCTTTATCAGACACAAACTACCAAAAAGATGTCCAAACAGGGAAGCTGAATGCTGATGCCATTTCCTAAAATAGGGGCTGTGGCTGGCATATTCAGTAAGCCTTGGCTACTGGCATTGCTTGGTTGCTGATAAACAACATAAAACAGAGCATCTCTAAGGCTTTTCTACTTTACACCAGGCATTGACATGGTTTATAACCTATCCTTTAAATCAGCTTCTGTACCTAATGACTGGAGGATGCAATATTTTTAAAAAGTGCTCTAGAGGTGATCCTGGCAATTACAGACCAGTAAATCTAATGTCAGTATTGTATTGGGCAAATTAACTGAAACTATAATAAAGTATAAAATTGTCAGACACATAGATTAACATAATATGTTGGGGAAAGTCAACATGGTTTCTGTAAAGGGATATCATGCTTTAATAATCTACTAGAATTCTTTGAGGGGGTCAACAAACATCTGGACAAGGGGGATCCAGTGGATACAGTATACTTAGATTTCCAGAAAGCCTTTGACCAAGTCCCTCACCAAAGGCTCTTAAGTAAAGTAAGTTGTCATAGGATAAGAGGAAAAGTCCTCACAGATAACTGGTTAAAAGACAGGAAACAAAGGGTAGGAATAAACAGTACATTTTCAGAAAGGAGAGAGGTAACTAGTAGGATTCCCCCAAGGGTCTGTCCTGGGACCAATCCTATTCAACTTATTTATAAATGATCTAGAGAAAGGGGTAAACAGTGAGGTGGCAAAATTTGCAGATGCTATCAAACTGCTCAAGATAGTTAAGACCAAAGCAGACTGAAGAGCTTCAAAAAGATCTCACCAAACTGAGTGATTGGGCAACAAAATGGCAAATGAAATTTCATGTTGATGAATGTAAAGTAATGCACAGTAGAAAAAATAATCCCAACTATACATACAATATGATGGGGACTATTTTAGCTACAACTACTCAAGAGAGAGATCTTGGAGACATTGTGAATAGTTCTCTGAAAACATCCACTCAGTGTGCAATAGCAGTCAAAAAAAGCAGATAGAATGTTAGGAAGCATTAAAAGAGGGATAGAGAATAAGGCAGAGAATATCTTATTGCCTCTATATAAAACCATGGGACACCCACATCTTGAATACTGTGTTCAGATGTGGTTGCCTCATCTCAGAAAAGATATATTGTCATTGGAAAAGGTTTATGTCGAGAGGCAGAACCCCTTGACTATCAGAAGCCCCAAAGTCGGGGTCTGTGCCTGCTTTCCGCAGGGCAAATACAGCCCGTGGACCCAGTTCCCCTCAAATACTCTATCAGGGTATCTATGGCCTTCCACCCTTGTTCCAAACACAGTCCCTTTTATCAGGATATCTGTGGGCCTAGTCCCAAAGTATGGTTCCCTCTATCAGGGTAAATATATCCTCACAGGCCTACTTCCAAAGAGCAGTCCCCTCTATCAGGGGAAATACGGCCCTCCAGGTCTCGTCACAAACACACTCCCCTCTCTCAGGGTCACTACGGCCTAGAGGCCTAGTCCAAAGGGAAGCCTCCCAGAAGTCTAGGAAGCTGGATTGGGGTGGGGTGGGGAGGTGGGGGGACCCAGGCCCTCCCGCTCCACCGGGTCCCAGCCCAGGCCCTATTGGCAGTGGAGGAGTTCACTTCCAGCTCAGTGGGGATTCCGGCTAAAGTGCACTGAGCTCCCAGAGGACAATCCTCCACCCTGGGCTACTTCCTGCTGTTCCTGGTGCATTGTTCAGCTCTCGGGGCATCGCTCAGCGGGTCAGTCCCTCGTAGACATCTATAAAATCAAGACTGGTGTGAAAAAAGTGAATAAGAAAAAGTCATGTACTTGTTCCCATAATATAAGAACTAGGGGTCACCAAATGAAATTAATAGCAGCAAGTATAAACAAACAAAGGGAAGTTTTTCTTCACACAACGCACAGTCAACCTTTGGAACTCCTTGACAGAGGATGTTGTGAACACTAGGGCTATGTTTACACTGCAGAGCTTTTGTGGGATACTGGAGGTATCCCGCAAGAGTTCTGCTGTGTCCAAAGAACACATCTGTGTTTCCAAAAATTTTTTTGGAAAAGCAGACGCATTTTTTCAGCATCCCTGTAAACCTCATTCTACAAGGAAGAAGGGATGTTCCGAAAGAGGGTTTTTTCCCCAACATTTGGCCCCGTGTAGATGGGCCAAATGTTGGAAAAGCCTCTTTTGGAAGAAAAAGCAGAAAAATATACACAAATTGTGGTTTGCAATATGCGTATCTTTTTCCAACTTTTCTTTGTAGTGCAGACATAGCCTAGGACTTGAACATGTTTCAAAAAAGAGCTGATAAATTGATGACGGTTAAGTCCTTCAATGGCTATTAGCCAGGATGGGTAGGAATGGTGTCCCTAGCCTCTGTTTGTCTGGAATTGTATAACAGGAGATGGAGCACATGATGATTACCTGTTGTGTTCACTCCCTCTGGGGCATCTGCTATTGGCCACTGTTGGCAGACAGGATACTGGGCAAGATGGACCTTTGGTCTGACCCAGTATGGCTGTTCTTATGGATCAAAGCTGATTTCATCCATCAGGCTCCTGGGCTCCAGTGAGAGTAGGTTGGAAGTAGTGCTTAATATATAAATTCATAGCAAATGGTGAGGGAGAAGTTTTGTAATGAAAACAAGATCTGAAGAGCAATTTAAATAGTTCCATTGTTGTACTGTAGGGCAAATACCTTGTTAAAAGGCATAAGTGAGACACATGAAGTAACCCCAGTCTCCTCCGGGGGTCCCGCACCTGCCCCATCTCTTTTCTCACAAGGCCTCACCACTAGCTAGGCCAGAAACCAGAATCAGTCTATGGTAGGGGCTGCCCAGGGAGACAGAACCGCAGATCCCAGCCTTTCCCTCTGCCATGAACAAGGTGCCTGTTACTAGCCCATGTCCCAGGCCCCAAGGGCAGGTAGACTCCCCACAGAAGCTCACAATCCCACAATGGCTCTTACTAATTCCTGGCTCCAGCTTTGGGGTCTAGGCCTCAGGGCACAGAAGAGGAGGAAGGCTGGAGTTTCCTGCCAAGGGGGAGAGGGACTAAGGTTAGGAAAAGGCTGATACTACCCCTGAGCCTTGGGCAGGTACAAACCAGTGTCACAAAAAATCCAGACAAATGCTGTCCTGGACTCATTGAGCCTGGAACCAGGACTTGAAGTCTGCATTTCAAGATTGTCCCACTCAGTTCAGGGTGTGTGGTCCTCTTACTGTTGCATGTGGCTAGTGTTTGTTTATTTATTTATGTGCAAGAAAGTGCCCATATGTGCATCCAGCAATGATTATTTTCTAAGGAAGTGATCACAATCTATTGTGAATCCTGTAAATAAGATGAAATTATTGAGTGTGGTAGTGACTATGCCCATTTAATGACAGTATTCTTTCATCAATAATTCATTTTTACAAATTATTATACTGTAAATTATTATGTACATAAATTATTGTCTGCCTAATCTGTGGTTTCAAGATAAAATAGTATTTGTCATTATTTTGCATAACAACGGTGTCAAAAAGAATAATTATCATCGGCAACAAAAGCAGTTTCATTACTGTGTCAACCATTCATCTGAAAAGGTTACATTTTCTTGATTTTTTGTGTTTTTAGTTAAGTGAGTTAAACACATCGAATGCTGATGTTAAAATGGCCCCTTTTAAGACCTCACAGTTATTTTAGGATGCAGAGTTTATGAGTAAACAAAGAATATTATAGTAAAACTGAGAAAATTAGGAAAAAAGATTTGTAGCAAGTTAAATATGTATTTAAAACAACATGTTATTAAAATACAAATATTATTTTTATTACAGTAGCACCAGTGGAGATGAGGGCCCTGTCATCCTAGTCATTGTGCAAACATTTAGTAGAGAGTCCTCAGCACAAAATATAAAGCCAGAGGCATGAGTCACAACATCACTAGCATGAGTCACAACATCATTAGCATATTTCCTGCCAATTCTTTTTGCACAATGGGTTTTTGCGCAAAAAGAACCAGTGTAGCCACTTCTGTTTTGCACAAAACCCCTGTATCGCGCAAGATTCTTATGCCTCTCCTGACATAATGAGGGAGTCCCTCATTAGCATATTTTCTGCTGCAAAAACTGGCAGTGTAGACATAGCTAGAGGGGATAAGGAAGATGATGGATGAGTGAAGAAAGGTATTACCCCTAGTTTTATACACGGAGAACTGATGCACAGGGAGCTTGAGGCTAGAATTTGGAAAGGAAACTTAAGAAAGTTAGGTGTACATGCTCCACTGACATTCAATGGAGGGGTGGGCACCTAATTACTATTGTCTCCTTTGAAAATGGCAGCCTGAGTGACTTGGCAAAGGTCACACAGTATGTGTCCAGCAGTTCCAATATACCACCTGAGTCCCAGTCTACTGCCTTTCCAGTGCACATCTTTGGAAGCTAAATGATTTTTGAGACACTACAGATGTGATCTTATAGCGAATGGAGAGTAAAATGGGCTCTGTCATATCTGCATCTCTGTCATATTGCCCATGTTCACCATATTCTCTTAGGGTGTGTCTAGACTACATCCCTTTTTCGGTAAAGGGATATAAATTAGGCACGTCAATATTGCAAATGAAGCTGGGATTTGAATTTCCCATGCTTCATTTGCATAATGGTCGCTGCCGCTTTTTTCAAAATGGGGCTTTTTCGGAAAAAAGGCAGTTTAGATGGGAATCTTTCAAAAATAAAACCCTTTTTCCAAAGATCCTGTAAACCTCATATTGAGGCGTACAGGATCTTTTGAAAAAGGGTTTTATTTTTGAAAGATCCCCATCTAAACTGCCGGGTTTTTTTCAAAAATGACCCGTTTCGAAAAAAGCGGTGGCAGCCATTATTCAAATGAAGTGCGGGAAATTCAAATCCCAGCCTAATTTACATCCCTTTACCGAAAAAGGGATGTAGTATAGACACACCCTTACTGTTCGTAGAGTCAGAGATTAGGGTCAGAAGATACTTCAGCAGGACATTTAATCCAACCCCCTTCTTAAAACAGGGCCAAACCCAACTAAATCATCCCAGTTAGGGCTTTATCAAGCCTGGCCTCAAAAACCTCTGAGGAGGGAGATTTGACAACCTTCCTGGGCAACCCACTCCAGTGATTCACCATCCTCTTAGTGAAATAGTTTTTCCTAATATAGAATCATAGAATCATAGAACCACAGAGCTGGAAGAGACCTCAGAAGGTCATCAAGTCCAGCCCCCTGCTCTAGGCAGGACCAATCCCAACTAAATCAACCCGGCCAGGGCTTTGTCAAGCCGAGACTTAAACACCGCTAGGGATGGAGACTCCACTGCTTCCCTAGGTAACCCATTCCAGTGCTTCACTATCCTCCTAGTGAAATAGTTTTTCCTAATATCCAACCTGGACCTCTCCCACCACAACTTGAGACCATTGCTCCTTGTTCTGCCATCTGTCACTACTGAGAACAGCCTCTCTCCATCCTCTTTGGAACCTCCCTTCAGGAAGTTGAAGGCTGCTATCAAATCCCCCCTCACTCTTCGCTTCTGCAGAGTAAACAGACTCAACTCCCTCAGCCTCTCCTCATAAGTCATATGCTCCAGCCCCCTAATCATTTTGGTTGCCCTCCGCTGGACCCTCACCAATGCATCCACATCCTTTTTGTAGTGGGGGGCCCAGAACTGGACACAATACTCCAGATGTGGCCTCACCAGAGCCAAATAAAGGGGAATAATCACATCTCTGGATCTGCTGGCAATACTCCTCTTAATGCAACCTAATATGCCATTAGCCTTCTTGGCTACAAGGGCACACTGTTGACAAATATCCAGCTTCTCATCCACTGTAACCCCTAAGTCCTTTTCTGCAGAACTACTACTTAACTGGTTGGTCCCCAGCCTGTAACAATGCTTGGAATTCTTCCGTCCCAAGTGCAGGACTCTGCACTTGTCCTTGTTGAACCTCATCAGATTTCTTGTGGCCCAATCCTCCAATTTGTCTAGTCACTCTGGACCCTATCTCTGCCCTCAAGCGTATCTACCTCTCCCCCTAGCTTAGTGTCATCCGCAAACTTGCTGAGGGTGCAATCCATCCCCTCATCCAGGTCATTAATAAAGATATTGAACAAAACCAGTCCTAGAACCGAACCTTGGGGCACTCCACTAGAAACCGACCACCAACCTGACATCGAGCCATTGATCACTACCCGCTGGGCCCGGCCTTCTAGCCATCTTTCTATCCATCTTACTGTCCATTTATCCAATCCACATTCCCTTAACTTGCTGGCAAGAATATTGTGGAGACCGTATCAAAAGCCTTGCTAAAGTCAAGGTATATCACATCCACTGACTTTCCCGTCCACAGAGCCAGCTACCTCATCATAGAAGCTAATCAGATTGGTCAGGCGACTTGCCCTTTGTGAATCCATGCTGACTATTCCTAATCACTTTCCTCTCTTCCAAGTGCCTCAAAATGGATTCCTTAAGGATCCCTTCCATGATTTTTCCAGGAACCGAGGTAAGACTGATGGTCTATAGTTCCCTGGATCGTCCTTCTTCCCTTTTTTGAAGATGGGCACTACATTTGCCTTTTCCCAATCATCCGGGATTTCTCCTGATCTCCACGACTTTTCAAAGATAATGGCCAAAGGCTCCTCAATGACATTTGCCAACTCCCTCAGTACCCTCGGATGCATTAAGTCCGGACCCATGGATTTTTGTACGTTTAGCTTTTCTAAATAGTTCCTAACCTGTTCTTTACCCACCAAGGGCTGTCCATCTTCATCCCATCTTGCGTCACTTAGCGCATTAGTCCGAGAGCCCACCTTGTCCGTGAATACAGAGGCAAAGAAAGCATTGTGTACTTTAGCTTTCCCCACATCATCTGTCACTAGGTTACCTCCTTCATACAGTAGGGGCCGCACATCCTCTCTGATCACCACCTTCTTGTTAACATGCCAGTAGAAACCTTTCTTGTTATCCTTCACATCCTTAGCCAGTCACAATTCCATTTGCACTTTTGCCTTCCTGATACCCCCCCGGCATTCTTGAGCTATACATTTAAACCCCTCCCTGGTCATTTGTCCAAGTTTCCACTTTTTGTAAGCTTCATTTTTGTGCTTAAGTTCACCAAGGATTTCCCCTATAAACCAATCCGGTCTCCTACCATGTTTGCCTCTCTTGCTACGCCTCGGGATGGTTTCTTTCTGTGCCTTCTATAAGGCTTCTTTAAAATACTGCCAGATGTCCTGGACTCCTTTCTCCTTTGTGTTAGCTTCCCAGGGGATTCTGCCCATCAGGTCTCTGAGGGAGTCAAAATCTGCTTTTTTGAAGTCCAAGGTGTGTATTTTACTACTCTCTTTTCTTCCTTTGGTCAGGATCCTGAAATCTACCATCTCATGATCACTGCTTCCCAGGTTGTCACCCACCTCTACTTCCCCTATTAGTTCCTCCCTGTTTGTGAGCAGAAGGTCAAGCTGCGCACGGCCCCTGGTCGGATCCTTCAGCACTTGCGTCAAGAAGTTATCCCCAACATTCTCCAAAAACTTCCTGGATTGCCTTTGTATTGCCATATTGGTTTCCCAACAGATGTCAGGGTGATTAAAGTCCCCCACGAGAACTAGGGCCTGCGATCTGGAAGCTTCTCTCAGTTGTCCAAAGAAAGCCTCATCTACCTCATCCACCTGATTCGGTGGCCTGTAGCAGACACCAACCACAACATCACTGCTGTTGTTTGCTCCTTTAAACTTAACCCATAGACTCTCAACAGGTTTTTCTCCCTCTTTATACTGGAGTTCAGAGCAATCGTAGTGCTCTCTTACATGTAGTGCAACTCCTCCTCCTTTTCTCCCCTGCCTTTTCTTCCTGAACGGTCTATACCCTTCCATGACGGTTCTCCAGTCATGCGAGTCATCCCACCAAGTCTCTGTTATCCCAATTAAATCATATTTCTTGGACTGGGCCAGGGCCTCCAGTTCTTCCTGTTTGTTGCCCAGGCTTCTCGCATTAGTGTACAAACACCTCAGGTAACCAGTTGATCGCCCTATCTTCTCCATTTGAATCAGGAGTCCTCCTTTTTTGCTTGTTCCTCTCTGCATTTCTTCCTGGTATCCGACTTTCCCACTCCTCTCAGAGCTTTGGTCACCGTCCCCCGACGAACCTAGTTTAAAGCCCTCCTCACTAGGTTTGCAAGCCTTCCCGCGAAGATGCTCCTTCCTCTCTTGGTTAGGTGGATCCCATCTCTTCCTAACAATCCTTGTGCCCGGAACAGAGTACCACGGTCGAAGAAACCAAAGCCCTCTCTGCGACACCACCTGCGCAACCACGCATTTACATCCTCAATTTGATGATCCCTGCCCAGTCCTTTCCCTTCAACAGGGAGGATGGACGAGAACACCACTTGTGTTCCGAATTCTTGGATCCTTCTTCCCAGCGCTACATAATCCGCAGTAACCCGCTCAAGGTCATTCTTGGCTGTATCGTTAGTTCCCACGTGGAGAAGCAGGAAGGGGTAGCGATCCGAAGGTTTGATCAGTTTGGTAAGCCTCTCAGTCACATCCTGAATGCGAGCTCTCGGTAAGCAGCACACCTCTCGAGATTCCAGGTCTGGACGGCAGATGGATGGCTCAGTCCCTCTTAGGATGGAGTCCCCTACCACCACATCTCCAGTCTGACGTGCAGATGGATGGATGGTCCTCTTTCTAGATGGAGGTCCCCCCTACCACCACCTTCGTTTTCTTTTGGGGGTGGTGGCACGTTGGAAGACCATCCTAGGACTACCCCACATCCCTTATCCCAATTAAATCATATTTCTTGGACTGGGCCAGGGCCTCCAGTTCTTCCTGTTTGTTGCCCAGGCTTCCCCAGGTACTGCCCATATCGTCCTTCTTCCGGGAAGAAGAGGAACATAACTGCAGCTACAGGTAACAGCAACCCTCATCCCTCACCATCCATTGCTGTGTCTGGAAAAGTTTAAAAAGAAAGCCCCTATCGGTGGAAGTCTCATCCTCTCAGTGGCTTGCTAGGGCTGATTCCCTTTCTCTATCGGAGCCTAAGTCTTCATCCTCTACAGATCGAGCGCGTGAGGGAGGCGTGGGCCCCAGCCTAGCACTTCCAGTCCTGCAGATGGCGACCAGCCTTTCTCTTCTTGAGAGGAAAGACAACATGGCACTACGCTCTTCCGAGAGGAAGCAGCAGATGGCATCACCATCCATTGCTGGTTGTCCTGGAGAGAAGGGATTTAGAAAGAAAGGCAAGACCTATCACCATCCATTGCTGCTGTCTGGAAGGATTTAAAAGAAAAGTTTGGTAAGCCTCTCACACTGCAACTTGAGACCATTGCTCCTTGTTCTGTCATCTGCCACCACTGATGATAGCCTGGCACTATCCTCTTTGGACCCCCCTTCAGGTAGTGGAAGGCTGCTATGGAAATCCTTCCCTCATTCTACTATCTTCATCACATCAGTTAACTCTCTTTGAATGCTAGATCCAAGCCATGAACTACTACATTGTCAGCTTCAGCAGAGGCCTTAACCTGTTCTTTCACTACTCAGGGCTGCTAATCTCTTCCACCTGCTGCCCAGCAGCAATCCATGAAGGGAGGAGGAGGCAAAGAAATATCAACCTTAGACCTTCCACACTGCAACTTGAGACCATTGCTCCTTCCTGATTACATCTGCCACATGTGATAGCCTGGCACTATCCTCTTTGGACCCCCCTTCAGGTAGTGGAAGGCTGCTATCAAATCCCTTCCCCCTCATTCTACTATCTACCATCACATCAGTTAACTCTCTTTGAATGCATTAGATCCAAGCCATGAACTACTACATGTCCAGCTTTTCTAAATAGGCCTTAACCTGTTCTTTCACTACTCAGGGATGCTAATCTCTTCCCCATGCTGAGCTGCCCAGTGCAGCAGTCTGGGAGTTGACCTTGTCTGTGAAGACTGAGGCAAAAAACATCTCTTCTTTACACATCTTTTAGGTTTCCAGTAAGATCCCACACCTTCCCTGACCTTCTTCTTGTTTTTAACATACCTGTAGAAACCCTTCTTGTTATGCTTCAAACCCCTTGCTAGAAGTTTTGCTTTGGCCTTCCTGATTACATCCCCACATGCTTGAGTAAAGTTTTTATATTCTTCCTTAGCCATCTGTTCAAGTGTGCATACTCACTGCCACAAACATCATCTTCTCCATTATGTTACCAGAATCTGAAAGCCAAATTTTCTTGTTTGTATGTATTAGTTATGAAATAGCATTAACCAGAGGTAAACTGTGTTATTGTAGTTGTTTTATAGCTCACTGCAAGCAGGGGCAAAAAACATCTCTACTTAGTTATGGAGCAGACTTTTATTATTTTGAATAGTTTTTCTCAACTATGACTTTGTATGCATTTTTCTGTAAGCTTTACAGCTGCAGCCTATCAGATAGATTAGACAAGTAGCTCAGAAGAAAGGCATAGATATGCTTGACTTTGGCTTGAAGACACACAACTCCAAACAAACAGTAGGTGGTATCATGTCAGATCTACATTCGTTGCAGAATGTATACATTTTATTGTTCTTGCAATCGTAACATATTGGGCATGCACTTGATTTGCAAAGGAATTACTGTTGTGTGAACACACTTAGCCCTGGTCTATGCTAGGGCTTTAATTTGAAATAACCCCACTTAGGTCAAATTTATAAGACCATTTGTATAATTGTCTACACTACCAATAATAATGGGCTACTTATTTCAAAATAATAACTCCTACTTTTTTGATTAATAATGCTAATTTCAAAATAGTTATTTTGAAATAGCTGTATTTGGATGCTCTGCTGCCCCTATTTTGAAATAATTACTCCCCAGAGTAATTTGAACGAATTACTCCCCAAAGCTTTCTGGGGCTAAAAAGTCAAGGTAGTGCATTCCACATTAATGAAGCCTGCCTCAGACTAATTTCGAGGCTTCCCCGTAGTGTGGACACAGTAGTTCAATTTTGTTAAATTGGGTATAATTAAGTTAAATTTAGTAATTTTGAAATAATGCCATGTCCACACTAGGAAATTAAGGGGAAATGAGGAATTCTAGATTTTGAAAAATTTAAATAATCTGAGTAATCACTTGTATAGGTTGCAATCCTTTGGAAGCCAAGAAGTCAGAAAGGATAAAAATCTGAAAATTTAGGCCTCATTTTGGTAAACCATAAAGAACAAAGGGCCAACCATTTAATCCTGCAATATCTCATTTAGAGATGCTGTTTCCATTCAGACTGACCAAAGAATGGGACTACAAGATGGTGGAATGGTTCAGCATAAAATATAGTTGTAGTCAGGAAGTGTTTTAGTATTCATACGAAAGAAAGTCTGTGTAAAACTAGAGTTATAAACTCATTTAGAGATGCTGTTTCCATTCAGACTGACCAAAGAATGGGACTACAAGATGGTGGAATGGTTCAGCATAAAATATAGTTGTAGTCAGAAGTGTTTTAGTATTACAGGTAACCAATTAGAAGTACTATATCTGCTCACTGTCACAGCAACTATGAAGGCAGTACATTGTCTAAGGGAAGCTCCTTATTTTTTCATGATTCCTTTAAGGTGTATCAAAGAGCACTCTTAATAGACTCTGAGTAATGATGTGATGGAAGGGGCTTTCAGGTAGTTCCTATAGATTTCATTAAAACCTTTGCTGGCAATCTTAAAAGTTAAATAAATAGGCCTGTCTGATGAGATTCACCTTCTTTCTGGATACTATACCACTTCCTTACCACAGATAACATATACACAGGGCTCCTAAAAATAATACTTAAAAACAATTGGTGGCCATGTTTTGGGGATGTTCTGGCAGGTTTGGGATTTTTTTTTTTAGATAGCTGAGAGAGAATACCCCAGTTCCTCTTCAAGCTACCCAGGTTGAAAATTATGCTGTTCTGTCAATGCAATCAATATACCCTTTAGGAAACACAGTGAATGCCAAGGAACGATCAATAGGTTAATACTTGTTTCAGAGATATGAGAGGTTATGAAGTTTCTCTGTTGGAGATATGTAAAAGAAGCTAAATTGGGGAAGATCAAATAAGGATTGCAGTTCTTTGAACAAGTGGATACCTCAAGCACCAAATATATAAGTTAAGCATTATATCTTTTTACCCATCAGGTCTTGAAAGTCAAATAGAAATAAACTTTGTTTAAACTGAATTCTGTATAGAAAACCTAAGGGAGATCACTCTGCTTTAACCCAGGAGATAAAAAAAACATTTTCCTCCAAGTCCATAATGAAGATTATTTATTTCAGATAGATTAATTTAGTAACCAATTGTGGGAGGAAGTTAGGAATAGAGTGGTCATTTATGGCTTGCATGGAAGTGTACGTGTTCTGAACCCTTTAGTGTATTTTATTAATTTGAACTGTGGGGCAATATTGGCTAATCTAATATAATTTTATAATGGTGCCCCCTCAGGCTTTGGTTTGCTATAGATTTCAAGAAACCTTTGCTGGCATTTACCTCACCAAATAAATAGGCCCAGTAGTTGTTTTTATTTTCCCTAAATTGCCTGTGTTTATTACTTACATCAAGAAACATATATAAGTTATAAAGAATGTAAGACTATAAAGAATATAAAGACAAATTTTTGATTATATGGGTTGTAAACAACTCTGACAGCCATACCACACACCAACAAGAATTTCATGGAGTGGTGGAGTTAGTCAGAAATTACTCTACAAAATCAGAATGAGACCAATAAGCATGTTCATACTATGATTTAGGTCTGTCTGTCCATCTGTATGTCAAACAATGTTGTATCCAGGAACTATGTGTCTGAGAATCCAGAATATGGAGTAGATATCTATCATTAAACAAAGTGGCAGCTTGACACAAATCCTATTTTACATGACCATATCAGAAGTCTTAATCTGCTGATTATACGATTTCTTCCATGAAAGCTAATGCATCTCAGCAAATCAAAACTATGCATGGCTAGACAGAAAATCCATCTAATGTGAGATTGGACTAAGAACGAAGGATGGGGATGAGAAGTCAAGTCCATAGCATGACCAGAGGCTGAAAGAGCTACACTGTCAGTAAAAAAGTGACCAAGAAACAAGGCAGTTGAATGGCTGGATTTCATAATTGAGGCAGCTTCAGGGGGCAGTTGAGTTAGTCTGTACAGAAAAAAAATGGTCTGGTAGCACTTTATAGACTAACAAAACATTGTTAAATGCAATAGAGAGTGTGTCTTGATTCCAGCTTTGCCTTTGGGACAGGGAGTTTGTTTATAAATGGAAGGAGGCAGGGTGATTAAAATAACAAAAGGCTTGTGATTCAAGTAATTGAAGGATCCTGAGATCATTATGAAAACATTGCCAAATACTCCACTTAACAGGGGAAGGGAGGGGGAACAGTAGGAATAAATAGTGGTGTGCTGAAGGGATCTGCTTTTGGACCACTACTGTTAACCTACTCATAAATGTTCTTGGAAAGGAGGTAAACAGTGAGGTGGCAAAATTTGCAGATGATACAAAATTACTCAAAATAGTTAAGTCCAAAGCTCACTGCAAAGCATTACAAAAGGATCTCACAAAACTGGGTAATGGGGCAACACAAGGGAAGATGGAATTTAATGTTGATAAGTGCAAAGTAATGCACGTGGGAAAATATAATCCTAAATATACATTTAAAAATGATGGGATCCAAAATAGCTGTTACCATCAAGAAAGAGATCTTGAAATTTTTGTGGATAGTTCCCTGAAAACATCTCCTCAATGTGCAGTGACAGTCTAAAAACTAACAGAATATTTGGAATCATTAGGAAAGGAATGAATAATAAGAAAGAAAATATCATATTACCTGTATATAAAGTAATGGTATGCCCACATTTTAAATACTGTATGCAAATACACTGGATTTGGAAAAGATACAAAGGGCAACAGAAATGATTTGGATAAGGAACAGCTTTTATATGAGGAGAGATTAACAAAACAGATTTTTCAGTTTAGTAAAGAAATGACTAAAAGTGGGGCGATATGTTAGAGGTCTAGAAAATCATGAATGGTTTGGAAAATTGAATAAGGAAATGTTATGTTTTCCTTCACTAACGAAACACCAGAAGCTCTCCCAATGAAATTTATAGGCAGAGGATTTAAAACAAACAAAACTTTATTTCTTCAGGAGATGGTGGAAAGTCATAAGAACATAAGAACATAAGAATGGCCGTATTGGGTCAGAAAAAAGATCCATCTAGCCCAGTAGCCTGTCTGCTGACAGTGGCCAGCACCAGGTGCCCCAGAGGGGCTGGACCGAAGACAATGATCAAGCGATTTGTCTCGTGCCATCCATCTCCAGCCTCTGACAAGCAGAGGCCAGGGACACCATTTCTATCCCCTGGCTAATAGCCTTTTATGGACCTAACCTCCATGAAATTATCTAGATTCTCTTTAAACTCTATTATAGACCTAGTCTTCACAACCTCCTCTGGCAAGGAGTTCCACAGGTTGACTACGTGCTGTGTGAAGAAGAACTTTCTTTTATTAGTTTTAAACCTGCTACCCATTAATTTCATTTGGTGTCCTCTAGTTCTTCTATTATGGGAACTAATAAATAACTTTTCTTTATTCACCCTGTCCACACCACTCATGATTTTATATACCTCTATCATATCCCCCCTCAGTCTCCTCTTTTCAAAACTGAAAAGTCCCAGTCACTTTAGCCTCTCTTCATACGGGACCTGTTCCAAACCCCTGATCATTTTAGTTGCCCTTTTCTGAACCCTTTCCAAGGCCAAAATATCTTTTTTGAGGTGAGGAGACCACATCTGTACACAGTATTCAAGATGTGGGCGTACCATAGTTTTATACAGGGGCAGTAAGATATTCTGGGTCTTATTTTCTATCCTTTTCTTAATAATTCCTAACATCCTATTTGCCTTTTTGACCACCACTGCACACTGTGTAGAAGTTTTCAGAGAACTATCCACAATAACTCCAAGATCTCTTTCCTGATTTGTCGTAGCCAAATTAGCCTCCATCATATTGTACGTATAGTTGGAGTTATTTTTTCCAGTGTGCATTACTTTATACTTATCCACATTAAATTTCATTTGCCATTTTGTTGCCCAATCACTCAGCTTGGTGAGATCTTTTTAAGTTTTTCACAGTCTGCTTCTGTCTTGACTATCTTAAACAGTTTAGTATCATCCGCAAACTTTACCACCTCACTGCTTACCCCTTCCTCCAGATCATTTATGAATAAGTTGAACAGGATTGGTCCCTGGACTGACCCTTGAGGGACACCACTAGTTACCCCTCTCCATTCTGAAAATTTACCATTTATTCCTACCCTTTGTTTCCTGTCTTTTAACCAGTTCTCAATCCATGAAAGGACCTTCCCTCTTATCCCATGACAATGTAATTTACACAAGAGCCTTTGGTGAGGGACCTTGTCAAAGGCTTTTTGAAAATCTAAGTATATTATATCTACTGGATCCCCCTTGTCCGCATGTTTGTTAACCCCTTCAAAGAACTCTAATAGATTAGTAAGACAGGATTTCCCTTTACAGAAACCATGTTGACTTTTATCCAACAAATTATGTTCTTCTACATGCCTGACAATTTTATTCTTTACTATTGTTTCGACTAATTTGCCCGGTACTGAAGTTAGACTTACCGGTCTGTAATTGCCCAGATCGCCTCTAGAGCCCTTTTTAAATATTGGTGTCACGTTGGCTACCTTCCAGTCATTAGGTATGGAAGCCGATTTAAAGGATATGTTACAAACCACAGATAATAGTTCTGCTATTTCCCATTTGAATTATTTTAGAACCCTTGGATGAATGCCATCCGGTCCCGGTGATTTTTTAACATTAAGTTTTTCAATTTGTTCCAAAACCTCCTCTAAAGACACTTCAATCCAGGACAGTTCCTCAGATTCATCACCCACAAAGGATGGTGCAGATTTGGGAATCTCCCTAACGTCCTCAGCCGTGAAGACTGAAGCAAAGAAATCATTTAGTTTCTCCGCAATGGCTTTATTGTCCTTGATTGCTCCTTTTGTATCTCGATCGTCTATGGGACCCACTGGTTTTTTAGCAAGCTCCCTGCTTCTAATGTACTTAAAAAACGTTTTGCTATTGCTTTTTGAGTTTTTGGCTAGCTGTTCCTCAAAATCTTTTTTTGCTTTTCTTATTACATTTTTACACTTGATTTGACAGTGTTTATGTTCCTTTCTATTTATCGCACTAGGATTGGACTTCCACTTCTTGAAAGTTGCCTTTTTGTCCCTCACTGCTTCTTTTACATGGTGGTTAAGCCACAATGACTCTTTTTTAGGTCTCTTGCTATGTTTTTAATTTGCGGTATACATTTAATTTGGGCCTTTATTATGATGTCTTTAAAAAGTTTCCATGCAGCTTGCAGGGATTTGGCTCTAGTCACTGTGCCTTTTAATTTCTTTTTAACTAACCTCCTCATTTTTGCGTAATTCCCCTTTTTGAAATTAAATGCCAGAGTGCTGGACTTCTTCCCACCACAGGAATGTTAAATGTTATTATATTATGGTTACTATTCCCAAGCGGTCCTGTAATAGTTATCTCCTAGACCTGATCCTGTGCTCCACTCAGGACTAAATCGAGAGTTGCCTCTCCCCTTGTGGGTTGCTGTACCAGCTGCTCCAAGAAGCAGTCATTTAAGCCATTTTATCTCTGCTTTTCTTCCTGAGGTGACATGTATCCAATCAATATGGGGATAATTAAAATCCCCCATTATTATAGAGTTCTTTATTTTGGTAGCCTCTCTAATCTCCCTTAGCATTTCAATGTCAGGATCACTGTCCTGGTCAGGTGGTCTATAATATATCCCTACTGCTAAGTCCCAAGTTATCAAAGGTTTCCAATAAGAACAAAATAAGTTCAAGTAGGATAGATCCATCAATGTCTACTTGCCAGAATGCGCCGGGATGGTGTCCCTAGTTTTAGTTTGTTAGAAACTGGGAATGGGTGATGGGATGGATCATTTGATGAGTGCCTCTTTTGTTCATGGCATTGGCTACTGTTAGAAGACAGGATACTGGGCTATATGGGCCATTGATCTGATCCAGTATGGACATTTTGATGTTCTTATATAGAGCCCAAATTTATCTGCCCCCTATTGTAACCACCTACACCTCACTCCACTTTTCAGAGCTGAGATTGTCAGGACTCCTGTGCTCTGTCTCTCTCTGTCTCTGACTGTCTCTCTTTCACGCTCTCTGCAGAGTTAGTAATAGAGCAAGAGAGTTCACTAACATTTTAAGGCTAACCAGTGTTCCTTAAATGACTTGCCACAAGTTGTCAGAATATTAGAGCTGAGTGAGTCTAATGTTTAATTTTCTCTCTTTTATATAGGAATTAGCCACAGTGATCATGTCAACTAATTGATAGGTTATCTCTCCCCCCGCCAAAAAAATGAAACCAAACCAAAACAAAACAAAACCCTAGTTTTCCAGTGCTAAGTAGGCCCTGGAAAGAGGTGATAGGTTTCTGTGTGGGTGAGTGGATGGGGTTGGTCCCCCACAATTTGCCACTTAACTTCGACCAAGCATGCTCAGTAACACTACTAAGGATATGGCCCTCAGTCTGCCTCACATGCTCTCACTTTCCCCCAATACGTAATGCACAAACCAGCCCTGCACGCTGAAATCTAGAATACCTCCCCTGCTGAAAGAATGCTTGTTTAATTAACTGGCCAGGATACATTATGATACATAAAGGACAAAAGTTATTATAGACCTCAGCCACAAAATGTGATTCAAACTATAGACACTTAGCTTTTAGCTCTGAAAGTCCCCAGTTCAAATGTCAGTGTGTCAGGGAAGATGGTGTTTGTTACACTTGTAAATTAAGGGCATTGGTTAAGAGAAGGATGTGACAAACTAGGAAAATATGTGCATTATTTCTTAGTTTAGGACTCAGCTTCCACAAACATTTTCATATTGTTGCCTATTCTATTGGTAGAGCCCTGCAAATTCATGGATATCTGTTTTAAATTATGGATATCCATCCGCACCTGTCAATGAAGATACCCATGACTCATTTTTGCAGATACAGATGCAATTTTTTGTGTCTGCACAAGGTGCTGTCTATGAGGTAAGTAAGTCTGGAGTTGGGGTTTGGTCTTGGCAGGAAAAGAAGTAAGGACTAAAAGATAAGATAGCTTCACGTGCATCTCAACCAATAAGGGACTATTGCAGAGTGATGCTTCCTCCGGGTAGTATCACAGTTAATATTTTTTGTAGTGCCAATGCTGAGACCATGGAAGATCAGAGGACCCTGGGAAGGTGCCCCTGACAGCAATGGAGGGGATTTGGCGTGAGCTGGAAGAGGTGGCTGCGGTTGTACCACTGTAAAAGCTGACAAGCTACAGATAAGCTAAAGATATTGAAATTAGTCACAGAATTTAGCTCATTTCCTGGCTTGACCAAAACACAGTGCAAATGATGAATTGCATGTCAACTATAAAATTTGAGAAAAGAATTATCTTCTTGGCTTGTCACACTGGTTATCTGTTGGACATTGGCCAAAAGCGAACATGACAGTTGTACTTAAGTGAACACAATGTTGAAGTATGTGCCTTATTGCAATTTTGAAAGAAAAGTAAATTAAACTTTTCTAAGTTGTTTTGAGTCAAAAACAAATTTTGACTATTTAGAGGTTGTTGATTGTTTGATTTTAAATTGCATGTTGGTTGCAATTAGCTCATAACAGACAGGTGTGCACATTACTAAGCTGCTATTATAACAGGCAATAATTGTACTTTTTTTATGTCAATGACTAATATGATATGGCTTCAGACCCTACAGATGGTGCTTAGTGGAGGAAATTTTCTATCATGCTCCAGTACACACTATACTTGAACCTATGCTTTTCCTATTTACCTGTTTTTTAGATAAAGAATTTGAGCACTGGCAATCACACACCCCTTCTTGGGCCCTCAACTGACTTGAAAACAAAAGAAGAGTAGCAAAACTCTAGCTATTGAAAAAGAAGGAAATGTCTTTATTATGCCATTTGATGCACATTCCACATTTCTGCATAATAAATTTTTCTCTGCTTGCTAGAAGTGCTTAATAAAGCACTGTATTTAAAAGAGATGGAAATCATGGTTCTTTGAATCTGTAGGCTTCTATATTTTAATGATAATGAAGGGTAAAAGCTGAAATTTATTACAGAACATTTTAATAGTACAAATTTCTAATAAAGCAAATAAGAAAACTAGGCATTCTCTTTAAAATTATATGGTACAAAGGTCAAGCACAATATTATACAATTAAATTAATTCAGGGATGACTTATTCTACACTTATGTAGACTAAACCATCATAATATACTCTACAGGGGCCAGAAGCTGCCAGCATCCATAATCTCAGCACTACTGTTCAGGAAAGTTTCACTCATGCTGTCAAGTGTGAATTTGCTTGTTATAGACCAGCACTTGGATACATCAAGTCATCACTGTTTGACACAGCAGTGACTATTCTTAAGTATTAGGTCTGTCTGCTTAGGAAGAAATGGATTATGTGAATCTATTCTAAAGCTTGAAAGATTTCACTGGATGGTAAAAGGTCTGCAAAGGATGTGTTTGCTTATATGTACTGTGTAAGCAGGAATGCTGTATGTATGTGTGGGTATGTCTACACTAGCCCCCTATTTCAAACTAGGGAGACTAATGTAGGCATTCGAAGTTGCAAATGAAGCCCGGGATTTAAATATCCCGGGCTTTATTTGCATGTTCCCGTCCGGTCGCCATTTTTAAATTCCACTATTCGGTAACTGCACGCGGCTACACGCGGCAGTGAAACGGTAATTCGAACTAAGTCCTCATGGAATGAGGTGTAACAGTTAATTTGAACTAAGGACTTAGTTCGAATTACCGTTTCACTGCCGCGTGTAGCCGCGGGCAGTTACTTCGGACTAGTGGAATTTAAAAATGGTGACCGGACGGGAACATGCAAATAAAGCCCAGGATATTTAAATCCTGGGCTTCATTTGCAACTTCGAATGCCTACATTAGCCTCCCTAGTTCGAACTAGGGGGCTAGTGTAGACATACCCTGTATGAATATTTTGCCTATGTACACAGGAACCATTACCCCTCAACTTCTCAGTAATTAACATACCATTGTACCTCCCCTCCCCATATTTAGGGCATAAAATAACTGGCATCTCAGATAACAGCACTGTAGTAAATGTTAACTTGTTATGGTGACATCTTTATACATAGATAAAAACAAGTTGTGTTACTCTTAATGCATCAGGGTGCCACCCTCTGACATACCTGGGTGCTACCTATTACCTTGTGCACATTGGTTTGTGTATGCTGTCATCCTGACTTTATCCTTAGCATGGGTCAGTATATTCCTGTTATCTATAGGGAGTGTGTTAGTATTGGCATGTTCTAGTACTAACCTGAAATGTTTGCATGATTTGTGGCTAGTGTATCTTAGCTGTGTGTGTTTCTACAATATCAGCCCTCTATGCCTGATTCTGTGAGTCTCTTGCTGACAGCTCAACTTTATATTAGCAAAGTCTTGATTACTTTCACCCAGGCCTTAGGCTTCACACCAGGGCTTCGAGGCCCTCTTCTTACTACAATATTACTGTAAAAAGCTTATTTCAGAATAATCTACTTCACCTGTCACATTTTTTAAAGATACAACTGTCTCTTGTGCTTGCCACCTTCCTGAATGCTATTTCTGTTTGAAAATCAAGTTAAGACAACTATATAATCAATCCATAAAAACTCAGGCAGGGGGCTAAAAAGCCTTATGATGCAGCTTGGCATTTGAATTTTGGATTGAAGGACAAGTGTTATGACATCCTCAGTATTTGAGGGTTGATGTACAATATGTTTTTCATTACAACAGATTTTGGAAAAAAGAAGTGATAATATTATATGCTGCTAGCAGAGCAGATGATGCATTCTGTTTGTGTATCTTAAGTATGTTCATGAGGGAATTTTACCCTCTCTAAAAATATTAAGCGAGGACTTGATAGGCAACGTCCTTCAGTGAATACCAAAGAAGAGTATTTGCACACTTTGAGAGGGAAGATAAGCATTTTAGTGTATTTCCACTGGTGATTTATACAGTAGCTCCATATTTTTTTTATACACAGATGTGAAAAGTTCTTCAGAATGTCAGGTGCTTCTTAAAAAAGTGGTGTGAGATTTAGTGCATTAATTATTCTAATTACCTTCTAAATAACAATTTCTGTTTTTTCCCTGACAAGTGAGGCTTAATCAATTTAATCCCTGATTTTCCAAATCATTTTAAGTGGACCCTTATTCCTTAAAGAACTTAAATATGTACTTAAATCCTACCAACTTCAATGAGATCTAAGCACATGCTTACATTTTAAACATATACTTACGTGCTCTGCGTCATAGGGACAAAGTTAAGTATGTGATTAAGCACTTTTCTGTACCAGTCCCTTCATAATACTTGCATTCTTTATCTATGGTTTTAAAAAAAAATTCTTCTTCCATATCTCCCAAACCAATACTTTGTGACATGTGTTCCCTGCCAATCTCCATTATTTTATAACAGAAAGTGCAATATAATATACATTTGGGAAAGTACAGGGATGCTTTCTCTTCACAGTAGCATTTGCTAGCATTTGCTATCAGCGGCAAAATGTATAATCATCTGTGACTGTTTCCCAAGAGGGACACAATGAGATTGCGCTATCAGGGCAAACTACAAAAAATGGGGTGGATGATCCCCCAAACTTATGGTTCTTTCTACTATAGCTTTACCATTCCAGGAATGAAACAGCTTCTACAATACCAGGGGTGGGCAATAATTTTTGCCAGGGGGCCACTCCAAGATTTTAGAATGTGGTCGAGGACTGCACTCTTCCACAATATTAATGGAGGAGATGCAGGGTCTGGGATGGAGGTTGGATGTAGAAGGGAGCTTGGAGTAAGGGACTGGGGTGCAGGAGGGAGACTGGAGTCTGGGAGGGAGTTTGGGTGAAGGAGGCAGTTGTGACCTAGGGCAGCGGACTGGGGTGAAGGGGTTTGGGATGTGACCTAGGATAGGAGGGGATTATGATCTGAGGCAGGAGATTGGGATGCCAGATCTGAAAGGGATGGGTGCAAGAAGGTGGCAGAGAATTTGGGTATCTCAATTAGGGAGGGTGGGGGGCAGAGGGTTGGGGAATGGAGGAGCTGATGTGCCAGAGGCAGGCTCTGGCCAGGAGACTTACCAGCCAGCAGCCAAACCAGCCTGCCAGCCGATCTACAGCTTGCAGAGCTTAAAATGTTTCCCAGTCAGCTAACCTGCCTGCCTGGCCATGTGCCTGTGTGAATAACTGAGTCGAGAAGAGAGGGCATGGTTCCTCTTGGCTGCCTATTACTCACACAGGCAGCTCCCATTGTCCAGCTTCTGGCCAGAAACTAGCCAATGGGATTGTGCTAGGGGCGGGGGCAGCTCCTGAAGCTTCCCCCTCCCCCTTCAGTTTTGAAACAGGACCTGGCAGCTGCAGTTCTAAGCAATGTGCGGGGCTGTGGGGCAAGCAGAGGAGCCTGCCTGGGGCTCCCTGCTGACTCCACAGACTGGATCTGGTGGCTTGTTGGTGGGCCAGATCCAGCCCATGGGCCATATTTTGCCCAGGCTGTACAATACCTTGCTGGTTACCCAGAAGCCCAAACACAGTTCCCTTAAAGCAGGGTTTCCCAACTTATGGGTCGGGACCCAAATATGGGTCACCATTACATTTCAAAAGGATCGCCACGTGTCTCCCCAGGTGGCTCTGCCTCCCCCCCCCCCGGCCCCCATTTTTGAATTGCCTTGGGTCACCAAGTCTTCCTGAATTGTCAAAATGGGTCCCCATCTGGAAAAGGTTGGGAACCGCTGCCTTAACGCAATTCAGCCTGAGCTCCCATCCAGACAGTCAAGTCAAATATATAGCAAGTGGACTTGATGACCTCTCAAAGTCCCTGTGAGATCTAGTATTCTGGTACTATGATAAGGATTTCTGAAAATCTTGTTCCTCATGTAAGCAGTTCTACCAAATGCTGGGAATGGGGGTGCAGCCACACTCAATATGCTGCTCAATAGAAGGCAGCATTTAATACTGCAGGCACAGCAATCTGAAGAACCAGTAAGGACAGTCCAGAACAAGGAAGAAAACTGGCAGCATGTAGCCTCCAGGAGAAGGAAGCCAACTCAGGAATCCCCAATTCCGGTGAAGGTACGTAAACGCTTTCAGGCTCTCTGCACAGGCACTACTGGGGAGAATGCTTTGGCAGGGACCTCTCAGGGAAGAGATCAGAAGGAGACCCCCGTCTACCGGAAGGCATGGGATACGTAGTCCTAGGGATGGGGATTTCACGACCACCACCCCCAAGAGAAGAAGACGAGTGGTGGTGGTCGGGGACTCCCCGCTAAGAGGGATGGAGTCATCCATCTGCCAACCAGACTTGGATTATTGAGAAGTGTGCTGCTTACCAGGAGCAAGAATACAGGATGTGACCAAGACTCGTGGAAGCAAACGTGTGATTGCACAGTTGTTGTCGGAGAGGGGGCTTTGGTTTCTTCAACCACAGGCCTCTGTTCTGGGCACAAGGATTGCTAGGAAGAGATGGGATCCACCTACAGAGAGGAAAGAGCATCTTTGCAAGCTGTCATGATCATGGGGGTTAGCCAGCAGCCTGGGAACTAAGGGGTTAACCTTACCTAAGTCAGGTAGATTCAGCCAATAAGAATGTAGGCAGGAATTTCAAACTAGGACAAAGGGATGTTTGGTTTCTCCCTCCTTTGTCTTGAGAGTTTTCTCTCCAGCTATTGCGGGAATCAGACAGAATGTCTTCCTCCAAGAATAAACTCTTCACTCTTCTGTAAGTAGGGTAAAGTTTAGATAAATCCGTTAGGTTTTATTGTTTTATGGTTTGGGAAATGGGATCTGATGTCTGTGCATTTAAAATGGGTTTTGCTCTCCTTTGTAACTAAGCTCCTGGCCCATGGTGGGTTTCCTCCCCATGAGTATATTACTTTGTGACTTTACCATCTAGTCATTATGCTTGCAACAGGACTATTGTGGTGATAATAAAAGTTCTTTCTCTTTTCTTTTCATTAACCTGGTATTGGTTAATTTTTGTGTCCTGGTTTGTACTTTAAGGGTGAGATTTTCGAAGTGATCTCTCCCCTGATTTTCTTATCATTACTTGGATGGTGGCAGCGGAGTTTTTAATCCCCAAAATCTAGGTTGTTAAGATTTTGTGGGGAAGTTTTTTACCAAAGCCTGGAAAGATAAGGTTTTGGGGTACTTTTGCAGGCCCCCACTTCTGTATTTATAGTGCCAGAGTGGGGAAGGAGCCTTGACATGCACATGCTTGCAAACCTAGTGAGGAGGACTTTAAATTAGGTTCTTTGGGGGATGGTGACTAAAGCCCTGAGATAATTGGGATACCAAGAAGAAACACAAGGAGGAAGGGATAACAAAGGAGGACCCCTTATTCGAATGGAGAAGGTAGAGTAATCAACTGGTAAACTAAGGTGTTTGTACATGAATGCAAGAAGTCTGGGGAACAAACAGGTAGAATTAGAAGCCCTGCCACCATTAAAGAACTATGATTTGATTGGAATAACGGAGACTTGGTGGGATGACTCACATGACTAGAGCACTGTCATGGAAGGGTATAAACTGTTCAGGAAGAACATGCAGGGGAGAAAAGGAGGAGGAGTTGCACTGTATGTAAGAGAGCACTATGATTGCTCAGAGCTCCAGTATATAGAGCAGGGGTGGGCAAAAGGGCCTCAACGGGCCGGACCTGGCCCACCAAGTGGGTGGATCCAGCCCGCAGAAGCCCTGCTGCTCCGCCGCCCACAGGCCAAATAGAGCCTGGGGGCCGGAGAGCGCCCGAAGCCTCCTCCCACCCTGCCAGGAGTACGTGGTGCTTTGAAGCACCACATGCTGCTCGCAGGGTGGAGGGGGGGAAAGCAGAGGAGGCTTCACGTGCTCCCCTGTCTGCAAGCCAAACAAAGTGCCACGTGCTCCTCGCAGGGCGGGAGGAGGCTTCCTGTGTTCCCCTACCCCCAGAATCTGATTGGCCTGGGGGTGAGGGAGCATGCCAAGCCTCTTCCAGGGCATGAGTACCTAGTGGGAAGGGGGGCAAAGGGGCTATCCCACCCCCAAACCAATCATTGTCTGGGGGTGGGTAGCACTCTCCCTTCCTATTGAAGCCCCACCTCTTCCGGGTTGGTCCAGGGCTATTTCAAAAATTTTTGACGTGGCCCCTGGGCAAAAATTATTGCCCACCCCTGATATAGAGGTAGAAAAGCCTGTTGAGAGACTATGGATTAAGTTTAGAGGCGGGAGCAACAGGGGTGATATTGTGGTTGGTGCCTGCTATAGACCACCAGATCAGGTGGATGAGGTAGACGATGCTTTCTTCAGTAAATAAGAGAAGCTTTCCAGATCACAGGCCCTAGTTGTCATGGGGGACTTTAATCACCCTGACATCTGTTGGGAGACCAGTACAGCAGTACACAGACAATCCAGGAAGTTTTTGGAAAATGCTGGGGATAACTTCCTGGAACAAATGCTGAAGGAACCGACAAGGGGGCCATGCGCAACTTGACCTGCTCACAAGCAGGGAGGAACAAGTAGGGGAAGTAGAGGTGGGTGGCAACCTGGGAAGCAGTGATCATGAGATGGTAGATTTCAGGATCCTGACCAAAGGAAAAAAGGAGAGCAACAAAATACACACCCTGGACTTCAGAATAGCAGACTTTGACTCCCTCAGAGAACTGATGGGAAGGAGCCCCTGGGATGCTAACATGAAGGGGAAAGGAGTCCAGGAAAGCTGGCTGTATTTAAATATGCCTTATTGAAGGCACAGGAACAAACCAGCCCAATGCGCAGAAAGAAAAGCAAATATGATAGATGACCAGATCAACTTAGTGGGGAAATCCTTGGTGAGCTTAAACACAAAATGGAAGCTTATAAGAAGTGGAAACTTGGACAGATGACTAGGGAGGACTATAAATATATTGCTCGAGCATACAGCGAGTAATCAGGAAGCCCAAAGCACAACTGGAATTGCAGCTAGCAAGGAATGTGAAGGGTAACAAGGAAGGCTTCTACAGGCATGTTAGCAATAAGGTGGTGGTCAGGGAAGCAGGTGGTCAGGGAACCCTTACTGGATGAGGGAGGTAACCTAGTGACAGACGATGTGGAAAAGCCGAACTCCTCAATGCTTTTTTTTTTTGGCCTCTGTCTTCACACACAAGGTCAGCTCCCAGACTACTGCACTAGGCAACATAGTCTGGAAAGGAGGTGGGCAGTCCTTGCTGGAGAAAGGCCAGCTTAAGAACTATTTAGAAAAGCTAGACATATACAAATCCATGGGTCTGGATGTAATGCATCCGAGGGTCCTGAGAGAGTTGGCAAATGTTATTGCAGAGCCTTTGGCCATTATCTTTGAAAACTCGTGGAGATCAGGAGAGATCGTGGATGACTGGAAAAAGGCAAATGTAGTGCCCATCTTTAAAAAGGGAAGAAGAAGGTCAATCCAGGGAACTACAGACCAGTCAGCCTTACCTCAGTCCCCGGAAAAATCATGGAGGGGATCCTCAAGGAATCCATTCTGAAGCACTTAGAAGAGGGGAAAGTGATCAGGAATAGTCAACATGGATTCACCAAGGGAAAGTCATGCCTGACCAATCTGACCAAGCTTGTATGGTTACTAGCTCTGTGGACATGGGAAAATCAGTGGATGTGATATACCTTGACGTTAGCAAAGCTTTTGATACAGTCTCCCACCATATTCTTGCCAGCAAGTTAAGGAAATATGGATTGGATTAATGGACTGTAAGGTGGATAGAAAGCTGGCAAGACTGTCAGGCCCAATGAGTAGTGATCAATGGCTTGATGTCTTGTTGGCAATCAGTTTCAAGTGGAGTAACCCAAGGATCAGTTCTAGGACTGGTTTTATTCAACATATTTATTAATGACCTGGATGAGGGGATGGATAGTACCCTCAGAAAGTTTGCAGATGACACTAAGCTACAGGGAAAGGTGGACAAGTTGGAGGGCAGGTATAGGGTCCAGATTGACCTAGAGAGATTAGAGGATTGGGCCAAAAGAAATCTGATGGAGCTTCAACAATGACAAGTTCAGAGTCCTGCACTTGGGACAGAAGAATCCCAAGCATTGTTACAGGCTGGGGACCGACTGGCTAAGTAGCAGTTCAGCAGAAAAGGACCTGGGGATTACAATGGATGAGAAGCTGGATATGAGTCAACAGTGTGTCCTTGTAGCCAAGAAGGCGAATGGAATATTAGGTTGCATTAGGAGGAGCATTGCCAGCAGATCTAGAGAAGTGATTATTCTACTTTATTCTGCACTAATGAGGCCACATCTGGAATATTGCATCCAAATTCTGGGCCCCCCACTGTAGAAAGGATGGACGCATTGGAAAGGGTCCAGCAGCGGGCAACCAAAATGCTTAGGGGGCTGGAGCACATGACATATGAGGAGAAGCTGAGGGGATTTGGGTTTATTTGGTCTGCAGGAGTGAGAAGAGTTGACTCATATCCAGCTTGTCATCCACTGTAATCTTTGATCGCAGCCTTCAACTTTCTTATGGGAGGTTCCAAAGAGGATGGAGAGAGGCTGTTCACAGTAGTAACGGATGGCAGAACAAGGAGCAATGGTCTCAAGTTACAGTGGGAGAGGTCTAGGTTGGATATTAGGAAAAACTATTTCACTAGGATGGTGGTGAAGCACTGGGATGGGTTACCTAGGGAGGTGGTGGAATCTCCATCCTTAGAGGTTTTTAAATCTCGGCTTGGCCAACCCCTGGCTGGGATGATTTAGTTGGGGTTTGTACTGCTTTGGGCCAGGGGCTGGACTCAATGACCTGCTGAGGTCTCTTCTAGCCTTAGGATTTTATGATTCACAGAGCCAGTGAGGTCAGAGAAGCAGCCTGGGAAATGGAGGCAGCATAACAGAGAGTGGGGCTGGAGCAGTCTGGAGCTTAGCGTAGTGAGCAGGAGAGCAGAGCAGGAGAGACTCTGAGCAGAAGCCCTGTTCAGGGCAACTTCACCAGCTAAGAGGCCTTGCAGGCCAGACTAGGGAGAAAGTTCCTGCCACCCAGAGCAAGTGTGTGACCTGCAGCATTCCTGCCACTCAAATGGGAGCTGAGAATCTACAAGGAACAGACTGTGTTTGGGAGTTCTCCATGCTGTAGAGCAGAGTGATGTGTTTTCCACTAACCTTTTCCAGTTTTCCTTATTCTTTTTTCATTTGATTTTTTAATAAATTATATTTGCTTTGAACTATATGTAATCGTCAGTGGGTCAGGAAAGCATTTAATGTGAAGAGGACATCCTGGCGTGAATGAACAGAAATAAGAACAAAAATCCTTTCAACTATGTATCAAAAATGAATTATACCAGAATTCTGGATTTATGTAAAGGAAGCAATTTTAAGGTTCTTGGTTTCTTACACTTCACCAAGTTTCATCTGTCGAGGGGCGTGTTCGGTGGTGTGTGGCTTATCCTGGGCTACCCTTCAAGTATAGCCCTTCTAAGGGCATGGCTCGGCCTTTTCCACAATGCTATACCGGTTTCCCACACTCGGTGCTAGCCTGGCTAGTCGGCCCTCGTCCATAGACGCATCTGCTAATGACTATGCAATTCTGCAGCCTCGTACCCAGATGGGTCCCCTCTGTTAGAGGCAATAGGGCCCCGAGGCCTCGTTCAGAAGTGAGTCCCCTCTATCAATCTACCTAGTCCAAAGGTAAGCCTCCAAACTTCCAGGGCACTGTCTACCTGAATTCTGGTTTGTAGGATTTGCAAGCAGTTTCTTATAACAGGCTATTGATCCAGCTCAGGGTTGTGGTCTAGGCTGTGTCTCTGGCTCTCTCTAGCTGCCATTGCTCCCCTTCCCAGCTCAGCTCAGGCACATGTCACCTTAGCTCCACCCCACTCAGTCTGACCCAGACTATAGCTATTGCTTTCCACCAACCTAGAGTCCACAGTTCATGTTGTGATATTAGACCCTTTGGTGAGGGACCTTGTCAAAGGCTTTCTGAAAATCTAAGTATATTATATCTACTGGATCCCCCTTGTCCGCATGTTTGTTAACCCTTTCAAAGAACTCTAATAGATTAGTAAAACATGATTTCCCTTTACAGAAACCATGTTGACTTTTTTCCAACAAATTATGTTCTTCTACATGCCTGACAATTTTATTCTTTACTATTGTTTTGACTAATTTGCCCAGTATTGAAGTTAAACTTACTGGTCTGTAATTGCCAGAATCGCCTCTAGAGCCCTTTTTAAATATTGATGTCATGTTAGCTATTTGTATCAGAGGCTGCAGCATGGGGTGGCAGGCAGCCAGTCTGTGCAGGGAGCTGGTTTTTAAACTGGCTCCCCTTGTGGACTGATTTCCACCTGCCACCCTGCACTACTGTCTCTGATACAGCAACAACAGTGTGGAGTAGTAGGGGACTCCACAGGAAAGGGGCTGGACTGTACTGGCTGCCAGTTCTGCTCCCAGGGACTGTAGAATAGTCAACTAACTGCTAAAAACTCATGTGCCTCATCAACTGTTCTATTACCCAATAGATAATATCCCTAATATATAGGTACTCAAAGCACCATACTCAAGTAGCCATTAGAAGTTGCTCATTTTTATAAATATTAAAATGGCTGTCTAACTCTTCAGTATATATGTTTTTATGTAAATATATTTGCAAGATCACTCATTTTTAATATTTTAATAAATAATAAATATACTAAATGTGACAGACCCACCCATCCTTTATGAAATAGACTTGTGGACAGGAATATACATAACTCAAAGGTGCTTTGAGCAAATTATTTTGTGTAACCCATCAACCTTCATGTCACGATCCGCTGGTTCTGTTTATCTTACTTTGATGTATGTATCATTTGTGTGTGTACAATTAGACACATGGAGTGGGGAATACTTTGTGGCTTTTAAATGTGTGAATGAGAGACATGGAGGGTGTTACCCAACTGTTAAGCAATCTCTTTTGTCCTTAAGTCTGAGCAGTGGTTAGTAGGGAGTGGCCACAATTCCTTAATAAAAAGAATAGGAAATCAAAGGCTTGGCTGCACCTGAAGGAAAGGAGCCGAAGACCCCAGGGTGGGGAGACAGCCCTTGTTGGAAGGGGTAGCTGGAAAGAGGTTTTAGGGTGAGTTTGAGTAAGTCTGTACTGAGGTTTTAGTGTAGAATTAGCCAAGCCTTTTGTTTCTTTTGATTTGTAATCTACTTTGCTCTGCCTGTTCTCACTTATTACCACTTAAATCCTACTGCTTCCACTTGATAAAACCATTTTTATTTTCTATCAGACCCAGTGTAAATAATTATTACCTGGGGGGGGGGGAGGGGGCAACCAGTGTGTGGATTCCCCCTTTCATTGTTAAAGGGGCTTACCTAATTGTTTGGGGTTTGATCCCATCTGGGGAGTGCTGTCCCAGGAAGCTGGGCCCTAAACTGCACTCTCCTTGGACCTGAAGAGGGTCAGTGTCTGTACTGCTTCTTGGTGGGGGCAGGAACCTCAGCTCCAGGCCTTGGCTAGGGGAGACTAGAGGAGCGAGCCCAACAGAAGCGGGCGGTGAGGAGTCCCAGAGAGCAGGAAGGTGAGTGGCAGTGGCCGTGTCAGCTCCCCGGGAGTCACCCCCAAGGGGTTGCCCGTCACACTAAATATCTATTCTGAATTCAAATTAAAAAAAGAATCCACTGTATTAACACTACAATGATATGTTGTCACCCATTTGCTAAAGCACCTATAAGTGTTTAAAGTGTAAAATACTCAAGAGACCCTTGTTTTAAAATGTGGCTAAAGTTATATCCTAAAATCTGTATTTAGACCATTGTTTCCCAAATGGTGTTCTGCGGAAAATTGCTGTGCAGAACCCAGGATCAGCTGGGGAGTCCTCAGCTGACCCCGGGTTCCACTGCCCCTTTGAAATGCACAGAGGCAGCGAATCAAAGGGGGGCAGCCACCTCACAGCTGATCCATGGATCAGCTGTGAGGTGGCTGCCCCTTGAATAGTAGCCTCTGCATGTTTCAAAGGGGCAGCTGCCGTGGAGCCTGGGGTCAGCAGGGACTCCCCGGTTTCTAGGGAAGTGTCACGCAGAACCCGGAATCAGCTGGGGAGTCCCCAGCTGACCCCGGGCTTCTAATGGCATGTAGCATAGCATGGAGCCCAAGGTCAGCAGGGGACTGTGAGTCCCCCGCTGGCCCCGGGCTCCATGGCTTTGAAATGCACAAGAGCCCCCGCTGGGGACTCTTGCGCATTTCATAGCAGGCACACCATGTGCAGTCCAGAGTCAGCAGGACTTTCTGCTGGCCCAGCTTATATGCAGAGTTCTGCATTCCTCCTTTGAAAGGAGGAATGTGGAAGTGCCTATCAATTAGTCAACTAGTCGATGGAATTCGACTAGTCAATTAACCGCATTTTAACATCCTTAAGAAGAAAAACCACTGTTTGCATTGAAAACTGCCAATATAATGCGTATTCATTTTTGAGCTTTATTTTTTGTACACATTAAATGTGATTTTTGTTTTTAAATATGTGCAATTAAACTAAATGTTGACCTCATGACCTTGTTTAGCATTTGTTTATTATTATCCTTATTTATTTGTGGTTTAGTTTTTCAGCTCCATATATAAGACTGTTATTAGGGGTTTCACGAAATTCTTTCGAGTTTAAAAGGGTTTCATGGCCAAATAAAATTGGGAAACACTGATTTAGGCAGTTAAATGTCCATTTAGGGCACCTCAGTGCTAATTCTGAAGCCTAATCTTTAAGCAGTCACATTTGAACTGTCTAATGAAGAATAGGAAACACTTGTCATTTTTAATCTGGCTATAATTTTATTAGTAGATATCTGGCACTACGCAGCAGATAAGTATGCAGTTCAGGTAACTCCATGATCATTTCAATATCTGGGGGATTCTGTCAGCTCTTCCATTTACCATCCCTGTCTCTCAGTCAACCCATTAGGATACGTCTACACAGCAACATTATTTCAAAATAACAAGCATTACTTTGAAATAACAGTCTATACAGCAGGCAGTTATTCCAAAATTATGTCAAAATACTGCCAAGCTGGAGGACTTCTTACTCCAACTCCTGTAACCCTCATTGTATGAGGAGTAAGGGAAGTTGGATGAAGAGTGCTCTATTTCAAAATAAGTGCTATGTAGATGATCCCAATTTTGAAATAAGCTATTTTGAAATAAGCTATGCAATGGATGTAGCTCAATTTGTGTATCTTATTTCGAGTTAAGCCCTGTAGAGTAGACATACCCTAATTACGGACCTTACCGTGTAGGATTAAGTTGGGTTATAGGGTTGACTCCCTGCCATACCAGTTATAGGAACCCCAAAATTCCTTTCCCCATTTTACTTCTTAGCCAACATCTCCTTTTTTAAGTCTCTTACCAAGCCATTTATTGCATCACTGTATACATTCCATATAGAGTTCCTGCCATGGACATCCACCCCACACTTACCTAATGAGTAGCAACATCATAGCCTAACTGTTTTCCCTATTCACCATAACAAAGCCCTCCTTGAACCCACTGTGGGGGAAGACAGAAAAAAAACTCCATTCCACCCTTGCTAATCAGATAGTGAGAAAAATTCCTTCCCAGCTTTCCCTAAAAAGTAGCAGATCCTCACCAAATCTGGTATCCAAGTGCGGGGAGAGAGGAAGGGAGGGAGGAGAGGAGAGATGCTGAGTTCAGACCTCAGTTTGATATCAGTGGATGTTTTATATAATATCAGAGACCATTTAGCATATTTTGACATGTGCAGTTTAAAACAAGTATTGTCAGCTGCTGTTTTTAGTGAATTCAACCCTGTAAAAATAGTTGGCACTGAATGTTATTTGTGTATTCATTAGTTTCCCATTTAAAGATGCAGATAATGTATCTTTTAGCTCTGATGATTTAAAACAGTTATAAAAACACAATATAGTTACATAAAATTATTAGTCCGTACAAAATGCAAGTAAGATTAGAATGATGAAAGACATTAGCTTTAGCATTTCCCTTCTTATGACCATAAATTACCCCGTGAGTTATGAAACCATATTCACAACTATTATTTTCATGAAGCTATGAAAGAAAAAAGCCTGTAACTGTGATTGTAGACATCAGCAGACTCCTGTCATTGGAACTTATTCTATTTGAATTTCAGAATTTATTTATATGCAATGCTTGACTACAGTGTTTTCAAGCCACACTTATAGACATTATCATTGATCAACAAAAGTGATTTTGGAAAGAGTAAAAAATATGCTGAGCATCCAGTTGTTAGATTGTTGCATTTTTATTTCAAGCAGAAGAAATGAGGAGCTATGTAAAGAGAGCATTTGCCTATGTATTCTCTTTCTATTCAGATTCTGTAAGGAATAGGCTGTTTTAAAAACAACTAGCCTCTAGTTTGCAGACATGTTGCTATGCCTTATTTCGGTGATCCTCAAGAGCAAAGAGAGAATACCATTTTGCTTACCTGCTAGAAGTGCTCCAGGCTAACCTATACTTTTCACACCTAGTTCAGGGATGACTAGCGTGGTGGGAAACAGTGAAATAGATGTTTATACCACTTACTGATTGTGACGTAGTGGGTTGTGAGTGACCTCCACTGTCTGCTGGCTGCAGCACGGCCCAGCAGGGCAGTGGATGAGTCATTATGCAAGGGGGCTTCGAAACTCGTCAGACAGGTATCTCCCATGGAGCGGAACAATGGGAAGAAGGGGAGTGGAACCCTGGCTGGGGGCAGGGCTGGAAGTGAGTGAGTTAGTTTC
This sequence comes from Rafetus swinhoei, assembly GCA_019425775.1. Classification (NCBI taxonomy): domain Eukaryota; kingdom Metazoa; phylum Chordata; order Testudines; family Trionychidae; genus Rafetus; species Rafetus swinhoei. Next base: position 129,760,178 of record CM033424.1, read on the forward strand.
TGGCTGGAATCATGGAGGAACCAGCCTAAGCCAGGGGCTGGGATTGTAGGGCCCAGCCACCCCCCATCTCAGAGGGGGGCACTGAGGCCTCTTAGCTGCAGTCCCTGTAACCAGATTACATCTGTGCTGTGCTGTGCTGTGCTGTATCCTGGAGAAGCAATAAACTCCCTCCATTCTACGGGCTGGTGGAGTCTGTTCGTGCCATTACGGGGGTGCAGGAGTCAGGGGACCCCAACGCGTCATCACACTGATACAATGGGAGAATCTCCACATCTAATGCTTTTGTTGAGTTTAAGTAGGCTTTTATAAGCCTGGCACTTTTGGGGCCTGGTTGGGTAAGGACTCAGTTTAGATGGCTATTTGAATTGCTTAGACATACTGGTCTGTATTGGACTGCATAGGATAACACTGAGCACTTTCAGCCAGGGAAGGCATATGGCAGCAGATTGACCAGGTGTCAGGGATGTGGAAAGGATTTGCTTTCCTCTCTGCACTTTTACCTTGCACTGGACCCTGAAGAATTTGGTAAGCAATGCCTTATTTTGTTGCAAATATATTCACTGAATTCCTGGTAGTGTACAATCAGTTGTCTTAGCCCTGCCCCCCAATTTTCAGTTAATAATGAGAGAATGAGAGCTGTACTGATATGGCTGAAATCATTTTGAGAATGGCTGTTAGTAGTCAATCCTACTATGAAGCTCTTATTCTCTCACATACGGGCAGAGCCCAACTGTGCTTTTAGGGAAATGTGAGGGAAGAAAACTTTATTGTGCCCTTTGGTAATAGGACTAATGAAATGCCCAGATACACAAAGCGTCCAATGTTTTATATATTCCAAAAATGTATTTTCCATATCAATTATATTAACGCTTGCCCACATCTCTAAAGTATTTTAAGCTCCTCAGGATCAAAACCTGTTAAATAAGTTCAAAGTAATCATACCATATGTATTTAATGAAATTAGGCTCAGCATACACAAGAAAAATTTTCTGAGTGAATTACATAAATAGTGAAAATTTCAGACCTGTATGAAGGAAAGCAGAACATGCCATTGCTAACACCAAAAAACAAGGCAACATTAGAAAGCATGGACAAGGACCACTGCATTCCATAGATCCAGTGACTGTTCTTAGATTGTAATCCCTTTGGGTCTGGGACACCATTTTTTTTGTTCTGTGCTTGTACAGCACCTGACACAATGGGTTCCTAGTCCTGGTTACTGTGGTGATACACATAAACAATAAAGCGCTCTAGTATTCTAAGGATATGTCTACACTGCATGCTTATTTTGAAATAAGTTATTCCGGAAGAAATACTCTGAAGCAGCTTATTTCAAAATAGCACGTCTACAGTACAAGGAAGCCTCAAAATTAGTCCGAGGCAGGCTTCCCTAATGTGGATGTGCTACCTTGATTTAGAGCCCCAGGAGGCACTGGGAAGGAATATAAAAGAGTCCTGCTCCATGACAGAAAATGACATTCTTTGGTAATAACTAAACCAAAAACCTTTCAAAAACATGATCAGACAGGAATGTCAAGGGCTTACTCATCCTACTTGATCTACCACAAAAATCTACACTGGTGATTTGTAGGAATCTGTGAGATTAGGAAAAATATGAAGTTATCATATTTTGTGGGTGTTCAGAATGTATATATTAGGACTGCAAAGATTTAATTTAAACGTATCATATCTCCCCTCTCCCAGTTTGGGATTTGGAAACTTGATAAACGATGCATTTGACATATTAGATTAGATTGCAAAATCATTGTCTGAAACCAGAAAACTCATTCTAGCAGATGTGACATGTCTGAAACACTGCCAGACAGATAATTCCAGCAAGTTCTTACATTATGAACACTGAAAGAAGAAGAAAAAAAAATCAAGGACACTAATTCTTACAGCAAGCATAATTTTTCATTCAAAAATACTTTGCAATGGATAATAAATCATCCCTATAAGAAACCCATTGTACCCATTATCAGTTGTAGTGCATTCCCTGAGATCAGCTGGTTGAGAACCAACATTGGCCTGCTGCCACAAACTCTCTTTGCTTGCCCACTTTACATATTCACTCATCAGCGCACCACTTTGAAGCATTTATTTAGGAGACAGGAAGTTATATGAATAATGGACATTAATAAAGAAAATCACCCAGAAAAGCCTCCTGACTTCAAAGGGCAGTAGAATGTTTGCCATCTGTTCTTGTCTGAAACTTTGGAATCAGCATGAGCTGGCAGAAAACTATTAAAATTATGTTCCACTGCTTCAAAACCCATTGCAGTTCATGGGGAAAAAAAGACAATTGATTTTGGAAAAGTCCCCATTCTTGCTTTTATGTATGGGAGAAATTCCCAGATACATTCCTCTTCTATTGTCCAGCTGCACCTTGCAATTAATGAAGGACATGCTAATCAAGAAAGGAAAAATATAAAATAAAATTTGAACTCATATGGCTCTTTTTAAAAAAAAAAAATCATGTTTGGGTTTTAGGTAATTACAGAAGTTCCAACAGAATAGATATCTATGAAGTTGAGACACTAGGAAAGGGAAAATGAGTGACGAGGCCACACACTGCCCTTCTTTACAATGGTTTTAATCCACTGACTTCTATGAGATCACATGGTTTAGATGAGAGGTTAATATGACTTATGTCTGAAAAAGCTTTCAGTCTACTAGCTAAGGCTATATCTAGACAGCAGCGCTATTTCAGGATACCAGAAGTATCCTGAAATAGCTATTCCACATCTTTAAACGTGCCCATTATTTCAAAATATATTTCAAAATAACGGGCATGCTATTCCAGCATCCCTATAACCCTCATTCCACAAGGGTTAAGGGACTTGTTGGAATAGCACTTTATTTCGAAATTTGGTGCTGGGATTCTCACACCTTCAATTTCTACTGTAGGCAATTGGAGTTGCAGGCATTGGGGTCTTAAAAGTAGCACTAGATTACAGTAGGCCTGAACTAATATCTACTAATATCCCCAAACTGTTAATAAATAATGGTATTTACTGAAGTGAAAAAAAAAGCCAGTCACTTCTTCAGTGAATCATACATGGCATTGTCCAGTTATTAAGAAAACCACAGTAAAGTATCTACAGGGTATGCTTTTATACCCTACTGTGCTGCTCATAAGTATTCTGTCTTATGACGGTAGCCAATGCCATGTGCCTTAAAGGGAATGTAAAATACAGGTAACTATTAAAGGTACATTTACACAGCAACATTATTTTGAAATAACTTAGTCTGCATCTACACACAGGCAGTTTTTTCAAAATAATGTTGAAATATTGTCAAGCTGCAGGACTTCTTACTCTGACTCCTGTAACCTTCATTGTATGAGGAGTAAGAGAAGTTGGAGGAAGAGTGCTCTACTTCAAAATAAGTGCTGTGTAGACACTCCCAATTTTGAAATAAGCTATTTCAAAATAAGCTACGCAATTGATTTAGCTCAATTTGTGTAGCTTATTTCAAGTTAAGCCCTGCCATGTAGATGTACCCTAAGGGTACATCTACACTACAGTGTTAATTCGAGTTAACTTAATTCAAAATAGTTAATTCGAATTAAGCTAATTCCAATTAACGCATCTACACACAAAACCTATTTCAAAATAGTGTTTTGCTATTTCGAAATAGCGCGTCCACGCTGAGTGGACACTGAGCCAAAGTTAAGGCTGGCCGGAACCAGGGCCGGCAGGGCATCAGGTTAGAACTTAGTGTGTGGGGCTTCTGCCTGAGGCTAACTGAGCTCCGTGCTTAAAGGGACCCTAGCCCCACCCCGGACAGACAGTTCTCAGGGTTCCCCGCTTGCTTGTCTACCTCGATGAGGGACAGCAAAGCAGTCCTGTCTTGGAGTGCCCTGAGTGCCCACACTCGGAACACCACAGCACTCAGCCACATGGAGCCAGAGCTGCCCCTGGGCACGTCTGTGCGTCTCGTGGGGTCGTTGCCATCAGCCCAGCTGAACTTGCTGCAGGCTGCCATCCGTGGGGGTCCATCAGGGGGCTGTCAGGATCCAGGAGGCCCTGCGGGAGAGCGTCCACCCTGAGGAGACCTCAGAGCCTCCCCACCAGGGGCTCATGCCCCATTCCTCCCTCACGTCCTTCCATTTACCCCTCCCTAACCCCCCTTCCTGATGTCAAACAAAAGACACGTATGTTCAGAAATAGAAACTGGGTTTATTGAACAAAACTGGGGGGGATGAACCTCTGGGGAGACTGGGAAAAGGAGGTGGGAGAGGGGAAGGGAGAGGGTGGGAGAGGGGAGGGTGAATCCTGGGAGGAGGGAGCTGGAAGGGGGAAGCAAGGGGAAGAAGGGGGAGGGGAAGCTCAGGGCCCAGGGTTGGGGGTCTCTCTGGACCAACCTGATTTTCATGCAAACCTGCTCCTGGGTTTGCATGTGGCCTTTGGTGGCCAGGCTGGCAGCTATCCTGCCATAGATGGCCGCATTCCTCCGTCTACTGTGGAGATCATGGACGTTGGGGGCATCCCCCCCAAACCTGAATAAGGTCCATGATCTCCACCCTGGACCAGGAAAGCGCCCGCCTTCTCCAGCTCCTGTCAGGCTCCTGGGAGCTGGCAGACTGCTCCTGGGGAGCGGTGGAGGGCTGGCTGACAGTGGCTTGCTGGCTCATGTTTTGGGGCCACTGGGTAAGGGGCAGTGACTGCTGGCTCTGGGCTGGCAGGCTTGGAGTTGGCACAGGCACTGTGGCCAGGGTCTACCCCTTTAATGTCTCCGGGGCTGGGGGAGAGGAGAATAAATTTTCCTGGTTGTGCCCAGAGTGGCCACCAGGGCTCCCTGGGAAGGGCTGGAGGCCCCCTATTTCGAATTAAGTGTCTACACAGCACTTAATTTGAAAATAGCTATTTCAAATTTGGCGTTACTCCTCGTAGAATGAGGTTTACCAAATTTGAATTAAGCGCTCCGCTATTTCGAATTAATTTCTTAATAGTGGTTTGCATGTATAGACGCTATTAAAGTTAATTTGAAATAACGGCTGTTATTTCGAATTAACTTTGCAGTGTAGACATACCCTAAGTGACCATCCTCTGTTGCCCATTCCCAGCTTCTGACAAATAGAGGCTAGGGACCCCATTCCAGCCTATCTTGGCTAATAGCCACTGATAGAGCGATCCTCCATGAATTTATCTAGCCCTTTTTTGAACTCTGTTCTTGTATTGGCCTTCAGAATATCCTCTAGCAAGGAGTTCCACAGGTTAACTGTGTGTTTTGTGTGAAGAAGTACATCCTTGTGTTTGTTTTATACATGCTGCTTATTAATTTGATTTGGTGACCCCTAGTTCTTGTGTTATGGAAAGGAGTAAATAACTCTTCTTTTTTCACTTTCTCCACACAGACATAACAGTCATGATTTTATAGACCTCTATGATATCTCCCCTTAGTCATTTCTTTTCCAAGCTTAAAAGTGTTAGCCTTATTTATGGTAGCCATTCCATACTCCTAATCATTTTTGTTGCCCTTTTCTGATCTGCTACGTCTAGACTGCATCCCTTTTCCGTAAAAGGGATGCAAATTACTACATCGCAGTGCAAATGAGCGGATTTAAATCCCCGCTTCATTTGCATAAACTATAACTGCCGCTTTTTCCGGCTCGGAGCTTTGTGGAAAAAGCGCCAGTGAAAATAAAGCCTTTTCCGAAAGATCCCTTATTCCTTCTTTTAAAGGAATAAGGATCTTTCGAAAAGGCTTTATTTTCCGCAAGATCCGTCTGAACTGGCGCTTTCGTCAAAGCTCGAGCCGAAAAAGCGGCAGTTATATTTATGCAAATGAAGCGGGGATTTAAATCCCCGCTTCATTTGCAATTGCGATGTGTCTAATTTGCATCCCTTTTACGGAAAAGGGATGCAGTCTAGACGTAGCCATCTTTTCCCAAGTGCTAGAATTTCTTTTCATTGGCCATTTATAATCATGCAATATCACAATTATATACTTGTATAAACACCAAAATCTGGACATCTCTAATGTGTCTCCCACTTATTAGTGCACATTTTCTAGATTTTACTGTAGTTAGACTAAAATTTAAACAGAAAAGTTGCCCCATGTACAGAAAACTGACATGGAACAATATCTTAGGACTTCTATTTCTCTCTACTTCCTTTTCTATATGAAAATAAAAAGCTATTCTAAGTTGTTTACTACTCAGGATATTCTAGACTGCAGCCTTTTTTCAGAAGAAGCTTTTTTCGGAAGAGATCTTCCAAAAAAACGTCTTCTGAAAGAGCGCGTCCACACACAAAAGGGCATAGAAATGTGCTTTTGCGCAAGATAGCGTGCAGACTGATTGGATGCTCTCTCACATAAAAGGCCACCCAGAACCAGTTTAGGCAGGGCTTTAGGTCACCAGTTGTTTCTGAGTGCTGGTGCCAGAGCCTTGCAGAGACACGCGCTTAAAGGGAACCCCCTGGACAGCCATTTCTCTGCTTCGGCTGCGTGTTTGAGGACCTTTTTGAGGGACAGCAAAGCTCTCGCAGTGCCCGCTGTGGTTGTCCAGTTCTTCTTTGGATTCCACAGCTTTTTCCTTTGTGCCATGGAGCCAGAGCTGCTCCTGGGCATGCGATGGCAATACATGGCCATGCTGCAGTTTTTGCAGCACTTTGTTCCAGCTGCCTTCCTGGTCTTGCATGAGCTGGACCCCGAGCTCATTCTGGGGACTCTCTCCCTCTGGCAACCGCACCCCACAGTGGGACACCAGTTCAGACTGGTGGGACTGGCTGGTCCTGGAGCGGTGGGATGACCAGCAGTGTCTCCAAAACTTCTGCATGCGGAAGGTCACCTTTTTGGAGCTATGTCCATGGTTCGCCCCCGACCTCCAGAGACGCAACAACCACTTTGTATGGAGTGGCCACCAGGGCACCTGTGCTATTTCCTGGAGGCCTCTTCTTTCAAAAAAAACCCCTCCTCTCTGTCCACACGCACCTTTTTCTGAAAGAGTTCTTTCAGAAAACAGCTTCTTCCTCGTAAAATGAGGATTACCAATGTCAGAAAACCCACCTGTTCTTTCGATTTACTTTCAAAAGAACACGATTGCTATGTGGATGTTCCTCAAGTTTTGTCGGTAAAATGGCCTTTATATTGAAAGGCTGTTATTTTATTATTAATAGTTTTTGAAAATGGTATGGTGCCAGATACTTTGGCTATTGCTAGTAATGTAAAATTCTAAATAAAAAGGGTTAGGAAGAGGAGTTTGGGAAAATAATTATGATGAGCTCTTGGTCAGTAGGGTGTAAGCTAATTCATTGATGAGCTTTTTATCCAACATATGTATCTCACCACACATTTTCTGAACTTTTGCTTATTTCTAGCCCTGAACCAGCCTTAGTCCTTTCTGAAGCCAAACTTGAAGCATAAGAAACATCAAGGGAGTGGGTTTCCCTTGGTTTGTTAGTTCCATTAAATCTTTGGGTTATCAAGGCTTTTCAATCTCTGGTGCTCAAGAAATAGAAACAATAGGATTTTCACATTTTAGTATGAAATATGAGATCTCTCCAGCCATGAAAATTTTTAAATATGTGTTAGACCCTGTCCTTGAAAATTAGCTGTTAGCCTTACTTCCCAGACTAGTCTTAATGTGCAAAAGTGGCGAGGTCTTGGTTCAATCCACTTTCCAGTGCACAAGTGTACACGTGACAAAATCCACAAGATAACTAACTGGCAGTAATTGGCATCCTAGCAGACAATCTCAGCAGAGAAGGCAAGGTGAAAATGGGCATCAGAACTGGACTTTTCTAGCCTGTCTCTGCTAAAGGTGAATCTGCCAGATCAGGGTTAAGACAGATTAGCAAGGTAGGGCAAGGAAACTTGTTCAGACAGTACTGGACTTGTGTGAATTTTTTTTAAAGTGACATCTGTCTCTGTCTGTCATTCCAATAATCTTCAATGAAATTCTGAAACCCATAAAGTCCATAAAGTGACTTGAAAAGATCCTAGTGCATTCTATAGCATGCCCCTTGTCAGCTACTTTAATTTGTTCCCAGAATTCATGTGTTACCAGGAATATCCAGGAACTGTTATTTAATAGGCTCACCCCCTTCTCTTTTATTTTCCAATGAACCAAACTGCATTTTGAAAAGTCAGTGTACTTATGGAAAAGAATGAGTTATTGGTCATGAGAAACAGTATTGTGGCAGGGTGATTAAGACCCATCAGCTGTCAGAAAGATACTAACCACATCCACACATGCCCTTACTATATATACTGACTATCTTCTTATCAGGCTTAGCAACAGGGATGGCTGCTGAACCATATTGTGGTCCCAATTCTTAATTCCCACACAACTTGTATTGCCATTTACATATGCATAAAATGGCTATAAATACTACCAAATCAGTGTCATTCACACTGGGTTTTTTTAAGTTGGCACTGCTTTAAATACTTATGCAAGATGCAGAACAGTAGAGAAGTAGACCCTAGGATTTTATTTCTGTTCTCCTTGAAATCAATGAGCATTTTGCCATCAAGTTCAGTGGTAGCAAAGTCAGACCCAACATACTGATTAGACATAAGGAAATAATCACAACCAGCCCAAATATGTCAGTATTTTTGTATTATTGGAGCACTTGAAGCCCCCAGTTGGTTGATTTTTTCTACTGCAAAACTAGGGGATGAAAACATCTGGTTCCCATTTCCCTCTATCACTTTAAAGTTATGCATTCATGGGGTCTGAAAAGGTGACCACTTATGCATTCAGAAGGAGAATTAGAACTGAATTGCATTTCAGGATCTTATTCTCCTCTGTTGATTAATCCGTATTCAGTATCTGCAGAAACAGGAAAGTGATGATCCTCCCAGTCATAACACCATGCTGAGCTATTTCTTTCTTTGCTTCACACAACTAGCTAGAGGGGACACTCACACTGTGCAGACTTTTAATTTGACACATATTCAATGTTTATTCACATATTAATTGCATGCATTTTCAGAAACTAAGCATGCATTTAGGTGTATGAGTCATTGGTGAAAGATATTCTACAGTCAGAGCACTAACAGGGCTAAAGTGGGAACAGAAGTGACCTAGGACAGTATTTCTGTACATGCTGTTCTGTTGCTTTTGTGATGCTATTACAAAGAATTATTTTAGCATTAGTTTTAAAGAGGTACCATCAGATTTGCTTCCAGATACATGTTGATGCAATGTTCCTATAGACATGCTGAGGGAAACAAAACATGCAACTTTTCAGAGATGTATGCAATAGTATTTAAGGGTGAGTCAGTGAGGGTGTACATACATGTAAGCACATACATATTGCAGATCTGGTAAAAAAAATTCAAATTTTAAGTTTAATTATTTTTATTGTGCAATCTACAATTATTTTTGGGAGGAGTGGAAGGTATTTTCAATTCAGTATACAGTAACTCCTCATTTAACACGATAGATGCATTTCTGAAAATCTTTGTGCTAAGCAAAAACATGCTATACGGGGTCAATTTTCCCATTAAAAATAATGGAAAAGGTGGGGGTTGTGTTTCAGGTGGTGGTGGAGAAGTCAATTTTTGGTTGGTACTGGGTCGTCAACATCAACATTAGATATCTAGCAACACAAGTCGCCGAGGATTGTTAAAACACAAAGATAAACATGTGACTGAGCGGAGGAGCGCTGTGACCACATGTATTCATCTGCTCATGTGTGTAATACATTGTTTTCGCCAACTTATACCGCTGCGCGAAGTAGTCCACCACTTGATTATTTTCGTATTATTTCGGGGATTGTCATGTTATTCGAAAAACGTTCTCTAAAAAAAATTGTGCTATTGCGAAAATGTGTTAAGTGGGCACGTGTTAAATGAGTAATTACTGCACATCTGGTTTAAAGTATTTCAACAATTGAAAGATATTGAATTCTTGTCAAAATTTAAAAAAAAATCAGTAAAAGTGCTTTGTTTTTCAATGAAAACAAACAGTTTTAGGGTATTTTTTCCAACAACTGACTTTTAAAACAAAATTCTTGAAAAGAACCTCAGATGGGAAGGTTTTGATCATGTGTGGTAATATTTCATATTCTAAGTAAATTTAAAGTGCACAATATAAAATCAGATGGGTATTCTGGAAGTCAAGCACTTATGCTCCTACAAGTGATTTTCCCTAATTTTTAGCTTTTATCCATTCATTAATACTATGCGAAATTTCCACTGTATAATGAAGGCTTTATTACAGATGTAATTGTAATATTACTAATACAAATTTCATGACTTCAAAGAGCCCAAATTTACACAGCTCTAACAGATTGCAAGATCTTATTGATTTTGTGATAAAGCAACTACAAATCTTGAATAACAATGAAAATCATGTACTGAGCATTGTTCTCTGTGTTATAAGTCACAGCCTAATAGTTCAGTTTACTTTCCAATAATTACCTGCACACTTTTAAATTATTCCCTGGCTCTTGATATTCATTAGTCACTAGAAATGAAAATGGCAAGGAAACCAATAGTGCATAATTTGGAACATTTTTAATGTTTATGGTTTTCTTAGCATGATGAGAAAACAGTGGTACTGCTGTTCTTTCCACAGAATCAATATAAAAACATATTAGGAACCATAACAACAGTCTGCTCAAGGACAATGATTTAACAACATTGGAAATACTTCTCATACTACTGATTTCTTACACTTCCATTACTGAACATCAGAAACTGTGTATTTTTTAAATGAAAAATTAAAAGCACACTTTTGACTAAATCACTTTTGGGCACAAATAAATATGTGAATATTTTAAATCGATAGCCCCTGACATTTAAGGAGGTGTCTCTTATGTCTTAACTGTTCTGATCTGATACTTCTCTTACTTTTATGACCTTGCAGATGATCATTTCTTTTCTCTCTGAAATTTGGCTACTATTTCACTGTGTAAGATTAAAAATGTCAACCAGAAAAAGTTTCATAGCAACTTAAACCAGCATTGATAAGACACCTCCCCAAACTGAAGTGTCATAATTAAATGTTGTCTCACTCCTCCTATGTAAACACATTAAGATGGCCTTGGTTTGACATGTCTACATAATCGTATAAAATTGCAGATTCAAATGAATCAGCTCAACAGCTGACACATCCCATCTCTTCAGAATAGTTTATTAGTATATAAGATATTCAAAATCAGTTATCCAAAATTACTTATATCAGACTGAGTTTAGTTTTTCAGAATATAATGTTTTAAGATCTAGTTTAACATCAATTTTTATAAAAAGTAAACAGAAAAACTTAAATGTGCTTGTTAATATTAACTCAACTTATAGCTAAGTTACTATAAGCTTAGTCTTATTTTCTTTTTGCACCAAAGGTGTTGTGTACTATTTAAAAAGTAGCCCCCTGCTTCTGCAAGTGGATTGACACAGATACTGAATGGGATTTTTAACCTAACAATTTCCTTTGGTCTCAACGATGAAAAATATTAGAACTGTATGGTAGTGTAACCTGATATGACAGTTTGGTCATTGATTGTTATGAATTGTATTGTAATGAGAATATCTGTAATAAATGTTATGAGCTAGGTTGACGGGTAAGAACACACATTTGTTAATTGATATAACTGTAAGGATAAGCAAATTAGATAAAAAAAAAGTTTGTGAACTTGCCTAGGAGTTTTTGCTGGTTTGTTCTGCAAAGGGAGGATAAATCCCTTGAGATACACTTTTATTGTTGGGGTTTTTTGTTGTTGTTGTTGTTGTTACTTTGGAATAACACTGAGACAAGCTCAGGCCTATTAGCTACATCTTAATGACATGACAATGTAGACAGAAGCTAGCTTTCTGGTATCATTGTGGAATAGTGGTAGATTTTTCTTAATTTCACTAAAGTGCCTATTGAAACTTTTATCACTTAAAGTAGTAAAGACTCTGCTATGATGGTGTTACAGAACTGAGTTGTAAACTGGATAAAAAAGGCATTAACTTTATGTCAGGAAGCAATAGCAACATGCTGACTTCTAGTTCTTTTAAAACAAAAATGAAAATAACTTTCTGGAGCGCATCCAGGGACTACAACTCGTGGGATAGTGTTTTGGATTTTATTTTATTTTAAGGAATAATAATAATTGTATGCCAAGATATCACCATTCTTCTGCCCATGCAGCAGCCTGAGAGCACAGTGTGACCCTAGAAATAGAACTCACAATATGGGGTGGCTAAAAGGCATGGGGCAGTAAAAAATAAAATCACTCCTTTAATACTTTGTTTCTGTTTCATTCAAATAATTACAGCTTTGTACATTCTATGACATGTAAACAAACAATTATGAATAAAAAAGAACACCAGATTTCAGCATTTTTTTCCTTTTAGTTAGAACGTCCCAGGACCAAGAACTTTGACTAGCTGCTTGATTCATAAATGTTCAGATATACACTACTATTTGCTACAAATAAGCAGATTCCATTAAGAACTTCTTATCTAGTTCACATCGTACTATAAATATGGAAACACTTGGCAAATACATTGTCCCAATTTAAAACATAACAAAAAATATGAAAAAAGGGGATCTCACTTATGAAGTGAACCAGTGAGGGAAAGAATATGTATGTTGCTTTGCCTCCATATTTTATGGAAATATCATTTTGAATATGAATATGCATAACCTGAAAATGCTTTATGAAAGCATAGCAAATAACATATCATTCAAGAGCCTCTGATCCCCTAAATGTGCATATTCTATTTGTGTGGATGTATCATTCTTGTATATGAAGTTAGAAATATGAATGTAAACCTGTTTTATTCATTCTAGGTCTTCTAGCTAGTGAAAGACATTAGTGGTACTTAAGGAAGTAAATGGCCTAGTGCTCAACACAATGAGCTGTAAATGGTTTTATTTTTCCGGTAAGCCCAAATTGTGGTTGGTCCTACAGTAACATGACCATGCCATCTGGTGCTGGAACCCATCTTTGATTTTGTATTTATCCATAGGGCAGTGGTCTCCAACCTTTTTACACCCAAGATCACTTTTTAAATGACAGAACAAGCCAAGATCTACCACCCCACCCCTTCCTTGAAGCCCTGCCCCCTCCTCTCTATTCTCCTCCTCTCCATCACTTGCTATCCCCAACCCTTATACTGCTGCTTTTTTCCCAATTCTTCTATAGAAAGAGATTCTTCCAACATTTGGCCTGTCTAGACTGGACCAAATGTCAGAAAACCCCCTTCTTTTGGAAGCCCCCTTATTCCTTGTGGAAAGAGGAATATAGGGGTTACCGAAAGAGCACGTTTGCTCTTCCACTAAAACAAGCGGAAGAACTAACGCATCCCTGGATGCAGAAGAGTTTTTCTGAGATATCTCCGGAATCTTGAAAAACTCCTGCAGTCTAGCTGGACCCTTGCTGGGTTGAGGCAGGATGTGTAGGCTCTGGGGTGGGAATGAGGAATTTGGGTGTGGGAAGGGGTGAGAGGTGCAAGCTCTGGGAGGAAATCTGGATGCAGGAGGAGGTGGAGAAGGGGATGCTGGGCTGGGGAGGGGGCTTCAGGCTGGGCAGTGTTGGGGTCAGATGTAGGGTTGGGGTACTAAGCAAGCCACAGGCTTGTGGATATGAGGGGTGCAGGAATTTGGGTTAGAGTATGTGAGGGGCTCAGGGCAGGGGGTTCCAGTGTATGATAGGCTCAGATGTAAGGTCTGGGGGAAAGGGGAGTGTAGGTGTGTTATGATGCTGTGGGCAGATGGGGGCTTGGCCCCAACTGGGGATTTGTTGGCCAGGCTTCATTTTTAAATAAAATACTATGTCAAACACAAAAAAGTTTCTGCATTGTCTTTATTTCTGAGAAGGGCAGGGAACCTGTTTTGAGTCAGGGGTCACTGAACCACAGAAAAGTCAGTTGAGGCCACACAAGTGAGATGCAAAATAAAAACTCCTCCAACCCTCACAAGCCTCACTAATGTGGCCCCACCTGTGCTGGTGGGCGCAGGGGACATGGTATTGGGGAAGGGTGCCAGGGGGTACTGGGACAGGGGACAGGGTGCTGGGTAGGGTGCCAATGGGTGCTGGGGCAAGGGACAGGGTGCTTGTGGGTGCTGGGGCAGGAGACTGGGTGCCAGGGCAGCGGACAGTGTGCTGGGGCAGGGTGCCAATGAGTGCTGGGGCAAGGGACAGGGTGCCAGTGGGTGGTGGGGCAGGGTACTTGTGGGGGTCTGGGCAGGGGGAGTTGACAGGGACCGGTACCTGGGGATCCTGCAGCTGCAGGCCAAGGCCCAGGAAGTGCGTGAGCTGCTCCCCCGAACCCTAAACAGTAGCATCGTACCTGAAACACTGGTTCGTCGTGTGCCTGATGCCTTCCTGTGTGGGCTGGGAATGGGGGGAGGGGGAGTCCTGGACCGCGCCGGCTCCAGTTGGCGCGCTGGAGACTTTATTCTCCTCTGCCTTCCTGGCAGGGGGGGAAGAGAGTCCCAAACCATGCCAGCCCAAGCGGTTGGGGCTCGCGTGGTCTGGGAATCCCCGTTGCAACTCCCTCCCTCCCCCCGCCCACAGGCAGGAAGCAGGGGCCGGCGTGCTAGGGACTTTATTCCCCTGCTGTCTGCCTGCGAGGGAAGGGGGAGTCCCAGACCACGCCAACTGCAACTGCTCGGGAAGTTGTGCTTTACTCCTCCCCTCCCCGCGGCAGCATGCGCTGCCTCAGCAGCCAGAGCCGGCGCAGTCCCGGACACCCAACCCCTTCCCCGTGTGCAGGAAGGCAGCAGAGGAACAAAGTCCCCAGCACACGACAGACTGACATTTTAGGTACCGCGCTGGCTGTTCAGGGGGGAGGAAGAGTAGCCCGCACACTTCCGGTACCAGGCGCGTGGCTGCAGCACTCTCCCCACCCCGCTGGAAGCCCGCTCTACCTCTGTTGTTCCTGGAGGTAGCATCAGCGCGGCATTCATCTTGGGGGTGTGGGCAGTGAGGGGGGGCCCCGAGCATCGACCAGTAGATCACGATTGACGGGTTGGTGACCACGGGGATAGGGAGTATAGAACAAAGACTTCCTGCCCTGCGGAAATTCTATTTATGGGAGGGAAGCAAACAAGTTTTGGCTTCAGCTGGCTTTTGAAACTGCCTCTCCACCCTAAGGGTATGTCTACACTAGCCCCCTAGTTCGAACTAGGGAGGCTAATGTAGGCATTTGAAGTTGCAAATATCCCGGGCTTCATCTGCATCTTCCCGGGCGCCGCCATTTTTAAATGTCCCTTAGTCCGAACTCTGTGCCCGCGGCTACACGCGGCACGGAGTAGGTAGTTCAAATTAGGATCTCTAAATCCCGGGCTTCATTTGCAACTTCGAATGCCTACATTAGCCTCCCTAGTTCGAACTAAGGGGCTAGTGTAGACATACCCTAAGAGGTTACACAAGAAGCTGTTACACCCAGGTAACAGCATTGACTTGAAGGATTTTAACTGAAGTAAGGACTAGGGTGACAGATACATTCTCTAACAGTCTCTCTTAGGGTACGTCTACACAGCAACATTATTTCGAAATAACTAGCGTTATTTTGAAATAACTTAACTCGCATGGTGATGTGGAGAGATTGATCTTGTTCATAGAACCTGCCAGGGGGAGGAGGAGGAGAAGCCAGTAACACTCTCTCTGGCAAGGAGCCACTGCCACTCAAACACCCCTTCCCTGACAGTCCCCATCTGCAGCAGGCAAGAATAGAAAGTCTCTCTCTGTGGGATGCCAGCAGTACCAGACCCAGCATGTGCAGGACACAGTGGGAAGCTGAGCCACCCCATCCCCCCCTCCCAACCGCAGGCTCCTGGCCTGGCTGGTGCCTTCACATGCCTGCTTGTTCCTAGGATGTAGGTGTAACAATGCTCCCCTGGGACATCCATGCCCCTGCAGGACAGTGCCTGATGTCTCAGCAACAAATGGCCTTGCTCATAGCACACAACCATCGTCTGAACCAAGACCTTTGGTGCTGGCTCAGAGATGAAGGCTAGGCTTCATACAGTATCTCCTGGGATGACTGCCGTTGTAAGTGTTCTTCACAGCTAAGCCAGCTGTGAGCTTGGCGTCCCCCACACCCCATGCCATCTGAACAACCCTGCAGGATCCACAGGTGGAAGAGAGCCCAGGAGGACCTTATGCAGGACCTTGTCTGCAGTCTCTCACCTGGGGTCTTGAGGATGAGGAGTGCCAGGAGCTGGCCACTGACAAGGATTAGAAGAAGCCCACCTTAGACCATTTGGCATGCCAGCGTGAGGCCATGCACTCCTCCCCCAACTTGGAGACAGAGCACATGGCCTCGTGCATGGAGCAGGCCACCAGCCACCTTCATGCCCCCCCACATGGCTTCCCCTCATAGCCTACCAGGGGCTGCCCCAGAACATGTGGCAATGGGACCAGATTGCTTTATTGGAGACATCCTTGGTGAGCTTAAACACAAAAAGGAAGCTTACAAGAAGTGGAAACTTGGACAGATGACTAGGTAGGAGAATAAATATATTGCTCGAGAATGCAGGGGAGTTATCAGGAAGGTGAAAGCGCAATTGGAATTGCAGCTAGCAAGGGATGTGAAGGGTAACAAGAAAGGTTTCTTCAGGCATGTTAGCAATAAGAGGGTAACCAGAGAGGGTGTGGGGCCCTTACTGGATGAGGGAGGTAACCTAGTGACAGATGATGTGGGGAAAACTGAAGTACTCAATGCTTTTTTTCCTCTGTCTTCACGGACAAGGTCAGCTCCCAGACAAATGTTCTAGGCAATACAGTATGGGAAGGAGGTGGACAGCCCTTGGTGAGCAAAGAATAAATTAGGAACCATTTACAAAAGCTAAACATACACAAATCCATGGGCCTGGATGTAATGCATCCGAGGATACTGAGGGAGTTGAGGAGCCTTTGGCCATTATCTTTGAAAACTTGTGGAGATTGGGAGAGATCCCGGATGACTGGAAAAAGGCAAATGTAGAGCCCATCTTTAAAAAAGGGAAGAAGGACAATCCAGGGAAGAACAGACCAGTCGGCCTTACCTCAGCCCCCAGAAAAATCATGGAGGGGACCCTCAAATAATCCATTTTGAAGCACTTGGAAGAGGGGAAAGTGATCAGGAATAGTCAACATGGATTCACGAAGGGCAAGTCGTGCCTGACCAATCTGATTAGCTTCTATGATGAGGAAACTGGCTCTGTGAATATGGGAAAGTCAGTGGATGTGATATACCTTGACTTTAGCAAGGCTTTTTATACAGTCTCCCACAATATACCTCCCAGCAAGTTAAGGGAATATGGGTTGGATAAATGGACTGTAATATGGATAGAAAGCTGTCTATAGTGTCGGGCCCAAGAGGTAGTGCTCAAAGGCTCAATGTCAAGTTGCCGGTCGGTTCTGTTCTAAGGATCTGTTCTAGGGCTGGTTTTGTTCAACATCTTTATTAATGACCTGGATGAGGGGATGGATTGCACCCTCAGCAAGTTTGCAGATGACACTAAGCTAGGGGGAGAGGTAGATACACTGGAGGGCAGGGATAGAGTCTAGAGTGACCTGGACAGATTAGAGGATTGGGCCAAAAGAAACCTGATAAGGAATCCCAAGCGTTGTTACAGGCTGGGACCGAATGGTTACGTTGCAGTTCTGCAGAAAAGGACTTGGGGATTACAGTGGATGAGAAGCTGGATATGAGTCAACACTGTGTCCTTGTAGCCAAGAAGGCTAATGGCATATTAGGTTGCATTAGGAGGAGCATTGCCAGCAGATCCAGAGATGTGATTATTTCCCTTTGTTCAGCTCTGGTGAGGCCACATCTGGAGTATTGTGTCCAGTTCTGGGCCCCCCACTATGGAAAGGATGTGAACGCATTGGAGAGGGTCCAGAGGAGGGTGACCAAAATGATTAGGGGGCTGGAGCACATGACCTATGAGGAGAGGCTGAGGGATTTGGGTTTGTTCAGTCTGCAGAAGAGAAGAGTGAGGGGGGATTTGATAGCAGCCTTCAACTTCCTGAAGGGAGGTTCCAAAGAGGACGGCGAAAGGCTGTACACAGTACTGACAGATAGCAGAACAAGGAGCAATTCTCTCAAGTTACAGTGGGAGAGGTTTAGGTTGGTTATTATTAAAAACTCTTTCACTAGGAGGGTGGTGAAGCACTGGAATGGGTTACCTGGGGAGGTGGTGGAATCTACATTCCTAGAGGTTTTTAAATCCTGGCTTGACAAAGCCGTGGCTGGGTAGATTTAGTTGGGATTGGTCCTGCCTTGGGCCAGGGGCTGGATTTGATGACCTCCTGGGGTCTCTTCCAGCTCTATGACTCTATGACCTCTAAGGTAGCTGAAGCCTCCCGAATGAGAGGCAGGCACCAGTCCCAGCCCCATCCCCGAGCCTCCCTCCCTCTCATTCCCCCCTCTCCCATTCCAGATTATTTCCCCAGTCCCTTTCCTGTTGTATATTCCCCCAGGAAACAGTCCTGTTGTTTCAGAAAAGAAGGCTTTTTAATTTGGTCTGCAGAGGAGGGGGCGGAGGTTGGGGCGGGGGGGAAGAGACAGTTAGTTAGAATGGCCCTGGCTCTGGTACAGGGTGGGGCAGCAAACAAACTCGCAACCCAGTGAGGCTAGACTGCAGGAGTTTTTCTGGCAAACACGCTATTTTGGCAGCCCCTGTATTCCTCGTTCCACGAGGAATGAGAGGGCTTTCAAAAGAAGGGGTTTTTCCAACATTTGGCCCACTCCAGATGGACCAAATGTCAGAAAAATTTCTTCCAACAGAAGGATCCAAAAAAAGCAGCAATGTAGCCATACCCTAAGAGTGTATAAGGGCCGGGGATAGCAAGTGATGGAGAGAAGGGGAACAGAGAGGGTGGAGCCTCGAGAAAGGGGTGGGGTCTTGGGGAAGGGATGGGGTAGTTCTTGGCGTGTCATAGAATCATAGAATCATTGAATACTAGGACTGGAAGGGACCTCGAGAGGTCATCAAGTCCAGTCCCCTGCTCCACTGTCTAGACCATCCCTGATAGACATTTATCTAACCTACTCTTGAATGTCTCCACAGATGGAGATTTCACAACCTCCCTGGACAATTTATTCCAGTGTTTAACCACCCTGACAGTTAGGAACTTTTTCCTAATGTCCAACCTAAACCTCCCTTGCTGCACATTGCTTCTTGTTCTGTCCTCAGAGGCCAAGATGAACAAGTTTTCTCCCTCCTCCTTATGACACCCTTTTATTAGATACCTGAAAACTGCTATCATGTCCCCCCTCAATCTTCTCTTTTCCAAACCAAACAAACCCAATTCTTTCAGCCTTTCTTCATAGGTCATGTTCTCTAGACCTTTAATCATTCTTGTTGCTCTTCTCTGGACCTTCTCCAATTTCTCCACATCTTTCTTGAAATGTGGCGCCCAGAACTGGACACAATACTCCAAATGAGGCCTAATCAGCACAGAGTAGAGCGGAAGAATGACTTCTCGTGTCTCGCTCACAACACACCTTTTAATGCATCCTAAAATCATGTTGGCTTTTTTTGCAATAGTGTCACACTGTTGACTCATATTTAGCTTGTGGTCCACTATAACCCGTAGATCCCTTTCTGTTCTACTGAACAGAACCGGTCCCAAAACAGACCCCTGAGGAACCCCCCTTGTTACTCCTTTTCAGCAGGATTGTGAACCATTAATAACTACTCTCTGGGAATGATTATCCAGCCAGTTATGCACCCACCTTATAGTAGCCTCATCGAGGTTGTATTTGCCTAATTTATTGATAAAAATATCATGCGAGACCATATCAAAATGCCTTACTAAAGTCTAGGTATACCACACCTACCGCTTCTCCCTTATCCACAAGACTCGTGATCCTATCAAAGAAAGCTATCAGATTGATTTGACATGATTTGTTCTTTACAAATCCATGTTGGCTGTTCCCTATCACCTTATCATCTTCCAGGTGTTTGCAGATGAATTCCTTAATTACTTGCTCCATTATCTTTTCTGGCACAGAAGTTAAACTGACTGGTCTGTAGTTTCCTGGGTTGTTCTTATTTCCCATTTTATAGATGGGCACTATATTTGCCCTTTTCCAGTCTTCTGGAATCTCTCCTGTCTTCCATGATTTTTCAAAGATGATCGCTAAAGGCTCAGATACCTCCTCTATCATCTCCTTGAGTATTCTAGGATGCATTTCATCAGGCCCTGGTGACTTGCAGACATCTAATTTTTCTAAGTGATTTTTAACTTGTTCTTTTTTTATTTTATCTTCTAAACCTACCCCCTTCCCACTAGCAATCACTATGTTAGGCACTCCTTCATCAGACTTCTCGGTGAAGACTGAAACAAAGAAGTCATTAAGCATCTCTTCCATTTCCACGTTTCCTGTTAGTTTCCACCTCCTCCCTGAGCAGTGGGCCTACCTTGGCCTTGGTCTTCCTCTTGCTTCTCGTGTATTTATAAAAAGTCTTCTTGTTCCCTTTATTCCTGTAGCTAATTTGAGCTCATTTTGTGCCTTTGCCTTTCTAATCTTGCCCTGCATTCCTGTGTTGTTTGCCTATATTCATCCTTTGTAATTTGTCCTAGTTTCCATTTTTTATAGGACTCCTTTTTTATTTTTAGATCATACAAGATCTCCTGGTTAAGCCAAGGTGGTCTTTTTCCATACTTTCTATCTTTCCTACACAGCGGAATAGCTTGCTTTTGGGCCCTTAACAATGTCCCTTTGAAAAACTGCCAACTCTCTTTAGTTGTTTTTCCCCTCAGTCTTGATTCCCATGGGACCTTACCTATCAGCTCTCTGAGCTTACCAAAATCTGCCTTCCTGAAATCCATTGTCTCTATTTTGCTGTTCTCCCTTCTACCCTTCCTTAGAATTGTGAACTCTATTATTTCATGATCACTTTCACCCAAGCTGCCTTCCACTTTCAAATTCTGAACCAGTTCCTCCCTATTTGTTAAAATCAAATCTTCCCCCCAGTAGCTTCCCCAGCTTCCCCCAGTAGCTTTTTCAACCTTCTGAAATAAAAAGTTGTCACCAATGCAGTCCAAAATTAATTGGATAGTCTGTGCCCCGCTGTGTTAGTTTCCCAACGTATGTCTAGATATTTGAAATCCCCCGTCACTACCAAATCTTGGGCTTTGGATGATTTTTTTAGTTGTTTAAAAAAAGCCTCATCCACCTCTTCCACCTGGGTTGATGGCCTGTAGTAGACTCCTAGCATGACATCACCCTTGTTTTTTACCCCTTTTAGCCTAACCCAGAGAGTCTCAGCACTTCCGTCTCCTGCGTGCATCTCCACCTCAGTCCAAGTGTGTACATTTTTAATATATAAGACAACACCTCCTCCCTTTTTTCCCTGTCTGTCCTTCCTGAGCAAGCTGTACCCTTCCATCCCAACATTCCAATCGTGTGTATTATCCCTCCAAGTTTCTGTGATGGCAGCAATGTCATAATTATATTTATTTATTAGCACTTCCAGTTCTTCCTGCTTATTACCCATATTTTTTGCGTTCGTATGTAGGCATCTAAGATACTGATTTGATCTTGCCTCCCAGTTTTGCCCTGACCCTCCTATCTCTCTGCCATTATAGCCCACGCTCCCTTCCATTTCCGACCCATCTCCCAGGTCTCCATGTTCTTCACTTACCCGTGGGCTTTGCTCACCTTTCCCCGTCGAACCTCGTTTAAAACCCTCCTCACTAGGTTAGCCAGTCTGTGTCCAAATAGGGTCTTCCCCCTCCTCGAAAGGTGAACACCATCTCTGCCTAGCAGTCCTTCCTGGAATAGCATCCCATGGTCAAGGAAGCCAAAGCCCTCCTGGCGACACCATCTTCGCAGCCAGGCATTCACCTCCAGGATGCACCTGTCTCTGCCCGGGCCCCTACCTTTGACAGGAAGGATCAAAGAGAATACCACCAGTGCTCAAACTCCTGCACTCGAACTCCCAGAGCCATGTTGTCACTCTTGATCCACTCAGTGTCACTCCTCGCAGTATCATTTGTGCCCACATGGATGAGTAGCATGGAGTAGTAGTCAGAGGGCCGGATAATCCTCGACAATGCCTCCGTAACATCCGGATATGGGCCCCCGGCAGACAGCATACCTCCCGAGATGAAATGTCAGGGCGACAGATGGGCGCCTCTGTCCCCCTCAGAAGAGAGTCTCTGATCACCACTACCCTACGTTTCCTATTCGCAGTGGTGGCAGCAGACCTCCCAACCTTGGGGGTAAGAGGCTTCTCCTCCTCTGTTGTAGGGGGTGATTCCTTATCTCCTGTATCAAGAAGAGCATAATGGTTTCCTAGTACCACGGCAGGAGGGCTCGGAGCAGGGGTGGAGCACTGCCTGCTGCCAGAAGTAACCAGCTTTATCAGCCCCACAGCATGCTCTAACTACAGAATCATGATTTCCCAGTGGTCACCTAAAGTCATCTTTGTTCTCTGTCTTGGATCCTCCACTCAGCAGCTCAGTCAAACCCAAGACCTATATTATGTAAAATATGATGCTCAAGTAATACAATACTGGAGCCAAAACATCTACAGAATTTACTTACATATGTACATTTATATAACATTCAGATTGAATTTTTTGGTTTGCCATAACAAACAATGACAAAGTTACAGTGAAAGAATTTGCATTAAAAGTATTTAGCCCTCTCTTTAATTTGATCTATTTCCTTAGTCTTCTACTGCATTTCATGTGAAAGCAAGGAGGAGTAAAAGACTCTCAGAAATGTCAAAAGTTGTATTCAAATGCATGTGTGACACTCCCTTTTGAAGTCAGTGAAGCATACACCTAATTTAATGGCAGATTTTAGTTCTTCCAACTGTCATTTTAGCCAGTCACTTCATCATTTGACTCTTTGAAAACACATTCACACAGACACACACACACACAAGGCTTTTATTTTGATGGCCTTTCTCTAATTTATGTTAAGAATCACAGATTTGAAGAGTTTATCATATAATTTTGAACATCCATTTGTTCTCACTGTGAAAAAGAGGAGGACGTTCAATGGTTTAAACTAGCAGTAGATAACTTTTGTCTGAGGACTTGATTTCTGTGCCAATCATTTGTCCCTGTTTTGTTTCCTGGAATCTGCCTGGCACTTGTAGAATAGCTATGTTATTTTACAAAACAGAGGACAATGTTCTATGGGAAGCTTTTAAGAATAACTCATGTAATTTAGGGTTTTGTATGTCAAAAAGGACCCGTACTACAACAGAAGTACTTTAAATGTCAACACAAATCCATTTTGCAAATGTCAAACTGACATTTATGAAAGCCCAGCTCTTTCACCATGAATGCCCTCCTAATTCATAATAAATGTTACAGCATCTTACATCACTACCATTTTATAACAGAGGAAATACTTTCAGATGAACTCTTAATTAGGGATTCAGTTTCCTAATTCAAATGAATAATTTAAAATCTTACCCATCATAATGGCTAAAATATTTGTTCAAACAGAGAATATATGTATAAATACATACTTACAAAACAATGCTAAGCAAAGTCTTTCACAAAATAACATAAATCTTTGAACAGTCTTGAAATGATAGATTTAATAGAAGGAGACATTTAATGGAGGAAAGCTGGACAACCTCATTAAAAATTAAAGTCAAACGCGTGGATGTATATACATAAACAGTTCTTATTTATATACAAATATACCTTATATACAAATCAGAACTAGTCAAATATGGAAAACCTTTCCCACTAATATCTGTTAGAACTTTTTAATGTATTTTTCCATGCTTTCATCCCTGCTATGGTATTGTTCCACAAATATTTGAGAAATTGACCTTTACTGGCACAGATTTCAAATATGAAACCATGAGTGTTCATGAATAATTAATTATAAATTCTTTAAATATAATGTTTAAATCACAGTTATTTTTTGCCAGAATTGCTGGCATGCTCAGTCTAGCCCCAACTCAATAAGCTGCCTCACTTTAAGTACAGGAGTTGTCTCAATGAAGTAAAAACTCATATATTAAAGTGCCATGCTGAGTCATGGAACAGAAACAAAGCCATGAGGTGCACCTGGCCAAACATATTCAAAATCCATGTTCCTCTGAGATTTGTGACTAACCAGTAGAGTAATTTGAAGAGCTTATCGTTGAATAAATTTGATTTGTGACTATGAATAAATCTCAGTCTATCATAATCTGCATGCAGTCTTCCAGTAGTGAAAGAACCAAAATTAACTGAGGCTACATCTACATTGCAAGGTTTTTGCGCAAAAACCCATGGAGGGTACACACCTCAAATGCGCTTTTGCGCAAGGAAATCAAGAGTAAAGCGGCAGAACAGAGGGCTTTTCCTGTCATAGATAAGCCTCCTTTTACGAGGCATAACTCCCTTTTGCGCAAGAGTTCTTACACAAAAAGGCAAGTGTGGATGCTCCAGAGGGGTTTCTTGTGCAAGAAACCCCTATGGGAAAAAGCACAGGTGCTCTGATGTCCATTCTGTGAATGGCAATCAGAGCTTTCTTGCGCAAGAGCATCCATGCAGTGTGGACGCTCTCCTGCACAGAAGCACATGGCTTTTGCGATGTGCTTTGAGGTGTGGATGTGCTCTTGTGCAAGAAGTATTTGCGAAAAAACTCTTGTGCAAAATGCTTCTTGCGCAAGAAGCACGTAGTGTAGACGTAGCTGGAATGAATCATTATGCATTATTCACTCAGCTGTATTAGAAATAGTGTATGTCCCCATACGACCAAAACAAAGAATGTAAGTCATATTACTATATGAAAGAGGGTTGACTGTGTCCCTCACAAGATAGATGGATTGTTGTGCTTTGTAAATATATAGATGAAGGAACAAAGAATGTAGAATATACATGTACGATGAGGGACTCTCTCCTAGGAAGCAATATTTGGGGGTTATGGTGGTTTATCAGCTGAACATGATCTCTCAGTTTGATCCTGGGATGAATAAACAGGGAAATATCAAGGGGGAGTGGAAAGGTTATTTTACCTTTGTGTTTGACACTGGTGTGACCACTGCTGGAGTGCTGTATCATTTCTGGTGTCCACAGTTCAAGAAAAATGTTGATAAATTGGAGAGGGTTCAGAGAAGAGCCATAAAATGAATAAAGGGATCAGAAAACATGGCTTATAGTGACAGACTCAAGAAACTCAATCTATTTTATTTTTTTAGCAAAAAGAGGGTTAAGGGGTAATTAATTCGAATCTGTAACAGGTGTCACAGCTCATGGGCCATTTACGGCCAGAGCAGTTTCACAATGTGCCCCAGGAATCCCTGTGGCCTGGGTGGGAGGAGGGTTGTACATCCACTTACTCTTCCCCCCAAGCCCTGTCCATTCTCGCCATCCCCTCCCCCCCACCCCATCTTCCCCTCATAATACTCCTTTACCCAAACCCTCTCCCTCTAAGGGGCCTGGCACAGGGAGGCAGCAGAGGTCAGGCCCCCCACGCTCCCCATGGAAGCTGGAGCACTGCTATCCTTTCCCTGGGTTTTGGCCCCCTTCTCTTCACCTATCCTTCTAACATCTGCCTCTTTTATGAGTGAAAACTTGGCTTAGAGGTCTTAACTGTCTTTCTTCTGAGTTCCCTAAGTTCTGACCTACGACCTCCCAGATTCCTGTTTCACAGGTTTATCTAACACCTTCCAGTTCCTTAATGTAATTACGATAAGTATCTTGTGATGTGTTGCTTATTATATTTAAAATTTCTGCAAATTGCAAAGATTGTGAATTAAAACAACAAAAAATGGGTCAGAATGAAATATGGAAAATGCTATTCACTACTACAATAGTAGTTAGCAAGGTGTGTGGTCAAAAATGAATATAAATTGGCTCAGTTTAGAGGAACTGGAAGAGGAAAAGCAACAGGATGCATTGTTGAGCACCACTGTCAACCCCACTCCACTCCTCGTTATATATGCTGAGTATGTCTCATATTATTGCAAGCAATATCATAACATAATATCTACAGACATACGAAATGAGGTTGATAAACTAGAAGTTATATAGGTTTGTACATATGCAATCATTTAATCTGCATAAAGTCAACCACAAATAACAGATTGTAACCCTTATAAGTATTAGCACAACTATTTGAACACTTATATAATGATTATTATGAATAATCAGTCATAGATTCTTTCCCGAAATGGGGTACACATGAAATTCCCTCAGGAACCTCTTTTTTCTCTCAGGCCATATCTACACTAGGAAACTATTTCAAAATAACTAAATTTGACTTAATTCCCGATTTCACAGAATCGAAATAGTGTGTCCCCACTATGGAGAAGCCTCAAAATTAGTTCAAGGCAGGCTCTGTTAATGTGGATGTGCTATGTTGACTTAGAGCCCCAGGAAGCACTAGGGCTTAATTACTTCGAATTACTCTAGGGAGTAGTTATTTTGAAATAGCAGCACCGGAACGTCCACACTAAGGCTTTTTTGAAATAACTATTTTGAAATTAGCATTATACCCTGAGAAAAGCAGGAGTACAGATTTCAAAATAAGCATCCCCTTATTTTGAAATAATGGGCTTGGTAATGTGAATGTGCCCCTTATGAATTTGATCTCAGAGGGGGATTATTTCAAAATAAAGCCCTAATGTAGAGCAGAGCTCAAGGACAGAACTGATTTGTGGGAGAGTAGATTCAATACTGACCTTACAAAGTAATCAGGTAGTTGCACTACCTATAAATATTAACCAGCATTAAAAAGCCCTATCCTGTAGCCTGCATATCCATTAGGGTCAAGGTAATAAATACATTTCATAATTATATTATAAAAGGTCATGAAGAAGAAATAGGGATGAAAATTAGTGAATGGAGAATCTGAGAAGGTCACAATTCCAGATGATGCCAGTCCAAAGCCAGAGAGAATCCAAGGAAAGGGAACCAGGCATGAGGCCTGATAAACTACACTATGCTGAAGTCACAGATGTATATTAACACATTTATTCTTATACCATAAAGATCAAAGTTGATGCCTGTCCAAGTCCATTTGTGGCATACGGGGAGTCCCTAATAATTAATATTAACCATTTACATCAATCTTTTCCCAATTATTTCCTAACAATTCCTATGTTTCAATGTGGTCTACCTGCCTGCCTGTCCAGTGATCAAGATTGTTCTTACTGAATCTTGTGGTGTACTGCCCCTTTTGTAGTCTCCTGAATATCCTCTTAAATAAGAGTGCAAAAATATAATTGAGGGTCATCCTTTGGGCCTATACTATAACAACAAATCATCTGAATGTAATATACCTTGATTTTAGCAAAGCTTTTGATACGGTCTCCCACAATATTCTTGCCAGCAAGTTAAGGGAATACGGATTGGATAAATGGACTGTAAGATGGATAGAAAGCTGGCTAGACTATAAGGCCCAACAGGTAGTGATCAACGGCTCGATGTCAGGTTGCCAGTCGGTTTCTAGCGGAGTGCCCTAAGGATCTGTTCTAGGGCTGGTTTTGTTCAAAATCTTTATTAATGACCTGGATGAGGGGATGGATTGCACCCTCAGCAAGTTTGCAGACGACACTAAGTTAGGGGGAGAGGTAGATACTCTGGAGGGCAGGGATAGAGTCCAGAGTGACCTGGACAGACTAGAGGTTTGGGCCAAAAGAAATCTGATAAGGTTCAACAAGGACAAGTGTAGAGTCCTGCACTTGGGACGGAAGAATCCCAAGCATAGTTACAGGCTGGGGACCGAATGGCTAAGTTGCAGTTCTGCAGAAAAGAACTTGGGGATTACAATGCATGAGAAACTGGATATGAGTCAACAGTGTGTCCTTGTAGCCAAGAAGGCGAATGGCATATTAGGTTGCATTAGGAGGAGCATTGCCAGCAGATCCAGAGAAGTGATTATTCTCCTTTATTCAGCTCTGGTGAGACCACATCTGGAGTATTGTGTCCAGTTCTGGGCCCCCCACTATAGAAAGGATGTGGACGCATTGGAGAGGGTCCAGCGGAGGGCAACCAAAATGATTAGGGGGCTGGAGCACATGACCTATGAGGCGAGACTGAGGGATTTGCTTTTGTTTAGTCTGCAGAAGAGAAGAGTGAGGGGGGATTTGATAGCAGCCTTCAACTTCCTGAAGGGAGGTTCCAAAGAGGATGGAGAAAGGCTGTTGACAGCAGTAGGGGGAAGGATAGCTCAGTGGTTTGAGCATTAGCCTGCTTAAACCCATGGTTTTGAGTTCAATCTTTGAGCGGGGCCATTTAGGGATCTGGGGCAAATTTGTCAGGGATGATACTTGGTCCTGCTGTGAGGGCAGGGAACTGGACTTGATGACATCTCAAGGTCCCTTCCAGCTCTATGAGATGGTATAGCTCCCTATATTATACAGTGGCAGAACAAGGAGCAATTACAGTGGGAGAGGTCTAGGTTGGATATTAGGAAAAACTATTTCACTAGGAGGGTGGTGAAGCACTGGAATGGGTTGCCAAGGGAGGAGGGGGAATCTCCATACCTAGAGGTTTTTAAGTCTCGGCTTGACAAAGCCCTGGCTGGGTTGATGTAGTTGGGTTGGTCTTGCCTTGGGCAGGGGGCTGGACTTGATGACCTCCTGGGGTCTCTTCCAGCTCTATGAGTCTATGAAGAAGTGGGCTGTGCCCACGAAAGCTCATGATATGATCTACATGTTTTGTTAGTCTAAGGTGCTGCAGGGCTATTTGTTGTTTTTTAAGTTTATCCTGTACAGACTACCTCGGCTACCCCCTGAAGCTTTTGGACAAATACCTAGTCAGTAGCACAACTACTTTTAATACATTTCCTTCCAAGACAGCAAATTATTAATATAGCAACCCCATAACCCCATGGTCACCAACCTGTCGATCATGATCAACTGGTCAATCCTAGTGGCCTGACCAGTCAATTGCAAGGCTTTCGGTGGCCCCCCCTCACTGCCCCGCACCCTCAAGATGAACATCACACTGATGCTACTTCTAGGGCTTCCTGAGGGGTGAGGAGGGAGTTCTGGAGCTGCGTGCCAGGTCCTGGAAGTGCGTGGGCTACTCTTTCTCCCCCCCAACAGCCGGTGCGGTACCTAAAACACCAGTCCGTTGCACGCTGGGGACTTTGTTCCCCTGCTGCCTTCCTGCATGCAGGGGAGAGGGTGGGGGTCTGGGACTGCAGTGGCTCCAGCTGCTCAGGCATTGCGTGCTGCCATGGGGAACAGTTGGGGCTGGCACGGTCTGGAACTGCCCCTCCCTTCCCTATGCAGGAAGGCAGCAGTGTGATGGCTCCAGCAGCTCGGCCAGCACACGCTGCTGTGGGGAGCGGAGGAGCAAGACACGTACTGCCTGAGTGGTTGGGGCTGGTGCGGTCCGGGACTCCCCCTCTCCCCCGCTCCTACCCCCCACAGGAAGACATCAGGCATGCGATGTTTCAGGTACTGCACCGCTGTTTGGGGGACGGGGGAGCAGCCTGCACACTTCCTAGGCCTTGGCGCACAGCTGCAGGATCCCCAGGTACCAGACCCATCCCCTTCCCCTGCCCGGACCCCCACAAGTACCCTGCCCCAGCACCCACCAGCACCCTGTCCCCTATCCCCTGCCCCAGCACCCACTGGCACCCTGTTCTCTGCCCCAAACCCCTGCCCCAGCACCCACCGGCGCTCTGTCCCCTGCCCCAGCATCCTGTCCCCTGCCACAGCACCCTGTCGCCTGTCCCCACCAGCACAGTTGGGGCCACATTAGTGAGGCTTGAGGGATTTGCAGGGGTTGTATTTTTGTATCTCACTTGTGTGGCCTGGACTGACTTTTCTGTGGGTAAGTGACCCCGACTTAAAACAGGTTCCCCGCCCCTCTCATAAATAAAGACAATGCTAAAACCTTTTGTTTTTGACATATTTTATTTAAAAATGAAGCCTGGCCAACAAGTCCCCAATTGGGGCCAAGCCCTCATCTGGCCACAGCATCATAACACTCCTGTACTCCCCACACGAACCCCAAATCTGAGCCTATCATACACTGGAACCCCCTGTCCTGAGTCTCTGTCATCCTCAAACTCCTGCACCCCCACATCCTCAGTCTTCTGTCACAACACTCTTGCACCATTCACACAGTGCAAATCTGTGTCCTAAGCCCATCATACTTCCAACCTCCCTGCCCTGAGCCCCTCACACACCTCAACTCCAACTCCTGCACCCCCACATCCACAAGCCTGTGGCTTTCTCAGCATCCCAACCCTCCACCTGAGCCCAACACTCCCCAGCCTGGAGCCCCCTCCCTGAGCCAGTATCCCCTTCTCCACCTCCTCTTGCACCCAACTTCCCTCCCAGAGCTTGCACCTCTCAGCCTTTCCCACACCTAAATCCCTCATTCCCACCCCAGAGCCCGCACCTCCTGTCTCAACCCAGTGAGGCTAGACTGCAGGAGTTTTTCTGGCAAACACGCTCTTTTGGCAGCCCCTGTATTCCTCGTTCCACGAGGAATGAGAGGGCTTTCAAAAGAAGGGGTTTTTCCAACATTTGGCCCACTCCAGATGGCCAAATGTCAGAAAAATTTCTTCCAACAGAAGGATCAAAAAAAAAAGCAGCAATGTAGCCATACTCTAAGAGTGTATAAGGGCCGGGGATAGCAAGTGATGAAGAGAAGGGGAACAGAGAGGGTGGAGCCTCAAGGAAGGGGTGGGCTCTTGGGGAAGGGATGGGGTAGTTCTTGGCTTGTCATAGAATCATAAAATACTAGCACTGGAAGGGACCTCAGGAGGTCATTAAGTCCAGTCCCCTGCCCTCCTGGCAGGACCAAGTACTGTCTAGAGTTAGACCATCCCTCACAGACATTTATCTAACCTACTCTTTCAGTCTTCCTCATAGGTCATGTTCTCTAGACCTTTAATCATTCTTGTTGCTCTTCTCTGGACCTTCTCCAATTTCTCCACATCTTTCTTGAAATGTGGCGCCCAGAACTGGACACAATACTCCAAATGAGGCCTAATCAGCACAGAGTAGAGCGGAAGAATGACTTCTCGTGTCTCGCTCACAACACACCTTTTAATGCATCCTAAAATCATGTTGGCTTTTTTTGCAATAGCGTCACACTGTTGACTCATATTTAGCTTGTGGTCCACTATAACCCCTAGATCCCTTTCTGCCGTACTCCTTCCTAGTCAGTCGCTTCCCATTCTGTATGTGTGAAACTGATTGTTCCTTCCTAAGTGAAGCACTTTGCATTTGTCCTTATTAAACGTCATCCTGTTTACCTCAGACCATTTCTCCAATTTGTCCAGATCATTTTGAATTATGACCCTATCCTCCAAAGTAGTTGCAACCACTCCAAGCTTGGTAGCATCTGCAAACTTCATAAGTATACTCTGTATGCTGATATCTAAATCGTTGATGAAGATACTGAACAGAACTGGTCCCAAAACAGACCCCTGAGAAACCCCCCTTGTTACTCCATTCCAGCAGGATTGTGAACCGTTAATAACTACTCTCTGGGAATGATTATCCAGCCAGTTATGCACCCACCTTATAGTAGCCCCATCTAAGTTGTATTTGCCTAATTTATTGATAAAAAATATCATGTGAGACCATATCAAATGCCTTCCTAAAGTCTAGGTATACCACATCTACCGCTTCTCCCTTATCCACAAGACTCGTGATCCTATCAAAGAAAGCTATCAGATTGATTTGACATGATTTGTTCTTTACAAATCCATGTTGGCTGTTCCCTATCACCTTATCATCCTCCAGGTGTTTGCAGATGAATTCCTTAATTACTTGTTCCATTATCTTTTCTGGCACAGAAGTTAAACTGACTGGTCTGTAGTTTCCTGGGTTGTTCTTATTTCCCATTTTATAGATGGGCACTATATTTGCCCTTTTCCAGTCTTCTGGAATCTCTCCTGTCTTCCATGATTTTTCAAAGATGATCGCTAAAGGCTCAGATACCTCCTCTATCATCTCCTTGAGTATTCTAGGATGCATTTCATCAGGCCCTGGTGACTTGCAGACATCTAATTTTTCTAAGTGATTTTTAACTTGTTCTTTTTTTATTTTATCTTCTAAACCTACCCCCTTTCCACTAGCATTCACTATGTCAGGCATTCCTTCATCAGACTTCTTGGTGAAGACCAAAACAAGGAAGTCATTAAGCATCTCTGCCGTTTCCAAGTTTCCTGTTACTGTTTCCCCTTCCTCACTGAGTAGTGGGCCTGCCTGTCCTTGGTCTTCCTCTTGCTTCTAATGTATTTATAGAATGTCTTCTTGTTTTCCTTTATGTCTGTAACTAGTTTGAGCTCGTTTTGTGCCTTTACCTTTCTAATCTTGCCCCTGCATTCCTGTATAGTTTGCCTATATTCATCCTTTGAAATTTGTCCTTGTTTCTATTTTTTTTTGGACTCCTTTTTTAATTTTTAGATCATGCAAGATCTCCTGGTTAAGCCAAGGTGGTCTTTTTCCATACTTTCTATTTTTCCCTACACAGCGAAATAGCTTGCTTTTGGGCCCTTAATAATGTCCCTTTGAAAAACTGCCAACTCTCTTCAATTGTTTTTCCCCTCATTCTTGCTTCTCATGGGATCTTACCTACCAGGTCTCTTAGCTTACCAAAATCAGCCTTCCTGAAATCCATTGTCTCCATTTTGCTATTCTCCCTTCTACCCTTCCTTAGAATCATGTACTCTGTGATTTCATGATCACTTTTACCCAATCTGCCTTCCACTTTCAAATTCTGAACCAGTTCCTCCCTATTTGTTAAAATCAAATCTAGGACAGCTTACCTCCTAGTAGCTTTTTCAACCTTCTGAAATAAAAAGTTGTCTTTGATGCAGTCTAAGAACCTATTGGATAGTCTGTGCCCCACTGTGTTAGTTTCCCAACATATGTCTAGATATTTGAAATACCCCCCTCACCACCAAATCCTGCACTTTGGATGATTTTGTTAGTTGTTTTAAAAAAGCCTCATCCACCTCTTCCACCTGGGTACGTGGCCTGTAGTAGACCCCTAACATGACATTACCCTTGTTTTTTACCCCTTTTGGCCTAACCCAGAGACTCTCAATACATCTGTCTCCTACGTCCATCTCCACCTCAGTCCAACTGTATACATTTTTAATGTATAAGGCAACACCTCTTCCTTTTTTCCCTATCTATCCTTCTTGTGTAAGCTGTACCCCTCTATACCAATATTCCAATCATGTGTATTATCCCACCAAGTCTCTGTGATACCAACCATGTCATAGTTGTATTTATTTATTAGCACTTCTAAGTCTTCCTGCTTATTACCAATACTTCTTGCATTTGTATACAGGCATCTAATATACTGATTTGATCTTGCCTCCCAGTTCTGCCTCATCCCTCCTTTTTCTCTACTATTATAGCCCATGCTCCCTCCCATTTCTGACCCATTTCCCAGGTCTCCATGTTCTTCTCTTACCTGTGGGCTTTGGTCACCTGTCCCCGTCGAATCTAGTTTAAAGCCCTCCTCACTAGGTTAGCCAGTCTGTATCCAAGCACATTCTTCCCCTTCCTCAAAAGGTGAACCCCATCCCTGTTTAGCAGTCCTTCTGGAAATAGCATACTGTGTTTAAGGAAGCCAAAGCCCTCCTGGTGACATCATCTTCGCAGCCAGGCATTCACCTCCAGGGTGCACCTGTGTCTACCTGGGCCTCTACCTTTGACAGGAAGGGCTGAAGAGAATATCACCTGCATGCCAAACTCCTTCACCCGTACTCCCAGAGCTGTGTAGTCACACTTGATCCACTCAGTGTCAAACCTTGTTGTATCGTTAGTGCCCACATGGATGAGTAGCATGGGATAGTAGTCAGAGGGCCGGATAATCCTCGACAATGTCTCCATAACATCTCAGATACAGGCCCCTGGTAGGCAGTATACCTCCTGAGATGTCATGTCTGGGCAACAGAAAGGAGTTTCCGACCACCACTACCCTACGTTTCCTCCTCACAGTGGTGGCAGACCTCCCAGCCTTGGGGGTATTAGACTTCTCCTCTGCTGTAGGGGGTGTTTCCTTATCACTTGTATCAAGAAGAGCATAACAGTTTCCCAGTACCACTGTGGGAGGGTTGGGAGTAGGGGTGGAGCAGAAGTAACCAGCTACCAGTTTCCGCCCAGAGCCATCTCCTCCACCACCACCAGCAGTGGTGTGTCAGCAGTCTTGTGTAGTAGGACAGCTACCTCAGCTGTCTCCACATGAATACTGTCCAGGAATTGCTCATGGATTTGGATGCTCCTCAGCCTAGCCACCTTCTCCTGTAGCTCTCCCACCTGTTGCCTGAGAGATTCCACCAGCAGGCACCTTTCACATTGAATGGTCCCCCCAGCCTGGATATCAGTAAGTGGGAATTGCAAGCAACAGTCCCTGCAAAACCACACCAGGATCTGGGTAGAGGCATCCATGGTGAGGTGGTCTGTCTGGCTACAGGCACAGGTGGAGGAGACAGAAGCAGTGCTGGCACAAGTGTTGCAGGTCTTCCTGGCTATCATAGGCCTCCCTCTGTCAAATTCCCTCTTAAACTCCCCTGTCTGCAGCCCCCTGTCTGCTTTGCTTCCCTGGTTGCTCTGCCTCTGGCTTTTAAAGCCTGCTCACCTAGATCAGGCCTATTCCCTCCTTAGTCACAGAGGGGAAGGCTGATCCTGAGGCTGATCAAAGGCAATCAAGGGAACAAAGGATCAGACACTCAGTCCCAACTGCCACAGTAGCTGAAACTGAAATCACTTGAAATCAGAATCAAAATTCAAACAGTCGAGCAAACTCATTCACACCAAAAGCTAGTGCTCTCACTTGGTTGCCTGTTCAGCAGTGGGATCTCTTGCTCTCCCTCTTAAACTCCTCTGTCTGCACCCCCCCTGTTTGCTTCGCTCCCCTGGTCACTCTGCCTCTGGCTTTTAAAGCCTGCTCACCTAGGTCAGGACTATTTATTCTCCCCCCCGCCAAGTACATATATCTTACCTCCCCCACCCCACCCCCACCTCTGAAGGCAGAGTGGAGGGCAGTAGATAATGGTCAGGCTTCCAGGGCAAGAAATGGCAGCAACAACACAGAAGGGTGGCAATGTGAATCACTATTTCTTTTCATAGCAGACTTAGGGTGTGTCTACACTGCAGGGCTTAATTCGAAATAAGCTCGCACATTGAGCTATGTCAAATGTGTAGCTTATTTTGAAATAGCTTATTTCGAAATAGAGAGCATCTACACAGCACTTATTTCAAAATAGAGCTCTCTTCCTCCAACATCTCCTACTCCTTGTACAATGAGGGTGTCATGTTATTGGATTTTAAAGGGAGCAGACAGATCACTGCTGTGTCCGGGGGGAAGGGGAGTGTTTGACCCAAATTCTGTAGAAAGTGGGCCATGTGAGGTGTCAAACGAAAGATTATGCTCTACTTAGTCTATGTATGCTACTCATGTACTTGTATGATGTTTGTATGTGAAGTTATGAATATGGGTTCTGTGCTTGTACTGTAAATATTCTCTGTCTGGAAGAGAGCAATAGGCCTGGACCACTTATTGTGAAGAAGGATTGTTCAGAGAATGGCTATGTTAATTAGCACCGCTGATGGACAATGGCTCTCAGAGTGGCCAATACACACCTGAGGAATGTGTCTGGAAACCTGCAGACTGGCCAGTGCATAATGGCTACTTGCATGTGAAACAGAGACAAGTCACTTGATCATGTGACCAGCTCCAGTTTGCAAGACACCAGAGCTATATAAGTGTCATGAGGCTGTCTCCATTTTGTCTTCAATCTTGCTACTGATCCCTGATGCATCCTTGCTAGGGACAGAGAGCTGGGAAGGACTGCTGGCCCATCCTGACATAGGATGTACAGCAGAGACTTCTAAGATAGCAGTTTGTAACATCTCTGCTAAGAACCTGCATCAAGAACTTGGTGATTGATGTATGTAATGTATTCTCCTTAACAATCTCATTCTCAACCTTTTCTTCCTTTTATTAATATACCTTTAGATTTTAGATTCTAAAGGATTGGCCCACATGCTCTTATGGGTAAAATCTGAAGAATAAATTTGACTGTGGCTGGTTCTTTGGGACCAAGATGATCTGTTCGGAGTAGGTGAGATTGGGTTCTATAACCCCTCACCTGTGTGTAGGCCCAGGGCTGATTGTGGCACAGGGAGAGCTGGGGTGTCTGATGGGTTTTGCTCGTGAGGCTTCCTGCTGGCTGGATTGGCAGCTGAAGTGCTCTGTGTGACTGGTTTGTGGCCTATTTGGGAAAGGTCTCCAGTCGAGGGCTGTAAGTAGCCCTGGTTTTGAGCAATTCTTCCTGAGCTGAAGCCCGGTCCATCACAGAGGGTTACAGGAGTTGGAATAAGAAGTCCTCCAGATTGACAGTATTTTGACACTTTTTCAAAATAACTGCCTGTGTGTAAATGTGGACTAAGTTATTTCAGAATAGTGCTAGTTATTTCGAAATAGTGTTGCAATGTAGATGTACCCTAAGTGCCCCATTGCTACCCTTTCTTCTGAGCTGCTATGGCAATCTGGGACTCATAGCCAGAGCCCTGTCCAAGTGAAGGATTGGGGTGAAGGGAAGGACAGCTCCAGCCTGGATGGCGGGCCTACTGCTGTTCCCTTTATCCCCACCTTCTGGGCATGAATGGCACTTTTGCGTGAGCCCCAGCCACCAGAGGCCATGAACTCCCATCTGAAATCATAAGTGTAGGGGAGCCGGGATAACCCCATCTTGACCTCAATAATAATGTCTGCATTGTCTGGCCCTGCCTTGACCGGACTAACGATGGATGTCTTGCCCAAAATGAGGATTTCTAACAAAGCAAACCCAGGCCTGTCTCAAGTCTGGTGCACGTACATATGCAGGCCAGGCCAGAGGGGGGGGCGGAGTTTTGAGAGTCAGAAGTGCTTTAAACAATCATGCATAGGGAGTATGGTATAGTGAAACCACACCAAGAACATTGGGAGAAATCTGGTACTGGTACATAGTATTTCTGATAAGCTAAAATCACAGATATAGCCATAGAACTGTCAATCAAGTATAGTATGGCCTGAACAGCAGGATGTATCCCAAATATGGGCATAATAGGTATTTTATACAATACGTAATCAATTGGTAGATATTATTAGAATGACCAAGTCAAGTATAAGTATAGGTGTAGAAAAGATAATCAGTGTGAAGGATTGGGTAAGGGGTCCCCACTACCTTACTTGCTGCAACTAGAAGCTGTGTATGTTCCTACCTATTGATGCATTGTGTACACCTCTGCGCATGGGGAAACAAAGGGGCCGTGACCTCCCATCTGACAATCGAAAGGGTCTTAGCAGTGGAACTGTGTATGATTTATAGAAATAAGTACAAGCATATCCATATCCTTAAAATTGAATATCTTGTGTATTGTCTTAGGTGTAGGTGTTATTATAGTGTCTGTGTTACATAACCCATTCATTGAAACAGATCTGTGTAACTTGGCATTGCTTTACTTTATTATTCTGAGCATAATAAAGTTAGGAATAGAGTTTATCCTTGGTGTCTGCTGGCTCCTTTTGTATCTAATATCCAGAACCACACGACAGTCTGACAACTAGAATTATTAAAAACAAAGCTAGTGCTTTTCTTGACACATTCCTTTGCAAGGCCTGCCCCATAGTTTGAAAACCACTGGTCTACTTCAATGGTGCTTCATCTGCTTACACCAAGTATTAATCTGGACCATTAAAATCTGTTTGTCAGCTTGTGCTACAATACATCTTAATGTATCCTACAGATGTGTTTGAATACAAACCCTCCAGATGTCTCCCGAATAATCTGACCTTCTAAATAAGGCCCAAAAAATGTTATGTTTTTAGAAAGCGTCTGTGTTGTGAAACTGTTTGAGGAAGTATCAGTGATGCAAGTAAAATCCATGTCTTACTATGGGAAGGGGGGCACTAGCTAACTGGGGACATGTGACCCTTCACGTGACTCCTCTGCACCCTGCCAGCAGCTTGCGGCAGTGTTTCCTGTAAGCCAGGCACTTATGCAGCTGCTCAGGAAAAAATGCTGATGCCACCCAGCTGATTAGCTATGTTTTGTGTTTCTGTTGGAAATACACATTCACACATGGCTTGGTGCACATAAAATTAGTCTGGATGGAAAAAAATCTGCACACAGATGCAAAAGAGAACATTGCTTGGGGTCTCCATGCTCTCCCCATCCTCTCCCTATGATCCATTCCACTTTATCTGGGGGGGGGGGGTGTGAGGCATGTGTCCAGCTGCTGTATCACGCCCTGCGTTTCCACACATTGACCACTTCAAATTCCTTTTAATAATTCTTCACCATCTGATTGAACCGCTTTGAGAAGAATAGATACATTGTGTATGCTGAGGGCTTTCCCTAAGTTATTCCTGTGAAACGACTGTCTCTTCATAAGAGAATAGAGCCCAAAAAGGGAAGTCAATAAAGATATACCAGGGAAAAGTTTAACCCCAAATGATGTGCCACAGTGGTGAAACCAGCATAACTGAACAGTTGTTTGTGAGGAAGCGATATGCCTTTGTGAAGTACAAAGTTTGTACAGTTCTACAAATAAATGTAAGTTGGCTAAAACCCTCACAAATGAAAATGTGTATCTGATAAAAGTAGTAGCAAAATTGAATTCTTTAATCGATAGTATGACTTGCAAAATATGTTTGCAAAATATGCTTGTATAAATGTG
This sequence comes from Rafetus swinhoei, assembly GCA_019425775.1. Lineage (NCBI taxonomy): Eukaryota > Metazoa > Chordata > Testudines > Trionychidae > Rafetus > Rafetus swinhoei. The sequence goes on from CM033424.1 coordinate 129,798,681, forward strand.
CAATATGTACTAGCAATTAAACCTTTGCAGATGGATTTGTGCCCATCAAGAGATGCATTCATTTCAATGGGGTTCTGTATAGGTGCAGAGGGCCCATCTGCTAAGATCTGATTGCAGGATTGGGGCCTAATCAATGAGTGAGCATCTGTTATAAAATAACAGATGTATATAATTAATCTTCTGTAAATATGTTTTTGATGGGTCACCAAATGTTAACTCCTACCTCAAATTACAAGAGCATTATCATATAGAAATCTCATGAGTTGGCACAAATGTGGTATATCATGTTCTTTTTTAAACTTCTACAAAGCACTCAGCCAGATACCTCTGTAGCTCCATAGATATTCTTTCAGATGCTGCCAAAATACAGCAAATTGGCAAAAACCCCTATGAACTCCCAGAAAACTCACTGTTGGAATCCACCTCTATTCAGTAGATGATCCTGGAAAGACATGATCGAATGTATTATCTAAAATTTATTGACTTTACTGACAATAGAAATGTTGAGCCAAATTAATCCCCTGATATAGCTCCATCGAGCAGAATAGAATTACAATAGGGATAATTATGATGCCCCTTGTTTCTTCTTCTGAGGACTTCCTTTCTCTGCATTTTTAATACTTTATAGCTTTAATACTTTAACACTTTATAGCTCATAATATATCAGCAATTCAAAAAAAGGAAAAGGGAATTTCCTTCACAGTTTAAAAAAAAAATAATCTAGACTTCATCTCATCTGTTGATGTTGCAAGCCAAGAGAAACGGAAGCATTTACTTAACCAAATATTACATATTCTGGTTCCATTTTTTTCCTTCATAAACCAAGGGCTATAGATGTGCGATATTGATGGATCTAGATAAAAAAGTCAAACAGTAGATTTTATACTTTATGACAGTAGACAACTTTTTCTGTTCCATGTGATGAAAGGAAAAGTAAAGTTTGATTCCTTCTGTGTTTAGAGATTCCAGCCAATTGTGCAAAAGTACATGCTCTGTGCCAGCTACATAATAACTGCATTTTCACACCACCTGCTCTACATTTCAGTGCATATACTAGAGAGGAACAACTGTTTGTGTAATGTTGAGATGATATTTTTATTGTATTGTTTTTTACCCTTCCTCTAGTGAAACATCAAGAGGCATCATAACAACATGAAAAATGCCCTTGCAGATGTACGCAGATGGGTGATATATCTAGAATTCTACATCATAGAGCGATTGGCAGAACGGCAATGGAGTAAAAATGCAAGTGGAGGCTTTCTTAGGGTGTGTCTACATTGAACCCGTAACTCGAAATAGGCCATGCAATTTTTGAAATAGCTTATTTCAAAATTTAATTTTGAAATAGAGCGTTATTCCAAAATGTCCCTTAATCCTTGTGGAATGAGGTTTATAGGGATGTCAGAATAGCATGTTTAAAAGACACAAAATAGCTATTTTGGGATGCCCGAAGTATCCCGAAATAACGCTGCTATCTAGATATACCCTTAGTCTTTACGAATCAGTATTTCATGTATTTTTTAATAATCTATATCTATAGCGCAGCTTGTTTAATGATCCTTGCTGTGGGATTTTCCCTCCCACAGAAAATATTTACATTAAGAGTGCAAAGGATAAGACATGCTCTCTGTTTTTTATCTTCCTCCCTACTTGTGAAGTAGCTTTCATGATGGCCCATCACAAAGCTTTCTGTTCATTGCCCAGAAGAAAAATTAAGGACATACTCCATGCTTCCTACAGCACCATGCACAAAAATATAAATCAACCTTCATCATCTGTCTATGGTTATGTCTTTGACATAAAGCACAGTAAATGTCTGAGAACATTTCCCCAGAACTGAAGAAGAGCTCTGTATAAACTCAAAAGCTAGTCATTCTCACCAACAGAAGTTGGTCCAATACAAGATATTACCTCACTGACATACCAGCATACAACTGAGACTGGTGAGCACTTGTCACTCCTGCTCTGCCACATTGATTGCCTTTACAATACCTCGCTCTTGCACGGGATTTGGAATGTGTTAATAACACTATACTGGGACTTTCCATTCTTTACATTCAACTTTGCCTCACACAGTTTATCATAGAATCATAGAATCATAGAACACTAAGACTGGAAAGGACCTCGAGAGGTCATCGAGTCCAGTCCCCCGCCCTCACGGCAGAACCAAGCACCATCTAGACCATCCCTGATAGATGTCTATCCAACCCGCTTTTAAATATCTCCAGTGATGAAGATTCTGCAACCTCCCTGGGCAATTTGTTCCAGTGTTTAACCACCCTGACAGTTAGGAATTTTTTCCTAATGTCCAACCTAAACCTCCCTTGCTGCGGTTTACACCCATTGCTTCTTGTTCTATCCTCAGAGGCCAAGGAGAACAATTTTTCTCCCTCCTCCTTGGAACACTCTTTTAGGTACTTGAAAACCCTCAGTCTTCTCTTTTCTAAACTAAATAAGCCCAGTTCTTTCAGTCTTCTCTCATAGCTCATGTTCTATAGACCTTTAATCATTCTTGTTGCTCTTCTCTGGACCTTCTCCAATTTCTTCACATCTTTCTTGAAATGTGGCATCCAGAACTGGACACAATACTCCAATTGACACCTAATCAGTGAGGAGTATAGAGGAAGAATAACTTCTCGTGTCTTGCTTACAACACTCCTGTTAATGCATCCCACAATCATATTTGGTTGGTTTTTTTTTTTGCAACAGCATCATACTGTTGACTCATATTTAGCTTGTCGTCCACTATGACCCCTAGATCCCTTTCTGCAGTACTCCTTCCTAGACAATTGCTTCCCATTCTGTATGTGTGAAACTGACCAGCAAATTGAGTTTTCAGATGATACTTTGAGAGGCATACAAAGGTCATTACATAGTTTGCACGGTGTGAACATAGAGGTTTATTAAAAAGCTTGTCTCTATCATCAATAAAGGTTGGTCTAATATTTGATATTACCTCAGCCACCTTGACTCTTTAATATCCTGGTACCAACTTGGCTACAACAATGCCACATACAGTAATATGTCATGTCTGTTGTAAAAGTTTGATTCATCAGTAGACAATAGCTTTCATTTGCAATTATTTTGCTGTAGGCATTAGCATGCATTATGGTTGCACAGTGAAATGTAACTGATTCTTACAGATTAGCACTTCAGCTGCTAAAGTGTATGTTGTCAAGTAGTGTTTCTTCCTAATGACTTTAAAAACAAGCATGCTTTTCTTTAAATGTCTGTGAATTTGCTAAGAAAAATTCTAAATTGCTAATAGATTGGACTTTTGATGATCTCTTTAAATTTAGTATAATTTTCAGGTCACAGCTATAATATAAAAAAACACAGTTTCCTAATATTCATTGTTGTCCTACAGTTAGTTCTCAAAGAAAATTCACTCAGCAATATCTTCTGTACCAGCATGATTATTGAAAGTGTAAGGTTATTCTCAGATTCACCTGAATGTTATTCATCCCTTCACTCCTCAGGGGAACCAGCTGGCTAGTATAGTGGGAGCTGGAAGGTTACTGCTAATTAATTATTGTGGTTATGAGATTCCTGCTGACACAGTGTAGGACATTTCCTATAAATATGTCAATTCAGCAGTCTTCAAAAGTTAAACTTTCATCATATCATCACTACACTATCTATGCATACCTAGATTAGGGGAAAACATACAAAAGGGATTTTTCAATTTTATCAATTGTCTTTCTCTGGAGAAGGCATCTGTTGAACATAATGGCTCACAAGACTGATGTATTACTAGTAGCTACAGTTAAAAGTTGTTCTCTGAGGCTTTGTCTACACTACAAGGTTTTTGCGGCACAGAGTATGCTAATGACGCACTCATTCGCATGAGTTGCGATGTCATTAGCATATTTTCTACCAATGCTTTTTGCACAAGGGGTTTTTACGCAAAAAGAAGCAGTGTAGCCGCTTCCGTTTTGCACAAAAAAAACCCCTTTTGCGCAAGATCCTCATGCCTCTCCGGTTGGGACCTGGGAGCTGCAGGAGCAGCGTCTGCAGGCAAGGACAGCACATGGAGACCCCTGCACTGACCCTCCCAGGGGCTGCAGGGACACGCCAGCCATCTCCAGAAAGGCATAAGGATCTTGGCCAAAAGGGGATTTTTTTTGTGCAAAACGGAAGCGGCTACACTGCTTCTTTTTGTGCAAAAACCCCTTGTGCAAAAAACATCAGCAGAAAATATGCTAATGACATCGCAACTCATGCTAATGAGTCTGTCATTAGCATACTCTCTGCCGCAAAAACCTTGTAGTGTAGACATAGCCTCAGTGTATCCAAATGAAAGCAACCTTCAGACTCAAGTAAATCTCATGCAGCACTTAATTCATCCCAAATAATGTCCCATGTAATTAGGCAGCAGTTCAATAAGCCACAAACACTAGAATAAATATTTTGTTTTAGAATTGGGGTTTGGTGGGGGCAGGTAGTTTAATTTATCATTTAAATAGTAATAAGAAGGAAAGAAGTTAGAGTTACTGATAGCTTTATATTAGGTTTTAAAAATTAACATCACCAGTTTGGAGTGAACAATTAGACTCCAATATGAGGAAAAAGACTGTGATAGGTAGAAGATAAAAGTAGACCTTCACATTTCAGAAGAATTTATACTGTTCTTATGGATCCCAATTCTTGTTTTGGTTCCAGGTCAGATTAAAAACCTGCATGTAATGCCAGGTTTTAATTTGAAAATAGACAAAAATCTTTCAAGAACAGTCACTTTTCTAACATGGGGGAACACCTTCATGAAAATAAATGATTTCATAAACTACGCACCTTCAGCAGGATGGAAATTTCACAAGATCAAAAAATCTTACTACACTGTCACTGCCCAGATCAAACTTAAAGGAGAGTAAATGAGATTTTCACAGCACTGAATCTAAGCATAAACCCTACTCTGTATTTAAAGCCACATCCAACCTATTGAAGTGAATGAGAGTTTTACCATTAGCTTCAAAAGGTTTGAGAGAATATTAAGGCTGCAAAATATTCCAGAGGAACTGGAAACTGCAGGCAATGTTAAAACAAAAACAAAAACAGCGGGCACAGCAAATTTGTGACCTAATTGCTATTCTGGTTTGGTTGTGGCTCTAGTTTTAGTAAAGAAAAATATTCACAAGCAAGAGTAAGGTCTCAAAAATGTATTCTCTCAACCCATTCCTGATCTTATGTTTTATCTGGGCAATTTATAAGATTACTCTCCCGGGCAATTTTTCTCCCTTATGACTCTTGTTCATTTTTATTCCTTCATTGTGGGGATTACTTTGATAAAACCAAGTATATCTATAAGGCAACCACAGTGTGAAACCAACTCTTCTCCTTATCCCGCTGTGCCAGATTGTTGAAATCTAAGGAAATCATTTACAGTATCTTATTTTCTTCTTGTGAACTGTACATAGCATTCAAGCTACATTTGTATACAATATGGGCAGTCTAGCATAGGCATTCTTTTATATAAACATCTGCTGCAATAAAGAGGATTAAGAAAGTCTATAGCCCAGTAGTCTGAATTTATCTGTAGGAGGTGTGCATCTTAACCATTTGTTAGTTAGGTAGCAGGTGAACATAAATAAGATTCACAAAAGTAAGGCCATTATGAATAAAGGAGCAGAACATATGTTAAACTTTGTAGCGTAAAGTAAAGGTGAGATGAACTTTTATTATGTTGTCATAGCTGCAGTCATTGTTATTCCTGCATCATTTTGTCACATCAGTGTGTGACCCAATAGAAGCAAAATAAACAGCTGCCACGGACAATTGATTACAAAGTAGAACAGGCAGAAAGCACATTCTATGTTGTAAAGAAGTACTGCTTATGGATTAAATATTGGTAGATAAGACTATTTAAGAAATTCAAGAAAACATTCTATTAACCAGCCTTGCCATATGTTTACATATGACAAGAAGTGAAAGATGACATTCAACAAGAGTTTCTAGTTGCCTATATTAGTGTCAATGCTTGCCTCTTTTTCCTATTTGGAAGGCAGCATTTAGACATTCGTGAGCTATTCCCATTCTGATGTCAACAGCATCTGAAAAAAGTATTTACGGGTATATTTCTAATATAATATAATCTGTAGGAAGTTGATTTTGTTAGGTCACTTTTGTACTATAGAATGGTAACAGAATTTCCAGCTAAAAGGTTCAGCAGAATGTTGCAAAAAAAGCCATCTAACTGATCAGAAAAAAAAATCTGATTGGCTGGCTCCCTGCGACCACTGGCTGCTGGCTGCTCCCCCCTGCTAGCTGGCACTGCATATAAAAAAGCATATAAAAATTACACCTCCCTAAAACATCAACATGCAGTCTATGAAAACCCAGTACCCATTTCTCCCAGAATCTGCCATATGGTATACATAAGAAGTCAGAATTGATATTTTGTCTCAAATTTCCCTTCAAGGTTTAATAGCCCTTTCTTCATCCTCATCTACCTTTCCCAGTGCACATGAATCCTGAGCACACTGCTTCTTCTTCCACTCTTCTGTAGATCCTTTATTTATTTATTTATTTTGATTGGTGGGAGTTTCTGAGAGTTGCTTGCCCAAACATCTGGCTGAAGATCCCTGTGACTGGTAGAGTGGAACCTATAGGAATAGTCAGTTGTCCCCTGAATATCCTGTGGTTACTGGCATGACCGTATTAATCATCTGTAAACAGACCAGCTGCTGACTGAAGCAGCTTCATGAAGAGGAGACTCCTTTGTGTGAAATGAACTGTGTCAGCAACCATAAACTAGCTGAAAAAGGTTCCACTTACTGCATGTCCAGCCAATAACGATGACAGATTCCAGCAGGCTGACCCCATTCAGTTTCTCCTTCTGTTGCTTGTAAACCACATTCACATTCTCACAGTCTAGCAGTAACAGTATAGTAATATCAGCAGTGCTCTAAGTCTTCACACAGATTTGAATACCCATGTTCACCTTGACTAGTACCTTGTTTCTTGAGTATTTCCATTAAAATCACAAATGCTACTAAAAGTTGAACCTCCCAAATCTGGGACTCTCTGGTCTGGAAACATCTGTGGTTCGCCAGGGCCGTGGAAGTTGGTGGACCAAAGGCCCCCAGAGGCTGGAGAAACACTGGGGCTGGGGAGCCCCAGCTGGGCCTGGCGGCATCTGGGGAGCCCCTATCTTGGCCTGGGGAATCCCTGGTGTCAGCAGGGGCCAGGAAGCATTTGGGGAGTCCCCACCGTGGCCGGGGAACCCCCAGCATTACCGGGGGCCAGCTGATTGGGGAGTCCCAGCCAGGGAACCCCCAGATGCAGTGGAGCTGTTGACAGCTGGGCAGCCCCAGCCAGGAATCCCAGCAAACCCCTGGTGGCAGCAGAGCTGGCGGAGGCGGGTGGCTGGAATTCCCAGCAGCTGCAGGGCTAGCCCTAGCAGCGGGGTGGGGCTGCCAGACCCATAAGGGGAACCCCCAACAGCAGCAGAGCCGGTGGTGGCTGGGTGACCCCAACCGGGAACCCCGGGGATCACCCTGTGGCAGCAGGGCCAGCAGTGGCCAAGCAGTCTCCGCTGGGAACCCCAAGAGATTCTGGGGCAGTAGGCAGGCAGCAGGGTAGGGAGCCCCAAGGAGAGGAGCCTGGGAGCAGGGCAATCAGCAGGGGAGCACTGACCTACCCTAGTCCAGCAAACTTCCTAGTCCAGGGCAACTCAGGCCCCAAAGGTGCCAGACCATGGCAGTCCAACCTGTACTTGACATAAGTTAGGATATCAAAACCTGGCTGCTAGTGAACAAAAGGCAGTTCCTGACTTTTCTCTTACCTGTATTTGTGAGCATGAAAGATGTACCCATTCATGTCAGCTTTCTAACAGAAATCTTGTGCTTGTTCAACAGGATTTTTGTGTTTAAAACCATAAATAAATAGATATTAAAAAGTTTTGGGGGAGGATTTTCAAAAGCACAAGGTTTTAGCCTGTCTTCTTTCCCTGAAGTCAATGGAACATTTACTGGAAAAACAGTTGGGCCCACTTTGAGTGCTTTTGAAAATGCTACCTTGAGAGCTATGAATACATTAATAATAGTTGGGACCTGTGAATACTTTGTAATATGGCAATCAAATTGTGCTATTCTCTCAATAGTCCTCTGGATGCATTTAAATTTGGATTTCTGAGTGACGCTGGATTTCTGTCAAACATAATTTGTCAGAATGATGCCCTGAGCATGCTGGCCAGGTCCAAAGAAAATACCTTTCTATTAGCTGAAGAGAATGCAATTATCTGCCAGTCATTTTGCATAAAAGATAAAAGGAAAGCATTTCTGACATGCTTGATGGAGGTTAGCAACCCTTTCAGATCTAATCAACTGGTGTGGACATTTTCATTCTTGACACAATTTTTTTTATCTTGTAATCTGTGGAGACAGACAGACATTTAATGCAGGTGATATGTGATTAAATTAGCTGCAGGTAAAACAGATAAATAGTTCCATATTTGGCTTAAAGACATAAACCAAGATTGAAAATCCTATTATCCTGTGTCAAACACAACTACATATATCTCTTTATCCTAGGTATACATAAGTGTAACCGCTTATTGAGTGCCTCCTCATAGCTAAGGGTCCCTCTGCAAGCATTCTGCCCCATAACCCTCTCTTCCAGAGTGCTCAATACTCTAGATCAGATCTAGAGTCACAGCACCCCCTTTTCAGAATGGTTTAATATCAGATAAAGTTCATAAAAACCTCAGTATTCTTAATCACAAAACAATCTAAACACCCGTCAATAAAGTCTAAAATGTATCTTAAGCCACCACTCCCCAGACCTCACTGGATGAAGCTCACTTTTTAGGCCCTGCTTCCTTCTCTTGTCAATAGCCCCTGATTCTGGAACTTATCAATTGACAGCAACAGAATTCCAGGCTAAGGCTACAATACTTCATGAATTTACAAATTTCCCACATTAAGTATGTACTGCTGTTGCAGCAGTGTGGGTCCTAGGATAACAGAGAGATAGGTGGGTTATGTAATAACTTTCATTAGATGAATTTCCATTGGTGAGAGAGATGTGATTTCAAGCTAACACAGAGCTGTAAAGGCCTTTGGAGTGCTCACAATGCAAAACGATTTGTAGGATTAAGGCCTAAATGGACCATTGGTCTTATTATGGTCTTGCAATTGTGATATTCTCAATGTTTCCCCAAAATTTTGACAATACTACTTTATTTTACCAGTTTTTATATTAGCAAATGGCAACATTTCTTTCACTCCTGTGAGCTATAGAAATGAAATCTGTTTTGGATTGTTGAAAAACATCTTCCTGACTTTGACAACAGAGTCATTTGAGAAAGGGTTTCACGTGGAGGATATATTTGCACATGTGGGAGCAAGAGACTAGCTAAAAGGCCAAGGGTATGAACATGAAGTCTCACATGTACTCAGAGCAGGGATTTGAACCCAGGTCTCCAGAACCCACTGCTTGTTGGAGGTATTCCACATTTTATAATAAATAATTACTGGGCAAGAAAGACAGACATACTCTATAGCAATAATTAGATTAGCAAACTCAACCAATACATATGGAATTATATGTGCTACAGTGTGGGTCTCACTTTTTCTTATCTCTGGTATAACTAAGGTAATCGGTACTTCTCCTGGGATCATTCCGCTTTGGCTTCTTTATTCTGCTGTGTGACTTGCTGTGCTTTGGGTTTTTTTTTAAACCCAGCTTTTCAATAAATCTTTAAATTAAATTCCTTTCTGCCATTCAATCAAGCAAATGTCTGTACTTACAGATGCTTTGTCTAGTTATCTCCAGTGTTCAGTCTGAAGCTAGTTACTTAAAAAGGTGGTGCAGACTTGGCTTCAGGATGAGTTGACTCTGCTTGTAACAGTAACAGGGTTACAAAGGGCATATTTACACTACAAGTATATTTTTAAATAACTTATTTTGGAATAACAACTCCCAAAATAACTATTTCAAAATATCAGGTCCACAGTACAGGGAAGCCTTGAAATTAGTCCAAGGCAGGCTTCCCTAATGTGGGCACACTACCTCAATTTAGAGCACCAGGAAGCACTGGGAAGTAATTACCCTGAATGGCCATGGGGAGGAGCTATTTCAAAATAGCAGCAGTGGAGCATCCATACTTCTGCTATTTCAAAATAGCAATTTTGAAATAAGTGTTATTCTCATGAAATGAGGGTATGTCTACACTACAGCGTTATTTCAAAATATCTTATTTCGAAATAGTTAATTCAAAATAAGTTATTTCGAAATAACGCATCTACACATAAAATGCACTTCGAAATAGCGTTTTGCTATTTCAAAATAGTGCGTCTACACTGATTGGATGCTGAATCGCATTTAAGGGCCGCTGAAACCGGTTCCAGCAGGGCATCAGGTCAGTAGTTGCTTTGTGTGGCTACTGTCTGAGGCTATCTGAGGCTTGTGCTTAAAGGGACCACCCCTGGACGGCCGGTTCTCAGGTTTTCCTGCTTGCTTGCCTACCTCGCTGAGGGACAGCAAAGCATTTTTTTCCTCTGATTGCTTTGGTTGCCCTGACTCGGGACACCACAGCACTCGGCACCATGTAGCCAGAGCTGCCTCTGGGCACTCTGGTGCTCATTTTGGATGTCTTGCTGCAAACCTGGCAGCAAGCGCTGGAGACTGCCTGGCAGCTTCTGCGGAAGCCCAATCCACAGGTCCTCTTCTGGACCCCCTGGGGCCATGGAGGAGCAGCAGCCACACGCCAGCGTGCCCCGTCGCATCTGGTGTCTGGACACCAGCAGCGACTGGTGGGACCACATCGTCCTGGAGCACTGGGGAGACCAACAGTGGACCCAGAACTTCAGGATGAAGGACACCTTCCTCGAGTTCTGTGAGTGGCTCGCCCCTGCTCTGCGGCGACGGGACACGCACATGAGGCCTGCCATTCCCCTCCAGAAGTGTGTGGCCATCGCCCTATGGAAGCTCTCCACACCAGATAGCTACCGATCCAAGGCGAACCAGTTCGGTGTGGGGAGATACACCATCGGAGCAGTGCTCATGCAGGTATGGCAGTCTCTGGCCACTGAGCCATGGGGCGGAGGGGGTGCGAGGAGGGGATGGGTTGCCCTAGGGAAAAGGGGGACAGAGGGTGCAAGTCCCTTCCACGGGAGGGTTTGGTCTGTCCCAGCCGCACTACAGACTGCCTGCGGTGGCCAGGATTGCAGGGGAGGTTGCTCCTGCGGAGGGGGCACGGGGCAGTGGTGGGGAAGGAGCAGTCTCAGCCACCCTGGTACCCCAGTGACTCTCGGTGGTTTTGTGTGTCCCTATATAGGTGGCCAAGGCCATCAACAGAGTGCTGCTCAACAGAGTGCTGCTCCGCAGAGGCAGTCATCGAGGGGTTTGATGCCCTGGGCTTCCCTAACTGCGGGGGGGCAATCTACGGGATGCACAACCCCATCCGTGCCCCGGAACACCAGGCCTCCCTCTACATTAATCAAAAGGGGTACTTCTCGGTCGTCCTGCAGGCCATGTCTGACCACCGAGGCTACTTCCTGGACATCAACGTGGGCTGGTCTGGCAAAGCACACGACGCACGGGTGTACCGCAACTCCTCCATGTGCCAGAGGCTGCACGCCGGGACCTTCTTCCCCAACCGCCACATCAGGGTCGGGGACGTGGACATGCCTGTGTGTCTGGTGGGGGACGCAGCCTACTCGCTACAACCCTGGCTCATGAAGCCCTACACGGGACACCTCAACCCCTTCCGGCAGGCCTTCAGTGCCAGGCTCAGCAGGGCCCGCATCATGGTCGAGGAGGCCTTTGGCCGACTGAAGGCCCAATTTAGATGCCTCCTCACCCGCCTTGACCTCTCTGAGCACAATATTCCGCATGTGGTGGCAGCGTGCTGTATGCTCCACAATTTATGTGAGAGGAAGGGGGAGGCTTTCCTGCCAGCCTGGACATGGACATGCTTGTGTGTCTGGTGGGGGATGCAGCCTACTCACCACAACCCTGCCTCATGAAGCCCTACACGGGACACCTCAACCCCTCCTGACAGGCCTTTAATGCCAGGCTGGCAGAGGCCGACCACTTGGCTGGCCTGTACGCACAGCCCCGCATGGCTGACAGCCTGGAGGCCCATCGGGGGGCTGCCGGTATCTGGGAGGCCTTGCGTGAGAGCTTCCAGACAGAGAAGGAGTGAAGTCTCTCTGGCGTGCCCCACTGGGGCCTTGTGCCTTATTCCACCCTCATGTCCTTCCACTTTCCCATCCCTAACCCCCCTTCCTGATGTCAAATAAAAACACATGTGTTGCCAAAAAACCCCTCTCTTTATTGACAATAACTGGGGTGGGGGTGAATGAGGGTGGGAGAGGGGAGGGGGAAACCTGGGAGCAGGGAGCTGGACGGGGGAGTCAAGGGGAGGAAGGGGGAGGAGAAGCTCAGGGTTGGGGGTCTTGCCAGCCCACCTGTCTCCCAGCACTGCAGGTGCAGGGGCCTCGGCATCCCCAGGGGGGAGCGGGTATGGAGGGAGGGGCAGGAGGGGAGGAAGAAGTGGGAGGGGGAGCAGGAGTGGGAGGAGGAGCGATAGCTGGAGCGGCAGCAGGGGCTGGAGCGGCAGCAGGCAGCAATCTCTGCGCCATGGTCTGCAGGTGGTCGCGGATGGCACGGCCCTGGTCATGCAGCTCCCGCAAGCTCTCCCGCCACAGCTGAAGGTCTTCCTGCACCCAGTGCTCCTGGCTGTGGACCTGCCTTTGCAGTAACCCCAGGTGCTGCCATTGGTATCCCTCCTGGTTCCATGTGCGCCTGCTGGCCCAGATGCGGGAGGATGTCCTGGGCGGGGTGGTGCACCCTGCACTCACAGCTGGTGCAGCTGTGGAGAAACCAGAGAGATGGTCAGTTATCCCTAAGGACACGGTGGGTGAAGCCCAGCCCCCCTCTGCAAGGTGAGGACAGCAGGTCCCCGCACCATCATGTCCTGCTATCCCCAAGACTGTGAGCTGGCCTGGGACTGTAACCATGTCCCTGTGCTGTATATAGTGTGGGTGTGGGGAAGGATGTGGCCTGCCTCTGCATAGAGGGGGCTTGTGGAGGGAGGGCATCGTGCAGTGTCCCTCCTCGGGATACGGAGCATGTCATGTGCCTTCATACATACGTGTGTGGGTAACGGGCCAGGACCCCTGTGTGACAGCCAGCCGGGGCCACATGCCCCGGCTGGCACGGCACATGCACAGGTTGCTGCGTGATCCGTGTTCAGCAAGGTGCACACGCACGGTCCCTGGGCTTCCTCTTCCCCCCGTCCCGCATAAGGGGACAGTGATGGCACTCATATGTCGAGGCCTCCCCGGCCTTGGAAGACAGCGGTGAAAGCGCTGGTGGTATGCCTCGGGGGTCCAGGGTGAGTGCCACACTCCCTTCAGGCTCCTGTGACTCCTGGCCATCCTCCTCCTCCTCCTCCTCCTGCTCCGTGCCCTGATCAGGGCCCCCTGCACCTGGGGGGCACGGACCATCCGGCCCCCCAAGATGCGGTCCAGGGCCTCAAAGTAGGGGAAGGGATCTGGGTCTCCCCCTGGTTGGGAGCTGCCCCCTATGACCCTGGCATAGGCCTGCCTCAGCTCTTTTATCTTCATGCACACCTGCTCCTGAATGCGCATGTGGCCTTTGGTGGGCAGGCTGAGCCTGTCAGGCATCCGTCTGTAGACAGCCAGGTTCCTGAGTCTAGTGTGGAGATCATGGACGTTGGAGGATTCCCCCCAAACCTCAATGAGGTCCATGATCTCCTCACTGGACCAGGAATGCGCCCACCTTTTCCAGCCCCTGACAGGCTCCTGGGAGCTGCCAGACTGCTCCTGGGGAGCAGTGGAGGGCTGGCTGGCTCTGGCTGGCTTGCTCATGCTGGCAACCTGCAGGCTCTAGGTTGGCAGACCTGGAGCTGGCACAGACCCTGTGGCCATACAGACTCTACCCCTTTAAGGGCTCTGGGGCTCGGGGGGGAGTAGAAGAGTTTTCCTGGTTTGGCCCAGAGTGGCCACCAGGGCACCCTGGGAAGGGCTGGAGGCCCCCCTGTTTCGAAATAAGCATCTACACAGCACTTATTTCAATTTAGCTATTTCGAATTTGGCATTATTCCTCGTAGAATGAGGTTTACCAAATTCAAAATAAGCCCTCCCTCCGCCATTTCGAATTTATTTCGAAATAGCGGTTTGCCTGTGTAGACGCTATTAAAGTTAATTCGAAATAACGGCTGTTATTTCGAATTAACTTTGATGTGTAGACATACACTGAGGATTTATTATTTTGAAATAAGAAGCCCATTATTTTGAAATAATTTTGAAATAATCGGCTTGCTATGTGGATGCTCACCTTGTTATTTTGTGAGCTATTTCAAAATACTGCTATACTGTAGATATGCCAAATGAGACCACAGTGCATCTCAGTAATTGTTTGCTTATTAATTCACATAGAGAGTCTGATCAGCTTGTTTCTAGTAGGTATCTCAGCAGCCATTGATGAAACAGACCTTATTTTTGTTGTTGTTGTTGGTGGTGGTGGTGGTGGTGGTGTTCAAATGCCTGAATATTTCAGATGGATTATCTGGTTTTTTCCTGGCCGTTTTTTTTTTCTTTTGTTCAGAGATCTCTTTTTTTCCTGCCTTAGGCATCTGTAGATTTGCTATTTCTGAACATGAATTTTATATTATCTAAGTTCCACCCATGTGCCAGTCTTTTAATATCTATATTCAGCAACTTCCTGCTGTTATTACAGTTAGATGGGCATGCGATGGACCTTTTTCTGTTATGGGGGTTATTTATTTACATTAACTGTATTTTGCCTCCTAAAATAAAATTATTTTTTTCAACTTTTCAGATTGAAATGTAGCTGAAGAATTGATTGCCATATACCAGGGGTGGGTAAAAGCCTAGCAGCGGGCTGGATACAGCCTGCTTAGGGCTTTGATCCGGCCCATGGCAGTTCAAGGTCCTGTCCCCTAGTACATTGCCAGAGAGCTGGAGATGTGAGATGCGTGAGCACTTTTAACTGCTTCTATTTAAAGGGCTCATGCCTTCCCCGCACCTGTTGGGAAACATTGCCTGGCAGCTGCAGGGAAGGCACGAGCCCTTGAAATAGAAGCAGTTGAAAGGGCTCGCATGTCCTGGCTCCCTGGCAACATGGAAGCCATGCCAGAGCTGCAAGTCCTTTAAATAGAAGCTGTTAAAAGAGCTCCCAGCTCTGCTGCAAGCATATTGCCTGGGAGCCAGGACACGCAAGCCTTTTCAACTGCTTCTATTTCAAGGGCTTGAGTCTTCCCCACAGCTGCCAGGTAACGCATTGCACAACAGGCGTGGGGAAGATGCAAGCCCTTTAAATAGAAGCAGTTAGAAGGGCTCGCAAGTCACAGTTCCCAGGCAATGTGCTAGCAGTACCAGGAGCTGTGAGCCCTTTTAACTCCTTCTGTTTAAAGGGCTTGGGCCTGCCAGGTGGCTGCGTTGCTTGGCAGACACCCAGTAAGCGCAAGCCCTTTCAATAGAAGCAATTGAAAGGGCTTGCAATTCCCAGCTCCATGCTAGCCCATTGCCTGGGAGCCAAGGACGCTAGAACCCTTTCAAAGTGCTTCTATTTAAAGGACTCACTCCTTCCCCATGGCTGTCAGGCAACAGCCCCAGAGAAGGCACAAGCCCTTTACATAGAAGCAGTTGAAAGGCCTCTAGTGTCCCTGGCTCTCAGGGAATGGGCTAGCAGTGAGGCTGGAAGCAGTAAGCCCTTTAAATAGCAGGAATTGAAAGGGCTCACAGCTCCCGTCCCCTCTAACATGATGGCTGGGAGCTGCAGGGGAGGCATGAGCCTTTTCAACTCCTGCTATTTAAAGGCCTGCCTCTTCCATTGAGGCTCTGCCCCTTCCATCCAAGGCCCTGCCTCTTCCAGGGCATCCCCTTGTTCAAAAATCATTGCCCACTCCTGCAATAAACAGTTAATACTGGATTGAAATAAGATCTGGTGATGCATGGAGCTCTGTGTGGAGGGCCCCTATGACTATCCAGAGCCCCATGACTCCAATAGGGTCAATGCAGGTGACTACCCACAAAGAACACCTTGCAGCACTGGGGCGTAAGTTTTCACCTTGTCTAGGAGTGTATGGTTACCTGGAACAGCTTTGTTACATGGACTGGCTTACAAACTAACCTCTTCACTCTGCATCTGACGAAATGGGTCTTTGTCCATGAAAGCTTATGCTCCAATACATCTGTTAGTCTATAAGGTGCTACAGGACTCCTTGTTGCTTTTGCAGATCTAGACTAACATGGCTACCCCTCTGATACTCCACTTTTGTGAGACAGGGACATGCTGTGACATTTTAACAAGGTGTGCAACAACTTTTTAGTGAACAAATTCTGCACTAAACCTTCACACCATTTTCTCTATTCTGTTATGTATGATTTGATTCTCCAGGTGAATGCCTTAGGTAGTCCAACCTATTTAGTGATGTTTTACAAAATTCCATCATCCATGAAATGTGACCTTGCATATACAGTGCAGATGAGGTCAGGCCATGAAGACAATCCCATTTTGCACGACAATGTAAATCTGGACCTGGACAGAATTATCCAGCAGGATGCTAGTGGACCACAACTTTTGTGAATTCTGGTGCATGGAATGCATACATTGCATATATATAAATGGAACCATGGCTGTTAGAACTGGTCAAATACTATGAAAAAACTATTCTATCCATGCAGTCACATAAAGCTTTCCAATGATAATTATTTGCTTTGGCTTCCACACTTGGAGATACTGAAGCCGGGGAGTAGTGATTCTGTGAGACTGGACTGACTCAGGATGAAATGGCAGCAGAAGGTCAGAGCTGTCTTTACAGTGAGGCATAGGAACAAGACCTAGTTATCTTCACTTCTCTGGTCTAGAAAGGACTGGCAGAGGAGATTGATCCCTGGTTCCCATTTGTCTTACTGGACTCTTGGGTGAGGATTGCTTTGTGACTAAGAATTCTGGACCACACAGATCAAACAACTAATACTGGCAATTGAGCTGCTAACAACACTCCTGACACTTTGGGTGGATTTTGCTCATTTTGGAGAGCCTGCATGTGATTATTGTGTTTCTTTTGTTTTATTCTCTCCCCCCCCTTCCCCCCGCACCTTTCACAAATAAAAGGTACCTGTGGTTTCATAATCCCAAAGACTCCTGAGTGCTTAAGAGCAAGGAGGAATCATTTAGTCCAGGAAGATTATATTTTAATTTTCTAGAGTCAGAAATAGCACAGCCATAGCTAGGGACTCAAGCCATATGTTTATTTTAGAAAAAGATCCCTATAAAAGGTTGAACTCAGCCCGGTGCTGCCATTGGTTTTCAGCAAAGTGTTATATATGACAAAATTACAAAAAGTAACCCTTCCCAAATTCCTTCCAAACATGCTTTTCACTGGCCCTTTAAATTTGGCAGAATAAAGCAACAACAGGCCTTAGGCAGCCATTTTGCAACTTGTGACTGTTTGCTGCATCTTTCTGTCTCTTCCATTTGGTAAGTGTTTGCTTTATTTTCTGTTATGTTTTCCCTTTCTTACAACTGATGAGATGTCCCCATGCACATATAAGCAATTCATAGAATCATAGAGCTGGAAGAGACCTCAGGAAGTCATCAAGCCAGCCTCCTGCCCAAGGCAGGACCAATCCCAACTCAAAGGTCACGTGCTCCAGCCCCCTAATCATTTTGGTCACCCTCCACTGGACCCTCTCCAATGCGTCCACATCCTTTCTATAGTGGGGGGCCCAGAACTGGACACAATGCTCAAGATGTGGCCTCACCAGAGCCGAATAAAGGGGAATAATCACTTCTCTAGATCTGTTGGCAATGCTCCTCCTAATGCACCCTAATATGCCATTAGCCTTCTTGGCTACAAGGGCACACTGTTGACTCATATCTAGCTTCTCATCCACTGTAATCCCCAGGTCCTTTTCTGCAGAACTACTACTTAGCCGTTTGATCCCCAGCCTGTAACAATGCTTGGGATTCTTCCGTCCCAAGTGCAGGACTCTGCACTTGTCCTTGTTGAACCTCATCAGATTTCTTTTGGCCCAATCCTCTAATCTGTCTAGGTCACTCTGGACCCTATCCCTACCCTCCAATGTATCTACCTCTCCCACTAACTTAGTGTCATCTACAAACTTGCTGAGGGTGCAATCCATCCCCTCAACCAAGTCATTAATAAAGATGTTGAACAAAACCAATCCTAGAACAGGTCCTTGGGGGCACTCCCAGGAAATTAACAATAGGGAATCACAATGCTGTTTTAAAAGTAATTTTCCTGAGCAGAGCCTCACTTCAAGAGATAGAGTTTAACACTCCCCTTCCCCACTCCCACCAACAAAGTGCTGAATGTACTTTGGAAACTGTAGTAAAACTGTCTATAAATGATATGGTTTGAGTTGAAATCTTGCTTTCTGATGTGACCAGCTGGGTGTTCTGAAGTAATAAGCTATGTGGAGTTAGAGAAGTCATGGGGTGGTGAGAATCAGTTGTTTCACTCTCATTTCTTTCTTTCTGCTGAGATTTAAACCCCTCTTTTGCAGCAGCACAATGCTCAGTCCCTTATAAAAAAATGTGTCATGTTTCATTGGACCAAGTTGCCTATTGCTCCTGTTCTCAAACTTTTAACCAGGAACTTCCCTTCAACCTATTTCCCACTAATCACTGAAGGCTGCGTCTAGACTGGCATGATTTCGCGCAAATACTTTTAACGGAAAAGTTTTTCCGTTAAAAGTATTTGCGCAAGAGAGCATCTATACTGGCATGTGACTTTGCGCAAAAGATTTGCTTTTGCGCAAAAGCATCCGTGCCCAGTATAGACGCTCTCTTGCGCAAGAAAGCTCTGATGGCCATTTTAGCCATCGGGCTTTCTTGTGCAAGAAATTAACGTTCCTGTCTACACTGGCCCTCTTGCTCAAGTATTCTTGCACAAGAGGGCTTATGCCTGAGCGGGAGCATCAAAGTATTTGCTCAAGAAACACTGATTTTGTACATTACGAAGTCAGTGTTCTTGCGCAAATTCTCGTGGCCAGTGTAGACAGGCAGCAAGTTTTTGCGCAAAAGCGACCGATTTTGTGCAAAATCTTGCCAGTCTAGACGCACCCTGAGGGTATGTCTACACAGCAAAGTTATTTCGGAAATAACAGCCGTATTTTGAAATAACTTTACTAGCGTCTACACAGCCAAACCACTATTTCGAAATTAATTCAAAATAGCAGAGCACTTATTTTGAATTTGGTAAACCTCATTCCACAAGGAATAATGCCGAATTTGAAATAGCTATTTCGAAATAAATGCTGTGTAGACACTTATATCGAAATGGAGGCCTCCAGCCTTCCCAGGGTGCCCTGGTGGCCACTCCAGCCTCAATGAAAAACACTCTTCTCCTTCCCCTCCTCTCCGGAGCCCTTAAAGGGGTTGACTCTGGCCACAGTGCCTGTGCCAGCTCCAAGCCTGCCAGCCCAAAGCAAGCAGTCACTGCCCCTGCCACAGTGGCTCCAAAACAGGAGCCAGCAAGCCACTGGTAGCCAGCCCTCCACCGCGCTCCAGAAGCAGTCTGCCAGCTCCCAGGAGCCTGCCAGGGCCCAGAGAAGGCGGGCGCCTTTCTGGTCCAGGGTGGAGATCATGGACCTTATTCAGGTTTGGGGGGGATGCCCCCAACGTCCATGATCTCCGCACTAGACAGAGGAACGCAGCCGTCTATGGCAGGATAGCTGCCAGCCTGGCCACCAAAGGCCACATGCGAACCCAGGAGCAGGTTCTCATGAAAATCAAGTTGGTCTGGCGAGACCCCCAACCCTGAGCCCTGAGCTTCCCCTCCCCCTTCTTCCCCTTGCTTCACCCTTCCAGCTCCCTCCTCCTAGGTTTCCCCCTCCCCTCTCTCACCCTCTCTTCTCCCCTCTCCCGCTTCCTTTCCCCAGTCTCACCAGAATTTCATCCCCCCCCCCTCCAGTTTTAAAGAGAGTTAAATAAAGAGAGTTTGTGTTCATGAAAATACGTGTATTTTATTTGACATCAGGAAGGGGGGGTTAGGGAGGGGTAAGTGGAAGGACGTGAGGGAGGAATGAGGCACAAGCCCCCCAGTGGTGCAGACCAGGGAGGCTCTTAGTGCTCCTCAGGGTGGAAGCTCTCCCGCAGGGCCTCCTGGATACTGACAGCCCCCCGATGGACCTCCTGGGTGGCAGCCTGCAGAAAGTGCAGCCAGGCTCACAGAAACGTGTCCAAGAGAAGCACCAGAGTGCCCAGGGCCATCTCTGGCTCCAGTTGCAGAGTGCTGTGGTATCCCGAATGAGGACAACCAGAGCACAAAGAGAAAAAATGCTTTGCTGTCCCTCATCGAGGTAGGCAAGCAAGCAGGGAAAGCTGAGAACCGGCTGTTCGGGGGGGTTCCTTTAAGCACAGGCCTCAGATAGCCTCAGGTAGCAGCCACACAAAGTAACTCCTGACCTGATGCCCTGCCAGACCTGGTTCCGGCCGGCCTTAAATGCAATTCAGCATCCACTCAGTGTGGACGTGCTATTTTGAAATAGCAAAATGCTATTTTGAAATGCATTTTGAGTGTAGACGCATTATTTCGAAATAAGATATTTTGAAATAATGCTGTAGTGTAGACATACCCTGATACATATTCCCCTGATGATGGACAGGGTAATCTGTTGCAACAAAGGGTTCCCTTTCATTCTTGAGATGGGTATTCCCTCACCTGACTGCCCTTTAATTTATATGAGGAGTTGGGTAAGAACTAGTCTCAAAGTTTGGGAGGAGTCCAGGGGTTAAAACACCCCCTTCCTACTAATTACTCTAAAGTTTGATCTGAGTCTGGTCAGGCAGAGGGGAGAGAGAGAGCAGCAGCAGGTAGACATCTTCTCAGTAGCAGCAGCCCTCCTCTTCACTGCTTATTGGAGGGTAGAGATGCAAGGATTTTGTCACTGATGGTGACACAGGATGGGAGTTCTCCTTGCTGCCATTGCTGCAGTCAGGTCACTGGTAGGTGCACTTGTGATATTTCAGTTGTATATTTGAGCAGCAGACTTTTAGGTTCCAGGCTCACAGAGGGCTGTAACAACTCAAGTTGGCTATAGTATTTGCTCTCCCCTCACACACACATACACAAGACTCTTCCTGTACAAAAGCCAGGGCTGGGTCATTGATTTGTAAGCATCCAGATCCTCTTAAGGGTTGAAGTACTTTCCTTTCCTTTGTATTTCAAAACAGTTATACAAAAGGAGGGGTTGGTGCCAGTCTTACTCTGGAAGTCAGGAGTTTCCAGGTGAGGAGCTTTGAGATTGGGAGGCAAGGGGGAAGTCCTCAAATGTAAAACTTGGGATGGGGTAAGTGGAGAAATGTGTTAAACAGTTACATTG
The DNA here is from genome assembly GCA_019425775.1 of Rafetus swinhoei. Classification (NCBI taxonomy): domain Eukaryota; kingdom Metazoa; phylum Chordata; order Testudines; family Trionychidae; genus Rafetus; species Rafetus swinhoei. The sequence continues at coordinate 129,820,025 of CM033424.1, forward strand.
CAGGACAATGGCAATGGCAGCTGCTTCTTGGGGCAGGACAGAGGTGTATTAGTGAGATTTGAGCAGGAGGCAGTTGCCTGCATTTAGTGTTTTATTACCTTTGTTCAATAAACAAATTACACTCAGTATCACAAATTTTTGCTTCAAAGAGAAAACTGAATTGCTAGGCCCTGACACTTTGTTTTGTGCATGGGTGGTTTACAATCTTAGGAAAAGTGAATTTCATTATTGTTGGGGATATATCCAAATTAAACTGATCATATGACCTAAAACTTGTTTGGGATGGAGAAGGCTTTTGTTCACCCCATCTGTGCATCCACCCTTTGCAGAAGTGCAGTCAAGCTGCTTCTTACTTACTGGGGCTCTGATTACATTGGCTTGCATTTTTAATGGTAGCTCTGCAAGGGAGAAGGCAAGTATCGAGAGGCTAAATTCTGGTTTTTATTATAGCTCAACTCTCATTGAAGTCAATGGAAGGTCAAAGTTATGCCCGCCCCTGTTTTTGTTTCCCCGAAAAAGAAGATGAAATTATCTTTCCTGGGCTTCCATACATCTTCTTCAGCATATCACTGGGACAACAGAAATCTACTAAGATCTCAGACAAAGCAAAGGACACTGAAGAGAGGACCATTATTTTATCAGTGAATCTAGACCTGAAAATTATCATAAAAGTTCCCCACAGGCCCAAGAATGTGTTTCTTTCTATGCTAATATCTAGCTCAAATGGCATAATATAAAACCTATAATTTGGCCTATAACATCTGAATTGCCTTTGGTGCTCAAAGGGCAGGTAAACACTTAAATCAAAATTTTTCATGACTTCCTGCAGGAAGACCATAAAAAATAACCTCACACATTGTCTGGGTTTGTTGGTCATATCAAGATAAATATCTGGAAACATTTGGGCTAGACACAGTTTATTTTATAAAATGGATACAAAAATGTATATAAGACTTTCATGACTGACAACAATTATGCTTCACACTACTTTGACCTGGAATGGGGGACCTGCTTGGAGGCACAGTTTTAGGCTCTTTATTTTTTTTTTTTTTCATTCTTCTGATCAAGGTCATGGCTATTCATCTCAGTGTCTTGTACTTAATTTGTTCAAGGTATTCAAGCAGGCAGTACTGCAGTTAAAAGTGTATTGTATGCCTATGAAAAAGCCCTTTTCATTTCTGAGTGCAGCTCTTCTGTTCCAACTGTTGTTGCTTGTATATATGAATTTCCAAAAAATCTACAATCTCCATATGAATACATCAGATCCTTTAGATTTTTATCCCTATACGTACCTATAATTTCCTTTTTCAATGGATGCAAAAGATATGGAACTCTTTCTGTCTATCCTTTCCTCTCAAACTCTAGTGTATTAATTCCCACATCATACATCCTGTTCAAGATTTTCAGAATTGTATAGCGATTTTGGCTATTTCTTTTTTTTTTCTTTTTTTTCTTTTTTTTTTTTTGGTATTCAACCTGAAACATTTCAAAGCCTGAAGTTCGGAAGCATCCCATATCAGTCATCATTCTTAAAAATCTTAACCCCTATATAATCAGTAAGTTCCAAAAGACATTTAAAGAAGTGGCAATCCCTACCCTATTCTTTATATAGTCATATACATATCATTAACATAGTCTTGGTTTCTTGTTTGCTAAATAAACACCACGTTACAATAAGCCTTACAAAGCTTAGTTGACTTTTTTTTTCATTGTATTTGAAAAGTTTAAAGCCAACACGTGTTTAAAGAAGTTGAAATTGCTCTCTGATATATATGTCTGGCTTCTTATCTGAAGCAATTGAGCTCAGCATGCTCCCTGATACATCTGTTCAATGATTTTTACCATCAAGGATGCATAGCTATATCAACCAACTGGATTCAGTTCTGTGCCTTTGTGTGTTGGATGTAGAGCTATATTTTATTAAAGTGGTTTGAATGAGATAACCAGTCCCTTAAACTTGGATAACATCTACTTAGCTACATATTTGTAGGCATTTTATAACACTGATTTAAAGATAGACCTACAGATTGCATATAGGAAGTTTAGAATATGGTCACTGAATTCTCAACCATTATGTTGTTTGCTGAAAAGCAGCTAGCCTTCCGTTGGTGTCCAACACACTAGCCACATGTAGCTGTTTGGCCAGCTAAGCGTGGCTAGTCGGCTTGAACAATGTGAGTATTTGGCCAGTTGAGTGTGGCTAGTTGGTTGATATAGCTATGATATAGCTTAAAAACTGGTTGGACACCACGGCTTTAACCGTATTTTGTATATTTTTTCACATTTAGGGAAATTAGGCATAGTTTGTTATCAAACCTCACTGGAGAGTACCTAAAGCAATGAGAAAGAGGCCAAGAAGGAGAGATGGGTAGCTTCTCTTAGGTCAGGGCTTGGCAAAATACGGCCCGAGGGCCGGATCTGGCCTGGCAAGCCATTGGATCCAGCCTGCGGACCCCCCTGTCAGGACCCTCAGGCACACGCAGCTGCGCGTTTTGAAGCTCAGTCCACATGTCTCTCTGCTCTGCAGGGAGGGGGAGGCTTCGTGCGATCTCCTCGCCCCCAGCCCAATCCTCAGCTCTGATTGGCCAAAAACAACTGGCCAATAGGAATTGACCCCAGCAATCTCTCAGTCCTATTGGCTAGAAATAACCAGCCAATAAGATCTGAGAGATTGGCCTGGAGGATGGGAGCAGCGCAAGTCTCTTCCCCCTTTTGGAGCTGAGAGCCAGGTAGGGTTTACAGCCTGCAGTTGTAAGTGATTTGGGGCTGCAGCAGCCAAGGAGCCCAGCTTGCTTTGGGGTGCTGCAGGCTTAGGTAAGCGCCTTCCAGCCAGAGCCTGTCTCTGGCACCCCAGCCCCTCCTACACCCCAACTCCCTCCCCAGGTCACCATCCAAACCCTCTGCACCCCCCTGTCCCAGGTCACAACTCCCTCCCAGACCCTGTACCCCCCCTACACCCCTTCCCCAGGCCAGAATCCTCTCCTGCACCCAAACACCCTCCCAGATGCTGCACCCCATTCCCCTGCCCCAAGTCACCACCCACACCCTCTGTAGTGTGCATCCCCTTTTCCCCTTCTCCCAGGTCATAGCTTCCTCCCAGACTTTGCACCTCCTCCTAATGCCCCTCTCCCAGGCCAGAACCCTCTCCTGCACACATACCCCCTCCCTCATCCTACACCCCTATCCCTGACTCAGGTCACAGCCCCCTCCTTTACCCAGACTTCCTCTCAGACCTCACACCATCTCCTGCACCCCATTCCCTTACCCCGTGCGCCCTTCTGAGCCCAACCTCCATCCTAGACCCTGCACTCCATCCTCAGAAAAGTGCAGCCCTTGACCACTTTACAGAATCTTGAAGTGGCCTCCTGTGAAAAAATTATTGCCCACCCTGTGTAGCCCTTCCTCAGACTTGTTGAGGAACAAACTCGGACAAAGGGTGGGCTAGAGCAGTATTGCTTTGGGGTGCATTTATTGGTACAGATTCTTAAGGGTAAGGTGATACTCACACATCACACTCATGCTGGCAGTTTGGAGGCAGGCTGCTAGTGCAATGTAGATTACTTTTGATTTTGCTGGGGTGCTGGCCAGGCATCAGCTTCTCGGAGACTCAACCATGATGCTCCTTGGGAGATCCCTTCAGATCTGCAGGAGGCTTCACTTTCTCCGGGCTGGTCCCAGGTTTCTGCTGTGATGTTACATATTGTCCAAGAGAGAGATTTTCTGGCTATTTCTCAGCTCATTTATCTGCTCTCAGGGGTCTTTGCCTGAAAAGGTCACAGATCCTAAACTGCTTTTGATTGGGTATTCCTCATTCACCCCTCACATACATTCCACAGGTTACATACATATTCATAAGCATACATTAAGCAATATGTTTTCTAGGTAAAATCCAGCCTGATAGCCTTGAGTAACCAGAAACCTACCATTGCTTGACATACTAAAAAGACTGAATGTAAATAATATGGGTTAACAAACCAAAAGCATGATACAGAGCTTAACAAAAACTGAGTGAGTTAGGATCAAGGGAAAGGGGAAAGCAGAGGAATATGTCCACTCAGCCAGTGGAGAGGAGGGAGGGGGGTTGTGCCTGACTGGTTACAGCCTGAAATCCAGAATCAGAAGCTTGTGAGTCAGGAAGAAGTGTAGGAGCCCATGGGCTGTAAGTCTGGAGGCAGAAGTGAGTTTTCCTGAGAGAGAAGAAAGCCTAAGGCAATGACATGAAAGAGGAAGTAATGAAAAAGCACACAGGTCATTTGAACTGGAGTTTGAGGGAGCTACAGGGAGAGAAGGATGAACTCTGTAGTCTCACAACTATAAAGAAGAAATAGATATGTTCATGGAGGCTAGTTCCTTCAATGGCTATTAGCCAAGATAGGCATAGATGATGTCTCTAGCTTTGTCAGAAGCTGGGAAAGGGTGCAAAGGAATCACTTGATGATTACCGGTTCTGTTCATTCAGTCTGATGCACCTGGCATTTGCCACTGTCAGAAGACAGGATACTGGGTAGATGGACCTTTGGTTTGACCCTGTATGGCCATTCTTATGATCTTATCCTCAATGCATTATAAAGAGGAGGATTTAAGCAAGCTCCTGTGCAGATCCACCAACCAGGGGGAGAGGGGAAGGAAGAAGGGGGCAGTTTCCTCAGGACCCAGTGATTTAAAGGGGCCCAAGGCTCCTGGCTGCCATTGTTGCTACTATGGCCCAGAATCAAAGGCGGCAGATTGGAAGAGGGGTCAGACTTTTTTTTGTTGGACTTCTGTTAAGCTGGAATTGGTGGGACTAAATATGACTTGCAAGGGAATCAAGTCATGAGAAAAGGCAGACAGCTAAGAGAGTGGAGTATTCATTATCAGGTGCTCTAGAGAAGGCAGAGCTGCTACACACACCCAAGGAAGCATACCAGTGGTAAGTCCACTCTTCTAACTCCACACTAAACGTTAAAGATCTACAGAGAAGGACATACTCTATCTTTGCTGTGCTTTCACAATACAGTCCTTGGAGGTGCATAGTTACCTCCATTCTTGTTGACTACAATCAAAGTAAAGGGTACTTAGCATCTCTCATGATAGAGAGATATGAGGAGAGAAGGGTTAGTGCTTACTATCTACAATTAGATCTCAAACCCCACACAATATAACACACTAGATGTGTTTTTAGGAATTAGTGTTCTTTTTATTTTAGAGTACTCAGATATTCTTTATAAAAATGATCAAGATGTTCCCTTGTTAAAGTGACCTATAAATTGCAGGGCATTGGATAGCCAAAACCATTTTGAAGTTTGAGTATATAACAGTCTATCAACTTGTAACAGCCTAGCCCAGAATGCATCTTGCATTTTTCAGGAGTAGCACCCTGAGGCTAGAATTCCTATTGTATTTTGTGTGAGTATTCTCAGTGAGTAAAAGAGTCAATGAGGTTTGCTAAACTGGGTTGCTCACCATTACCTGCATTCTGTTTATAATGAAACAGCTTAAAATGTCCAAGGAAGAATATATATATATTTGCTGTGATGACGAAGCACTAGAATTCAAAAGGAATAAAACGGTTTTGCCTATTTTCCTAATAAGAGAGGAGAAATGTAAGAATATTAGAAATTCATTTGATGGCTAAGCCACTGTAATATTAAACTATTGCAAGCCTCTCTGAGAAGTGAGACATAAACTTCCTGTTGGCTATGTAATCCAGAAAGAACCAATAAAGTATCATCGCATTTTATAGAACATGAATCCATTATTCTTCTTCAGTCTTCAAAACCTCTGGATATAACACAGCCTGGGAGGAAGCAGGAGGGAAGGATGAATTTTATTAGCATACAGAATATCTCTAATTTTTCCAAATTATTTTTTCTCTATGCTGCAGGTCAGATATTTTGAAAGAAAACTCTGAAATGGTCTCATAATAATGATAAAAGCAACAATTCAGGAAAATCAACATATCACTTCCCTATCATATCACTTCAAATTAAGTATTAAAGTAAATACATAGGGAATATGCAATCACTAGCAACTATAGTAAAAATCAGCATTGAATTTTAAGTTGTCAAATGATCAGAGCAGAAATTCTATTAACTGGGTGAACAATGCACAACAATATTCCTAGATGCTAATTACAATTTGGAAGTAAATTCAGATTTAGATCATATCCATGAATTGAAGATGAAAGCTTTCCTGTCACACTAGCATTCATATGTTCTATGAGCGAAAGAAGAGGATTTTTTCTGAAATATTCACTGATAACTATTCTCTAAATCCATTACTCACACACCAACAATGTACACTTTGAAATTCAGATCCACTTGAAATTGAATGAGATATGAGAAGGGTAGAGAACCAGGCTTCCACTAAACTTTGAATATTCACTGTTTGTGACTGATATGCTGACCTAAGAACTACTCACTGGAACAATCTGCAAATGCTCTCCATAGTGAATACATGTGAAAATGTTATAGTCTGTTCGCAAACAATTCATAAGCAAAACAAATACAACTTATTTGATACATTATTCATTATAAATTAACCACCAAGCTCTATTATTTACTTTACCCTGTATTTTGCTTTTTTTTTTTTTTTTGGGTCAAGCATTTCTTGAGACATAAAGTATTTACAACCCAGTGCTGAAGTAGCATAATAATTTATTATTTGCATCTAAAGTGAAATTTATTCTCAAGGTATTTTGAAGCAAAAAAGCAGGAGATGATAAATAAGAGAAGAAAAGAAGTTTTTGCTTCTCTTACTTGAAATTAATTTAGGAGTTGATTGAGGTATTTGTGGTGCAGTCCAATAAATAAAACAACTAGAATGCCAACCACTCCAGGAAAAACTATGAAATCCCTAATGTGCCTTATTTGTGCCTCCCATCTTTACCTGAGTAGCATTTTCTTAGATGGCTCTTTGTTTATTAAAAAGATTCTTTATGCATTCCAATGTTCAATAAGAAAAGCAAATATGGTAGGCAACCAGCTTGGCTTAGCAGTGAAATCCTTGGTGAGCTTAAACACAAATAGGAAGCTTACAAGAAGTGGAGATTTGGAGAGATAACTATGGAGGAGTATAAATATATTGCTCGAGCGTACAAGGGGGTAATCAGGAAACGCAATTGGAATTGGAGCTAGCAAGGGATGTGAAGAGTAACAAGAAAGACTTTTACAGGCATGTTAGCAATAAGAAGGTGATCAGGATAGAAGGTAGTCAGGGAACCCTTACTGGATGAGGGACGTAACCTAGTGACAGATGATGTGGGAAAAGCCAAACTACTCAATGCTTTTTTTTGCCTCTGTCTTCACAGACAAGGTCAGCTCCCAGAATATTACACTAGACAACACAGTCTGGGAAGGAGGTGGGCAGCCCTTGTTGGAGAAAGACCAGGTTAACAACTATTTAGAAAAGTTAGACATACACAAATCCATGGGGCCAGATCTAATGCATGCAAGGGCTCTGAGGGAGTTGGCAGATTTCATTGCAGAGCCTTTGGCCATTATCTTTGAAAACTCATGGAGATAAGGAGAGGTCACAGATGACTGAAAAAAGGCAAATATAGTGCCCATCTTTAAAAAAGGGAAGAAGCACAATCTAGGGAACTATAGACTGGTCAGCCTCGCCTTAGTCTCTAGAAAAATCATGGAGGGGATCCTCAAGGAATCCATTTTGAAGCACTTGGAAGAGGGGAAAGTGATCAGGAATAGTCAACATGGACTCCCCAAAGACAAATCATGCCTGTCCAACCTGATTGCTTTCTATGACAAAGTAACTGGCTCTTGTATACATGGGGACAATCTGTGGATGTGATGTACCTTGACTTTAGAAAAAGCTTTAGATCAGTGTTTCTTAAACTTTGCTTTGCTTTGACGAACACTGAACAATAATCTTTTTTTTATGAGAAATACCAAGGATTTTTTTTGTGAGCAAAAAAAAAAAAAAAAGGGTAAGGGCGGCCATTTTGAACTCTGTTGATCTCCGCGGCACACCTCCGACTGCCTCACGGCACACCGGTGTGTCACGGAGCACAGTTTAAGAAACATTGCTTTAGATGCTATCTCCCCCACATAATTCTTGCCAGCAAGTTAAGGAAGTATGGATTGGATAAATGGACTGTAAGGTAGATAGGAAGCTGGCTAGATTGTTGGTCTCAATGGGTATTGATAAACAGCTCGATGTCTGGTTGGCAGTCGGTCTCAAGTGGTGTACCCCAAGGATCGATTCTAGGGCCATTTTTATTCAACATCTTTATTAATGGACCTGCACGAGGGGATGGATTGCACCCTTAACAAGTTTGCAGATGACACTAATCTAGGGGGACAGGTAGCTATGTTGGAGGGTAGGGATAAGGTCCAGAGTGACCTAGACAAACAGGAGAATTGGGCCAAAAGAAATCTCATGAGGTTCAACTAGGACAAGTACAGAGTTCTGCACTTGGGATGGAACAATCCCAAGCATTGTTACAGGCTGGGGACCAACTGGCTAAGCAGCAGTTCGGCAGAAAAGGAACTGGGAATTTCACTGGATGAGAAACTGGATATGAGTCAACAGTGTGCCCTTGTAGCCAAGAAGGCGAATGGAATATTAGGTTGCATTAGGAGGAGTATTTCCAACAGCTCTAGAGACGTGATTATTCCCCTTTATTCGGTACTGATGAGGCTCCCTATCAGGTGCATGGGTTACACCTGCATCCCACCTCCCCCCCAGATCCTGCACCTTCATTTCTATCCCACTCACTGGCAGCCCCGTTCCATGCACTGAATCCCTCGTTTTTGTCCCCACCCCAGAGCCTATGGGGGGGTCCACAAAATCCACTAACCCTGGAACCCCAGAAGAGTAAATCTGGCACATGGGGAGCCCTGAACCTCAGTCTCACTGTCTCTCCCATTCATCCCATGGGGCTGGAGCACCAGAGGAGTGAGGTGTCTGAGTTGGGGGGTTTGGAAGGTTTTGGAGGGGTTTTTTTTTTTTTTTGCTTCTAACTTATGTGGTTCCCCAACTGATTTTTCTGTGGTTCAATGGCCCCTGATCCAAAAAAGTTTCCCCATCCTTGTCATAAATAGAGAAAACATTGAAACCTTTTGTGTTTGACATAAATTAATATTTTACTTTATTTAAAATGAAGTTTGATAAACTAACATGAGAAAAGTTAAAATGCTTAATCTGTTTACTAATTTAATATTTCCTTTCTTACTGATTAAATTAAATCATTCTCCCTAGCTGCAGCACTAGCAAAATGGCTATGATGTAATTATGTACACTCAGTTCCATTAGCACTTGGTGGTTCACAGGAAGGTTTACATTGAATCAGGGTGGCCAGAGGCCAAAAAGTTTGAGAACCACTGGTCTATCCTGACAGAAGAGAGCTTTCCGACAGCATAGTAACTCCACCTCTGTAAGAGGTGGTGACTATGTTGGTGCAAGAAGTTCTCCTACTAACATTGGTCTGTCCACACTTAGAACAGTGTAACATACTTTACTCTAGAGTGGCTTATTATACTCCTGAGTAATACAATTTACACCACAGTACTGCAGACCCAGTCTTTCACTCCAGCAGGGAAAATCTCCCACAACTTGCCACTGTGGGAGGCTTTGTCCACTACTCTCTCTACTGTCTGTCGTCTACACGGCTTAAAACAGCAGTGCAGATGAGGGAGAGATGTCTTGAGCATTCTTTCAGTGTATCTTTATTTACCTAAGCAATGCTTCACCATGTATACTTCTATTTATACCAGGGCTGGGGGAGCGGTACAGTGTATGTCCTGTATGTAACCCCTCCTGTTCACTAGCCCAGCGTGAGGTTATTCAGCATAGGGGAAGCCTTGTGACTTCTTACACCATTGTGGGAAGCTAGGCCTGAAGCTGGTGTGTATGTGTGTGCGTGCGTGTGCGCGCACCTCAGACCAGACCACTCAGACAAACCACCAGGAACAGGCTTTATTCTGTAACAAACATAAAACAGGTTCACAGTTCAGCAGCCCCTCCTCTCAGCATGCAGCTTGCATACTCCTCCTAGCTCAGTCCCTACTGAGACCCTGCTGGGGGCAGAAGTTACAGCCCCCAGCACAGCCCCCCTTACAACATGTTCCAACTCCCACACTAACTAAACCCCACAATAACCAAGTCCAGGTTCTCCCTTTGTGTCACTTAAACTCCTCTCAGGGTGCTCTATAGAAGTGTTTCTCAGCCAGTGGTATGAGTACCCTTAGGGGTACTCGAGAAGTCTGGGGGGGGGGGTACGTCAACACAACTGAAATTTGGAGAAAACAGAATTTTTGTTTTAAGTTTTACAGCGCTTTATTATTTTTGTACTTTTTACACCCTAAAATTTCATCGCCCACCCGGCTACGATTAAGTTGTTTAAGCAAATGTGTTGCAATGGTAAAAAAAAAAAAAAAATGGTGTGTCTGAAAACTGTACGTACTGGGCTTACTTATATTTTTTTTTAAAAAGGGGGTACTTTATAAAAAAAGGTTGAGAAACACTGCTCTATAGCTCTTTCTTGTCCTACCTGTAAAAAAACATAGAACAGGATCACAGTCCAGCATCCCCTCTTCTCACCATGCAGCCTGTGTGCTCCTTCTAGCACAGTCCCTGCTGAGGCCCTGCTGGGGGCAGAGGGCACATCCTGGCAGGAAGCAGGAAGTTCTCCCAACATGCTGCAGTTTGTAGTCCACAACTTGTAGTTCCCAGGGCTGCTGCTGAAACACACTGGACCTTGGGCTACATGTACATGTCACTGTATGGAGTGTGCAGTGTAAACATACCCTAAGAATTACACTCACCTGTTCAAAGGGCAGAAACATCGTATGTGATTAATATAGTCCAATAAAACAGGTAAAATAGAAGAACAATGTTTAAATCAGATCCTTTCAAATAATTATTTGAAGAAGTTGTATAACAAATCATTTCAGCATAAACGTGAGATAATCTCAGACAATTTGCAAGCACAAAGAACCAAAGATTTGTTTTAAAACTAAACTTTATGAATTTTCACCCTGCTGTAGTAACATTGATCCAATTCTTGTCCTTTACTCAATATCAATAGTAACTTCTTCTTCATCAGAAATCAGTGGTAGTACTCATTGAACTCTAGATTCAGAGAAGCAGAACTGGAACCTTTGTTAGTCTAATTTAGACTAAAAGCTATAAGTCTTGGACAGTCTTTTTTGTTTCTGTAAAGTGCAGCACAAATATACAGGTCTATACATAGTTAATAATTAAAATCTAGGGCCCTTGCACTCCTCACTGAAGGAAAACTCCAAATCACTGGAGATTTGGGGCAATGTGATCATTAGTTTGAAAGTGGAATTTTAGGTAAGTAGTAAACGTGATTCCTCAAAAAGAAAATCAACTTAGGTGTCAGCTATGAGACCCTTCAGAATGAAATCATCCCCTTCTCTACACTCACCCAGATCTATTCTTGTTTTTGTTCAAATAACCCTGTTTCAATAGAACATGTTTAATGTAGTCTGTTGTACTGAACTAAGTACATTTCAACTTTCTGATTCCGGGACACAGGCTATGTGCAGTTATCACAACATAAGAACAGCCGTACTGGGTCAGACCAAAGGTCCATCTAGCCCTGTCTCCTGTCTTCCAACAGTAGCCAATGCCAGATGCCCCAGAGGGAGTGAACAGAACAGGTAATCATCACATGATCCCTCTCCTGTCATTCATTTCCAGTCTCTGACAAACAGGCTAGGGACACCATTTCTACCCATCCTGGCCTAAAGCCATTGATGGACCTAACCTTCATGAATTTATCTAGTTCTTTTTTTGAACCCTGTTAAAGTCTTGGTCTTCACAACATCCTCTGGCAAGGAGATCCACAGCTTGACTGTATGCTGCCTGAAGAAAACCTTATTTTTGTTTGTTTTAAACCTGTTTTAAACCACTGTTAAAAGGAGACTAAGGTTTTTTGAGAGGATATCAGAAAGTGAGACTGGATTTGTGATCCAAAAGCAGCAATCCTACTCTCTCTCTAATTTCTATTGCTATTTAACTTTTTTTCTGTGTATATGATAAATAGCTGCTTCTAGTCCATACTTGAGCTGAGTATGTGTGTTTAATTTTCAGTACATAGTTTTGGTACATTAGTTTATTAAATGATGAAAATTAGAGAATTCTGCTGACTTCAGTTAAGTTTGAATTAAGCCTATGAAATGTCATGTAAAAAAGCATTATTTTGCTATATAATAGCGTGACATTCCGCCCTCAAGTATTTAAATAGAGAAATAACATAGCCTTTCTTCCTTCTGCTCTTATAAGACAAATACCTTTATTAATTTACAGTTTTGTTTTTTAATCCTCTTGTTTGTAAGAGAGTGTAGGAGAAGTTTTGTGCATACCTCTTTCAGGAGGATTTAGGTGTCTTTTGGTCCTTCATCACCCAGTATCTTTCCACTATTTATTTTATTACCTCTTGCTGCACAATTACTATGTATGTTTAATACCTAAACATGTATGTGTGTATGTATCTCTCTCTCTAATTTATGTTTTGAATTATACAGAAAAAGATTAGTAAGCGTATATGTGGTTTTAAGTGCCCTGGACACAATTTCACAAAATACAATTATTATAATTTATGATTCCATCAATTTTACCAATCTTCTATAACCAAAAACAACCAGGCAAAATCCCTCCCCTTCCTACCATTCCTTACACTCCAAATTTCTGCCACCTTCTCTGAAAACCAGGATGAATAAGGGAGCTTTGGTAGTGCATGCTAAAGGGCAAATAATCAGGAGTGTTTAGAACCCGTGCAGAAAAGTGAATTCCAAAATCAAAGGCATAGAGTATGCCTTACCAGCATCTCCTACTCTTTTATATAACTGGTCTGTAGCCTAAGTGTCCTCAAGCACAATTGTAACAGTCTCCGAGGGGTAGCCATGTTAGTCTGTAACTTAAAAAAAAAACATAAAAAATGAATGGTCCTGTAGCACCTTACCCCGGTCTACACTAGGGGATAAATGTGAATTAAGATACGCAACTTCAGCTATGTTAATTGCGTAGCTTGCATTGAAGCATCTTAACTCGAATTTTGGTGCTGTCCAACTGCAGGAAGTCAAAGGGTGCACACTCTCCCTTCGACTTCCCTTATTCCCCATGGAAGCAGGACTACCAGCATCAATGGTTCTCAGTTTGAATTAGCATGTCTCTGCCAGACCTGCTAATTCGAACCCCAGAAGATCAACTGCGTCTGCTTTGATCTTATCTGTAACGTAGACATGGCCTTAGAGACTAACCTATATATAGTATCATGAGCTTTTGAGGGCGCAACCCACTTCTTCAGATAAGTGGCTGCTTCTCTGTGCCTCTTGCTCTACTCATCTAAAGAAGTGGGTTGTGCCCACAAAAGCTCATGATACATATATATATACTGTTAGTCTCTATGTCTACACTCCGGCATTCTGAAATAGCTATCCTGCTTGTCTTAACAGCAAGCCCATTTTATCAAAATATAACGGGCTTGTTATTCCAATGTCCCTGTAAACCTCATTCCATGAGGAGAAAGGGACATTTCGAGATGGTGGGTTATTTCATAATTTGGCACTGAATAGACAGCACCAAGTTATTAAATAAGCTATTTTGAAATTGACTCAAAATAAGCTATGCAAATTGTGTAGCTTATTTTGAGCTACAGGTACAGTGTAGACACAACCTCAGGTGCTACAAGACAACATTCTTTTTTAAGTTTCTTTTTATTGTAACAGTGTTGATTAAAAAAGGGACCTCTTCAAAACACCATTTATTTGAAATTTCTGGTTGTTTGAGACTATTTCTAGTCTTTGGAATCCAAATACTGAGACATTTATAGAACAGAGAACTTGACAGATAGATAATCCACTGGCTGACCCATATAGCAGAGCATGAAGTAGGAATTCATTCATAATAAATTCAGTCTGTATGCTTGTGACATGTCCATTTAAACATTACAGGACTGAGTTCAACTCTCACTGGACTCAATGAGAATATTTGCATTGACGTCAGTAGGAGCTGGATCAGGAACACAATTAATTTACAAATAATACTTAATATACTGTGGTCTGGAAGCATATGAATAAATGAATCTAGATATGTAGGATGCACACAACACAATTAGAGCTAATTTTAGTTCAAATGTACCAAAGTACCTCAGGGGCACTGTATAAATTTGTTAGAGAATCGAGATATAATTATCAAGAACTGAATCTTGTATTAATAATTAATATGAAACTTAACCATATTCTTCCACATTATAAGACTGAAGAGAATTGCACTACAGAAAGAAAGCAGGAGAAACTATTTTACACTTTTTTTAAGAACTAGGATACATTTTAGTACATGGATAGAGTTTTGTATTTGGGTATTTTATATGCCTTACTTAAAAAATAGGACTATATTACTCCTTGCTCATGAAGAAGGAATGAAAATTCATCTTTTTAAATGAAACTACTATTTTTTATGTACATATAAAATAAAACAGATTTGAAGTTCATTGCTAGTAGCAAAACATGCATTTATTATAGAGCTGTTCACTTATGAAACACTGGATTTGGATGATTAAATTTAAAACTCAGTTTTGCACTGACTAGCTTGACAATTGCTATTTCTTTTATAAGCAAATGGAGTATTCATAAATACACCACAACAAGAAGTTAGTTATATTATAATTTCATATATTCTGAAATCTGAAGTAAAGCTACCCATCCATACTGGAAATACTTTATTTCACTGTTACGGAGTAGCAAATGTGCAGATGGCAGTTTTCTTTCATGCAAGCAAAGAATTCAAAATATAGATCAGGTATAGTACAGCTGAAATAATGATTACCAAAGCAAAGACACTAAGTATGGTCATGCTCAACTATTTTAAAATGACAATTTTGCATTATTAAAAAAAGAAATTTGGATCCATATTTCTATTTTGACCCTCAAATTGTAGGGCCACTAGAGTCTGGGATTGTTTCAGGATTATTTCTAATTACATTTATTTTTTTAAATTGTGGGTTTATTCGTCATTTAGTGATACCCATCTGATGTATACTCACTCTTCAATTTTTTATGAAGACCCAATTTAGAAAATATATCATCAGCTTCTGCTCTGTAGAATCTCTGAAAACAATATCTGAAGTAACGTAACATTGTCATGTTTTACTGAATTAAACTCAAAGGGCCACATTTTCAGCTGCAGCTACAAGGGGTGAACAATTATACAAGCAATTGGAAAAAGTATGTTATTATGCTATCATACAAGTTGTACAGTTACCCTCCCTTTATATATATATATATAGATATATATAGATAGATAGATAGATAGATAGATGTATTCATTTCCATTTTCATGCAGAAATGTAGGGCTTTGAGGCTATTTTGTATATATGTTCATTAGAGCAGGGTTTCAACCCAGTTATTCCACTCCTAGGTGAGTGTCCTAATTACTGGTATATAAAGTGTCTCTTTCCCCTCTCCCTCTTGGGTTAAATGACTTTTTAAATATTTTATATAAAGTGAAACAGCTTCATGCATGTAACTCTGAAGTCCAAACTCTGATGCACACAACTGAGATATGGGAAGTCTGTGTCTATGGTGTTTGATGACGCGGTTCTATGGTGCCTTCCACATGCAGCCTGGAAATAATCTTGTCAATCCTGATCAAGCCTGTTGCAGGCTGATCTTGTCAGAGTTTACCAATAAGCCCTGTGCTGAACCATTTCCTCACATTCTTTGGGATTGATGCCAGCTCACTGGAGACTGGTCTTCAGATTATCTTTGAAGTGCTTATATGGGCGATCCTTTTTTCTTTTGCTCAGACTCACCTCCCCTAACAACATGGCTGTGTCTAGACTGGCAAGTTTTTCCGCAAAAACAGACACTTTTGTGGAAAAACTTGCCAGCTGTCTACACTGGCCGCTTGAATTTGCGCAAGAACACTGACAATCTGATGTAAGATTGTCAGTGTTCTTGCACAAATACTATGCTGCTCCCGTTCGGGAAAAAGCCCTCTTGCGCAAATGTATTTGCTCAAGAGGGCCAGTGTAGACAGCTCAGGACTGTTTTGCGCAAAAAAGCCCCGATGGCGAAAATGGCGATCGGGGCTTTCTTGCAAAATCAGCGTCAGACTGGCACGGACGCTTTTCCACAAAAAGTGCTTTTGCGCAAAAGCGTTCGTGCCAATCTAGATGCTCTTTTCCGCAAATGCTTTTAACAGAAAAACTTTTTCATTAAAAGCATTTGCGGAAAATCATGCCAGTCTAGACGTAGCCCACCTGTTTTGGGAAATGATGTACAATCCACCTAAGTTGTGTTCTCAGTAACATTTCCTCAGTACTGATTATGTTTGGTCTCCCAAGGACCTTACTATTGGTCACTTTGTCCCACCAGTGAAAGCCCATTATTATAAAGACATCTATAAAGAGTCCACATCTCAGATCCATAAAGAAGAGATGTTAGAACCACTGCATTGTACATCTTCAATTTGGTGGATAGATGAATGTTGTGTTGGTTAAGAGCTTTTGTTCAAAGTCAGTCAAGAACCTGGCTGGCTTTCCTAATTCTAAAGGAAATTTCCTTATCAAGGGAAACATGAGATGGTGTTGCCCAAATATTTCAGCTGATCCACATTTTTCAGTTGTGTGCTTTGGATGAAGATGGCACTAGGCTATTGAAATTAGGTGCTGGTTTGAACAAGACCTCTGTCTTCCTGAGACTAATGGTGACACCATAGAACTCGGATGCTTCAGAATACTTATAAATGAGGAGCTGAAGGCTGCTATGTCTAGGCCATCAAGGTGCAGTCATCTGTAAAAAGTGCCTCAATCAGAAGTCTTTCCTATGTCTTGGTCTCAGCACTGAAACTTTGAAGATAAAAAAAGGAGCCATCAAGTTAGTGGATATTTATCCCCTGATTCAAGTCCCTTGTGGCAGGGCTGTGGACCCAGACAAAGAGTAAGTTGAACAGCACAGGAGTATGTAGGCAGCCTTGTTTCCTTCCAGCCCAGATTTTGATTTAGTCAGAAAAGTCACCACTGGAACAGAGAAATTGGGAACACACAAGATGATTTTAAGGTAGCCACCCTAAAATAGTCTGGTGGTTACAGCACTCACCTAAGAGGAAAAAACATATGTTAAAGTTTCTGCTTTGGCATGGGGATTTAAATTTGGGTTTTACACATCCCAGTTGAACACTGTCTAACTACTAGACCAGGGGTGGCCAACCTGTGTCTCCAGAGCCACATGCGGCTTTTCAGAAGTTAATATGCGGCTCCTTGCATAGGTACCAAATCCAGGGCTGGAGCTACAGGTGCCAACTTTCCACTGGGCTGGAGGGTGCTCACAGTCCAACCCCCAGCTCTGCTCTAGGCCCTTTCCCCTCTAGGATTCTGCCACTTCCTACCCTCCTCCACTGAGCCTGTCACACCCATGCTTCCCCCTTCCAGTGTCTCCCACTGAGAGAGAGCTGATCCCAATGAGCAGGAGGAAAAGGAGAAGGAGGCACTGACCAGTGGGGCTGCCAGTGAGCGGGATGTGCTGGGAGTGGTGCTGGGGAGATAATCAGGGCTGGTGACATAGAACTGTTGCTTTTGGGCAATGTGCATTGGGAAAGTCTGGCTCCTTCTCTGGTTTAGGCTGGCCACCCCTGTACTAGACTAATGATTATAAGGAAACACGTCACCCCTATCTTTGAAGGTTGGGTGGATGCTGCATAAATCTGCTTTTGTATCTGGCCTGAAATAGCTAAATGTTTTGCTACTTTGATACTCTCAAAATGAGTTCTTTCATCACTTCCGTTGTTTTATTTAAATCAAAACAATTTGCCAAAATCAACATGAATTCATCAAATGTTACGGTTGACCCAAATCTGCACTTTTCTGGGGGACAAGTGTGAGGGAAACTGTGGTGGGGTGCAGTCACAGACAACCCCTAGGGGGTGCCTCCCAGGGTGCTGACACGGCCACTGCCACTCACCTTCCCACTTTCTGGGGCTCCTCACTGCCTGGTCCTACAGGGCCAGCTCTGCTGGTCTCCCTCAGCCAAGGCCCCAAGCTGAGGTCCCTGCCCCCACCGAGAAGCAGTACAGACACTGAACCACTTCAAGTCCAAGGAGAGTACAGTTAAGGCTCAGCCTCCTGAGATAGCACTCCCCAAATGGGATCAGACACCAAAGAATTAGGTAAGCCACCTTTAACAATGAAAGGGGGAATGTGCACACTGGTTGCCCCTCCCACCCCGTAACAATTACTTACACTGGGTCTGATAGAAA
Source organism: Rafetus swinhoei (assembly GCA_019425775.1). Taxonomy (NCBI): domain Eukaryota; kingdom Metazoa; phylum Chordata; order Testudines; family Trionychidae; genus Rafetus; species Rafetus swinhoei. The sequence goes on from CM033424.1 coordinate 129,838,247, forward strand.
ATAAAAATGATTTTATTAAGTGGAAGCAGCAGGGCCGGCTTTAGGAAGTGCGGGGCCCAGTTCGAACAATTTTGATGGGGCCCCACAGCAATTTTGGTTGAGCAAAGAAAAAAAAAAAACCACAGCACAAAAAAATTCCCCGCCAACACACACACACACCCTGCGCTAAACTCACACCACCTGTGGCGCAGGCAGCCGATGCACTCCTCCTCCGGGGCCGGCAGATTTGTATAATTTTGGTGGTGCCCCATTAGCTACACCCCCTGACCCCCGTTAACCACACCCCCTGACCCCCATTAGCCAGGCCTCTGGATGCAACACGCTCGGGGCAAGATGGACACATGACCAGAAGTAAAAGGTGTCATGTCACCCCTCTGGAAGGACTTTTCCCACTATCCTCCTACCAACAGGGATTAGTTTGGCCCCCACCAAACTCCTCTCATGCAACTATCCTGCAGTTGCATTAACCCTATGTGTGTGACATTAACTCGAGAGCAGAGAGACTGGGGGAAGTGTTCCCTCTAAGGCTATGTCTACACTCGCGGCTTCTTACGCAAGTACGGCCGTTCTTGCGCAAGAACCCACAGAGCATCCACACTGCCCACCTGCTCTTGCACAAGGAAATGTACAGTACGGCGTGGTAAGAGAGGGTGTCTTGCACAAGAGCTATGCTCTTTTCTAACAGGTGTAAGCTCTCTTGTGCAAGAGGGCAGTGTGGATGCTCGGCAGGGATTTCTTGCGCAAGAAACTCCTATGGCTAAAATGGCCATTGGAGCTTTCTTGCTCAAGAGAGCGTCCACACTGCCATGGATGCTCTTGCGCAAAAGCACAGCTCGCACATGGCAGTGTGGACGTGTTCTTGCGCAAGACTTCTTGCACAAGAACACTTGCACAAGATGTTCTTGCGCAAGAAGCCGCCAGTGTAGACATAGCCTAAGAGTTTCCTCCCATGAGCAGAATGGATTTTGTGTTGTGCACCTGTACTGAGTTCATGTGGCTTGTTTGGATGTGCCACCAGAGGCATAGCGAGGGTGTTATGCGCCCGGGAGCAAAGGAAAAATTTGCAGCCCCAGTCCCCCCCGCCCCCCCCGCCGCCATGTGGCATAGCCCCAAACCTGGTGCACAGCTGAGGGAAACTTGTACCGCATCTTCCCCCAACCCCTGCAGTTTGGGGCCGGGTTCCCGCATGCACTAACCCTCCAGTGGAGATGGAGGAGGCTCGGGCTTGGAGCAAGGCCGGGCTTGGAGCAGAGAGGCAGGGAGGAGGCTCCAGCTGCTGATGCCAGGCGGAGTAGGAGCACGTGAGCTGAAGGGATAACGGGGGGAGCAGAATGGGATTAAATTGGAGCCTCCCTAGCATGGTGCCCAGGGGCAACTGACCCCTCCGGCCCCCTCACTACGCCACTACCCCCCCCCCCCCCGCAGATCTATCATCTTATGCATGTGCAAGATCTGTGAGAGCCGTCCCATGAATCGGCAGTTAGTGTCTGCCGGCTTCTGAGTGGTGTCTCAATGCTGCCACATTCACCTCCAAAGAGGGGGCTTCCCAAAGCAGGCCCTTGCTGCTGACCCCCAAGGCATCCACAGGTCCAGTTTCCTTTCAATGGGCTCACTTCCCAGGGCTCATTGATCTTGGTCTGGCTTCCATCCCCTCGCCAACCTTTGCAACTGCCCAGAGGTGCTCACCTTCCGCCTTATACATTCCCACCTCATTCACCCCACAGGGACAGTCTCTGCCTCACTTATCCTAGGGACTATTCTACCAAGACGTAATACAAAGTTTCCATGTAAAAGGACTCAATACAAAGCTAAAAACTTCAATGAGAGAATGATTAATACCAGAGACGTGTCTACATCTGCTGCAGGGAGACACTTCTGCCTGACTCCACCCCTTTCCCCCAGAGTCTACAGCCCCATTGCAAAGCAGGGGAGGGGAAGAAAAGAGGCTGAGGCCCATCCAATGGTACTGAAGCAGTCATGAGCAAGCCATGCCCGGGAGCCATTCTCCTGTCCATTGCTGGTGCAGTGTTGCTTCAGGCACACTGAAATGCAGTCACCTCTAGGGTGGGCTGGACAGCTGTTTAACACCTGCACAAGGTTTCAGGCAGGGGGCAGTGCGGACTGCCTTCCTGCAGAGCCCCCATCAGAACTACCATGCCCTCCTGGCTTAGGAAAAGAATAAACAGGAGGATTGGAAATTAACCCGCCCAGTCTCACAACCCCTAGGTAGGGAATGAGCCATCTACATTAGGCCCCAGCTGGAGTATCGTGTCCAGTTCTGAGCGTCACATTTCAGGAAACGTGGAGAAACTGGAGAAAGTCCAGAGAAGATCAACACAAATGATGAAAGGTCTAGAGAACATGAGGTATGAGGCAAGGCTGAAGGAATTGGCCTTGTTTGCCTTGGAAAAGAGAAAACCGAAAAGGGACATGAGAGCAGCTTTCAAGTATCTAAAAGAATATCATAAGGAGGAGGAAGTAAAATTGTTCTCCTTGGCCTCTGAGGTTAGGATGAGAAGCAATGGGCTTAAATTGCAGCAAGGGAGGTTTAGGTTGGACATTAGGAAAAACTTCCTGCCTGTCAGGATGGTTAAACACTGGAATAAATTGCCTAGGGAGATTGCGGAATCTCCATCTCTGGAGATATTTAAGACCAGGTTAGACAGACACCTGTCAGGGATGAGCTAGGCAACTCAACTTTGGAAGCGCCAGGGGCCACACTGATACTTACAGAACATGCTGAGGGCCTCAACTTAAGTGTGGTTGCATATGCAAGCAAATATATACAAATAGCTTCTCTCACACTGACAGGCATGAATACACAGATTAAGGCAAGACTACACAACACACAAGCCCCATTTAAGTCAGTTCCGCTGATATTAATAAAATGCAATATTTACCCGATTTCTACCCATGTGACAGCACTTTTCATGAGCAATGACAGTCCAAGAATGTAACTACTAAAACACATATCAACAGAAGATTGTTACACTGACTACTTTTTTGTTTTGGCTCCCACTCGCCGGCCACCTGTTGATCCCCACATAAACCGAAACTGCACCGCAGGGCGCAAACAAACTGGCCGTGGGCAGCATACCAAGTTATTAATAAATATATTTAAACCTTTACCTTTTCTCTCTGCTGCCATGTCTCCTCTCCTTCCTCCATCATCTCCCCTGGTGCCTGCTGCCCCCCAACTCCTCACCCTCCTCTGCTGTCCTGACTCCTGCCCTTCTCACTACCCTCAGCCCTCCTGTGACCTGCCCCCCTCCACCAGCCCTTCTCTCCCCCCCTGTGCCCACTCCTCCAGTAGCCCCACTCTGATCAAGTGAGCTACCCCTCCTCATCCCCTCTTCTAACACCTCCGTCTACATACCTGCCCTGCCTCTCTCCTCTGGTGCTGGTCTCTTCCCTGCAGGTGTCTGCCCTTCTGCTTCACCCCAGAATCCCCTGGCACCTGCACCTTCCCTTAGCCCTGCACCCTCCTGGTGCCTCCCCCTTCCCTTACTGCCCCTACCCCCTTTGCCCTCTTTTTCCCTGATGCCCACCCCCTCACCACTCTCTTCCCTGTTCCCCTCCTGCTCCTCTGTGCCCTCACACATGACTTGCTCCATCCCCACCTTTCTCATGCCCACTCCTTCTTTCAAGCCTTCTCCCAGCATCTCCTCCCCTCTAGCCCCAATGCCCTTTCCTCTCCTCTCCTCTCCCAGTATCACCCTGTCCCCCCTCCCACTGACACCTCCCCTCCTGCCCTTTCCCTCATTGTCTGCACTTGGCCTCCTGCCATTTGTCTCTCCTCCACCCTGTCTCTTGGTGCCTTCCCCTTTCTTCCTCCTCCCCCTCCGCACAAGCCCCTTCCTCTCCCACCCTCCTCCGCACAAGGCCCTTCCCCCTCTGCACAAGGCCCTCCCCCTCCGCACAATCCACTTCCTCTCCCCCGCCGCACAAGTCCCTTCCCTACCTTCTGCCTTCCACTTCGCGGGGCTGGAGTCTGCACTCAGGCCCCGGAGTCGGAACCCGGAGCCAGCCACGCCCCACAACGTGGCTCTGAAGAGTTTTAAAATCCCAGGCCGTGACATCATGTCACGCCCCGGTGTCTCCCCGCCCACCTGCAACGCTGCACATGGCAGTAGCAGCCAGTGAGGGGGAGCCGCGCTGAGAGCCGCGCACGGCAGGGACGGTCCAGTGCCGAGGGGGACGCTCTGGGGGCGGGGTGGGAGGACGCACGGGGGGGCCGGCAGCGGGGGTCCAGGGCCCGCTCCAGGCAGAACCAGGGGAGAGACCCAGCTCCACATATTGCTGGAGCAGGGCCCCCGACTCTTAATAGTAACTCGCCACCCATGGCCCGGCACACTTCCGGGTTCAGGGGCGCGTGGCCCCATTCAGCCGAATTGGTCGAATCGGCCTAAGGCTGGCCCTGGGAAGCAGTAAGATTTAAGTAGTAATAAGTGAGAACAGGCACAGCAAAGTAGGTTACAAATCAAAAGAAACAGAAACGCTTGTCTAATTCTACACTAAAACCTCAGTTTTAGTAACCGGGTTTGGTTCTTTAAAGGATTTGAAACCACAAACAGAGGAATACTTCTTTTTAGGGTTAAACAAAGATTTTTATTTTCTATTTACTTTTTAATTAATTTCTCACTTAAATCAATTCACTGTCTTTAATTCTTCTCAGACAGTGTAACATACAGATAAAAAATATAAAAAATAAAACAATTAAAACAAATATAATAACTCCCCTACAGCTATGCCCTCCAGATTTACCTTGTGACAGTTTGTGGAATTCTCTGTCATCATATATATAGTAGCCCAGTGTCTGAGAGTCTGTAACGCTGAAATGCTGGCTGTTCCTTCTGGGGGGCACTGTTGCCTGAAATGCTGGCTGTTCCCTCTGGGCGGCCCATGCTGCATGGGGAGTGCGGGGCCCAAATGGTCGCTTGCTCCCCCGCGGCGGCCCGGCTAAGCGGCGCAGAAGTCAGCCAAGTGCCACGGTGGGAGGCGAAGGGGGGCAGGGCGATGATGTTCATGGCCGGGGGCGGGGCCTAGAGCCACTGTCCCACCGCATGTCACCGCCCCCTGGCCCTGAACATCATCGCCCCGCCCCCCTTCGCCTCCCACCGTGGCGCTCGGCTGACTTCTGCGCTGCTCAGCCGGGCCGCCGCGTGGGAGCATGCGGCGCAAGCGACTGTTTGGGCTCCGTGCTCCCCATGCAGCACGGGGAGTGTGGAGCCCAAACGGCCATTTGGGCTCCGCGGTCCCCCGAGTGATAGGCAGGAGGGGGAGGAGAAGTGAAAGAGAGAGACAGAGAGAGAGGCAGGAGGCGGAGGAGAGCTGAGAGAGAGAGAGAGAGGGGGAGGAAGTAGGAGGAGAAGAGAGAGAGAGAGACGGAGTGAGAGACCAGAGGCTCAGGAGAGAAGACCGACGTGGAGGAGAGACCTGAAAATCCTGTTTTATGACGGGCTAATTGGCTAGTACTTATATAATACTCACATTAAGATGGATAGAAACATTGTTTAGATTCAGGAGGTATTCTTTTTCTTTATCTTTCCTTTCGGATTTTTTGTTTGTTGCAACTTACGACCGGTGTTCCCCTTTTGGAGCTTACAAACGGCAATGAAATTTAGCACCAGGGAGGGAGCCACTTGGTTGATCAGACCTGGCTTTTTGGATTCGCAACCCTTCCGCTCTTGGTCTGTTTTATTCAACCTTATATACCCTGTTTCGGTAATTTTCCTCTCATCTGACTATGCTGACAGTTTTTGTCGTCTCATGCTGCCTTATTTGGTGGTGGTTGTTTAACTTTCTTTCGTCTGCTTTTATTTCCTCAAAACCGGGTTATCAGTGCTCTGTTGCTTTTTTTAGTTTTTCGTCTGCTTATACTTCCCTAAAAGCGGGATTATTGTTGGTTCTCCAATCAAATTTTGGTTTTTTGCTTACATCTCCCGTACCTTAACAATGCTGCCTTGCTTTTACACTTTCAACTAAATTGGTGCTCATTTGACATAAACTGAGTAGGCCTTAACACATCTTTTTCACACTCAGTACAAACGCTTCACACTCGCCCTAAAAACCTCTTTTACAGCTGCCACTCTAAACCAGGGCCCTCTTCCCCACCCTGAAGTCTTCAGCTACTTTCCTACAGGTGCAGCCCAGCCAAAAGACCAAGGCCTCTGCTTTCCTATTCTTTTTGTTGAAGAATTGAGGCCACTCCCTACCAACCACTGCTAGGACTTAAGGACAAAAGAGACAGTTTAACAGTTGCTCATCAACACTTTGAAGGTAACACCCTCCATGTCTCTCATTCATACATTGAAAGCCACAAAGTATTCCCCACTCCAGATGTCTAATTTTACACACACAAATGATACATACATCAAAGTAAGATAAACAGAACCAGTGGATCGTGACATGAAGATTGAAGGGTTACACAAAATAATTCGCTCAAAGCACCTTTGAGTTATATATTCATGTCCATAAGTCCATTTCATAAAGCATTGGGGGGGGGGGGGGAAGGCTGTCAAAAAATTTTTGGCTGGTTCTAACTGTGGCACTTCCTGACCAGGCAATATGCTTGGCATCCTTGAATCTGTCATTTTTAGAAATAAAGTAGGAAAATATATTAGTATTTTTTCTTCATTTCAAATCGATGTATTACGAGAAGAGAAATCATAAAAAATTCAAAGCAATTTCCCATTAAGGAATGACATTTTTAAATGTATGTAATTACTGAATGTCAGTTTGTTTTGCTGTAGGCATCAGTCTTCAGGGTAAAATATCCTCATGAAAAGAAGAAAGTATGATTAAAAATGTGTTCTTGTTCTTTTCATTGGCAGGCTATGTTAAAAGGAAGTACAGTAGTAACATTTGTTAAGTTTAGAATGGTGAAAAGAAGTTAAATAATTCTGGGCTAAGTAGAGATTTGTGGAATAAACACTGGAGTTTAATGGATGAAGTTTTGGTTTCAGTTTCAATTTAAGAATGAATGAATCAAAAATGTCTCATTTTACAGTTCAGTGGAATATCAGGAGATCTGGCATACAACCACAGAAAGAACTGAAGCAATCAATAGAGGCAATTAACAAAAAGTGTTTTCTGGCAATTTGAAATGTTACTTCATTTTCTGGAAGTGAAATTAAATTGATTGTTTTCTGCCTTTTACTTCACCTTGCTCCTGTTATCGATATGTTGTAAATGATTCCGAGGAAAAGGGAACAGCCTCTAAACTAAACCCAGCCCCTTCCCCTTGCCCCAACAGCAACTTTTCAGTTTCTCAATTTATTTTATTGCCAGGGGCTTGCTTGAACCTTTTTCTCTTTCTGCCCCTGCCCCATTTATCCAGAAATCTCTATGGGCTCCTCTCTGCCTTTAGATACACTCTTATCTTTCATGGCAGAAATGTCTTCCCTCCTCAGTGGCTGCTATAAAGAGCAGCCTTCTTGCACTGTTCTATTATATTTGAAATGTCTGTATGAAATACCTCATCAGGTCTTTTCCTGCCATTAACCGCACCCTAAAATGCTTGGGAAAAAAAGTTGGCCCTTACCTCTGTTGGTCAGCTTTCTTTAATATGTCACACCAGCTGGAGGAAACAAGATCTGGCATCAAAGGCCCTGTGACATTTTCAACCTAACAGCCTTTCAGCTGGCCTCAACTCATACTGTGTCTTATAAAGAGAGACGGAGTGTGTGTTTTTCATGTAGAGAGGACCCAAGACAGGGAGGACTCTTTTACATCAAAGGCATAATTATGAACTGAACCAGAAATGAAAAGGAAGTAGGTATAATTGCCATACAACTTATCAGTTAATATTGTGTAAGGTCAGATCTCCTCTAGGACATTTTATTAAAATATCATAGGTGTCATAGAGCCTGCTCTCCATAGGGTTTCCACTACTCCAGCAGAACTGGTGTTAGTAATATTTTTTTCTCATTCAGATGTGTCCCACTAAGGCCTTGTCCACACTTACTAGTAGATTGGTGCTGTGGGAATTCATCTCCCTGGGTTCAATTTAGCAGGTCTACTAATGATCCACTAAATCGACTGCTGATCATGCTCCTGAGGACTCCAGTATTCCATCAGATTGAGAAGAGTAAGGGGAGTCAATGGGAGAGATATTCCCATCAATTCCCACTCCTCCCTCCTGCAGTGGAGATGCCACAGTAACTTGATTTAAGGTACATAAACACCAGCTACATTATTCATGTAGCTGCAGTTGTGTACAGGGATGTAAGTGACTAGTCAACTAGTTGACTAACCAATAAGCAGAAGCTGGAGGAAACAAGCAGAAGCTTATTGGTTAGCACTATCAAGTAGTCACATCCCCCCCACTGCGGCTCTGTAATATTAAGGGACAGGGGAGCCGGAGTGCGAAGAAGCTGACTCAGTCTCTGCTCCCACAGGTCTCTGATCACTCTGCATAACTTTCCCCACTGCCACTCTGCATTGAAAGGGACTGGGGAGTCTTTGCGTGCCAGCTCCCCTGTCCCTTACAATGTGGAGTGGCAGTGGGGGAAGTGATGCTGGAACCAGCATGAGCAAGACTTTGCACTGGAACTGCCTACCCTTATCGACTAATCGAGTAGTCAATAAAAAAATCTCGATTAGGAAAGTAGCCACATCTTAACATCCATAGTTGTATACCTTAGTTCAACATTGCCCTCTGTCATAGACCTGGCCTTAGAGTAGCTGCACTCTACATCAGTTGTAGCTGCTGTCTGCACCAGCAGTAATTTCTGATGGTAATCATCACTAGCCTCCTGCAGACAAGGAAGTACCCCCAGTCTATCAGCCATAAAGTCAAAGGTTATTCAGATGAAGGCCAGATGCTAGAAAGTGGAAATGGAGTCATGCAGTTTCCATGCCTCCACTTCTTTGCTTTTGACCCTCATCATATCCGAACTAGGATAATCTGTTATTTTGTCCATGTTCATCCCATATTTATTGGGAAATACTATTATGCTTTGCATGTGTTTTGCATGGTTAGTACATTCTATTTCTTAGTCTTACCACATTTTTCTTTTACTCCAAAATACTTAAAAATACACATTTGAAGATAAGAAGATGCAGTTATCAACAATATAGCATAAATGTTTTATTTTCTAATATGCAAAGCTTTCAAGAATGTTTTCATAGACTATTTGTACACTTTATTAAAATATATGCTAATTTGTGTGTGCATATTTAAGTGTACACGGAATAACCGTAAGTAATTGAAGCTATATATGTGCAAGATGGGTGGTTTAATATTACTATAAGAATAATCTCTGTTGCATTTGCTGACTTTTAAAATAGATATCTTTATCATAATTAGATTCTTCAATTGTTTTACATTTAAATTTATTTTCTTAAAAAGGAAAGCAAACATGAGGAATAAAAGAGAAAATGATGTTGACTGCACATGCTAGAATGTAATAGTGCAATGTTTGTTCTGCTTAACACATGAATAGACACCTCAGAGATTAATAGTTTATGGTGTTTAAATTTTTGCTGTTGTTATTGTTTAACTGAAGACATTTTTATACATGGTCAAATTAACAGGGCAACAGCAACGCTTTTGAAATAAACAGTTAAGGAAAGCAGCAAATGAAAAACTCTCTTTGCATCATTTGCTGAACTGTGCTATGTCTGCTTCACTTGGACATTTCCAATCTTTCTTCTTTCCGTTTCCTCATGAGCAGTCTATGGGGCTAACAGGCCACACAGGGAAACTAGCCATGGTGATTCATTGCTGCAGTAGGTTCTGAGAAAAGTTTAGTTACAGAATGTTCCTAAAAGATCTTTATGTATAAGCAATAAAGCCAAGGCAAATAGTTAAAAAAATGAGAAACTCTACTGTAAAAAATGGGGCAGTATAATTGCATGCTCCCAATGTTTGATCCACAATTACTTTTAATAAAGCAAATGTAGTGTGGTAGCTTGGCCTTCCTCTGACCTGGAAGAGGAAGAACTCCCTGACGTAGCTTGGAGGGCAGGGTGAGATCAAACCCAGTCCCACCCCCAGGAAACAGAGGGGCAGGACCAGAAGTATAAAGTCTGGAGGGAATTGCTCAGTTGGACCTCAGCCATGGAGGAAGCCAGACTCCTTGCCCAGGTACCTGAGAGGGAAGTGGAGGGAGGCTTGGCCACACTCCTGAGGAGAGGAGGACTGGCCTGGACTGCAGCATTGCTGGTAGGTCCAGAAGGCTGGCCAGGACTACCAGGTCTGCTAATTGATCTAGCCCCTGAGCTGATGGAAACCCTACCAGAGTCTTTATTCCCTGCAGACCCAGAGGAGTGGTGACCAAGCCAGGCAGGCCCAGGGGGAACTGGGAAGTAGCCCAGAGGTAGCCGACCAATGTGCAGCTGAGGAAATGGAAGTGAACTGATCAGCATGTTGTGACTAGCACCCCCGCTGATCCCAGTGGCAGCCAATGCTGCCACTGTTAGGGCCCTGGGCTAGGACACAGAGGAGCAGGTGGGCCTGCATCCCCCCTGCCACCGCATTCCCTGAGTGGCAGGTTCCCCCAGTTTTGGGCCAAACCCCTGCACTTGTTGGCTCTTTGCCAGAGCAAGCAGACCTGACTGCCACTCAGCCTGATGTTAGGCTAGAGCCCTTCAACTACTAGCTGCCCCTGAACAAAAGCCTGGGCATATAAACTATTGCACTGCCTGAGAGCAGGCCTGAGCTGCCTAAACTGTTTGTTGTCCTGCCTTGAAAAAGGGCCTGGGCCTGTGAACTATTGCTCAGCCTGAGAACAGGCTTGAGCATGGCCTGCCCTGCACTAGGGCCAGGACAGATTGACTGCTGCTCATCAGAACCCTGAGATTCTTTATTGTCCCACCCTGAGCTAGGGCCAGGGCAGATGGGCTATTATTCACCCCGAGTATAGGCTGGAGCACCTAGACTGTGGCCCTAAAGCAGGGCTCTTCTGGACTACTAGCCAGTCTGTTTCCAGTGTAGTAAGGCAGCTTGGTCTCCCTCTGGACCAGGACCAGAACACCAAAGTTTGTCAGGCATTTAAGATTAATGCTAGGGCTGCCAATTTATCACAGTTAACTCACGTAATTAACTAAACTCAGATTTAATCACAGAGTTAAACAATAGAATACAAAAGTGAAATTTGTTAAATATTCTTGGATGGGGTTTTTCTACATTTTCAAATATAGTGATTTCAGTTAAACAGAATACAAAGTGCACTATGCTCATTTTATATTATTTTTATTACAAATATTTGCACTGTAAAAATGATATAGTATTTTTCAGTTCACCTCATACTAGTGCAATCTCTTTATGTGAAAGTACAATTTACAAATATAGATTTTTTTTTTGTTACGTAACTTTAATTAAAAAACAAAACAATGTAAAACTTTAGAGCCCATAAGTGCCCTCAGTCCTACTTCTTATTCAGCCAATCACAATGACAAAGTTTGTTTACGTTTACAGGAGATAATGCTGCCTGCATCTTGCTTAAAGTCACTTCTGTTGCTTGATTCATAGAGGCTCTAGGAACACATAAAGACCAAAAGTAGTGACTACAGATACATTCACAAGTACAAGAGCTAATCTATTTTAGAAGGTTTATTAAAGTTGCAATTAAAGTTATGGTTACTCAACATATGGAAACTCTATAAAGACCTATGCACAAGTTACAAGTACAGTTATACACGCATCCTTAACAATAGTGTTAGGGTCTGATAGGTCTTCTATGGCTTATCATGATTAAGGAATGGTTCCTGCTGGTATCTCCCATAGAGAGCTCAGTTTTCCTGTTCTGGGCATCCCTATTTTCCTAATGTGATACACTGCATATCTATCAAAGTGCCAATCTTATTTCCCGTATTGTCTGTTTGCCCTGGAAATTTAAGGAACCCCAATTTAGTCTAGGCTGTGTAAATTACTTCTGTTTTCATTAGAATTGCCGCACTACTCATATCCTGTGTGTGGTTAAGGCACACGTTGCAGGTAGATGCACTTTTGTGGTACTTTTATTATCTATTATTATTATATATTTATTATAATTTATGATCTAATATTAATCTTTTGGGCAATTTTGTGTAATATTACCACTCGCTGCCTCTTTTCCCATAATTGTAGAGCATTGGGTTATTTTTTGGTCACTAATATCATCATTTCTTGTCTCCAAAGCCTAAAAGAGTTAAACTAAAATTTTGCAGGCCTCTGCCTACAGGTTTTTCTGTCTCAGCTTGTCTTACTCATGTCTAATGCTCCAAATCTGTGAATAATAATCAATCTTATACTTTTAAAATTTCTACAAATTAATTCTAATTACCATACAATGAATATATTATAATATATTGATTAATATGAGAATCATAACATCACAAAATAAATGGATAATTACTAAAATTTAATACTAATTTTGTAGGCCAGCTCAGTCTAGCGTACCTTACTCATATAAGGAGTCTTGGGCAAGGGTGAATGGAAAAGCCAAAGTAAGTGCTTCTTTTTTGGAAGTGTGTTAAAAAGGTGTTAAATCAGAGTTTTAGATATTATTATTATTATCATCATCATCATTATCATTTGCAAATAGAATCCAAAACTCCGGTCATCTGAAGAAGTGGGTTGTGCCCACGAAAGCTCATGATACCATCTACATGTTTTGTTAGTCTATAAAGTGCTACCAGACCATTTGTTGTTTGTTCTAACTAGGTCAGGATTGGAGATCCTATTCTAGCTGTCTTTATTATCATCAAATACTATCATTTCTGGAAAGAAAACCAATAAAAGTTACTCTAAGAACCAAAATGACTGTTTTTAATTTAATGAACCCAGTGTTCATGAAAGTGAGACTGTTAGTGTTGGTAAAAGACAGCTACAGTGGGCAGGCTCTTATGAGATACCCTTTCTTATGTCTCCAATTATACACAAACCATGCGCTGGAAAACTGCTTCTGGGCATGGTGGTTTCACGATGTGAATACGCACTCTGTAGTGCATTTGCTGAGAGCACTAACCCATTTCTTGTTTTGACAATGACTATGTAAAATCTAAATACTCTGAATACTAGACTGAATTCCACATGTGTGAATATCTATATATCTATCTACCTATATATGTGTTTGCTTTATTTACTTTTACTACTTTCATTTTCCTCCAGAAAAATTTTGTGACTGCTGTTTAATATTCAGAAAGAATTTGCTATAACGTAAACAACAAGAAGTCCTGTGGCACCTCAAGGCTGTAAAAAGGGTGAGGCGAGTGAGGCATTTGCCTCAGGCACATAGCTGAGGGGGTGCAGAAAAATAATATAGAATGCTAATTATTTTAAGACAGCGCCGCTTCCCTACCCCGCCCATTAGCAGCGGCCGGCTCACAGTTTACATGTCAGGCTGCACGTTGCCACTCTGCAATTCAACAGTCACCAGACATGGTGGCTGCCCAGAGCATCAGCTACTTCTGAGCAGCGCAGGAGGCCAGGCACCGGCTCAGCCATGCCACGCACCACTTTAAGGTGCCCTAGTACAGTTCCCAGGCACAGGGCCGGGGGAGAAGGGGCTCAGATTGCCCTGCACAGGGAAGGAGTGCAGGAGGTGAGGTGGGGGTGTCAGGCTGGGAGCCAGGACTCCTAGGTAATGTCTCACCTCTGCCAGGGGAGTGGCTCTAGGTCTTAGGGGTATGTGATTAGAGCTGGGGGACTGGGTGCTACAATCCCTGGGTTCTGTGGGTCGGGGTCCAGGCCCTGAGCCTGTTGGAGTCATGGTTTACCCACCAAAAACTGGATCCCATGCTGCTGAGCCACCTATGCCAAGTGCTTTGAATGTGCTACACAAACCAAGGGGCAAGGCAGTGACGGTGGCTTCTTACGAAAGTTTTAATAAACTAGAATTAATTAAGAACTACCTTTGAGCATCCACGGGTCAGGAGAGATTATCAAATATGTCCATCTTATCAATAGAACACAAGGTAGTGAATAATATTAATTTCAACACAATTATTCATAGAATCATAGAGCTGAAAGAGACCCCAGGAGGTCATCAAGTCCAGCCCCCTGCACAAGGCAGGACCAATCCCAACTAAATCAACCCAGCCAGGGCTTTGTCAAACCGAGACTTAAAAACCTCTAGGGATGGAGATTCCACCACCTCCCTAGGTATCTCATTCCAGTGCTTCACCACCCTCCTAGGGAAATAGTTTTTCCTAATATCCAACCTTTACCTCTCCCATTGTAACTTGAGATCATTGCTCTTTGTTCTGCCATCCGTCAATACTGTGAACAGCCTTTCTCCATCCTCTTTGGAACCTCCCTTCAGGAAGTTGAAGGCTGCTATCAAATCGCCTCTCACTCTTCTCTTCTGCAGACTAAACAGACCCAACTCCCTCAGTCTCTCCTCATAGGTCATGCGCTCCAGCCCCCTAATCATTTTGGTTGCCCTCCGCTGGACCATCTCCAATGCATCCACATCCTTTTTGTAGTGAGGGGCTCAGAACTGGACACAATACTCCAGATGTGGCCTCACCAGAGCTGAACAAAGGGAAATAATCACTTCTCTGGATCTGCTGGCAATGCTCCTCCTAATGCACCCTAATTTGCCATTACCCCTCTTGGCTACAAAGACACACTGTTGACTCATATCCAGCTTCTCATCCACTGTAATCCCTAGGTCCTTTTCTGCCAAACTGCTACCTAGCCATTCAGTCCCCAGCCTGTAACAATGCTTGGGATTCTTCCGTCCCAAGTGCAGGACTCTACACTTGTCCACATTGAACCTCATCAGATTTTTTTTGGCCCAGTCCTCTAATCTGTCCAGGTCACTCTGGACTCTATCCCTGCCCTCCAGCGTATCTACCTTTCCCCCTAGCTTAGTGTCATCTACGAACTTGCTGAGGGTGCAATCCATCCCCTCGTCCAGGTCATTAATAAAGATGTTGAACAAAGCCGGTCCTAGAACAGATCCTTCGGGAACTCCGCTAGAAACCGATTGCCAACCTGACATTGAGCCGTTGATCACTACCCGTTGGGCCCGACAGTCTAGCCAGCTTTCTATCCATCTTACAGTCCATTTACCCAATCCATATTTCCTTAACTTGCTGGCAAGAATATTGTGGGAGACCGTATCAAAAGCTTTGCTAAAGTCAAGATATACCACATCCACTGACTTTCCCATATCCACAAAACCAGTTACCACATCATAGAAGCTAATCAGATTGGTCAGGCACGACTTGTCCTTTGTGAATCCATGTTGACTATTCCTGATCACCAGGGCTCGCCGAACCACAGCGAGCCCCGCTCGCCAGCCGCGCTGTCCGGCGATCTGCGCATGCGCAGATCGCCTGAACCCGGCTCTTCCGGGTTACAATCTACTTGCCGCGGGCGAGTAGATTGTATAATTTGTTGAGCCCTGCTGATCACTTTCCCCCTCTTCCAAGTGCTTCAGAATGGATTCCTTAAGGATCCCTTCCATGATTTTTCTGGGGACTGAGGTAAGGCTGATGGATCTGTAGCTCCCTGGATTGTCCTTCTTCCCTTTTTTAAAGATGGGCACTACATTTGCCTTTTTCCAATCATCCAGGATCTCTCCCAGTCTCCATGAGTTTTCAAAGATAATGGCCAAAGGCTCCACAATGACATTTGCCAACTCCTTCAGGACCCTCGGATGCATTAAATGCGGGCCCATGGATTTGTGTATGTTTAGCTTTTCTAAATAGTTCCTAACTTGTTCTTTCCCTACCAAGGGCTGTCCACCTCCATCCCACACTGCGTTGCCTAGTGCATTTGTCTGGAAGCTGACCTTGTCTGTGAAGACAGAGGCAAAGAAAGCATTGAGTACTTCTGCTTTTCCCACATCATCTATCACTAGGTTACTTCCCTCATCCAGTAAGGGCCCTGCGTCCTCTCTGATCACCCTCTTATTGCTAACATGCCTGTAGAAACCTTTCTTATTATCTTCACATCCCTTGCTAGCTGCAATTTCAATTGCGCTTTCGCCTTCCTGATAACTCCCCTGCATTCTCGAGCAATATGTTTATACTCCTCCCTAGTCATCTGTCCAAGTTTCCACTTTCTTGTAAGCTTCCTTTTTGTGTTTAAGCTCACCAAGGATTTCCCTGGTAAACCAATGTGGTCGCCTACCATATTTGCTTTTCTTGCTGTGCATCGGGATGGTTTCTTCCTGTGTCTTTAAGAAGGCTTCTTTAAAATACTGCCAGCTCTTCATGTAAGCATCCCAGGGAATCCTGCCCATCGGTTCTCTGAGGGAGTCAAAGTCTCCAGGGTATGTATTTTGCTGAAGTCCGGGGTATGTATTTTGCTACTCTCCTTTCTTCCTTTGGTCAGGATCCTGAAATCTACCATCTCATGATCACTTCTTCCCAGGTTGTCACCCACCTCTACTTCCCCTACTAGTTTCTTCCTGTTTGTGAGCAGCGGTCAAGCTGCACATGGCCCTTGGTTGGTTCCTTCAGCACTTTACCAAGAAGTTATCCCCAACATTCTCCAAAATCTTCCTGGATTGTCTGTGTACTGCTCATTAAAAGCGCGCGAAGTACAATTATAAACAAATATCTAATAGTACCTGACATAAGGGGGCACAATTTTATATTCTTGCCTCAGGCGCAAAATTAGCTAGTTACAGCATTGTGGCAACTTACAGACCAACAGATTTATTGGAGCATAAGCTTTCATGGGCAAAGATGTGACAAAGTGGGTGTTTTCAAAGGCGAAAGCTTACGCTCCAATAAATCTATTGGTATGTAAGGTGCCACAGGACTTTTCATTGTTTATGCAGATTCAGACTAACATGGCTACCCTTCCGATACATTCTATAACATATGCATTCATACATACAGATGGACTGCACTGTAAAATAATCTGTGATCCCATTATTTCAGAGCTCATATTAGGAGAGTGATGCAGAGAGAAATATGAACAGTGTGGTTTCATGAGGATTGTTAGTGGGTTGCAGGATTCATCAAAAACAAGCTGGCAGTATTAGCCATCATCACACTTCACAATTGTTTCATACCAGAAAGGTCAGTGAGGTTATCCATCCCAATGTCTGAAGTGAAAGCTCTGGCACATTTTTCTCAAAGGAACAGAGTATAGAGACATAGACTTTGCTGCCAGACAGTACTCTCCATTAGTTTTAAATAAAATCTACTTAAGGAATAGACTGGGTGCACCCCTCTGGGGAGATTCAATTTGCTAAGTAGGATGCTGACTTGACATTCTTGGAGCAACTGCAGGTTTATGGAGAGAGCAACCAGGATATATGCAATCACACAGTGCCAGTCTTTGCCTCCAGATGGTTCTTGAGCTCTTAGGGTATGTCTAGACTGCATCCCTCTGTCGGCAGAGGGATGCAGATTAGGCAGGTCGACATTGCAAATGAAGCGGGGATTTAAATATCCCCTGCCTAATGTGCATTAAAATGGCCGCCATTTTTGCTGACTCAGCACTTTGTTGGCAAAAAGCGGCAGTCTAGAGGGGGATCTGTCGAGAAAGAAAGCCTTTTTCGACAGATCCTGTAAACCTCCTTGCAGGCATGGCGTGAGTCAGGCAACAGCGCCGCCCAGAGGGAACAGCCAGGGAGGTAACAGCACCGCTCAGAGGGAACAGCCAGGGTGGCAACAGTGCCGCCCAGAGGGAACAGCCAGCATTTCAGCGTTACAGAGTCACAGACATTGGGCTACGTATATAATGCTGTTCATCATATAATATGATGTTTGCAAACCCTGTTTTGTCAACACAGGGTTGTTAAACAAATTACAGGGCTGTGCTGCAATTCCCAATATGATATTTTGGAATTAAAAAGGAAACAGTCTTTCAAATAGAAGAATTTTGAACATAACTTGTATTTCATAATATAAACCAATTACAGGAAAAACATTTGAATTTCATATGATACCGAATAAAGTATTGATAATGCTGCTAGGTGATCCATGTAGCTACAAGTCTCCACTTTGACTTGATTCCTCACAGACTAAAGTCAGTGGCCCAAATCTCATGGATTTAGAGGCAACAGGATCAGGCCCTTAGTTAGTGAGTCATAGTTCAAACCTTTACTGCTAAACTGTCATAATTTTATATTTTCATATGTGATCCATTCTGTATTTCACTTTTTTTGTTAATCTTTTTATTTTCCACGTGCCATTCTATCAACCTGCTTCACCTTGATTTTTAATGTGCATGTAACGAGGCTATTATTTTTATTTCTTTGCTTTACCATTGTAAACCAAATGCTTTACATGTAGCCACATGAACAAGCAGAATGCTGCTGTATTTATGTTTCTGACATAAATTAATTTTTGATAGAAATAGCACTGTTTTTAATAGAAACCATTATAATTTTCAAGCTTCTAAACATAAATATGCAATATAAAATACATTTAATTATTTTTAAATTGTTCTTGGAAACAATTATTTGCTGCTCAATCAGCAAATATTCTTTCAGAGGTCAGATATGGAGGGGGATGAATTGCTGTTATTTCAACTAACTATGTTATTGTAAAGCCAAAGCAAATGGCATCACTTTTCTGAAAATAAGAAATATGGAGGCTTACCACTAATTTGCTACAGAATTATAAAACAGCTCCGCATTCACTTCTGACACAGATGTCCTTTGTGATGCAGGGCAAGACAGTGTAAAATAAGTCTATGCTGCAGTGGTAGAGTGCACATTATCAATACCACATCTAGGCATATCTGAGTAGCTTTACTCTAGATAGCTCAGGCACCACTAACAAGTGAAGCTGCACCATGGGCTATACAAGTCCCTCGGGATATGTATTCAAGCAGCCAGCCTACACTGATCAGTACTGCTACAGCTTCACGACTGGTACTGCGATGATTACAGTGCAGACATTAATTTCTAAAGCCCAGGTGGGGAACCTATAGGTCAAATCCCACCCTCAGTTTTCCTTGATCCAGCCCATGAAGCTTAGGGGCCCCGCCCTGGCTCCTGCAGCAGGGGAAAGTGGCAGGGAACCAGTGCTAAAGTGGCTAGTTCTGCTGTTGAGGGAGAGGGGGCAATGGCTCTGCACACTGCTATTCCCCTGCCCCCAGGCTGTGGGAGTGACAGCACAGGAAATGTAGGACTCACCTGAGGGCTTTTCACCTGCCACTCCCATTGACCAAGAATCACAGCCAATGGGAGGGCAAAAGTTGGTGCATGCAAGCACAGGGTGGTCTAGAGTGAACCGTACCTCCGCTCCAGATCTGCACCAGGTAAGCACCCCAATGTCCTGCCACACCCAAGCTCCCAGACCCTGCACTCCGCTCTCAGCCCTCTCTGGCACCCTGTCTATCACCCAGAATCCACATCCCTACTATTACCCTGATCCTGAACCTTACATCCCTCCCAGACTCCACACCCACATCCCCAGCCTGCTCCTGTATCCTACGCTCCTATCCCGCATCTCTTGCACCTTCCTTCCCTCCTGGGCCCTCCCGAACCAGCCTGCTCCTACATCCTACCTCCCGATTAGATCCTACATCACCACCCCCAGCCTGCACCCTGGTACCCCTCTGCCCCAAATTGAACCCCTCCTTTTGGCCCCACCCCAGAGCCTCGCTGGGGCTGGAGCATAAGAGAAACCCTGGTGCCCTGACTTGCATGAATGAGTGTGTCATAGAACCATAGAGCTGGAAGAGACCTCAGAAGGTCATCAAGTCCAGCTCCCTGCTCTAGGCAGAACCAATCCCAACTAAATCAACCCAGCCAGGGCTTTGTCAAGCCGAGACTTAAACACCTCTAGGGATGGAGTCTCCACTACTTCCCTAGGTAACCCATTCCAGTGCTTCACCACTCTCCTAGTATCCAACCTGCACCTCTCCCACCACAACTTGAAACCATTGCTCCTTGTTCTGCCATCCATCACTACTGTGAACAGCCTCTCTCCATCCTCTTTGGAACCTCCCTTCAGGAAGTTGAAGGCTGCTATCAAATCCCCCATCACTCTTCGCTTCTGCAGACTAAACAGACCCAACTCCCTCAGCCTATCCTCATAGGTCATATGCTCCAGCCCCCTAATCATTTTGGTTGCCCTCCGCTGGACCCTCTCCAATGCGTCCACATCCTTTTTGTAGTGGGGGGTCCAGAACTGGACACAATACTCCAGATGTTGCCTCACCAGAGCCAAATAAAGGGGAATAATCACTTCTCTGGATCTGCTGGCAATGCTCCTCCTAATGCACCCTAATATGCCATTAGCCTTCTTGGCTACAAGGGCACACTGTTGACTCATATCTAGCTTCTCATCCACTGTAACCCCCAGGTCCTTTTCTGCAGAACTACTACTTAGCTGGTTGGTCCCCAGCCTGTAACAATGCTTGGGATTCTTCCATCCCAAGTGCAGGACTCTGCACTTGTCCTTGTTGAACCTCATCAGATTTCTTGTGGCCCAATCCTCCAATTTGTCTAAGTCACTCTGGACCCTATCTCTGCCCTCAAACGTATCTACCTCTCCCCCTAGCTTAGTGTCATCTGCAAACTCGCTTAGGGTGCAATCCATCCCCTCATCCAGGTCATTAATAAAGATATTGAATAAAACCGGTCCTAGAACCGAACCTTGGGGTACTCCACTAGAAACCGACCACCATCCTGACATCGAGCCGTTGATCACTACCCGCTGGGCCCCCGGCCTTCTAGCCAGCTTTCTATCCATCTTACCGTCCATTTATCCAATCCACATTCCCTTAACTTGCTGGCAAGAATATTGTGGGGAGACCGTATCAAAAGCCTTGCTAAAGTCAAGGTATATCACATCCATTAACTTTCCCATGTCCACAGAGCCAGTTACCTCATCATAGAAGCTAATCAGATTGGTCAGGCACGACTTTCCCTTTGTGAATCCATGCTGACTATTCCTAATCACTTTCCTCTCTTCCAAGTGCCTCAAATGGATTCCTTAAGGATCCCTTCCATGATTTTTCCAGGAACCGAGGTAAGACTGACCTGCCTATAGTTCCCTGGATCGTCCTTCCCTTTTTTGAAAATGGGCACTACATTTGCCTTTTTCCAATCATCCGGGATCTCTCCTGATCTCCACGACTTTTCAAAGATAATGGACAAAGGCTCCACAATGACATTTGCCAACTCCCTCAGTACTCTCGGATGCATTAAGTCCGGACCCATGGATTTGTGTATGTTTAGCTTTTCTAAATAGTTCCTAACCTGTTCTTTACCCACCAAGGGCTGTCCATCTTCATCCCATCCTGCGTCACTTAGTGCATTAGTCCAGGAGCCCACCTTGTCCATGAATACAGAGGCAAAGAAAGCATTGAGTACTTCAGCTTTCCCTACATCATCTGTCACTAGGTTACCTCCTTCATCCAGTAGGGGCCCCACACTCTCTCTGATCACCTTCTTCTTGTTAACATGCCTGTAGAAATCTTTCTTGTTATCCTTTACATCCTTTGCCAGCCGCAATTCCAATTTCCCTTTCGCCTTCCTGATAACCCCCCGGCATTCTCAAGCTATACATTTAAACCCCTCCTTGGTCATTTGTCCATGTTTCCACTTTTTATAAGCTCCCTTTTTGTGCTTAAGTTCACCAGGGATTTCCCTGGTAAGCCAATCCGGTCTCCTACCATGTTTGCCTCTCTTGCTACGCATCGGGATGGTTTCTTTCTGTGCCTTCAATAAGGCTTCTTTAAAATACTGCCAGCTGTCCTGGACTCCTTTCCCCTTCATGTTAGCATCCCAGGGGATTCTGCCCATCAGGTCTCTGAGGGAGTCAAAATCTGCTTTTCTGAAGTCCAAGGTGTGTATTTTACTACTCTCTTTTCTTCCTTTGGTCAGGATCCTGAAATCTACCATCTCATGATCACTGCTTCCGAGATTGTCACCCACCTCTACTTCCCCTATTAGTTCCTCCCTGTTTGTGCGCAGAAGGTCAAGCTGTGCACGGCCCCTGGTTGGATCCTTCAACACTTGTACCAAGAAGTTATCCCCAACATTCTCCAAAAATTTCCTGGATTGCCTGTGTCTCTAAAGGCCAGTACTCTAAAGGCCAGATCCCATGGTCATTGATGCCTGTGGGAGTCTTTCCTTTTACTTCAATGCACTTGGGATCAGACTGGGTGAGTTCCCCGTACCTCCCTGCTTCATGGGAGTGCTCTGTCACATTTACATCATTAATATTTGTGAGATCCTCAGACAATACAAGACTGGGATTCAAACAAGCACCAATACAGATATATGAGTGTCATATGTCACAGATTGACAGCTGTCTTCCAGGGCTTAATTTGTAATGAAAGAAATGCCGGGGCTCAAGTCATTATGTGTCAGTGCTCATGCAGGTTTTTTTTGTTTGTTTGTTTTACTTTCATAACTGATTCAGCAAGCTCAGAGGTGCCAGAGCTATTCCAATCTTAGAGGTGTCAGGTCACAAATTAAGCACTGCTGTTTTCCCTTTGAGTTAGCAGTGTCTATAGACTTGCTTGTCCTCAGTGAACTCAGTTTTTTTAACACTGCAATGTTATCTTCACTGTTGTAAATGAAAGGAGCAGTCTGATTGGTACAAACAATTTTATCTGAATCACTGATCCCTTATTCAGACTTCCTATTTCACTAGTCATACTGGTCATGAATTTTTGAATGGAAGGCAAAAACTGAATGTAATAATTTTCCAATCTTGTAAAACACTGTACAACTGGCAGGCAGTAGGCTATGTGTTTATACCACATGCACTTTCTGCTTGTGCCTTGTTAAAGGCAGTGGGAGTTCTATATTAACAACAGAATTTGTAGAGAAAGGTCATTTTCTTATATAAGGGTTTTGATAAGAATCCACTAATATTAGCCCTAGATCATACATGACCAAGAGCAGCATGCAGTTGCTCCTTGAATAGCAGCATGAAATACTATTCAAACTCATTCTTTTGGTTCCAACACACCATTCCAGTAGTCCAGCAATCATTCCCTTTCTTCTGGTTTTGCCCCATGAATATGGGGTAATTCTTAAGACCCAGGATTCCCCACCAGGAGCGCCATTTGGGGGGAATTAGAGGGTTCTGCAGCCCCCTCCCTGAAGTTTGAACCTCTGAATTTCATACTTGAGATCTGCTTGAGAGGCTAGGGCATGGTCTTTAACTGCAACACAACTTGTTTGCTCCCAGCTTCACCTTTGAAGAAGGGAGTTGTTTAAAAAGAGAGGGAGGCATGGTGATTAAGATAACAAAGGGCTTCTCATTCAAATAATTGAAGGATCCTTAGATCTTGTTAAGTCCAAAGCTGACTGCTAAGAGTTCCAAAGGGATCTCAAAAGACTGGGTGATTGGTCAACACAGTGGCAGATGGAATACAGTGGTGATAATGCAAAGTAATGCACATGGAAAAATATAATCCTGACTATAAGTACAAAATGATGGGGGTCTAAAATATGTCTATAAGTACAAAATGATGGGGGTCTAAACCACTCAGGAAACAGATCTTAGAATCATTATGGATAGTTCCCTGAAAACATCTGATCAATGTTCAGTGGCATTCTAAAAAGCTGACAGAATATTGTGAATCATTAGGAAAGGAATAGATAATAAGACAGAAAATATCATGTTACCCACATCTCGAATACTTCATCTGGTCACCTTCATCTAAAAGAAGATGCATTGGATCTGGAAAAGGTACAGAGAAGGGCAACAGAAATGATTAGGGA
Organism: Rafetus swinhoei; assembly: GCA_019425775.1. NCBI lineage: Eukaryota > Metazoa > Chordata > Testudines > Trionychidae > Rafetus > Rafetus swinhoei. The sequence goes on from CM033424.1 coordinate 129,861,838, forward strand.
TAAGGAACACAGAATGGATCACTTGATGACTACCTCTTCTGTCCGTTCTTTCTGAATCACCTGGCATTGGCCACTATTCATAAGTTAAACTTCTAATTTTATACTACTACAGCAGTGGCAGAAGCTGGAGCCCCAGAACCTTTAGAATCACCACAGGAGTGCTGCCTGATGGATGGCAGAACAAGGAGCAATGGTGTCAAGTTACAGTGGGGGAGGTTTAGGTTGGATATTAGGAAAAACTATTTCACTAGGAAGGTGGTGAAGCACTGGAATGGGTTACCTAGGGAGGTGGTGGAATCTCCATCCCTAGAGATTTTTAAGTCTCAGCTTGACAAAGCCCTGGCTGGGTTGATTTAGTTGGGATTGGTCCTGCTTTGGTCAGGGGGCTGGACTCAATGACCTCCTGAGGTCTCTTCTAGCCCTATGAGTCTGACAGGTGCCTTATGTGATATGCTCTGACCAGCTCTGAGGGCTGTCGGGGTGAGGAGGGGGCAAAAGAGGCACCATGCCATCCTAGAGGTGCTGGGGGCTGCCTGTCCCAACCCCACTCCTTCCACCCAAGGCCCTGCCCTTTCCGGGAGCTTGGAGCCATCCCCCACTCCACATTGCCCTGGGGCAGACAATCCTGTGGGCTCCCCTGCATTTAATACAACAAAATACACAAATGGCCTATGTAAGCCCTGTTAAAGATATATGCAAAGGACAGTATGTGGTACTACTATAGAGTGGGTTTCAAAGTATGTGTGACAACATTATTGTGGAGAATGTTACATCTAAGAAAAAATGTGCATTTAGTTCTGAAACTGCTTGTTCTCATCTCATGGCAATGAGTTCCATACACAAGAATGTAAGGCTATCCAAAGTTCCCGTGAAATCAGTTTGATCTTTTTTTCTATCAGATCTTTACTTGCACTATTGAGGCCCTCAATATTTTAACATCTTTCCAGTTGTCTTTTTTTTTTTTTTTTTTTTTTGTAAATCCAACAGTTTCGTTCTTGCACCTTTAGGAAATTTGTCAAATACTTTTTTTTCAATCTGCAGTTGCTTAAAGTCTTAATGCTGCTTTGTCAACACACCTTTCATTGCCTTCGTTTGGCTTCTTTCAGTTTCCTCATTTTAGAATAACTTTTGCGCATTCTTCTTTGGCACAAAATTTAATCTAGTTCAGTGGTTTTCAATCTGGTGACCCTCTAACTGTGTCTAAGATTTTCAAAAGGGTCTGCACCTTCATTCAAAGTTTTTAGGGGTCCACAAATGAAACAAAGGTTGAAAACTACTGTTCCAGATAATGCTGTTGGAATGCAGGAGAGGTGACTTTCCCTTCTTCTGCTTCTACTGCTTTAGGGACCTGCAGTTCTATCACGCTGAAAGATGCTTCTAGGTATGTAAATGTATTCTGCCACAAATCAATATTGTTTTCTTATGCACCACTGCATACTCATTTTTAAATGATCACAGATGCTGGATACGTTTTCTTTTTCCTGGTTTGGGTTTGACTTGGTCACAAGGTAAGTTAGGTTTTTTTTCCTTTTCCATATTTGTGGAATTTCATTCCAAAGAGTGGATAAACTGAGTATTCTTCAGGTTTGAGACCCATTCTTGCATCTGGAGAGTTGGCCTATAGGCTACACATGTTTGCATACCTTTTTAATAAACACAGATTGTACATAGTTTTCCATTCCTATGTCCTAGAACGACATTACTTCTATAGCCTCTCTAGTCTCTGAGGGTATGTCTACACTGCGTGGCTATTTCGGGATACTGGAAATATCCCAAAATAGCTACCCTGCTTATTTTTTGAAATAATGGGTGTGCTATTTTTACATCCCTATAATTCTCATTCCACAAGGGTTAAGGAATGTCTTGAAATAGTGCATTATTTTGAAATTTGGCAATGTGTAGATGCATCAAATTTTAAAATAAGCTATTTTGAAATAGAATCAAAATAAGAGAAGCAATTTGAGAGGCACAAATTGTATATCTTATTTCAAGTTTAGGGTGCTGTGTAGTGGCATCCCAAAAGTTTATCTGGCATCATCTGTGTCACTTATATTGAAGAAAGGTGTAGCAGAAGGGTAACTTGTTGCCTTAGACTCCCCATTTCCATTTCAGTCAATAGATTCTGTTTTAATCTGTTTGATTGCTCCATCATTGAGCAACTGTGTCAATCTTGTGGATAAGAAACATTAGGAAAATAGACAAAACACATTTAAATGTACCTCTTTAAATTTGTTTTGAAGTGTATATTTGTTGTTTTTAATTGTGGCTTTTTACGTTTTTTCAGACACTTGGCTTATTTTTTCCCTCTGTAGCTGTGCTTCGTTTTTACCATATATGACTTTCTCTCTAAGGAAGAAAAAATGAATGGTATTAGTTGAAGTATTTGTTTTGTGGAAAGAGGAAGGGGAAAATAGTTTGCCTAAGACAACGGTTCCCAACTGCCAGCCTGCAGCCTGCTGTCTGGCTGCGGACCTCTGGCTGCCCAGCTGCGGCGGCTCTAGGGGTCAGGACTGGGGTACACTGCTCCTGCCACAGCTGTTGGGAGTGGTGTATACTGCCTTGCCTCTCAGCCAACCAGTTCCGGGCAGGGGCGGCGTCTCCTCTCAGATAAGGATGAGGAGTCTGGCACGGCAGCCTTAGAGCAGCCGTGACTTTCGCAGCAGCACTCAACTGGTGGCTGGGAGGCAGTGCATGGCTAGGTGAGGCACTGGGGGCTCTGAGGGTGGGGCTAATGCTGGGGAGGGCTCTGGGAGTGAGAAGCTCTAAGAGGCGGATGCCGGCACTGAGGAGCTCTGGGGAAAAATCTAATACTGGGGGCTTTGGGGTGGGCTAGTACTGGGGAACTCTAAAGGGTAGGGAGCTCTGAGAGGTGATAGCCTGACACTGGGGGTCACTGGGTCTTCCAGGGTGGGGAGCTGGCACTGGGGGCTCTGGCAGCAGGGCTAATAGTGGGGGCAGGGCTGGCACTGCGGGCCTCTAGGAATTGGGCTAATAATGGAGGCTGGCACTGGGGAGGGCTCTGGGGGATTAGGTTCAGTGGGGCTCTGGAAACAGGAGGGTGGCACTGAGGGATCTGGTAGTGGGGGACTTTAAGTGGTGGGGGGCTGCCACTGTGGAGCTCACAAGGCAGGAGGCTGGCACGAGGGGGTTGGGTGCAGGGGACTCTGAGGTCAGTGGCTGGCACTGGAAGGTAGTAGAGGGGTGGAGGCTCTACAGGTTAGGGCTGGCACTGGGGAGCTCTGGGGGTTGGAGCTTTCGGCAGACTGGTAATATTTGCATATTCAATAATGCATAATGAATATGCAAATAAAATGTTACTGGTCTGCCACAAGTTTGTGAATGGGTTTGCCAGTCCCTGGTATATAAAAAGTTGGGAACCACTTACTCAAGAGATAAAACTGATGCCATGAACGCTTGAAATAACAAGATTCCATGATTTTATTCAAAAGAATAGATTTGACATTCCTGGGTTGTTAGCCAGATTCCAATTTGGATCTATAAAGTATCCCTTGTGGTTTCTGTTAGAAATGCTAGTGTTCATTTCCCCTCCAATAATCCTGACTAGCATTGCTAGGACAAAATAGCTTCTGTGTCCCATTTCACAGGTTGCTACATTTTAGATTCAGATTAAATAGTCCTATAGTGGAAGTCCCAAAAAACAATATTTCCCATCTATTACTATGGTTGTCTCCTATTCTAAGTGTAGTTCAATTCAGACCATAGTGAAATGGATTTATAATACACAAACAATACAAAGTAATTTTATGGCCTTTGGAATGAAATATTTTATATACATATACATTTCATTACACTTTGCTTAATATTAGCTATGGCTGTAATCCTCAAATGTGGGTACCTAAAATAGTCATCTGAATCTATATTTAATTTTTTTGAATCAGTGAATTTTCAGAAGTGATGAGTACTCTTAGCTCCCACTGAGCTTTCATACAATATAATATTCTCTAAATAGTTTTCATGCACAATCAAAGGAATTATATTAGTTGGAGAAAAACTAATATAATGTTCTGAAACCAATGCAGCAACATAATATTAATTCCAGAAACAAGAATAAAGGACATCTTTGAAACTTTTTAAAAGTAATTTTAGAATTTGAATATTTAACAAAATTAGCAATAAATATTTGCATCAGAAAGTGCAAAAAGTAGTAAAGAAAAAAGTGTAGAACAAAAAGCAAGGTGGAACAGCTGATTTGTTCTAAAGATATTTGTAGCTATAGATGTGTAATTAAATAGGTAACACCATTATTTAGTACTAGAAGATTCACCCGACACGGATTAGGCCCTTAATTAAAATATTTTTTTTCATTTAAATCATTGCTTTGGGGTGGGTCTGGACATGCGGGGTTCAGTATTAGGCTGCCTTAGGGAGAGAGGATTACCCCAGCCCTCTCTCAGACTGTGTCTAGACTACATCCCTCTTTCGACAGAGGGATGTAAATTACACATGTCGACATTTCAAATGAAGTGTGGATTTAAATATCCTGCAATTCATTTGCATAATCACGTAATGGCGCTCTTTCGAAAAAGCGCCATTTCGAAAATAAAACTGCGGTCTAGACACGGTTCTTTAAAAAACAGCAGGCTTTTTCGAAAGATCCTGTAAACCTCATTTTCTGTCAAAAGAGGGATGTAGTCTAGACACAGGCTCATTGCAGCAGCTTGGAGCCCCATGAGAAGTGCCTCTCCATGTCTTCTGCAGCTTCAGCAGGCACAGCTAGGGGAGTGATGCATATTCCCTGGCTGGGGCAGTACCAGGTCCATCTGCCTCCTGTGCTCTCCAGCCAGAGTGAGTAATGCAGCAAACTGTGCACTGTTCCCTTCACTCCCTGATGAAGGGGAACAGTCAGCAATGTTCACTTATGAATCAGAGGGCAGTTTCAGCACAATACCCAGCCCTTACTAGAGGAAGCCTGTGGGGTGGGAAGTTCAGGGCTGAGGCAGTCCAGGAGAGGAGGGGGCACCCCCAGCCAGCTCCTTTTACCTGCCTGGTGATTCTGTCTCTTTTCTGTATGGTTTTATGAGAAGCAATCCCATTCCAGGCACATCCCGTTTTCCTGGCACAACCAAACCTTTACTTTGCTTTAATTTATTATAAGAGGGTGCATCAGAACAGTTACTTCCTGTGTCTTACATCCAGTACATTCCGGATTATTACCCTTTTTCTCAGCTGCACCACACTGTTGAGTTTGTGATCCAGTGCATCAAGCATAACAATAACCCCCCAGATTCTTTTTCATCAGTGTAATGTAGCCAATAGTTCTCCATTTTGTATTTAGTATTTCTTTACTAAGTAAGGGCTTCTCTATGGGTATGTCTACACTAGCCCCCTAGTTCGAACTAGGGAGGCTAATGAGGGTGACCGAAATTGCAAATGAAATGCAGGATTTAAATATCCCGTGCTTCATTAGCATGTTCCTGGGTGGTCGCCATTTTGGAAGTTTAAAACTAATAAAAGAAAGTTCTTCTTCACACAGCAGGTAGTCAACCTGTGGAACTCCTTGCCAGAGGAGGCTGTGAAGGCTAGGACTATAACAGAGTTTAAAGAGAAGCTAGATAATTTCATGGAGGTTAGGTCCATAAAAGGCTATTAGCCAGGGGATAGAAATGGTGTCCCTGGCCTCTGTTTGTCAGAGGCTGGAGAAGGATGGCAGGAGACAAATCACTTGATCATTGTCTTCGGTCCACCCTCTCTGGGGCACCTGGTGCTGGTCACTGTCGGCAGACAGGCTACTGGGCTAGATGAACCTTTGCTCTGACCCAGTACGGCCGTTCTTATGTTCTTATGGAAATTGACTAGCCCGGAATAACTGCCTGCGTCTACACGCGGCAGTGAAATGGGAGTTCAAAGTAAAGCCCTTAATTCGAATTAGCTGTTAAACCTCATTCCAGGAGGAATAACAGCTAATTCGAGTTAGGGCTTTACTGAACTCCCATTTCACTGCCGCGTAGACACGGGCAGTTATTCGGCTAGTCAATTTCCAAAATGGCGACCGGGAACATCCTAATGAAGCGCGGGATATTTAAATCCCGCGCTTCATTTGCAATTTCGGTCGCCCTCATTAGCCTCCCTAGTTCGAACTAGGGGGCTAGTGTAGACATACCCTATGTTTCATCTTATTGATTACAGACCAGTTCTCCAATGTATAAATGCCCTTTTCAATTCTAATCCTGTTCGCTAAAGTATTTGCAGTCCCATCCAATTTGGTGTCATCTGCAAATTTTATAAACATACTCTCCACCCTGTCAGCCAAGTCACAAATGAAAATATTGAGTGGTACTAGGTGTGAAGTGAACTGTTAAGTATGATCTTTGAACCATTTATGCACTTACCTTATAGTAATGTCATCTAGGTCACATTTTTTCTAGTTTGCATATGACAGTGCAATGTGGGACTGTGTTGAAGTCTTACTAAAAATCAAGATATATCCCATCTTCTTCCTCCCCCATAATCAGCAGGGCAGAAGGAAGATCTCAGTTGGTTTGGTATGATATATTCTTGACAAAGCCATGAAGGCTATTATTTATCACTGTATTATCTCATAAGTACTTACAAAATGATTGTTTAATAATTTGTTATAGTATTTGTTATAGTACTTTCCAGTTATCAAAGTCTCAGAGTGGTAGCCATGTTTGTCCGTAAGGGTATGTCTACACTATAGTGCTATTTCGAATTAACTTATTTCGAATTAGTTAATTCGAAATAAGCTAAATTGAAATAACGCATCTAGACACAAAAACTAATTCAAAATAGCGTTTTTCTAATTCGAAATAGCGCGTCTACATTGAGTGGACACTGAATCGAAGGTAAGGCTGGCCGGAACCAGTGCCAAAAGGGCATCAGGGTCGGACTTAGTGTGTGGGGCTGCTGCCTCAGGCTAGCCGAGGTCTGTGCTTAAAGGGACCCTACCCCCCATCCCAGACAGACAGTTCTCAGGTTTCTCTGCTTGCTGGTCTACCTCGCTGAGGGACAGCAAAGCATTTGTGTCTCGGAGTGCTCTGCTTGCCCTCACTCGGGACACCACGGCACTCTGCAACATGGAACCAGACCTGCCCCCGGGGACTCTGCTACGTCTCATGGACACGTTGCCAGCAGCCTGGCTGCACTGTCTGCAGGCTGCCATCCGGGAGCACCATCGAGGGGCTGTCAGGATCCAGGGGGCCCTGTGGGAGAGCTTCCACCCTGAGGAGCGCTAACAGTCTCCCCGGTCTGCCCCACTGGGGGCTTGTGCCCCATTCCTCCCTCTCATCCTTCCACTTACCCTTCCCTAGCCCCCCCTTCCTGCTGTCAAATAAAAGACATGTATTTTCAAAAATATAAACTGTCTTTATTTAACACAACTGGGGGGGGGGGATGAACCTCTGGGGAGATGGGGGAAAGGAGGCGGGAGAGGGCAGGAGAGAGGGTGGGAGAGGGGAGGGGGAAAACTGGGAGGAGGGCGCTGGAAGGGGGAAACAAGGGGAAGAAGGGGGAAGGGAAGCTTAGCGCTCAGGGCTGGGGGTCTCGCCGGCCACAACCGCCTCCCAGCATGGCGGGGGAGGGGCCCTCAGCGTCCCGGAGGGATGGGGAGGAGGGTGCAGAGGTTGAAGTGGGGGTGTGGAGGTTGAGGAGGAAGAGGTGGGAGGGGGGGCAGGAGTGTGAGGAGGAACAGTAGTTGGGGGGGGGGGGCAGCAAGCGCAGGACCTGCATGGGGCAGCATGCTCTGCAGCAGGGCCTGCAGGTTTACGTTTATGGCTCGGTCCTGAGCAAGCTGCTCCCGGCGGAGCTGCAGGTCCTCCTGAATCCAGGCCTGGATGGTGCGGTATAGGGCTTGAAGGGCCCTCAGGTGCTGGTCCCGATACCCCTGCCACGTGGTGGTGGTCCTGCTGAGGCCGCAGGTGCGGGAGCATGTCCCGGGCGGGGTGGTGCACCCTGCACAAGCAGCTGGTGCAGCTGTAGAGAAAGAAGAGAAGTGGTCAGTTCTCCCTGGGGACACAGTGGATGATGCCCAGGCCCCCCCCACGACGTGAGGGCGACTATGCCCTGCACCGTCAGAGCCGATGTGCTTGCACAGAGGCCATGGTCAGGATGTCTGGCTCTCCCCAGGACTGGGAGCTGCCCCAAGACCGCACCCATGCCTCTGTGCCGTGTATAGTGTGGCCAGGGCGGAGGGGAGATGTCCCCTGCCTCTGTGTAGAGGGGGCATGTGAAGGGAGGGCGTCCTGCTGGGTCCCGCCCCGGGGTCGGGAGCATGTCAGGTCTCTTCACACACGCATGTGCCTATTGGGCCACGGCCCCTGTGTGTCATGCAGCTGGAGCCACCTGCCCAAGGGTGACATGGCACGTGCTCGCATGTGCACAGGTGGCTGCATGATCCGTGGGAGGCATGGCCCATGCGCACGATCTGTGGTCTCCCTCTCCGCCTCCCCCCCTGGGTAGCGGACAGTGCTGGCATTTACCTGGTACGGCCTCCCTGGACGACCCTGCCGACTCCGGTGCCGGGACAGCTGGTGGTGGCCCCTCTGGTGCTCCCAGGTCAGGGCCCTCTGGTCCCGGCTCACTGCCTCCCAGGCTGGCGCGGACCGCCCCGCCCCCCAGGAGTCTGTCGATGGCGGGGAAGTAGGAGCAGGTGTCAATCCCTGCTGCGTTGCCACCCCTGGTGGCCCTGGCATATGCCTGCCGCAGCTCCTTCACCTTCAGGAATTAACTTTGTAGTGCAGAGATACCTAATCCTAAAAAAAAAAAAAAAAAAACATTAAAAAAAAAAATGGCCATGGTGGTCACTATGCGGCTGTAGACGGCCATGTTCCTCCACCTAGTGTGGAGATCATGGACGTTGGGGGCCTCCCCCCAAACCTCAATGAGGTCCATGATCTCCGCACTAGTCCATGAGGGCGCGCGCCGTCTACGGCCCCTGGCTGGCCCCTGGGTGCTGGGGGACTGGGTGGGGAAGAGCTGGCTGCCACCGGCTGCCATTGTGTGGCCACTGGCTGAGGGTCTGCGGCTGCTGGCAGGTCTGGCTCTTGCACGTGCCCAGTGGCCAGAGTCTGCCCCTTTAAGGTCTCTGGGGCTGGGGCAGATGAGTTTTCCTGGTTGTGCTCAGAGTGACCACCAGGGGCAACTGGGAAGGGCTGGAGGCCCCTTAATTCTAAATAAGTGTCTACACAGCACTTATTTCGAATTAGCTATTTTGAATTTGGTGTTATTCCTCGTAGAATGAGGTTTACCAAATTTGAAATAAGCGGTTTGTATGTGTAGATGCTATTAAAGTTAATTAGAAATACCGGCTGTTATTTCGAATTAACTTTGTAGTGTAGACATACCCTAACTTTAAAAAAAAACATTAAAAAAAATGAGTAGTCCAGTGGCACCTTAGAGACTAATAAAAATATAGAGATAGTATCATGAGCTTTCATAGGCAAAACCCACTTCTTTCAGATGATCACTCAAGATCATCTCATCTGAAGAAGTGGGTTTTGCCACTAGACTACTCATTTTATTTTATTTTTAAATTGTTTTCCAGGTATCAAAATTGTGCTACTTGTTCTAGAATTCCGGAAGGCCTAGTTTCCCTCTTTTTTAAAATGCAAGTACTATGTTTGCCCTTGTTCAGTCCTTCAGGCCTCTCCTGTTCTCCTTGAGTTCTCAAAGATAACAACTATAGGTTCCAAGATTGCTTTTAGGTAGTTTCTTAAGACCCCTGAGGTGAACTTTGTCATTTTAATTATGAATTCTTTCTCAGTCACCCTCTCAAATGTTTTCTACATGCTACCCACAGCACATATAGTCACATATAGTCATAGTCACTCGTTGTATTACTGCCAACTGGGGAAAATATTCCATATGTAAAAACTAGAGCTGATCAAATTTTGGAATTTTTGTTCTGTAGGAAATTGACACATGAACTCTTTTTTTCATCCCAAAATGGAAGAAAAAGTTTAAATTTTTCTGAACTATAAATAAATTCTAGAAAAAAAAAGAAATATTCAAGCATTTCCTTTCAGCATTTCTGTACTAAATGAAATATTCTAAACTTTAAACTTTACATTGCATATCTCTTGCCTTGGGGGACTCGTTATTTGGGCTGCACTGTTTATGATCCCATTCCCTGAAGGATTATATCTACCGAGAGAGAACGTGGACCAAGTTGTATGGATCATTAGGGAACCACATGAGTGTGGGTGCGTCCTAGGTGACATAGGAAAAATAGGTGTCTGAATTACAACTATGCAATCTGCTAGAAAAATGAAGCAAAAGAGTGCTTTATTTAGTTGAATTGATTCAAAGCAAAATGTTTCAGATTAGTTCACCAGAATAAAGCATTCTAATTTGAGTTGTCCTCATGCAATTCAAAATATTTTATTTTGATTTTCATGGCTGAAACTTGAAGAAATGGCAAAATTTGAAATTTCCCTACAGAAAATCTTAATTATGTAGAAACTATGTTTTCTGTGTTTGACAGAGAATTCCTGATCAGCTTGAGTAATAACATAAGGCAAATGGACCTCTAGGATAGAAATCTCCCCTCAGGATAGTAACACATTCTTGTGACCAGAGCAGTAATTGTTCTTTAGTGAATTCAAGGGATTTAGGCTAAAACAGAAATGTTACACAAGTGCTTTGTCTATATAAAAGTAATCTTAGATAAGGTACCAGTAGATCGTGCTCAAGAATATGTAGCAAAGTTTCTGGGCTTTGCTGTGCACTGGGGCTTCCTGACTGCAAATCTTTAGAAAAATTCTTGTTATCATGGCAGAACCAAAAGGATTTTATTATTGCTTTAATTCTTCATTATGTCTGACCTGAGGCATTTAGTCACTTTAGCAATGACTGGGCAACATTCCATTCCCTGATGCTAATTTGCCAGTTCTTGAGACTGTGTCTGTCCACTCTACCATATATTGGACACCTAATAGTAGCAGAGGATTTAAAACCAGACTCTTAAAGTTTTGAGTAATTTGTAAGTGCCTGTTCTCAAAATATGTAGGAATTGTGCTTTTTGAGATGCTTAATTGTCTCTCCATGCGCATGCCAGGCTTCTCCCAGGTCAATGAAACTCTTCATAGAATCATAGAAGACTAGGATTAGAAGAGACCTAGTGGATCATCCAGTCCAATCCCTGGCTCAAACAGGATCCTTCCATTCCAGCCAGTGCTTTTTCAAGCCTGACCTTAAATGGCTCTAAGAATGACCGCTCTCCCAGTGAAGTAGTTTTTCCATATCATCTGTAGTAACAGATGCCGCCTTTCCAGTTCAGTAAGGGTCCCACACTTTCCCTGTCCACCACCTTCTTGCTAACATACCTGTAAAATCCTTCTTGTTATCTTTCACATTCCTTGCAACTTGCAAAACCTAACTATGCTTTGGCCTTCCTGATTACACCCCTGCATGCTTGAGCAATGTTTTTATATTCCTCTCTAGTCATCTAAGTTTCCACCTTTTCTAAACTTCCTTTTTGTATTTAAGCTCATTAACAATTTTTCTGTTAAGTTAAGCAGGTTCCCTGACATATTTTGCTATTCTGTTTGCACATTGGGGTGATGTGTTCCTGAGCCCTAAATAAGGCTTCTTTAAAATACAGCCAGCAACTCGGGACTCCTTTCACCCTCATACTAGCCTCCTAGGAGAATCCTGCCCATCAGTTCCCTGAAGGTATGTCTACACTACAGTGTTATTTCAAAATAGCTTATTTTGAAATAACACGTCTACACACAAAATACATTTCGAAATAGTGTTTTGCTATTTCGAAATAGCTCATCCACACTGAGTGGACGCTAAATCGCATTTAAGGCCAGCCAAAACCAGGTCTGGAAGGGCATCAGGTCAGGAATTACTTTGTGTGGCTGCTGCCTGAGGCTATCTGAGGCCTGTGCTTAAAGGAACCCCCCCGGACAGCCAGTTCTCAGATTTTCCTACTTGCTTGCCTACGTTGATGAGGGACAGCAAAGCATTTTATCTCTGTGTGCTCTGGTTGCCCTCACTCGGGACACCACAGCACTCTGCAACATGGATCCAGAGCTGCCCCTGGGCACTCTGGTGCTTCTCATGGATGCGTTGCAGTGAGCCTGGCTGCACTTTCTGCAGGCTGCCATCAGGAAGGTCCATCGGGGGGCTGTCAGTATCCAGGAGGCCCAGCGGGAGGTCTTTCACCCTTAGGAGCACTAAGAGCCTCCCTGGTCTGCACCTCTGGGGGCTTGTGCCTCATTCCTCCCTCACGTCCTTCCACTTACCCCTCCCTAACCCCCCCTTCCTGATGTCAAATAAAATACATGTATTTTCATGAACACAAACTCTCTTTATTTAACAAAACTGGAGGAGGGGGAATGAAACTCTGGTGAGACTGGGGAAAGGAGGTGGGAGAGGGGAGAAGAGAGGGTGGGAGAGGGGAGGGGGAAACCTGGGGGGAGGGAACAGGAAGGGAGAAGCAAGGGAAAGAAGGGGGAGGGGAAGCTCAGGGCTCAGGGTTGGGGGTCTCACCGGACCAACTTGATTTTCATGCAGACCTGCTCCTGGGTTCACATGTGGCCTTTGGTGGCCAGGCTGGCAGCTATCCTGCCATAGATGGCTGCGTTCCTTTGTCTAGTGCGGAGATCATGGACGTTGGGGGCATCCCCCCCAAACCTGAATAAGGTCCATGCTCTCCACCCTGGACCAGGAAAGTGCCCACCTTCTCCGGGCCCTGGCAGGCTCCTGGGAGCTGGCAGACTGCTCCTGGGGCGCGGTGGAGGGCTGGCTGCTGTTTTGGGGCCACTGTGGCAGGGGCAGTGACAGCTGGCTCTGGGCTGGCAGGCTTGGAGCTGGCACAGGCACTGTGGCCAGAGTCAACCCCTTTAAGGGCTCCAGGGATGGGGGAGGGAGAGGAATGTTCTTGGTTGAGGCTGGAGTGGCCACCAGGGCACCCTGGGAAGGCTGGAGGTCCCCTATTTCGATATAAGTGTCTACACAGCACTTATTTCGAAATAGCTATTTCACATTTGGCATTATTCCTCATGGAATGAGGTTTACCAAATTTGAAATAAGCACTCCGCTATTTCGAATTAATTTCGAAATAGCAGTTTTGCTATGTAGATGCTATTAAAGTTATTTTGAAATAAGGGCTGTTATTTCAAAATAACTTTGCTGTGTAGACATACCCTGAAGGACTTTCCTGAAGTCCTGGGTCCATATTAGGGATGTTAAAATGTGTAATTTTGTAAATATGTAACTCTTGAAATTTACAGTGGTTACATGTTTACACATGGGAGGCCTGGTGGGAGCCGGTGCTCATGGGGACCTGGCTCCCGTGAGTACCAGCACCCACTTGCTCCCTCTCCATGCTGCTGCCTCTGTATCTGTGGGGGAGAGGTGGCTCAGCAGGAGCCAGCATGTGTGGGGAGCCTGCCCTCTCTTGCACTGCTATCTCTGTGGAGGCAACGGGATGGGAGGAGGGAGGAAAGCAGCTCTGCAGGAGCTGGCATGCACAGGAAACGAGTTTAAAAGCCAGCTTTCCACGTACACTGCCTCCCACCTCTTCCCCCCCACCTGTTATGCAGAGGCAGTGCAGAGGGGGTGGGGTAGGGTACTGTGTACCCAGGCTCATTGCATAATCATTTAAACAGATGCATGCTCACATCCCTTGGGCATATTCTGTAGCTCTCCTTTCTTCCTTTTGTCAGAATTCTGAACTCAATCACTGCTGCCCAGGTTGACACCTACGTCCATTTCCAGTACCAATTCTTCCATGTTTGTGACAGCAGGTCAAGAAAAGCATGACCCGTATTGGTTCCTCCAGCACTTGCATCAGGAACTTGTCCTCAACACTTTCCAAAACCTTCCTGGATTTTCTGTGCACTGCTGTCTATGCATTGCTGCATTGTTCTCCTAGCAGATGTCAGAGTGACTGAAGTCCCCCATGAGAACCAGGGATTGTGATCTGAAAGCTTCTATTAGTTGTCCAAATAATACCTCGTCTAACTCATCATCCTGGTCTGATGGTCTACAGCAGATACCCATCATAATATCATTTTTGCTCTCTAATCTTAACCCAAAGACTCTCAACATACTTATTCTCCAGTTTCATGCTGGAGCTCTGAGCAATTATACTGCTCTCTTATACTCAGTACAACTCCTCCACCTTTTCTCCCCAGGCCTGTCCTTAGTGAACAATTATACACATCCATAACAACGCTCCAGTCATGTGAGTTACCCCGCAAAGTCTCTCTTATTCCAATCACATCATCACATTAAAGAAGCATTGTCTAGATGAATGGACTAAAAGGTAGATAGAAAGCTCACTAGATCATCATGTTCAATTGAGTGTTGATCAATTGCTCAATGTCTAATTGACAGCTGGTACCAAGTGGAGTATCCTGGGGTTTGGCCCTGGGGCTAATTTTGTTCAATATCTTCATTAATGATTTGTATTGATGAGTTGGTTTGTACCCTCAGCAAGTTTGTGGATGACAATAAGCACAGGTGGGGGAGAAGTAGATACGCTGGAGGGTAAGGTTAGGGTTCAGAGTGACCTAGACAATGCTTTGATGCTAATGAATGCCAACTGACACCACAGTTACCACAGAAGGGACAGCTTGCATTTGCTTCTAGGGCACTAAAGCCAACAGAACTAAACTATGCTCAAATAGAGGAGGAATACTTAGATAAATAACATAGATAAAGAACAAGAAGCTTTGAAATAAAGCTGTTATCTGCTCCAAAGTTTCTTCAAAGAATGTTAATGGAAATTTAAAAATATTGCTTGGCTGTACAATGTGTCTGGTGGTCATTATAGATTTTTTTGCCTCCTAGGAAACGCTCTTCACATATATATTTTGCCAAACAGTCTTCCCAATTGCTTAGAAAAGTTATATACATTCCCCCGTAATGTATAAACAATTACATTTTTAATAGAATGAACTCCAAAGTTATTAAGTTAAATCTTTATTGAATTAAGTTTTCCAAGATATTGCAGGAAGTTGCCCTTTATCCCATTATTACTCATAGTCACTCTTGAATGAGAGAGAGATGAATATGAATTTTTTTAATGGATGGATGTTATTGGCAGTTAATAAGCACATTACAGTGGTTCAGTGATGATCATTTTTTTCCCATTAGTATACATCCCAAGCATCTCCCTTTTGGATCTGGGTGCATGACAATATCACAAATCCATCATGCTGAATTTCCAGTGGAGGGCAACCAAAATGATTAGGGGGCTGGAGCAAATGACCTATGTGGGAGGTCTAGGTTGGATATTAGGAAAAACTATTTCACTAGGAGGGTGGTGAAGCACTGGAATGGGTTACCTAGGGAGGTGGTGAAAACTCCATCCCTAGAGGTTTTTTAGTTCCAGCTTTAACAAAGCCCTGGCTGGGATGATTTAGTTGGGGTTGGTCCTGCTTTGGGCAGGGGTGAACTCAATGACCTCCTGAGGTCTCTTCTAGCTCTCAGATTCTATGAGTCTATGACTTCCTTGGTGTACATGAACTGCATTCCAAAGGGTCACATCTTAGGAAACCTGAGAGTATCCTGATCCTGATGGATCATGGTGCACTGGTGCAATGATGAAAAGGAGCAACTTCGTGAAACATAGGCCGGGACTTTGATTCTGCATTTGGCTGGTTTGGTTTCATGAATCACTAAAATGACTTAGAAGCATTCTAAAAAGCTTAACAGCTTCATTATAACAAGTGGAGATAAAATACAGCTGAGTTTTGCTTCTCCCGGTGTAATTTACAGTGCACAAATGATATTGCTTTTTACTCCATTCTCATCCAGTGTCAGATCTATAGACACTGACATACTGATCAAGGAAAAAGAATAAGATCCAACGGATTATGTTGTTTGCAGTTTTTGCACTATATTCATAAATACTGGGTCTTTTATGTTTGCTCATTAATAAAGAATCTGCTTATGCTTCACTAGAAATCTTTAACACATCACTGAAAGCATAAATTGTTACTTAATGGTCTAACTCATGTTTGTTTAATTTTTTTAATGGATGGATGTTATTGGCAGTTAATAAGCACATTACCCTTCAGATTGGTGAGCTAATGATAGCTCTGATGACTCTAGCATAAAATAACTTCTGCAATATTTTATTACATAACTTTAATAGTTTTTAGCTTTCAGTACATACTTTACCCAATTCATGGCCTTATCCAGAGAGAGGACCTGTATATAAACTGCCAAATTTTAACTATGCTTCTCTCTTTCCAAGCTCATTATAAAAACAGACGTGGCTTAACCGTTTGGAGGAAGCAGTTTGTGTGAGTCTGACATTCTACTATCTATCCTCCAGGCTCCAGCTATTTATTTTAAAAGCCAGGACTGGTACGTCTAGACTACAGGCTTTTGTCGACAGAGAGCGTCTAGACTGCATTACGCGGATCAAAAAATCGATCCGCTTTTTCGACAAAGAGCGTCCAGACTGCCCGACGCTCTGTCGACAAAAGAAGGCACCCGGAACCGCTTCTGGCAGGGCATGGGGGCAGCATTTACTTCTTGGTGCTGCTGCCTGCCCATTGCAGAGACGCGTGCTTAAAAGGAGCCCTCTGAACAGCCGTTGCTCTGCTCCTGCAACTGCCTTGCTTACCTCCTAGAGGGACAGCAAAGGTTTTGCAGTGCTTGATGTGAGTGCCCTGCTTCCTGGGACACCACAGCAGTTTGGTTTTTTTGGAGGTTTTTCTCATTTTGATCCCTTTTTTTGCCATGGAGCCAGAGCTGCCCCTGGGCAGGCGATGGCCCCACACCATCATTCTGCAAGTTCTGCTGCATATACATGACACAGTCATGATGCTCCTTCCCCATCTGGACCCGGACCAGAGATTTGAAAGCTTCACCCGGGATGCAGGAACAATGCCCATGCCTCCAAACTTCTTCCTGGAAAGGCGTTTTGGAGGCTTCACACCAGCTCCGACTGGTGGGACCAGCTCATTATGGAGTTGTGGGATGACCAGCAGTGGCTCCACAACTTCTGGATGCTGAAGGACACGTTCCAGGAGCTGTGTGCCTGGCTCACCCCTGCTCTCCAATGGCAGGACATGCACCTGCGCCCCTTTCATCCCCCTGGAAAAGAGGGCCTCTATTGCCCTCTGGAAGCTCACAACGCCCGACAGCTACCGCTCTGTGGGACGCCAGTATGGCATGGGCAGGTCTACTGTCGGGGCTGTCTTGATGGAGGTAAGTCATTCTAGGGGGACAGTCACTGCTGGGGGGGTAAAAAAGGGGGACTGTCAGGAAAGGGCAAGGAGGAGTGGGGGATGGGGTGGAGTGAGAATGGGAAGGAGCTCCTCCACTCACCCTGTGCTGCTCCGGGGGGAAGGGGTCCTGAGGAGGGGATTCCTGGGATGTTTGGGGGGGGGGGGGGGGGGCAGATTGGAGGTGTTCTCCTCCCAAGGGCTCAGGCACCCCATCTAACATTTTTCTTGTCTGTCTATTTGTCTTTTTCTGCGGGTGGTGAGGGCCATCAATTCCGAGCTGCTGAACAGGCTAATCCATCTGGGAGACCTGAACACCATCGTGGCCGGCTTCGCTGCCCTTGGAACTGTGGAGGAGCGCTCGATGAGACACACATCCCAATCTGTGCACCGCCCCATCGAGCAGCCTAATTCATTAATAGGAAGGGCTACTTTTCAATGGTGCTCCGGGCCCTGGTTGACCACCGGGGACAGTTTACTGACATTTGTGTTGGGTGGTCGGGGCGGGAACATGATGCCCGCATCTTCAGGAACTCCTACCTCTACTGGAGGCTGCAGGCAGGAACATTTTTCCCACATCAGGATCTTGCCCTTGGGGACGTGCACATGCTGGTGTAATTTCTATTCATTCTCAGTTTAACTAATTTGAGTGAAAACATGATTATTTACAGTTGAGGAGACTAACAAGATAATATATTTTCATTGGGTTGCAGTGGCCAAAAGAGAAGAGATTAAGGCCAAAGTAAAGAAAATGTTGGAATTAGGAGACACTGGGGACTGTCCAGCCTGAGCGGACTGGTGCCCAAACTTAATAAGTCCACAAGGCTTTGCAGTGACTTTTGCAGAGTCGATGAGGTGCCCCTCTGATGCATATTCCATACCACTCATTCATGAACTAGTTGATTGGTTGGGTAGTGCGCAGTTTCTGACTAGATTTGACCAAAGGGTATCAGTAGATTCCAAGGACACTGACCTTGTAGATGATCCACTGGTTTGATCTAGTATGGCACTTCCAGTGTTACATAATGGATATGTAAACATATATTACAATACTTATGGACTTGCTAGGGCTTACTTAGAAATCAGTCAGGATGCATAAGGGATAAGTTACATACAATTTATACCAAAGCATAACCTTTTTTAAAAAATATCAAATATGAAACATCAAGAATTTCAGCTGGCACTCCAGAACTTGGAACCCAAATGAAGAGAAATATTTTCTAGAAAGCTGTAAAAAATAATAAGATAAAACCAAAATTAACTTTGGGGCTCTTTGATCCTTCTTTCTGAATACAAATTTCTGGAAATAATGATTTTTTTCAAAATTTGGAAATTTTTCCATATGTAATTTTTTTTGTCCTACCAATAAACCATATTGTTCTAGGGCCTCATGGACCTAAGATGCTGAGACCTAAAGGATTTGTTCTTTTTAATTTTGTCTTGAAGTGTTAGATATGGTTGTTAATGATGTAATATTATCTAACCCTTGCCTTGCCCTTATTCTGCAGCAGATCCACCAAACTGAATGTGGATAGGAAATCTGGACTCCTAATACTGCGTCTGTCATGAACTAACTGGTCCTCATTTCTCAGCATCTTGTTCCTTGTGTAATAATTTATGCAAGTGCAAAGTGGATTTAAAATACTACTCTTTGTTTTATATCAATTTTGTATTCATTTTCTATAGGTACAACTTGTGACCTTGAGCACTGTGTAAAATGAGGATATTATCTGATAGATTTTTAGGACAGATGGGATCATCATGATAATCTGGTCTAACATCCTGCACATTGTAGGCCATAGAACATCACCCACTGCATCCTGTAATAGACCCATATTTTCTGGCTGACTTACTCAAGTCATGATGTAATAACTCCAAGTTACAGAGACTCTACCATTTACATTACTTTAAACCAGCAAGTGACCATACTATATGTTGTAGGGTAAGGTGAAAAAAACCAGGGTCTTTGCCAATCCAACTTGGGAAAAAATTCCTTCCCAATTCCAAAAGTGGTGACAAGCTAGACCCTGAGCACATCAGCAAGACTCACTAACTTGGGAAAGAATTCTCTGCAGTAATTCAGAGACCTTCCCATCTAGTGTCCCATGACTGACCATTGAGAACCTTTGCTAACAGCAATCACAGATGGGCCACATACCATAAGCAATCCTATCATACCATCCCCTCCATCAGCTTACCAAACTCAGTCTTGAAACCAGTTAGGATTGTGCCCACTGCTCCTCTTGGAAGGCTGTTCTAGAACTTCACTCCTCTGATGGTTAGAAACTAATTAAAGACTAATCCAGTTGATGGCCAATTCATATCCATTTGTTCTTGTATCAACACTGACATTTAACTTCTCCACCTCCCTAGTGTTTATCCCTCATGATTTTTCTCTATAAATACATCAATCTCCCCCCAGCCTTATTTTGGTTAAGCTCAACAAGTCAAACTCCCTGTGTCTCCTCTCGGAAGGCAGGTTTTCCATTCCTCTGATCATCCTAGTAGCCCTTGTTTGCACCTGTTCCTGCTTGAATTTGTCTGTCTTAAATATAAGAGAACTAACACTCTTATAGTGAGATAGTGATTTAATAGTGTTTTAAGTATAAAATATTAGATAAGTGATAATTATTTCCTCATCATCCTTTCCATTTGATAGCTAACCTGGAATGTGGTATATTGCAAAGGGCAATAGAATATAAAGTTTATCAACCATGAAAGGTAAAACTCATATATGAGTAAACATGCTTTTTTCCCCCTGAAACCACTGCTGCCATCATTAGAATTTGAGCCAGTCACGTTTGAGGGGATGGTTTGCTTCATGAAAATGCTAATTCAGACAAGTCAAAACCTTTCACATAGGTTGTCAACATTTTCATGGGAAATTACTGACATACTTTGTTTGCATAAGGTTGAAAAGATTTTTTTTTAAATATTTTGGAACAAAAAACAAATATTGATATCTCCTAATTCCCTATGGGTGTTGAAATTCCATTTTTGATCAGTTTTAATTAAAATATCACAGCATTGCACAGAGCTATCAATTGTGAATCTAAGATGATATGAAGGAGCATATAATATCTAAATTGACTGGATTGTACATTTGGACAAAATAGAGTACAGAGTACAGATTCTTCTTTTAGGTAGCAGGTTTCAAACAAACAAAAGGAAGCATTTTTTCACACAATGCACAGTCAACCTGTGGAATCCCTTGCCAAACCACATTGTAAAGGCCAAGACTTTAACAAGGTTAAAAAAAAGTCTTAGTTAAATTCGTGGCTATTGGCCAGGATGTGCAGGTATGGTGTCCCTATCCCCTGTTTGTCAGGGCTAGGGATGAGTAATGGGGAATGGATTAGTTGATGATTACCTGTTCTGTTCACTCCCTCTGGTGTACTTGCCATTGACCACTGTCAGAAGACGGAATACTGGGCAAGATGGACTTTTGCTCTGAACTACTGTGGCCATTATGTTCTTAAGTTTTTTCTACTCTTTTGCTGTTAAATAGTCATAACTCTTTAACAATCATAATCAAAGGTGAAAGTTGCTGGTACACCCTGGTATACTAGCTGGGGGTGGTATTCTGGATGCCTAAACAGAAAAGGATCTCCAGCCCACCAAAAAGTGATCTTTTTTCTGTGGCCCTTTTAGACTTGGATCCTGGGCTGCACCCAATAATGCCCTTGCAGCATTAATCTAGCCCTGCCTGGCTAGGGAAGAGGTGGCTCCACATGCTGCCTTTCCCCTCCATGGGGCTGCAGATATGAGTGCTGGCTCACAGAAAACAGGGAAGCAAACTCTGCCTGTCTGCGTGCTGCCATGCGCTTGCCTGCAGGTTATGCCTCTTCAGCTCCCATTGGCTGGAAATTGTGACCAATGAGAGCTGCAGGGGCAGTGCCTGCAGGAAAGGCCAACTTCTCCTCCTGGCCACAGCCAGGGACATGCTGGCAACAGCTTCTGGGAGTGTTGTAGGGTGAATTCAAGCAGGAAGCCTTCCTCATCCCTAGTGCCCCACCAAATAGGAGCTGCCCAATGCAAGCATCCCACACTCCAAACCCCTGCCCCAGTCCTGAGCCTCTTCCAGAACCCTAACTCTCACCCAGACCTTCAATATTGCAATCCTCTCAAGATGGTTAAGTCAAAAGCAGACTATGAAGAGCTTCTCAAGGATCTCCCAAAAGTAGGTGAGTGGATAACAAAATGGCAGATCAAAATCAATGTTAAATGCAAAGTAATGCACATAGGAAAACATCCCAACTATACACATAAAATGTTGGGGACTAAATTAGTTATTACCACTCAAGAAAAAGATCTTGGAGTCATTGTGGATAGTTCTCTGAAAACATCTGCTCAACGTGCAGCAGCAGTCAAAAAAGTAAATGAAATATTGGGAATCCTTAAAAAAGGATAGAGAATAAGACAGAGAATATCTTATTGCCTCTATAAAATTCATCTTGAATATTATGTGCATATGTGGTCGCCTCATCTCAAAAAATATATATTGGCACTGGAAAAAGTTCAGAAAAGGGCAACAAAAATTATGAGGGATATGGAATGGCTGCCATATAAAAAGGGCAACAAAAATTATGAGGGATATAGAATGGCTGCCATATAAGACTGGAACTTTTCAGCTTGGGAAAGAGATGACTAATGTAACCTACTAAATTATATCCACTCTATCATAGCTTATTAAATTATATGTGTTCTATGTTAGCCTTTAATTGATAGCTGTTTTATTTTATTTTGTCTTTCTCTTTTATGTAGATTTGAATAGGCTGGTAACGCAAGGTGCCTGCAGAATTAATTTTCTGTGAGATTCATTAGAGCAAAAGTATGGGAGTTAGTATTTGGTATTTTTCTTGTAATTTTCCATAAGATGTGTGAAGCAAGAGTTTGTGGTTGGCATAATAATCTATTTTTAAATTCTGCCTGGAATCTGCAAAGAATTCTGCTAACTTGGTGATAACTGTCAGGTCAAATCTCCTGTGCAGTCGACCCATATGTTCAAGCCCAAAACCGCAACCTCCCACCTTTTCTTGGTGGTCTTGGGAGGTCATCCAAGAAAGCATCAATCAGGTCTAATGAATATTCATAAATTCCCCAAATATTTTCTTCAATTAGAAATGTTACCCTCAGAAATCTTAGGGTGCTAGGCCCAACTATGGACAAGGGGTTGAACATCCGGGACATTTTGGTGCCAAAAGGGGTAGTTAGGCCTAGGAATTTGGGAAGTTGGGGCTGCTGCTTCAGTTGTTGCTGACACAGCCCACTCCGGAATGTTTTTATCTTTTCAGGTCAGAAACCATATACTTATATCTATTCTATCTTTTCACTGCTTTCTTGCTTCTTTAATTTTGCTTAAGTTTGTTTTTAGGAATTTCACCACCAAGGCCTTCCAGAGGAGGGTAGGCCATCCTTCCCTGTTCAGCCTTGGGGGTACTAAGATCTTGTGGATAGGGAATATTGTTGTATTACTCTTTGTATACTTAGATAAGTTTAATTTGATTGTTTTAATGACATCTGGGGAAGGAATCCAAGTGATTTGTGTTCTTGTTGCTGTATTTATTGTGGAGATCATCATTGACTTCCGTTTAGCAATAAAATTGTTTTCTATTTCATTTCCGGAGTTAAGGTGTGATTGCTGTCGGTCTCCTGCTGGCCCTCAACAGGGGAAATTTTATGGTTCCACTGCATTGTAACCTGGGATAGAGGACAAACTTAGATTTTCTGGTCAGATTGGAGATCCTTATCCATTCAAATTTTACTAGAACTCCTTCCCAGGCTACACTAAGGGGGGATATGATAGAGGTCTATAAAATCATGACTGAAGTGGAGAAAGTGAATAAAGAGTTATTTACTCCTTCCCAGAACACAAGAACTAGAGACCACCAAATGAAATTTATAGGTAGCATAAAATCATAGAACCATAGAGCTGGAAGAGACCTCAGAAGGTCATCAAGTCCAGCCCCCTGCCCTAGGCATGATCAATCCCAACTAAATCAACCCAGCCAGGGCTTTGTCAAGCTGAGACTTAAAAATCGCTAGGGATGGAGAATCCACTACTTCCCTAGGTAACCCATTCCAGTGCTTCACCACTCTCCTGGTGAAATAGTTTTTCCTAATATCCCACCTGGACCTCTCCCACTGCAACTTGAGACCATTGTTCCTTGTTCTGCCATCCGTCACTACTGAGAACAGCCTTTCTCCATCCTCTTTGGAACCTCCCTTCAGGAAGCTGAAAGCTGCTATCAAATCCCCTGTCACTCGTCACTTCTAAACAGACCCAACTCCCTCAGCCTCTCCTCGTAGGTCATATGCTCCAGCACCATAATCATTTTCGTTGCCCTCTGCAGGACCCTCTCCAATGCATCCACATCCTTTTTGTTTTAAGGGGCCCAGAACTGGACACAATACTCCAGATGTGGCCTCACAAGAGCCGAATAAAGGGGAATAATCACATCTCTGGATCTGCTGGCAATGCTCCTCCTAATGCAACCTAATATGCCATTAGCATTCTTGGCTACAAGGGCACACTGTTGACTCATATCCAGCCTCTCATTCACTGTAACCCCCAGGTCCTTTTCTGCAGAACTACTACTTAGCTGGTTGGTCAATGCTTGGGATTCTTCCGTCCCAAGTGCAGGACTCTGCACTTGTCCTTGTTGAACCTCATCAGATTTCTTGTGGCCCAATCCTCCAATTTGTCTAAGTCACTCTGGATCCTATCTCTGCCCTTGAGTGTATCTACCTCTCCCCCTAGCTTAGTGTCATCTGCAAACTTGCTGAGGGTACAATCCATCCCCTCATCCAGGTCATAAATAAAGATATTGAACAAAACCGGTCCTAGAACCGAACCTTGGGGTACTCCACTAGAAACCGACCACCATCCTGACATCGAGCCATTGATAACTACCTGCTGGGCCCGACCTTCTAGCTAGCTTTCTATCCATCTTACCGTCCATTTATCCAATCCACATTCCCTTAACTTTCTGGCAAGAACATTGTGGGAGACCGTATCAAAAGCCTTGCTAAAGTCAAGACATCCACTGACTTTCCCATGTCCACAGAGTCAGTTACCTCATCATAGAAGCTAATCAGATTGGTCAGGCACGACTTGCCCTTTGTGAATCCATGCTGACTATTCTTGATCACTTTCCCCTTTTCCAAGTGCCTCAAAATGGATTCCTTAAGGATCCCCTCCATGATAGCAGGTTTCAGACAGACAAAATAAAGTACTTTGTCACACAATGCACCTTGCCAAAGGATGATGTGAAGGCCAAGACTGCAACAGGATTCAAAAAAGAGCTAGGTAAAATTCATAGGGGAAGGTCCCTCAGTAGTTAGCCAGGATGGGCAGGATTGTGTCCCTAGCCTCTATTTGCCAGAAGCTGGGAATGGGCGATGGGATGAATCATTTGATGATTACCTGTTCTGTTCATTCCTTGGCACTCAGAATTGGCCATTGTCACAAAACAGACTTCTGTATTAGATGGACCTTTGGTCTGACTCAGTATGGCTGTTCTTATGACTCCAAACCCCAATCTTCTGCAACAGTCCCGAGCCCCCTTCCACACGCTAACTGCCTCTGAGGCCCTACACCTCTACCCCAGCCTACTGCCT
Source organism: Rafetus swinhoei (assembly GCA_019425775.1). NCBI lineage: Eukaryota > Metazoa > Chordata > Testudines > Trionychidae > Rafetus > Rafetus swinhoei. Next base: position 129,886,629 of record CM033424.1, read on the forward strand.
TGAGCCTCCCCCTTCCATACCCAACCAACCCCCTGTCCTGTCCTACATACCTCAACCCCTTTCCCTGAGCTTTACATCACAGGGCTTCATTTACTACACCACAAAAAAACTTTTCTAAAAAAGCCTAATAGGAATAAAACTATTAATTACAGAAAATCAGATTCATTGTTTTAATTACATATTTGTATTTTACATTCATTAGAAACAAAAGGGGGGTTGCAATATGACATGAACTAGAAGAAATTTAAGTTACTTTCACCCCAATCATAATCATCCTTTCTATGAAAGTTTTTCCTTAATGGTTTTAAAATTGCTGATTGCCTAACCAGTTTTCCTAGTTGGAATGTGTTATGTGGTCAGGAACTACTTACATGCCTGGAAACATCCCCATTTGTTTCTACTTGAAGTTGCCATTCTGGGCAGCTATTTCTTTTAAAAAAAGTAACATGTGCTTTTACTATAAGAACTTGATATATATATTTACTAAGAGTAAACATCTCAACATTTATCTTTCCAAGTCATATTGCTGTTTTTCACTTTTGTATCATGTTGGCAAAATGATATCTGATAGGCGTATTTAAAGCAGTGTTATTCTGTTTCAGTGAAAATTTGTGAGCCTTTCACATTCACCCTTTGATATCCTCATGAGAGATGCTGAAGATTGCATAATAAACCTTCATTTCTGAGCTGTGGGCTACTCATCAAATAAAAGGTATTTTACTTATTTTTAATTAATTATATCTCATCTAAAATTTAGCTTGTTATGTGATTTATTCGTATTAACATTTGACATTTCTCCTTGCTGCTATATAGCCTTTCACTTTTTTTCCTACTTTAGGTTTTTATTACTTTTGGCCAGGAGGACAGATGCTTAGATTCTAAGCTCTTTGGGACACAGCCATGTTTTCATTGTACAACATCTGTTGCAGTGAGCCTTGCTCCCTGATTGGTGGCTTCTGGGGTACTACCTTGCTATAAATAAAAATAGGAATAAGAATAGATAGTTTCTCTTGTGACTGCTGTACTCCTGTAGGCAGCTGAAGAACTCTGCTGTAGGCCTCTACATTTGTTGTTATGAAATATCTCAAGATTTTTATATCAAACATCTTGTCGAACAAGATTGCCAAAATTACTTAAAAACCTGGTTGCTCTGGATGTAACAGTTTCTGCCATAATTTTCATTTTAAACACATGTGAACAAAACTTTAGGTAATAGTTTATAGACTACATTTTTCATACCTATTTAAATGACACTTAACTGGTGACAAAGCTAGTATCTTTCTAATCCTGGCAGGTTTAAACTGATGTACTTATTATGAACTAGCTGGTCAGGAATTCCTCAACAAATCATTTATTCACTGGAAAATAGCAGTTTATTAAACCAAAACTTTTAGAGGGAAAAAATGATTTTAAAAAATTTCCTGTTTAAAAAATTCAAACTTTCAAAATGATTGAAAAATTCCATTTTGGCATGTTCTAAATGAAGAATTCTATTGTGGGGGTCCACTTTTTAATTTTCAATTAATTTTATAGTTAAAAAATAGAAAATTAACTCAAAACATTTCAAGGTTATTGCAATAAAGCTTTGTGATTGACATGACCTTAACTTCACCCCCTCCAGATTTTTGGTTCATGATTTTTTTTTAGAGATTTCAACTATTAATCACAATTCTATGTGGGGAAATTTTCAACATCTCAAAAAAAATTAACAGGGAAACTGTCTTTCCATCTCATTAAAAAGCCTAATATAGTACATTTGGTGATCAATTTTAATATATCAAAAGTCGTTACAATTTGAAAAACTATTTTTGTATTTCATGATTCTTTTTGTGAGTGCTGAATAATAATCTAGCCAACATTTAGGACTTAGCTAAAGTATGACTGAGGAAAACCTTCAAATGTTAGTAAGAATGCTAGTAGTTACAGAGACATGACTATTCTATTTAAATCACTTATCCCAGTACCAAATGCAGTATGGACTTGTGTGTAAAGCTGAATTCTTTACATGCTTCAGGTACATTTTTAAATTACATATTTTAAAGGTTTAGCAATAGTTACATGGCAGCAGATAGTTCGTAGTATTTCATTGTAATAAACCAGGACTGGATCTTACAGGCTGGGGACTAACTGGCTAAGCAGCAGTTTGACAGAAAAAGACCTGGGGATTACAGTGAATGAGAAGCTGGCATATTAGGTTGCATTAGGAGGACATTGCTAGCAGATATAGAGAAGTGATTATTCCCCTTTATTCTGCAGCAGTGAGGCCACATCTGGAGTATTGTGTCCAGTTCTGGGAGCCCACCCCCACTACAGAAAGGTTGTGGATGCTGTTACCACAAAAATTCCCACTGGAGACCACCCAGGGTTATACTAGTATGGATTTATTGATTGATGAATTAACATTCCACTATATGCACTACATGGTTAAACTAAAGAGTTTAAACTAAAGGGGAACCAACTATCTAGGGGAACCAACTATCTCACACACACATTCATTTATTCACTCATTCACACACATTCATTCCTGCCCTCAGGCACTCACACACCTAGGGTATGTCTACACTACAAAGTTAATTCGAAATAACAGCTGTTATTTCGAATTAACTTCAGTAGGGTCTACACATGCAAACTGCTATTTCGAATTTAATTCGAATTTAATTCGAATTTAATTCGAAATAGAGGAGCGCTTATTTTGAATTTGGTAAACCTCATTCTACGAGGAGTAACGCCAAATTCAAAATAGCTAATTCGAATTAAGTGCTGTATAGATACTTAATTCAAAATAGGGGGCCTCCAGCCCTTCGCAGTTTCCCCTGGTGGCCACTCTGGGCCAAACCAGGAAAACTTCTCTCCTCTCCTCTCCCCCAGCCCCAGAGCCCTTAAAGGGGTAGAGTCTGGCCACTGGGCATGTGCGAGAGCCAGGCCTGCCAGCAGCCGCAGCCCCTCACCCAGTGGCCGCACAATGGCAGCCAGTGGCAGCCAGCCATCCCCCGCCCAGTCCCCCAGCAGCCAGAGGCCGTAGACAGCGTGCGCCCGCCTGGACTGGTGTGGAGATCATGGACCTCATTGAGGTGTGGGGGGAGGCCCCCAATGTCCATGATCTCCACATCAGTCGGAGGAATGCCGCCATCTATGGCCGCATAGCGGCCACCATGGCCCGCAAGGGACACAGGTGCACCCAGGAGTAGGTGCGCCTGAAAGTTAAGGAGCTCAGGCAGGCGTACGCCAGGGCCACCAGGGGCAGCACTGCAGCAGGGGCTGCCACCTGCCCCTACTTCCCCACCCTTGACTGAATCCTGGGGAGCGGGGCAGTCCGCGCCAGCCCGGGGGGCAGCAAGCTGGGAGCTGAGGACCCTGACCCGGGCACAGCAGAGGGGCCACCACCAGCTGTCCTGGCACCGGAGTCAGCAGGGCTGTCCAGAGAGGCCATACCAGGTAAGTGCCAGCACTGTCCCCTACCTGGGGAGGAGGTGGGGAAGGAGACCAGGGACCGCGTGTGTGGGCCATGCCTCCCACGGATCACGCAACCATCTGTGCACGAGCGGGCACGTGCCGTGCCACCCTTGGGCAGGTGGCTCCAGCTACGTGACACCCAGGGGCCATTGCCCAAAGCCACACGTGTGTGTGAAGAGGCCCGACACGCTCCCGACCTTGGGGCGGGACACGCCCTCCCTTCACACGCCCCCTCTACACAGGGGCAGGGGACATCTCCCCCCTACCCCGGCCGCACTAAACACAGCACTGGGGCATGGGTGTGGACTCAGGGCAGCTCCCACTCCCGGGCAGAGCTGGACATGCCGACCATGGCCTCTGTGCAAGCACATTGGCTCTGACTGTGCAGGACATGGTCGCCCTCATCTCACAGGGGGGGCTGGGCATTATCCACTGTGTCCCCAGGGAGAACTGACCACTTCTCTTCTTTCTCTACAGCTGCACCAGCTGCTCATGCAGGGCGCACCACCCTGCCCAGGACATGCTCCTGCACCCACGGCCTCAGCAGGACCACCACCATGCGGCAGGGGTACCGAGAGCAGCACCTGCAGGCCCTGCGAGCCCAGACCCGGATCATGGAGCAGCGGGCGCAGGACGACCGGGAGTTCCAGCGGGAGCTGCTTGCCCAGGGTCGTGCCCTCTGTCACCATCTGCAGGCCCTGGTGCAGAGCATGCTGCCCCATGCCGGTCCTGCGCCTGCTGCCCCCCCAGCTACTGTTCCTCCTCCCACTCCTGCCCTCCCTCCCGCCTCTTCCTCCTCAACCTCCACACCCCCCACCTCAACCTCCGCACCCTCCTTCCCATCCCCCCGGGGACACCGAGACCCCCTTCCCTGCAGTGCTGGGAGGCAGTTGGCCCGGCGAGACCCCCACCCCTGAGCGCTGAGCTTCCCCTCCCTCTTCTTCCCCTTGCTTCCCCCTTCCAGCTCCCTCCTCCAAGTTTTCTCCCTCCCCTCTCCCACCCTTTCTCCTCCCTTCTCCCACCGCCCTTCCCAATCTCCCCAGAGTTTCATCTCCCCCCAGTTTTGTTAAATAAACAGAGTTTGTATTTTTGAGACAAAAGTGCATTTTATTTGACATCAGGAAGGGGGGGCTAGGGAAGGGTAAGTGGAAGGATGAGAGGGAGGAATGGGGCACAAGCCCCCAGTGGGGCAGACCAGGGAGACTGTTAGCACTCTTCAGGGTGGAAGCTCTCCCGCAGGGCCCCCTGGATCCTGACAGCCCCTCGATGTTCCTCCCGGATCGCAGCCTGCAGACTGTGCAGCCAGGCTGCTGGCAACGTGTCCATGAGACGCAGCAGAGTCCCCGGGGGCAGGTCTGGTTCCATGTTGCAGAGTGCCGTGGTGTCCCGAGTGAGGGCAAGCAGAGCACTCCGAGACACAAATGCTTTGCTGTCCCTCAGCGAGGTAGACCAGCAAGCAGAGAAACCTGAGAACTATCTGTCTGGGATGGGGGGTAGGGTCCCTTTAAGCACAGACCTCGGCTAGCCTGAGGCAGCAGCCCCACATACTAAGTCCGACCCTGATGTCCTTTTGGCACTGGTTCTGGCCAGCTTTACCTTCGATTCATGGTCCACTCAATGTGGACGCGCTATTTCGAATTAGAAAAACACTATTTCGAATTAGTTTTTGTGTATAGCTGTGTTATTTCGAATTAGCTTATTTCGAATTAACTCGAAATAAATTCGAATTAATTTGAAATAACTCGAATTCGAAATAGCGCTGTAGTGTAGACACACCCCTAGACAGGCATGTCGTACTTCGGTGTCGTACTTTGGTAACTTCGGTGGTCTGAACTGTCAGTGTCAGCGTCGTCTGGCCCGGGTCGTCCTGGCGCGCTCCTGACAGGACCTCTACTCCGTTGGTGATGATAAACGTTCGACTGTGTGTGTAACAATCGGTGCTCCCTTTATCTAAAGTGTTAGACCCTGTGCACTTGGGTCAACACAGGAGATCTCTGAAAGCCCCAGGAAACGATAGATGCAGGCAAGTTTTGAAATCAGTCGAGCAGGTTTATTGTCAAATGCGAAGCTCTAACAGTTGGTAACAGAGATCCTACAATGTTACACCACTGTGCATTATGGCCCACGTTGACAAGGTACCAACACTGGGCAGGCCTATTGCTATATAACAGATATTAACAGCGGTCAGTCAGAGTTAAGCCACTGTGCATTCTGTAAGTTTAGGCAATGACACCTGCCATTCAGGCGCCTCGTGCGCCCCCCCCCCAAAGTCGGCCAGAAAGCACCCTTTGCGGTGTCCTTTTATAGATAGGTACAAACAACTTACATCACTTCTTTACGTAAAAGGTTACTACCCTCTGTTGCCTAGTTACCACCCCTCACCTTGTGCAAGGGGGGCTTACCTTCTATTCGTCATCCTGTCAGTTTCGACCTGGTCCTGAACCTAGCTTGGTATGTGCCTAACTCCTAGGGAATTCTTGTACCAGGACATTCCTTAAGATGTTCCGTTACTCCCTTTTGGCTTACAGTCTGTACTTGGTGCTTCCCTGTGTCCTTCCATGCTCCACCTAACTTACACAATCACACAATTATCAATAGGGCCTCTTTCTTGGCTCCTGTGTTACTGAACCAAAGTCTTGCTCACTAAATTGCAGGCCTGTTGCTGTTTTCATGTTAGAGGCCTCTATTTAGGCTTGCTGACTCCATGTTACTGACCCTCAACTTACTACAAGGCTTATGGGTGGCAGAAGGAGCCAAGGCATGTTGCACCTGGAGGGTCTGTCTGCTAGGGTTGCCAGGTATCTGGTATTCACCCGGACAGTTCGGTATTTGCAGGCTCCGTCTGGTAAAAAAAACCAGGAAATACCGGACATGTGAAATGTCCAGTATTTCCTGTTTCCCTCCGACAGAAGCCCAGCGGGGACAATTTTCCCCTGCCACTTCTGACGAGGGTGGGGGAGTGAGGAGCATGGCAGTCTAGCGAAGGGGGGCAGGAGAGGGCACTTGCCGGGTGCCGCGCTACGGGGGCGCCGGGCTGAGGTGGGAGCGGAGCGCACGCTACTGTGGCCCACGTGACCAGCAGAGACCTGGGAGCTGGCCACATGATGTCTCCCCTTTACACAATGTGAGCTGAAGAAGCCGGGCCGGGCCGGGCTGGGCCGCAGAAGCAGCCACTTTAACTTACCTGGCCGTCCCATTCCTCTGGTGCCTGGCTCTGCAGGGGGGGCGGGATTTGATTGGGATGGGGTGCTCCCAGCATTGGGGATGCCTGGCTCAGGGGGAGGGGTGAGTGCACTGGCATGGGGGGCACTAGGTGGTCTGGCTCTGAGGCAGGGGAGAGTGCATTGCAATGGGGGGGTCCTAGGTGGGCCTGTCTCTGAGGCAGGGGTGAGTGCACTGGCATGGGGGGCACTAGCGGGCCTCTCTTAGAAAGGGGTGAGTGCACTTGGATGGGGGGGCATTAGGGGAGCCTGGCTCTGAGGCAGTGATGAGTGCACTGAGATATGGGGGCACTAGGGAGGCCTGGCTCTGAGGCAGGGGTGAGTGCACTGGGATGGAGGGACGCTAGGAGGGCCTGACTCTGGGGGAGGGGTGAGTGCATTGGGATAGGGGGACTGGCTCAGGGGGAGAGGTGGTGCATTGGGGGTTAGTGTGTGGCCCTAAACTGGAGGGAGTGGTGCAACTTTTGCTTAACAACTTTGGTCTCCCCCCCCCTTTTTTTTTCCATGACAGAATTTTTTCCCAGTGGTTTTTTTTTTGGGGGGGGGGGGAGGGATGTTTGGTATTTTTTGTTAAACCATCTGGCAACCCTACTGTCTGCTGATCATGACTGGGGAACTGGTCAGAAAAGAAAGAGAACTTCTGGCTGCAGAAAGAAGCTTCTCAGAAAGAGGGTTCTTGCCACATGCTTTCTCCTTTTATTGCCTCTGTACAACCCCTGTGACTCATCCACATTTGTCACCAGAGAGCATGCCCAGACTCTTCAGATATCTGATTTGTTAATTAATTCTTTCCCGCTGAAACTCTCCAGTTTGGCCAATATACATGGCAGTGAGGCATTGTTGGCATTTGATGGCATAGATCACATTGGTGGATGTGCAGTTAAATGAGCCTCTGATTTGGTGGCTGATGTGGTTGGGTCCAGTGATGAAATCGCTAGTATAGATGTGTGGGCAGAGTTGGCACCGGGGCTGATTGCAGGGCTGAGTTCCTGGATGATTATGATGGAGGTGTGTTGCGTGCTTATTGGAAAGAATTTGTTTCAGATTAGGGGGTTGTCTGCAAGTGAGAACTGGCCTTTCACCCAAGGCCTCTGGGAGTGAGGGGTCATTTTCCAGGATAGGTTGTAGATTGTTGATAATGTATTGGAGGGCTTTAAGTTGTGGACTGTAGGTGATGACAAGTGGAATTCTATTGTTTTCTCTTTGGGGCCTGCCTTGAAGTAGTTCATCTCTGGGTATTTTTTTGGCTCTGTTGATCTGTTTTTTCACTTCTCTGCATGGGTATTTCAGTTTTAAGAATGCTCTGTATAGATCCTGTAGGTGTTTGTCTCTGTCTGTGGGATTGGAGCAAATCCGGTTGTATTTTAGAGCTTGGCTGTATACAATAGATTGAGAAATGTGTCTGGGATGGAAGATAGAGACATGAAGGTAAGTGTAGCGGTCAGTAGGTTTCTGATATAGGAAGGTGGACATTTGTCCATCATTTAATTGAACTGTAGTGTCAAGGAAGTGGATTTCTCATGTGGACTGATCCAGGGTGAGGTTGATGGTGGGGTGGAAGTTTTTGAAATCCTTGTGAAATTCTTCAAAGGTCTCTTTCCCGTGAGTCCATATGATAAAGATGTAATTGATGTAGAATAAGGATGCTATTACACTATTTGTTGTTTGTTAAGTTTTTCCTGTTACAGACTAACTTGGCTACCCCTCTGAATATCTTGCTTAGTCTGCCTAGATTCTGTGATGCAAACCCACAGGTAAATCCTTGTCTGAAAGAGTTCAGCCTCATAGTCAGTAACATGGTCAGTCTGAATTTTTTTGATGTCTATGTCTGCTCTTACTTCATTCATCTTGGCCAATGTATCAAGTATCTTGAGAAGATTATTATGATTTTTTAGCAATATTTTTCCTTCCTTCATGATCTCTAAGTATGGTAAAGGTGATTTTTTTTATTCCTATAGCTTCGACTGACCAGTTTCTATCCTGCCAAATTCTCACCTGTTTATTGAACTGTGGAAGTGGTCATGCTCCTTTATTGTAATATTTTCTCCAGTTGTATTTCCTGAATGTTTTCCTCCTTAGTAATTGTCACTTTATTGGATTTTGAAGTGAGCAGACAGATCACTGTTGCGCCCACTGGTGACATTTGCCCCAAATTCTGTACAAAGTGGGCCTTTTGAGGTGTCAAAAGAAAGCTTATGTTCTACTGATTCTATGTATGATACTCATGTACTTGTATGATTTTTGTATGTGGAGTTATGAATATGGGCCCTGTTCTTGTATTTTGAATGTTCTCTGCCTGGGAAGGAGCAGTGGGCCTGGACTGCCTATTCTGAGGAAGGATTGTTCAGTGAATGGCTATGCTAACTAGCACTGCTCCATGGACAATGGCTCTCGGGAGTGGCCAATGCACACCTAAGGAATGTGACTGGAAACCTGCAAATCAGCCAATGCCTTATGGCAGTGGTTCTCAACTCATTTCAGTCCACAGACCATCAGGCCAATCAAAAAATGTTCATGGATCACCTCCTTTTTGAGACATGATAAAAAAGAGCAGACAACGAACATTTTGGTTTGAATTTATTTCTTACTAACAGATTTTTGGATTTTCTTCTCACTGACAAGCTTTTCAATGTTTGGAGTGGTACTTGATAATGCACAAAGAATATCGCTTTCCATTGCAAGCTGATTCCTCTGTTTGGACTTAACGTGCAACAAACACGAAAATCCAGTCTCACACATATAAGTGGATGCAAATGGCAAAAGAAATCTGACTGTGTGTGCTGACAGATTTGGGTAACTCCCGGTCATGCTGGCCCAAAATTTCTCTATGGTAGACTGCTGGTACACATCTTGAGCCACAAAATCATTTTTCAGATCCAAGAATTCCTCCTGCAGATCCTCTGGAACACTATTAACATCTGTTGTAAATGGATTCCTGATGAAAGATAATCCATCCCTTGTCCTGTCCACCTCTGGAAAATATCATTGGAATTCGTCTCGTAGCTTCCGTAAATGATCAAGAATTTGCATCCGAATGGCTTCCTTTTCCCCAAGCATGGCATCCACATATGGAAATTGAACCAAATTATTGCCTTCGACTCTTACAATCCAGAGTTCCAATTTGTCAAGTAAAGCCTTGATGATGCTTTGGTGAGAGAACAGATTTGTACCTTTCCCTTGCAGCTGAAGATTCAGTTTATTCAAGATTCCAAAAATATCGACAAGATATGCAAGTTCTAAATTTGACTGTGTCAGCACATTTTGGAATTCCTCTTTCTCTTGAGCCTGGAAAAATAAATCCAACTCCTCTCTCAACTGAAAAACTCTGTTGAGTAAGTTTCCTGCTAACAACCACCGTACAGAAGTGTAGAACAGCAACACATCAAAGTTGGAACCCATGTCCAGGCAAAATCTTTTGAACAGCCTGGTGTTCAGAGCCGATGATTTGATGTGATTCACCACTTTCACCAACCCTTTGAAAATGGCCTTCAGTTGATCAGGCAATGTTTTTGACACCAAAGCTTCCCTATGAATGAAGCAATGAACTCCGGTTACCACTGGAGGGCGCTGTTTCACCAGCATTTGGAAGCCCGATCTTGAGCCCAGCATGGCAGGTGCACCATCAGTGGTGACACCCACAAGATTTACCCAATCCAGACCATGTACTTCAAAGAAATTGTTAACAATTTCCATCACAGCCTGAGCCTTTGTGGTGGTATCAAGAGTCTTACAAAAAAGAAACTCGTCTTTGAAGTCTCCCTCAACCACGTATCATGCGAACACCAATAGCTGAGAGCACAATGTGATGTCGGTCGATTCATCCAATTATATGGCAAACAATGGAGACTTCTTTATTTCATCCGCAACTTGTTCACTGATGTTCTGCGATATCTCATTTGTCTCAATACTGTATCGTTAGAGACAGATATATCTTTCAGCTTCCTTGCTGCTTCCTCGCCAAGAACAAGCCGCACAATCTCTTTTGTACAGGGGAGCACAAGTTGCTCTACAATTATATGAGGCTTCTTGGCCTGTGCAACTTTGTATGCAACAATGTAGGAAGCGTGCACTGAATTGCTTGTCTTATTGTAGAATGCACTTGTTGAGTCGAGGCGCTGCCATTTCAGACCTGATAACCGCCGCTCAAAATAATCTTCATCCTTTTGCAACAAGTTGGGGTGACACTTTTCGAGATGGAGTTTCAGCTTAGCTGGCTTCATTGAGTCATTCCCCAAGACTTTGAAACAAATAACACATTGTGGCAAATGCACGCCTTCTTTTTCTTGACAAGTGAAGCCAAATTTGATGTAGTCCTCCGAATACTTGCGCTTGACATTTCTTCCTGTCGTTGCCATTATAAACAAACTACACCACACCTGTAAAACAGCACATGTAGCACATGACGAACGACACAGCAACTGCTCAGCACGATGGCGGCAGCTACACTGACGCTCAGAGCCTCAGATAGAAGTTACTGGCAACACAACACGGTTGCATCCTAGGTGACGCTATGGATGATGTGCCGCATGCTTGTGAACACGGCGTAAAACAGCCTAACAGCAGCACCTGTTCACACCGTGTGACTTTGGACAATGTTCCTGTGGACCACTGAAAAAGTCACCATGGACCACCAGTGGACCATCAGTTGAGAACCACAGCCTTATGGCTACTTGTGTGTGAAACACAGATAGGTCACTTCATCATGTGACCAGCTTTGGTTTGTGAGACACCAGGAATATAAAAATCCCATGAGGCCGTCTCCATCGTGTTTTCAATCTTGCTACTTATTCCAGATGCATCCTTGCTAGGGACAGAGAGCCAGGAAGGACTGCTGACCCGTCCTAATACAGGATGTACACCAGAAACTTTTAAGATAGCAGTTTGTAACATCTCTCTAAGAGCCTGCATCAAGAACTTGGTAATTGATGTATGCAATGTATTCTCCTTAACAATCTTACTCTCAACCTTTTCTTTCTTTTATTAATAAACCTTTAGATTTTAGATTCAAAGGGATTGGCTGAGTGTGCTCTTGTGGGTAAGATCTAAAGTGTAAATTGACCAGGACTGTGGCTGCTTCTTTGGGACTAGGAGGATCTGTTCGGAGTTGGTGAGATTGAGTTTTATAACCTCTCACCTGTGTGAAAGGCCCAGGGCTGATTGTGGCACAGGGAAAGGTGGAGTGTCTGAGGAGTTTTGCTTGTGAGGCTTTCTGCTGGCCAGATTGGTATCTGAAGTGCTCTGGGTGACTGGTTTGTGGCCTTTTTGGGAAAGGTTTATATGTGTTCACTTTTTTTGATTGTATCACTTTGGTATATATGGTCGTGCCAATTTTCTTCCACAAATTGATCTGAGGAAGTGGGTCTGGCCCACGAAAGCTCATCACCTAATAAACCATCTTGTTAGTCTTTAAAGTGCTACATAGTTCTGTCTTTTGTTTTTGGGAAAGGTCTCCAGTCGAGGGCTCTAAGTAGCCCTGGTTGCTACATCACTGGCATTGTCTCCTGTTTTTCATGTTTCAGCCCTTTCCAGTTCAATTTCTGTGAAACTTTTCCCTTGCTAGCTGAGCTGTAATAGTCATGCTCTGTACCTCCCTAGGATTTTTATTTTGGTTTGTTCTGCTTGACATATACATTTTGCCATATCTAGGTTCAGATCTCTCTCCCTTAGTAATAATTCATAGACATTTTATTGTTACACTCTAGCATAATCTGGCCTTTAATGAGAGAGTCTGTTAACATGTCATATTCATAGGACTGAATTAGATATTTCAGTCTGTTACAAACTCTTGTTTGCCCTTCCTTCCATGTTCTCATCCCAAACATAAGTCTCATAAATAATGCTTTGTTCCAAAGATACAGTGATCCTCAAAGATTTTCTTTTTTCCCCCAAAGTTTTCCTTTCTTTCCCCCACCACCTTTTACATGGAATGCATTGTTTACATGAAGTTGCACTTGTTATTGCCACTGTTAAGAGCACAGCAATCTTCTGCTCATCCTCCAGTTTATTTCTAGCTGTGGCTTTCATTATACAGTTCAAATTGTTGTTTGGAATGGTTGCTACAGAATCTGTCCTACTAAACTGCACCCTACACAGCTCTAAGAATCAGGGAAAAATGTTTCATGTTCCTGTAAAACATTCAGTGTTACTATTCTCACTGGTCTTGCAGAATTCTTTTCCTTACATTCCTGATACCATGTTGTCTCTTAGGATATGTCTATACTACAGAGTTTTGTTGGAAAAACGGTCATTTTTGCAAAAAACTTATGGAACGCCCACACTGCAATCGCATTCTTTTGAAAGTAAATCAAAAGAACAGAGGGCTTTTTCCGATGTTGTTAATCCTTTTTCTGTGAGGAAGAACACCTTTTCAGAAAGAGCATTTTCACAAAAAGGCGTGTGTGGATGGGGAGCAAGTTTTTTTTTTTCGAAAGAAAAGGCCTTGAGGAAATAGCACAGGTGCCTTGGTGGCCACTCCATACAAAGTAATCACAACTCTATAGTTCCTGTGTCCTGGCCCCTCTTAAAGCTGCAGTTCACCCTGCACAAGCCTTGTGGCAGGAAGCCGGCCATGGAGCAGCAACTCACCATGCAGCTCTCCCTGCCACAGGCCTTTCCACCCATGGCAGAGCCACAAGCCCCCCAAGACCCACTTGGCCCTCACAAGGAACGTCACCAGGGGTCCCAGGACCCACCCAGGGGGACGAAGAGGCAGGCACCCTCCTGGTCCAGAACAGAGATCCTGTCCTTCCTTGAGCTGTGGGGCAAGGAGGAGGCCTTGCAGGTTCTCTGGTCCAAGCGCCAAAATGTGGACATTTATGGCCGGATGGCCAAGACCCTGCTGGCGCGTGCACCCACCTTAGACCTTGGAACAGGTTCAGGGTAAGGCAAAGGAGCTCCACCAGGGATATGTCCAGGCCTCAAAGCACAACTCACACTCAGGGGAAGTATCCCACACCTGCCCCTACTTTGACGAGCTGCACCAGATCCTGGGGGGTGGGGAAACATCTTCCCCAACCGTCTTTGTGGACTCCAGCCTGGAGATCCTCGTCATCGCCTGGCCAGAGGTCTTGGCAGAGAAGGAGCAGGTGGACCAGGGCTAGCCGGAGGCAGAGGAGGAGGAGAAGGAGACGGACACCATGACCCTCTCTCTGGAGCCGGTGTCAGTGAGCCAGGACGTCTCCCAGGCCTCCTCGGACGCTTGGGAGGGATCTTCAGGTGAATGGTCTCACTTTGTCACACACACAGGGCAGGGGAGGCAGGTGCACAGAGACGGGGGGCGAGCGTTGCTTGGGATGGACATCGTGCTGCAGTCTGTGCACGTGCAGTGTTAGTGTGCGGCACGTGGACACAGCAGGCAGCCCCTAAGCAAGGGTGGGATTCTTCTGCTGGCAGGTTCAGGGGAGGTCATACACATCCTGCCACGGGGGGAAGGGGGCAAGCCGCTACAACTGGAAGCTGGCTAGCCACAAGGGCACAGGCACGCAGACCAAGGAGAGCCACACACAGCACACGAGCATGCCTGCATGTGCGAGGCAGCAGCCACTCCCGTAGACAGCTCTGTGAGCCGCACCTGTGCCTGCGGACACTAGGGAGGGCCAGGCTGCTCCTGGATCCTCTGCCGGCTCTGAGGGGATCCCACTGTGGCTGGACACTTCCCTTGCCTGTTTGTCCATGGGCTGAGGGTGGGGTGGGAATCAGGCATCATGGTCCTCTGGGCACGTTGGGGCCCCTGTGAGGCATGGCCCTCTGTGCAGGCCACACATGGCCTGGTCCTGGGACATCCCCCTCCTTTGGCCCAAGGACTGTTGGTTGCTGCTCACAGAGGAGGGCACGGCCTCAGGGACAGCATCTGCAGGAATGACTGATCACCTCTCCCTCTGTGTGTTCTCCACAGCTGGACCAGCTGGCACTGAGGGCCAAGTGACACCACCACATCCAGTCGCCAGAGCCTTGGGGACCTGAAGGTGAGTCAGGGTCCAAGAAGTCCTCATGAGCCAGCACATCAGCATCCTACGTGACATGCAGCAGACCCTGGCACACAAGGTCCGTGAGGACTTGGAGTGGCAGAACAGCGCATGGGACCAGCTGATGTAGCAGTGTGACAACATGTGTGCCGTCATGTCATGCATGATGGCACACTTACCTGATGCCGCTGCTCCTGGCTTCCTCCCTCCTGCCACCCCTGCTCTGCCCCCTCTCCATGCGATGCCTCTACTCCCTCCCCAGGAGATGTCCATGTCCCCTCCTCAAGTGATGCCTATGCCCCCTCCCCTCCCCTGCCCCTCTGCCAACCCTGACCCCACTGTATCCCCCCTTCCTGTCCACCCCTGGACCCACCCAACTCTGACAAGGACCCTGCACCCGAGGTAGCACATCAAGCTGCCCCCCTTGCCCCTCACAGCCCTGAGCCCCCTCCAGGTTATAAGCCCCCCTCCCCCAGCCCACCTTTTATTAATGTTGCATCAATACAGACTTTGTTTTTTTCAAAACCTAACCAGTTTGTTTATTGAGAGGTCAGGGAAAGGGTGAAGGGAGGGGGTGTGGAGGAGAAGGGATAGGGCTGCAAGCCAGAGGACCCTGTTGGGGAGGCCCACAGGAGAGTTACTGGGTTCCTTCAGAGAACCTCTCCCTCAGGGCCTCCCAGATGCGCACCTCCACCTGATGGGCCTGTTGGATGGCAGCTGTTCTTGGCTGCTTGAACGCTTGTCCCTCGCCGCCAGCATTAGCCCACACCCTGGGATGAAGGCCTCCCCCTTCCTCTCCACAATGTTGTGGAGGACACAATATGCCACCACCACCTTGGGGATGTTGTGCTCCCCCACGTCCAGGCAGGTCAGCAGACACCGGAAATGTGCCTTGAGGCAGCCGAAGGCACACTCGATCCAGATCCAGGCCCAGTTCAGGTGGGCATTGAATTAGTCCCTGCTGGGATCCAGGTGGCTGGTGTATGGCTTCTTAAGCCACGGCATAAGGGGGTAGGTTGCATCCCCCACAATGCACAGTGGCATCTGCGCATCCCCAATGGCAAAGTCCCAGCGGGGGAAAAATGTGCCCACCTCCAGCTTGCGGTACAGGCTGGAGTTTCTGAACACTTGGGCATCGTGTACCCTGCCCGACCAGCCAACAAAAATGTCTGTGAAGTGCCGACCAGAGCCAGCAGCAACATTGAAAATTAGCTCTTCCGATTTATGCACTGGGCCGATCAATGGTCCGGTGTGCGGATCGGGATGTGGGTCCCATCAATGGCTCCTCTGCAGTTCGGGAACCCCAGGGCAGCAAATCTGGCCACGATCGAGTCCAGGTCTCCCAGATGGATGGCCCTCTGCAGCAGGATTGAGTTGATGGCCCTCACAACCTGCAGAAGGAGACAAACACACAAAACAGAAAATGAGAGCAGGAGTGCCTGAGCCCTTGGAAGGTGCCTGACCCCCCCTCCCATCCCCTCCTGCCCTCAAACACCCCACGAGCCACTCCCTATGAGGCCACTCCCCCAGCAGCAGGTCTGTGTGAGGGCGGGAGAGCACAACCCCCTGGGGAGGGGGCTTCCCCCTACCCCACAGCCCCCAACCCCCCTTTTCCAAGGGTCCCTCTTTAACAGGACTCGCCCCCCTGCAGGGACTGCAGCCTGAGAGTGCCTTACCTCCATGAGGGCCCTGATTATGGACTTCCCCATGCCGAACTGGTTACCCACCGACTGGTAGCTGTCAGGTGTGGTGAGCTTCCAAAGGGCGATGGTGACCTGCTTCTCCAGAGGGATGGCGGGCCACAGGTGGGTGTCACGTCTCTGGAGGGTGGAGGCGAGCCAGGCACATAACTCCAGAAAGGTGACCTTCCACATGAAGAAGTTTTGGAGTCACTGCAGGTCGTTCCACCGCTCCATGACCCACCACTCTGAACGGGTGTCGAGCCTCCAAAAATGCCTCTCCATAGTGGTTTGCGGTTGCCAGAATGTAGTTCCCGCACCCAAGGAGAGGCTCCCCAAAATGAGCTTGGGGTCCAGCTCGCGCAGGTCCAGGAAGGCAGCTGGCACAAACTGCTGCAAAAACTGCAGCATGGCCATGTGGTGCCGTCGCATGCCCAGGGGCAGCTCCAGCTCCATGGCACAAAGAACAAAACTGTGGCATCCAAAAAAGACAAGGAGGCACTGCGAGAGCTTTGCTGTCCCTCAAAGAAGTAGCAACATGCAGCAGAAGCAGAGAAACAGCTGTCCAGGAGGGTCCCTTTAAGTAAGTGTCTCTGCAAGGCTCCGGCACCAGCACTCAGAAGCAACTGGTGACCTAAAGCCCTGGCTGAACTGGTTCCGGGTGGCCTTTTATGTAACAGAGCGTCCAATCAGTCTGCACACTCTCTTTCAAAAAAGCGCATCGCTTTTTCAGTGTGCTTTTGTGTGTGGATGCGCTCTTTTAGGAGGAATTTTTTTTTAGGAAGATCTCTTCTGAAAAAGCTTCTTTTGAAAAAAGCCTATACGAAGCCTTACAGATGAGTAGACCAGTGTTAAGATAAACCCTTTATTCTTGGGGCATAAGGATCTTGTGGAAAAAGGGGTTTTTTGTGCAAAAAGAAAATGTCCACACTGCTTGTTTTTGTGCAAAACCCCCAGCGTAAAAACGGATTGGCAGAAAATATGCAAATGAGATTGCAGCTCATGCAAATGAGTCCCTCATTAGCCTATTTTTTGCCTAGAAAACTTGTAGTGTAGACGTAAAGAGACCCATTGAGGCAATAATGTAAGCAAGCTGGTCATTCTGAGCTGCCTTTACTTGAGGCTATTTGTTCAAAAACAGACCTTGATGGGAATTTTTTGTGAGAATGATTTTTCATGGAAAATGTAATTTCCAGTTTGCCAAAATGTTTGTTTTCCAACAGGAACATCACTTGGGTTTGGAATATTTCATTTTTTGAACTAAACTGCAACATTTTATTTTGCATCAGTTCAAGGCAATGCACAGCATTTTAAATCACAATTTAGGATTGACCCTACCCATAAAATCAAATATTGCCTGGGACAGACTTTTAAAGAAGGAAAACAGATAATTTTAATAAATGAAAAGAGATTGTGCGAGACCAAAAAAAAAACATAATCCAAACACAGTGGTAATCAATATTCACAAATATAGATAGACTTTTCTGTAGGGAACTAAATCTCACAAACTGTAATTTAAAATTTAATAGCTCAGTTTCTTCTTGCCATTTACTATTCTTTAAATTATAAAACAATTCACTGAAGAGTACCATCATTTTTAATTTAAATGTAATTGAAAATAGATTTACACTGAATTTTGAATAAAATAAGCTAGAAACAAAATATTAGATTCTGCTCTCAGGTTCAGTGGGATGACTCAGTGTAAGGTGGTTCTCCAGCATGAATAAGTGTGGCAGGATTAGTTCCAAATTAAGGACACATAAAAAATCCAATAGTTAGGAGTTGTAGCAAGCAACATTCAAATTTAAAATATGGTATACACTTTTAATCATTAATGTAAATAACCACTTGTATAGGTTACTAAGGTATATAGGTAGTAGATTATCACTCTATGTCCTTAAATCAAAATTGGGTTTCTAAAAAATACATTTCAGTTCCATGGCAAGTAAATCGGCTTGATGTCAGAATTAGAGCAAATTTCTTTGATCTGTGTTTTGCAGTTGATTAGGCTAAGTCAGTGGTGCACAACCTTTTTTGATCTGAGACCCCCGTGCTGCAGGGACCGCCAACTGCTGGGGCCAGCCATATCTAGGCATTGTGCCACGGGGGCCACCAACTGTTGGGCCCAGCCACTGGCCAGCCGGATCTAAGAGCCGCGCCTCACAGCCGCCAACTGCTGGGCCCAGCTCCCAGCCGGCTAAATCTAAGCACCGCGACCCCCTGGGAAGACATCCGCGACCCCCTTGGGGGTCGTGACCCACTGGTTGTGCATCACTGGGCTAGATTACAATGGCACTTTATATCTGTGAATCCATAAAAGGGTCATTACTGTTCTTCATAAGCCCACCTGGGGACATGAGGCCAGTCAGAAGGTTGACTTAAGGCATACTGATGTTTTCTCTGTATATTTCATCTAAGTAAGCATGCTATATAATAATGTTATTTAAATACCACACCAGTAAAAGGGAATGGATATTCTTCTTTGAGTGATGTCCCTGTGGGTGCTCCACTGTAGGTGTTAGGTTGCCTCAGTGCCGCAGATTGGCGTTTTCCATAGCAGTAACCAGTTGGGCCACACATGCACAGGAGGCACCTTATGCCATTCACCCCTTGGTGCTTCGAGTGCAGGTCCCGATCCCCCTTCAGTAACTTTGTTGCCACCCTTGACTGCAGATGGAACTCGCCTCTCTCCTCAGAGGTTTTACTTCAGACTCTTCAGTTAGTTAGTTAGTTGTTAATACTGTTTGTTTTAGGCTTAGTAGTGTTAATTTAGTATATTTAGTTAATTAGTTACGTTTAAAAAAAAACAGAGCTGCAGGACCCAACAAGCTGCAGCTTCTCCTTAAAAAAAAAAAGAAGAAAAACAAAGGAGCCTTATCTTGAGTGCAGACAGAAGATATCTGATGACTTCTGTCATGCCCAGCTCCCCAGACTTCAAAAAGTGCGATAGCTATTGCGAGCCTCAGACAGACACTTGTCCTGTATTCTGTGTCTCGGAGAGGCACATATTCCTCAAAAATGCCCTCACTGCAGCAAACTAACTGCGTAGGCTCGCTGAGATAGGGAGATGCGGTTCTACATGCCCCTTTTTGACAAGGCTCTTCAGTCTCCTAAGGCTGGGGACTCTTCCTCCCGTTCTGAGTCTCTCAGAGCCAAAAAAATAAGGGTGAGTGCACCAGCACCAAAGACAGTGCTGAAAAGGAGAGTCTCACTGATGTGCTCCTTGCCGGCCTCTTCATTGGCCCATGTCAGCCCCAGTGATAAGCCAAGCACTTCTGGCACCATAATCAGCCAGTCTGCAGCCACCACAGAGCCCAAGTCCTGGCACAGAAAAGCACTGGCATCAATGGCGACCATGATGCTGGCACTGACAAAGTTGCATGAGATGGACAAATCTTTCATCCCTTCCGCACCATCGGTGCCGAGTAAACCACCAGTGTTGGCTAAAGCCTGTTCCAAGTCCAAACAAACACCAACCAGATCTAAGAGCCTGAAACCAACCTTTTCACTGACACTGCTATCATGACGCTGTGTTTGCCGGCACTGATAGAGTGGCTTCCTCGTGCTCACCATGCACGATCACACTTCCCCATAGGCAGAGGCACCATGTACCAAACCAGCGAGGTATATTTCTCCATCACCACCTCTTTCATCTCAGGGTTTTGTTAGATCTCCAAGGTCTCCAGTACCATTAGTTCTAAGCACTTTCGACAAAGGCCCCAGGAGTGTCTTCTCCTCCAGATGCTCCTCACCAACCAGATCCTGCTGTGATAAATACAGACATGGACATTCCTATGATCACTTGGTAGGTGGATGGCAGGAGGGGGCGCAGGCCCGCCCACTCCACTGCACCCCAGCCCAGGGCCCTAGAAGCAGCAGTGCAGGCTGCTGCTGGCTCAGCGGGGGCTCCAGCCCAAAACACGCTGGCCTGAGGCCTTTAACAGCCCTTGCTGCTCCCTGGGCCACTTCCTTTCTTCCCCTCAGTGGGTACCTGGATTTCTGGCAGGTCACTCAGGGAGTCAAGGGTGATCTTGTCCAGCTGGGGTCTAGGCAGTCCAAGCCAGTCCTCAGCCACTTGCAGGTCCAGTGGTCCCAGCCTCTGCTCTGGCAACAGCAGGAGGAGGCATTCTGGCTGATCCTCTGGGTCAGGCTGGTACTTGGGGTCAGGCCCAGCTGCCAGTCCTGACCAGTCCTTGAGTCCTTGCAGGTCCGGTGGCCCCAGACAGTCCCTGCGTACAGGCCAGTGCAGGCATTCAGGAAGGTCAACTGGGGCAGCCGCAGTTGGAGGTCCGGGCCAAGCCTCAGCCTCCCAGGCCAGGAGCACTGAGCAGGCCTCTGGTTCCTCTGGGTCAGAGGCAGTCGGAGGCCCGGGCCAGGCCTCAGCCTCCCAGGCAGGGAGCTCTGAGCAGGCCTCTGGTTCCTCTGGAGGCTGGCCTCCGAATGAGCTCCCTGGCTGGGTTCTTATAGTCCTGGCCACGCCCCCTGGCTTCCGGTCAGGTGATGGGAGGGGCTATGCTGTGCCCAAAATGGCTCCTGGAGCGGTTTCTCCGCCTCCGGGTAGATGGGCGTCCACTCCGCCCCACTACATCAGCATATTTGTCACAAGTCCATCCTTGACAGTACTTACCTGTTTACAGCTGATGGGGTGCATGGCCACCACAATGTACATAGTACAGCTTATATCTCTGCTGCCTAGATGGCTAGCATCCATTTATGTCCTGTAAAAACATCAGGTTCACAAGTATGTCTCCCCTACTCCTGATGTCCTAACCTCCCTCAAGTAGTGGACCACCCCAACCTATCTGTTGACGGGGGTGTCGTTCTACCGCGAATAACCATTGGTACAGATCACAACTGACACATCCATGATTGGATTGGGAGCACATCTAGACTGGCATTTTACTCCTCTCTACACATAAACCTGATGGAGCTTCAGGCAGTCTCCAACACTTGCAAGCACTTCAAGGCATGTATCACCAATTCTATGGTCAGAATACTGACAGACAACATGACAACCATGTCAACTGTCAAGGTGAGGCACAACCCGTTCATTGTGTGTATTCTGCTTCTGGAATTGGCGCATCACCAGCAACATAACCTTGACTGCTTCATACCTGCCCGGAATAAAAAATACCATGGTACACACCTTGTACAGACATTTCAGCAGAGACCGTGAGTGGGAGATCAATTAGCAAGTTCTCTAGTGCATATTTCAAAAATGGGGGTTTCCTGAGATCGACCTATTCAACTCTAGCAACAACACCAAATGTCCCGCATCCTGTTCCAGAGCGGGTCTAGGACAGGAGTCCCTGGGTGATGCTTTTTTGATTAGTTGGAGCGCCCACCTACTCTACACCTTCTCACTAATTCCACCCATCCTTTTTACCAAAGGTGTACTTGGACTTCCATATCAGTGAACCAATTATTCTCCCAACCTTCTATCCAAAGCCATACTTGTTGGCACAGGAGGCTCTCCTCCATACTTCAGACATCCAGAGGGCTCTTTTTTTTTCTACGTTGACTGCAATAGAGCCTTCTGCATTTCTCAGTAATTGTTTATGTCAATAGTGGAGTGATGCAAAGGCAAGGCACTCTCTTTGCAATGCATATATAACATTATTGTCTCCTGCATCACTCAATGCTATGCTCTACATCGCTCTACATCACAGGACACTCCCAGAGCGCATTCCACTAGGGTGGTTTCGACATCCATGACCTTCCGATGAGGAGTTCCACTTTGAGACATTTGCCTTGCTTCCACATGGTCATCAGATCTTACTTTTATGAAACACTACACCATTACTTTGCAACTTTCCAATGATGCTTTGGTAGCTGCCGCAGTGCTATCCACTGCCAACAAATGGCGACTCTGAAGCCTGCCATCCTTATCTTATCTGATTACTTCTATGAAGTCTCCTACAGTGGAGCACCCACCGGGACTTCATTCAAAGAAGAAAAGGAAGTTACTCACCTCATGCAGTAATAACGGTTCTTCAAGATGTGTGTCCCCAGGGGTACTCCACTACCCACCCTCCTTCCCTCTTCTTCGGGGGTTTCTCTGTTTCCTCTCTTTCAGATACTTGGGCGTACATGAGGAAGTGAAGGGGGGTCGGGCCACATGCGCGAAACACAAGGCATGAAGAGCATGAGGCACCTTGTACGTATGCATGGCCCAATTGGCTACTGCTACAGAAAACTCCAATCTGTGACACCAGATGACCCGACACCTAGAGTGGAGCACCCATGGAGCACACATCTCAAAGAACCGTCATTATTGCACAAGCTGAGTAACTTCCTTTTCTGAACATGGGAATAATAGAAGGAAAGCCTACACAGAAACAAATAAATGTTAGCAAGGAAGTTTTAAAAAACAGGGAACATTAAGGAATACATATATAAAGTTAGATTGTTACCTGGTATCTAGAAAGAAAGGAAGCAAGCAATCAAGCCAGCCAGCCAAAGTGCCAGAGACATTTAAATAATGTGATGCTGTGCACAATGTTGCTGAACAGGTAAAAAAAGTAATAATATGGAGCAGTGGACTAAAACTATACATTTGTAGAGTGCTCCTCTAACAATGAACTGCAGCATTCATGATCCATTTAGGGAATTTTATAACAGGAATAACTTTTCAAAGCCTTTTGAAGGGCTTTAGCCACATGAGTGTTTTTGATATTAATGGAAGACAGGCAGCTAAATCTTAGCTGTATTTTGAGAATTCATTTATAACATTTATTTTAAGTTAGTTGGGCAAACCAACCCCACGGGGAACTCTGAGATAGTATGAAGAGGATTGGAGCTAACTTTTTTTAACCATGCTATACATTTTTTCAAATGGATTTAAGTTATAGATAAGAGAAGTTATTACCTACATAACTAACTGATAAGTAATCAGAGTTGATTTTCACTCTCTCTCAGCAATTTCAATTTCCTTTTGTGTTTTTGTGGGTATTTGACGTGTCTTGGAAAAATATTCAACCACAATTTTTAAGGTCACATTGCTATGCATATTATGGTTTGGGTTTGGGTTTTTCGTGTGTGCATGTGTGCATTCAGAGAGTTTGAGACATCTTCACTGAGGACTGATTCTTCAACAAAGTTGATGGTTAAAGTTCTAATTGACACCATTAGTGCAGGATCAGATTCTGAGGACCTGATACTGAGAGATGTTGAACATTTGCAACTTTTTTAAACTCAATTGGAAGCTCAGCATTTCCCAAGATAAGTCCTAAAATATATTAGCATCAAATAAAATATGTATCAAAATAAGTATTTTGAAATATCAAGGACTATCTCAGCTATATTATAACTTGATGCAGGTATGTCAGGGAAAACCAATGCATGCTGTCCTCAGACAGAGGCTGTCTCCAGGTCTAACTGGACATAAATTAGACCAGCCTAAGGATACCTTTTAACTTGTGTAAGCTTGTGCTGGTGTTGAGGGGCTATTATAGTAGTGAGGATGGCTGAATTGAACCCCCCCAAATACCCACTCCTAGGAAGGACCTACACTGGAGGGCCAGGAGAACCACACTGTTGGCTTCAGAATAGATCAAGATTACCCCGTATCAGGGAACTCTCATGTTCCTCTTTAGGGCAATTTTAAGGTTCTGTAAGCAACACAAAGGTTCATTAGTGGTGGGCTGAGATCTGGCTGAATAAATTCAGAGTCCTATTTCCCTGTGAATAGGTCTGAACAATTTAAAATGTAAAATGCTTAAAAACTGCACAGATTAATTGTGATTGGAGTATGCACACCTAATGTATGTTGGATTTCAATTCAATCAATGTCCTCAGAGCTGGAGCATAATGGAAATTGAGAGTGGAAACTGGTGTTTTATATCAAAGCAAAGGAGGTGATGTGTCTGAAAGGCATCTGTCCAGAACGGATTATGTACTTTATGTAAATAGAAAGAAGTTTCTTCAAAGAAACAAGCTGTGCAAAAACTTAATTCATGATCAAAGGTTAGGAAAAATGAATGTGCATAATTTAATGTAATTTTTAGAAGTAGAAAAATATACTATGCTTTCTGGCAAATTAGTATGGATCAAAATTACAGTTTTTTGTGTATTTTTGTAATCTTGTTAATACACTGCAGCATTGAAAAATGTAAAATTAGTTTGGATCAAGTGGTTTTCTACAATATATTTGTCAATGATGTCCTTGGAAGAGAGTAAGAACATAAGAACATAAGACCATAAGAACGGCCGTACCGGGTCAGACCAAAGGTCCATCTAGCCCAGTATCCTGTCTGCCAACAGTGGCCAGCACCAGGTGCCCCAGAGGGGGTGGACCGAAGACAATGATCAAGCGATTTGTCTCCTGCCATCCTCTCCAGCCTCTGTCAAACAGAGGCCAAGGACACCATTTTATCCCCTGGCTAATAGCCTTTTATGGACCTAACCTCCATGAAATTATCTAGCTTCTCTTTAAACTCTGTTATAGTCCTAGCCTTCACAGCCTCCTCTGGCAAGGAGTTCCACAGGCTGACTACACGCTGTGTGAAGAAGAACTTTCTTTTATTAGTTTTAAACCTGCTACCCATTAATTTCATTTGGTGTCCTCTAGTTCTTCTATTTAGGAACTAATAAATAACTTTTCTTTATCGGCCTTCCACACCACTCATGATTTTATACACCTCTATCATATCCCCCTCAGTCTCCTCTTTTCTAAACTGAAAAGTCCCAGTCGCTTAACCTCGCCTCATATGGGTCCTGCGTTCCAAACCCCTAATCATTTGAGTTGCCCTTTCTGAACCCTTTCCAAGGCCAAAATATCTTTTTGAGGTGAGAGACCACATCTGTACACAGTATTCAAGATGTGGGCGTACCATAGTTTTATACAGGGGCAGTAAGATATTCTGGGTCTTATTTTCTATCCCTTTCTTAATAATACCTAGCATCCTATTTGCCTTTTGACCGCCACACACTGTGTGGAAGTTTTCAGAGAACTGTCCATGATAACTCCAAGATCTCTTTCCTGATTTGTCGTAGCTAAATTAGCCCCCATCATACTGTACGTATAGTTGGGGTTATTTTTCCCGATGTGCATGACTTTACACTTATCCACATTAAATTTCATTTGCCATTTTGTTGCCCAATCACTCAGTTTGGTGAGATCTTCTTGGAGTCCTCACAGTCTGCTTCTGTCTTGACTATCCTAAACAGTTTGGTATCATCCGCAAACTTTACCACCTCACTGCTTACCCTTTCTCCAGATCATTTATGAATAAGTTGAACAGGATTGGTCCTAGGACTGACCCTTGGGGGACACCACTAGTTACCCTCTCCATTCTGAAAATTTACCATTTATTCCTACCCTTTGTTTCCTGTCTTTAACCAGTTCTCAATCCAAGAAAGGACCTTCCTCTTATCCCATGGCCATGTAATTTACACAAGAGCCTTTGGTGAGGGACCTTGTCAAAGGCTTTCTGAAAATCTAAGTATACTATATCTACTGGATCCCCTTGTCCGCATGTTTGTTAACCCCTTCAAAGAACTCTAATAGATTAGTAAGACAGGATTTCCTTTACAGAAACCATGTTGACTTTTGTCCAACAAATTATGTTCTTCTACATGCTTCACAATTTTATTCTTTACTATTGTTTTGACTAATTTGCCCGGTACTGAAGTTAGACTTACCGGTCTGTAATTGCCAGGATCGCCTCTAGAGCCCTTTTTAAATATTGGTGTCACGTTGGCTACCTTCCAGTCATTAGGTACGGAAGCCGATTTAAGGGATAGGTTACAAACCACAGATAATAGTTCAGCAATTTCCCATTTGAGTTCTTTTAGAACCCTTGGATGAATGCCATCCGGTCCCGGAGATTTGTTAACATTAAGTTTTTCTATTTGTTCCAAAACCTCCTCTAATGACACTTCAATGGACAGTTCCTCAGATTCATCACCCACAAAGGACGGTGCAGATTTGGGAATCTCCCAACATCCTCAGCCGTGAAGACTGAAGCAAAGAAATCATTTAGTTTCTCCGCAATGGCTTTATCATCCTTGATTGCGCCTTTTATAGTTCGATCATCTAGGGGACCCACAGGTTTTTTAGCAGGCTTCCTGCTTCTAATGTACTTAAAAACATTTTGTTATTTCTTTTGAGTTTTTGGCTAGCTGTTCCTCAAAATCTTTTTTGCTTTTCTTATTACATTTTTACACTTGATTTGACAGTGTTTATGTTCCTTTCTATTTATCTCACTAGGATTGACTTCCACTTCTTAAAAGATGCCTTTTTGTCCTCACTGCTTCTTTTACATGGTGGTTAAGCCACGGTGACTCTTTTTAGGTCTCTTGCTATGTTTTTTAATTTGGGGTATACATTTAAGTTGGGCCTCTATTATGGTGTCTTTAAAAGTTTCCATGCAGCTTGCAGGATTTGGCTCTAGTCACTGTGCCTTTTAATTTCTGTTTAACTAACCTCCTCATTTTTGTGTAATTCTTTTGAAATTAAATGCCAGGGTGCTGGTCTGCTGAGGTGTTCTTCCCACCACAGGAATGTTGAATGTTATTATATTATGGTCACTATTCCCAAGCGGTCCTGTAACGGTTATTTCCTGACCTGATCCTGCGCTCCACTCAGGACTAAATCGAGAATTGCCTCTCCCTTGTGGGTTCCTGCACCAGCTGCTCCAAGAAGCAGTCATTTAAGCCATTGAGAAATTTTATCTCCGCTTCTCTTCCTGAGGTGACATGTATCCAGTCAATATGGGGGTAATTAAAATCCCCATTATTATAGAGTTCTTTGTTTTGGTAGCCTCTCTAATCTCCCCTCAGCATTTCAATGTCAGTATCCCTGTCCTGGTCAGGTGGTCGGTAATATATCCCTACTGCTAATTTCTTATTTTTGGAGCATGGAATTACTATCCATAGCGATTCTATTGAACATGTTGATTCATTTAATATTTTTATTTCATTTGATTCTACATTATCTTTCACATACAGTGCCACTCCGCCACCCACCCGGCCTGCTCTATCCTTTCGATATATTTTATATCCCGGTATGATTGTGTCCCACAGATTTTCCTCATTCCACCAGGTTTCAGTGATGCCTATTATGTCAATCTCCTCATTTAATACTAGGTACTCTAGTTCACCCATCTTATTAGTCAGACTCCTAGCATTTGTGTAGAAGCACTTTAAAAATTTGCCACTGCTTATTTGTCTGCCCTTCCCTGATGCATTGGATTCCTTTGTATGTGGTTGTTTGTCTGCTCTGGCCCATGGTTTGCCCTCTCCCCTCCTCTCTTTCTGACTACAGCTTAGAGAATCTCTATCAATGGATTCTCCTCTAAGAGAAGTCTCCCTCCGATTTACGTGCATCTCCACACCAATCGGCTTTCCCCCATCTCTTAGTTTAAAAACTGCTCTACGGCCTTTTTAATGTTTAGTGCCAGCAGTCTGGTTCCACCCTGGTTTAGGTGGAGCCCATCCTTCCTGTATAGGCTCCCCCTCTCCCAAAAGTGTCCTCAGTTCCTAATAAATCCAGACCCCTCTTCCCTACACCATCGTCTCATCCACGCATTGAGATTCTGAATCTCTGCCTGCCTACCTGGCCCTGCGCGTGGAACTGGAAGCATTTCCGAGAATGCCACCATAGAGGTCCTGGATTTCAGTCTCTTTCCTAGCAGCCTAAATTTGGCCTCCAGGACATCTCTCCTACCCTTCCCTACGTCATTGGTACCTACATGTACCACGACCACCGGCTCCTCCCAGCACTACACATAAGTCTATCTAGATGCCTCAAGAGATCCAACCTTCGCACCAGGCAGGCAAGTGACCATACGGTTCTCCCGGTCATCACAAACCCAACTATCTATGTTTCTAACGATCGAATCACCACTACTAACACCTGCCTCTTCCGAACTGGCATTCCCTCCCCTCAGAGGTATCCTCAGTGCGAGAGGATACATAACATCCTCTGGGAGGAGGGTCCCAACTACGGGATGGTTTCCCTCTGCTCCCATTGAATGCTCTGTTCCTTGAGACTTTCATCCTCCTTAAGAGCACTGGGGCTCTCAGACTGGAGGTGGGACAGTACTACAGTGTCCCAGAAAGTCTCATCCACATATCTCTCTACCTCCCTTAGCTCCTCCAGTTCAGCCACCCTGGCCTCCAAAGCCCGAACTCGGTCTCTGAGGTCAGGAGCTCCTTACAGCAGGTGCACACATCGACCCACCCACAGGGCAGGTAATCATACATGTTACACTCGCGCAATAAACAGGATAGCCCCACTCTGCTGCTGGGCTTCTGTCTCCATTTTCTAATGAATAAGTTTAAGTATAAACTGGGATTCTTTTTAAACCTCTGGAGTATAGATTATTATAAGAGTTATGTTTTAAAGAAGGCCAGAAGTCACTAATGCCCTCTAACCTCCCCCTCTAAACTCCCTCTCCAAACTCCCTATTAGCAGTTCCTTTTCGCAAGCTCCCTGGTCGCTGAGTCACAGCCTTATATAGCTTTGGTAGCCCCTCCCCCTGATTGAGGCTCAGCCAATTAACAGAGGCTTCTAGATTTCAAACCTTTTAGAAGCTCCTTCAAGCAAACAAACAAACCAACCAAACAGACAAACACAAGCTCAGCACACAGCAAATAACTCCCCCACACACAAACAGACACTCCAGACAGCCACTTACCACAAGGGTCCCATTTTTACTCCTCTTTTACCTGGAGAACTCCCTCTCCAAACTCCCTGTTAGCAGTTCCTGTTCGCAAGCCTGTTGGCTATAATGCCAACAAACACAGTTCTTTCTTGGGGAAGGGAAATTTCCTGTCCTCAGCTCCCTTCACTCCCGACGTCCCATGGCAGGACCTCTCTTCTGGTCCCTGTTCAGTCAAGGAATCTCACCTCTATTTTTCTCTTTGTCACACTGCACATAAGCTAGGGCTGCCAGGAGCCAAGTTCTCATCAGACTAGTCTGTGGTCTACCATATAGGAACAGACTCCGAGTGCACCAGGTCACAAGACAATTTGGCCCAGCCAACCCTTCATCTGTGGCAGAAGAGAAATTCTAACAAAATTTGGCCTGCCCATCCTATGAACCAGGTTGCAACCTCACTCACTGAAATTTGGTGTGGCCACCCCTCTTTTCATGCAGAAAAATAGCAGAGTCAAATTTCAGTGGCATTGCAGCAACACAGCCAGAGAACTGCTGAGGACTGATTTAATGGCAATCATAGTACTTAAATATGAGACCACTGCTTAGAAGTGATTAGGCCTTGCCCCCCTGGCTCTGTAGCTTATAGACCTTTCAGAACATAAGAACAGCCATACTGGGTCAGACCAAAGGTCCATCTAGCCCAGTATCATGTCTACCGACAGTGGTCAATGCCAGATACTCCAAAGGGAGTGAACAGAACAGGTGTAATCATCAAGTGAATCCTCTCCTGTCATCCATTTCCAGCTTTTGACAAACAGAGGCTAGAGACACCATTCCTACCCATCCTGGCTAATAGCCATTGACGGACCTAACCTCCATGAATTTAACTAGTTCTTTTTTTAAACCCTGGTAGAGTCGATGTCTTCACAAAATCCTTTGGCAAGTAGTACCACAGTCCAACCATGTGCTGCATGAAGAAAATCTTCCTTTTGTTTATTTTAAACCTGCTGCCTATTAATTTCATTCAGTGACCCCTAGTTCTTAGGTTATGGGAACAAGTAAATAACTTTTCCTTATTCACTTTTTCCACACCAGTCATGATTTTATAGACCTCTATCATATCCCCCCCTCAGTCTCTGCTTTTCTAAGCTGAAAAGCCCAAGTCTTTTTAATCTCTTTTCATATGGGACCCATTCCAAACCCCTAATCATTTGTGTTGCCCTTTTCTAAACATTTTCCAATGCCAATATATCTTTTATTTTTAAGACAAGGCAACCATATCTGTATGTAGTATTTAAGATGTGGGTGTACCATGGATTTATATAGAGACAATAAGATATTCTCTTTTTTATTCTTTATCCCAGTGTTTTCCAAATGGTCTCTGTCTTATTTGCTATCCTTTTTTTTTTAATGATTCCTACATACTATTTGCTTTTTTGACTGCCATTGCACACTGAATGGATGTTTTCAGAGAACTATCCACAATGACTCCAAGATCTCTCTTTTGAGTAGTCTTAGCTAAATTAGTCCCCATCATTTTGTATGTATAGTTGAGATCATTATTTCCAATGTGCATTACTTTACATTCATCAACATTAAATTTCATTTGCCATTTTGTTGCCCAATCACTTAGTTTGGTGAGATCTTTTTGAAGCTTTTCACAGTCTCTTTTGGTCTTAACTGTCTTGAGCAGTTTGGTATCATCCGCAAATTTTGACACCTCACTGCTTACCCCTTTCTCCAGATCATTTATAAATAGGTTGAATAGGATGGGTCCCCCTATGGACCCTTGGGGGATACCACTAATTACCGTTCTCCATTCTGAAAACTTACCATTTATTCCTACCCTTTGTTTCCTGTCTTTTTACCCATTATCATTCCACGAAAGGACTTTCCCTCTTATCCTATGACAACTTACTTGACTTAAGAGCCTTTGGGCAGGGACCTTGTCAAAGGCTTTCTGGAAACCTAAGTACACTGGATCCACTGGATCCCCCTTGTCCAAATGCTTGTTGACCCACTCAAAGAACTCTAGCAGATTAGTAAGGCATGATTTCCCTCTACAGAAACTATGTTGACTTTTCCCCTAAAATTATATTCATCCATGTGTCTGACAATTTTATTCTTTACTATAGTTTCAACTGATTTGCCCGGTACTGATGTTAGACTTACCAGTCTATAATTGCCATGATTTGCCCGGTACTGATGTTAGACTTACCAGTCTATAATTGCCAGGATCATCTCTAAAGCCTTTTTTAAATATTGGTATCATGTTAGCTATCTTCCAGTCATTAGGTACAGAAACTGATTTTAAAGGGCAGGTTACAGACCACAGTTAATAGTTCTGCAATTTAACATTTGAGTTCTTTCAGGACTGCTGGGTGAATGTCAGTGGGTCCTGGTGACTTGTTATTAATAACACCTCAGTCTGGGACAATTCCTCAGTTTTGTTACCTGAAAAGAATGGCTCGGTTTTGGGAATCTCCCCAATATCCTCAGCAGTGAAGACTGAAGCAAAGAATTCATTTAGCTTCTCTGCTATGACTTTATTATCTTTCAGGGCTCCTTTAGCAACTCGATCTTCAAGGGCCCCACTGGTTGTTTAGCCAGCTTCCTGCTTCTGATATACTTTAAAACATTTTGCTATTACTTTTTGAGTTTTTGGCTAGCTGTTCTTCCAACTCTTTTTTAGCTTTTCTTATTATATTTTTACACTTAACTTGACAGTTTATGGTCCTTTCTATTTTCCTCACTAGAATTTAACTTCCACTTCTTAAACTATGTCTTTTTATCTCTCAGTGCATCTTTTACTTGGTTAAGCCAAGCCATGGTGGCACTTTTTTGGTTCTCTTACCATGTTTTTTAATTTGGGGGTATATATTTAAGTTGGGCCTCTAAAATGGTGTCTTTGAAAGGTTTCAATGCAGCTTTTCGGGATTTTACTTTTGGCACTGTACCTTTTAATTTCTGTTACACTCATCTCCCCATTTTTGTGTAGTTTCCCTTTCAGAAATTAAATGCCACCATGTTGGGCTGCTGAGGTGTTTTTCCCACCACAGGGATGTTAAATTTTATTATAGTATAGTCTCTATTTCCAAGTGGTCCAGTTATATTTACCTCTTAGACCAGATCCTGCACTCCATTTATGACTAAATCAAGAATTGCTTCTCCCCTTGTGGGTTCCAGAACCAGCTGCTCCAAGAAGCAGTCATTTAAGGCATCAAGAAACTTTATCTCTGCCTCCCGTTCTGAGGTGATGTCTACCCAGTCAGTATGGCGGTAGTTGAAATCTCCCACTTTTACTGAGTTTTTTATTTTGATAGCCTCTCTAATCTCCCATAGCATTTCATAGTCACTATCGCTATCCTGGTCAGATGGTCAATAATATATTCCTACTGCTATATTCTTACTATTAGAGCATGAAATTATTATCCATAGAGACTCTGTGGAACATTTTGGTTCATTTAAGATTTTTACTTCATTTGATTCTACATTTCCTTTCATGTATGGTACCACTCCCCCATCAGCACAATCTGTTCTGTCCTTCCTATATATTTTGTATCCTGGTATGACTATGTCCCATTGATTGTCCTAATTTCACCAAGTTTCTGTGTTGCCTATTATATCAATATCATCTTTTGATATGAGGCACTCTAATTTGCCCGTCTTATTATTTAGATTTCTAGTGTTTGTGTATAGGCACTTTTAAAATGTGTCACTATTTATCTGTTTGCCATTTCCTGATGTGTTGGACTCTTTTTCATTTGATTGTTTCTCATCTGATCTTACCCATATTTTATCTTCCATCCTCTTCTCCTTACTAGAACATAGAGAATTTCTATTAATAGACCCTCCCCTAAGAGATGTCTCTGACTGATCCAAGTGCTCCTTCACATCCATCAGCTTTTCCCCAGCCTTTAGTTTTAAAAACTGCTTTTAGTAAGTGTGAAAAACTTGGACAGGGCATTGTTATTTGCCCCTGCTAGCCCTCCTCATTTGGTAGCTAGCTGAAATATTTTTAAATTTGCCTCTGAAATACAAACCTAGAAGTCTACATTTTGCTCCTAGAATGTCTGTTCTAGAAGCAGGAGATGTGATTGCAGTACATGTAGAGATGCTCTAAATATAACATAGCCACCTTGAATACCAATACCAATGAAACAGTGGCAGCATGGATAGTAATGGATTTACCCTACTTTGGGTCTGTGAGGCTTCTCTGGATTTGTATTGGTGTAAATAAGCACAGAATTTGGTCTTGTATTTCTAATCAGCATAATAACATTAGAAATAATATGGACTGTCAAGTTATGGGCATCAGGTACACACACTCAATTTCCTATATTTTCTATGTTGGCTCAGGTCTATTGTAAATTGCAGTGTCTGAAGTCAATCCTCATGTCCTGTTATGGCAACAAGTAATCTTTAAAGTGAAGGGTCAGTCTAAACATTCATCTTACACCCAGCCACACTTCTTACATGGGATGATCTAAATCAGCATGTGATTCTCCCTGTGCAGAATTCCTAATTGGTTTTCTATGTATTATGTACTTCCAGAGCATTGCAAAACCGGTGGAATGGGAGTAAGGACGTGGCCGATGGAGGCCATGTCTACACAGCAGCGTTATTTCAGAATAACATCAATTATTCCAAAATAAAGTAGTGTACGTCTACACAGCAAGCCCATTATTTTGAAATAAATTTGAAATAATGGGCTTCTTATTCCAACTCCTGTAAGCATCATTGAATGAGGAGTAAGGGAAGCTGGAGGAAGACTGCTCTATTTTGAAATAACTGCTGTGTAGACAGCGCCAAAAGTCGAAATAAGCTATTTTGACTTAAGCTATGCAAATAGCATAGCTCAAGTTGCGTAGCTTATTTCAAGTTTAGCCCTGCTGTGTACACGTGCCTGGAGTATTATATATATATTGCCTTGAATTTGCATGCTTTTCAAAACAAGTCCTAAAAGTGCTCAAGCTAATTTTTGTACATTTGAGTAAGTGTTCCCAAAAGCTTCACAATATAGAATTACAAAGCCAAGTACATCCAGAACTTTGCTAATCCCCATTTCACTAAACTACACACATTATAATTCACATTAAAAATCTGCCCTTATTTTTCCTGGCTTCCAAGTAAAGATTAAATAGCAGAATGAACTGTGGTTCAGTGAGCTCAAAGGACTCTCACCACATTATTTTTTACAAATATAGTGGTACTTAGAGACTAAGTCCAGATGTCAAAATAAATGACTGAATTATATTTAGCAAGGCATTTTTCTTGCATTTTTGCTATTTCAACTTAAAAGCAAATTCAGCTCTCTCACTTACAAGTGAATCTCAGTGATGGCAAAAAAAATATTGTGGTTCTATTGTGCAGGAGTAGGGGCTGGATAATCATAGAATCATAGAATACTAGGACTGGAAGGGACCTCGAGAGGTCATCGAGTCCAGTCCCCTGCCCTCATGTCAGGACCAAATACTGTCTAGACCATCCCTGATAGACATTTATCTAACCTACTCTTAAATATCTCCAGAGATGGAGATTCCACAACCTCCCTGGGCAATTTATTCCAGTGTCTGACTACCCTGACAGTTAGGAACTTTTTCCTAATGTCCAACCTGAACCTCCCTTGCTGCAGTTTAAGCCCATTGCTTCTTGTTCTATCCTCAGAGGCCAAGATGAACAAGTTTTCTCCCTCCTCCTTATGACACCCTTTTAGATATCCAAAAACTGCTATCATGTCCCCCTCAATCTTCTCTTTTCTAAACTAAACAAACCGAATTCCTTCAGTCTTCCCTCGAAGGTCATGTTCTCTAGACCTTTAATCATTCTCGTTGCTCTTCTCTGGACCCTCTCCAATTTCTCCCAATCTTTCTTGAAATGCGGTGCCCAGAACTGGACACAATACTCCAACTGAGGCCTAACCAGCGCAGAGTAGAGCGGAAGAATGACTTCTCGTGTCTTGCTCACAACATACCTGTTAATACATCCCAGAATCATATTTGCTTTCTTTGCAACAGCATCACACTGCTGACTCATATTCAACTTGTGGTCCACTATAACCCCTAGATCCCTTTCTGCCGTACTCCTTCCCAGACAGTCGCTTCCCATTCTGTATGTATGAAACTGATTGTTCCTTCCTAAGTGGAGCACTTTGCATTTGTCTTTATGAAACTTCATCCTATTTACCTCAGACTATTTCTCCAATTTGTCCAGGTCATTTTGAATTATTACCCTATCCTCCAGATTAGTCGCAACCCCTCCCAGCTTGGTATCATCTGCAAACTTAAGTTGGGAGAACATAGAGGAGATATATATAGATATATATATATAGATATATAGATATAGATATATAGATATATATAAATGCATAGAATTTGGTCTTGTGTTTCTAATCAGCATAGTAAGCTTAGAAATAATAAGCTTATTATTATATCTCCTTTGTGTTCTCCCAGTTTATCCAGCCCCTATTCCAGCACAATAGAACCACAATAAACACACACACACACACACACACACACACACTATATTTCCCAGACATTGGGAAATGGCCTTGTATGAACTTGTGACATTCTACAAATTTAGATTTTATCACAAGATTCTACTAGCTTCAGATAGTGTGTGTGTACACGTGTGCTTTAATGGGTAGCAGAATAAATAAAAGATGTAAATTTCAGAACACATTTCCACCACTGGGCTCCAACTTTTATAGTAAGACCTTGCTGTGAAATTTGCTGGTATAAATGGTAGGAAATAATGGGAAACATTCCTATAACTCTTCTTAATAGAAGCAACCACCTCCTTCATTTGTTACAATGGATCAGTTTGAATAGAATATTTTACACCGAAGTCGGTGCATTGTTGTAGACGAAATGAACACAAGAATTAGACACAAGACTGACAAATCCAGAAGGCTTCTTTGCTTTGTTTTCTGTTTATCTCCCCAGTGTAACACATAGATAAAAACACTGTGCTTGCAATGTGTACTGAGACTAATAGAAAACTTAATTCAGCTAATATAGGTAGCTGGGTATTTGAGTCCTGTGCACATCCTAACCAATATACCGTTTTCATTTGAAATTGTGACTCAGATCAGGTCATTTATTCACTGTGAACGTTGCTGGCCCTGGGTCGGGAAAAAAAGCATTTTTGCTTATGCAAGTATTCTTTGAAGCCTATATAACCATAGACTGTTAGTAATTGAAATGACAACTCCAAAAATAACTTATCTTATGTTAACACACCTTACATTTTGCTCTGTTGTAATTCTTTTTTTAGCTCTTGCTGGAAATACACTATGGCTTTCTTAGTATCAGTGCAGACAGCAGGATTCATTAAAAGCTGTTTGAACAGTTTGCAGAGGATGTGCTGTGAAACTCACACACTCATAGTGAATGTTAATTAGCAAAGTGTATCAACAGTGGAGGCCTGGAGCACTTAGAAGACATTTTTCTTTGATTTTTTCCCCCAATGATTCCTCCTGTTTGTAGGAACAGAGAAGTCTGTCTAGACCTAGGATCTGGGGAAGTTCTGTTTTTCAGCACTTGTTAGAAATAGATTTGCAGGAACCTATGTCCCTGCTAAAGGTGAAAGCTAAACTGTCTTTTCATTAAGATTGCGCTATGCATGTTTCTGATTTTTGCTATTCTCCTTACTGAAAGTTCCATTTACAATATATATCGACCGAGGCAAAATTTGTGTTTACTCTGCACTTGTTGTTTACTTTATATGACTGTTTGATACATTTGTATCATATTCTATGAGTAAAATCTGTTCCCGTTTCACACCATGGAAGCCCGTATAAGAAAAATAAGTTTTTTCCAGATTTTTGCAGATAGAGAATTAGACTGGCTGAATACTGCACAAATTAACCATAAATATATGTTTGGGTTTTAAAAAGGATTTTGGTTTGATTATGTTTATACCCCCTTTGTGCTCACTTTCTACAATTAATCAAGTAAACAAACTTAGCGTTTTAAATTTTCACTAAAGGAATGAATTTCTCTCTATGTATATAAAAAAATTCCTGTGGGATGAGAGAATGACGTAATCACTCTGCCCCCAACCTCCACAGAGTCAGAAGGGGAAGCAGCAGCCATAGCTCAGGGTTCCCCCCAGCCCCTCCTTGGGGGGGGGGGGTCCCCACAGGCCCCCGGCTCCCCTGAAAGAAGGCCAGAGGGCAGCGGCAGTAGCAACTACAGCCCCACTTCTACGTCCGAGTCTGGGGCCCCGATACTCTGTGACCCAGCATCCCTTGAGGGGACGTGAGCCACCAGGACACTACGGCTGTCCTGGAGGGGGGGAGAGGATGCTATAAAGTTTGCTTCTAAAGTTAAGCCCAGCTCCCTGGCCAGCCCAGCAACACATACCGAGACTCTTGGCTTTTGTCCTCATGTGCTGCTCGGAGTGCTGCTCTCTCCCCTGCTGCTCTTCACTGGGCCTGGCTGCAGTGGTGGGGGGTGCATTGGAGAGCCAAGATAATGAGCAGACCCCACGTATGGGGTGGAGATGACAACACCAGCTGGAGGGGGCTGAAAGGGAAAATTCTGTCCTGAGCAAGGAGTTTCCACAGCCTTAGGCGCCCCTGCATTCACAGCTTCTAGAGGGGGCCAGCCCAAGCCACCTGCTATAGGCTGGGGATGGAGCCCCCCATGGAGAAAGGAGACCTCCCCAGCAGCTGCCACCCCCCTTTCATCTGTCCAGGTGCAGCTGCTGCCTGGCTCTAGCAATCCACGTGCGCTCCCGGGAATCGGCTCCCTCCTCTCTCGGGTTAGCCAGGCACCCTGCCCAAAGCCCACTCCTGTATCCTCCTGGCCAGACACCCTGCCCCCAGCCTGCTCCTGACCCCTCTCCACCACCCAGACATGCTGCCCAATTGGGGCCCAGCCCCCATCTGGCCACAGCATCCTGTCCACAGCCCCAATCCTGCGTCTTCAGTGTGCGTTCACTTAGTTGATAATTATTTGGTGTTTCTGAGTCTCTGGCCCCTCTTCTGACCATTTGGGCATACAGTGGCCTTCACACTTTTCTCCTAAAACATTCTCTCTCTCATTC
Organism: Rafetus swinhoei; assembly: GCA_019425775.1. Taxonomy (NCBI): domain Eukaryota; kingdom Metazoa; phylum Chordata; order Testudines; family Trionychidae; genus Rafetus; species Rafetus swinhoei. The sequence goes on from CM033424.1 coordinate 129,924,602, forward strand.
ACACAAACAATACATTTACACAATTGCTGCGTGGGACAAAAGGGTGCGTTTAGTCACTTTAACAAAATTACAAAATCTTTCAACGTTAAACTTCTTTCTAGCTATTACAAGACCTTACCTAATATTAACATCACTATGTATTATAATATTCCATCCCTTCACTTTAACATCAGAACATGCTAACATCAAACAGAGCTGGAGCTAAGTTAACAAAGCTGCCTGGCCTGTCTGAGGCCTACTTCTTGCGTTTAAGTTTAATCCAAACCTTATGCTATAACATACATTCATTAAAACTAACTAACTTATTACCTACAAAATTACAAGGCTACACTGTGGTATCCCCTGCTTCATACAGGTTGCCATGCACAAACAATATCCATCTTCTCCGAACCACACAGAATTATAGGGAGTGGATGCTGACTGAATGTGGACAAAAATGTGGACCTTATGCCTTGTGCTAGAATGATGCCAGACCACTTACTACTAATTTGGCATGGAAAGGTGTCCTACCATGGAGGATGGAGTAAGGCAGGTATCCCCAAAAACCTTGCGAGAAAGAAGAAAGACTACCTCTATGAGAGCTTTATGGAGAAGTGGAGGGAGAATTTCTGTACCATCTCCAGATATGTTAATAAACTGCTCTGGGGAGCCCTCGTTGTGTAGGCAGAGTGGCTGCCACAGATTACTCCCAACTGCCTAAACCCACTTGTGGCATGATTAAAAAATGTGAATTCACCAGAAGTGCCCTTCCTGTCATCAGGACCCAGCAACAATACTTCCTGGGAGGTGGATGGGCTCCAATTTATAAAAAGGTCCCAGCTGTCGGTTAGATTGGATGCTCCGCTTGCCTGCTGACCATTCTCCTCCTCTTCCAAACGGTCCTCCATGGTATTGCCTGAGGTTGCCAGAGGAGTATTTTGGGAGGAATCCATGGATGGGATCCAGAAACTGGTCTGGTGCCCTCCTAGAATTCTGTGCATCTGCTCATAGAAGTAGCAGGTTTTCGGCACTGACCCAGTCTGACCATTTGCCTCCTTTGTCTTCTGATATGCCTGCGTGAGCTCTTTTCCTTTCACTTGGCACTGCTGGGTATCCCTGGTTTATACTTATTTCACTATGCTCTGTGCAATCTTGGCATAAATATCAGTTATTTCTTTTGCTGCTTCATAGCTCTGCCTGAACACATTGCTCTCCACGCCCAGCAATCGGGTCTAGGATATACCACACAGTCCATGCTGGAGCTCGTTTGCAATCTTGGACATTCATGGCCAGGTGTGCTGCTGAGGTATGCTGCCTGTTCTGAGGTCCTCTCAGCACACTGGATAAACAGGAAATTAAATTCAAGTTTTCCTGGGACTTCTCCTGTGCACCCGGAGAGCAACAGAATTGAAAGTCCTGGCTAGAGCAATAACATTGGGACATCTCTTGAAGACCAAGAATTTCAACTTTCACAGCCCCACATCTGCATATTTAAAAGTTACTTAGAAAAGTTAGATGTCTTCAAGTCACCAGGGCCTAATGAAATGCATCCTAGACTACTCAAGGAGCTGATAAAGGATGTATCTGAGCCTTTAGCTATCATCTTTGGAAAGTCATGGAAGTCGGGAGAGATTCTAGAAGATTGGAAAAAGGCAAATATAGTGCTGATATATAAAACAAATCAAATAGAACAACCCAGGAAACTACAGACCAGTCAGCTTAACTTCTGTGCTAGGAAAGATAATGGAGCAAATAAGTGAGGAATTCATCTGCAAACATCTGGAAGATAATAAAATGCTAGGTAACAGCCAGCATGGTTTTGCAAAGAACAAATTATGTCAAACCAGTCTGGGAAACAACCAGGAAGAATTAGAAGTCCTAGCACAGTCAAAGAACTGTGATTTGATTAGAATAACAGAGACTTGGTGGGATGGTGCATATGATTGGAACATTGTCATGGAAGGATATATTCTGGAAGGCCAGGCGGAGAGAAAAGGTGGAGGAGTTACACTGTATGTAAGAGGGCAGTATGATTGCTTAGAGTTCCACTATATATATTGAGAAAAGCCTGTTGAGAGTCCTTGGGTTAAGCTTAGAGGCGGGAGCAACAGAGGTGATGTTATGGTCGGTGTCTGTTGTAGACCACCAGACAAGGTGGATAAAGTAGACAAGGCTTTCATCAGACAACTAAGAGAAGCTTCCAGATCACAGACTCTGGTTCTCATGGGGGACTTTAATCACCCTGACACCTGTTGGGAGACCAATACAGCAGTACACAGACAATCCAGGAAGTTTATGGAGAATGTTGGGGATAACTTCTTGGTACAAGTGCTGAAGAAACAGACCAGGGGCCATGCACAACTTGACTTGCTGCTCACAAGTAGGGGAAGTAGAGGTGGGTGACAACCTGGGAAGCAGTGATCATGAGATGGTAGATTTCAGGATCTTGACCAAAGGAAGAAAGGAGAGTAGCAAAATACATACCCCGGACTTCAGAAAAGCAGACTTTGACTCCCTCAGGGAACTGATGGGCAGGATTCCCTGGGATGCTAACATGAAGGGAAAAGGAATCCAGGAGACCTGGCAGTATTTTAAATAAGCCTTTTTGAAGGCACAGGAACAAACTATCCTGATGCATAGTAAGAAAAGTAAATGTGGTAGGTGACCTGATTGGCTTAGCAGTGAAATCCCTGGTGAGCTTAAACACAAATAGGAAGCTTAAAAGAAGTGGAAACTTGGACAGATGACTAGGAAGGAGTATAAATATATTGCTCAAGCATATGAGGTTTACAGGAGCGGTCGACAAAGACTTCCCCTGTTGACCGATCTGCATCTTGACTGCCGCGTTGTGCCGACAATCAGCTGAGCCGGCACAGCGCAGTGGCCATTTTTATTTTAATGAAGCCGGGGATATTTAAATCCCCGCTTCATTGACTATGTCGGGTAGCCTATTTTACATGCCTCTGCCGACAGGCATGTAGTCTAGACATACCCCCAGAGGCCTTATGGAGTTTGGATTCACCAAGGAAGAACAAGGAGGTAAGACAGAAGCCCACTCTGCAGCAGTGGGGACAGTGGCAGGAAGTAGCCTAGGCAAAAGCAATAGCTAACCGGTGAGTGAGCCAAAGACAGGAGTCAGTGTGTTTTGGTTGGAGATTTTCCCCACAGACTCAATGGCTCAAACTACAGCCAGAAGTAGGACTCTGGGCTGGGAACCAGTGAAGAGGAAGGACTTGCCAGGAATGTAACCCTGTCTCCTAACTCTAACCCGGGACTTGCACTGTCATGTTGACTCTGGCCTTTGGGCTGCCCATCCCTGCAAAACTGGGGTGAGTTGACTCTAGCCATTGGGACACATAGCCCTATGGATTAGGGCAGATTTATTGGCTCTGGCTATTAGGCCATACTGCTTCAGGACTGAAGGCAAACATATAGACACATGCTGGGAAGAACAATGTTGGGAATTGTGCATGAGCTCTCCTATCCCCAAACAGATATGGATGCACTTGCCCCGCACTGAGTGTAGCCTTTCCCAAACATGTCACACTCATCTTCTAAAAGTTGAACCTCTGTGGTCCCGGACTCTCTGGTCTGGCAACATCTGTGGTTAAGAGATTAGGGACACCATCACTGTCCAACTTGGCCAATAGCCATTGATGGACCTATTCTCCATGAATGTATTTAGCTCTCTTTTTTGAACTCTGTTATAGTCTTGGCTTTCACAACATCCTCTGGCAAGGAGAACTACAAATTGATTGTATGTTGTGTGAAGAAGTACTTTCTTTTATTTGTTTTAAACCTGCTACCTATTAATTTCATTTGGTAACTGCCAGTTGCTGTTATGGGAAAGAATAAATAACTATTCTCTATTTACTTTCTCCACATATTCTTTATTTACTTTCTCCACGCCAGTCATGATTTTATAGATTTCAATAATATTCCTCCCCCTTAGTGATATATTTTTCAAGCTGAAAAGTGCCAGTCTTATTAATTTCTCCTCATATAGCAGCCATTCCATACTCCTAATAATTTTGTTTCCCTTTTTCTGAACTTCTTCCATTGTCAAGATGTCTTTTTGAGATGAGGTGACCACACATGCATGCAGTATTCAAGATGTGGGCATACCAGGGATTTATATAGAGTTAATAATATATTCTGTTTTTATTCTCTATCTCTTTCTTAATGATTCCAAAGATTCTGGTGGTTGTGTTTTTGTTGTTGTTGTTTTTGGTTTTGGTGGGGTTTTTTGTTTGTTGCTGCACATTGAATGGATGTTTTCAGGGAACTATCTACAATGGCTCCAAGATATCTCTCTCTTGATTGGGAACAGCTAATTTAATCTCCATCATTTTATACATATAGATGGGATCATTTTCCAGTGTGCACTACTTTTCACTGTCAACACTGAATTTCATCTGCCATTTTATTGTCCAGTCACCTAGTTTTGAGAGATCTTTTTGAAGCTTTTCATAGTCTGCTTTGGACTTAACTGTCCTGAGCAATTTTGTATCATCTGTGAATTTTGCACCTCACTGTTTTTTCCTCCAGTTCATTTATGAATATATTGAATTGGATTGGTCCTAAAATGGACCCCTGTGGGACACCACTGGTTACTCGTCTCCATTCTGAAAAGTGTTAAATAATCTGCAATCAGAGTTTTCATTCAGTGTAGTCACTCAGTAAGAAATAATATATTATGGGTGTTATCATGATGCTTGCACTTTATTATGTTAACACTCTGTTACACAGACTGATCTGGTGACTATATTCCTGCATAATGTCTCATAGCTGTAATGACTTTTGCTCAGTTTCTGATATTTAGTGGCAAGAATTTATAAACCTGTTAATATTGCATACATAAATGCATATTTGGGGTAGTACTTAGATGTTAATGGTTGGATATCAGTTATCCAAAGAATAATTTTGTAAAGTTGGTTATGGAAAAGTGGTTTATGTTTTGCATTCTTATATATTTTTTTTTGTTTTGATTCAGTACATATAAGTTTTTTTTCAACTGGTAGTTTAGTATGTTGCATTGGTTCCACAAAAGGTAAAGTGGGTTCTTTACCTTTAAATGCCAGTCATTGTTTTGCTTCAGTAATTCATGCATCTGATGAAGTACAGGTTGCACCTCTAAAAACCAAACCAAGATTCTCTGATCCAGCAACATCTGTGGTCTGGCATGACCACGGATGTTATGGGATCAGAGAGTCCTGGCATGCTGCAAGGGATTGGGGCCCAGGAGCCGGCGCAGCTCATCTGAGCTGCGGGGAAGTGGGGGATGGGAGCGGGCACTCAGCTGGGCTGAGGGAGCCAGTGTGCAGCTCAGCTGGGCTGGGGGGGAGGGCACCAGGAGCTGGCACACAGCTCAGCTGGGCTGGGGAGGGGCGGGGCGGGAGCTGGCATGCTTCAATAACAGTGATGCGAGCAGAATTCTGTAGAAGATTAGGATTATGCCTGCTTCCTGACAAAAATATTACTGTTTGGCAACTGTGGCATAAGGCAAATTTCCAACCAAACTGTGAATGGGAATAAAGCCGAGGTAGCAGATGGACATGAGTGGAAGCATCTAAAGCACCATGTCCAGATATCAAATGTGTTCATAGAAGGCAAGATTTCCATTTTAGAATATTCAAATATCTTCTACTTTTGTGTCGATTGTGAAGGAGATGTATCATCATTAATCCTTTTCTCAGCATGATTAATTTCGAAGGAAAATCCATTTTCCTCAGTTACTTAAGGAGAGCCTATCCTGGTTTTGAAACTTTGTTTTATTGCATACAGAATAACAGTAACATGGGATAGTTACATAGGAAATAGAAAACATTGTTATATCAAATACAAAGAAAACAGTTGATATTTAATGTGATTAACAATTTCATTCTTACAGATCTAAATACTACATATTACTGACATCTTGATGAAAACATTGACTGAATAGTTTGACAGTCACCCCACTCTCCCACTTTATAGAAATTAGCTTCTGAATTTAAATATGTGTAACTTGGAGATGATTAGGCCAAAAGTCTCATATAACTTATCCATTTTAATTTTACAATCTGCTGGATCTGTGTATCCTATTTTAGTGCATGTATCATTCATGTGTGAGAAGTTAGAAATATGAAGTATAAGAATGTTTACAGTTCTAAATGTACTAGGAGAGCCATTCCTAGTGCCTTTTCCCCAAGCCTCCTGTTTCCCCAGAAGCCATAATGACTGAGTGATCAACTTAATAACTTGTAAACAGCCTTGTTTGTCCTTTAAGTCCAAAGATGATTGGACTAGTCAGATATGTGACCATACCAACTGGTTCTGGGATTGAATTTTGACCCAGGTATTGTTCCATGGAAGAAAGAATATAGAACAAAAGATTCCCATTCTGAAGAAAAGAATATGTAAGCAATGGGACGCTATCAGCCCTTTGTCTTTGGCTGGTGTAACACACTCCAAAGAGGGCTGGTGACTACAAAAGAGGTAGTCTCAGAACTTGAGTGTGTAAGCAAGGAGTGTTGTGAGCAAGACATGAGAAGTAATTCTTCTGCTCTATTGTGCACTGATTAGGCCTCAGTTGGAGTACTGTGTCCAGTTCTGGACACCACATTTCGAGAAAGATGTGGAGAAATTGGAGAGAGTTCAGAGAAGAGCAACAAAAATGTTTAAAGGACTAGAACACATGAGCTATGAGGGAGGACAAAGAATTGGGTTTGTTTAGTTTGGAAAAGAGAAGACTAAGAGGGGACATGATAGAAGCCAGCAGATCCAGAGATGTCATTATTCCCCTTTATTTGGCTCTGGTGAGGCCACATCTGGAGTATTTTGTCCAGTTCTGGATCCCCCACTACAAAAAGGATGTGGACGCATTGGAGAGGGTCCAGTGGAGGGCAACCAAAATGATTAGGGGGCTGGAGCATATGACCTATGAGGAGAGGCTGAGGGAGTTGGGTCTGTTTAGTCTGCAGAAGCGAAGAGTGAGGGGGGATTTGATAGCAGCCTTCAACTTCCTGAAGGGAGGTTCCAAAGAGGATGGAGAAAGGCTGTTCTCAGTAGTGACAGATGGCAGAACAAGGAGCAATGGTCTCAAGTTGTGGTGGGAAAGGTCCAGGTTGGATATTAGGAAAAACTATTTCACTAGGAGAGTGGTGAAGCACTGGAATGGGTTACCTAGGGAAGTAGTGGAGTCTCCATCCCTAGCGGAGTTTAAGTCTCAGCTTGACAAAGCCCCAGCTGGGTTGATTTAGTTGGGATTGGTCCTGCCTAGAGCAGGGGGCTGCAATGAGGAGTAACGGTAGTTCGAATTAGGAGCTTTAATTCAAACTACCTAGTCCATGCCGCGTGTAGCCGCGGGCAGGTAGTTCGAACTATGGGGCATTTAAAAATGGCGGCGCCCAGGGACATGCAAATAAAGCCAGGGATATTTAAATCCCAGGCTTCATTTGCAAGTTCGAATGCCTACATTAGCCACCCTAGTTCGAAGTAGGGTGGCAGTGTAGACATACCCTTTGATCTGACTGTTTTCATTTGCAAACACTTAAAAGGGATAGGGTCCAGAGTGACCTAGACAAATTGGAGTATTGGGCTAAAAGACATCTGATGAGATTCAACAAGAACAAGTGCAGAGTCCTGCACTTGGGGTGGAAGAATCCAAGCATTGTTACAGGCTCAGGACCGACTGGCTACGTAGCAGTTCAGCAGAAAAGGACCTGGGGATTACAGTGGATGAGAAGCTGGATATGTGTCAACAGTGTGCTCTTGTAGCCAAGAAGGCTAATGGCATATTAAGGTGCATTAGGAGTATTTCCAGCAGATTTAGAGAAGTTATTATTCTCCTTTATTTGGCACTGATGTGGCCACATCTGGAGTATTTCATCCAGTTCTGGGCTCCCCACTATAGAAAGGATGTTGACACATTGGAGATGGTCCAGAGGAGGGCAACTAAAATGATTAGGGGGCTGGAGCACATGACCTACCAGGAAAGGCTGAGGGATTTGGGCTTATTTAGTCTGCAGAAGAGAAGAGTGGGGAATTTGATAGCAGCCTTCAACTTCCTAAAGGGAGGTTCCAAAGAGAATGGAGAGAGGCTGTTCACAATAGTGATGGATGGCAGAACAAGGAACAATGGTCTCAAGTTACAGTGGGGGAGGTCTAGGTTGGATATTAGGAAAAACTATTTCACTAGGAGAGTGGTGAAGCACTGGAATGGGTTACCTAGGGAGGTGGTGGAATCTCCATCCCTAGAGGTTTTTAAGTCCCAGCTTGACCAAGCCCTGGCTGGGATGATTTAGTTGGGGTTGGTTCTGCTTTGGGCACGGGACTAGACTCGATGACCTCCTGAGGTCTCTTCCAGCCCTAGGATTCTATAATTCTATTACTCTAAATCCTACAGTTTATACTTAATAAAAATACTTTTGTTTAGTACCTGGTCCATAATTATTACCTGGTGGGAACAACCATTGTGCATATCTTTCTTTCATGGATAAAGAGGGAAAACATGCTCGTGAGTTTTCCTTGTGTAAAATTTTTACACAGAGAAGGATTCATTTATTTGGGGTTTTGATCTCTTTTTGGAGTTGATTTCCTGGATGCTGAGTCCTTTGAAATGAGCCCTCCCAGAACTGAATTGTTGAGTGTCTGCATTGCTCTTTGATGTGGGGGAGGGTGGGTGACAACCCTAACTCTGTGCAATGCCTAGGGGAGATCAGAGAGCAAGAAGACAGGTGTCAGTGGCATGATCAGCACACCGTGGAACAATCCTATGGGGTCTCCTGTGACCGCACCCTGCCACACATGACACTTGGTTTTCTGTAGAATCTACATTAATAGTTGGACTGATTTAATCATTCATTAATGTTGCAAAATGTTTGTGTCACATAGTTCATGAAAGGTGGGGAGGGGGTTGGTTGGTGTTTGTCTAGTAAGTTGTTTTTGACAGATTAAAGTAAGTTCAGAGGTCACATAACCCCATTTACAATGTGATCTTTGTTGGTACAGTCAGTAGATGTAAGATTAGTTGTTCTGGGAGTAAAAATATCTCAATTTTTTATATTTCTCAGACAATTAACAACATGGCAAATTAATTACCGTCTTTCCGGATTGGTGTCTAAGGATACAGAGAAGTTAAGGAGTAAATGTCTTTCTCCCACTATGTGTTCGAAGGCTTTATCAGCAGAAAGCAGGCTTAAATAGAAATACAGAGGCTATGGATATATACCTGATGTATATATGGTAGACCCCCATACTGACTTCTCTAACTCAGTTTCTAACCCAAAAGAATGAGTGTAGAGGAAAGGATATGGAAGCATTTCAGAGGAAAGGATATAGCTGGAGAAGCCCTGGCTTCTGACAGTACCTAGCTGCCTGAATGGTTGTTTCGAAATGTGATTAGCCATTATGAGACTAACTTTGAGTCAAATTTAAAAAACAACAAATTGTCTGGTAGCACTTCATAGGCTAGCAAAACATGCAGATGGTCATCTGAAGAAGTGGGCCCATGAAAGCTCATGATACCATCTACATGCTCATGATACTGTACAAAGTGCTACCAGACCATTTGTTGTTTTTTAAATTTATCCTGTACAGACTAACTTGGCTACCCCCTGAAGCTTCTTGAGTCAAATGTAAGGGTAGATAAAAGACAACTTGCATTCTCCCCTCATGAGCTGCACCAGGAACACACAGACTGAAGTTAACAATTTAATGCACTGTACTAAAGGCTTCTAAGTTTTTTTTATAGTGTTAAAGAGTGGCTTGTTTTTCAGTAAGACATAGGAAGATGTCATCTGTGACAAGAGGAGTTTTATGTTCTTCATGATGGATGGCAGAATCTCTGGAGATTCTCTGATAGTTCTCACAAGTACATTAGTGGATAGAATAAACAAAAGAGGTGACAAAAGGATATCCTTGTATTACTCCACCCTTTATGGAGGTCTGTAACTGGAAATCAGTCAAATAGAGGACATTCATCTGCAATTTGAGTGAGAGAGAAACCAAACATAATGATTCTAAAAGTAAGTGTTTAGTTAAAATTATTTATTATTTTGTTGACTACAGTTAGGTCTAGATATATAACATGTATAATTGTTGAATATTTTTCACATTAAAGTCAGTGTATAAAATGAAAATAGATTGTACTCACAATCCACTTCCTCATGTACCTTATTCAAATGTGCATTTGCAAATGTTAAATTCATGAATTTCATGTCTTAGAGCTCTTGTGCCTTGAGTTTGTATATCCTAAATCATGCAGACTTTTCTGATTATAGGAAGCAGGGGGCTGGCAAGGGTAGAATGACATGCTGATATTTCAAAATGCTAAAGAGTGATAGTGTTTCATTGGACGGAGTCTTAACGTGTTTGAACTTGAGATACAAAACATCCACTTGAGATACAAAATGTATACGTGCAAAAGACCCTGTATGGACCCGAAAGCAGGTTCATATTATGGCTGCTGTACTAGAATCCTTGAGGAAAATGAAAACAGTTTGGTGGAGGTTATAATGGCTGTCTGAAATGTACATTTCTCCAGTAATTCATGTAGTCCCAAAAAAAACCCTCTCAAGCACTTCATCTGATGAAGTGGGTTTTGCCCATGAAAGCTCATGATACTATATATTTTTGTTAGTTTCTAGGGTGCCACAGGACTACTCATTGTCTCTCAAACACCATTCTTCTCTTCATTTAGAGAGGTGGTCATCTTTTATTTGTTTAATATGACAGATGATGTTTAATGTTTGCCAAATATTATGACTTATGCTATTCCCTGAGATAAAACTAGATTGGTCAGTGTGAGTTAGTGATGGTATGGCTAGAAAGAAAGCTGGTTTGTTAATACTCATGACAGTATATAATTGTATGAATTAATTAGCAAAAATGGTGTGGTACGATCAGCAGTCTTTTGACTTTTTTACTTTTTTCAGGAGTAACATTTTTCTGACCTCCAAAGAGGAACTGGGGAATTTCCCTTGTTCAAGAAAGTGAGGAATTGTTTTTAACATTTGAACCATTAGAAACTAAAAATATTTTTACAATTTGGGCTAAAGCCATCCCATTTTGGTAATTTGCCATTTGAAATGTATCCTATGGCATTTGGACCTTCATCTGTTGATCTGTTTTGAAAATTGTACCTTGTAATTCTTGGTACTCTGGGAAGTTTAGGTTATTCAAAAAAGAGTGTGGCACATTCTTCACCTTTTCTAATCTCTGCTCAGGCACAGTGGAAAGGGGATGGCACTGGGAGCTGACTGTGGTTCCCTTATTCTTGGCCATATGGGCCTTCCTTAAATTAGAGCTGCAAGAGAGTAGCAATAACGTATTCCACCAGCTGAACATATTAGAGCTCTGTGCTACCATAACCTCTCCATAACCTCTCCTCTCCTTCCCTTTCCATCAATGGTCAGTGAAAGGCTGCCCTGAAAAGTGAGTGAACAACTTCTTCTAGCTTTCTGCCAATGGTGAGTTCTCTACTGGCAAGCTACATCTGTTTAAATGTATAAAATGCCCTTACTGGACTCATGTGTTGAGTCCTGCCTTGCTATCATTCCCTGTGGATGGTGGCAATCCACTCTGGTCCACCTGCTGTCTTCCTAGTCCATCTGGGAACTGCCCTGTCAGGTAAGTATTTAATAAATTCTTTATTAAGGATATGAGGTTACACCACACTTCTGCTGAACAAGCAAACTCACAGTGGGGTAACCTGAGCAGAAGAAAGCTCCAAAGAACTAGTAACAACATTGTGTGTGTTGTGTGTATGCACATTGAAATGACAGAATCAATACAGTCACATAAACTGTTAGGCAGATAACTGTTAGGCAGATAAGGAATCATAACCATAAGCAAGATTCTGAGGGCTGTGTACCCCAGAAAGGTAGTGCATCTTCTGCTTATGTGCAGACCCCCAGAAGACACCCATATTAACATCCCTAAACTGCATTCATTCTTCTGGCCGTATATTGTTCGTGCAGCCTAGAATCTTGTCATATATACTTGTATAGTAAGAATTTTTCAGAATATTATTGTTGTTCATAGAATTTTTAAAGTAGGCTTTTTTCCTTTTTAAATAAAGGTTTTCTTCTGCTACAGTTGCAGGAGACACAGGATATTAGCAGGGTGCCATATTTTTTTGCGAGCATGCAGATAGTTTTCTTTCTGAATTTCTAATATAGTTGTTGGACAGATGAGAGGTGCTTGTGTCCTAAGCATGTGCCCTTATATTGTCAATTAAATGTATTTGCCTTAATATTTGTTTCCTGGAAAATCTCCTTGACCATAACTGAACATCCATGCTTCCCAAGATTATTTGCTCTAGTAAAAGGGCTATTTTGAAGCTAGATCTTGAAATCTCATCTGTATGCAGACTCCCAAACTGAGCCTGCCCAAAAGGAGCCAGTTGCAGGATCTGGCCCTTAGTTTGTATTATATAGGTAATTTTCATTCCTCAGATGTTTATCTTTTGTCCTCTGGTAAAACTACCTCATTGCCATGTATTTCAAAATACTCATTTATGTTTATTGATAAATTGCAAAACACTTTCTTCTTTCAAGATACCAAAGATGCATTTTCTGAATATATGATCTTAAACTCCATGCTTTTTCAGGTGCCTGTGGGTGCACATTCTGTGATAAGTAATAGAATCACATCTATTTAGATGTAAGATACAAGAGATATGAATATCCGGAGTATAAAAAAGAAAAATGTATGTAAAATGATTGGGAAGGTTCAATGCGTGCAAAGATATTTGTATGTGGCCCACCCATCTCCCTCCTTACTTAGTAAATCATCTATAGATCATATAGAAAGCACAGTTACATTCCTTCAGAACTCTTGGGTTAATATCATCTGGTCCTGGGACTAATTACTGTTTAGTTTATCGATTGTTCCAAAACCTCCTCTAACACCTCAATCTGGAACAGTTCCTCAGATTTATTAACTTTAAAGAATGGGTCACATTTGGGAATCTGTCTCATGTCCTCAGCTCTGAAAACTAACACAAATAATTTACTTAGTTTCTCTTCAATGGCCTTATCATCCTTGAATGTTCATTTAGCATCTTGATTGCTCCCACTGGTTGTTTAGCAGGCTTCCTACTTTCGATATACAGCTTCTCTCCGACTTACGAACCGGTTACAGACCAAGCAATTGGTCGAAACTCGGTTCGTTCGTAAGTCGGACCCCATTGAGTTACACGCGACCGCACTGTTCGTAAGCGCGGATTGCGTTCGTAACTCGGGGTCCGCCATTTACGACAGCATTGAGTTACACGCGACCGCACTGTTCGTAAGCGCGGATCGCGTTCGTAACTCGGGGTCCGCCATTTACGACAGCTTTGGTCATAACTTAAAAATATTTTTTGAGGTTTTGCTGTTCTTGAAATTCTTTTTTGGTCTTCCAAATGATGTTTTATACTTCATTTGCCAGAGTTTATGCTCCTTACTATTTTCCTCGATAGGATTTAACTCCACTTTTTAAATAATACCTCTTTGTCTCACTGCTTCTCTTACTTTGTTGGTTAGCCACAGTGACACTTTTTTTGTTCACTTGTAGTTTTTAATTTGGGGTATACATTTAAATGGAACCTCTACCTTGGTGTAGCAGGTAGTTGAACTAGATGACCTCCAGAGGTCTCTTCTAACCTTAATCTATGATTCTATGATTACTGTGTTCCATTGATTATCCTCATTCCAACAGTTTTCTGTGATTCCTATTATATCAATATCCTAATCTAATATGAGACACTCTAGTTCACCCATCTTATTAGACGTCTACTGTTTGTATACAAGTACTTTAAAAACTTGTCACTATTTAGCTATCTGCCATTACAAGATCTGATTGAATGGAATTCTTTTTCACTTGACTGTTTTTCATCAGATTATACCTATATTTATCATTTCCATTCTCTCCTCCTTCCTGAGACACAAGGGAGAATCTGTTAATGGAGATTCTTTAAAAGAAGTCTCCGTCTATTCCAGGGGTGGGCAATAATTTTGGAAGGCGCGTCACTTCACAAATTTCAGAAGTGGCCACGGGCCATCCTGAAAGGGGCAGGGTTGAGAACTACCCTGCTGGGTGCGGTGACCTTATTTTCTGAACCACCTGCAGCTAGTAAGAACAGTTTAATTTAAATTATGAAACAGATTATTTGTTTTAATTTTCTCATGTTAGTTTATCATACTTCATTTTAAATAAAGTAAAATATTATGTCCAACACAAACGATTTCAATGTTTTATTTAAGGGAGAGGTGGGGAACCCTTTTTGGGTCTGGATTCATTGACCCACAAAAAAATCAGTTGGGGAACCACACAAGTGAGAAGCAAAAAAACTCTTCCCAAAAACCCCAACTCTCACTGATGTGGCTCCAACTGAGACACCTCTCTCCTCTAATGCCACAACCTCATGGATTAAGGGGAAGAGAAGGAGAAAACTGATGTTCAGGGCTTCCCAAAAATCAGATTTACTTTTCTGGGGTTCTGGAGTTAGTCAATTTTATGGACCTCCTTAGGCTCTGGGGTAGGGACAAAAATGAGGGGTATAGTGGTGAGACAGGGCTGCCAGCAAGTAGAATAGGGATGGGGTGCAGGATCTAGGAGGGAGCTGGGGTGCAGAAGCAGGCTGGGAGTAGAGTGTCTGGTCAGGTGGAGGGAGCAGGAACAAGGAGGGTGCTGCATGTGGCCAGGAGAGAGAGTGCAGAACAAGGAAGGGTTTTGGAGCAAACTGGGAATGCTGGGTTTTGGTGGAAGAGGGAAATGATGGGATTGGGGTGGGGGTGTCTGGACATGAGGAGGAACCCTACCTGGCTTCATGCTCCTTTGCAGCAACAACTGCAGCCATGAGGTTCTGGCCACCGCAGTGGGAGGCCCAGTTGCCATGGCCACACAGTCCCGGAGGCCAGAGACACCACTGCCATGGCCACAAGATCTAGGGCTGGCCCTGATGCATCCTGGCCACAGGCCACCTGGGAGGCTGGAGGTGCCTCTGTTATGGCCTGGGGCCGGCCTCTGGGGCCACTGGCCACAGGCTACCCTGCTCCAGAGGTGACACTGCCATGACTACATGGATTGGGTCAGGCCCCAGAAGTGCCACAGCCACAGGCCACCCCCAGAGGCACCGTGGCCCCGGAGGCGCCGCTACCTTGCAGCCCGGGGCCAGCCCCGGAGGCGCTGCTACTATACCCATGCGGCCTGGGGCTGGCCCCAGAGGCACTGTGGCAGTGGCGCCCCCAGCCTCTGGGGCTAGCCCCAGACCGTGTGGCTGTGGAAGTGGCCCCTCAGCCCCAGTGCTGCCTCCTCTCCAGCGGCAGCATGGGGTGTGGAGGGGCCGGGCTAAGCTCCTTCCTTCCCAGAGGGGCCTGTAATTAGGGGGCCGGGCCAAATCAAAGCCCAAGGTGGGCCAGATTCGGCCCACTGAGAGGCTTTTGCCCACCCCTCGTCTATTCCATGTGCTCTTCTGCATGTGACAGCTTCCCCCTAGTCCTTAGTTTAAAAATTGCTATATGACCTTTTAAATTTTAAGTGCCAGCAATCTGGTTCAATGTAGAGTTAAATGGAGCCCACTCTTCCTGTATAGAGTTCCCCTTTTCCAAAACTTTCCCCAGTTCCTAATAAATCTAAGCCCCTCCTCCCTACACCATTATCTCATCAATATATTGAGACCCTGCTGTTCTGCCTATATACCTGGTCCTGTGCATGGAGCTGGAAGCATTTCAGAGAATGCTAACATGGAGGTTCTGGACTTAAATCTCTTACCTAGCAGCCTAAATTTGACCTCCAAGACCTATCCTTCCCTTCGTCATTAATACTTACATGTACCTTGACCACTGGCTACTCCCAGCGCTTACACATAAGTCTACCTGGATGTTTCAAGAGATCCGCAACCTTTGCATCAGACAGGCACGTAACCATGCTCTTCTCCTGATGATTGCAAAGCAAGTTATCTATGTTTCTAATGACTGAATCCCTCATTACTAATACCATTGCAGGGACGTTTTCAGTAATTTCCCTTGACGTAATTTTCTTTTAAAATTGTGATCAGATTGTGTTAACTGAGGTATTGTATTACAAACTCCAAAATATGGGGAGGATCTGTGTTATAAAATAGTGGGATGAGATATTTGGATGTTACTGAGAACTTATTAAGGGCACCCTTCCATTTCAGTCAGATTCTTCCCAAACAGAAAGTGTTAAACATTTAAAACTATGATGATTGCAATGGTTTCACGCTATAAAATATTTGTCCTGCTGAAATTCAAATATATGACTCAAACTATTCAGAAGAACAAATTTGTCTACCATGGATTATCTAGGGGAAGTGTATTAAGTAAACTTTTGAAGCACATGTTCATAGGCCTTTGTTGTCCACAATCTCAGATCCTGGTTAGAATCCCATTGAACTCCATGGAAGAACTTCAATGAGCATCTTTAGACTGGGCCCTCAGTTCACATCTCTGTGTCCAACCTACTTGCCTTTTTCTACTTTGAAGCAATTTAAATATAAAACGTATTGTGGATTATCTATTTTATGAATACAGGCAGTCCCCGGGTTACATGGATCCGACTTACATCGGATCCCTACTTACAAACGGTGTGAGGCAACCCCGCACTAGCTGCGCTTCCCAGCAGACCGCCGAGACGCGCTGTGGTTCCGCCGCCCACGTCCTCCGCGGCGAGAAAAGCCGCTCAGCGTCTCCTGGTCTGCTCCCAGCAGACCAGGGAGATGCGGAGCGGCTTTCTCAGCAGACACCTCAGCTTGAGAATAAAGGACTGAGGAAGTGAGGTGTGGGAGAATAAAACTGAGCTCTGGAGAAATGTTTGGCTAGAGTTTCCCCTACAATATGTACCAGTTCCGACTTACATACAAATTCAACTTAAGAACAAACCTACAGTCCCTATCTTGTACGTAACCCGGGGACTGCCTGTAATACATTTGTTTGTGTTGTTTTACCTATATATCTATCTTAATATGTTCCCAAGGTGATCATTTTGGGGCAAGTGAGTGACTGAGCTGTGATCAGATTTGGGAAGGGAGTATATTTGTCTAATAATTCTCAGATTTCAACACTGGAAGATGAATTTCATCTTCTTTAAACAGGGATGTCAAACAACATTTGACTGAGAGCATACTTAACTTTGGCTGGGGTAAAGGCAAGATAGAAAACTGAATTATTTTTAATAGAAAACTGAATTATTTTAACTGAATAAACTGAGTTTTCATAACATGATTTCTGTTGCCATAGGTCAACCATTTCAGTAGCATCACTATATCAGTTCTGTTGACAGACCAGAAGATCAGTTATTTGTCAATAGAAACTGAGAAAGAAGACAATTTTTAGAATGTATTTCAGATTTGTTTAAAATTCACAGATCAACAGCCAAGTGTCTGTGCAAATTTAATACCCTAATTAAGCCAGTAGTATTTACAAAATGTCTCAGTGTCCCTGGAGAATTCTTCCAGACGTCCTGTTCAGAGATTCAGAAAATACCCAGTCTTGTGTCTCTGGGAACAGCTGGCAAAACAGTTTTCTGCTGACTTTGGGAAGCAAAGATGAAAATGTTGGCAGCTATAGACTAAGATTAATGTGGACTGTAATAAGAAATGGGAGGTTAGAAAAGACTAGGACAGATTTGATTTAATTTTTCATTCATAATCACTTTCCTTTGCCTTTTGGATTTATGTTCAGAGCTGTGTTTTTATATTTTGAGACGTATTTTTACAATGATATGAAAAAATAACATAAATAGGAATAGATGTCACTTTTGATAGGGCCCAAGTCCCTTGAAATTAAAAGAAATAAAAACAGTTCATCATGGAATTTTAGTCTTCAGTTCTCTGTCCTATTGCTTCGAGTGAATACTATTGATGTTGTGGGGAAAAACCTGCCCTCTGCTACACCATCTATTCTAGTTTATGTGTATCAAAGAGTATATGACATTGGTGTCCAGTGTCCATGGAGAGAATAAAGTACTTGCTACTATCATCAGTTGAACGAGTTCTTCTTTTAGGTTAGTTGAGCTCAAGGAGGAAGTGGCTTGCACTTTTGGAACTGAATGGAAATTGTTTCCATTTCTTAAATACTCTCTTCAGCATCAGCAAAATCATATTTTTTCTACTTCCACTGCTCTAAAAATGCTGTAAAGCTTTCTGAGAAAGAAATCAGATTGTCTGAGGTCTTCTGTCAAAACAGTACCTCTGAACCCCTTGCTCCATTCATCTGAAGAAGTAGGTTGTGTCTACGAAAGCTCATGATACCATCTACATTTTTTGTTAGTCTCTAAGGTGCTGCAGGACCATTCTTTGTTTTTTAAGTTTTTTCAGTTACAGACTAACACGGCTACCCTCTAAGTCCCCAAAGTGTATGTTATAATAACAAACTGGTGATCTCCATCAACATTACAGGGGCCACACAATGCAGCTGCTGGAAGAAATTAATTTTCTGTCTCACTCTGAGGATGGGAGCTTGAAGAAACCAAAAGTACCTCACAATTGTAGGCTTTATTTTTACCCATGTACTGATAGCAGTAAGGTAAGCTCTGAAGTAAAATATTTTTATTTTGTATAAAGCAGAGAAGTAAGCTGTAAAACCAAGTAGAAAGAGATATAAATAACGATATATATTAGTGTTTATTCCTACCAACACACACACATATACACATACACACAATGATGGTATTCAGATTTAAGGGCTGGGGTTCAGTCCTTTCTAGAGTTAAGGGCCAGCTGTGAAAATCATTCATATTCAGATTTACAGCATTATCCTTCCTGCCTCCAAAACTCTGCAAATATTCAGAGATGTTTGGATCCAAATGGAAATTTAGTGATTTTATTAATTTATTGTACACAGACTTTTTTACCTGCAGCAATATTGTTATTGTGCAGTGAGTAGGTCTGATTAAGTAGTGAGTATGTTTGAACTCTGTCTCTTAGTTTCATGTAAAAATTTAGTGAAAATTTAGTGTACTGCACATGTACAATATATGACATTCATCTCCTTACTTCTAAGCCAGTTTACTTTAATCGTGTCAGTGCCATTTTTCATTACTAAGGCATCACTAGCAGGTATGACTTCCTAAAAAAGAAAGTGATTTTTGAGACACTAAAGTTAATTAAAATAAGATTTTTCTTGAAGCATAAAACCCATATGTTCCCATTCTTGCATAATTTATAAACAGCTAAACAGAATTTTACCCATATTTCCTAAACAATTTGCCTTTGGCTGAACATAGACATAAGAAATTTCAGTCACAAATGTGTTTCTTGTTTTGGTGTGTTTTTCTAAAAGCACTTAAATGGGAGCTTTCTCCAAAATGTATCTTCAAGCATAACTGCATTTATTCTGACCACATATGCACTGAATTTGCCAATATGAAAAAGTCAATCTAAAAGGTTGGAGTTCAAATGTGACAGGTTTTTTTTGTTTTTGTTTTTGTTTTTGTTTTTTGCGTAGCTCTACTTTATCAGCAGCTGTATTAGAAATCAAGCCACTCTGGAACTTTGAATGTGATGCGAACTGAATAATAAATGACTGACTTCTAACTGATTCTACACCTGTTAAAATCAGTAGTCAAATATGTACAAGAAATACCTACAAAGACTTATTTTATTTTTAAGAATATTATTAGATTTGGTTTTACTCACTTATCCCCAATAGATCACAAATGAACTGTCTATTTCAAACTCTTGCTCTTTTAGAAATAGGGTAAATGACTCATGGTTTATGCATTTTTGTTATTATTTAACAGTTATGCTTAGGGTTTAAAATTAAAAAAAAACAATACCTAGAGCACTAATTACAGTAAATAATACTTAACACATATGTAGAAGAAAAGCACTATTATATATTATTCCATTCTAAATACTACAGCTCTATTGTTAGTGATGTGGAGAAATTCCCAGAAGCCTGACGAAGAGGAAACTATGAAAATGCTCACAACAGTGTCATTTGCTATGTCACATGCACTAGCATGTGACCTGAACTTATTTTTTTTATGTGTGTGTGTGTGTGTGTGTGTGTGTGTGTGTGTGTATACCTAATATATAAAGGAGAATGTTTGTAAGTTTGTGCGCTAATAACTTGGACACTTTGGGTACGTCTAGTCTACAGGCTTATGTCGACAGAAGCTTTGTCGACAGATACTGTCGACAAAGCTTCTGTCAACAAAGAGCGTCTAGACTACATCCAGTTCTGTCGACAAAGCAAGCCGCTTTGTCAACATGGCAGTGTAGATGCCAAGGACAGGGTAGATGCAATAACTCCTTCTGTCGACAGAACTCTGTTGACAAAAGGCATTATTCCTCGTAGAATGAGGTTTACCGCCATCGACAAAACTGCTGAGTTCTGTCGATGTTATGTCGACAGAACTCAGCAGCAGTGTAGATGCAGGTATAGTGCACTACGCCACACACTCATTAATCACAGAAAAAAAATACTTTGGTTATCCAAACTTATTCACTGTCTGCCATAACATTTAGATAACTGAAGCTACACTGTATATCAGTCACTGAATTAAACTATAGGAGAAAGCCAAAATTATGTACTTACTGATTTATCTGATGGATAAATCCTAAAGTTATTAGATTAAATATTGTGATTCAGGTTTACAGTAGAGTTGGACAATGGTAGCAAGTCTATTTGCCCATAACCTTAAACCAGGACGGGTAAGCAATCTGATAGCGGCTCTGGCCACCAGGCAGACAGGCTGAGTGTTAGCAGTTTGTTTACACATAGCCCTCACTCAGTGTGTGGCAGAAATCAAATAAGGCTTCTCACCTCTAATCAGGCAGGCATTGTCCTGTCAGGTTCCCCAGAGGAATCACTCAGGGCAGGGCAACAATCACATAGGGGCTCTGGTGTCCAGTATAGCAGAGTTGTAGAGGAACTAGCTCTCTAGTGAGAGTGTTAGCAAAATCTCCAAATTTCTAGTCAAGGGGTCACAGATAAATGCAGTTCTCCTGGGCACAAAATGGGGGAAGGATGAAGCAGGCTCTCCCCAAACCCAGCCCAGGTTCCTAAAAATCTTGGATTGGTCATCAGGGAAATCTGACCACACACCCTGGCCAACTTGTACACAGATGCGCAACCAAACCCTATTTTTCTTCCCTGGGTTCCTTCCTACACTCCACAACCAGGTGTACCGGAATAGTCATTGATCTCACCCAGGCAGATGGACTGTGGCAGTCCCTGCAATTCCTCACTGACAGGCAGCTTTGTCAGTCCCTCTGAAGCTTAGGCACTGAACAGCCTTTGTCCAATTCAGAGTCAAGCAGCAGAGGAGAGAAATACTGCTTCTCCAGTGGCCCCCTCCCCAGCCATCGTGGGGTAGGCCATACCCCCTCTCTACATATCTATAGAACTTTGTACAGCTAAAACCCATAGAATTCTCTGGAAATTACTCTAGCAGCCAAGTGAATTTAATATTCCATGTACAAAAGCTTTTAATAGATGCATTAGAGAATGATGTCCCAGCTATACAATTCTACTACAAGACATGCCCAACATTGTCCAGGTCTGACTGGTGGTGCCTCCAACCAGCGCTCTCCGAGCCCAGATTGGGAGCGAGAGGGGGGCTGTGCAGGCCAACCCCAGCAGTGCTTCCTGGGCCTAAACCAAGGAGGACAGGGAGGGGCATGCAGATCTGACGGCATGAGCTGGCGGTGTTGGGAGGGCACCTGTGGAACCTGGGAGGAGGGGCATGGGGCTGTGCTTCCAGGCCCTGGTGGCTCTCTAGGGGTGAAAAGAGGGATACGTTTTGGGGCGGAGGGGACCACTTACCTGGGCTCATAGGTGACAAAATGGCAAGCCCTATCCACAGCTGGCCACTCACTTCCTGGTGCAGTTGCAACCAGTGTTCACTCTGCTGTACAGCTGTCCCCGGCATCCACTGCCCCCAGTGGTCACTGTGCAGAATTGCATCCCTCTGATCAGTCCCCTCCCTTTCCATAAAAAACAGGACTATGTAGCACTTTAAAGACTAACAAAATGGTTTATTAGGTGATGAGCTTTCGTGGGCCAGACCCACTTCCTCAGATCAAATAGTGGAAGAAAATTGGCACAACCATATATACCAAAGGATACAATCAAAAAAATGAACACATATGAAAAGGACAAATCAAATTTCAGAACAGAAGGGGATGAGGGGAGGTAAATGTCTGTGAGCTAATGATATTAGAGGTGATAATTGGGGAAGCTATCTTTGTAATGGGTAAGATAATTAATGTCTTTGTTTAGACCGAGGCGTAAAGTGTCGAATTTAAGCATGAATGACAGTTCAGAGGATTCTCTTTCAAGTCTGGTGTTAAAAGGTCTTTGAAGCAGGATGCAGGTAATCAAGTCATTGAGACAATGCCCTTTCTGGTTGAAATGGCAAGAAACTGTTTTTTCTTTGTGATCCTGTCTAATATCTGTTTTGTGGGCATTGATTCTTTGGCGAAGTGTCTGAGACGTTTGTCCAATATACATAGCAGACGGACACTTTCGGCGCATGATACCATAAATTATATTTCTGGATGAGCAGGAATATGTGTTCTTGATCTTATAACTCAATTGGTTAGGTCCAATAATGGTATCAGCAGAGTGAATATGTGGACAAAGCTGGCAATGGGGTTTGTTGCAAGGGAAGGTTCCAGGGTTGGTATTAGTGTGGTATGTCCTGTGGTTGTTGGTAAGAATCATCTTGAGGTTAGGTGGTTGTCTGTAGAAGACTATGGGTCTGTCTCCCAGAGCCTCTCGGAGTTTAGTATCCTGTTCCAGTATAGGTTGTAGTTTATTGATAATGTGTTGGACAGGTTTAAGTTGGGGGCTGCAGGTGATGACAAGTGGTGTTCTATTGTTGGTTTTCTTGGGTCTGTCTTGAAGTAGATGATTTCTAGGTATTCGTCTGGCTCTTTCAATTTGTTTTTTTATTTCTCCGGGTGGGTAGTTGAGGTTAATAAATGCTTGGAAGAGATCCTGAAGTTTCTGGTCTCTGTCAATGGGATTAGAGCAGATGCGGTTGTATCGAAGGGCTTGGCTATAGACGATGGATCGTATGGTGTGTTCTGGATGGGAGCTGGAGGCATGTAGGTAACTGTATGAGTCGGTGGGTTTTCTGTAGAGAGTGGTGTCTAATTTTCCATTGGTGATTTGTACTGTGGTGTCCAGGAAATGGATCTCTCGTGTAGAATGGTCCAGGCTGAGATTGATGGTGGGGTGTAGGTTGTTAAAAGCTCTGTGGAATGTCTCCAGTGTTTCTTGGCCATGCGTCCAGATCATAAAGATGTCATCGATGTAGCGTAAGTAGAGAAGGGGTAAAAGGGGACGGGAGCTGAGGAAACGTTGTTCTAAGTCAGCCATCAAGATGTTAGCGTACTGTGGGGCCATGCGTGTACCCATGGCTGTGCCACTGATCTGGAGGTATAAGTTGTTCTCAAACTGGAAATAATTGTGGGTGAGAACAAAGTTACATAGGTCTGCTGTCAGATTGGTAGTGGTGTCTTCTGGGATAGTGTTTCTAATGGCTTGTAATCCGTCTTCATGTGGGATGTTGGTGTATAGAGCTTCTACATCCATGGTGGCAAGGATGGTGTTATCGGGGAGGTTATCGATGTTTTGTAGTTTCCTTAGGAAGTCAGTAGTATCTCGGAGATAGCTGGGGGTGTTGATTGCATAGGGTTTGAGAAGAGAGTCTACATAGCTGGATAAACCAGTAGTGAGCGTGCCGATACCTGAGATGATGGGACGTCCGGGGTGTACCCATGGCTTGGCCAAGAAAGCTGTTTTAGATGATGCAGAAGAAACTGACCTTAATCAACTTCTGCAATCACATGGAGAAGAGCTAACCAATGAAAATCTTATTCAATTAGAGGTGATGAGAGCAACAGAGAAGAGCAAGGAGTAGAAGATTCAAGCTATCAAATTTTGACTTTCAAGTGTCTTGCTGAAACTTTCCAAATCCTTACCGGTAATGATCCTAACAGGGAAAGATTAGGGGAGTTGATGATGTAATGAACTGCTATATAGAAATTTACCAAGAGAGCAAAACAACAGTCTCTAAAAGAGGGTGTGTTGTGTGGGGGTTTTTTTGTTTGGTTGGTTTTTTGTTCTTTTGAGTTGGGAAAGTTCAGCAAGAAAAGTAGCTGGACGATCCACCCTCTTCCATCCTCTGACTCACCCACTCCAACTGCTTGCCTGCTTCTGCTGTCAGGGAATGGTGTCTGGGGTTTGCCCTGCTTTGCCCACCCTCCTAGTGCTCTAGTTAGGGAGCAGGGTTGTGGGCTTGCCCCACTCAGCCTACCTGCCCATCACTCCTTTAGAGGTGCAGGGTTGAGGACTTACCCCCCTTTCCCCACCCACCTGCCGTTCCTTCTAATGAGCAGGGTCCGAGCACAGGGCATTGTCAACTCCTCAGCTGCAATGCTGGGCAGCTAGAGTAGGGCAGCCCCTGTATACCAACCCACTTCCTGGCAGAAGTCCCAAGGCAGAGCAGAATGAGACTTTGACCATGCTGTCCGGATGAAACATGGATCAGGAGGACAGAGCAATACAAGCACCTTGGGCTGAAGAAGAGCAGAGGTTGGGGATGGTGACCTGGATGCTGAGGCCTCCACAGGCCTCTCCATGGCTACGCCCCTGCCTCAAACAAGCTTAATTGGTGAGTACAGTATTGTTTAAAATCATATGAAATGTATACAGTATATGTATATAATGTCTTTTGTCTGACCAAAAAAAAAAAAAAACCCCAGCCCCCTACATAAACTCTTATGGGGAAATAGGATTCACTTAACATCACTTTGCTTGAAGTCCCATTTTTCAAGAATGTAACTATGATGTTAAGTAAAGAGTAGCTGTATTTCTACTCCAACTTGAAGAAGGCAATTCCCAAAATCTCAGGAGGAATCCCTAATCTTATGAGATTTCTAGATTAACCTTACAAGGCAACCAAAGAGATTCATGGTGAATGTGAAAAATCCTGTATATTCTTTCAAAGCATCCTGAAACTCAAAGACAAGCTCTGGAAATATAAACCCAAACAAATAAAGGGAAGGTGTAAGTTTTAAAATGAAACTGGAAAGTTTCACACACTAACCAAAACAGAGCCTCATTTCTGCTAACTCAATTCCTCTGTTACAATCTTCAGGCTCAGTACTATTGCCTATAATCAGCCTTCAGATGTTTACATGTCAGATGAACCATTATAAATATTATGATCTCTCCTAATTTAATGCTTGCCTGATGTAGGTATGTTAGGTATTGGTTAATTGAATAGTAGACTAATCGCATGAATTCTTAGTGGTTAGTCAACTTTTCTATAGTCCCTTGGGGCGGGTCTGCAGCCAGTACAATGTGGCCGCACTCCCAGGGAGCCCTCTGCCACCCCATGCTGCTGTCTCTATCAGAGATTGGGTGATTCAGAGGCAGCAGTGCAGGATGGTAGCAGTCTCTGTTCATAGTGGTCCAAGCTCCCTGCAGACAGAGGAGAATGGGGGAGGCTACTCTGAAGAAGCCTCTGTCCACAGCGACCCAGGCTGGCCATGGACTGAGGCTCTTCTGGCAGCCTCCCCTGCCCTACCTGTTCGCAGGGGCTCCCAACCTTCCACAGACAGGAGCTACTGCCAGACCAGCCTCTGCCGATGGTGGGCCTGGGTTTGCTGCAGACAGAGGCTGCTTCATGGCAGCCTCCCCTGCCCCATCCCACGCTGCTCCCTCTGATATGGGCAGCAGCATTGGTGGGGGGAGGCAGCACCGTGGAGCCATGCTGGGGGGATCCAGCTTTTAAGCCAGCTCCCCCACCAACGCCAGCTGCTGCATCTCCCCCTTCCTGCCTCTGTATCAGTCGACTAGGTTAAGTGATAAGCCTGGGCTTATATGTTAATTGACTAGTCGAATACTTGTTCACATCCCTAGCCTGATGATGACCCAGCCCAGCTCCACTTTCATCTTGGTACTTTACCAGAAAATATATATATAAATTCAAAGATTAATTAAACTGAAATGTGTACCAAGCTTTGTTCTTAGAAATGTAATAGAGATGCTTTTGGTGAACAACATATATCGTATTATCATATTCCTTGGCTATCATGTTTGGATTGCTGAAAGAAAATTCACTGTTAGTAATTTGCAAATGAATTTTAGTTTTCAGCATCTCTTCATATTAGAATACAAAAGTAAATTAACCTAGTTAAAATGCAGAAAAGCACAGTTATGTTTTCACTGGAAATATTTAAACAAAGGGTAAGATCTTTTAATTCCCTTTTGGTTTTGTTCAGTGGATCTTCTTCCATTCTTCCTTCCTCTGATCGTTAGTTTTTTCCCCCTTTACAGCACACAAGTAGTACTAAATGTAGACTGAAGAATGCTAAATAAAGGCTTTCTTTAACTTTCTTTCTAAGAGGAATTTTAATATGTGTCTGTAAGTTAAGCATGATGATATCTAAACAACACAGGAGGATATTCTCATTTTTAAGTTAATTTCATCATTGTTTTGAATCTGATGAAGAGACAAGCTCAGGTGATGACACTCACTTTCCAAATACTTTGGCTGAAGGACAGTCAATTTTCAAGACCTGTGGTTTTAATTGCATTGATCTAAAAAAAAATCTTGACTAAGTGTTCATGCTGAAATGCCACAAGATTAATTTAGAAAACATGAACACAGATGCAGGAAGAAAGGAAAGTTACACCCGCACATTAGTTAGAAATACAAACTTTAATGATTATATAAGTTTAATGAAAAATGTGTGAAAGGCTAAGTATGGCTTTTGAAATCCTCCCACTGATTATTGTCATTGTATTTGGCAGAATTCAAGATTTTCAGTGTGATGCCTTATTATTTTAATAAATGTCAACGATACATATAAAATTGTTCATAAGGTAATGAATCCAAATGTCTCCCCCTTCAATTTGACTTCAGTAATTACCAGCCCTGGGTATTATTTGGTTCTTCAAAACATGACACATAGATGAAGAAGAATAAACA
Source organism: Rafetus swinhoei (assembly GCA_019425775.1). Classification (NCBI taxonomy): domain Eukaryota; kingdom Metazoa; phylum Chordata; order Testudines; family Trionychidae; genus Rafetus; species Rafetus swinhoei. The sequence goes on from CM033424.1 coordinate 129,951,518, forward strand.
GATGTTGTTTTCCATTGTCTTTTTGGAGTGCACATTTGTTTTATTATAACCAGACTGTACATAGGTATATGTGGAACTGTGCTTTCTAGATATAGGTATACTTACATAACTTAAGTATATACAAAGTTAACATAAACCATAGTCATATGCAAACTCCATCAATAATTGTATGTGAAAAAAATCATATTTCAATCTATATTTGTTTATGTAAATCAATTGTTGACCTTTCCTCCAATGAAATTTGTAGATTTGCCTTAATATCCTCCTCCAAGTCCACCCACAATAAAACTAACAACATATTCTTCAAAATGACTAGCAGTGCTGCAGATGCAGGCTGTTGGACATTTCTAACTGAAGTCTGTGCATTTGAAATACCTTATTGAAAGGTAAAAAACATATATCTCACAGTAAAACTTACTCCATAAAAGGGTGAATGCTTGAAGGAAAGGTACCACTTCCATTCTTCAGTTAACCTGTCTTTAAATTGCAATCACATAATCTGCCCTTCTATGCAATTATTGACATACTAGCCAATTAGCCTGTCATAAAACGGAATTTTCAGGTCTCTCCTCCACGTCCTATTCCCTTTCTATCTCAATCTTCTCTCCTGAGCCTCTGGTCTCTCGCTCCGTCTCTCTCTCTCTCCTCCTCCTACTGCCTCCCCCCCTCTCAGCTCTCCTCCATCTCCTGCCTCTCTCTCCGTCTCTCTTTCTCTTCTCCCCTCCTGCCTCTCACTCTCTTTCTCTTCTCCTCCCCCTCCTGCCTCTCATTCTCTCTTCTCCTCCTCCTGCCTCTCACTCTCTCTTTCTCTTCTCCTCCTCCTCCTGCATGGGGAGCGCGGACCCCAAATAGCTGTTTGCGCCTCTTGCTCCCATGCAGCAGCCCAGCTAAGCGGCTGCCTATGAACTCCAGCTGCTCCCCTGCACTGTTTCCCTTCACCCCAGCACTGATCCTGCAGCCTTCCAGTTGTCCTCCACCTTCCCCTTCCCCTCGTTCCCCTGCCCCCCCCCCCGGCCAGGGTCTGTTCATGGCCAGGGGGTGGGGCCTGGAGCCGCTGTCATGCCGCACGTCACCGCCCCGGCCCCCTTCGCCTCCCGCCGTGGTGCTTGGCTGACTTCTGCACCACTCAGCCGGGCCGCCGCGGGGGAGCAAGCGGCCGTTTGGGAGGGGGCGGGAGGCGGAGGGGAGGGGGCTGTGATGTTCACGGCCAGGGGGCGGAGCCGCACATCACTGCCCCGCCCCCATTCGCCGAGCACCACGGCGGGAGGCAACAGCACCCCCCAGAGGCAACACCAAATGCTACAGCGTTACAGAGGATTTCTCAGGACCTGCTGTGAGCATTGCACTAGTTACTCCTTTTTTGTATGCTGGAAAGCAAATTCCCTCACTGCCAGTTTGGCCAGAGTGAAACTGGGGTATGTTTTGCTTTTCTTATAGAAGGCTTAGAGGGCGAGGGTTAGTTGAGCAAACATGAAATGGGAGTTAGTCTATAATTTTGCAGCTAATTAGGGAAACAATGCAGAGTCAAATACAGTTGCTTCATTCAGAAGGGATACAATGATCAGATAAAATGAATTGGTGAAGCATCTAAAGGAGATATTTTAAAAGAGTGAAAATAGAGGCTTGGGGGCTCCTATGACTGGTTGACAGCAGCAGGTTGACTATGGACCAAGATGGGTAAACAATTAGGGAATTACCTTTATCATCTGGTATTCCCAGGCATTTAAGAATAAAGTTGCAGCCTAATCAAACCTCATCCAGTGTTTCCGGTCTTCCTTCAGGCATAGCCAAACAGCAGTTCTATTGTATCACATTATCTTGAATGAGCCTGAGGCATAAGCTGTGTTTTCCACACATTATGACTATTCTGTATTCAATATATTTCATATCAAGATTGATTTTGAGGGGAGATGTGGGAGGAGGTGGGTTCTTCAAGAACATCTTCTGAGGAGTGATTAAAGGGTCTTTCTGAGAGTGAATTAAAAATACTTAAAAGTCAGCTTTTGTTTTGGGAGGCATCTTTCAATCTCTTTATTTTAATATTTAAAATACTCATAAGGCTACTTCTACATTGGGCATTCTTGCTCAATAAGATATGCAAATGAGGTGTGGTGATGAATATCGCTGTGCCTCATTTGCATACCTAATGAGCCGCCATTTTTGCGCAGGGGGCTTTTGCACAAGAAGGAGCAGTCTACACTGCTCCTTCTTGTGCAAAAGCATTGTTCCTTCTTGCACAAAAGCCCCTTGCACAAAAATGGTGGCTCATTAGGTATGCAAATGAGGCACAGCGATATTCATTGCCATGCCTCATTTGCATATGTTCTTGCACAAGAGAATGCAATGTAGACATAGCCATAAAGAGTATTCTTTAGGATTCTTAGATTTAAGCAAACTCACTATACTAGTCTTTACTTTTTTTCTGATCCAGAGGTGGCTACAGTGGTTTGAAAAATATTTTTTTTAAAGTGGATTTTCTCCCAAAGCCCAAATTGAACTCTAACCAAACTATCCAGTACATTAAAACGTTTGTATGTAGTTTTTTATTTTGTGTGTGTGTATGTGTGTTTAGGATCTGATTCAGTGACAACTTGGTCCTGACTTGTTGTACCCCACCCCCTGGCCAGGTGAGGGAGGGCCAGGTGGAGAAAGAGGACCAGGAGGCACCATACACGAATTGCCACTCTATCGTCGAAGAAGAAACATAATAGATGTGGCTCATTAGCTAGGCTTACCCAATGAGTATCACCTGGCCCTTCAGCCACAATCTCTCCAGTTTGCAACTGCTGCCCTGAGCACCATGAACAATAGCAGGTCTCCTTTTGTTCTCAGATTTGACTTTATCTGCTAACCCTTCCCTCCGGAGGGTTACGATATGAGCCAGGTGTATTAACCATCCAGGCTTTATCTACAATATAACCTCATTCCATGAGGAGTAACAGCTAATTTGAGTTAGGGGTTTACTTCGAACTCCCGTTTCACTGCCGTGTGTAGACGCGGGCAGTTATTCCGGGCTAGTCAGTTTCCAAAATGGTGACCGCCCGGGAACATGCTAATGAAGCGCGGGATATTTAATTCCCGGGCTTCATTTGCAATTTCGGTCGCCCTCATTAACCTCCCTAGTTCGAACTAGGGGGCTAGTGTTGACGTACCCTATAGGATTTATTGGCCGGGCGGGTGGTTACTGCAGCCTCCATGCATTCCACAGTCTTTTGTGGTGACTGCAGGAGCTGCCCCTTATCCCGCCCTACTAGGGGAGCCACCCGCCACAGTGCCCTAGTGACAGGATTTTACCAGGAGGTGGCTGGCCATCCCGGTATCCCATCCGGCGAAACAACCCTTTTGCTCCCTTTTAATCCACATTGCCTGTTATCCCTCTTCCCGCACTCAGGGTACATCTAGACTACATGCCTCCGTCGACGGAGGCATGTAGATTAGACAGATCGGCATAGGGAAATGAAGCCGCGATTTAAATAATCGCGGCTTCATTTAAATTTAAATGACTGCTCCGCTCTGCCGATCAGCTGTTTGTCGGCAGATAGGGGCAGTCTGGGCCTTGCAGCGATCGACAAAGGAAGCCTTTGTCGATCGGCACAGGTAAACCTGATTTCACGAGGCATACCTGCGGTCGACAAAGGCTTCGCCGCATCGACTGCCCGATCTGCCGACAAACAGCTGATCGGCAGAGCGGGCAGCCATTTAAATTTAAATGAAGTCGCGATTATTTAAATCGCGGCTTCATTTTCCTATGCCGATCTGTCTAATCTACATGCCTCCGTCGACGGAGGCATGTAGTCTAGACGTACCCTCAGATACTGTGCTCAGTGAATCCTCTTCATGACGCCAATTGTCAACTCACAGAGCTATGGACAAACAGGATTATGGATTCACTTCAACACAGAGTCGATTAGGGATAATTTGTTTTATGAGCATCACTGCTATTACAGACAGAGTGCACATCACCAAGCACTACAGAGCAACGCATATAAGAGTAAAAGGCACTTGGAATGCTTACTCAGTCCTGTCCCTGATACTCGCTTCAAGGGCTGCGGTTGACGTGGATCAAGCTGGGAGAATCCAGGGCACCCTCCAAGGTCCAGGTCCGTGGTGAAACTCACCAGGCATGGACTCCCTACACTAGTTCTGTCACAGTTGTTTACCAGGTATGCGCTTACTGGCTCAATGCCTTTCTTATCACTCTTATGAGCTGAGACCAAGGTCAAACTTGTTTACTGATTAGTAGTTTCCCAGCTCAAGTGCCTGGGTTAAAGCTGATAAGGGCCAGCTGTTGTTTGCATTTGCAGGGTTCAAGGCTGTACTACGCTGTGCACTCCAAGGATGGAAACTTCCATCCCAGCCTGATGAGCTGCAGGCCCCGCATATGGCTTCTTATATGACAACATAGGTACAATGTTTCAGGGGGAGTAAAATATGATCTACTGAATCACCAATTGTTTTAAAATGACACTTTCCTTTATGGGATTTTTTAAGCATTCAAACAACTTATTTTGAAGCCTTGACAAATTCTTTGCAGCTGTTGTCATTAAATTTTGTTACTTGGTTGTGGCTAGATACACACCATGTCTGCACTAGCATGCCTGGCCATATCTTCACATGTGTCTCGCAAGACAGGTGTCTGGGCAGTTCTGTAGCTGCTATCAAAGGCTACGTCTACACTGAAATACTATTTTGGGATACCGGAGCATCCCGAAATAGCTATCCCGTGTCTTCACAGCAAGCCCATTATTTTGGGGTCGCTATTCTGATGTCCCTGTAAATCTCATTCTACGAGCAGTAAGGGATGTTTCAGAATAGCTCTTTATTTTGAAATTTGGACTATATAGACAGTGCCAGAAGACAGAATAAGCTATTTTGAAATAGTATAAAAATAAAATATGCAGTTTGCGTAGCTGAAATTGAGTATCTTATTTTGAGTTATGGTGCAGTGTGGATGCACCCAAGGTGTGTGTACTTACTTGGTAATGGCACGATTGGTTCAAAGATTATCCTGCCTGAGCTCCTATAGGAAGATTGTTTCCACTGGATTATACATTATGGTCAGGGATGTCCTTCATCAAACTATGTGTAGCTGTAGGGTAGGAATGAAGATTCACCCATGTTGCATCCTCAGTCAAATAAGAACATAAGCACGGCCATACTGGGTCAGACCAAAGATCCATCTAGCCCAGTATCCTGCCTGCTGACAGTGGCCAATACCAGATGCCCCAGAGGGAGGGAACACAACAGCTTATCCTCACATGATCCCTCTCCTGACACTCATTCATAGACAATCTTTGAGTGTGCGCATGCTGGATGGCATGCAGGGGAGTTATGGTCTATCTGGATTAAATTTCATTTTAGTCCCGGCCACAGGAATAGTATTTAGGTGTTCTAATTCCTGGAGCCTAGGTATTGACGAAGAGCGTCTCCCCTCATAGGATCTCAAATGTAGAGAGAAAATTGAAGGGCTGTTGTACTTCTTTAGTCCTGAGTCCTAGGGCAGCCCTTTAAATATTGGCTGTCTTCACAAGGTGTGGTAAAATTATGCATCAATCATCTTCCCCAAGTTCTGTTACCCTAGATTCCACCATGAGGACTATGCCACTTCCATCCTCGAATCATTCTAGCTTCTCAATATTCGCTGCAGGATCTAAGCCACAACTGTCCTTTGTTTTCAAAACCCTTCATAGATTGTCTCATGGATCAGTACTGGCAAAAATAGATGCAGTTTCATCAACTTTCTGCGTGGTGATACTGGGAAGCCTCTTACCCAGATAGCATGGACATGGGTACTATATAATTGAGTATGTTTGAATAATCTAGTTCCTTGATTTTCTCTAGGCCCCTTTTTTGTTCCCTCCACACATCAAGCATTGACTTCTTTGTCCCTCCACACAATATTTCACTTGATATGTGGATGCCTTACACATACAGTATCCTTCCTTTATTTCTCAGTGATAAAAATCAGATGTGGCTGTATTTTTTAACTCAGTGTTTCTCAGACTTTTTCAGTCAAACATTTTCATTGCCCACCCCTTTACATTTAGTGTAACAGTTAAACATGTATCAAAGATAGGACCATATGTAACACAACTGCTACATTTGACATCATAAACTTTGAAATATTTTGGCTGCCCTTAACTTATTCTGAAAACTTTATTTTCTTTCTTTTGGAATTATAATTCAATTTTCAATGCCTCAGAGCTCCCCAGTTGGTTTTCATGACCCTCTTGGAAATGGTTGAGAAATACTGTGTTAGCTCATCTGTCATAAGAACATAAGAACATAAGAACGGCTGTACCGGGTCAGACCAAAGGTCCATCTAGCCCAGTATCCTGTCTGCCAACAGTGGCCAGCACCAGGTGCCCCAGAGGGGGTGGACCGAAGACAATGATCAAGCGATTTGTCTCCTGCCATCCCTTTCCAGCCTCTGTCAAACAGAGGCCAAGGACACCATTTTATCCCCTGGCTAATAGCCTTTTATGGACCTAACCTCCATGAAATTATCTAGCTTCTCTTTAAACTCTGTTATATTCCTAGCCTTCACAGCCTCCTCTGGCAAGGAGTTCCACATGCTGACTACACGCTGTGTGAAGAAGAACTTTCTTTTATTAGTTTTAAACCTGCTACCCATTAATTTCATTTGGTGTCCTCTAGTTCTTCTATTTAGGAACTAATAAATAACTTTTCTTTATCCGCCCTCTCCACACCACTCATGATTTTATACACCTCTATCATATCCCCCCTCAGTCTCCTCTTTTCTAGACTGAAAAGTCCCAGTCGCTTTAACCTCTCCTCATATGGGACCCGTTCCAAACCCCTAATCATTTTAGTTGCCCTTTTCTGAACCCTTTCCCTGTGCTGCTTTTTCAACTATATCACTCTTTAACTGTATCCTTTAAATAAACTTTAAAAAAAGAATAGTCTTGCAGCACCTTAGAGACTAACAAAAATGTAGTCTCTAAAACCTTTTAACTTCAACAGTAACTCAAAATTATTTTCAGTTTGCAAAATCTGCACCAAATTAAGGTGTATCATACTCAGTTCAAAAGGCTAGATCCTCATCTAGTTTAAATGAACGCTATTTATATAGCTTAGATTTATCTGAGCCCCTTCACAGTAGCTGAAGAGCAATCACAAAATTTTTAGTCAGTGAACCCTGTATTGAGTGGTGTTTGAATTTCAAGTTAGCCATCTGATTATATGAAAAATGTGGGATATTATTGATATATTATATTTTTATATAATATATCTTATTATTGATATATACAATATAATGAATTATAATGGAGACCTATGTTTACTGCTTAGTAGCTCACAATAGACAAAGTGACAAATTAAATCAGTGAGAATGGAGTGCAAGGGAAGGAAGGAAGAAGGCAAAGGACTCATGTATATTGCTAATTCCTTCATTATTGGAGTGTGAGACTTCAAAATTGCCTTAAAATGAAGTAAAAAATGTGTGACTCACTCCAGCTGTGTTCTTCCAATAGCATGAAAATTAGTACTGTAGTCTGTCTTTGTTGATTATCAAGTGATAATAGCACATTCACCTTCGTAGTAGCTTTTTTAATTTTGTCCATTGTGTTTTAGTTTTAACAATAATTCTTTTTCTTCTTTCTTTTCATCTTTTCTTTCTGTCATGTAGCTGAAGATGTCTGTCTTTAGTTGACTTTTACTAATTTTCTCTTAACTTCAAACTTTATTTCCTCTTTTCCCACCAATATCTTGTTGCATCAGTCCCCACTGTGACCATACTGTACAAATGCTTTCTCATTTCAGGAAGCAGTACTCTTTATTAATTTTTGACATCCAGTATGGCTTGGGGTAGGGATATAAGCGATTAGTCAACTACCCGATAAGCAGTAGTGACTTGACTAGTCGCTTCCCCCCTTCCATTGATGCCTCTGTCAGAGAGAGGCAGCAAGGAGGGGGAGCAGGAGCAGGTGCTGAGGTGAGCTGGCTTAAAAGCCAGTTCCCCCAGCACAGTCTCCATGGGAGGGCAGGGAAGGCAGAGGCATAGCAGGGGAACTGGGCGCTGCATCTCTGCTTTTTAAATCTATTAAGAACCTCCAGGCTCTGAATACATTTAAAAGGCAGAGGCACAGAGGAAGGGGACTGGACATGAGCCGGGAATCAGCTGTCTCGGCTGACGCCTGGACCCAGAAACTGCGCCTCTGCTTTTTAAATGTATTAAGAGCATGCCAGCCCCAGGGGTGGGTGTGCTGCCCAGCCCAACCCATCCCAGCCTCACTTGTCCAGCACCAGGGGAGGGAGGAGGGCACAACACACAGCTCAGCCCGGCCCAGCCCAGCCTCTCCAGCCTTGGAGCTCCGGGATGAGGAGGAGGGCACACTGCGCTTTGTGGCCCAGTCTGGCCCTGCCTTTCCAGGCCTGAGGAGGGCACAGGGTGCGCAGTGTGGCCCCAGCCTCCTCAGCCCTGGAGCACCGTGAGGGTGAGTGTTGGGGGCAGCAACACTCTGCCCCTAGAACACCTACAGCAGGCGTTTGGGGATGGAGTGTAGATGGGGCTATGCCTGGCAGTTTGGGAAGGCAAAACCTTCCTCTGCCTAACATACTGAACATAAGCTGAGCTGAATTTCATTCCTCTCTCAGATGATTATGTAACACTAGTCTGCTAATGCTCTTTCTCTTTACACTAGCCAATTAGCCCGTCATAAGATGGGATTTTCAGTCTCTCCTCCACGTCCGTCTTCTCTCCTGAGCCTCCGGTCTCTCGCTCCGTTTCTCTCTCTCTCCTCCTCCTACTGCCTCCCCCCTCTCTCTCTCAGCTCTCCTCCGCCTTCTGCCTCTCTCTCCGTCTCTCCCTTTCTCTTCTCCTCCCCCTCCTGCCTCTCACTCTCTCTCCACTCTCCTCTCTCTCTGTCGGGGATGCACGCTCATCCAGGCCCCGCCCCCTGGGCATGTACATCACCGCCCCGCCACTCTTTGCCTCCCACCGTGGCGCTCGGCAAGGGGGTGGGGCGGTGACATTCACAGCCAGGGGGTGGGGCCTGGAGCCGTTGTCACACCGCATGTCACCGCTCCGCCCCCCCTTCGTGCTCGGCTGAGCGGCGCAGAAGTCAGCCGAGCACCACGGCGGAAGGCAACAGCGCCCCCCCTAGAGGCAACTCATAATGCTACAGCATTACAGAGTCACAGACATTGACACAGACATGTAATAGGGATTTTAAATTATTTTTTCGTAAATGTGTAACCACTGAAAATTACACTCTGGGGGAGGGAGACAGCTCCACAGGAGCCTGCGTGTGCATATGGGGAGCCACCTTTTAAGCTAGCTCCCTGCACATACTCCTGCAGAGTCACCTGCCCCCCCGTTCACACCATATGCTACTGCCTCTGTATCTGAGGAAGCAGCAGGGGTCGGGGGGCAGGTGGCTCCCAGGGAGTTGGTGGTCAAGGGAACCTGCATAAAAAGACCGGCTCCCGCCTGCTCACCTCCTCCCCCCCCCACACACACTGCTGCTGCCCAGGGTCATCAGTTAACCATTTAAGCATATACACTATCACGTTCCTAGTATGTAACAAAGTATAATAAAGGTTTTTCAGGGGAAGCATCTTAGGCTAGTCCTACCCCATTGGTACCTATAAAAACACCTGTATGACTGTGAAAGGTATATATGGCAGGAAGAATCCAACAAACAAACCAATGATGATGATACAATCTCCTTTACAGTTTAACTTACTCTTCGAAAGGCACAAACTCTCATAGTAAAGGGAAGCCTAATTAAAAGAAGAGGGAAAATTAATAGAAAAAAGAAAAAAACCTTCCATACCTTACAGAATGGTACAATGAACACCATTGTGTTACAACACAATTTTACACAGTGCTCAGCACTACTGACTAACCATTCACCAAGAATTTGAATCACATTAAGACTGTGTTTAAATTCAAGACAAGTAGTAGTAAAAGATTTCAAAATGAAAAATAGAAACAATTAAAACTCTTCTGAAAACAAAGATATTAATTTTCCTTGGTCTATTTTGCATATTTTAGCTAATCCTTCTCATGTATGCAGAATTCTTTTTAAATGTATGCCATTTTGAGAAATTGAATTCCTAAAGTAATATTTCCGTGTTTTAGCATATGTAACTCGTGGGTTATGCAAAGTTTTACAAACACCCCAGTGGGCTATACTCATCTGAGTACAGGTTTTTTTTACTGAAAGTACAGCAAGGACTGACTCTTACTTGATAATAGCAGCATATTTTAATTAAATAATAGAGGCAGTGATGTTAAAATACATTAAAAGTTAGAACGTTACTGTGCAACTAGTAAAAGAATAAATATATGGTAAAACCGTTTTAAAAAAGCCATCCTTGCATTGTCAAAAAATACATAAGCTGGTAAATTTCTTTATGTACAAAAGTTTTAAAATAATCCATTTTCTGTTCCCATTCAGCGGTAAGCCATTGGCCAGCAGACGTCCGTGCGCGAACTGACAGATTGTTTCTCCGCATAAATTTGTACACCCAATTTCCTGAGCCCCCCCTTAAAATCATAGATTTTCTGTTCCATAGCCATAAGTCGAGCTTTGTGCTGGATGGCTACCGATGACACCACCCATTTGTCCTCTCTCTGTGCACGAACCCACTTCAACAGGTTTTCTTCCAGATTTGGGCACTTGGCTTTCTTTCCGTGTCGCGCTCTTTTCCTAGGGTGTAATTTCTCAAGCTCTGCTTCTTCCTTTCTCTACTCGCGAACAAACTTTTCATTCACGGAGTATTTTTTCCCTGCCGCTCTGTTTCCATTGTCCTTTGCATATGTCACAACACACAATTTAAAATCGGCTATGTAGGATTTGCGCTTAGGCATGTTTTAAAAGTTTTAAGTTTAAAATACTTTTTTAAAATTCAGTACAAGTTAAAACTACTAAAGGAATAAATGAATGGTAAAACGGTGTGGTTCAAAGGGGTTATATACCAGCAATAAGGGTTGTAGCATACTTACTGCTCAGCGTCATCAGCTGCAGATCATTAACACTTCATTACAGGTGCTGTTCATCTCCCACGGGCTATACACGTGTGCAGGTTATCTAAGACTTTTTTAACACAATGAGGAAAACCCGTGGGTTATGCACGGGTGCGGGTAATAAACGCTAATTTACAGTAAGTGATTGGTTTGAGTTGAAGTTTAGTGTAAAACTAAAGGGCATAGAATACTATCTTTTTCACCATGTTCTTAATTTGGACACTGAGGAGAATGCTGAAAAAGTGGGAGGGTGTAACATTCGGTTATCTATATTTAAGCTCCTGAGTTTATGCAGGTGACATTGTACAAATGACAGACATGTTTGAATTTATGATACTCTTTGCTACCTTGGAAAATTAGTGTTGTTTACTTACATTTTCAAAAACTGCTAAGCAATGAAGTGGTCCTATCTTGGAAAAGAACAATAGATAAATTGTTGGAATTTAGAGCAGTGAAATCATAGAATAAGTAAAGTCTTGTGTACCTATGAAGCTTGACCAGTGCCCAACAGTTCCATCAAGAATGAGATTAAAAGGAAATTGGAACAATATAGGATATATGATGAGGTGTGTATATCCTGCACTGGGCCAGAAGTGGTTAATACACCATGGCCAGAGAAAGTCTCCCCACCCCTACCCCCTCCAGCCATACTGAGCATGCTCCAAGTGCTTTTCTACCATAAAAGGAAGCAGCTCAGCTCAGTCTGGGCTAGATGCTGGAGAGAAAGGACCTGTGGTAGGAGCTCTAGAGAAGGACCAGCCACAGATCCAGACAGTAGGAGTCAAAGACCCAGGAGACTGAAACAAGCCTCCAGAGCCCTGGGGAGTGACTTGCCCTATGGAGCCAGAGGACCCCAAAGCCTCACAGTTTGTCCCATCACCAGTGATGGTCAGAAGTGACCCAGGGAGAGTATATAAGTCTGCCTGAGTGAGCTTGGCAGGTTGTGGTGGGATTCCCTATAGAGCTAGTACTGAATCACTCCACCATTGATCCTGGATCCTGGTCAGGATCCAGTGCAGTTATGTGGCCCTGGGCCTGGCCCCTGGTGGGGCTGCTGCCCCACCATCTCTGTCTAGTGACAGTCCCCTTGGTACTGGCCATTAGACCATGTCACCCTGTATCCAGTTGACTACTGTAGTGACTCTAACCATTAGGCCCTACTGTCCTGCAAAGCAAGGGCTGCTCTATAGGTTCTAGTGATTCAACTGTGCTGCCCTGAGGTGACTGGAGTTACTGACAGAGGGGAAGTGGTAAGAGCAGTGTCCACACACCTCTGTGCCTCCCCTCTCCCTGATGGGGTGTGCATACGCTGCCATAGGGCAGAATACAGACCAAGGAGGAGCTGTGTCATCCCTGCCCCGCAAACGTACGTGTTTTCACAATTCCTTGCTGTAGTATTCCCAGCTGGACCACACACAAACAGCTTTCTAGCATGCAAAGCACACCTTTAGTGTCTGTGTAGCTGCACACTGTCAGCCACTTTTTGGTTTACACTCTCATGCCCACCAAGCTTAATAATATTGAGGTTGACTCCAATATATGTATGCCCTCTATTATATTTCCCCCCAGAAATGCATGTCTTGCATTGCCCAGCTCTCTCCTGGACAATAGAAGTCATTTTAGGTCTGTAATTTCTTTAATAGTAGTAATATGCACACAACTTTCCATGACAAATGAAGTTTCATCAACAGTTCAGTTTAAGCACATTAAAACAAAACAAGTTTTAAACCAAATTTATTTATCATAGAATCATAGAACCATAGAGCTGGAAGAGACCTCAGAAGGTCATCGAGTCCAGCCCCCTGCCCTAGGCAGGACCAATCCCAACTAAATCAACCCAGCCAGGGCTTTGTCAAGCCGATATTTAAAAATCTCTTGGGATGGAGACTCCACTACTTCCCTAGGTAACCCATTCCAGTGCTTCACCTCCCTCCTAGTGAAATAGTTTTTCTAATATCCAACCTGGACCTCTCCCACTGCTACTTGAGACCATTGCTCCTTGTTCTGCCATCTGTCACTACTGAGAACAGCCTCTCTCCATCCTCTTTGGAACCTCCCTTCACGAAGTTGAAGGCTGCTATCAAATCCCCCCTCACTCTTCTCTTCTGCAGACTAAACAGACCCAACTCCCTCAGCCTCTCCTCATAGGTCATATGCTCCAGCCCCCTAATCATTTTGGTTGCCCTCCACTGGACCCTCTCCAATGTGTCCACATCCTTTTTGTAGTGGAAGGCCCACAACTGGACACAGTACTCCAGATGTGGCCTCACCAGAGCAGAATAAAGGGGAATAATCACATCTCTGGATCTGCTGCCAATGCTCCTCTTAATGCAACCTAATATGCCATTAGCATTCTTGGCTACAAAGGCACACTGTAGACTCATATCCAGCCTCTCATTCACTGTAAACCCCAGGTCCTTTTCTGCAGAACTACTACTTAGCCAGTTGGTCCCCAGCCAGTAACAATGCTTGGGATTCTTCCGTCCCAAGTGCAGGACTCTGCACTTGTCCTTGTTGAACCTCATCAGATTTCTTGTAGCCCAATCCTCCAATTTGTCTAAGTCACTCTGGACTCTATCTCTGCCCTCGAGCGTATCTACCACTCCGCCTAGCTTAGTGTCATCTGCAAACTTGCTGAGGGTGCAATCCATCCCCTCATCCAGGTCATTAATAAAGATATTGAACAAAACCAGTCCTAGAACCGAACCTTGGGGCACTCCGCTAGAAACCAACTGCCAACATGACCTTGAGCCGTTGATCACTACCTGCTGGGCCCGGCCTTCTAGCCATCTTTCTATCCATCTTACCGTCCATTTATCCAATCCACATTCCCTTAACTTTCTGGCAAGAATATTGTGGGAGACCGTATCAAAAGCCTTGCTAGAGTCAAGGTATATCACATCCACTGCCTTTCCCACATCTACAGAGCCAGTTACCTCATCATAGAAGGTGATCAGATTGGTCAGGCACGACTTGCCCTTCGTGAATCCATGTTGATTATTCCTGATCACTTTTCTCTCTTCCAAGTGCCCCAAATGGATTCCTTAAGGATCCCTTCCATGATTTGTCCAGGAACCGAGGTAAGACTGACCGGCCTATAGTTCCCTGGATCGTCCTTCTTCCCTTTTTTGAAGATGGGCACTATGTTTGACTTTTTCCAATCATCCGGGATCTCTCCTGATCGCCACGACTTTTCAAAGATAATGGCCAAAGGCTCCTCAATGACATTTGCCAACTCCCTCAGTACCCTCGGATGCATTAAGTCCGGACCCATGGAATTGTGTACGTTTAGCTTTTCTAAATAGTTCCTAACCTGTTCTTTACCCACCAAGGGCTGTCCATCATCATCCCATCTTGCATCACTTAACACATTAGTCCGGGAGCCCACCTTGTCCGTGAATACAGAGGCAAAAAAAGCATTGAGTACTTCAGCTTTCCCCACATCATCTCTCACTAGGTTACCTCCTTCATCCAGTAGGGGCCCCACACCCTTTCTGATCACCTTCTTCTTGTTAACATGCCTGTAGAAACCTTTCTTGTTATCCTTCACATCCTTTGCCAGTCGCAATTCCATTTGCGCTTTCGCCTTCCTGATAACCCCCCGGCATGCTCGAGCTATACATTTATACCCCTCCATGGTCATTTGTCCAAGTTTCCACTTTTTGTAAGCTTCCTTTTTGTGCTTGAGTTCACCAAGGATTTCCCCTGTAAGCCAATCCGGTCTTCTACCATGTTTGCTTCTCTTGCTATGCATCGGGATGGTTTCTTTCTGTGCCTTCAATAAGGCTTCTTTAAAATATTGCCAGCTCTCCTGGACTCCTTTCCCCTTCATGTTAGCATCCCAGGGGGATTCTGCCCATCAGGTCTCTGAGGGGAGTCCAAGTCTGCTTTTCTGAAGTCCAAGGTGTGTATTTTACTACTCTCTTTTCTTCCTTTGGGCAGGATCCTGAAATCTACCATCTCATGATCACTGCTTCCCAGGTTGTCACCCACCTCTACTTCCCCTATTAGTTCCTCCCTGTTTGTGAGCAGAAGGTCAAGCTGCGCACGGCCCCTGGTCGGATCCTGCAACACTTGTACCAAGAAGTTATCTCCAACATTCTCCAAAAACTTCCTTGATTGCCTTTGTACTGCCGTATTGGTCTCCCAACAGATATCAGGGTGATTAAAGTCCCGCACGAGAACCAGGGCCTGTGATCCGGAAGCTTCTCTCAGTTGTCCGAAGAAAGCTTCATCTACCTCATCCACCTGATTCGGTGGCCTGTAGTAGACACCAACCACAACATCACTGCTGTTTTTTGCACCTCTAAACTTAACCCATAGACTCTCAACAGGTTTTTCTCCCTCTATATACTGGAGTTCTGAGCAATCATAGTGCTCTCTTACATATAGTGCAACTCCTCCTCCTTTTCTCCCCTGCCTGTTCTTCCTGAACAGTCTATACCCTTCCATGACAGTGCTCCAGTCATGCAAGTCATCCCACCAAGTCTCTGTTATCCCAATTAAATCATATTTCTTGGACTGGGACAGGGCCTCTAATTCTTCCTGTTTGTTGGCCCGGGCTTCTTGCATTGGTGTACAAACACCTCAGATAGCCAGCTGATCGCCCTATCTTCTCCTCTTTGTATTTCTTCCCGGTATCCGACTTCCCCACTCCCCTCAGGGTTTTGGTCACCATCCCCCGACGAACCTAGTTTAAAGCCCTCCTCACTAGGTTTACAAGCCTGCCCGTGAAGATGCTCCTTCCTCTCTTCGTTAGGTGGATCCCATCTCTTCCTAACAATCTTTGTGCCCGGAACAGAGTCCCATAGTCGAAGAAACCAAAGCCCTCTCTCGGACACCACCTGCGCAACCACACATTTACTTCCTCAATTCGACGATCCCTGCCTAGTCCTTTCCCTTCAACAGGGAGGATGGACAAGAACACCACTTGCGCTCCGAATTCTTTGATCCTTCTTCCCAGCACTACATAATCCGCAGTAACCCACTCAAGGTCATTCTTGGCCGTATCGTTAGTTCCCACGTGGAGAAGCAGGAAGGGGTAGCAATCCGAAGGTTTGATCAGTTTTGGAAGACTCTCAGTCACATCCTGAATCCGAGTTCCCGGTAAGCAGCACACCTCTCGAGATTCCAGGTCCGGACGGCAGATGGATGGCTCAGTCCCTCTTACAAGGGGGTCCCTGACCACCACCACCCGTCTTCTTCTCTTGGGGGTAGTGGTCGTGGAACCCCTATCCCGAGGACTATGCATCCCATGCCTTCCGGTAGATGGGATCTCCTTCTGATCTCTTCCCTGAGAGATCCCTGCCAAAGCATTCTCCACCGTAGTGCCTGTGCAGAGAGCCTGAAAGCAGTTACTTACCTCTACTGGAATTGGGTACCTGAGTTGGCTTCCTTCTCCTGGAACCTACATGCTGCCAGTTTTCTTCCTTGTTCTGTATTGCCCTCTCTGGTTCTTCAGCCTTCTATCGAGGAACTCTTCATCTTCTCTGATGGAACGTAGGGTTGATGGCTGGCTCAGTCCCTCTTAGGAGGGAGTTCCTGACCACCACCACCCGTCGTTTTCTTTTGGGGGTGGTGGTTGTGGAACCCCCATCCCTAGGACTACGCATCCCATGCCTTCCAGTAGATGGTGTTCCCTTCCGGTTTCTTCCTTGTGAGGTGCCTTCGAAAGCTTTCACCACCGCAGAGCCTGTGGAGAGAGCCTGAAAGTGATTACTTACCTCTATAGCATTGGGGGATTCCTGTGCTGGCCTTTTCCCCTTCTAGATGTTACATGCTGCCAGTTCTCTTCCTGGTCCTATACTGCCCTCTCTGGCTCCTTCGCCTGCCGTTCTTGCAGGATTAAACGCTGCCTTCTATCGAGAAAGTCTTCATCCTCTCTGATCAAGCGTAGGGTCGACACTTGGGCCTCCAGTCCTCTTATTTTTTCTTCCAAAATGGCGACCAGTTTGAACTTAGTGCAGATGAAATCCGTTCTTTCTTTCAGGAGGAAGACACACATGGCACACACTGTGCAGGTAACAACAGCAGACCTATCACCATCCATACCTGCTGTCCTGGAAAAAGGATTTAAAAGAAAGGCAAAAGAACCTTGCCCCCTTCTCAACTCCCTCTCTAAACTCCCTGTTAGCACTCACCTGTTCGCAAGCTCCTTGGTCGCTTGCCCACTGCTTTATAAAGTCCTGGACTGCCTGAAAGTCCCTCCCCCTACCAAGGCTCAGCCAATCAGCAGAGGCTTCTAGAATTCAAACTTTAATTAGAAGCAAACAGTTTCCACCTGCCAGTCACAGCACACACTCTCTTTCAAAGAGAGAATTTTAAGTGAGTACAAATAATGAAGCATGAAATCAGAAATGATTACTAGAGAAATAAAGATAAAATATGTATTGGTGCCTAACTTTACTTTGAATTTAACATAGTTTAAGTTCTTACCACACACTCTCAGCAGTTTTACTGAGCAAACTTATTTTGTCAGGACCCCTTCCCCAGTCCAATGGCTGGGTTCTTTTTTCCCTTCAGGTGCAGTAAATCAATGGGCATAGAAAGAAGGCTTGTCTCTTCTTTTCATAGTTTCACACTCACCCCTTGAAAAATATTTCTGGCTGAGTAGTAGGAGACAAAGTCTGTGTGGAAGGATATTCATTGCTACTTTTTTCTCACCTGTTCAGAGCTTGTATTTTCCCATGTTCTGATCAGCACTGAAATAATTAGCAAAGTTGATATAAAGTATCATAATTAGAATAAGTGTTACCCCGATTCAAATGAATGTGGCAAGTCATACTACTTAGATCTATTGTAAATCTGGCAAACATTGCTGCATCAGTTAAACTCTGGTCAGATTTCAATGTTCTTTTGCATCCCTAAGAGTTATAAAAATATGTTAAAAATAAAATCTGATCATACACAGATGCATAGACCCTGTCATCATTTGCATGGCTGTGTGGAGGTGCACCACACATTGAGAAAAACTGATTTTGAAAACTTATAACATGACAAATCTATACTTAAGCCTGTCTGTATTGAGAATGAGTTCCACTAACTAAAGGATGAGATGCATTCTCCACTATCAGAAGTCTTCACATTAATATGGAATGTCTTTCTTAAAAAAATGCTCTAACTTTTCCACACGATAGAGACTAAGGCATATTGATGAAATTTTGTGACCTGTGTTATGTAGGTGATCACACTGGGTGATAATGGTGCCATCTGGTCTTAAAAATCTATTCTATGAAATTTTTCAATAATGTTAAGAGATCAGAGGTTTCTCATTAGCATCTCTGAATGCTTAATTAGAGTTTGTTTCCCTGCATAATTAGAATTCGTTTCTCATTCTTGGCATATTGCAGACTGGTTTTTTTCTATTATTTTTTTCTTCCCTTTTATTATAATGTCTTTGAAATATTGTGTTGGACAAATACTGCTGAGAAGGACTTTTAAAAATGTTTTTTATTTGTGTATATTAGTTGATTTTATCTAAAATACTTGTCTTTGGCATAGTAGCTTTTAGATAAATGAAAATATTTATGTAAGACAAATGGTGTTTGAGTGGGTAAAATTTAGCTACATCAATTGTGACTGTTCCTCTTGGGCTCACTGTAGTAATAATAGCTCAATATACTTTAAGATTAAAAGTTATTTTTAGGAGTTTGGAATATCTCCTTTAAGCCTTGGATTTACAATAAAAGACTTTATCAAGCTTCTATAAAATGTGTGGATGTAGAAAATACATTTTTCCCCTAAGATGAGGAAAGAATTTTACAAGTATGGTCAAGAAGGTATTTTAGTGGTAGATGAACCTTGATTAATCCATGTCCATTACCAAAATATAGACAATGGAAATAAATTAATGCTATTTTACCCAGCTGTCAGTACAGGCTAATGACTCATCTAGAACTTACTCTACATTTTTACTGACATTTAAAAGATGTGCATGGTCCTTTACTACATTTAGACCACCTACAGCCAAGAAAGATGGAATTGTGAGAACAGCAAAAATGCTTTTTTCTGCCTCAAAGAATCAATTTGGAGGAGCAATATTAAGTACACAGAAAATAATTTGTTTTACTGGAGCCTGGTATTGCTATGCATACTAAAGAGTCATTTTAACTAGCAATAAGAATATGAAAGTATTTCTAAATGTTAGGTTCATTCCATTTTCATTAAATTTTCATATTGCTTTCTAATTTCATCTATTCAAAATGACAAAACATTATGATTTATAGCATTTTCTGCTTTAAAATATTATCCTATTTATGAAGAAATAATTAAAAGAACTGTATTTCATGAAGTGTTGAGAAGGCAAAAAGTACAATGGAGATATGTTATGAAAACTTCTTAAATGATCAGTCGAGAGAGTCGGGGAGTCAAACTACTAGTTTCAAATAATCCTATTCTGTTCATAAAAGTGGGAATACAGAAAAGTTGATTCAGTAATTGCACAGAAAATGGACTGTGTTAGGTAACTATGAGCAGCTTTTTATGAGGTGTGAAAAATGGCCTGTAAACAGAGAGGTATAGATGTCTATTGTATTGGAAATAGAGATGATTTTGGAATTGTAGAGAAGCTTAATACTAATTTGTTTTCTTAGACCTTAGTCAGAAATTAGCCCCTCAAGGTCAGTTTTGTAAGTGATGAATCCAAGCTACTAAGGCCGTTTTTCCAGAATAAGGGACTCAGAATTAGAACTCTGTAGTCAGGCTTTTCATGAGGAATAACACTATTCCCGAACTTGTAAGTCTGAAATAACATTAATGTGGATACTCCGGTGCTGCTAATTTGAACTAATTGGCCTCCAGGAGACCTCCCAAAGCTCCCCAGAGTGCTTTCTGGGGCTCTGAGTCCATATTAATGGAGGCTGTCTCGGACAACATTTGATTCCTCCCTATAGTGAGGACTTGGAAGATGCCCAGAAGTCAGACTTAGTACATTTGAAATAATCTCCCAGTATAGACATGGCCTGTCTGAGCATAGATTAGTGCAATGTGGAACTGTAAATAAATAAAGAGAAAATCATTACCTGAACTGCATTGGTAAGGAAACCATGTAAAAAATGTAATATATTTTTATATTTTATATTTCAATATTTCCAATAAACCTCAGCTATGTCCCTCACTATCTTTTTAAACTCTGCTGCAGTCTCAAGCTCAGTGGGTAACTCATTAAAAGGTTAATGATAATAACAGATGAATGGTGAAAAGTGTTTTTGGAGAGGGTTTTTTGTAGTGGCAAACACGCTTCTTGTCTGCTCGTTCTTGTTAAGAACATGCTAGCAGCATTTATAGGCTTTAGACCAGAATATTTAAAATCTGCTGTTGTAAGCAAGTTCTTCAAATAAATTGATGGATGTTGAGACATAGTGAATCTGTCCTTGCTATTGTTATTGGATAATCCTAGTTCATACCTCAGTAGATTGCTCAAACATACTTTTTTGTCATTCTGGAATATACCCCTCACTGTAGAATATAATATACTCTTGCTTTGGCATCCATTAATTCTTGGGCATATGACTACAGTTCTTTATTGTCTTCTCTTGGCAGTCTTTCATTTGATTCTTCTCTTACAATGATTGTTTTCGCAATAATAAACTTGTGAAATGTTGGGTGACAACGAATCAGCTAAAAAAAGGGATAGCTTACACTTTACAAATTATGCAAGTATGCAACCTCAAGAGGGTTTCTTTTTTTATTGGTCTTTACTATTGATCATGTTAAAATCATCATATCTCACTCTGTGGAATTCAAAATAAATTATGAGAACCAAATGTACTTACTTATGAAAAATACATGTCTCCTCTTTTGCCCCGAGCATCCTGGTCATAGAGGTATGGTTTGCTATTTGTTGTGCAGAGTGGGACATAGTAAACTTCTACTAAACCTTGCCAGATATCTTTTTGAAAAGGAATAGCAAGAGAAGGGAAGAGTGAACTTTATAAAATAAAGTTCAAAAATGTGCAGAACATAAGCAAACATCTGCCATTTACATTGAATGTATTTTACATCACTCAGCTGAAATTTTCCAGTTTGAATCTCAGAAATAATAAATTTCATTCAAATAGCTTCTCCTTCCATGCTTACCATCTCATGTAACATATAAAACAATTGGCATATTTTCCCTCATAGCCAATAGCAATGTTGCATCCAGGCATCTGAAGAGAAGACAGAATATTGCTAACTCTCAGGGGCGGCCCATCCATATAAGCGAACTAGGTGGTCGCCTAGGGCGCCAAGTTAAATGGGGTGCCAAATGGTGGCGCAATATCATTGAGGGGTTTGGAGGTAGGGGTGCTGATTGCATGGTTCGCCTAGGGCGCCAGTTGCTGGCAGCTAGTCTAGGGCTGCCCCTGCTAACTCTAAGGTAAACATTTTACTTAACAAAATACAAACATCTATCGTCTGTACTGCAAATAGTCACTCAGTGCTTGTTATTTTAAACCCCTAGCTCCTGGAGACATGTGATTATGTGAAAATGTCAGCTTTAAGTTAATTTTTAAAAAATCTAGTTCCTCTTTGTTGAAAAATGAGCTTGAAAACATGACCTGAGTGCTCTTTAAAGGTTCAGAAACCAGAAGGCAAAGAGAAAGAATCCAACTTTATTTTTTTAAATCTCAAGATGTTTAATTCAAATTCATCACTTTTCAAGGTGTGACTCATGATTACTGAATGCTTGGGGTTGACAGTCCTGTATTGATATAACTGCAATGCAGCATTTTAGCTAGGAAAAAAATACTGATATCACCTGAAACTGGAAGAGGAATTTACTTACAAGGTACCATTTTGCCAGTATGAAACTACAAGAACATGTGGATAACCAATATGACATGCCTATGGAATATCATAGGCATGTGAAAAAGCTCTCCTAATATCCTCATGATGTGATATGTTCTGAGGGAAACTGTATCACCACTTCCTGTAGTACATATTTCTTTCTTTGGAGATTTCCTGGACAAGTACTTGCCAGATCAAAACCTGTTTAGTTATGAAATCTGATGGCATCACACCTCAAGGTGGTCTGGCTGGAGATTTTTGCGCTTTTATATGTTATTTTCTTGCAAATGGTTTCATTTGCTGAATATCATAACAATGATTTTGCAAATGTTAAATTAGCTAATTTAGCTATTTTGAAATGTATATAATTACTTCTGAACTAGGCCCATCAGTGAGCAATGTAAACCAAGAAAAAATACAGAGTTAAACAATGTCATTAACGATGGTTAGTATTTGGTATTTTTCATGTTCACATCAGTGTATTACCTAGAAGTCAGTATTTCTTTCATTTTTTCCCTTCAGATAAAATTCTAATATTACTATAGCATTCCACTGATGAAGTAAAGAGAGAGTAAATTAAAGAAACAGAATAAAAGGATAGCTTTTTACAGAGAAAGCAAAAAAATGGGAAATAATATTTGGAAATAAGAGGGAGTAACAAAAAACCCTGATTTTTTTTTTTAAAAAGTCAATCTTTAGAAATGTATTTTTACAGTCTACTTAAGTTTAGGGAAGAAAGGAAAGAGGCTGTAATGAGTTAAGATTCCATCCCAATAGTAGGCTAAAGCAGTGGCCTCCAACCTTTTTATGCCCAAAGTCACTTTTTAAATGTCAGTGCAACCCAGGATTTACCTCACCCCTTCCCTGAGGCCCCATCCGCTCCATTTTCCATCTCTCCATCACTTGCTAACCAGCTGCCAAGGGGAATTGGGGATGACACTTGTGAGCATTGAGGAGAATGTGCTACCTCAGGTAGGAGTGCAGATGGAGTTAGGCAACAGCCCAGACCACCCATTACAGAGCTTGTGGTCAAGCAAACTCCTCCAACCCCCACTCTTGCTATCAGGGGTTCTGACAATTCCCATGTAGACCTAATTCCCCTAATTCATAACTAACCAGCAGGAGGCATCACAGCAGTGAATCCTGCCCCATAACACCCACACCTATGCCTCTGTTCCACATAATCCCTTCTTTCCTTTTGAGCCCAGCACTCACCTCACCCATTCCCTATCATCTCCCTCCTCTTCCCTAAAAGCCTGGCTCCCCATCTCCCACTTCCCACAATCTACCTTCCCTTCACTGACCCTACTCCATCTAACTTCTCCCCTCCCCTTCTGTTCAAAGCTTCAGCAGAGCTGGTTTCCCTGTGAAACTGTTTTGGGACTCCAGGCTGGGACAGAGCGTCAGGATCTAGGACGGGGTGCAGGGTGCTGGCTCTGGGAAGGGGCTCTAGACTAGGCAGAATGCTGGGGTCTGGTGGGAAAGTAGGGTGCTGAGCAAGCTCCAGGGCCAAGGACTAAACTCCTGGATGCTTGTGAGAAGCAGAGATTTACATTCCCCCCTCTCCCCTCAGTGCACCCTAGTATGCAGGACAGTTGCCTCCTAGGTTGGAAGACCAAGGGAAAAGCCTGAGTGGGTAGGCACACCACAGGGCTTGGTGGAGTTTGCTTGACCACAAGCCCTCTAATGGGGTGGTCTGGGATGTTGCTAACTTCTTTTGCTCCTAGCTGAAGCAGCGCCTTCTCCTCAGTGCTCACAGGCACCAGCCCCAAATCCCCTTGGCAGCTGTGGTTAGCCATTTTGTTTTAATTCCCTCCCTACACACACTGTTCTGTAACTCCCTGCTGAATGCACAGGGGCAATCCATGCAAGCAGCCTTGCCTTTCCTCCTGAGGCTATGGGGGCCAAATTCAGGAAGTGTTGGCATGGAGCGCCAATGGGAGAAGATGCTGAGATTTGAATTGGAAGATATACTTGCCTGCTGCTGCTGTTTGTATGAGTTTTAAGCCAGGAGTAGGGGAGCAAGATTAATTAAACCTGGCAGAACTACCATGTGCGCATAAAATACTGGACCTTGAAGTATAGATTGTAAGTAGATAGGGATATGTCTATTTAGACATGATCAGGTTATTTTTTATAGTTTTTTGTTTGGTTAAACTTCTCTGTGCTAAGTCCATGTCACCCCCACCATACACTGTACTTTAAGCTATATCCCAGGGATGGAATTTTTTCTGTGTTTTTAAATTCTTTACTTGGTTGCTTTAAAACACCTAGCAACCAAGTATGCTTTATCACGTATATCTTTTTGTTTTGTTTAATAAAATTACCTTTTTTAAGGCAATGATTTGATTCTTGTGTCCTGGAAGGTAACAGGAGGTCTGTGTATGCATGCCTAAGATTAAGAGGTCAGCTATCAGAGATTACCGTTTGTTTTTTCTTTTTATTCGAGCTCTCTTGTGTTAGAAGAGCTTGGGAATACCCCTCTGGAAGAAGTTCCAAGTGCTTCTTCCTGGATTCAAGAAGAAAGGGTGGGGGTGTTCACTTGGCGGTGGCAGCCTATCTTCTAAGGTCAGTGACACTGGGGAACTCTTAAGCAGAAGAGGCAGTATCTTGTGGGCCCCCACCTTGTGCACTTGGAGTGCCAGAGGTGGGAACAGCTTTGACAGAGCTTGAGGGTACTGCACAGTAAGTAATTCCCAAGTGCACCTTCCTGGATTTTCAAAGAGGATTTTGCATTTGGGTGGTGGCAGCAATATGAGTCCAAGACCAGGGAATCTGTGACCTTGGGACATTTTTAACACAAGCCTTTAGTGGCAAGATAATTTAAAGCCTCTTCTGGGCCCCCACTTTCTTCACTCAAAGTGCCAGAGGGGGGCACAATCTTGACAAACCCTCAGAAAAAAAGTTAATTTATGGCAACAGCAGATTTGAGTCTGTTTCATTTTTTGACGTTGTAAAATTCTTTTAGCCTGTGCACTATTTTTATACACATAATGCACACAGCTTTGATGGTTTCAGCTGCTTTGGTAACATAAGAAAAAGGTGAGAGTAAAATCAAGCTTCTTCAGGTCATTTTAATTTTTTGTCCTTTTAAAAATAAATGTTCATATCACAGAAGAAACTCTGTATTATAATGTTACTATCAGTTTTCTAAATGGAACTAAAAAACCTTAAAAGCAAGAAGTCGTCCCTAACCAGCAGAATAGGATCTACTGATAGATCTTGGAGCCTCTGACAGGTGATCCTGACTGGTTTGGCTGGGAGGCACTTCAGTTGCCCCTCCCTCCACTGCCCTGCTGCTCCTGCTCAGAGCATCAGAGCTGCCTCCTGGGAGCTTCCCGCTTGTTGTGCAGGGTGGGGGAGACAGAGACAGGGGGGCACTGATGTCACTCTGTCCTGCTCCCCTGTAACCTATCTTCACAGAGTGAGGAAGGTGTGGCCTTGGCGAAGGGGTGGGGTAGGGGTATTTGGGTTTGAGGTAGATCCTGAACTGACTTCAATTCAAAAAGTGATCTTGTGCTTAAAAAGGTTGGAGACAATTGATTTAGATGCTTCCTGATTTACCTTGTTAAGGAATATTTATTAGAGATTTTTCCACCCTCCAATGCTTCCAATCAGTTAACAGATTATTATGTTGTTATGATCTTCATTACAGTTCTCGTTATTGTAATAAAACTCAACCTTTGGTCAATCCAGTGAATTTATTTTAAATTAATTGTTAATAATATAGTGCATGACTGAATTAAACTAGCTTCTACTGAAGGACATGTTAAGAGTTGGCTGCAGTCAAGAACATATATAGTATGATTTATCCTGTTTGTTTGCACACTGATTCTTATGCTGGCATGATATTTTCTCTAAACATTAACCTTACAAAAGGCAAATTATGCTTTTAAAAGAATATTTAATTACAGTGATATAAATGTTGAAATAAAAATATATTGGGGCACACTCATGCCAGGAATGTTTCCTTGATCTGAAAAAAAATCAGCAGTGATAGATTTAGTCCACAGTTTTCACGTTATTAAACTTCAGTAAGTTTCTCAGTTTCTTAGTTCCTTAAAAAATACTGGTGTCTTAGATACTTTACTATGGAACTTGATAATTCAAACAAAAAGTTAATATTGAACATAAAGTGGAGGAAAAGACTATTAATATCTGGCATGTTAGCAACAAAAGTTAAAAAGAAAAAAAGCTTTGCCTTTTATACAACCTATCAACACAGCTAATGTTGACAGAACCATTTATAAACTCATAATTCTTTGGTGAACTGAGTCAGTTACAAATTTAATTTATCCAGAGTAATTTCATTAATTTTTCACTGGTAAATAGTTATTCAGAATCTGTCCTGTAGATGTAAAAAATAGCTCAATGTACATATATATATTTATTTTTAAACTTTTAAGGATGCAGTAAACATTCTTCGTCAGCTAGCATTTATATAATCATACAATCATAGAATTATAGAGCTGGAAGAGTCCTCAGGAAGTCATCAAATCCAGCCCCCTTCCCAAAGCAGGACCAATCCCAACTAAATCAACCCAGCCAGGGCTTTGCCAAACCGAGATTTAAAAACCTGTAGGGATGGAGATTCCACTACCTCTCTAGGCAAACCATTCCAGTGCTTCACCATTCTCCTAGTGAAAGAGTTTTTCCTAATATACAACCTAGACCTCTCCCACTGTAACTTGAGACCATTGTTCCTTGTTCTGCCATCCGTCACTACTGAGAACAGCCTCTCTCCATCCTCTTTGGAACCCCCCCTTCAGGAAGTTGAAGGCTGCTATCAAATCCCCCTTCACTTTTCTCTTCTTCAGACTAAACAACAACAAATCCCTCAGCCTCTTCTCATAGGTTATGGGCTCCAGCCCCCTAATCAATTTGGATGCCCTCCGCTGGAACCTCTCCAATGCATCCACATCCTTTCTATAGTGCAGGGCCCAGAACTGGACACAATACTCCAGATGTGGCCTTACCAGAGCCAAATAAAGGGGAATAATCACTTCTCTAGATCTGCTGACAGTGCTCCTCCTAATGCACCCTAATATGCCATTAGCCTTCTTGGCTACAAGGGCACACTGTTGACTCATATCCAGCTTCTCATCCACTGTAATCCCCAGGTCCTTTTCTGCAGAACTGCTACTTAGCCAGTTGGTCCCGAACCTGTAACAATGCTTGGGATTCTTCCATCCCAAGTGCAGGACTCTGCACTTGTCCTTGTTGAACTTCATCAGATTTCTTTTGGCTCAATCCTCTAATCTGTCTAGATCACTCTGGACCCTATCCCTGCCATCCAGCATATCTACGTCTCCCCCCTAGCTTAGTGTCATCTGCAAACTTGCTGAGGGTACAATCCATCCCCTCATCCAGGTCATTAATAAAGATATTGAACAAAATCAGCCCTAGAACCAATCTTTGGGGCACTCTGCTAGAAACCAACCGCCAACCTGACATCAAGCCATTGATCAGTACCTGTTGGGCCTGACATTCTAGCCAACTTTCTATCCACCTTACAGTCCATTTATCCAATCCATGCTCCCTTAACTTGCTGGCAAGAATATTGTGGGAGACCATATCAAAAGCTTTGCTAAAGTCAAGGTATATCACATCCACCAAAGCATTGTTTTACTCAATACAGGACCATGTTAATTTCAGATAAGAAGTGATTTCTGAGTTGAAGGACCTTAGTGAGAGTGGGTTATGTATTTGAATTTCAATGAACTTTAAGACCTATTACTGTTATTCTGAAAAGAATGACAATAGCAGTAATTCAAAAGAGATAATGGTGATTATTTCATTATTATATTTAAGCTTTACTTTAATGAGGTAAGTTTGTATAAGCAACAGAGAGAGTAATGTATCAATCTAGATATTTATTTTGTGCTCATGATCATTACAACTGATTACCTCTCACAGTCTAAAAATGTACACTGAACATATTTCAATAATGTTCTTGAAGACATGTTTATATATAGTACTAGTGCACGTGTTAATGAATTCCAGTAAGAAGCTGTTTAGTAAACAGTTGGTCACATCTACCAGTTTTTTACCTGTTTGTTGGATCTAATTATGATCTTTTCATTGCTGAACTCCCACTATATTTGCTCAGTGAATACACAATGATCTCATGTTTTCATTGAGTTAGAAGATGAACTTAGTCACTAGAGATGAAAGGTAGGGAAAGAAGAAATACTGCACTAGCCCTGTTAAATCACGTTTAGACTTCAAAGTTAGGGCAGCTTTATTCTTCAGATTAAAAGTTAAAAGGGTTGGTTAGTCATGGCGCAAATGGGAAATTAACTGAAGACATAATGACACTAGTAGATTGGCATCACATTACTTTGAAATCCTACGGAAGATGGGTGTCTGCATTTGTTTATGCTAGATCTAAGCACATGCTAATAAAAAGTAACTTGATGCCTGGTTCAAGCACATTAAAGCTAGTGAAAAGATATACATTAATTATAGAAAGTTTTGGGTCAGGCTTTTGGTATGCCTATCAATCCTCCTTTGGCTCAGAAACCACTTAATCATTTATTTCAAACTCAGAGGTGCATCTGTCAAATGGTTAATCAGAATGGGCTATTTTTGCTCTCTCCCATTTCACTATTGCTGCTGGTGGTGTTGAAATGCAGGTTGTAGATTTATAAAATTTTAATAGGATAGTGCAAAGTGACCTATGCAATAGCTTTTGACCAGCTGACAAAATACTGAGTGACAATATATTGCTCACAGAGGAAGAAAATAAAGCCTTTGTCCAGCAATATCACAATTCAGTAAAAATATATTTAATGCAGTCCATTTTGATGCAATATGGTGCATACTAGAGGCAAAAAAAGAAAGAAATAATCTTTCCCAGATACACAGGATTGCCACATGTAGATTTCCTCATGCTCATCCCTTTTGTGAGGTAGCTATTCTTGAAAATCTGTAACTCTTCCCAGGACATTAAAACCCATGGTTTTTGTCATCTCCCATTTCCTAGTCCTCAGCACACCTTTTCCTTCAGGTTTTCCCTCCACACAAGGGACCTCCATAGGTTTGGTTGCTAATGGGCAGGAAGACTCATGGCCTACCTTGGAATGAGGAAGTGGGCTGCCTGAAGGTGAGGCCAGGGCAGAAGACACCTAGACATTACACATCCCCACCTTAGTGAGGAGGGCCTTAAACTAGGTCCATTGGGGGACTGTGACCAAAGCCCTGAGGTTAGTGGGGAAGTTGGATACCAGGAAGAAACACAAGGAGGAACGAGCAACAAAGGAGAACCCCTGATTTGAATCAAGAAAGTAGGGCAATCAACTGGTTATCTAAGGTGTTTGTACACAAATGCAAGAAGCCTGGGAAACAAACAGGAAGAATTAGAAGCCGTGGCCCAGTCAAATAACTATGATTTAATTGGAATAACGGAGACTTGCTGAGATGACTCACATGACTGGAGCACTGTCATGGAAGGGTATAAACTGTTCAGGAAAAACGGGCAGGGGAGAAAAGGAAGAGTTGCATTGTATGTAAGAGCGCAGTATGATAGCTCAGAGCACCAGGATCTAGAGGGAGAAAAGCCTGTTGAGAGTCTATGGGTTAAGTTTAGAGGTGGAAGCAACAGGGGTGATGTTGTGGTTGGTATCTGCTATAGACCACCAGATCAGATGGATAAGGTACACAAGGTTTTCTTCAGACAACTAAGAAAAGCTTCCAGATCACAGGCCCTGGTTTTCATGGGGGACTTTAATCACCCTGACATCTGTTGGGAGACAAATACATCAGTACACAGGCAATCCAGCAAGTTTTTGGAGAATGTTGGGGATAACTTCTTGGTACACGTGCTGAAGGAACCGACCAGGGGCTATGCGCAGCCGTGCCATGCACAGCTTGACCTGCTGCTCACAAACAGGGAGGAACTAGTAGGGGAAGTAGAAGTGGGTGACAACTTGGGAATCAGTGATCATGAGATGGTAGATTTCAGGATCCTGACCAAAGGAAGAAAGGAGAGTAGCAAAATACACACCCTGGACTTCAGAAAAGTAGACTTTGACTCCCTTAGAGAACTGATGGCAGGATTCCCTGGGATGCTTACATGAAAGGGAAAGGAGTCCAGGAGAGCTGGCAGTATTTTAAAGAAGCCTTATTGAAGGCACAGGAAGAAACCATCCTGATGCGAGGTAACAAAAGCAAATATGGTAGGCGACCAGAATGGCTTACCGGCGAAATCCTTGCTGAGCTTAAATGCAAAAAGGAAGCTTACAAGAAGTGGAAACTAGGGAGGAGTGTGAATATATAGCTCGAGAATGCAGGGGAGTTATCAGGAAGGCGAAAGCACAATTGGAATTGCAGCTAGCAAGGGATGTGAGGGTAATAAGAAGGGTTTCTTTTCCGCAAGATCCCCGTCTAGACTGGCGCTTTTTTCCGGCAAAGCCCCGAGCCGGAAAAAAGCGGCAGCCATGTAAATGCAAATACGCGGGGGATATTTAAATCCCCCGCGGATTTGCAATTGCGACTGGTCTCATTAGCATCCCTTTTTCGAAAAAGGGTGCCAATGTAGACACAGCCAGGGATTGATGCACCATGTCCCTGGTTCCGCAACCCTTCTGTATAGTTGATATTTAATTTTTTGGCAAACAGAATTCTTTATTAGCTTGAAATCTATGGTGTTTAAAGCTAACAAGCTATTTTGTTCTCTAGACTCTAAATTTACTGGATGTGAAGTTCTAAAGCTCTAAAAGGTGAAAACAGTATTTGGGGAAACAGTTTTGTAGTAACACATTCATTTTTAGTTACTAATAGTTTCCCCCCACAGAATATAACAATCTCCCCTATTAAACCTACTTGATTTGAGGAATTAACTTGACACCATTAAAATCTTCAATATACTGTCAGTAAAGTTCATATAGGAAAGTTTGGACACATTATTGAAAAGTGACCTTCTTCACGAAATCACTGTGTGCATCTGCCTGCAACTGGCATATTTTAATGACACAGTTTCCTTTAAGTGAGGGCTTAGTATGCTGTTTTGCAGTGCTCTCTGCGTATAGGAGTTTTAAGACTAACAATTTGAATCTGAAATTGGAACCCTGAGTAGTGAAAATGATACTTAACTGCCCTTTCCTTAGCTTTAAAACACACACACACAGAGGCTACGTCTATACTGCACATCTCTTGTGCAAAAGCCTATGCAAATGAAGTGTGGATTAGCATATTGCCATGCTTCATTTGCATAATTAATTAGGGGGTGTTTTTGCAGAAAAGGCTTTTGCGCAAAAAGGAGCTGTATAGACTGCTTCTTTTTGTCGCAAAAAAACCCCCTGTTGTGCAAGAGCCGTTCTTCCTCATTTTTTCAGGAAGGACGGCTCTTGTGCAAGAGGGGGGTTTTGCACAAAAAGAAGCCGTCTACACAGCATCTTTTTGCGCAAAAGCCTCTTGTGCAAAAATGGCCCCTAATTAATTATGCAAATGAAGTGCAGGAATATGCTAATCTGTGCTTAATTTGCATAGGCTTTTGTGCAAGAGAGGTGCAGTGTAGACGTAGCCAGAGAGAGAGAGTGTGTAATTCAGGTGTTAAAACTGTAATCTGTCCAAATAGCAGAGGTTATATCTGTCTTTCTGGAAAAGGCTTGCCTTTATATACTTTCCCTTTTCTAATCTGACTCATCCAATTAAAGGCCAATTCTCATATGGTTTCAGGTTTTGTAATGGAAGATTTGCACAACTGTCTTCAAAGTAACTCCAATCCACTTCTTTGCTTCCTGTGTACACTCCCAATTTTCACTTCCTTTGAAAATCCCTGTCAGTTCAGAACTAATTTCAAGTAAGATGGGAGAAATATGTTTAACTGCAGACTTCCAAATATGTTATGTGCTTATTAAAAGAGGTGTCAGCACAGAAATGTGTTTGTATAAGAATGTTTTAAAATTTGTGGTAGGCAACCTACAGCTCATCAGGATAAACTGATAGTAAGTTGTGAGACATTTTGCTGAGGTTGACTGTCTTCAGATGCTGACCCCACAGCTCGCAATGGCTGTGACTCTCTGTTCCCAGCCAATGTTAGCTATGAAAAGTAGCTCCTGCAAGCAAAGACATGCTGGCTGCTGCTTTTCATGACTCCTGTTGGCTGAGAACAGAGAGCCATAATCACTGGGAGCTATGGGCAGCGGCTCCTGCAAATGGTCAAATATCAGCAATATGTCTCACAGCCAGCAACCAGATTAGTTTGTGGGCTGCATGTGTCCCATGGACTGTAGTTTGCCCATTGTTGTCTTTGGTGCTCTTGATAAAATATATGTACATCTGTGTTCTCCCCTCATTTACATCATGACTTGTATAAAATTGCACTGATGAACAATGAGGAGAATATAGCCTATAATCTATTTATTATTACATGAAAAACTGTTAAAATATTATGGTTACACTGAAAAATTAAGAATCACTAGAATTCGGGTTTCCTGTGCAGCCCTAATTTGATTCTTTATTGTACGGTCTTTTATTTACATGATTGCATATTATTGTTTCCACAGTAGCCTTGCCTTATTCAGTGAATAGAATGTACAATTTTTAATTAATGCAATATATTGTAACCTCTTGTTCACTATATTGCCCTAGGTCTTTTTACTGAGTACTATTCACACCCTGCTATACAGAAAGTTTTATTCATTTCTCAATGGGTTTATCTATGAAATTTATCGTTATAATATCCAACTGCTTCACAAGCATTGTTTTCTCTCACCAAACTGTTGAGAGATGATTTTTACAAATGGGGAGCTAAAGTAGAAAGATTAAGATCAAAACAATTCTCGATGTCCAGTTTGAGACAAGTATTTGATTCTTCAAACTACTTAGCATTATATGTTGAAAAAGCATAGTTGAAAGCATAGTTCCCACTGACTTCAGCTATAGCTGTGGGTATTCAGATCTTCTGCAAGTCATAGAATCATAGAATACTAGAACTAGAAGGAATTGGGAGAGGTCATGAATTCCACTCCCCTGCGCTCATGGCAGGACCAAGCACCATCTAGATCATCCCTGACAGTTGTTTGTCCAACCTCTCTAGACAATTTATTTCAGTGCTTAACCACCCTACCAGTTAAGAATTCTTTCTAATGTCCTAAAAACTTCCATGTTGGATTTTAAGCCTATTGCTTCTTGTTTTATCATCAGAGGCTAAGGAGAATAATTTATCTTCCTTCTCCTTGTAACACACCTCCCTATAGGTCATGTTGTCTAGACCTTTAATCATTTTTGTGGCTCTTCTCTGGACCTTCTCCAATTTCTCCACATCTTTTCTGAAATGTAGTGCACAAAACTGGATACAATACTCCAGTTGAGGTGTAATCAGCACAGAGTAGAGCGGAAGAATTACTTCTTGTTTCTGGTTTTCAACACTCCTGATGATGCATCACAGAATGATGTTGACATTTTTTCTTTTTGCAACTGTCTCAGTAATGATTTGTGTTTAGCTTGTGGTCCACTATGACCATCACCAGTAGAGTGGCTACCATTGACTTTGACAGCAATGCACTATGGGTAACTATCCCACCATTCCTGCCACCCCTTGGCATCCTGGGTTTTGCTTCCAGTGCCCATTGGGACCAGAAAAGAGAAGTGGTACTTCTGGGTACATGTCGTCAGCATCTAATAATGCTCTCATATCTTCCCTGCTTCCTTGCTTCAAAGCAATAGCAAACAGTCTTTTTGTCCCTGGCTATCCATGCAGATACCATAGTAGGGTAAGCAAGGAACCAGCATAGAACTTGCTCAGCAGCAAAGTACTAAGGCAATCATAGCAACCATATTGTGTCTTATGCTGCAGTATGTCCTATCCAGAGCCTGCCAGAAAGAGGAAGAAACTGAGAAGGTCATGAACATACTCTTCTGTGAAGCACTTGAGATAAGCGATTGGCAGATGATGATGGTGTTCAATCCTATTGACACAGTTGAACACCAGTTTTGGTGTCACCACATAAGCACAGACTGGTGGGACTGCATAGTTATGTGGACATGGGATGATCAGCAGTGGCTGCAAGACTTTCATGTGCATAAGGCCACTTTCATGGAAGTTTGCAAATTGCTTTCCCCCATCCTGAAGTGCAGCAATATCAGAAGGAGACAGATGAGAAGTGAGTGAAAGCCCTGTGGAAACTTGCTATGTCAGACAGCTACCTTTCAGCTGGGAATCAATTTGGAGTGGGGAAATCTACAGTGGGGGCTACTGTGATCCATGTAGCAAAGGCAATCAATACCCTTCTCCTACAAAGGGTAGTGACTCTGGGAAACGTGCAGGACATAGTAGATGGTTTTGCCTAACTATGATGAGGCGATAGGTGATGTACACATCTCTATCTTGGAACCTGAGCACCTTGTGAATGAGCACATGTACCACAAGATGTCCTTTTCAATGGTGTTGCAGGCTCTGGTGGATCATAAAGGCCGTTTACCAACATCACCATCGGATAGTTGGGAAAGGTGCATGACATTAACAAAGTTTAGAATTCCAGTCTCTTCAGAAAACTGAAAACTGCAACTTTCTTCTCGGATTGGAAAATTATCATTAAAAGGCACTGAAATGCTAATAGTGATCCTTGGAGACTCAGCCTATCTCTTGCTCCCATGGCTCATGAAGCTATACCCAGGCAGCCTGGATTGCAATAAGGAGCAGTTCAGCTACAGGCTGAGCAAGTGCAGAATGGTGGTAGAATGTGCTTTTGGACATGTGAAGAGAAGGTTTTGCAGTTTGAGTAGGTCAGACTTTGAAAAATAGCTTTTTGTATGGCCAGACAGTGATATGATAGTCATGCATGTTGCTCTTAACAAGGTGCCCCCTAGATTAAGTGTGTTTTCCTGTAAACCCTGTAAAGCTCCTCTCCCCATTCAACACAAGCAATAAAGATACCGTTCTTGAAAAAATCATGCATTTTATTTAGGGAATATAGGGAAGCAGAAACAGAAAAGGCATTAAGGATGGAGTTTAGGGGGTTGGGGAGAAGGGAGATCGGCATGGAGACCGGCGTATTACAGCCCCACTGTGCAGAAGTCATAGAAGTATGACAATGACAGCCTTTTGTTCCAGGACACAACCCTGGGGGTTGAGTGTGAGACTGTCCTTGACTTCCCCCACTGCATTCTAGAGCCCTTAAGAGAGGAAGCTATGGAACCTGGTGAGGAGGGAATGTGGGTCTGCAAGATTCCCTGCATGCTGTCCTGTCCTCACACTCTGATCACATCTCGCATCTCCTGCAGCAATGTTTCCCTCCACTCTCTTAATCTTGCCCAATCCAAGTGACTGGATTGCATTTGCTCATTTAACATGTCATCCCTTGTATAGTTTAACCATGAATATTTATGGCCTATATGAAATTAATCCTGAAACCTTTAAATGATCTCTTATCCTATCTGCATTCACATTTCTCTTCTGGGTTTAGTGATGCAAGATACTGAAGAAATAACCATGATTTATCAATGTATTTTGTTGCTGAACTATGTACACCTTCAGGCTCGCTGGTCCTTTCCATTTATTTAAAAAAAAGATGATTGATTCCTTTTAAAGGTTAAGGAAGAGGGCAGAATAGATTCTCTCAAACATTTTCCCTAATTCAATATCCTCCAGTCCCAGAAATCAAGCTAATGTAAACCCACTTCAAGAAGGAAACAACAATAAATATTGTCGGTCTTGTCCTGAAAAAAAGTCTTACATAATAGACACCCTTGTTGGGCATCAGTGTATTCCTTCTGTTCAGATTTTAGTGCTTGGGAATCAAATAACAACATGCTAAGGTTATAAAGCAATATGAAACCAGAACCATACAGGGAAATCCTCTGACATAACTTTGAACATTGATAAGTGGAAAAATATGATTTGATATAGATAATGATGTAGATATAGATATAGATATACACACACATACACAAATACATGAAAAACAGTTAAACAGAAATAAATAAGAAAATCATATTGTATGAAAAAGGCTTCAGTTGGCAGTTAATATGAGTTGTTGACTGAAAGAATATGAGTTCATCTAGAGGTGAAAGTTCTTATGTTAATGGATGTTGCTTTCTAACTAGAGCAAATGACTTTAGTTACCTATTTGTAACAGTTGCTCTTTCCTGAACAATATAATGGTAAGTATTCCTGTGTATTCCTTTCTCCTCTAAGACACATTACCAAATAACCTCAATATGGAGTACCTTCAGTGAAGTCAACTGTTACTTCAGTGTAAAACCATAATCTGGATTCTTTGGTTCAATAACAAAGGCCTTGTCTACAGGGTAAATTAGTGCAGAAGAATCTAGGGTTTGAATTAAAATACTCTAGTTATTGTATCATACTTTCTAGACTCATAATATTAAACCCATTTCTAGCAATGTAGCAGAATAATTATAAATACCCAATTATCCAGAAACCCTTTTCCTATATTCTCATTGCCCAGGTGATAGCTTTTTTGTAAATGTTTGCACCAATCTTGTGGTGTAGACAGATATTTCTCACTATCATTACTAAAATTTGTTGGTTCTGGTATGTCTTCTCTATAATGCTTCTTTGCCGTGACAAGTACACAATATGAATGGAATTTTCCATTTCAGAATTGAAAATCTAGAGGAAACTATCTCAACCATATATCTTGGTTCTTAATCCAAAGGCCTTCTCCAGCATACCACGTTCATATTTTTATTATTTGAGATGAATTCTATAAGTTCTAATTACGTTTTTCTTTTAGTAAATTGCTGTTTGCCTAATATAGGGGTGGCCAACCAGTTACAGAATAAGAGCCAAAATAGCTGTGGATAGTAGTGCAAAGAGCCATGTATTATATATCTATTTTTATATATCTATAACCCTAAGGCACCCCCAGCCTCCCTGCTCTAACCCAATGCCCACCCTTTCCCCTGGAGCCAGGCACCCCCAACCCCCTCGCTCCAAACCAATGCATCCACCCCTTCCCCAGACCCAGGCACTCCCAGTCCCCTCGCTCCAAACCAATGCACCCACCCCCCCCAGAGCCAGGCACCCCCAGCCCCCCGCTTCAAACCAATGCCCCTCACTTCCCCCAGAGCCAGGCAGCCCTAGATTCTTTTATTCTTTTAACACCTTGGGTCTCACCAGAGCCACCACAGCCACATGCTTTTCCCTCCAGGCACTGAGGCGCGAGCGCAAAGCAGAGGTGAACTGTCCAGGAATGTGGCTCTGAAAGACAGTCAAACATTCCCTTGAAGGCAGGTGCCACCACCCCCTCCATGAATCCTGGACATTTTTTGTGTTTTAAAAAAGCTGGCCAGATGGCAATTTAACATGGGAAAATGAGGACATGTATGGGAAAAAACAGATGTACGGTAACCCTAAAAGAGCCACATTTCTATGAGCAAAGAGCAGCAGATGGGCCATCCTGGCCTAATACATTTGAACTGCCGTACGCCAGGTGTCCCCAGCAGGGGAATGGCAGCTCAGCAACATTTTTCCCTGTGTGGAGGGATGCCCAACTGTTGCTGCCACCCTGCACCAGGTCCCCCCACCACCACCCCACCCCGGTAATTCCTGAGGCCACATCCCTTGGAAATGCAGTGCCAAGGCAGGGAGAGGGTGGGAAAATGGCAAGGAGGGTTTGGGATTGGGGAACTGGTACAGACATCCCCGTCTCCAGCCTGCTGGGACTCCAGGGTCAGATTATGCAACTGCTCCATCTGGGAGTTTGAGACCCCTTATCTAGATAATTAAATTTGGACTTCCAATCAATTTGTGTGATTTCCCTAACATTATTAAAAGACAAATTAAAAGGCAGCAACATCTTTCTACCCATATAGGCCCTTAAGTGTTGCTATTGAAAGGCTACTAAATCACTGGCATTTTAATGCATCTTTGTTCTTTCTAATTTAATGTCAATTAAATATATTTCTTATTTATTATTTTCCCTGTATCCTACTTTTTCAAATAATCACTAAATTGGTCCACAAACACTCATAATGCTAGAGATGAGTCTCACATTGTACCAAGGAGGAAAGGACTATTGATATGTTGGTATGCTATTTATAATATATATATATATATATACCAAAATACCTGCTCTACATATTGGCATATAATATATTGGCATAATGTAATAATATTATGTAGAGCGGGTATATATCAAATTAACACCGTTAAGAATGTCTCTGTATTGTGTTCAACAATATCAATGTTTTCTGAGAGGCTTTAATGCACAGAAGAGTCTTTAATAGTTTCTACCATCTTGAAGAAGTGTGTTGTGCCCACAAAAGATCATGATACCATCTACATTTTTGTTAACCTCTAAGGGACTGCAAAACTATTCACTGTTTTTTAAATTTCATGGCAGACTTTAAGATTTACAGTAGACTTCCGATAATCCGGAACCTTTGGGACCTAGGTGGTGCCGGATTATCAATTATGCCGGACTATCAGGAGGTACTATAAACTGGTTATATATATATACTGTATCCAGTATATGCTGTATATATATACTGTATCCAGTATATACTGTATATAAAGTGTTTTAACCCTTTTTATTGTACATACTGGATACAGTATACTGCAATGTTTTATTTTTAACCCTTTTTTATCCTTTTTGCTCGGTTCAGCAGCTGCTGCTGCTGCGTTGTGACTTGTTTTTGCTGAAGCTCACTCACTAGGCTCTTGCCATTTTGGTGCCATACTATCAGGAGTGCCGTACAATTGGATTCCAGACTATTGGAGTTTTACTGTATTAACATTATGTTTTGTTTAAGTAACCAGCATTACAAAGCATTCAGAATTAAATAACAATATTCAAGGACTTTAATAAAGGAAAGAATTACCAAAATTAATGAAGTGGTGAGAGTAAAATGTGACTTCATTTGGAGAGTAAATTTAAAAGGAAAAAGTTAATCTTCTTGTAGTGTTTTTCTAAGTAATTATGCTTTTGTACCACAAATATATAACATTCATCATATTGCATTGCCTGCATGTTTTGTCCTGGTTAAACAATAATTATTTCCAGTGTAACAGATGCTGCTATTTAGTTAATTTTCTGAAAGGAAGGTAAACAGTTTGGGATGTCTACTCATTAACATTAAACAATTTTAATTAACTTATTGTGTAATTCATTTTACATTAACAAAATTAATTCAAAAGATGAGCATTGCCATTCAGCATTTGACTCAAGTACTGAGAGAGGTGGAAGCAAAGAATGTAATGTGAGGAGCAGCTGTAAAAGGGAAAACTTATAAAGCATATTGAGAATGTTCTTGAGCCATGTCACCTTTCCTTAAGTTATTGTTGTTATTAATTACAAGGACAGATCTCTCACAAAAGTAATATGGCTACACAGATCATACTTCTCTCATGGTAGGGTCAGCTTATATTAGGGTCAGCTACAAATGATAAGTTGCTAATGTTACCCAAAAAATTCCCACTAGAGGCCACCCAGGTTAAACTAAAGAGGACAGAGCTGCCATTAAAGGTTTAAACTAAAGGGGAACTCTCTCTCTCTCTTTCTCTCTCACATCCACACCCACACCCACCCACACACACACACACACACCTGCCCTCAGGTACTCATGCTTACACAGGCGTATGGGATGCAGAAGGAGCCAAGGCATGTTGGTTCTGGAGGGTTTGCCTGCTGATAATGGCTGGGGAGCTGGTCAGGAAAGAAACTGGATGCAGAAAGAGGAGCTTCTCAGAAAGAGAAAGTTTCTGCCACGTGCTCTCTCCTTTTATTGCCTCTGTACAACCCCGTGACTTATCCACATTCATCACCAGGGAGCATGCCCAGACTTCCCAGCTACGTCTACACCGTGCATTCTTGCACAAGAAGATATGCAGGAGCCCCCTCTTGTGCAGGAGCTGTTCTGCTGCTTATTTTCAGGAAGAACGACTCCTGTGCAAGAAGGGGGTTTTGCGCAAGAAGGAGCGGTGTAGACAGCTCCTTCTTGCACAAAAGCCCCTTGTGCAAAAATGGTGGCTTATTTGCATATCTTCTTGCACAAGAATGCACAGTGTAGACATAGCCCCCTTGATCCAGCAGAGCATCAGTCTTCTTAATTGGTCTGATGACTCATTACCTGGCTCCACTTGCTCAGCCTTGCAGTTTCTAATCCCAAACACACAATAGTCTCCACTCACACACATTCATATCTCAAGGGAGAATGCAATTTAGAGCAAGTTACAAGCAGTGTGGCTGAGAGTTACAAAGATTAAAAAAGTTTCGAGGCTCAACAATCACCAAACTTTTACAGTAAATTTCTGAACTTTTAAAGCAAGGTGGCTGAGAGTTACAAAATTGCAAGATTTTACAAAGATTACAGAGTTGCAAGGTTTAAGATTACAATAAGTTGCAGAATTTAAAAGGCAATTCAGCTGAAACAATTACAAAGCTTAAGAGAATCATTTACAAATCATCAGTAATGAAGTGATTTAGAAGACAACTGTCCCTCCCCCCAGCAACGCAGTCAGCAGAAGGTTTTTGTCAATCTCTAAGTCATGTGTTGACAGGACCTTACAGTTTAGTGTATTTCCAGAAAATGCATGTGTAAAATCAAGTAATAGCTCGGGCAAAGGCTTTTATGCAACGGTTTCCTAACAAATATTGACAGAAAATCATTTTTAAAATAACCTTTTTGATTACCAGTCAACACATTTACTTGGTTTCACTAGGCCCAAAATTGTCCCTTGTTGTTTATATTTCTAAACAATAGAAATAGGAAGTTTGGAAGGCTATGAATAAATTTTAAAAATCAGTAACTTAATTGATAACAATGAGTATTGATGATAATGTGCCAGATTTTTCGCTTCTGCATTGAAGGAAGGGAGCTCTTGGGAGGCATCTTATCTGGGCAACTTGAGCTGGCTTCCATGCAATAAAGGTGCAAGTCTGTGCCTCCAAAGTTGGTGGGTCTGTAGGAAGTTAGGACTACCTATGTGATAGTCATGTGTTTATGTGTTTTCACACACAAGTTTCTATTCCCCCACACACACCTATTGGATTTGACACTTCCAGACAACATGAATAGCAGGAACTCTCCAGAAGGGGCTATGTGAAAAAAGTCTTAGAATGTGGTCCCCTTTTCTTAGTAAGGTGCACAAGTGAATGGAGATTAACAAAGCATGGTCCCACCCTGCACACCCTCCTCTAATTCCCTTTTAGATAAGTTCAAAAGTCCCGAAGGCAAGTTGTGTGCTGATTACAGTCTAGTCCCCAATAGTTATGCGTAACTTGTTAGAATGCACAGACTGCCAGCCTGTGACAAGAATCAACCCCATATTGATTTGAAAGGCATAAGGGCTATTCAACATGGTTATAGTGGCAGGAACAAGATCACTGTAAAGGTGCCTGAATTGTTGCTG
The DNA here is from genome assembly GCA_019425775.1 of Rafetus swinhoei. Classification (NCBI taxonomy): domain Eukaryota; kingdom Metazoa; phylum Chordata; order Testudines; family Trionychidae; genus Rafetus; species Rafetus swinhoei. The sequence continues at coordinate 129,992,599 of CM033424.1, forward strand.
CCTGACATATATTTGACTGATAGCTTGCTTCACTAACTCTACCAGTGTTTTAACCTTGAGAAGTAAAACTACACACCATTTAAGAAGGGGCCGGGCCCATTTGATTCTGTTCCTCCTTTGGTTTTTCAATTCCTCCTTGAATTCTGCTAAACTGCAATTGTTGAGCAACAAATCTGGTTGAACTCTTATGTCAGCAGACTAATTTCAGAAGGTGGTTCCTCCTATGATATCAGAAATATTCATATGGATTGCAATTTAAAAATAAAACACACTCTCCTGTTAAATGTTAAAGGGCTTAACGCTTCACCCTCCCACTTCCATGGTCCTTCTCATGTGAAGAGAACAGTAATACACAAAGTCTGGAGCTGCAAACAATTCAATATTTATTGGGGTTAGCTTCCAGCAAGCATGAATCCACTTTCCTTTCCTTTCTTCCCCTGTTTCCTTGTGTTTCCCCCATTCACTTCCTGTTTGTCCCTAATATAGAGAGCAATATTTTCAGGTTTACCTTAATCATTCCACTGACATTTAACTAACCAATCTTAACATATTGTAACACAATTATCTAACCAATTATCTCCCACCACTTTAATTGGCTTACACCCTGCAAGATTTTACAACACCAACTATGGATAAGTGAGTCCTGGCCAGACAGAAAGCTGTCAACATAAGTTTCTAGGCCCATCCCTTTGTCTTGAGGCTATAGACTGGATGGCCTTTCTAATAGCCCCAAATTGTTGGAAAGTGCCTTATTTCAACAGGGATGTTTTGGAATGTGTCCAAAGTCTTAGCTTAAGAAGTGGGCCTCAGACGGATGGATGATGTTTTGATTCTTTGCTCTTATATAGTCCTTTACTGGCAGGCCTGAATATCTAAGTCCTAACATTGACTGTCCCACCTCTGTAATAGGTATTTACAGCAGAGCACTACCAGCCATTTCCACACAATACTCTTAACGTACTGAGGCTTTTTAAATATTATTTTAATTAAATTTGTGGTTTCATTGCATGCCTTTGGTTGTAGATTTAATGTGTTATAGACAAAGCTGAGACCAGAATCATTGTTGTTATCTGTATATATGGTTACTTAGTAAAGTGGTCAGTGGATGGAATTTTGAGTGTGTGTGTGTGTATAATTTTAATTTTCAGTTTTACTGCATGCTTAATGTGTAAAAGAATTCTATGCTCTAAATTACTTCATGGTATTTAATTCAAAATATTTCTAAAATATCTGTTACAAAGATGGGGCTTTTTAAAGTCTATTGACCAAATAACAAGATGTCCTCCAGCTGAAATATTCTGGAGGAAAACACAGAAGTCAATGTGGTATAAAAATTAAGGATAACTCAGAGCTGACAAATAAGACCTCTATTTTTCTCTCTTTGAGTAAAGGAAGCAGCAAAGATACATCTTCTATCTACTCCATATTTTCCAACATCTTCAGAGCAACTTGCTCAAGATGAAGCAATTATTTCTTCAGGTGGTAGGAAACTGGCCTTCAACAGATGCATCTTTTATAACAATCTCCAGAAGCAAATGTGGATGTGTAACCCACACACCTAGTGAGGGATTACAGATGCACTATTATATCAGTGTGGAACAATGGATCAGCTGAATCTTTCATGTGACCGGGAGTCATAAGACCCAATCAAACATCTACAAAAATGTTGCATTCTACATTCCATATTATGTTTCCTAGTTCTGACTATGCCTTGCTTAAATCTGGTCATAGGAATATATTCCTACTCCTGTTATGCCTAAAATAAAGAATTTGAGCCCACTGCTGCTGAACTGAATGACTTCTCCCATTCCCAGAAATTTAAAAGAAGTGAGGCTATCTCAGAGGCATTTGTTCACCCAATCTACACTGCTATTTAGCTAGGCATTTATATCATGCTTATATCCATGATGGCTCCAAAAGTGGGCAAAGAACCTTTGGGATAAGAGGAAATGTTCTTTCTTTTATTCGTAAGTCATCTAGATGAATAGACTTATTTTCTCCATAGGGCATTTTGTCATTCCCAAAGTCCAGGCTTGGGGGCATCTAGGGCAGAATTTCACCTCATCCATGGGAATTTCACTTTTTTACAAAGTACGTAATCATGTCAGGCTTCATCTGGATTAATTCCAGACTTTTGTAAACTCTTTAGCCCTGTTTTATTTTATTCTCTCTTTTGAATAGGAGGAATGCCATTGCACTGCCTTGATTCTTCGTGTTAGAGGGCTTTCCTTTCATCCCCTCCCCTGGTTCTTGTCACACAGACAGAAAGCAGAAGACCAGAAGTCCAAAGTACAGGCAATGCAATGTTTTTGAGTTAGTTTTAAGCAAGCATATGCATGCTGCTAATACCGTGGAGCCTTGTTTCCATGTCCCATCTTCCCCTCTCCTTAGCAGGCATGAATATTTCAACTCTTTTATATTCGATGGGAGGGGTAAGGAGTGAGGTTGTATTTGGGTCACGGACAGGCATTTCTTTGGTGTTAGTGTTTGTTATATCCCCTCAACTCCCTTGACTTTGTCTGGAGTTGAGGCAGTCTTCAGGTGTGCACAGATACTTTATACTCCAACCATGTCTAGTTCTTATCTGTTCACATTATACTAAAAAAATCTAGCTAGACAGAAACAACATACACATAATCATAACTATATTCAAAAGGGCAAACAAGATGGGTGAATATATAAGCCGGAATCACTAGCACTCCTAACACTTTTGAATTAATGCTTATAGTTTAAGAGCTTCTTATATTAATAAATGTTATGGTCATAAGGGTTAATCATACTCATCTATTCTGACCTGAAAAAGACTTCAATATTTTATGCATGAAGCCCATATCTTCTATTTGAGCTAATCTATCTTTTAGAAAGAATAAATTCTTTAAAAGCTGATACAGAAATAACCATGTCCCTAGGTAATTGTTCCATTAGTTAGTTACTCTTATTGGTAGGAAATGTGTACATTATTTCTAATCTCAATTTGTTGTGCTTCAGGTTCCAACCACTGAATTTTATTATGCCTCTTTCTGTTAGGTTAAAGAGCTGTTAACTATCAAAAATCTCTTCCCAGTGTAGACCATGAACAGCTTAAACTTTCCTTGGATAAACAAAATAGATTGGTCTTATGTCTGCAGTATAACACACATTTTTCAGACCTCTAATCATTCTTGAAGCTATTTCCTCAACCATTCAATTTTTCATCTTTGTTTTTTTTTTCCTTTTCAGTGTGGATAGACAGACAAAACCCAGAATTCTGGTAATGGACTCATTTTAGCAGTAATACTATCTGCCTGTTCCTTCTGGATATTTCCGTGCTAATCTGTTCAAAGATTGCATATCATACTTTGGGCTTATGGTCAATTAACTATTTACCATGACTCCTAAATCTTTCCATGGCATGACCACACACTATCTAGATCATCCCTGACAGATGTTTGTCTAACCTACTGTTAAATCTCTAAGGGTATGTCTACACTAGCCCCCTAGTTCGAACTAGGGAGGCTAATGAGGGCGACCGAAATTGCAGCTGAAGCGCGGGATTTAAATATCCCGCGCTTCATCAGCATGTTCCCCGGGCAGTCCCCATTTTGGAAATTGACTAGCCCGGAGTAACTGCCTGTGTCTACACGCGGCAGTGAAACGGGAGGTCGAAGTAAAGCCCTTAACTTGAATTAGCTGGTAAACCTCATTCCAGGAGGAATAACAGCTAATCCGAGTTCGGGCTTTACTTCGAACTCCCGTTTCACTGCCACGTGTAGACGTGGGCAGTTACTCTGGGCTAGTCAATTTCCAAAATGGCAACCGCCCAGGAACATGCTAATGAAGCGCAGGATATTTAAATCCCGTGCTTCATTTGCAATTTCAGTCACCCTCATTAGCCTCCCTAGTTCGAACTAGGGGGCTAGTGTAGACATACCCTAATAGAGATTCCACAACCTCCCTAGGCAATTTATTCTAGTGTTTAACCACCCTGACAATTAGGAAGTTCCTCCTTCTTGCTGAAATTTGAGCCTATTGTATCTTGTCCTATCATTACAGGATAATTTTCTCCTCCTTCCTTGTATCACCTTTTTAGGTACTTGAAAGCTTTTATCATGTTCCCTCTCAATGGTCTCTTTTCCAGATTAAACAAACCCAATTCTTTCAATCTTCCCTTATAGGTCATGTTTTCTAGACCTTAATAATTTTTGTTGCTCTTCTGTGGACCTTCTACAATTTGTCCACAGCTTTCCTGAAAGCCCTAACTTGAATGGAAAGAGGGTTATCTTCTGCTGGTGAGAGATGCAAGTCCAAAGAATGGTTTTCCTTGTATTACTTCAGACTGTATAAATATGCATGCCTCAACAGATAGAGCTCCAGCTCATTATAAGCCTCCTCTCCTTTTTAACCCTACTGTTTTCAGGGTTAAAACAGTATCCGAGCTTCAGGGGGTATCCGAGTTAGTCTGTTACAGAAAAAAACAACAAATGGTCTGATAGGATTTTATAGTCTAGCGAAACATGTAGATGGTATCATGAGCTTTCGTGGGCACAGCCCACTTCTTCAGATGACCAGAGATAACTCCGGAGATAACTCCGGTCATCTGAAGAAGTGGGCTGTGCCTACGAAAGCTCATGATACCATCTACATGTTTCGTTAGTCTATAAAGTCCTACCAGACCATTTGTTGTTTTTTTCTACTGTTTTCTGTTATACAAATTCCAAATCCCCTCTTTTTTCCTGAATAAAATGAGGTAGCTTAATTTGGAAATAAAGTCCTCACCAACAAAAAGCAGTTTTCATATGCTTTGGCATGCCACTTGTGTGGTACAAAGGAATAACTTAAATATTAAAAATTGCTGGTCAGATAGAAAAGTAATTTATGGGTTTTATGTTTTTTTAATAATATGTATTGCTTCATGAAGAATAAATCAAGATTTAACTGTTTTCTGAGCCCTAGTTAATATACATGTCTTTCTACACATCTCAACTGAAAATAAAAGGAAAATTGGTGAGTTTTTTAAAGTAGAATCATAGAATCATAGAGCTGGAAGAGACCTCAGGAGGTCATCAAGTCCAGCCCCCTGCCCAAGGCAGGACCAATCCCAACTAAATCAACCCAGCAAGGGCCCTGTCAAGCCGAAACTTAAAAACCTCCAGGGATGGAGATTCCACCACCTCCCTAGGTAACCCATTCCAGTACTTCATCACCCTCCTAGTGAAATAATTTTTTCTAATGTCCAACCTAGACCTTTCCCACTGTAACTTGAGACCATTGCTCCTTGTTCTGCCATCCGTATCTACTGTGAACAGCCTCTCTCCAACCTCTTTGGAACCTCCCTTCAGGAAATTGAAGGCTGCTATCAAATCCCCCCTCATTCTTCTCTTCTGCAGATTAAACAAACACAAATCCCTCAGTCTCTTCTCATAGGTCATGCACTCCAGCTCCCTAATCATTTTGGTCGCCCTCCACTGGACCCTCTCCAATGCGACCACATCCTTTCTATAGTGTGGGCCCAGAATTGTACACAATACCCAGGTATGGCCTCACCAGAGCCAAATAAAGGGGAATAATCACTTCTGTAGATCTGCTGGCAATGCTCCTCCTAATGCAACCTCATATGCCATTAGCCTTCTTGGCTACAAGGGCACACTGTTAACTCATATCCAGCTTCTCATTCACTGTAATCCCCAGGTCCTTTTCTGCAGAACTGCTACTTGGCCATTCAGTCCCCAGCTTGTAACAATGCTTGGGATTCTTCCATCCCAAGTGCAAGAATCTACACTTGTCCTTGTTGAACCTCATCAGATTTCTTTTGGCCCAATCCTCTAATCTGTCTAGGTCACTCTGGACCCTATCCCTGCCCCCCAGTGTATCTAGCTCTCCCCCTAGCTTAGCGTCATCGGCAATCTTGCTGAGGGTGCAATCCATCCCCTCATCTAGGTCATTAATAAAAATGTTGAACAAAACCGGCCCTAGAACCAATCCTTGGGGCACTCTGCTAGAAACCAACTGCCAACCTGACATTAAGCCGTTGATCACTACCCATTGGGCCCGACCATCTAGCCAGCTTTCTATCGATCTTACAGTACATTTATCCAATCCATACTCCCTTAACTTGCTGGCAAGAATATTGTGGGAGACCGTATCAAAAGCTTTGCTAAAGTCAAGGTATAGCACATCAACTGACTTTCCCACGTCCACAGAGCCAGTTACCTCATCATAGAAGCTAATAAGATTGGTCAGGCACGACTTGCTCTTCATGAATCAATGTTGACTATTCCTGATCACTTTCCCCTCTTCCAAGTGTTTCAAAATGGATTCCTTGAGGATCCCCTCCATGATTTTTCCAGGAACTGAGGTTAGGCTGATTGGTCTGTAGTTCCCTGGATTGTCCTTCTTCCCTTTTTTAAAGATGGGCACTACATTTGCCTTTTTGCAATCATCCAGGATCTCTGCCGATCTCCATGAGTTTTCAAAGATAATGGCCAAAGGTTCTGCAATGACATTTGCCAACTCCCTCAGTACCCTCGGATGCATTAAATCCGGACCCATGGATTTGTTTATGTTTAGCTTTTCTAAACAGTTCCTAACTTGTTCTTTCCCCACCAAGGGCTGTCCACCTCCTTCCTCTACTGCACTGTCTAGTGCATTTGTCTGGGAGCTGACCTTGTCCATGAAGACAGAGGCAAAGAAAGCATTGAGTACTTCAGCTTTTCCCACATCATCTGTCACTAGGTTACCTCCCTCATCCAAAAAGGGCTCCACAACCTCTCCGATCACCCTCTTATTGCTAACATGCCTGTAGAAACCTTTCTTATTACTATTCACATCCCTTGCTAGCTACAATTCCAATTGCGCTTTCGCCTTCCTGATAACTCCCCTGAATTCTCGAGCAATATATTTATACTCTTCCTTAGTCATCTATCCAATTTTCCACTTCTTGTAAGCTTCCTTTTTGTGTTTAAGTTCACCAAGGATGTCCCCAGTAAGCCAATTTAGTTGCCTACCATATCTGCTTTTCTTGCTGTACATTGGGATGGTTTCTTCCTGTGTCTTCAATAAGGCTTCTGCCAGCTCTCCTGGACTCCTTTCCCCTTCATGTAAGCATCCCAGGGAATCCTGCCCATCAGTTCTCTGATGGAGTCAAAGTCTGCTTTTCTGAAGTCCAGGGTATATATTTTGGTACTCTCCTTCATTCCTTTGGTCAGGATCCCAAAATCTACCATCTCATGATCACTGCTTCCCAGGTTGTCACCCACTACTACTTCCCCTACTAATTCCTCCCTGTTTGTGAGCAGCAGGTCAAGCTGCACATGGCCCCTGGTCAGTTCCTTCAGCATTTATATCAAGAAGTTATCCCCAACATTTTCCAAAAACCTGCTAGATTATCTGTGTACTGATGTATTGGTCTCCCAACAGATGTCAGGGTGATTAAAGTCTCCCATGAGAACCAGGACCTGTGATCTGGAAGCTTCTCTCAGTTGTCTGAAGAAAGCCTCATCTACCTCATCCACCTGATCCAGTGGTCTATAGGAGACACCAACCACAACATCACTCCTGTTGCTTCCACCTCTAAACTTTACCTATAGACTCTCAACAGGCTTTTCACTCTCTATATACTGGAGCTCCGAGCAATCATACTGCTCTCTTACATACAATGCAACTCCTCCTCCTTTTCTCCCCTGCCTGTTCTTCCTGAACAGTTTATGCCCTTTCATGCCAGTGCTCCAGTCATGCGAGTCATCCCACCAAGTTTCCGTTATTCCAATCAAAGTATTTTAGTGAGAAAGTATAAAACTTCTATGCCACTATGAAAAGATAAAAGAAAAGAATTATGTGGAGGTACGGGTAGGAAAAGATGTCTTTAAAAATATACTGCTCCCCGTAAATTGCTCAGTACTAATTTTCACTTTTCTGGGCACAACAGAAGCATAACATATGTTGACTTAGAATGAATGGCATGGCCTACTTGTTAAATCCCGAGACATGTAAACATTACTTCTGTGTTCAGTTTGATTCTGCCATAAATGGTACAGTGTAACAGTTAATCCTGTTCTATAGGTGCCAGGTAATGTTGTTAATGCTTACCTTGATGTGGAAAAAAACTTTGCTATTTGCAAAGTGCTTTCAGATCTTTGGAAGGAAGGTGCTGTGTTTTAAACCATGGCTCTTAAAAATTCACTCTGAAAAAATTGAATATATATTTTTTGTGACTAGGTGCCTGGATAGGCCAAACTAAGAATGCCACACTCAGGGGAGAATGCAAGAAACAGGGCTGACAATCTCCCAAACTGGTAGTTTATTTTATAATTAGGTTCACAAATCAACTGATAAAAGAGCTTCTGCAATATCATATTGGTTAACAAGAGGCCAAAGGGTCTCCTTTTGACATTGTCTCCCATCTAGACTAATCCCAATAGAGGTTATTAGGTTATAAGCATAAAAGAGATAATTAAAACTCTTTTCACCATAAATCAAGTTCTTCCAGTCCCAAAAGAATAGATACATTACTCCTGAGGTGTAATGAATTCACCCTCTTCTTGTGAGCACCCCTTTTAGCCACGAGCATGTGCCTGTATGCTCTTGTTACCTTTTTTTTTGGCTCTAGGAAGAGTTATACATGGTTAAGAGATATATACATATAAATATGTCTTAGGTCTTTAAGTAATTTTCATAGCAGAGACAGTGAGGCTGCTTATTTGTAAAAATCTCTCAGGAATTAATTCAAAAGGGTTATATTCCAATAGGTAGTTCAGAGGCAGATTGTTAGATTTTCTCTATGAGAATTCCAGGGTAAACTAGGTGTCTGTCTGGAGATGTCAGTCTTACGGTTTAGGCCTTCCCTGTTCAAGTTTTATCTATTTCCCATGCATACATGGGTAAACTAGTTGCATTTGTACACATAGGCAATTAACCAATACTTAATTTGAGTGTAGATAGTTAAGGCTAAAGACAACATAGATAGTCTCCTGCAATCTCTCATGTCTTTGATCTTAAGGTTAATTGGACATAGTAGCATGCATAATTAAGACAATTAAGACATGAAAGGGAGTTAGTATCTACGAGCTAATTTGGTTATACTGTTAAACTATCAGAATATCAGTAAACACAGATACCTACCTTTAAGTTCTATTATTACAAATAAAATGGATTAATGGTTGCTGGTCTAGTACCTCTCTTTTAAATTTACATACAAGTCATTCACCTTCAGTACATTTCAATATCTCCTAGTTAAGTTGTTATGGAGTCATTCATGGGTTGGTGTGTCCCTGTCCCAGCTTTTTTACATAAAAGACAATTTTAAGGCAGGAAGACGAGGACTAGGATGCTATCAGTGCCCTCAATGAGTGTACAGGTGGTAAAATGGGTTTGGCTGCTGGAATCTTGTTACTCCCAGCTCCCTCTCAAAATTATGAGCTAAGTGTGACATAACTGGGTGCAATCCAAACAGCTAATACTCTGAATATCTGTGTGTAACTGAAGTCTGCCAGCCACACTTGGGTTAAACTCTTTCGTGCACCAGCCTTTGTTATACTGCAGGGTGACCCCAACATAGTCCCAATCATGTATTGCCCAGCCCTCTGTTGGACAATCCTAATATATTAAATACATTATTCCTTTAAGAAAATGATAGGGTATGTCTACACTAGCCCCCTAGTTCGAGCAAGGGAGGCTAATGTAGGCATTCGAAGTTGCAAATCAAGCCCGGGATTTAAATATCCCACTCTTGATTTGCATCTTCCCGGCCGGTCGCCATTTTTGAAATTTACAAGTCCGGACTAACTGCCCATGTCTACACGCGGCAGGGACCCGGTATTTCAAATTAAAGCCCTAAATCGAACTACCTGTTAAACCTCCTTGCAGGAGGAGTGCTATTTCGAAATGCATTTTGTGTGTAGACATGTTATTTCGAAATAAGATATTTCGAAATAACACTGTAGTGTAGACATACCCTTAGAGACTAACTATATATATATATATATATATATATATATATATATATATATATAATCATGAGCTTTTGTGGGCAAAACCCATTTCCTCAGATGCCATGGGACTACTAATTGTTTTTAAAGTTACAGACCAAGGCTATGTCTACACTACAGGGGTATTTTTTTTCCGAAAAACGGCCGTTTTTCCGGAAAAACTTCACTTATGTCCACACTGCAATCTCATTCTTTGAAAAAAAATCAAAAGAACAGAGGGTTTTTTCTGACATTGGTAAACTTCTTTCTATGGGGAAGAAGCCTTTTTCCGAAAGAGCTCTTTTGGAAAAAGTTGTGTATGCATGTGGAAGAGGGAGTTCTTTCAAAAGAAAAAGAAAAAGGAAAAAGCACAGGTGCCCTGGTGGCCACTCCGTCCATAGTAATCACAGCTTAAATGCGAGAAAGCCATTCAGTGTAGATGCACTCTTTCAAAAAAGCAGATCACTTTTTCGATGCGCTTTGGCAGTGTGGACGCTCTCTTTCAGAAGAAGTTTTTTCAGAAGATCTCTTCCGGAAAAGCTTCTTCCAAAAGAAGCCTGCAGTCTAAACATAGCCTAACATGGGTACCCCTTTGAGACTAATTTCACAAACTATATTCACTTTAAAGCAAAGTTTCTTACCTCTTGCTTCCAGCTGACCAAACTTTAAGGTCAGGATCCTTCCTCCAGAGTCCATTTGCTCTTTCCTTTCTCTTCCCAAGTGCAGAGGATTAGATGGTGAGGGAGAGTAAGATGGTGTAATGGATGACAGGAGTGCTGGCCTTTTCTGAACATCTCAGCATTTGGTGACTAAAGGGATAAACTCAGGTAGCTAGGGCGTATTGGCAGGGAGCCAGGAGAGCCAATGGGAGAAGGTGTTGAGATTTGGCTTGAAAGGGGTGCCTGCCTACTAGGCATGGAAATGGACTGGACCTTCAAGCACGGATCTGTGAGTAGATAGAAAATGTCTATTTTGACACAATCAGGTTATTTTGTTTGTTTTATTGTTTGGTTAAACTCCTCTGTGCTAAGTCCATGAGCCCTCCCCCTCTGCCTACATTGTAACTATCGCAGAATCCCAGGGAAATAATTCTCTGTACTTTAATCTGCTTTTTTCTCAGTTTCTCTGTAACACCTAGCAACCAAATATGCTTTTCCAAGTATATCTTTTTGTTTTGTTAATAAAATCATCCTTTTTAAGGTGATGAGTTGACTCTTGTGTCCCAGAAAGTATCAGGAGGTCTGTGTATGTATGCCTTAGACTAAGAGGTTAGCTATCAGAGATTACAGTTTGTTTTCTTTTTCTCAAGCTCTCTTGTGGTAAAAGAGCTTGGGGTACCCCTTGGGAAGAAGTTCCAAGTGCTTTGTTCCTGGATTTAAGAAGAAAGAAAAAATTTTATTTACTTGATGGTGGCAGCCTATCTCACAGGGTCAGGGATTCTGTGACCTTGGGGAGGTTTGGTTTGTTTTGGTTTTTTTTAAGCAGAAGTATATAGAGGCAAGGTATTTTTACGCTCTCTTGGGGCCTCCACCTTCTGCACCTGGACTGCCAGAGTGGGGAACAGCCTTGAGAGATGGGTATTTGCTTTTCCCTTTTGTAGTTTTCAGTCCCTCTTTGAAAAGCATTTCAAAATGAGAACTAGGAGATTGGCAGTCTGCTAGAGGAAGGAGACTCCATTCTGTTTCCTTGCTAAGTTGTAGATCTCTTTGTATGTCTCCCATTTTCTTGCCCAAGAATGGCCCATACACTTTTTTGGCACCTGTCTAGGACATCATTATGCCCTTTGTCTTTGGGAAACTGGTTTCACCATTCTCCATGGTTCAGTCATGATTTCTTAGGGAGAGTAGAGGGAAGACTGCCCCAGCTGCTGGACAAGCACCCCTTCCCTGTCTGTGGCCATTGGAGCTACAGTGGCCATGGAGAGGCACTTTTCATCTAGCCCCAAGCTTCTGTCATGAGAGAGGGCTGGGGTTTAAATGAATCATGTACATTTTTATTTTATTTAAAAAAAAAAGAGTTAAGGACCTGAGCAATGCTTGGTTCCTTGTTTTTCTTTATTTAAATCATTGCTCTGGATGGGGTTGGAGGTGAGGGGTTCAGTATGCTGTCTTCCTCAGTGAGACAGGGCTACCTCAGTGCTCTCTCACCACAGCAAGTTGGGGCTGTGAGAAGCGCCTCTCCCTGGCTGTTTCAGCTCCAGTGGGCACAGCTGGGGGAGAGGTGTATGTCCCCCCACTAGGGCAGGCCCAGTTTTGTCTTCCCCCAGCCAGATTGAGAAAGGGAGCAAACTGAATCAAGGGGGAGGGGCTGCAGGCCCCCTACCCTCCATAAAGAGTGCCTGGGGTGTAGGAGCTTTAGGGCTTGGGCACCTTTCACCTGCTGCATGATTCTGTTTCCTACCCACCTCCACACAATCAAACCCTTAGCTTGCTTTACGTTATGATAAGAGGATGCTGCATACCAAATTTGGTGGTGCTAGCTCTTAACGCTGAAGAGTTCTTGAACAAACAGACAGACAAACTCACTCATTCACTCACAAACACTCTCAAATATATAGTAGATTTAAAATTGTGTGTTTTACTGTTCATCATTATTTCTGTGTTTCTTTACTAATAAGGGCAGAGGCTTTTTTTCATAAATCTTTTATCTTGTAAGTCCAAACTAATGGTTTTGATGCCTGTGTCACATTACCTGTTTATTAGATGGGGTTGATGAGGGAGGACACCTGGCAAATAACTGGAGACTGAAAAAACAAAACTTGGAAAAATGAGATGGTATCAAATAGAAATAAAGAGCAGATCTTTCAACCACACTAATACTACATCTGGTTACCTTGTTATTGCCAATGTTAAATGAATCTCTCTTGTGGCAACATTAACTAGATGAAAAGGTGAAGACTTTAAAAGGCAGTCATAAGAAAGACAAGCTGTGTTGCTTCTTCATTGTGTGGGGATTTTCATCTCTAATTCATCCTCATTTTAACCAACCTTAAGTAAAATAGAACCTATATATGGCATCTTTTGAATAATAGATCAGTAGTACTGCACATATTGGACAATACTATGGAAGGAAAGTCTAAAGATATGTTTGTATGTATTTAGGATTAGATTGGAGAGGGCATACAGAGGCTTTGCTGCAATCCTGGTGCAATTCACATATTGGTTTTATACTCTGAGGCAGTAGTTGCCAACCACTGGTCCGCGGACTGGTGCTGCACCGTGAAACACTGGCTGCCAGGCCATGGCACTCATGAGGGTCCAGCTTCCCATTCCCACCCCCAGTTTCCAGCCAAGCTACCTCCCAGGCCCAACGCAGCCCAGCAGGCTATAAGGAAGCCTGGGGCTTGAAGCTCAAGTTCCTGGCCTGCACGAATGGGCTGTGGGGCTGTGGGCACTGCCCATGCAGGGAGGGAAGGGGGCGCAGGGAAGGGGGCTGGTCTGGGCTTTCTCGGAAGTGCTTCTACTTCCTGGCTGGGCAGTGCAGCATTTGCCACCACTTGTGCTCCTGCGGCAGCTGCTTCTGCAGCACCTGCACCTTGAGCCCAGTAGCCCCTGCTGAGGCTCCCCATTTGGGTTCCCCTTTCCTGAGCTCTTAGTGCAACTCCTCGCCATGGTGGTGCAGCCACTTCTGTGGGCCACGAACAAGGGCCCACTGGGCTCTGGCAAGGGCATCATCTTCTCCCTCATCATTAAGCACTTGGCTCTGAAGCACCTGTCCAGCGTGGACCTGTTCCAGGACAACATGCAGAGAAGGATAGAGCAGGGGTAGAGTAGAGCAGCTGAAATGGCCCTCGTGGGGGAGGGGTGGTGCTTGAGCTGGCACGGAGAGGATCCAAAGTGTAGTAAGATCTTGCCTGCCCCCTGGGCCTGACTGTGGCATTCCTCCTGCCCCTGTCAGCACAGAAGGGCTCGAAGCTACCCTGTGTGTGACAGCTGTGCTCCTGAATAACATAATTGTGGCCATAGAAGTTTAAGTAAAGAGGGTCCGGCTGTACCGTGGCTCCATAACCGAGACTTGAACTTGAATCCCTTCAGGGACTGTATAGGCCCCTTGCTCCTCTGAGATGGGTAAATCAAATTAGCTTGTGGTTTGGGGACAGTGTCCTTCAATGGCTCTTCTCATTCATTATCACATAACATTCCCATGGCAAGGACAGTCACACTTTGTAAGGGAAAGTAATGGTATTATTATTAGCAGCATTTTGAGCTGTCCTTCAATTCCTTTTCCTAGCTGTCATCATGTAATCAGCTAGTTATCTGCAAACTCTGATCCATTGCAATGAAGTGTATTGTGTGCATACAGATGCGATGTAAAATAACATGTGACCTCTTAAAATTAATTACCATAATAAATATACAAATAAAATGTTACTGGTCCGCCAAAAATTTTGTGAATGGGTTTGCCGGGCCATGGTATAAAAAAGTTGGGAACCACTGCTCTGAGGTGCACAGACACTGCTCCATTAGGTGCACAGAGCTCCTGTGTAAGGTATAGAGTAAGGTAGAAATAGAGACATAGATATGCACCTTGTAGTCACAGACCATTAAAGCTGCAAAGTCATACAGATAGCTTGCAATCCACCAAAAAAGCTTCTGCATGCCCAGGACATCAGGGACTTATTTTTCCATAGGAAGTGCCAAAATAGCAAAACTGTACCCTCAGATAGTTCTGAAGCATGAGAATAAAGTTATTGGCTTACATGGGACTAATTGTATAACTAATAAAAGTTGCATGACTAAGAGCTTGCTTGCTTCAGAATCTGTTTTGAAAAGAGAAGAGTAAGGGAAACCATGTCTCTATAGTAGTTTAATTTTTTTTGCAGAAGTCCTATTTCCCCCTCCTCCACATTGACTTCAGATCATTATGGACAGACACAGAAGCGCAGTACCATATAACACTCAGTGTCTCCAGGTGTAACATTGGGAAAAGATGGAGATTTCTTAGTTATCGTCATACCAATAACACATTTGGTTTTATAACAATTGATTCCAAATTGGCCGGAGGTTTTATTCAACATAAAGCACGGTGTTTTTCATGCTATCATTTATTACTGATACCAGGTTGCTTCTCAGGAGTTGTTGTTTTGCTGAACAGCTCTCAAGTGACACTCAGAAAACAGAAACAGATTAAGTTTTAGAAACGTCAAATTTATTGAAGGAATCAGTCCTATGGAAAGATGAATATCCTCTCCCATGCTAATTTCAGTGGAGTTGAAGGCAATGTTCCCTTATAAGCTGGGTGCTTGTGCAGCCACTCAAGAGAGATTTAAATGCCAGCCAGATGATTAGCAGAGTGCCCAGAATTAGGTTTTGTGTTTCTATTTGTGATGCACATTCACACATGCCTTGGTGCCCGTAAAATTATTCTACTTGTGAATGGAAAAGATTAGAGGGAATGTTGGTTGAGAGCACTGCATAGACTCAAACCCTTCATTGAGCTTTAGATAATGTATAGAATTCAAGTCCATGATCATGATCATTAACTTTTCCTGTTGTGAATTTCTGTTTAAATTATTATTCACTCTTATCTAAGTGTTTCATAGTAGTAGCCAACAGCACTGAGATTATCATCTCTACACACAGAAAACAGGTGCCAAGAGATGGGAAAATAGCGATAAAATGTAAAGCCTACTGCATTCAGGCAATATATGCAGGGTAGTGTATTTCAAAGAGAAGGAGATTTATAACTCATAATCAAATTCAAAGTTCCCTCTGGCAAAAAAAAAAAGCAAAACAAAAAATATAGCAATGAGAGACAAAAGCAGAAAATAAAAATATGTACACTAGCAAACTTTAGTATTTCTCCCCATTTCAGAAATAATTTTCCCTCCTTGTCTGGAGGTGCTCTGAAGAATTCTGGTGTAAATTTATTGTTTTAGGCAGTGAATTTTCATCTTTCAGTATCAACAGTTTTCTAAACCTGTACTTCAGCTAGAGACCCTCAGCTGTCCCATACAAGTTGATTTGGGTTGAGGGGCTGTTTAACTGCAGTGTAGAGTTTGGGCTCAGCCTTCAACCTAAGCCAGTGGTCACCAACCTGTCGATCACGGCACCCCTAAGAGTCATGGCCAGCTGACCGGGTGGCTGCTCCTCTTTGACCCAGCCCAGCTGGATCGTGGCACAGCCTTGCTGGGCTGAACGCCGTGGCCACCTGGTCTGAAGCAAAAAGGGGCAGCCGCCTGGCTAGCTGGCCATGGCATTTAGCCCACTGGGGCTGTGCCGCACTCCAGCTGGGCTGAATTAAAGAGGGGCAGCCCTTAACTTGCCAGCCACCAGCTGGTTTAGTTTAGTTGTCGCAGGAAAATTGGATGTCTGGAATGGGATTGCTTCTAATAAAAACCAAGCAGAAAAGAGACAATCACCAAATCAAGTTATGTCAAATCAAACTGACATAACTGAGTGAATGTTGAAAGAAACTGAATAAAAATAAGCCAGAAAAATAGAATGAACCTGGAATAGGATTACTTCTCAATAAACCTTACAGAAATGAGAGAAAACAGAGAAATTTGGAGTACTTCTCTGCTTTGGCACTACCAGGCAATGCCAGGTAAATCTGCTAATACTCCTCCATGTCCGTCTCTCTCTCTCTCTCTCTCTCTCTCTCTCTCCTCCTCCTCCTCCTGCCTCCCCCCTCTCTCTCTCACCTCTCCTCCGCCTCCTGCCTCTCTCTCCGTCTCTCTTTCTCTTCTCCCCCTCCTGCGTCTCACTCTCTCTTTCTCTTCACCTCCCACTCCTGCCTCTCACTCGGGGGACTGCAGAGCCCAAACAGCTGTTTGTGCTCCACGTTCCCCTTGTGGGGAAAGCAGTGCAAGTGGCTGTTTGGGCTCCACGCTCCCCATGCAGCACAGGGACTACGGAGCCTAAACGGCCGCTTGCTCCACTTGCCCCCCCTGCAGCTTCCCAGCTGAGCGGCACAGAACTCAGCCAAGCGCCACGGCGGGAGGTGAAGGAGGGTGGGGCAGTGACGTATAGGGTTGCCAGGTGTCCGGTTTTCTACCGGACAGTCCAGTTTTGGGGCTTTCTGTCCGGTAAAAAAAATCAGAAAATACCGGACATGTACAATGTCAGGTATTTTCTGGTTCTCTGGCTGGGCGCCAGACGGAAGCCTGGTGGGGGTCGGGAGTGGCTGGGAGGCAGGGCGCGATCGGTGCTGGGAGCCTCTAGTTGCCTCTGGGAAGCAGGGGAATCTCTGGTCCTGCTCCTGAGCACTGTTCCAGAGCATGCTGGAGCCGCAGCTGGACTTGCTTCGCTGGGACCATGAGCGGGGCGGGCAGCACCCTGGGATCTGCACGCACCCGGGTGAGTCCAGCTCCCCGCCAGCCGATTCCCTCTCCCCGGCCCCTGCCATCCGGTTGCTCCTCCCGATCTCCCATGGCCAGCCTCACTTCCCCCCACTCCCTCCCCCAACCAGCTTTGCTTCCCGCTGGCCAGCCCCGCGGCCTCCAACCCCACCCCGACCAGCTTTGCTTCCCGCCGGCTGCCCCTCCCCATTCTCCCTGGCCAGCCACGCTGCCTCTGACCACCCCAGCTCTGCTTCCCACCCACCCACCCCAGCCAGCCCCACTCCTCTCCTGACTGGTCCCTCCCCCCTCCCGCCCCCGATCAAGTGTGTCTGGTTTTTTTTACCCTACCTGGTAACCCTAGTGATGTACATGGCCAGGGGGTGGGGCCGTGTACGTCACTGCCCCTCCCCCCTTCCTCTACCGCCGTGGCACTCGGCTGAGTTCTGTGCTGCTCAACTGGGCTGCCACGGGGGAGCCCAAACGGCCGCTTGCTTCCCTGCAGCAGCCCAGCTGAGTGGCGCAGAACTCAGCCGAGCGCCACGGCGGGAGGGGAAGGGGGCGGGGCGGTGATGTGATTTGGTCATTTACTGGGCCCATGCATAGTGGACTGGAAGGAGTAATTCTACTACTCAGAATGTATAGACACTTCACAGGCTCCCAAAACTAGTGGCTGGAGTATCCTCCAAGATCCCATATATGCTGATCCAGGGAACAGAAAGATCTGTGTGATTCCAAACTTTCTTATACTCTGAATACTTGCATGCAAGGAGCCTCTGCATGGATACCTCTCATACAACCACACATATCATCAGTCACTTAATCAGTTCCCTGCTATTGCAGAGGCAAAATGCATTGATGCACTTCAGTCTCTCCGGTACTTTGTGGCTCACAATAATTTACTCTTCTGAGGGCTGTACTACTAATACTGAGAGCTGGTCTCATTCTGGTTGTTAGATTTGGTATGGTATTGGCTGGTTATTGTTAGTGACCGATGATATACGGAATAAGGACTAAATATCTAGTGGTCCTTTCTGCCTTAAACTATGTAACAGTATGACCCCTTTTGTATCAGAACTGCAGTTGGTCCACTGACAAGGGACTATACAGTCAAGGAGGTAGGGACTGGATTTGTGTATTTATATGTTCATTTCCCTGAGCAATGTCAAATTCTGGAAGCTGAAAATACTATCAAGCTCAGCAGTAAAATGTTGCCACCAATTCAGTTAATGGTGGAGTTTCAAAAATAAAAGACTATTGAATTGACAATTGTTCTAGCGCCTTGGGCATTTTCAAAATTTGACCTTCTTCCTTTCATACTGCTGTATAGAACCTGGGACCTTTGTTGTATGGAACTGGGATCCCCTTCAACCTTTGTACTGCCACCCTGCCAAGAGTATCCTCAACCTGTAAATGGCACCCCTGCCTCAATTTTTTACCTTTTTGAAAATAACTAGACTTTGAAGTATATTGGCACAGTGGAGCTATTCCTAATAAAAAAATGTAATCAGAATTTTCCTGTCTGCTACATAACTAAACCAGCATAATTTTGGTTTTACTACAGGTTGGACCTCTCTGAGAATTTGCCAGACCAGGGAAGGTTCCTGCCACTGACTCCCAAGCCCATCACCTGCTGCTGGTAGGCTGCCTCACAGGCAGTCCTGCCTCACCCTGCCCTTCTTCCCAACCTATCTGGGCTGCTTGCCCAGCTAATGTTGGCTCCCTAGCAGCCAGGAGCAGCTATGGGGCTGGGGCTCTAACCCCAGCCCCGCATAGCCCCAGCCCTAGCCCCGTGCAGCCAGGAAAGGCTGTGGGGCTCCGGACCCATTTCCATGCAGCCAGGGGATGCCACAGGACTCCAGTCCGGTCCCCCTGCTCCTGGGGGCTGAAGGAGGGCTGCTGAAGGTACTGCACTGCCCACAACCAGGCTGCCAACTTTGATGTCCTGCCCAGCTGGATCTCCTACCCTTAGGCTCCTGGGCTCTCTACTCCAGGAGCATCCATGGTCTGGCAAGGATGTTGATGGACCAGAGAGTCCCAGATTTTGGAGGTACAACCTGTAATTATTCATCTTCTCAAGAGGTGAGTTCATTAATGTATTTTCTTTGAAACTTTCAGTTAAATTTAAAATCTTTTCAGTAAGGGCAGCAGGAATGATGTGGCCTATTTTGTCCCTTTTGAACTCTAAGGAATGTTAAAAATGTTGGATATAATCTTTGTAGCAGTGATTAAAAAAAGACATTGCCTATCATAAATATGTTAGAGCTAGCTTATAAAATTTGAATTGTGATGATGTCAGCAAAAAAACCCTTAGGACACAATGTATGATCCCAGTACATGGATTTGTGAATAGTGGTATATGAGCAGAATTATTTCCAAATTTAATCCTTTCAAAAGTTTTCATGGACTTTCTGTTCTAGCTATGCAATATCAGCATTTTTGAATGGGAGAACATTGTTTTTAAAGAAAGCAAATTATCAGGCTCTCAGGATCACATTTAAAAGGTATTTCATTGGCTAAGGATAGACATCTACTGGAATTTTCAAAAGTGCCAAAGTATGTTAGGTTTCTAACTTCAGTTGACTTTCATTATTTCAAGGGAATTAGGTTCCTAACCTGCGTGGGTACCTTTTAAAAATCCTGTTAGGTGTCTGTCTGCATCATCATGTGTCTAAACACCATTGTAAACCTTGTCCTCAATTATTATCATAACAGCAACAAACAAACAAACAAATAAATAAATAAATAATTTTGTTGTTTAATTTTAAAACATTACCATGGTCAAGAAAAATAAGTTAAGATAGCTGAAAGACATATTTCTGGAAGGGACACAGGGAAATTTGCAGGTCTCATTTATAACTTCCAGTAGCCTATATTGGGACATATTCCCAAGGTTAAAACTGCCTTGCTGTCCTCATTATGCACAACTAAGGCACATCTGGTCTATATCAGCAGAGTTTGGCCCAATTTCATTTAAGGGAGCAGATATCCAACAGATATCAACGCAGAGCTCTACAAATTTTCAACAGTGACCTAAAATTTCCCTGTATCCCTTCCACAAATACTTCTTATAAATGTATTCTTTAATCTATTTTAACCATTATTTTTCTTGACTCTGGAATTTCTTTAAAAGTAAACATAAATTTTTCAAAACAAAGACATTTAGTTTTATTTATTTATCTAGGTACTTCTTTCTATCACAATAGTAACTAAACACAAGGTTTGTACTTGTATTTAGACACCTAATGATGCAGACAGACATCTAGTAAGATTTTTAAAAGTGCCCAAGCAGCTTAGGCACCTAACTCCCTTAAATCAACTGAAAGAAAAAAGAAATCAAAAAGAAAATCAACTGAAGTTAGTGATGAACCAGAGGTTCGAGGATTGTCTAGGGGTGGTTTTTGTGGCAAGGGACTGGGGCTGCGAAGGAGGAAGGCCCGAGACTTAAATGCACTTAACCAATTACAAACTTTATTAACTACAATTTGATTATATTAAATCGCTGTCTCTGATTTGTCTTAGACAGCGCAGCATGCAAAAAAAGAATATAACAAATAAAACCAATACAGCAATAATAAAAACTCCTCCTGTAGCCAGTCCTTCTATGGTTATCTTTGAACAGCTGGTGGAGTTAGTCATTAATCTACATATACTTAACAACCTCTAAATATGAAATGGTTAATACAATATAGTAAGCAATACTCACAAGCCCAGAAACGATTATGATGCACAGACACAAAATAACGCGTAGCATGCTCCGGATTCGTACACCCCTTTGTGATTCTGTGGGAGGGAGGCGGCCTTGGGTGATCAACCCCTCAGCCAGGCTGGACGATACGTGCCTTCTATTTTTTGATACGGAACCTCCCCGAGCTTAGGGCTCAGGGTGCTTTATACTATAATTTTGACATCCGGTGCCATATTAGGGTTCCTTCCTGTTTGATATGACGTCTGCCTTAAGGCATTGTGGTTAGTGCCTGATGCAGACATGACTGGCACACGTGAAAGCTAGCTATGTTTTTTCTTTCCCTGTTCCAGGTGCTTGTTAACTAGTGTATTATGACAGCTCATTTCCCTTATTCCTATCTTGTCCTGTTTTTAGTGCTCATTAACCTAACTTTTTTCCCTACTCTTATCTTCCTGGCCTAGGTGCTTGCCAAGTTCAAGTTCCGTTTACTGGGGACTGCGCTGGGGCTTGAAGGCCCCTGGCCCGGGTGCTTGCCAAGTTCAGTTCTGTTTACTGAGAACTGTGCTGAGCACCTGAGGGAATTCAAGCTCTGTCTCTGGATCCGCCTCAGCGGCCTATGTTTTCTTGTGAGGGGCTTTTGTGTGGCAGTATGGGCAATACGCGCGAGGCCGTGGTCAAAAGGACCTGCTACACGACAGTTAGGAACCTAACATGTAGCACTTTTGAAAATTCCAGTAGGTGTCTATCCTTAGACCAATGGTTCTCAAAGTGTTCTGCAGACCACTAGTGGTCCGCAGTCACCTTACAGGTGGTGCACAGCTTCAGCCCAGCCCCCCTCTTTCCCTATACAGCGGGGAGCTACAGCTCCGGCTTCCCGCTCAAAGGACGCAGATGGGGAGGTGAAAAAAGTCCCGACCTTCTCCACCAGACGCAGCTCATGGAGAGAGGCAGAGGAAGTGGCTCTGTGAGCTGCCATTCCCCCATCAGCATCTGGCACAGAAGGTCAGGACTTTTTTCACCTCCCCCCGCCCTACGAGAGGGAAGCCAGAGCTGGTGCTCCAGCTTCGCCACTGTGTGGCAACTGCAAGGCTGAAGCAGCAGTGTGGCCTCCCCACTGCATGGGGTGGCGGCCTGAGCTTCCCCTCTGCTGCGGGATCTTCAGCACAGTAATGTGCTGTCCAGAGGCTTTCCCCACCTCTCCCATTGGCCAGCCAATGGAAGCAGCAGGAGGCACTGCTTGGGAACAACAGGGATGTGAAGCCAGGTAAGCACCCTCTGCCATGTCCAGAGCCCTGCACTCCAATGCCCTTCACTCAGCCCTCCTCCCCCCACCAAGACCTCACACCCCCAGCTTGCTCCTACATCCTCCCTTGCTCCTACACCCTCCCTCCTGGTCAGACTCTGCACCCTCCCTCCTGGACAGACACCCTCCCTCACCCTGCTCCTGCATCCACCGTTGCTCCTGCATCCTCCCTTCTGGCCGCACACTGCTCTCTCCCCCGCTCTTGCTCCCCCCTTGGCCAAACACCCTACTCCCAGCCTGCTTCTGCACCCTACCTCTCACCCAGATCTTACACCCCACCTCATGTCAAAACCTTGCACCCTATCCCATTCACTGGCAGCCCTGTCCCACACATTGAACCCCTCATTTTTGTCCCCACACCAGAGCCTAAGGGGGTCCACAAAATGTACTAAATCCAGAACCCCAGAAAAGTAAATATGGCCTATGGGAAGCCCTGAACCTCAGGCGTCCCTGTCCCTTCCCTTTGCCCCGTGGGGTTGAAGTACCAGAGAAGTGAGGTGTCTCAGTTGGAGGCCACATCAGTGAAGGTTTGGGGGGTTGTTTTGCTTCTCACTTGTGTGGTCCCCAACTGATTTTTCTGTGGGTCAGTGGCCCCGATCCCTGCCATAAGTAAATAAAACATTGAAACTGTTTGTGTTGGACATAACTTAATATTTTACTTTATTTAAAATAAAGTTTGATAAACTAACACGAGCAAGTTAAAGAGCTTCCTCTGTTTAATAATTTAAATTAAACCATTCTCCCTAGCTGCAGCACTAGCAAAATGGCTTGGGTGTAATTATGTAATTAATGGTTTGTTTCCAATACCAACTGGTGGTCCGTGGAAAGGTTTGCAATAAGCCAGGTTAGCCACGGGTCAAAAAGTTTGAGAAGCACTGCTTTAGACACTGCAATACCTTTGAAATATGATCCCAAGAGCCTAATAATTTGCTTTCCTTAAAAACTATGTTCTCCCATTTAAAAATGCTGATAGAGAGTCCATAAATGTCCATAAATGTATTGCATTTTGGGTTATGTCTCATGTATCCTGTGGAGGTGTTTTACAAACATGTTCTACCTCAGAATGGTTATGCTGTTTAGAGAATGACCAACCAACCATAAGCAACAAAATCTGTAGCAAGAATTGGCTAAACTAATACTTGCTCAGTAGAATGAAATCAAAGGACCTGTTCTTCTCCCACTGATGCCACTATCAATGGGAGCAGGATAGAATCCAGAAAATGGACGTGTTAGCACTCACTTACGCTGTGTCTAGACTACATCCCTCTGTTGGCAAAGGGATGTAAATGAGGCACTTCAAAAGTGCAAATGAAGTAGGGATTTAAATATCCCGTGCTTCATTTGCATAACTGCGTCATGGCACTCTTTCGAACAAGCACCATTTTGAAATTAAAACCGCAGTCTAGCTGCGGCTCTTTCAAAAACGTCAGTCTTTTTCAAAAGATCCTGTACTCCTTAAAAAATGCCTGCCGTTTTCGAAAGACCGCAGTTTTACTTTCGAAATGGCACTTGTTTGAAAGAGCGCCATGACGCGATTATGCAAATGAAGCGCGGGGATATTTAAATCCCCGCTTCATTTGCACTTTCGAAGTTCATTTACATCCCTCTGCCGACAGAGGGATGTAGTCTAGACAAAGCGATAAACTGAAATTAAAGATATCAGTTCCTGCATTGGCTAAGGAACATTGGTAGCATAATATTATCTCCTTCACCTAGCCTTTATCTGTCACATTTATTCAGACAATAAGCTATTCAGGCAGGGACTGCCTTTTATGCAAGCACAGTGAGGCCCTTACCCAGAACTGAGTCCTTTACCCATTACCATGACACAATTAATAAAAGTATCAAATGCAGATTCATTTAATTCTGGAAAATATTAGGGTTCCATTCTACCACCTCCACTAGATTTTCATAGACCCTGATTGGGAAATGGGAAATTATTTCACATTTCTGCTCTGGTAGCAATAATCTTTTTACTATGGTATGCTTTCTAATTTAGTAGTAGGGAAAACAAAAAGGCTTAGTTTGGAGCAAATTTGTATTGGGCAGTATGTATCCTTTGATTTATCATCATGTACCTTTTTTTAAAAAATTACATTCATTAAATAAGAAAAAAATCATGTATCATGTAGAGAGCTTGAGTGATGTAGGCTTCTTGAAGTTCCTGTTGCTTCAAAATGTTTAATTATGTAAAGTGAATGTTAGCACTAGCTGTTACTCGGTAGCCAAGTCTCTCTACAAAACCATCTATTAGAATAAATTACATTTATTAATGTAATAAATATTGTATTGTTCTATATTTGACAGAGCCACTTGACAGACCAAGAGCTGTAGTAATGCATTTACATTGTACATGTCCTGAATACTAATATCTTTGTATAGCTATATGACTAGGTAATCTAGCACAGTATAATGACGGATGCCTTTAAAACCATGCTTCCAACTACACTCATCTT
This sequence comes from Rafetus swinhoei, assembly GCA_019425775.1. Taxonomy (NCBI): domain Eukaryota; kingdom Metazoa; phylum Chordata; order Testudines; family Trionychidae; genus Rafetus; species Rafetus swinhoei. The sequence goes on from CM033424.1 coordinate 130,017,266, forward strand.
TCATATGATTATTATTATATAAATGTTGCAAAGAAAGTGCACGTTCTATTTTGCATTCATGTGTCTTGCGATTGCTTCTTGAAACAGCAAAACCTAGCTGGCCTGCTATTTGAAAATTCCCTTTGTTTCAAAGCATAAAGACACACCCTAAGTAATCACTTAACATTCCAGATGATGCTGTAAAATCAAAAGCTGAAAAGAAGTAAAAGCTGGGAGGGTGGAGTCAGAGCTATATATGAGCAGGGAAAATAAAAATAAGTAGTCATCTATTGGGAAAGGGGGCTTCATAGATTTAGGCCAGAAAGAACCACTGTGGACTTATAACCTGACGTCCTATATAGCACAAGTCATAGAAAATATTTTTTCTCGCATACCTCTTAGAAAAAAAATCCTTGATTTAAAATCATCAGTGATGGAGAATCCACCATGAACTAGAATGGTGAATTGTTCCTATGTTTAATTACCTTCACCATTCAAAAATTATATCACATTTCCAGTCTGAATTTGTTTAGCTTTCAACTTCCAGCCACTGAGAGGAGTTATGCCTTTCTCTGCAAGATTAAAGAGCCTTTTATTAAATATTTGTTGTCTATGTAGTGATTTATAGATGATAATCAAGTCACTCTTTAACTACCTCTTTATTAAGCTAAACAGATTGAGCAGAGTACATTAGAGGAAAAGAACAATTGAGAGAGAGTTTTGAGGAGCATTTATATCTGAGAAATGTTAGAAGCCTTGGACATACGATGAGGGCAACTGAGGCTTCGAGACTACAGGGAAAATTGTGAATGAGATCTTTGTCCCTATTGAAGATTAATAATTTTATTCTAAGAATTATTAAAAATATTTAGAAAAACAAAAAATGATGGGATAGCTTTACAGTTTTTTAATATCAACTCAAAAATCTGATTCCTACTACTTACCATAAGAGACTCCACGGTTAAGACCAAACAAAATAATCACATTTATTAACCATGCCTATTTTATTATTAAGTAAAAAGTACCAATACTATTAAGTGAAAAGTACAAATGACTAAACACTAATGATAAACTTCTGTTGCAAACTTACATACACGCCTGCCTGTGAACATCTTGTAATAAAAATTACACCATGGTGAGTCAGCCACCTCTGGGAGTACTTTTCTCTTGGTAAATTCAGACCAAAGTATATTATTTCCCAAAATATTATTGTGAATTCAATTATAGTGTCTTATTAGATAATTCACACTGTTCATGGGCAAAATAATATATATAAGCACAAATTAAGCCTGTCTATTAATAAAATAAACAATGTATACATTTGGGCAAAGTAAGTAATCTTATCTAAACCATATGAACTCAAAAAAATATTTAAATTAGCTATTTAGGAGAAGGCATTTAATCAGCTTTCTTAAAACAGGCATATTTCAAATATTAAGAATCCTACATCCAATTAAGACTAGTATGTCCCTGTTTACCAGAGTTTAACCCCAGTTTTTTCCTCTATGAAGACATGGGCTAACCCTCCAGTGGGTAACAGGAAAAACTTCAAAGTATTATGTTACAACAGCATTTCATTGTCCCAATAAAACTGTTATAAGAGTGTATCTAATACTTTGGCAATGTCTTAATTCATCACGAATTCACAGTGAAGTTTTTGGAAGACTTGCCTTACATTTTTTTCTCTTGGGTCTTCTTTGGTTTTCTTGTGTTTCTTGTAGAACTTGCTTTTAGAGATGGATAGGATGTGTTGTGAAATTCTTGCTATCTACGCAGAGAAGAAAGTGTGTGTGTGTGTCAGGGGGGGGTTATTCACTTCAGATCTTTTATACCCATCTCTTTCCTATTTTTAAGAAATTATAGGAAAAAGAACCTCTCAGTTTTTGTTGGTTGTGGTTGCCTTTTCAATGACATCATGCCTTTAGGGCTGTTTGTGTGTGTGTGTGTGTGTGTGTGTGTGTGTGTGTGTGTGTACCAGTAGAAATTAAATAATTTCCTGTTATTATAAATAATCTATACTCAAATTGCTTTTTATATTAGTAACCAGTTATAACATCAAATCAGTTTACTATATTTGTACATAAAACTTGTTATTACTCCTATAATAATTAGGAAGTCTAAATTAAGATACAAAATATTAGAAATAAACATCACAGAAGATATTTACCATTTCAACATTTAAGAACTAAAAGTTTAAAACATCTTAAAGTACACATCTGGCTTGGTTGAACTATGTACATCAGGGGTGATCTACATAATATTTAGTTCTGCGGTAAGTGCTAAATGACCTTTCAGACAAGGTACTTTCTAGTTCTACGATTCTATTCACTTCTTTAAAGTTGTAAAGATACAGTTTTTCTTCCAAAAGGATAGTAGCGCCCATTTTATGTTGATTTATTTCTTTGATAACACACCCTACATTTCTTTCAAAATCAAGTTTCTTGATAAAAAAATTGCTTTTTCTCCTTAATATTAGCTTCCTCTTAGGTAATAAGGAGAGGAAACTTTTTTTTATTATCGTTAACATTTTTAACCTAACTAGCTACACATACGTATTGTTACATTTCCAAGCTTTCTTACATATTTGTAGCTTGCATTTTAATATTTCCAATTTTTGTACTTCATTTTGCAATCTTGACATTACATAAATGTATTTTAATGTAATTTCCAAGCTTTATAAAAAAAGCAAACTGAAAAGCAGATATTTCTCTTGTAGATCCTGATCTCTTTTATGGGTCATCAGCAGAGTGGTAACCAAGAGCTCTATCACAGCACAGGCCTCTACCACTTGAATTAAAGGAGCAATCGGCAGCAGTTGTCACCTGTTAAACGTTATGTGGAGCAGCATTTGGAGGGGGGCACATAACACACTCTTTGTCAGTGGCTCACACAACAAAACCTAATTTGTGAATCAGGAATCTTGGGTTCCATTCTAGGTTCTGGAAGGGAGTGTGGCCTAACACACAGTCAAGCACACATATGTGAAAGTCTGACAGGAACTGTGGCCATGTGGATGAGTTTTTCTACATTAGAGATCTGAGTTTACATATCTTCCTCTTGCAAATGCACATTACTATATAATTCTTAACCATACAATCCCATTATGATATTTAGTGGAATTTTATACTAGAAGGGAAGAGCCAGGAAAACAAAGTGTGTGTAAAAATCCATAATGTGGAAATATTTGGCTACAGTGCCTTATCCTATGCAATTTACAAGGTATACAGTAAAGAAAAATCAGCGTTTGCAAAAAAAATTAAAAAAATAAAGCAATGCCTGCTACAAATTCCAGATAGCTCAAGTCATAGGTGCCCAACACTCATTCTTAGTTTTAAGATGAGTGTACTGTAGACAAACCCAGAGGAGAGTGTTGAAATATTAATTTTAATGTGAACACTGACAGAATTTACTTGGCTTATGACTCTTTCCAATATAGCATTAGTCTTTAAAGTGCCACCAGACTCCTTGTTGTTATTGTTAGATAAATGGAAGCATCTAGAGATTGGTTATGGGATACAAGCCATTTCATAAGAACATAAGAATGGTCATACTGGGTCAGACCAAAGGTCCATCCAGCCCAGTATCCTGTCTGCTGACAGTGGCCAATGCCAGGTGTCTCAGAGGGAGTGAACCAAACAGGTAATGATCAAGGGATCTCTCTCCTGCCATCCATCTCCACCCTCTGACAAACAGAAGCTAGGGACACCATTCCTTATCCATACTGGTTAATAGCCATTAATGGACTTAACCTCCATGAATTTATCTAGTTCTCTTTTAAACCCTGTTATAGTCCTAGTCTTCACAACCTCCTCAGGCAAGGAGTTCCACAGGTTGACTAAGCGCTGTGTGAAGAACTTCCTTTTATTTCTTTTAAACCTGCTGCTCATTAATTTCATTTGGTGGCCCCTAGTTCTTATATTATGGGAACAAGTAAATAACTTTTCCATATTCACTTTCTCCACACCACTCATGATTTTATAAACCTCTATCATATCCCCCCTTAGTCTCCTCTTTTCCAAGCTGAAAAGTCCTAGTCTCTTTAATATCTCCTCATATGGGACCTGTTCCAAACACCTAATCATTTTAGTTGCCTTTCTCTGAACCTTTTCTAATGCCAGTATATCTTTTTTGAGATGAGGAGACCACATCCCTCTCCACACCACTCATGATTTTATATACCTCTATCATATCCTCCCCTTCCCCCCCCCCCAGTCTCCTCTTTTCTAAATTGAAAAGTCCCAGTCTCTTTCACCTCTCCTCATATGGGACCTGTTCCAAACCCCTAATCATTTTAGTTGCCCTTTTCTGAACCTTTTCTAGTGCCACAATATCTTTTTTGAGGTGAGACCACATCTGTATGCATTATTCAAGATGTGGGCGTATTATACTTTTATATAGGGGCAGTAAGATATTCTTCATATTATTTTCTATCCCTTTTTTAATAATTCCTAGCATCCTATTTTCTCTTTTGACTGCCGCTGCACACTGTGTGGATGTTTTCAGAGAACTATCCGCAATAACTTGAAGATCTCTTTCCTGATTAGTTGTAGCTAAATTAGCCCCCTCAAATTACTTACCTCACTAGGATTTGACTTCCACTTTTTAAAAGATGCTTTTTTATCTTTCACTGCTTTTATTACATGTTTGTTAAGCCACGGTGGCTCTTTTTTAGTTATTCTACTGTGTTTTTTAATTTGGGGGATACATTTAAATTGGGCCTCTATTATTGTGTCTTTGAAAAATGTCCATGCAGCTTGCAGGGATTTTACTTTAGTCACTGTACCTTTTAATTTCTATTTAACTAACCTCCTCATTTTTGCATAGTTCCCCTTTCTGTAATTAAATGCCACAGTGTTGGGCTGCTGAGGTGTTCTCACCACAGGAATGTTAAATATTATTATATTATGGTCACTACTTCCAAGCGGTCCTGTTATAGTTACCTCTTGGACCAGATCCTGCGCTCCACTCAGGACTAAATCGAGAATTGCCTCTCCCCTTGTGGGTTCCTGTATCAGCTGCTCCAAAAAACAGTTGTTTAAGGTATCAAGAAATTTTGTCTCTGCAATTCATCCTGAGGTGACATGTACCTAGTCAATATGGGGACAATTGAAATCTCCCACTATTATTGAGTTCTTTAATTTGATAGCCTCTCTAATCTCCCTTAGCATTTCATAGTCACTATCACTGTCCTGGTCAGGTGGTCGATAATAGATCCCTACTGTTATATTCTTATTAGAGCATGGAATTACTATCCATAGAGATTCTATGGAACATGTTGATTCATTTAAGATTTTTACTTCATTTGGTTCTAAATTTTCTTTCACATATAGTGCCACTCCCCCATCTGCACAACCTGTTCTGTCCTTCTGATATATTTTGTACCCCAGAATGATTGTGTCCCATTGATTGTCCTCACTCCACCAGGTTTCTGTGATGCCTATTATATCAATATCCTCCTTTAACATGAGGTGCTCTAGTTCACCCATTTTATTATTTAGATTTCTAGCATTTGTTTACAAGCACTTTAAAAACTTGTCACTGTTTATTTGTCTGCCCTTTTCTGATGTGTCAGATTATTTTTTATTTGAATGTTTTTCATCGGATCTGGCCCATACTCTATCTTCTTCCATCCTCTCCTCCTGACTAAAATCAAGAGAATCTCTATCAATAGACTCTCCTCTAAGAGACGTCTCTGTCCGATCCACGTACTCCTCTGCACCAATGTGCTTTCCCCCATCTCTTAGTTTTAAAACTGCTCTATGACCTTTTTAATGTTACGTGCCAGCAGTTTGGATCCACTTTGATTTAGGTGGAGTCCATCCTTCCTGTATAGGCTCCCCTTATCCCAAAATTTCCCCAGTTCCTTATAAACTAAACCCCTCGTCCCTACACCATCATCTCATCCATGCATTAAGACTCTGAAGCTCTGCCTGCCTACCGGCCCTGCGCGTGGAACTGGAAGCATTTCTGAGAATGCCACCATAGAGGTCCTGGATTTCAGTCTCTTTCCTAGCAGCCTAAATTTGGCCTCCAGGACATCTCTGCTACCCTTTCCTAGGTCATTGGTACCTACATGTAGCACGACCACCAGCTCCTCCCCAGCACTATACATAAGTCTATCTAGATGCCTTGAGAGATCTGCAACCTTCGCACCAGGCAGGCAAGTCAACATATGGTTCTCCTGGTCAATTGGGAAGTTTTGATTATAGTTTAGTTTAAAGGTTTTAGAGAATGGCAAGTGTACTTTGGCCCCTTCCCACTCCCCTTCCAAACTCCCTCTCAAAACTCCCTGTTTGCTGTTTGCAAAGCGCCCTAGTTGGGAGCTTTCAGTTTCAATGTGGTTTACTATAAGAACCAAAAGCACTTGAAAAAATTAAAAAGCATCACATTTCAAACAGAGAAAAACTAGTACTTCTTGAGGCAACCTGCAATTAACCTATGAAGTCTTTGCCACAGATAGTAATAGGTTAGCAAGCTTCAAAATAGTTATATGAATAAGAATAATATCTTCACATGAACTAGGTAGAGTTAAAATTATAAATATTATTAGTTCGCATTCGTCAAGGTATAAACCAATCACTAGGTAGGATATAAAAGGAATGTCAGCCTGTGGTAGAGTTGTTCACAGTTAGATGAATTCTGGTTTTTTTAAGTTCCTCTGAAGTATCCAGTGTTAGCCCGAAAGGAGAGCAAGGTGTACAAAACATAGCACTTTTCCAGTATGGCAATTCTTATATCATAGATTTTCCCTACGTAGTGCATACATTAAAGATTGTTGTTACTATTGAATGGTTATTCATCATCCTATATGAAATGAGCTACTATTCTTCAGTTTCTTCATGGACAGATATTCACCTCTTTAAAACTACTCAATCTACCCAAACATTAATTAATAATGTTATAGGCTATCTTAACTAAGAGACAAAAGATTTGAATAGCTTTTTACTCCTGGTCTGATTCACACTAAACCACTAGAACTGTGAAGGAGAAACCTGCTGTCACGGCATGTCGGGGGAGTCTCCAACCATACACCCCCATCTGCAGCCAGATGTCTCTTTCAGCTGGCAGGTACAACAGAAGGTTTTATTAGTTCACAGGGACACAGCATAGCATAGGTGTAACGGGTCCACCCGCTGGTGAGCGCCCTGCTGCAGCCAAGTGGCACTATGCAGGATCCTTGCTTGGTTGTCCGGTCGCCTTCAAAGTCCTGGAATCAAGGCCTGACTAGCCCTGTCCATGGTTCTAGTACGTCTCTGCTTGTGGCTGGTCTTTGGCCACTGGGTCTGGGTTTTACCCAGATCTAGGCTCAGCTCACACTGGGAGCTAGCCATAATGCTGATCTACCAGTCAGGGCAGTGGTCCCCAACCTTTTTGTGTGGCGGGCGCCGCACCGGTGGGTGACGTCATCCCACTGTATCGCCCAGCCAGCCGGCCCCATGCCAAGTGCGCCTACGCCGGTGCCAGACCCCCCCACCATGGCCATTTCGCCGCTCCGGACCGGCCTCCCTGCTCCCATGGCTTCCCCGCCGCGCTCCCCGGCAGGTTCTCCCACCGCTGGCACTTCCCCATGCCCCGTCATGGCACAAGTTCGGCCCCGCAGTGCTTGCAGCCCATCCTCCCCCGGCCATCCTGCGTCGCAACCCCGACTAGGTGGGCACACATAAATGCCCCGGCGGGCGCCATGGCGCCCACGGGCACCGCGTTGGGGACCACTGAATCAGGGTATAGACCTGGCTGGGTTGAGCTCCTGAAGGGAACTGCCAAGCCCCAGCCCTGCAGCTTCTTTTATACCCCTCTGCTGGGTCCTGATTGGCTGCCGCAGAGACAGCCACTCTATAGTGCTTGGAGGACCTCTTCTTCACTCCTCCTGCTGGGATGGGGTCTGGCAAGGCTACTAGCCTCCTGTAGGGGGCGTTTGGGCCTAGTCCAGTCCATCATACCAGGATCGATGTTAACGCAGATACCGAGAGCAAACAGCATTGTTCCTCTCAGGGAGAAGGGGACCCAGGCCCTTTTCCCCCTTTTCCTGCTCCCCAAACCCCTTTCCTTCTCCAAGCCCAGCTGAGACTGACCCCAAGCCCTACTGCCCAGCCTTGACTCAACTCCACCTCTCCTTCATCTCACTTCCCAGGCAGGAGTTGTGACCTCCTAAGTCTGGCCCTCAGGTGTCTGGGCCCAATACACATCTGCAGTGAGTCATCAGGAATTACATATAACACAATACAGCAAAGAGCGAACAAAGGATTATAAAAGTAGACTGCGCGCCACTATGTTACACCTGCATGGTTGGAATCTTTGAAGAAGAGAAAACTAACAATTAGTTATTGCACAGGATTGTCAGTCATGGTTTTTACCCCTTTAGGTCAAATTGACCCTGTCTGGCACTTTGATATTGAAACCCAGGGTATTCTTGCATGTGTGGTTTCATGACCAATGTAAATTGTCCAGAAAATTGTCTGTTTCCATGAGATTTACACCCTGATTTCAAAACCAAAGAAGGATGTTATCTCTGAAGCATATCATTCTCACCCATCATTACTTGAGACTTGCTTAGAGAGCCTATAAAGGCTAAGAGTGCTTATATTTATCATTTATCAATATTTATTATGGGAGAGGCTGCAACCCAGATAGGTCATTGTGCCATACAGAGAAATGGCATGAGACAGTGTCTGCACAGAAAGGTTTACAGTCTAAATAGACAAAGGAAGCATTATTATACCCATTTTAGATATGGAAACTAAAGCACAAAGCAATTAGCTGGCGTACCTGAAGTCACATGGAGAGTGTCCAGTGTCCCAGGCCAGTGCCTTAGTCACAAGATGTGCATCTTGTGATCTTGCATATGCAAGCCCAGTATAGAAATTTCAAAATATGTTTCTTGCCTAAAGTGTTTTTTTAACATCCCATTAAATGATGTGTAATATTCTCTCTTGATTTTACAACACAAAATATACAAAAATACCTGTTTCCACAATAAAAATGTGAAATATCAGTTCTTCTGTATCATTCATGACTGAGTACAACTAGTACTAACATCTACATAAGCAATTTAACCCATTAAAAATCAGCAACCATTGATACAGCTTATAAATTCGTCTTATCTTGGTTATCCCTTTACAAGGAAAATTATTTTCCTTTTATATGGAAGCTAGTGATGCATGAAAATGAAATGGAATATAAATAAGATGTAAACTATAGATTCCCATCCTCCTCACTCAGGAGTTCACCACATCTTTTGTGGTGTCTTGAGGTTCTTAATTTCCACACACCAATTTTACATATTCAAAACTCCATCACCTTCAAGGCACTCTATCAAATCCTTCATGCACCCAGACAAGCAGAACTTGACAAGATTCTCTAAGGAGTCAGTCAGTGATTCTTCTTAGACAGATATTCGGAAAATGTAAATGATGTCTTCCCAAGACTCTAGGAGAATAGATAACTTCGGCACATGGGGTGTGTCTAGACTACAGGGTTTTGTCGACAAAAGTGGACTTTTGTCGATAAAACTATACCTGCGTCTACACTACCGCCAAGTTCTGTCGACATAACGTCTACAGAACTCAGCAGTTTTGTCGACGGCGGTAAACCTCATTCTACGAGGAATAACGCATTTTGTCAACAGAGTTCTGTCGACAGAAGGCGTTATTGCATCTACACTGTCCTTTGCGTCTACACTCTCATGTTGACAAAGCAACTTGCTTTGTCGACAGAACTGGCTGTAGTCTAGACACTCTTTGTCGACTTTGTCGACAGTATCTGTCGACAAAGCCTCTGTCGACAAAAGCCTGTAGTCTAGACGTACCCATGGAGAATAACAGAACATTACTGATAGGCTATTGGGTTTGCCACATACATTTTGAATCTCATCTGCTACTACATGGTACTCCCAAGATACTGCATGCCTAGAAACAAGAGGCCATGTGGATTTAATGACACTTTATAGATATTGAATAGATCCAAATGAAATGGGTTATGACTATATGTATTATTGTTATGCAGTACTTCTGAGATTTTAATAGTTCAAATTTCAATTTAATGAAAATTAAATTAAACAGACATACATTAACCCTTGTGCATCCTGTTTTTTACACAGAGGATTTACAAAGTGCATATTAGATGGGCAAAAGACAAACATGAATTATTGTACTTGTTACAAAGCTGCCTCCTGCATACACAGACAAGAATATCATACTATTTAAAAGTGGGAAGTGGGAATGAAAGATCTCCAGCATCAAGATAAACAAAACACAGGTGACAACAGGAAGAGAACAATTGCTCTGTTATGTGTGCCCTTATATGGATATTTTGTGTCCATTAATATATATCAATCTAGAGTGGTGTCGTCTAAATACTGGGCATATTGTGTATGTTAAACAAGAGACTGTTATCTTAACTGTGTCTATCTGCTTAAGTGTTGAGAGGCAGTAAAGTGTGCATCATTCATCTTGCAGTCTCATATAAGTGTTGAAGGTTATTTACAAGATCAGTTTGAATGTGTGTGTGTGTGGGAGGGGGGAGTCTCGTTGCTTCAAAGAGATGAGAGCACTAAGATGACCACAGATAAGATAGCGTATGTAATATCCAACATTTAAGACCTCTATCTCTTTTCTGTTATCATGGGCTTAAGAGACAAATTCAGCTGAGAGTTCTAGCACACTCCTACTTTGATCCAAAAGCACACTGTAAATATGAAACAATAAGAATGATTGTCTCAATGGAGTAAATTCTGAAAGAAAAGTAGTGTGTGACATTTATCTATTTATTTGTGTGTGTACGTGTGTGTGTGTGTGTGTGTACATGTGTGTATTTATTTATTTATTTATGATACAGCAAGGATGACCTGGCAAAAAACATATCTCACACCATCTTTGTCCAGCTTATACGTTCTGAGCATTTTCATACAACCGGAAAGCTTGATTTTGTGGTTAGACCCAGTTCTAGGCTGGAGGCAATGCAGAGCTGTCTCACACTAGGTAGGAAGCATTTTTTAATAAAGTGGGAGAGACTTCTTGCATCCACAATGTGGACCTAGGTAAGAGATAGGCAGATTTTGACCCTTTGGGTCGGAAATGAAGCCACTTGAATTTAAGTCCTAATTATGGATTTAAGCAGTTACCTGGTTTTAACATTTTCTTGACCTCTACAGTATTTAACATACACGGGTTCCTAAATTTTGTTGATACAGACTGAATTTACAATCCCCCAAGGGTCAGTAAATTGATACAAACTGAATTTACATTTAAACAAATTAGCAGAGTCCCAGGAATCCAGATAACAAGAAAGCTTAATAAAAAGTGAAGATGGCTATGTTTTTCACAGTCTAATATAGATTACAACAGATTGCAGCTATGGGGGAAAATTCTTCTTTGACAAGAATTTACTCTATTTCATCCTTTTTACTGAAGCACTAAAATATAATCTATAAGTGGGAAAGCAGGGAGCTTCTCTCTCGTATGCAAATATGCAGTTTGGAATGTTTTAAAATTAACTTTGAATAAGAAATTACTGTAAGAAATATAGATGTCAATTTGATGGTGAAGTTTTTGGATAGTTAAAAGGATTGTGCAGTTCAGATTTAGATTCTTACAGTAGTTTAAAAACATTCAATGACTGCATGCTTGGAAACAGAATTTAGAGCCAAATTATCCCTTTGGGTACTCAAATGAAGCTTCCTTTTAAGTCAATGAGAGCCCTATATGTTGTTTCCCTTAAGCACAAAATTTGCTCTACCCCATGATTATTACAGAGAAAGTAGAATTTCATACACTTTCCTTTATGTCTAGGAAATATGAAGTCATAAACATTTACACAGTAGTGTGAAGTATCAGAGGGGTAGCCGTGTTAGTCTGGATCTGCAAAAGCAACAAGGAGTCCTGTAGCACCTTATAGACTAACAAGGCACTGCATTTAGCCTTATGGAATGGAAATCCATCAACCTTATGAAGAAACTTGCACAAGTACAGACAGATATCACCTTTCTCTATGGCTAGCTAACTACAAAAGCAGCTTCTCCTCTCTTAGAATTCCCACCTCCAGATCAGCTGCTAGAAGTGGGCTTCATCCTCCCTGATTGAATTAACCTCATTATCTCTAGCCTGATTCTGGCCTGCATATTTATACCTGCCTCTGGATATTTCCACTACATGCATCTGACGAAGTGGGTCTTTGCCCCCGAAAGCTTATGCTCCAATACATCTGTTAGTCTATAAGGTGCTACAGGACTACTTGTCGCTGCTACGGTAGTGTGAAGAAATCTTTTAACACTATGCTTTCACCAAAATCACTGGAAGCTTGTGAATAATCTTATATAAGAGACTATTAAAAATAACATAAATTTGAAGCAGATTAAGTAATGTCTAAATCATTTTGGGTTAATGATCTGACATGGGTACTCTTCAAACTCCTTTGTGAAAGAAGGGAAAATGACTGTTTACATTGTAATGTAGATTAATTATGAATAAAAATCATGCTTGTAAGTTATATGATTTTATTATCTTGCACAGCAACTTTAGCATAACATAGTGTTGTCATTTCTTACTTACTCAAACCTCTTGCTGAAGTCCAAGTAATACAGCTATTTCTTTAAACAATGTCAGATATTTGTGCATCCACACTGAATTGGTGAAAAGTAAAATGTTTGCTGGTTTCGCTTTTGGTGCTGAAAGCCTTATTTCTAATGATGTCTAATAAAATTGACTATTTTTGTGACTATCCAATGCAATTTTGTAAGGGCCATCAATCCAGTCTTTAATGTACTTTTGTGCATATCTGAATATTTTCTAGTGGAATTACAAAATTTGCATGAGCAAGCATTGTTTACATATACTCATATTTTTGTGCACAGTCTTATTTTTCTGTATGATCTATTAGAGACCACACTTTAAAAAAATATTGCCCTCAATATTTATTTCAGATCTCTGAAAGAATGTAATGTTTTTCTAAAGTAGCTTTCTAAAACAGAGTGTCAAAAATGAACTTCACTAGGTGACAGCATTAATATTCTTTACATATATGCATTGCATTAACTTTGATCAGATATGTGAAATATCTATCAATTTGTGCTTTGTTAATCAGTATAATTAGCAAGGATAGAGCACAGACTGTTTAGTTGACTGGGGCTTCAAGCACTTCATTCACCGTCTCAAATAACTGTAGTCTAAAAAATGGAATATACACCTTTAAAAGAATTTTGTGATATTGGCATCATCCCTCAGAGTTAATTGTAATAGCAGTTTTGATTGTACTGAAGTCAGAGAACAATGAATTCACAGCTACGATAACAAGCCTGAGTGGACCTAAAGTGAAGTTTAGGATAGGCAGTAAGAATGATTTCATATTTTTCAAATTAGAATGTTGGAAGCAGTATCATTGCCATATTATGCTTCTCACAGGTTACTAATTTTTTTCATTGTGTGCTGAAAATGTATTATAACTGAAAAGGAAAAAATACTTACAATGATGAGAAGAACCAATTAGATACCCAGGCCATAACCAGGAGCAGGAGGAATGGGGCAGCTCTCTAGGGCAAAAAAGCCTCAAGGGCAGAACAATGGAGAAAGCAATGAAGGAAAAAATAGTAAGGGGCACAAGAATGCTTGTTTATCGTATTTGCTAAAATGCCCTTGTTAACGACTCTGAAGATACCACCTTCCTAGAAGAGTTACTGGAGCATATGTTACTTTCAGCAACACCAGAATTAATCCAAAAATAACTTAATTGAATGTATACGAGCTATTCCAGATTCACACCAAAGATCTTTGGTGAAATTCTGGACTTATTCAGTTAATGACAAAACTGCAACTGACTTCAGTGGAGCCAGGTTTTCTCCCTTTATTGCTCCAGCATATTTGCTCTCATCATATAAATACAAGTAATACACTTAAAAATTCTGTCCTTGATTCTTAACCTCTTGATTCTGATCTCCTAACCTTCTAAGATATCCCACTGAAATCAATGTTTAGCATGTTCACAAGTCTTTGTAGGATTGAGTTTTGTTTTGCTGCTATCTATTGTACTGTACAATTAGAAAAATTTTAAAAAGTGTATTATTTCTCCTTTTTTCTTTTCCCTTCTCACCATTTTCAGTGGTTAACTGGAAAAAAAAAGGAAAGGCAAAATTGAAAAACTGGAGGAAAAAGAGAAGAGATGAGGATAAATAGGGGAAATACTTTACAAATATTTTATACTTTAAACATTGTAAATCCAAAACTTTTAAAACAAAATTTTGATTGCAGTTTTCAAGCAAACTAAAAATATCTAATCTAAATCTGTAGAAGAAAACTTACTTTTTTTGTGTGAAAAATTGTTTCCATTTTTAACCTTCTCTGAATGGAAAAGAATTGAAAGTAATTTGCTCTGGCAAAGTACAGTACTACCAAAAATGGATTGTTCCTTTGACCTGAAAATGTCTAATTATGCCACATATGTGGTCATAATTGTAAATATAGTTTTTAATCCTTCTCTAATTTACACCCCTGTGGTATTTGTACAGTGGGCATATTTTAAAACTTTCCTACATTTATTACAAGTTCTGATAGAAATTGGGAAAATTTCTGGATCTTTTATTATGTCATAAATACAAAGGAACTTTTTTTAGTGTACCGATTGCATGGATTTTTCTTCATCCTGCCTCAGGATGATACTTAAAAGTGGGATCTCCTGCTAATTTGATCAGTGTTCCTGACAATAGCTATAAAATCAATACAAACAGTTGAGCAACAAGTGCCTTTTCCCTTCGCTGCTATTGTTTTGACTTGGTTTGCCACACTTCCATATATAGAGATTGATAATAAATCCAGCCAGTTGTTTTATTTCTCCACTGAGATCAATAAGATCCTTATGTGTAGTGCTGGGGAGGAGCCGGTGGTTGTGGTACATGTAGGTACCAATGACGTAGGGAAGGGTAGGAGAGATGTCCTGGAGGCCAAATTTAGGTTGCTAGGAAAGAGACTGAAATCCAGGACCTCTATAGTGCCATTCTCAGAAATGCTTCCAGTTCCACGCGCAGGGCCGGGTAGGCAGGCAGAGCTTCAGAGTCTCAATGCGTGGATGAGACTATAGGGTAGGGAAGAGGGGTTTAGATTTATTAAGAACTGGGGACACTTTTGGGAGAGGGGGAGCCTATACAGGAAGGATGGGCCCCACCTAAACCAGGGTGGAACCAGACTGCTGGCACTAAACATTAAAAAGGTCATAGAGCAGTTTTTAAACTAAGAGATGGGGGGAAAGCCGATTGGTGCGGAGATGCACGTAAATCGGATGGAGACTTCTCTTAGAGGAGAATCCATTGATAGAGATTCTCTAAGCTGTAGTCAGAAAGAGAGGAGGGGGGAGAGGACAAACCATGGGCCAGAGCAGACAAACAACCGCATATAAAGGAATCCAATGCATCAGGAAAGGGCAGACAAATAAGCAGTGGCAAATTTTTAAAGTGCTTCTACACAAATGCTAGGAGTCTGACTAATAAGATGGGTGAACTAGAGTACCTCGTATTAAAGGAGGAGATTGACATAATAGGCATCACTGAAACCTGGTAGAATGAGGAAAATCTGTGGGACACAATCATACCGGGATATAAAATATATCGGAAGGATAGAGCAGGCCATGTGGGTGGCGGAGTGGCACTGTATGTGAAAGATAATGTAGAATCAAATGAAATAAAAATATTAAATGAATCAACATGTTCAATAGAATCGCTATGGATAGTAATTCCATGCTCCAGTAATAAGAAATTAGCAGTAGGGATATATTATCGACCACCTGACCAGGACAGCGATACTGACATTGAAATGCTGAGGGAGATTAGAGAGGCTACCAAAATAAAGAACTCTGTAATAATGGGGGATTTTAATTATCCCCATATTGACTGGTTACATGTCATCTCAGGAAGAGACGCAGAGATAAAATTTCTCAATGGCTTAAATGACTGCTTCTTGGAGCAGCTGGTACAGGAACCCACAAGGGGACAGGCAATTCTCGATTTAGCCCTGAGTGGAGCACAGAATCAGGTCCAGGAGATAACCGTTACAGGACCGCTTGGAAGTAGTGACCATAATATAATAACATTTAACATTCCTGTGGTGGGAAGAACACCTCAGCAGTCCAGCACTCTGGCATTTAATTTCAAAAAGGGGAATTATGCAAAAATGAGGAGGTTAGTTAAAAAGAAATTAAAAGGCACAGTGACTAGAGCTAAATCCCTGCAAGCTGCATGGAAACTTTTTAAAGACACCATAATAGAGGCCCAACTTAAATGTATACCCCAAATTAAAAAAACATAGCAAAGAGACCTAAAAAAGAGTCACCGTGGCTTAACCATCATGTAAAAGAAACATTGAGGGACAAAAAGGCATCTTTTAAGAAGTGGAAGTCCAATCCTAGTGCGACAAATAGAAAGGAACATAAACACTGTCAAATCAAGTGTAAAAATGTAATAAGAAAAGCCAAAAAAGATTGTGAGGAACAGCTAGCCAAAAACTCAAAAAGAAATAACAAAATGTTTTTTAAGTACATTAGAAGCAGGAAGCCTGCTAAAAAACCAGTGGGTCCCCTAGACGATCGAGATATAAAAGGAGCAATCAAGGACGATAAAGCCATTGCGGAGAAACTAAATGATTTCTTTGTTTCAGTCTTCACGGCTGAGGATGTTAGGGAGATTCCCAAATCTGCACCGTCCTTTGTGGGTGATGAATCTGAGGAACTGTCCCAGATTGAAGTGTCATTAGAGGAGGTTTTGGAACAAATAGAAAAACTTAATGTCAACAAATCTCCGGGACCTAATGGCATTCATCCAAGGGTTCTAAAAGAGCTCAGATGGGAAATTGCTGAACTATTATCTGTGGTTTGTAACCTATCCTTTAAATCGGCTTCCGTACCTAATGACTGGAAGGTAGCTAACGTCACACCAATATTTAAAAAGGGCTCTAGAGGCGATCCTGGCAATTACAGTCTAACTTCAGTACCGGGCAAATTAGTTGAAACAATAGTAAAGAATAAAATTGTGAGGCATGTAGAAGAACATAATTTGTTGGACAAAAGTCAACATGGTTTCTGTAAAGGGAAATCCTGTCTTACTAATCTATTAGAGTTCTTTGAAGGGGTTAACAAACATGCGGACAAGGGGGATCCAGTAGATATAGTATACTTAGATTTTCAGAAAGCCTTTGATAAGGTCCCTCACCAAAGGCTCTTGTGTAAATTACATTGCCATGGGATAAGAGGGAAGGTCCTTTCTTGGATTGAGAACTGGTTAAAAGACAGTAAACAAAGGGTAGGAATAAATTTTCAGAATGGAGAGGGGTAACTAGTGGTGTCCCCCAAGGGTGCATTACTTTACACTTATCCACAAAGAGATCTCCAAAAAGATCTCACCAAACTTAGTGATTGGGCAACAAAATGGCAAATTAAATTTAATGTGGATAAGTGTAAAGTAATGCATGTTGAAAAAAATAACCCCAACTATACGTACAGTATGATGGGGGCTAATTTGGCTATGACAAATCAGGAAAGAGATCTTTGAGTTATCGTGGATAGTTCCCTGAAAACTTCCACACAGTGTGCAGCAGCGGTCAAAAAGGCAACTAGGATGCTAGGAATTATTAAGAAAGGGATAGGAAATAAGACACAGAATATCTTACTGCCCCTGTATAAAACTATGGTACGCCCACATCTTGAATACTGTGTACAGATGTGGTCTCCTCACCTCAAAAAAGATATTTTGGCCTTGGAAAGGGTTCAGAAAGGGCAACTAAAATGATTAGGGGTTTGGAACGGGTCCCATATGAAGAGAGGTTAAAAACGACTGGGACTTTTCAGTTTAGAAAAGAGGAGACTGAGGGGGGATATGATAGAGGTATATAAAATCATGAGTGGTGTGGAGAGGGCGGATAAAGAAAAGTTATTTATTAGTTCCCATAATAGAAGAACTAGAGGACACCAAATGAAGTTAATTGGTAGCAGGTTTAAAACTAATAAAAGAAAGTTCTTCTTCACACAGCGTGTAGTCAACCTGTGGTACTTCTTGCCAGAGGAGGCTGTGAAGGCTAGGACTATAACAGAGTTTAAAGAGAAGCTAGATAATTTCATAATTTAGGTCCATAAAAGGCTATTAGCCAGGGGATAGAAATGGTGTCCCTGGCCTCTGTTTGTCAGAGGCTGGAGAAGTATGGCAGGAGACAAATCACTTGATCATTGTCTTCAGTCCACCCTCTCTGGGGCACCTGGTGCTGGCCACTGTCGGCAGACAGGCTACAGGGCTAGATGGACCTTTGGTCTGACCCAGTACGGCCATTCTTATGTTCTTATGTTCATATTTGAAAGAAATATCAAATTACCTTATTTGCTAACTATGCCAGTGACTTATGAAATCTGTTCTTTGTGAATTAAAAGACAGTGATAATAAACAGTTTTTCTTTCACAGCATTAAGAGTTCAAAATCTTTTACCCATCTGAGACTATTTGTTTCCCTCATTATTGACCTTTTTACTTAGGAGAACAGGTCCGTCCTCAAAAAGTTTCCAGGAAAAAAATGTATTAAACTGAGGCCTTTATTTTGCAATATTTTTTTTTATATGAAGACTTTTTTCCTTTTAGGATTTATTAAGTTAGGACATCAGGACAGATCTTGTGTCCCTGTTCACCTGCAAGAAATCACAATGGCACGAGTATTAAGGGGGCAAGCAAGGATCACATTAAAACTAAACCAAATTTCATCATGGTATCCACTGAAAAAGGAAATGATCCATGCTGACAATGACAAGTGTTGGAGTTGTTTCACGTTGTTCATTGTGTTGACAAATTTAAAAAGAGGAAAGAAAGAAAAGTGCCTGTTCTTAATTACAAATCAATTGAACGTAACACCTACTGGCCTGTTGACAGAGGCTAGTGGCTAGTATAGGCAGAACAGGGTTAAGTAGATAAACTGATTTTTTTATTATTTGGAATTCTGCAGGTAGCTCTGTTTATTTCATTTTCCAAGAGTCTTATTTTATACAGCAGAACTTTTGCCTGAGGAATCAAAGATCATAGAGTAATGAAACTTATAGATCATTTGTGATAGGAAGAAAAATCACTGAGTTCCAAGTCTCAAATTGCTTTGTTTCCAAGCCATGGCTGTGAAGCAATAGTCATTTCTAACCTTTCTTTATCAGCAAAATGAAGAGATGAAATCTTCTTCTGAAAACATTCCAGGAAAACCAATTTAGTATTTCTGTTTCACAATTCCTTTGGGGTTTTTCATCTTGCTATTCTTCCAAACAATACCTAGACCTTTTCCTTATATAAATAATGGTTGGTTATGGGTTTGGGTTTCCTTTGTTTTTAATCTACATTACTAAAACTAATTTTTGCATTTGATTTTTCATTATTACATGGTGTGATCAGATTGCTGAATCAAAACTTAATTGGTAAAGCTGCAAGGACTTACAGTGAAACAAAGAGCTTTAAAAAGGGATTGACTTCATCCCTGAGAAGGACTTTTTTCTTGTTCTTTCCATTTAATCTGTTCCTTAGCTTTTTTAACTGCTGTTGTTGAAAACAGAGAGACATGTTTGGTGAGGTAATATCTTTTATTGGAGCTGCTTTTGTTAGTAAAAGAGACAAGCTTTCAAGTTACACTGAGCTCTTCTTTGGGTCACCTGGTTGAATAAATATTACCTCACCCATTTTGTCTCATTAATATCCTGTGGCCAACATGGCCACAACAATACTGCATAGCATATTCTTGAAAACAGCTATGTAATATTTTGTAATTTTGTCTTTACCTGTTTTATTCACTGAGGTCTCAGAGCATCAGTGTACTTGGAGAAATTCATTGTCAGTACTGAGAGCCACCGCTTAAATCCACACAAAAACTGGGGGTGGGGTTGTAGGACACGAAATAGTCCCCACACTAACCTTTATAGGCCAAGGTAGAAGGCACAGGATCTATATTTAGGTGAATCCAGATGCCCGAATATAGGAGGTGTAGAAGGACTGTGGTGAGAAGTGTGACTCTGCATTAATGGATGGATTTCACCTGCTCAGATTTTTGGTATTTATCTTCATGGAGCCTTATGTTTTAGGTTTTAGATGAATGGAGTACAGAACTACAAAAAGGCATCTGCAGCTTTAAATGTCTATGTTTCTCTACTGATATTGAAAGGAAATTAAAACAAAGTATGGTGGCCTAGATTAGGAAGCTGGGGGAAGTTTATAGTGTAGTAGATACTACAAACTAGTAGTAATATGAACATCAGGATACTAATGAAATGTTTTAAAATCAAACAAAAACTAGTTTAATGTTGTCAAAATTATATGCCTCAATTTAGACGTTAAAATCCACATATTGCTGCACAGGTGTGCATGCATGTGCGCACAACCTGAATTTCACAGATACCGAGTAAACATGTCTGAGATTGAAGATATTGTTACTATTCATACTATACTTAGTATGCAGATAAAAATAAGAGTTAGTCATTCTATGCAAATCACTGAAGAATCCCACAAGAAATTATAGCTGATAGTCACAATGGATCTCACTTACTGGGTGTTATTGGCTTTGACCAAATAAATAAATAAATGGAAAAAACAGTCAATTTCCAGTGTAAAATAAACATGATTTTATTCCTTGATGTTTATGCTTTTCAGAATTACTAGATAAATAACCCTGATAATCTGAATTGTTTTAGGTGCTTATACAGTAAAATGTGGAGAGTGGAAGAGCATGATTTCCCATATGGTTTGGCCATTGTACTTCAGTCCTAATCTTGATGAACTCCAGTAAAACCAAAGAGCTTATGGGACAGCTGAAACCAGCAAATAATCAGTGAAACTGGCCCAGAGAGATCCCTATAGTTTAGGCATCAGATCTTGCTGGCAGCTTCCCTAGATTATAGACAACTAGCTGGTTCCCCAAGGCCAACAAATGCAGCAGGACTAAATAGCAATTCAGTGCACAAGGGCAGAAGTCAAGATACAGCAATGAAGTATGTTAACAGAGTTTCAGGTAGGTTATGCTACACAATGCATTTTAGCTATCGTCCTCCCATGCTGTGCTTGTGCTGAAGATAAGAACCTTCTACTTATTAACAGCTTGTGGCATTGATCTTTTATGCTCAGATAGCAGGAATTTGTGATAATGATGCAGAAAGATGTCCTGGATTTTATCTATGAGGTTCTGAGGGGAATGGAAATGTGAATGTGTTGGAGGATTCTTTATAAAATGGAACCTTGATAGGGTTTGAACTTTTTGAAGAGCTAATGCTTTTGAGGATGCCTCATGACTAGTGAATGAGTATGTAGTTCCTTGCTTAACTGGTTGTGATTGTACCTTTCTCTAGTGGCTACTTTATATTGAGAGTGAAAGTCTGTTAGGGTATGTCTACACAGCAAAGTTATTTCGAAATAACAGCCGTTATTTCGAAATAACTTTACCAGCATCTACACAGCCAAACCGCTATTTTGAAATTAAATTGAAATAGTGGAGGACTTATTTCAAAATTGGTAAACCTCATTCCAAGAGGAATAACACCAATTTTGAAATTGCTATTTCGAAATAAGTGCTGTGTAGACACTTATTTCAAAATAGGGGGCCTCCAGCCCTTCCTGGTGGCCACTCTGGGCACAACCAAGAAACCTCCTCTCCCTCCCCCCCGTCCCCGGAGCCCTTAAAGGATAGACTCTGGCCACAGTGCCTGTACCAGCTCCAAGCCTGCCAGAGCCAGCAGTTGCTGCACCTGACCCAGTGGCCCCGGCATGAGCTAGGCAGCCAGTGCCAGCCAGCCCTCCACCGCTCCCCAGGACCAGTCTGCCAGCTCCCAGGAGCCTGCCAGGGGCTGGAAAAGGTGGACGCCTCCCTGGTCCAGGGTGGAGATCAGGGACCTAATTCAAGTTTGGGGGGATGTCTCCAACGTCCATGATCTCCACACTAAATGGAGGAATGCGGCCGTCTACAGGCGGATGGCTGCCAGCCTGGCCACCAAAGGCCACATGAGAACCCAGGAGCAGGTTTGCATGAAAATAAAGGAGCTGCGGCAGGCGTATGCCAGGGCCACTGGGGGGCAGCTCCCAACCAGGGGCAGACCCAGACCCCTGCCCCTATTTTGATGCCTGGACCACATCCTGGGGGGCAGGATGGTCCGTGCCCCCCCAGGTGGTCATCGACCCTGCGGCAGAGCTTGCTGCCTCCTGCTGCTCCAGCCCCTGCTGCCTCCCCAGCTACTGCTCCTCCTTCCAATCCTTCTCCCCCTCCCACTTCTTCCTCCGCACCCTCCCCACAGCCCCAGGGATGCCGAGGCCCCCACACCCACAGTGCTAGGAGTTGGGCCGGCGAGACCCCCAACCTTGAGCCCTGAGCTTCTCCTTCCCCTTCCTCCTCTTGCCTCCCCCTGCCAGCTCCCTCCTCCCAGGTTTCCCCCTCCCCTCTCCCACCCTCCCTCCTCCCCTCTCCCACCTTCTTTCCCCAGTCTCACCTCAGTTTCATTCCCTCTCCACCCCAGTTTTGTTCAATAAAGAGGCTTTGTTGTAATGAACATGTGTCTTTTATTGTACAGCAGGAAGGGGGGCTAGGGAGGGGTAAGTGGAAGGACGTGAGGGAGGAATGAGGCACAAGCCCCCAGTGGGGCACACCAGGGAGACTGTTACTGCCTGCAGAACATGCTGCCAGGCTCTCAGCAACAGGTCCAGGAGAAGCATCTGAGTGCCCAGGGGCGGCTCCGGCTCCATGCTGCAGAGTGCTGTGGTGTCCTGAGTGAGGATAACCAGAGCACACAGAGAAAAAAATGCTTTGCTGTCCCTCAGTGAGGTATGCAAGCAAGCAGGGAAACCTTAGAACCAGCTGTCTGGGGGCCTTTAAGCAGAGGTCTCAGATAGCCTCAGGCAGCAGCCACACAAGGTAACTCCTGACCTGATGCCCTGCCAGAACCAGTTCCGGACAGCCTTAAATGCGATTCAGTGTGCTATCAGTGTGGACGTGCTATTTTGAAATAGCAAAACACTATTTTGAATTGCATTTTGTGTCTAGACTCATTATTTCAAAATAAGCTATTTCAAAATAACTATTTTGAAATAAGATATTTCAAAATAATGCTGTAGTGTAGACATACCCTTACTGACTAAGAGGAGTTACCCTTCTTAGTTTGAACAGTAGTGATGGTGCTAGATGGAAGTGCTGAAATTCCCAGCATTTATTTCTGCTGGTGACTTGTGGCTATGCAGTCACAGATTCATTATTAACAGCAACACAGTCTTATATCCAAACTTCAGAGAGCAAAAACTTTTCTGGAGACAAGACACTGTTTCACATTAATGGTTTTCATATAAATGAATTAGTAGTGTATGTTTTCAAGATAATGTAGTCTCCATTCAGGTCTTGACTTCTTTTTGGAGCCAGGAAACAAAGGGGCCATGTATGATGACAATTTGGGTGATGTAGAAACTTTTCTCACTAGGAATTGGATTAACTGACTAATGGGATTAATTGATTAACCCAACAGTAGAATAAAGTTACTTCTGTGATAAGAAACAGCAGCTGATTAATGATGGCACAGCAGCATAGCCATCAGATGGAAACAACTTTCAATTATCTAACTGTGGTTCAGGCTCAAACAAGTGAGCTAGACACACTATCCAATTTCCTGAGTCATGACTGTTGCTGAAAAAAATTGCAAGAATGCAAATGAAAATAATCTTAGAAAGTATTATGTTTCAAACATCACATATTTAAGCCATTCTCCTGATTTTTGAGGCCAACTAGCGATTGTTGGCTTTTTGAAGTTGACAGTACTGTGCCAGATGCTCAGGCAACATTACGGGGAATGAGTGAATCAGGATTTTAGCCTTCTGCCATGCCCTTTTCTGGAAGTAATGGTTGAAACACCAGGAGAAAATACCATAGGAGAAGGAAAGGAGAATAACTATGATAGTAGCAGAGGTGAGGCAATGTGGCAGGGTGGAGAGGAGGCTGGGGCTAGGTGAGTAGAGTAGTGCAAAGAGGGGGATCAAGTAGAACAAAGTATATGACATGGGTAGGAACAAATTTATGAAAGTTATACAAACAAGAGTGAGATTTCACTGGATGCTGAAGTTAATTGAGGGCCAATGGAGGACTTACATCATGTGGTTTTGCTACTTTGCATGTGAAAAAGGCTGGTGATGATACTCTGTATGAGTTGCAATTGAGTGGCTGCAAACTTGACCATGGGTGGTTTGGTAGTAGCAACACTCAATCTTAGGTTTTTCGTACTGAAAAGGAAAACTTTAATATAGTAGTTAAGTATTTGTGTTTGCTTTTTTATATACTGAGCACTGAAATATTGTTAAATGGAAGTTAAATTTTTGTCCTTTAGTGAAAAGAGAAGTAATTTAGCTTATTTTTACTCTACCTACTCTATCGGGAACATGATATGCTAATTGTAATGTAACTAAAGCAAAAGTCACATCAATTAAATAGCACAGTGAAAATGATTCATCTGAGCAAACAATATGCTAGTGATAGTACATTGTTCTCTTGCTGTTAATTATATTAATTACCAAAGATCACTTTGCAGTTGAAATCCTGATTGTCAAATCCAATTTGATATCCACTGACAACCTGACAGTTAATTCTAGCAACTGTTTGCAATATTGATGTGTTTCTGTCTATAGTGGGATATTTTCCCAGTGTAGATGGTGAACTGCACTGTAATATGTAGATTGAATAGTTCAGCAACAATGTTAACTGCTCACTTTTATTCATGAAATATTCTGGAAATATACCTTTCTAGAAAGAGCACGTTCTGCTTCTTTTCTCTGAGGTGGAAGAATCTTTGGACTGCCTGATAATGAAGAAACTAGCCTATGCCTGTAGGTCTGAAGCTGACAGGATTTGGCTCCTGGATTGTGACCTTGCTGAGTAAGGGGCAGTGATTAGTAGCTACAATGTGCCACAAATAGGGCAGGACCTAGACTTTGAGCTATAATTTGGTTCTTGTGGTTCTGTACCAATCTTTTGGTGATACAGATTTTGTCCTTCTTGGTGGCAGCTCTGCTGTATGAAGGCAGAGTTGGGTGAAGCCGTGGCTTCACCAAGTCTCTGTTCTTCTGTACAGGTAAGGGGATCTGCAGTCTGGAGGAAGCTGATATGGTGCCAAAATTCATAAGAAGATCATTCTGCTCCCTTTGTCCCCAGCATGACATGTGACAGTTCATGATGAAGTCCATAATTTGTGGAGAAAGCGCATATTAGCAATGTAACCAGATTAGCATTTTTTAAACTAAGCATATCTCATGATAAATACGGTTTCGTAGTCCTAACCCATTACCTGTATTTAACCTTGTAATCCCAACCTGAAGAATATTATTACTGGAGAAAGAAAACTGAAACATGAAACAGTTCTTTGATTGGTTATTATATTCGATTATGATATGCATAAATAAAAACTAAAAGAACAAAGTGGGGATGGGATTAATTTTCCTACATTTACAATTAAATAAAAAATTGAGAGTTCTAGATTTGGAACAAAAATAGCTTTTGAATTTCAAACTCCTCTTGTGGAATGTGGCAAATTCTGATCCTTTTTGACATAAGTAAATGCAAGGTCCTGCAAGAGATCTTTAGTAAATGCCTTCTTCAAAAGTGAAGCTTGGAGTCTGGCAAAATGTAAGGGTGCTTTGCAAAGATACTATATAAAGGCTTGGGGATAGCACAGACCTATAAATTCACAACATATGTGTTCTCATCTCCCTAGATACAAAGAATTAGGAAAACACTGAAAAGAAAGATACTTAGCTCTCTCATGACAATGGAACTTGTAGTGATGGAGGTCTTGCTTCCCAAAATGATACCTGACAAAAGAGAGAGGCAAACATTTCAGAAGAAAATTAATTCACTAAAA
This sequence comes from Rafetus swinhoei, assembly GCA_019425775.1. NCBI lineage: Eukaryota > Metazoa > Chordata > Testudines > Trionychidae > Rafetus > Rafetus swinhoei. The sequence continues at coordinate 130,043,098 of CM033424.1, forward strand.
TAATTTCCTTCTGGGTTTTAATTTTAGAAAAAGTGGAACAGGTGTTTGTTTGCTTTGTCTTCTCTATAACTGTAACTATACTAGATTTTGTTTGTTCACCTTGAGAATATACACATATCACAGTTAAGAACAGCAGATTCTTCATAATTAAGAGTAAATAAACCAAGTTTGCAGTATTCTTTGCTTTAACTACAGCTCATATTAATAAATAACTGCTTTACTGGTAATTTTTTTAAAAGAGTTTGGTCAGACCAAAATGAAACATTTTTGATCAATCAAATAGTCAAAAAAACTTCATGTCAGACTAACGCTGTGTCTAGACTACATCCCTCTTTCGGTCTAGATGCGGTTCTTTCGAAAATGGCAGGCTTTTTCAAAAGATCCTGTACTCCTCAAAAAATGACCACGGTTTTACTTTTGAAATGGAGCTTGTTCAAAAGAGTGCCATGATGCAATAATGCAAATGAAGCATGGGATATTTAAATCCCCGCTTCATTTGCAATTTTGAAGTGACTAATTTACATCCCTCTGTCAAAAGAGGGATATAGTCTAGACACAGCATAAGAGTCTTGTTTCAAAAAATCAAAATATTTCATTTAAAAATGTTGCAACAAAAAGTTTCAGTTTGTTTGGAATGTTTGGGTTTTCTTTTCCTTAAGGGTACTTCTACACTACAGAGGAAGATCGAAGCTGCCACTCTCCATATTCCAGGTTTCGAATTAGCAGTCTAGTTAAGACAGCTAATTTGAAGTGAGTGGGGCACTCCAGGGCTGTGTCTAGACTGGCCACTTTTTCCACAAAATCAGCCGCTTTTGTGGAAAAACTTGCCAGCTGTCTACACTGGCCGCTTGAATTTCCGCAAAAGCACTGACTTCCTACTGTAAGAAATCAGTGCTTTTGCGGAAATACTATGCTGCTCCGTTCGGGCAAAAGTCCCTTTTGCGCAAAACTTTCAAAGGGCCAGTGTAGACAGCTGAGATTTGTTTTGCGCAAAAAAGCCCGATCACGAAAATGGCGATCGGGGCTTTTATAGCGCCTAGATTTGCCACGAACGCTTTTCCGCAAAAAAGTACTTTTGCGGAAAAGCGTCCGTGCCAATCTAGACGCTCTTTTCCGAAAATGCTTTTAACGGAAAACTTTTCCATTAAAAGCATTTCCGGAAAATCATGCCAGTCTAGACGTAGCCCAGTTGATGCCAGTAACCCTGTTTTCATGAGTCAGGGAAGTCGAAGGAAGAGTATTTTCCCTTCAGCACCAAAAGCCAAGTTAAGCTATTTCAACTTCAGCTATGCAATTAATGTAGCTAAAGTTGCATATCTTAATTCGACTTTGTCCTGTAGTATGGACAACCATGAATGAACAACTTAATGTACCTTACACTAAATACTTCAGTGTTGGGGAATCTGTATTTTTACACCTCTTCTTCCCCTCCTGCCCTTCTTCCCTCCCAGAAGATTAACTTTGACCAAGTATGGCAAGCTCTACTTATAACCTTTGCATTTGACATTTTCCTCAATGAAATTTAAATATAAACTAATATCAATTTTTAACTAAAATATAATTATGCAAAATTTCATCCTGTTACAGAATGCAGCTTCTCAGCTGCTCTTAGGATACAAGGAATGTATTTCACAGATGCATAGAGACTACAAAAGGTCAACTAGTCAACTCCCATCTCCTATGGCATGATTCTGGATATTTTTGTCTAAAATGTTTGACCTCCAGTGATGGAGATTCCACATTCTCCCTTCATCTGTTCTTCAGTAACTTCACTGGCTACTTGTTGACATAGGATGAAATTCAGATATGGGCAAAGGTCCAGAAGAAAATTCACAGTTTAAATCATGTTTAAGACCTCAGTGGAAGTAATCTAAGCATAGATTTAGGCTCTGCATAATAAGTTCTATTAAGTGTTTGAGGTTATTGATAGTGCCTTGAAAGTTTGTTTTTAAAGATTTATAGTAGAAGCATGTTTAAAAGAGCAATCTGAGGGGGAATCAGATTTGTAAATGAGAAAAGGAAAAATTTTTTCAAAATGTGAGGAGTGGCACTAACAAGTCACGTGCTCGTCCTTGTTCATATTGGTACATTGCTATATTAATATCAAATAGGAAATATCAGTTATGCAGACTCTGTTTTTCATACATTACATTCTTTTTTTCCTTTACCTTTGCTTTTTTATGTTCTTTTTGTTGTAATTCTGCAGTTTTATTTCAAAATGAAATCAACTTGAACATTTTTAAATAAAAATAATAATTGTAAAAGTAAATTCACAAAGACAAAATACTAAAGAAAAGTTTCAGCTGAAGTAACACATTTAATCAAAGTAGGGCTATTCAGTAAAGTAACAAAAATATGAAGAGCACTATTGTTTCGGTTAGAAAAAATGAAGATGATTATGTCAATGGAACAGGGGATGAAAAGTAATGATATTACTTTTGAGCTGTAAAATCGACCCATTAGCTTGTTGGGAGCAAGAATGTCCAGGTTCGATGTCCCTGGTAAACCTCATCCCACGAGTCATACCGGGGAGGTCGACAAATGCCTTTGATGTCGACCGCGGAGCGTCCAGACTACAGTGCTGTGCCACCAAACAGCTGATCGGCACAGCGCGGCAGCCATTTTAATTTAAATGAAGCGGCGATTATTTAAATTGCTGCTTCATTTGGGTATGTCTAGTAAACTAATCTACATGGCTCTGGCAACAGAGCCAAGTAGTCTAGACATACCCCTAGATGTCCTCTTAACATCACAAAACAGAACTGTCTCGAGCCCCACCCAGTAATCTGGGAAAACACTACTCCTGGATGATTCCAATAGGTTTTATTCCTACTTGCAAGTCTGAGTCTGTTTTAATAAGAGTAGCAGTGACAAAGCTCTCAGCAGGTACATGGTCAGTCAAGAACTGAAAATTCATATATTTCATTTGAAAATGTATCCTAGAGAGTAATGCATCTATTTGTTTTAACTTACCTGAATGACAAGTCTGCTGTAAAAACTTTAAAAAACAACAAATAGTCTAGTAGCACCTTAAAAACTAACAAAACATGTGGATGGTATCATGAGCTTTCGTGGTCACAACCTACTTCTTCAGATACTCAGCCACCCCTCTGAAGCTTTTGAACACGTAAAGTCCTCTGTAGCTAGTTTTCACATTACATTTTTGAGTCCACAAGAAAGCTTCTGAAATGGTCACAGCCCATGTAGTAAATAGTGCTTTCATTTCTATATGTGCATAGTATTGCTCTGTGTTGTCATTTAGGGAGTGTCTACACAGCATCCTAAACTCAAAATAACATATCTTATTTTGATTGAATTTCAAAATAGCCTATTTTGAAATTTGGCGTGTCTACACAGTGCCAAATTTCAAAATAATGTGCTATTTTGAGATATATCTTAACCCTCATGGAATAAGGGTTACAGGGATGCCAAAATAGTGCACTCGTTATTTCGAAAAATATTTCAAAATAACAGGTGGTTTGTGAAGATGCAGGGTAGCTATTTCGGGATACCTTTGGTATCCCGAAATAGCTGTGCAGTGTAGATGTACCCTTACAGTGCTTGTGAGGCACACATTACTGCTGTGGTTCTCAATCAAGGATCTTGGGGCCTTGAGGGGTCATAAACAGGTTTCAGTGTTTCCTCCAAGTATGGCGAGCATTTGACTCGCAGGGGCTCAGGGCAGAAAACTGAAGTCCCACTGTCTGGAGCGGAGGTGTAGAGCCCTGCACCCATGGCTGAAACCGAAGCCTGAGCAAATTAGCTTAATGTGGCCAGGGATCCAAGGTAATTGTTTGCTACCCCTTAACACTGGCCCTGGCTTTTATATGCAGAAAACCAGTTTGTGTGACACATGTGGATCATAAAATCATAGAATACTAAAACTAGAAGGTCATCCAGTACCCAGTCTTCATGGCAGGACCAAGCAGCATCTAGATTATCCCTGATAGAGGTTTGTCTAGCCTGTTCTTAAATATCTCCAATGATGGAGATTCCACAACCTCCCTAGTCAATTTATTCCAGTGTTTAACTACCCTGACAGTTAGGAAGTTTTTCCCAATGTCCAACCTAAACCTCCTTTTCTGCAATTTAAGCCCATTGCTTCTTGTCCTATCATCAGAGGTCAAGGAGAACAATTTTTCTCCCTCCTCCTTATGACACCCTTTTAGGCACTTGAAAGCTCCTATGATGTGCAAGCTGGTCGCCATTTTGGAAGAAAAAATTAGAGGACTTGAGGCCCAAGTATCAACCCTACGTTCCATCAGAGAAGATGAAGAGTTCCTTGATAGAAGGCTGCAGAACCAGTGAGGGCAGTACAGAACAAGGAAGAAAACTGGCAGCATGTAGCTTCCAGGAGAAGGAAGCCAACTCAGGTACCCAATTCCAGTAGAGGTAAGTAACTGCTTTCAGGCTCTCTGCACAGGCACTACGGTGGAGAATGCTTTGGCAGGGATCTCTCAGGGAAGAGATCAGAAGGAGATCCCATCTACCAGAAGGCATGGGATGCATAGTCCTCGGGATAGGGGTTCCACGACCACCACCCCCAAGAGAAGAAGACGGGTGGTGGTGGTCAGGGACCCCCTTCTGAGAGGGACAGAGTCATCCATCTGCCCTCCAGACTTGGAATCTTGAGAAGTGTGCTGCTTACTAGGAGCAAGAATTCAGGATGTGACCAAGAGTCTTCCAAAACTGATCAAACCTTCGGATCGCTACCCCTTCCTGCTTCTCCATGTAGGAACTAACAATACGGCCAAGAATGACCTTGAGCGGGTCGCTGCAGATAGTGTAGCATTGGGAAGAAGGATCAAGGTATTTGAAGTGCAAGTGGTGTTCTCGTCCATCCTCCCTGTTGAAGGAAAAGGTCCAGGTAGGGATTGTCGAATCGTGAAAGTAAATGCATGGTTGCACAGGTGGTGTTGGAAAGAAGGCTTTGGTTTCTTCGACCATGGGACTCTGGGCACCATGGGCACAAGGATTGCTAGGAAGAGATGGGATCCACCTAACCAAGAGAGGAAAGAGCATCTTCGCAGGCAGTCTTGCAAATCTAGTGAGGAGGGCTTTAAACTCGGTACTATGGGGGCTCGGGGAAGAGCCAGCATGACTAATCAGCAAAAGAAGGCAGGTTTGATTAGCAAAAGGTATGATAAATGCTTCACTACCCCAACACCAGCTGATGGTGTTGCTCACTGTGACCTGGATGACCTTCTAGTTTTGCTTGTGAGTGTACATGTACAGAACACCAGCTCACGGTGATGGTCCCCTTATGGTATCATGCAAGTTTACAGTCCCAATTGGACAGCTGTGGCCAGCATCACAGGTGTAATTGTCAATGGTGTGGTTGGTCTCTGCATGTTTCATGAGAAGGGTGGTGGAGACCTGGTTCCAGCCTGTTGCCCCCCAACTCCTGGCCAGAGGAAGAAGGGCCATATGTGAACTGTCATGCTATCATCAGAGGAGTTTTCTCCTGTCAAAACACAATAGATGAGGTTGGTTAGCAAGGCTTACCCAGTAAGTGTCACCTGGCCCTTCTGCAACAATCTCTCCAGTTTGTAACCACTGTCCCGGGTAGCGGCCCCAGACCTTCTGCCCTGCTTAGGGCCCAGTGTTCATGGGGGATCTACATCCGGCAGTCCGCTTGGCTGGAGACTGCAGGGGCAGCGCAGTGGAAGGGCACTCCTGTGGGGGAAGAAGGCCTATTTTTTCACAAATAAGCTGGACCATTTTGTCTCCGTCCTGCACAGTAAGCGGGTCTTGGACCAAGTTACACAGTAGCACTCAAACCTCTCCCTGCTAATCTGAGTCAATGATCCCAGCCAGGACATACAGACCTGCGGCAACCACCGCGGTGCTATACGGCCGTAATAGCCTCTGGGTATGCCCAGATGCAGGCCAGTGGGGACCAAGGCTCGCTGGCCTCATGCCACAGTGATGTCCTCCATGGCATAAAGGTCTACCCTGGCTGCCTCCAGGGGGGCCCTGCAGGGCAACTGGGCCCTGGGGTGAAGCAAAGTGACCATGAGGGGCGGAGATTCCCCTGCCAGAGATAGTGTCTCGCCTCTCTGCCTGGTGAAGGGGGCCAGCCCATAGTACAGTTGCTCGTTTTGTAGGTACACTGCTTGAGACAGGGCAGGAGCCCACCCCTTAAGGTTGGGTGTTCCAGTTAACAGCCATAACTGGGCTTTAAGTAGGCCCGTTAAAATGCTCCACAACACCAGCAGCCTGTGGATAATAAGGGGCATGAAATATGTGGCGAATCCCCAAACACTTGGCCCATTCCTGCCGGGGGTTACCAGTGAAATGAGGGCCATTGCCTGAATGTGGTTGGTCGGTGGGGGCTGTGGCGGTATATAATTCACTCAGTTATGCCCTTCTGGGTAGTATCCTGGGTGACACATGCTGTGGCCCACAGCTCAGTTAAACCAGTTCCTGTATCCACCATAGTCAGTATATACCATTTCCGTTGGCTCTCCATCAGCGGACCGACATAGTTGAGCTGCCAGATCTGCCCAGGGCTATCCCCCCCATTAGTGTGCTGGGATTATTGATTCGGATAGCAGGGAGAGGTTCGAGTGCTACTGTGTAACTTGGGCCAAGAGCCTCTTACTGTACAGGCCGGAGACAAAACGGCTCAGCTTATTTGTGAAAAAATAGGCCTCCTTCCCCCGTAGGAAGGGCAGATGCCCCCAGGGCTTTTGGACATGCCACTCTGCTCACTGCGCCAATTGTGGGCACTGGAAATGTTGGGGACTAGACTGCTGGTAGGCTCAAATGGTACATATCTACATCATGAATGCCAGTGGTGGGGCAAGGCATGGGTCTGCCCACTCTTACCTCTGGCACCACCTATTGTCAACTCACAGGGCCAGGGCCCAACAGGGTTGTAGATTCGCTTCAAGACAGAGTTGATTAGAGATAGTTGCTTTTATTAATCTCACTACATCACTACTATTACAGGCTTTATACTGTCAAATAGTTACACAGTTACTGCAAAGTAATATACCAATAAGTATAGGCAGAGCAATGCATAAAAAGCGAGCAACAGGCACTTGGAAATGCCAATGCCTCTTCAGTCTGTGGGAGTCCCGTTCCGGCCACCTCACACCCGGCCACAGTGGATGTGCCTCCAGCTGGAGGATCCAGGGCACCCTACGAGGTCCAGGTCTCTGGTGAGACTTCCAGAAGGGTAGGACTCCCAGTGAACTTATACTTTTGCTGTTTACCGAGTGTGCATGAGTTGGCCCAATGCCATTCTCAGCATTCCCACGGGGCTGAGAGCCGAGGTCATCTTATTTATCCCATACGAAGTTCTCAGCTAGCAAGCAAGGGGAGTTTTGGCTGGTGAAGGCCATCTGATAAAGAACACCTAGTGTTTTTGCTAGCAGTCCTCAAGGCTGGTCTAAAGGAACACAAATTTAACCCCTGCAAGCCCACCTATGGCTTATACTACAATGGTGACCTAAGCCCTGAGGTAAGTGGAAGTGGGAAAGTGGGATACCGGGAAGAAACACATGGAGGAAGGAGCAACAAAGGAGGACCCTTGCTATAAATGGAGAAGGTAGTTCAAACAACTAGTTATCTAAGGTGTTTGTACACAAATGCAAGAAGCCTGGGAAACAAACAGAGGAGGCGTTGTACCGTATGTAAGAGAGCAGTATGATTGCTCAGAGCTCCAGTATATAGAGGGAAAAAAGCCTGTTGAGAATCTTTGGGTTAAGTTTAGAGGCAGGAGCAATAGAGGTGATGTTGTAGTTGGTGTCTGCTGGTGTCTAGAACACCAGATCAGGTGGATGTGGTAGATGAGGCTTTCTTCAGATAACTAAGAGATGCTTCCAGATCACAGGCACTGGTTCTCATGGGGGACTTGAATCACCCTGACATCTGTTGGGAGACCAATACAGCAGTACATAGACAAACCAAGAAGTTTTTGGAGAATGTTGGGGATAACTTCCTGGTACAAGCGCTGAAGGAACTGACCAGGGGCCATGTGCAGCTTGACCTGCTGCTCACAAACAGGGAGGAACTAGTAGGGGAAGTAGATGTGGGTGGCAACCTGGGAAGCAGTGATCATGAGATACTAGATTTCAGGATCCTGACCAAAGGAAGAAAGGAAAGCAGCAAAATGCACACCATGGATTTCAGAAAAGCAGATTTTGACTCCTTTAGAGACCTGATGGGCAGGATCCCCTGGGATGTTAATATGAAGGGGAAAGGAATCCAGGAGACTTGGCAGTATTTTAAAGAAGCCTTGTTAAAGGCACAGGAAGAAACCTTCCCTATGCGCAATAAGAAAAGCAAATATGGTAGGTGACAAGATTGGCTTACTAGGGAAATCTTTGGTGAGCTTAAACACAAAAAGGAATCCTATAAGAAGTGGAAACTTGGACAGATGACTAGGAAGAAGTATAAATATATTGCTCAAGAATGCAGGGCAGTAATCAGGAAAGTGAAAGCACAATTGGAATTGCAGCTAGCAAGGCATGTGAAGGGTAACAAGAAAGGTTTCTGCAGGCATTTTAGTAATAACATGATCAGAGAGGGTGTGGGGCCCTTACTGGAAGAGGGAGGTAACCTAGTGACAGATGAAGTGAAGTACTCAATGCTTTTTTTGCCTCTGTCTTTACAGACAAGGTCAGCTCCCAGACTACTTCACTAGGCAACACTGTGTGGGGAGAAGGTGGGCAGCCCTCGGTGGAGAAAGAACAGGTTAAGAACTATTTAGAAAAGCTAGACATACCCAAATCCATGGGTCCAGATTTAGTGCATCTGAGGGTACTGAGGGAGGTGGCAGATGTCACTGCAGAGCCTTTGGCCATTATCTTTGAAAACTCGGGGAGATCGGCAGAGATCCCAGATTACTGGAAAAAGGCAAATGTAGTGCCCATCTTTTAAAAAGTGAAGAAGGACAATCCAGGGAACTACAGACAAGTCAGCCTTACCTCAGTCTCCGGAAAAATCATGGAGGGGATCCTCAAGGAATTCCCACTCAAATTCCCCTGTTTACAGCTGCTGTGGCACAGGAGCCAGCAAACAGAGCTGTAAACAGGGGAGTTTGAGTGGGAGTTCTGTTGGAGGAGAAGTTTTTATTTGGTTTTATATTTGTATTGTTTGTATGTGTAGAGGCTTGTAGGGGCAGTGTGCTACAAGAGAAGCTGAGCCCTGATTAGGGGTCCTATAAAGGTAGCCATCCAGTCAGGCAATGGCACAGACAGCTGCTGCGGCACAGAAGCCAGCAAACAGCTGTAAACAGGGGAGTTTGAGTGGGAGTTTGTAAGGGGAGTTTAGATTGTGGGACTCGTTTGGGGTTTGTTTTTGCCGTGGGGGGTGTGTGTTTTGGTTTGTTTTTGTGTTCACCGGACTAACAGGATTTAGGTGAGAAGGCTGATTAACACAGAGGTAGTAGTGGCCATGACCCAAGCAGTAGAGGACACAAGGAGGATGATTGGATGTGGTAGCTGCGGTATGTACATGATTCTGGAGGGGGTACCTGAAGGGAGTTTTGTTTGCATGAAGTGCCGCCTGATAGAGCTGATGGAAGAAAAGATCCGAGGATTGGAGATGCAGGTGGAAACTTTGGTCGAGTTTAGAAGGGGGTTCGAGCAGATGATGGAGCAAAGGCATGAGGTGGCTAAAGGGGAAAGCTTAGACATGCAGATGGAAGCAGGATCAAAGGCCTCTGAGGGGGGACTGCTGGGCGAAGAAAATGGACGGTGGAAGCATGTGACTAAGAGAACCAGGCAGAGGAAAAGATGGGCCAGTGAAGGAGAAATAGAGCTCAAGAACAGGTATGCGAAGTTGGAGAATGAAGAAGGGATACAGCAGGTGGCCACTGAAGATGGAAGGGCAAGGAAGAAGAGAAGAGTGGTTAGTCCCATAGATAAAGGGGAAGAGTCGATGGAGACAACACCAATAATGAGCACCAGGAGGATACAGGATGGGTTGAAGAGGATTACAAGGGAAAATAGAAATGGAAAGGATTTGCAGCTAGAGGAAACAAGAGATAGACCAGAGAATCGGACTGTCACCAGGAAAAGGCAGGTCTACGTGATTGGGGACTCCTTATTGAGAAGAATAGTCAGGCCTGTAACTAGAGCTGATCCAGAGAATAGAAGGGTGTGCTGTATGCCAGGTGCTAAGATACGGGATGTGGAAGTGAGGTTGGAGAGGATCCTAAAGGGAGTGGGAAAGAATCCATTGGTCATCCTTCATGTAGGAACAAATGATACGGCTAGATTCTCGCTGGAACGAATCAAGGGAGACTATGCCAGGCTGGGGAAAACGCTTAAGGAAATCGAGGCTCAGGTGATCTTTAGTGGGATTCTGCCTGTTCCTAGAGAAGGGCAACTAAGGTGTGACAGGATTATGATGCTCAATAGATGGCTCAGGCAGTGGTGCTATAAGGAGGGCTTTGGGATGTATGGCCACTGGGAGGCATTCACGGAGAGAGGACTGTTCTCTCGGGATGGACTTCACCTAAGTAGGGAGGAAATAGACTTCTAGGATGGAGGCTGGCACAACTGATTAAGAGAGCTTTAAACTAGGAATTTGGGGAGATGGTTGGGAGATGTCCAGGTAATCTCTCGCGGATTTTAGCATTGAGAGGAGGAAAGAAGTAAGAAAGGATATAGCTGGGGGTAGGAGAATGGACATAAGGAGGAAGGGTAGAGTGGATACTAGTCTAATAGGTCATATTGGAGGTACAATGTCCGTGCCAAATTGGGTAAAGAATGTGAGTGAGGCCAAACAGCAAAAATTAAGATGTTTGTACAGCAATGCGAGGAGCTTAGGTAACAAAATGAAGGAACTAGAGCTATTGGTCCAGGAAGTGAAACCGGATATTATAGGAATAACAGAAACATGGTGGAATATTAGGCATGACTGGAATACAGGTATTGAAGGGTATGTGCTGTTTAGGAAAGACAGAAATAAAGGTAAAGGTGGTGGAGTAGCATTGTATATCAATGATGAGGTAGATTGTAAAGAAATAAAAAGCAATGGAATGGAGAAGACAGAGTCTGTCTGGGCAAAAATCACACTGGGGAAGAAAACTATTAGATCCTCCCCAGGGATAGTGCTTGGGGTGTGCTATAGACCACCGGGATCTAATTTGGATATGGATAGAGACCTCTTTAATGTTTTAATGAAGTAAATACTAATGGAAACTGCATAATCATGGGAGACTTCAACTTTCCAGATATAGACTGGAGAACAAGTGCTAGTAATAATAATAGGGCTCAGATTTTCTTAGATGCGATAGCTGATGAATTCCTTTGTCAAGTAGTTGCTGAACCAACAAGGGGGGATGCCATTTTAGATTTGGTTTGGGTGAGTAGTGAGGACCTCATAGATGAAATGGTTGTAGGGGACAACCTTGGCTCGAGCGATCATGAGCTAATTCAGTTCAAACTAAATGGAAAGATCAACAAAAATAAATCTGAGACTAGGGTTTTTTTATTTCAAAAGGGCTAACTTTAATAAATTAAGGAAATTAGTTAGGGAAGTGGATTGGACTAAAGAATTTATGGATCTAAAGGTGGAGGAGGCCTGGGATTATTTTAAGTTACAATTGCAGAAGCTATCAGAAGCCTGTATCCAAAAAAAGGGGAAAAAAATTATAGGCAGGTGTTTTAGACCAAGCTGGATGAGCAAGCATCTCAGAGAGGTGATTAAGAAAAAGCAGAAAGCATATAAGGAGTGGAAGATGGGAGGGACCAGCAAAGAAAGCTACCTTATTGAGGTTAGAGAATGTAAGGACAAAGTGAGAAAGGCTAAAAGTCATGTAGAGTTGGACCTTGCAAAGGGAATTAAAACCAATAGTAAAAGGCTTTATAGCCATATAAATAGGAAAAAACAAAAAAAGAAGAAGTGGGACTGCTAATCACTGAGGATGGAGTGGAAGTTAAGGATAATCTAGGCATGGCCCAATATCTAAACAAATACTTTGCTTCAGTCTTTAATGAGGCTAATGAAGAGCTTAGGGATAATGGAAACATAACAAATGGGAATAAGGATATGAAGGTAGATATTACCATATCTGAGGTAAAAGCCAAACTCGAACAGCTTAATGGGAGTAAATCGGGGGGCCCAGATAATCTTCATCCAAGAATATTAAAGGAACTGGCACATAAAATTGCAAGTCCATTAGCAAAATTTTTTAATAAATCTCTAAACTCAGGGTTGTACCATTTGACTGGAGAATTGCTAATATAGTTCCTATTTTTAAGAAAGGGAAAAAGCGACCGGGTAACTACAGGCCTGTTAGTTTGACATCTGTAGTATGCAAGGTCTTGGAAAAAATGTTGAAGGAGAAAGTAGTTAGGGACATTGAGGTTAATGGCAATTGGGACAAATTACAACATGGTTTTACAAAAGGTAGATCGTGCCAAACCAACTTGATCTCCTTCTCTGAGAAAGTAACAGATTTGTTAGATAAAGGAAATGCAGTGGATCTAATCTACCTGGATTTCAGTAAGGCATTTGATACAGTACCACATGGGGAATTATTGGTTAAATTGGAAAAGATGGGGCTCAATATGAAAATTGAGAGGTGGATAAGCAACTGGTTAAAGGGGAGACTACAGCGGGTCATACTGAAAGGTGAACTGTCAGGTTGGAGGGAGGTTACTAGCAGAGTTCCTCAGGGATTAGTTTTGGGACCAATCTTATTTAATCTTTTTATTACTGATCTCGGCACCAAAAGTGGGAGTGCTAATAAAGTTTGCGGATGACACAAAGTTGGGAGGTATTGCCCATTGAGAAAAGGATCGGGATATCATACAGGAAGATCTGGATGATCTTGTAAATTGGAGTGATAGCAATAGGATGAAATTTAATAGTGAGAAGTGTAAGGTTATGCATTTAGGGATTAATAACAGGAATTTTAGTTATAAACTGGGGACACATCAGTTGGAAGTAACGGAAGAAGAGAAGGACCTCGGAGTCCTGGCTGATCACAGGATGACTATGAGCCACCATTGTGACATGGCCGTGAAAAAGGCTAATACGGTCTTGGGATGCATTAGGCGAGGTATTTCCAATAGAAATAAGGAGGTGTTAGTGCCGTTATACAAGGCATTGGTGAGACCTCATTTGGAATACTGTGTGCAGTTCTGGTCTCCCATGTTTAAGAAGGATGAATTCAAACTGGAACAGGTACAAAGAAGGGCCACTAGGATGATCCAAGGAATGGAAAACCTGTCTTATGAAAGGAGACTCAAGGAGCTTGGCTTGTTTAGCTTAACCAAAAGAAGGCTGAGGGGAGATATGATTGCTCTCTTTAAATATATTAGAGGGATAAATACCAGGGAAGGAGAGGAATTATTTAAGCTTAATACCAATGTGGACACAAGAACAAATGGATATAAGCTGGCTAGTAGGAAGTTTAGACCTGAAATTAGACGAAGGTTTCTAACCATTAGAGGAGTGAAGTTCTGGAACAGCCTTCCGAGGGAAGTAATGGGGGCAAAAGACTTATCTGGCTTCAAGATTAAGCTAGGTGGGTTTATGAAGGGGATGGTTTGATGAGATAACATGATCTTGGCAACTAATTGACCTTTCACTATCAGTGGTAAATAGGCCAATGGTGGGATGATAGGAGTTACTCTAGAGAACTTTTTCCTGGGTATCTGGCTCGTGAGTCTTGCCCACATGCTCAGGCTTCAGCTGATCGCCATATTTGGGGTCAGGGTAGATTGGCAGAGGCCCTGGAGGTTTTTCACCTTCCTCTGTAGCACGGGGCATGGATCACTTGCTGCAGGATTCTCTGCATCTTGGGGTCCTTAAACCATTTGAGGACTTCAATATCTGAGATATAGGTGAGAGGATTATTCTAGGAGAGGGTGGGTGAGATTCTGTGGCCTGCATTGTGCAGGGGGTCAGACTAGATGATCATAATGGTCCCTTCTGACCTTAAAGTCTATGAGTCTATGAGTCATTCTGAAGCAGTTGGAAGAGGGGAATGTGATCAGGAATAGTGGATTTACCAAGCGAAAGTCATGCCTGACCAATCTGATTAGCTTCTAAGATGAGGTTACTGGCGCTGTAGACATGGGGAAGTCAGTGGATGTGATATACCTTGACTTTAGCAAAGCTTTTAGTATGTACTCCCACAGTATTCTTGCCAGCAAGTTAAGGAAATTTGGATTAGATAAATGGAGTAAGGTGGCTAGAAAGCTGGCTAGATTGTGGGGCCCAACAGGTAAGGATCAATGGCTTGATGTCAGGTTGGCGGTCGGTTTCTAGTGGAGTGCCCCAAGGATTGATTCTAGGTCTGGTTTTGTTCAACATCTTTATTGATGACCTGGATGAGGGATGGATTTCACCCTCAGCAAATTTAAGCTATGGCGAGAGGTAGATACTTTGGAGGGCAGGAATAGGATCCAGAGTGACCTAGACAGATTAGAGGATTAGGCCAAAAGAAATCTGATGAGGTTCAACAAGCACATGTTCAGAATCCTGCAGTTGGGAAGGAAGAATCCCAACCATTGTTACAGGCTGAGGACTGACTGGCTAGGTAGCAGTTCAGCAGAAAAGGACCTGGGGATTACAGTGGATGAGAAGCTAGATATGAGTCAACAGTGTGTCCTTATAGCCAAGAAGGCTAATGGCATATTAGGGTGCATTAGGAGAAGCAATGCCAGCAGATCCAGAGAATTAAGATTCCTCTTTATTCTGCACTGGTGAGGCCACATCTGGAATATTGCGTCCACTTCTAGGGCCCGCACTACAGGGGGACGCATTGGAGAGGATCCAGCAGAAGGCAACCAAAATGATTAGGGGACTGGAGCACATGAGCTACCAGGAGAGGCTGAGGGATTTGGCTTATTTGGTCTGCAGAAGAGAAGAGTAAGAGGGGATTTGATAGCAGCCTTCAACTTCCTGAAGGGAAGTTCCAAAGAGGGTGGAGAGAGGCTGTTTTCAGTAGTGACGGATGGCAGAACAAGGAGCAATGGTCTCAAGTTACAGTGGGGGAGATCTAGGTTGGATATTAGGAAAAACTATTTCACCAGGAGGGTGGTGAAGTACTAGATTGGGTTGCCTAGGGAGGTGGTAGAATCTCCATCCCTAGAGTTTTTTAAGTCTCGGCTTGAGAAAGCCCTGGCTGGGATGATTTCATTGGGATTGGGCCTGCTTTCAGCAGAGGGCTGGACTTGAGGACCTCCTGAGGTCTCTTCAAGCCCTATTATTCTATGTCCCCTCTTGTCTTCTCTTTTCTAAACTAAAAAAGCCAATTCTTTCAGTCTTCCCTCATAGGTCATATTTTCTAGACCTTTAATCATTTTTGTTGGTGTTCTCTTGACCCTCTATAATTTCTCTACATCTTTCTTGAAAAGTGGTGCCCAGAAATGGACACAATACTCCAGATGAGGCCTAATCAGCGCACAGTAGAGCAGAAGAACTACTACTCATATTTTGCTCGCAACACTCCTGTTAATGCATCCCAGAATCATGTTTGGGGTTTTTTTGCAACAGTGTCATATTGTTTACTCACATTTAGCTTGTGGTCCACTAAGACCCCTAGATCCCATTCTGCAGAACACCTTCCTAGACAGTCATTTCCCATTCTCTATATGTGAAACTGATTGTTCCTTCCTAAGTGTGGAGTACTTTGCATTTCTTTTTACTAAACTTCATCCTATTTATCTCAGACCATTTCTTCAGTTAGTCCAGATCATTTTAGAACATACATAAGAACGTAAGAATGGCCGTACTGGGTCAGACCAAAGGTCCATCTAGTCCAGTATCCTGTCTGCTGACAGTGGCCAGCACCAGGTGCCCCAGAGAGGGTGGACCGAAGACAATGATCAAGTGATTTGTCTCCTGCCATCGCTCTCCAGCCTCTGACAAACAGAGGCCAAGGACACCATTTTATCCCCTGGCTAATAGCCTTTTATGGACCTAACCTCCATGAAATTATCTAGGTTCTCTTTAAACTCTATTATAGTCCTAGCCTTTACAGCCTCCTCTGGCAAGGAGTTCCACAGGCTGACTACACGCTGTGTGAAGAAGAATTATGAACTCCCATAAATTCATATTTGAATTATGAACCTATCCTCCAAAGCACTTTCAACCCCTCCTTGCTTTGTATCATCTGCAAACTTAATAAGGTATTCTGTACACCATTATCTAAATTGTTGATGAAGATATTGAACCAGTCCATAAACTGACTCCTGTGTAACCCCATTTGTTATGCCCTTCCACAGTGACTGTGAACTGATAATAATTACTCTCTGAGAATGGTTATCCAGCCAATTATTCATCCACCTTATAGTAGCCCCATCTAGGTTATATTTCCCTAGATTGATTTGACATGATTTGTTTGTTACAAATCCATGCTGGCTGTTACCTATCACCTTATTATCTTCCATATATTTGCATATGAGTTCCTTAATTATTTGCTCCATTATCTTCCCTGGCATATGTAGGGGAGCCTGCACTACCCTGCCTTGGCAATGAATGGTGATGTCTGCCTTGTCCAAAGTGTGGATTTTTGGCTTGTTTCAAGTCTGGTGTGACAAAGCACACAGGCATGGCTGGGTTAATAAAGAAAGCTGTGAGAGTCAGGAAATGTTTTGCATAAAAATGCAGATTAAGCCTGGTAAGCGAGACCACATCAAGAACACAGGACAGGCAGCCTTGTACTGGTACTTTTGTTGTGATAAGCAAAAAGTAGAGCTGCAGCCATGAAACTGTTAACTGCGCACATAGCAGTAACATCCTGAGCAGCGGGATGTACCCCAAATAGGGGCATTGGGCATTTAACGTATCCTACATAACATGTAATCAATTGGTAAATATTTTTAGAATGACCAAGTCTTTTTTTTGCTATAAATTGGGTTTAATAAGAACAATCGATTAGAAGGAATGGGCAGAATTGACCCATACGTCTTGCTCGAGGTAACTAGAAGTGATTAGTCCCTTCACACCAGCTACGTCAGTGGTGGCATTCCTATGGGTGGGAAAAGACAAAACCACAACCTCCTGTCTGGCACTGTAGGTAGGATACGGGTGAAGTGTAAGTGAATTAGGCTTTATTATTGTATATAGTAGATCTTTTAGTAATTGCTTTTGCATTGCTTTGCTCTGTATTATTTGCTTTAGAATTTATAGTATTGAAAGTTTAAATTGTATAGTCATTGTTCTTAAGACTTGTAAACTTAAACAACTGTATTAATTGCTTGAAGCTTGCAATAAATAAGAAAGAGATTAAGAAGCTCTGAAGTGTGCTGGTTTCCCTTGGATGTAAAATAAATCGAACCACACGACAGCACAGAAGTTAAGCTGACTGGTATATAGTTTATGGGAGTTCATGTTGTTCTCTACCATTGAGCTTGGTAAGTTATATACACATCTGAACCTGGTAACTGGATTTTAAAACTACTAACCTCCCTATATATGATTCAATCTGGGTATCTATTCTGGAAATAGTGCCCATATGCTCTATGCTGCTGAGGGATATTCTGTGATTTATTTGATCCTGTTCTCACACTGGGTAGAGATTACAAAAACCCAGCACACCTGGGTAGCACAAATTCAAGAGCATATTTATTTTCTATTTGTACAAACAGTTATATGTTTGCTCTGTGCCTCGTAGTGGCCACACTGAGTAGAGGCTGTAAATATGCACAATTAACAGCATAACAAAGACTTAATCTGTTATTCTTCCTTGGCACATAAACAGTGACTATTTTTTAATATAAAAATGAAATGAGCTGTGGGGTATTATAATTTTAAAACAAAAGTCATGGCAAGCTGCAAAACAGAACAAATATACATAATTTGAAATACATTAATATGCAGTAAATGTTGATAAATTTTCAAGTTCTGTACACCTTAATTAAGGAGCAAATATGTAATGAGACAGTTATATTAAAATTAAATATTTACTTTTAGCTTCTATGTAACTAACCAAACATAAGCACTGGGCCACAGCAGATTAATAATTGCTATAATTAATTTCCCTAGGTTCAGGGAGAGTGCACATCACTTTCCCATTTTGTATTTTTAAAGATCATAGAAGAAGTGATCTGAAGAAGTGGGTCTGCCCCACAAAAGCTCATCACCTAATAAACCATCTTGTTAGTCTTTAAAGTGCTACATCATTGCTTTTTTGTGCAGTTATGTGTTTTTGTCTTCAACTAGGGTGCTCCCAAATTAATGTTTAGGCATCTGAACAAATGGCCTGATATTCAAAAGTGCTGAGCAGAATCAATGGGAGAAAGTTGGCATTCAGAATCTCTGAAAATCAGCATGCTGATTTAGGAGCCTAATTTTAGGCACCAAGTTCCAAAATGCTGGCCTTGGTCCTTACACATCATTTGTTTCCTTTTCTTGCCTTTTAGGCAACTAGAATGTTGCTTACATAGTTATTATTTAATTAATTATATTTTTACTTTTGATCCTAAATTTTCAATGTGCAGTTTATAACATTTTCCCGTTATGGAATCTGTTTTGTTTTAAATGGTCTGAATGTGAAAATATGGAAAAGCAGTGAGGTGTCTCATACAGCTAGTACATTTTATGCAATAGCACCATTCCTGGACAAGATATTCTTCTACTAAAATTACAAAGCCATTTATTGATGTCATCCCAGATGACCTTCCCATCTTTAACTCATATCTAAACATTCCCACATTGTAATACCCAGAGTTGTAGTTGTAATACCACACTCATTGGTCAAGATTAAGGTTTTACCTGGGTAAAAACTGTCATAGAAAATATGCTAAGAAGAATGACCAGATAATGGCACTATATGTGAAAGAAAATGTAGAATCAAGTTAATACAAATGTTCCGTAGAATCTCTATGGATAGTAATTCCATGCTCTAATAGTAAGAATGTAGTAGTAGGGATGTATTTTGGACCACCAGACCAGGATACTGATAGTGACTATGAAATTCTAAGAGAGATTAGAGAGGCTAATAAAATAAAAAGCTCTATAATAAGGGGGATTTCAAGTAGCCCCGTGTTGACTTGGTACACGTCACCTCAGGATGTGATGCAGAGATACATTTTCTTGATACCTTAAATGACTGCTTCTTGGAGTAGCTGGCTCTGGAACCCATAATGGGAGGAGACAATTCTTCAGTTAGTCCAAAGTGGAATGCAGGATCTGGTCCAAGAGGTGACTATAACTGGACTGATTGGAAACAGTGACCAATAATGTAATAAAATTTAACATTGCTGTGGTGGGAAAAACAACTCAGCAGCCTAACACTGTGGCATTTAATTTCAGAAAGGGGAACTACACAAAAATGAGGTTAGTGTAAAAGAAATTAAAAGGTACGGTGACAAAAGTAAAATCTCTGCAAGCTGCATGGAAACTTTTCTAAAGACGCCATAATAGAGGCCCAACTTAAATGTATACCCTGTGATGGACCCCTCCCCATGTTTTATTAAATGGACTTATGGACATGAATATACATAACTCAAAGGTGCTTTGAGCGAATTATTTTGTGTAACCCATCAATCTTCATGGTTCTGTTTATCTTACTTTGATGTATGTATCATTTGGGTGTGTAAAATTTAGACATATGGAGTGGGGAATACTTCGTGGATTTAAATGTGTGAATGTGAGACATGGAGGGTGTTACCCTCAAAGTCTTGATGAGCAACTGTTAAACAATCTCTTTTGTCCTTAAGTCCTAGCAGTGGTTGGTAGGGAGTGGCCTCAATTCCTTACCAAAAAGATTAGGAAAGCAGAAGCCTTGGTCTGTTGGCTGGGCTGCACCTGAAGGAAAGTAGCTGAAGACCTCAGGGTGGGGAGACAGTCCTGGTTTTGGGAGTCAGTGTAGAATTAACTAAGCATTTTGTTTCTTTTGACTTGTTACCAACTTTGCTCTGCCAGTTCTCACTTATTACCATTTAAATCCTACTGCTTGTACTTAATAAAATCACTTTTATTTTCTGTCAAACCCAATGTAAAAAATTATTACCTGGGGAAGCAACCAGTGTGCACATTCCCCCTTTGTTAAAGGTGGCTTACCCTTATCTAATTCTTTGGGGTTTGATCCCATTTGGGGAGTGGTATCTCAGGAAGCTGAGCCCTAAACTGCACTCTCCTTGGACCTGAAGAGGTTCAGAGCGGGAAGGCAAGTGGCAGTGCCTGTGTCAGCACCTCGGAAGGCACCCCCGAGGGGTTGTCTGTGACAGCACCCCGTCACATACACCAAATTAAAAAAACAGTAAGAGAACAAAAAAAAGTGCCACCATGGCTTAATAACCAAGTAAAAGAAGCAGAGACAAAAAGGCATCATTTAAAAAGTGGTAGTGAAATCCTAGGGAGGAAAATAGAAAGGAGCATAAACTCTGTCAAGTTAAGTGTAAAAATATAATAAGAAAAGCCAAAAAGGAGTTTGAAGAACAGCTAGCCCCAAACTCAAAAAGTAATAGCAAAATGTTTTTTAATTACATCAGAAGCAGGAAGCCTGCCAAACAGCCAGTGGGGCCACTGAATGACCGAGATGATAAAGGAGCACTCAGAGATGATATTATTGCAGAGAAACTAAATGAATTCTTTACTTCAGTCTTCATGACTGAGGATGTGAGAGATTCCCAAGCCTAAACCATTCTTTTTAGGTGACAAATCTGAGGAATTATCCCAGTCAAGGTGTCATTAGAGGAGGTTTTGGAACAAACTAATACACTTAACAGTAATAAGTCACCGGGACCAGATGACCCTTTGAGAGGGTCAACAAGCATCTAGACAAGGGGGATCCAGTGGATACACTTGTTGCACTTCCTCAGAGCTGCTCAGGAACAAACCCAGACAAAGGGTGGGCTGAAACAATATTATTTTGAGGGTTGTTTATTGGTATAAATTCTTAAGGGTATGGTGATACTCACACACATATATCTCACTCATACTGGCAGTTTGGAGGCAGGCTACAAGTGCAGTATAGATTACTTTTGCTTTCACAGGTGACTGGACTGCTGGCCAGGTGTCATCTTCCTGGAGACTTGGCCAAAAGGTTCCTTGGAAGATCCCTTCGGCTCTGCAGGAGGCTTTACTTTCTCTGGGCCAGTCCCAGGTTTTTGCTGTGTTGTTACATCTTGTCCGAGAGAAAGAAAAAGAGAGAGAGAGAGAGATTTTCCTGGCTGCTTGTCAATTGATTTATACACTTTGCAGGGTCTTTGTATTGAGAGATTACAGATCCTGAATTGCCTTTGATTGGGTATTCCTCATTCACACTTCACACTCATTCCATAGGCTACATACATATTCATACACATATATTAAGCAAAATGGTTGCTAGGGAAAGTTTTGCCTCATGGCCTTGAGTAACAAGAAACCTGCCATAAATTGTATTGTTTGACATACTAAAGAAGACCTAATGTAAATAGCATTGGTTAACATACCAAAGGCATAATAAAGTGTAACTAAGAAAGCCAGGGTCATGGAAAAGGGGAAAAGCAGAGGGGTATGTTCAGCCAGCTAGACACCAGTGAAGAGAAGGGCAGGGGGTCGTGTCTGGCTGGTCACAATAGTGTACTTAGATTTCCAGAAAGCTTTTAACAAGGTCCTTACCAAAGGCTCTTAAGTAAACTTAATTGTCATGGGATAAGAGGGAAGGGACCTCTCATGAATTAATAATGGACAGGAAACAAAGGGTAGGAATAAATGGTAAGTTTTCAGAATGGAGAGCAGTAACTAGTGGGGTCCGTACTGCTTCCAATCCTATTCAACCTATTTATAAATGATCTGGAGAAAGGGATAAACAGTGAGGTGACAAAATTTAGAGATGATACTAAATAGCTTTAGATAGTTAATACCAAAGCAGACTGGAAAGAGCTTCAAAAAGATCTCACAAAACTAAGTGATTGGGCAGCAAAATGGCAAATGAAATTTAATGTTGATAAATGTAAAGTAATGTACATTGGAAAAAATAATCCCAACTATACATACAACATGAGGGGGATCAAGTTAGCTATAACTACTCAAGAGAAAGATCTTGGAATTATTGTGGATAGTTCTCTGAAAGCAACCATGCAGTGTGCAACAGCAGTTAAAAGAGCAAATAGAATGTTAGGAATCATTCAAAAAGGGATAGAGAATGAAACAGAGGATATCTTATTGTCTCTATATAAAACCACGGTATGCCCACATCTTTAATACTGCATACAGATATGGTTGCCTCGTCTCAAAAAAGATATATTGCCATTGGAAAAGGTTCAGAAAAGGGCAACAAAAATTATTAGGGTTAGAACGGGTCCCACATGAAGAGAAATTAAAAAGACTGGGACTTTTCAGCTTAGAAAAGAGGAGTCTAAAGATATGATAGAGATCTATAAAATCATGACTGATGTGGAAAAAGTGAATAACGAAAAGTTATGTACTTGTTCCCATAATATAAGAACTAGGGATTACCAAATTCAATTAATGGTAATCATTAATTTCAACGAACAAACAAAAGGAAGTTTTTCTTCTTCTTTGAGAGGTCCCCGTGGATGCTCCATGCTTGGTCTTGGTGCCGTCCTGGTGCCTGGCTCGGAGATCATGTGTGCCGTGCTAGTAGGCATCATGAATGCGTGGCCTGATCACTCCGGTTCCTTCTCAACCGCCCTTTGTCTGAGACGGAGCTCTGCAGTTCTCTGCCTTATTCAGCTTTGAAGTAGTTCTTAGCCTTTAGTTAGTTGTTTGTTAGTTAGTACAGTTCTTGTTACCTAATTAGTTCATTGTAGTTCGTTAAAAAAAAATGGTTTTCGACATGCCTGGCTCTCTGGGCTTTAAACGGTGCACCTTCTCCAGAGATGCAATCCGGACGGACACTCACAATGCGTCAGATGTTTAGGGGAGCACTATTCATCACAAGATTGTCCACACTGTGCCAAACTCAAGGCCAGGACTCTCAGGGACAGGTATCTTCGGCTAAAGCTGATCCTGTTGGGAAAAAAATGCTCATTCTGCTTTGGATCTGGGAATGCAGTCTAAGGAGGTACGCTCACCCCCAGGCTCCTCTCAGAGCAAAAAGGCACCAAAAAAGAAAAATTCCTCAGTGCCTCATCATCAGACCGCCTCCAGAAAGAGGTCTCTGCCCAGACCATCGGCACAGAGGTCCCGGGTCAGCACTTAAGATGCTCCAGGTTCTTCAGGTTGCAAAGGCCCAAACACTGCCCTAAGACTGCACCGGTACATGTCACGGCACCATCATCTATATTGGTACTCTCCCATTCATTATTGATACAACTATGGCACTGACATGCCTACTGGGCACCGCCAGTGCAGCCGATAGCATTGGTCGCTTCCTCTGCACTGACTGCATCCATTAGCTCCTCAGCACTATTGGCACCAATCAGAGTAGTGGCACCGGTTATATATTCAGTACCGCCAGCGTACCAGTAATCTCTTCCATCCGTGCCGAACATGCTGTCAGCACCGTACAGACAGACACTCCAAACCCCGGCACCGATCCTTGCAGCACCATTGCTGTACATGTGAAACGCTGACCTAGCAGTGACATTTGGTCCTCAGTCACCACTTTTGGGCACTGATGCGTTGCCAGTACTGATGATATCACATGCTCTATCCCCAGTGTCATCACAATTCTCCAGTGATGATGAGGAAGGTGTACAAGCCCCCTTCTCTCTGCACTGCAGCCCTCCTGTACAATATTGCAAACCTCACTATGGCCCAAGAA
This sequence comes from Rafetus swinhoei, assembly GCA_019425775.1. Classification (NCBI taxonomy): domain Eukaryota; kingdom Metazoa; phylum Chordata; order Testudines; family Trionychidae; genus Rafetus; species Rafetus swinhoei. The sequence goes on from CM033424.1 coordinate 130,066,730, forward strand.
GGATTTCCCCATGGTATGGACACCACTGGATGCCTCTCCCGGTACCACATACTGCACAACGGCCATAATGGAGCACCTGGAGCTCATACAGGAGACACCACATCGTGCAACTGAGCCCTTACAAACGGGCTAGCTCTGGTACACCACACACGATCTCATCTGTGCAACAATCAGATCCTCAAGTGCCTCAACCAACGGATGAGTCACCTCCTGATACAACACCATTTACAAATTCATTGTCTTCACTGGATGAGGCTGTGATGCCGCCTCCACCTTCAGCTGCGGATGACTTTGAGCACTTTAATGAGCTCTTTAATAGCGTTGCGGCTGAGCTTAAAATTGCCATGGGGAAGATTCGCAACCCCAGCATGAGCTCACTTGTATACTCCAAGCCCCCTATCTTATAAAATTGCCCTCCCCATCAATCCTGCTATTTTGGATCCGCCCAACACAATTTGGCAAACTCCAGCATCAATCCCACCTATGTGCAAGTATGCAGACAAGAAATACTATGTACCCACCAATACCTCGGAATTTCTCTTCACTTCTCCCACACCAAACTCCTTAGTGGTGGAAGCTGCACCACCAGCGGGCAAAACAACATCGCTTTCACACCACTCTACCAGATAAAGACACTAAGAGGCTTCATCTATTTGGGTGCAAGATGTACACTTCTGCAACTTTACAGTTCAATATTTCAAACTATTCAGCTTTGCTAGCGACGTACGACTTTCACAATTACTCCAAACTCATGGAGTTTGCTGATGATATCCTGAGGCAAAGAGATCTCAATTCACTGTTATACTATCTGAGGGGCATGCCATTTCCCAAGCTGCCATCCAGGTGGCGCTTGACACTGCTGACACTGCTGCTAGGGCCACGGCCACCACCATTGTGATGCATAGAGCCTCCTTGTTCTCCCCAGCTATGTTCCCACATGAGATTCAATCCACTGTAGAAGACCTGCCATTTGATCTTGAAAAGCTATTTGCAGCTAAGACCAACGAGGTTCTTAACACTATGAAGGACACGGTGCCACTTTCCACATATTAGGGATACATACACTCGCCAATAGGCATAGACGATATCAACCCTATCTACGGCCATGCTACCCTGCCTATCTCAACCAATGGCAGCAGTACAGCCTCAACAGAAACTGAATCCAGCCTCAGAGACAAAGGCAGTCATCGGGTATGGCCCCTCAACAAGCAAATGTGAACACTTGGTCAAGGGCCTAGAAAACCCCCAACAAATTTCAATGCCGAGAATGACCACACAAACTTTCCAAAATTGGCTCCGCTCATTCTACCACCAATGGGCTTCCATCACCTCAGACAGATGGGTGCTCAATATTATACTGATCAGTTATATTATCCCATTCCTCTCCAAGCCTCCTACCCACCCTTCTATTCCGTCCCTCTTCAGGGATCCCTCTCACGAAGCCTTGCTACAACAGGAGATGCTGCATTTGTTAGATCTAGGGGCCATAGAATGGTCCCACAGCAGCACACTAGGCAGAGGCTTATATTCCCGCTAGATTCATGGTAGGCTAAGACCACTACCAATACCGAGTCCTACCCTTGGTCTGTCCACAGCCCCTCGAGTTTTCTCCAAAGTACTTGTCACAGTTCATCTTCACTCCATGGGGATAATCATATCCCCCTATCTCGACGACTGCCTTCTCAAGCTTCATCACGGATGGAATCAGCACGCATGACAGCAATGACCATACATTGCTTTCAAAATTTAGACCTTTGAATAAAATGGGACAAGTCTTCTATTCACCCTTCCCAGAACATACAATTCATCGGGGCTCACCTAGATTCCTTAATGGCTCAAGCTTATCTACCTCACAAAAGATTCCTCACCATTCAAACACTGGCCACAACAATTTACTTCTCCTCTAGCACTACAGCCAAGGATTGTCTACAACTTCTTGTCCACATGTCAGCCACAACATTCATAGTATCGCACTCTTGACTTCACATGCGCTGCCTTCAAGTTTGGTTTTTCCAGAGCATACAAGCCTCTGAAACACCCCATGTCTCTCCTGCTTACCATACCGTACAAAGTCAAAACATCGTTCCTTTGGTGGACCAAACCAGCCAATATTTGTATGGGACACCATTTTTCCAGCCTTTCCCCTCGTGCACAATTACAACAGATGCTTCGCTCATGGATGGAGCACTCACCTCCGAGATCAGACCGCCAAAGGGCTCTGGTCAACTCCAGAGATGTCCTTACATCTCTTGGAATTGCACGCCATACACAAGCTTGCAGACATTTCCTGCCTTCCACTGCCGACAAACACATCCATGTCCTCACTGACAAAATTGTCTGTGTCTTCTATATCAACAGACAGGGCAGTGCCAGATCTCCATCCCTTTCCACCAAAGCCATAAAACTGGAATTTTGGCATCAGCCACAACATCCACCTCTCCACAGTTCACATACCAGGTGTCACTAATGTAACAGCAGATGATCTCAGCAGACACTTTCCCCATCATCATGAATGGGTGCTCGACCCTTCAATAGCACACTCCCTGTTTTACAAATAGGGCTGACCATCCATAGAGCTATTTGCAACACCACACAATACCAAAAGCACTCTGTTTTGCTCAAGAACAGGCACAGGAATGGGATCTCTTGGGGATGCCTTCCTTATCCAATGGAGTCACGACCTCGCTTACGCCTTCCCCCCATACCACTTCTGGCCAAGGTCATTCAGAAGATCAGGATGGATGGCTCCCACAGTCATCCTGATAGCCCCCACCTGGCCGAGACAATCGTGGTATCCCTTCCTGCTCAGGATGTCAATTCACACACCCATCACTCTCCCTTTCCAACACAAGCTCATCACTCTGGGTCAGACAACCCAAATCTACCTGGATCGATGCAAGTTACATCTAACAGCATGACTCCTCTGTGGGTCTCTCATTTAGAAGTAGACCTCTCGGAACAGGTTCGGACAATCTTCATCCACATCCACACCTGTGCCTCCTACCTCTAGAAGTAGAAACGATTCTCAGCATGGTGTACGTTGAAAGGGCAGGACCCAATATCAACACCCCTGTCTTTTATCCTTGAATATCTACTCACCTTAAAGCAATTATTGCTCTTGTTTAGTTCCATCAAGGTACAAATAGCAACCATTACAGCCTTTCACCACAAAATTGATGGCTGCTCCGTATTTACTCATCCCACAACCAAGAGGTTTCTCAAAGGATTGCATCTCTTACTTCCTGTTATCATACAACTAGTGCCTCCCTGGGATCTCGGGCTAGTACTGTGAGCCCTAACCAGGCCACCTTTCACACCTCTCCATGTAAGCTGCATTCCTGGTTGCTGTCGCATCGGCCTGCTGCGTAGGAGACATAGCGGCACTCATGGCCAACCCACCTTTTACAGTATTTCACTCTGATAGGGTTACCCTTCGCACACATACAAAATACTTACCTAAGGTTCCTTCATCATTTCATATAAACAAACCTGTGAACTTACCTGTATTCTTCCCAAAGCCACATGCAGATGCATTTGAGACTTCCATGCATTCTCTCGATGTTCAATGAGCATTGGCTTTTTATCTAGAAAGAACTAGGCCCTTCAGACAATCATCTCGCCTATTCGCATTTGTCAGTCAAGGTAAGGGACAACCCATGTCAAAACAGCTCATTTCACCGGGGTTGTATCTGTTTCTACTGCATATCTACACAACATCCCACTAATGGACATTTGCAAGGCAACCACTTGGGCATCACAACTTACCTTTGCTAAGCACTATGCACTTTCAAACACGGTTGACACCTCAGTGTGCTCCGCGGTGCTATCATCTGCTCACCAAAATATTCTGAAGCCCCAGCCACAATGGGGCGAAACTGCTTGCTAATCACCAAGTGTGGAGCATCCACCGGGATCTCTCGAAGAAGAAAGGAAGGTTACTCACCTTGTGCAGTAACTGGAGTTCTTTAAGATGGTGTCCCTGTGGATGCTCCATGACTCATCCTCCTCTCCTCTGCTTTGGACCTGGGGGGATTTTGGGGTAGAGAAGGAACTGGAGGGATCAGGCCGCACATGCACGGTGCCTAATAGCACAGCGTGCACTGGTTCATGCTGCGTATGTGCGGCCCAGCAGGGACTGCTTCAAAATCTCCAATCCAGGCACTTGGATGGCACCAAGACCAAGTGTGGAGCATCCACAGGGACACCATCTTGAAGAACTCCAGTTACTGCGCAAGAGGAGTAATCTTCATTTCACGCAATGCACAGTCAACCTGTGGAACTCCTTGCCAGAGGATGTTGTGAAGACCAGGACTTTAACGGGGTTCAAAAAAGAACTAGATAAATTCATGGAGGTTAGGTCCATAAATGGCTAGGAATGGTGTCCCTACCTTCTGTTTGTCAGAGGCTGGAAATCGATGACAGGAGAGGGATCACCTGATGATTACCTATTCTGTTCACTCCCTATGGAGCATCTGGCATTGGCCACTGTTAAAAAACAGGAAACTAGGATAGATGGACCCTTGGTCTGACCCAGTATGGCCATTATTATGTAATTATTTCAATCTATTACATTATATATCTGTTTTAGATTATCACCAGAAAAGTCTCACCAGAATATTATGAATTTAGAAAATTATTGTAAACTAAATGTAGCCATTATCAAACATAGATATGCTAAATATTTCTGTATTCACACATTGTTATTCTAGGTAAGCCACTTATAGAATTAAATATAATCGGTCACTTAGATTTCATTTATTAGCTTTGAAGCAGAAATATAGAGAGTTAGAGTGACAGTGATAACTGGAAAGTGCTCAAATTGGAAATATAAAAGTGTTCTGACAGGCATCAAACTTTCAGTCTGTCAGCTTTTGATTGTGTCTCCACAACTTCCACTATTCACATGTCCGCATCTTGACATGTGTGCCCACAATACCACTCACCACTGTCTGCCCATAATAGCTCTTGACCCTCCAATTGTCTGTGAGATTCTTACAATGATGGCTAAACTGTAAGACACAAATGAAATACCATAAGCATTTCTCTTGAGAAGTTATCACATTTCAATACCATGCACATGGTAATCGTGTATCAAGTTAAATTACATTTCCATGGTTTTTTGGGTTTTTTTCTGTTTCCACTTGCTTCATGAAATTCCCCCATCTTCTATCATAGTTATTTATCTTTTCACTGTAATAATCAACCTCTTCTCCTCTTCTCCTATGCCCAAGCCACACCTCCAAACAACTCATTCCATTCCAACAGTCTTTCCTTTTTCCAGTCCATGTCCAGGATTTCCTTTCTGACAATTCATGAGGAGGAAGAAAAACATAGGGCTTATATTATCCTCTCTTTGGCAACACGATCCACATCAGTAGAAGAAAACAAACAACAAGTTCCATTACTATGGCTAGTTTTCTGAAAGGTGCAGGATTTTTTGACTTACACTTGTGTCCCATTCTGCTATCTGCAGGCACTCGGATATTGTACTAATACAGGAAGCATGTCTATTGCATGAATTTGTAGTCAGCCTGTAATTCTGTGATGTCAAGATTAACATCTATATTTTGTGCCTGTATATCAAGAGGGTGTTGGATTCTCCACAATGTTATGGAACAGAATATGGGGGAGGGACCCTACCTCTGCTTAGCAGTTCATCTTCCCATAGTCAAGGAAGTCAAAGCCCTCCTAATAACACCATCCTTGCAGTCAGGAATCAGTTCTGGGTCCTGTTCTGTTTAATACCTTCATTCATGATTTAGAATAGATAATAGAGACTACATTTATAAAATTTGTGGATGAAATCAATTTGGGAAGGGGCTGCAAGTGCTTTGGAGAACAGGATAAAAATAAAAGGATCTGGACAAACAGGAAAAATGGTCTCAAGAAAATAGGATGAAATTCAATAAGGACAAATGCAAAGTACTCTACTTAAGAAGGATCAGAGGGGTAGCAGTGTTAGTCTGAATCTGCAAGAACAACGAGAAGTCCTGTGGCACCTTATAGACTAACAGATTTATTGGAGCATAAGCTTTCGTGGGCAGACCCACTTCATCAGAAGCCACAGGACTTCTCGTTGTACTTAAGAAGGAACATTCAGTTACACATATACAAAGTAGGAAATTGCTACTTAGGTAAGAATACTATAGAGAGGGATCCGGGGATCATAGTGGATCAAAAGTTAAATATCACCACAATTTGCCAACATCTTTATCATCTCAAATAAAATATTGGTGAACAGAGTTACACTGTTACAGAAAAAGCAAACATCATTCTGGAAAGTATTAGCAGGAATGTTGGGTGGCCAACAGAATTGCTGGACCCCTCGGCAAGATGCTGGGGGCTGGCTCCACTCTCCTGCAAGGAGCGGGGCCTCAGGTGGAAGGGGTAGGTCTGAGGCAGAGCATGCCTTACAGCATTCCGGTAGCAATTTAAAGGGCTCTCAGGGCTGCTGTTCTTGCTGCAGTAGCAGTAGCAACAGAGGCCAGGATCCCCAGGCACTACTGAATCTTGGGGCCCCGGAATGGTTGGCCCCACTTCCCTCCCCCCATCGGAAGGTTTGAAGAGTGTTGTAAGCAAGACATACGAAGTAATTCTTCTGCTCTACTCTCCATGGATTCAGGAGTTCCGAGTGCAACATTTCAGGAAAAATGTGGACAAACTGAAAAAAGTCCAGAGAAGAGCAACAAAAAATGTTTAAAGAAAACATGACCTATGGAAAATATTGGGTTTGTTTAATCTGGAAAAGAGAAAACTAAGAGAGGACAGAATAACAGTTTTCCTGCAAGAAGGTTGTTGCAAGGAGGAGGGAGAAAAATTGTTATCCTTAACCTTTGAGGAGAGGACAAGAAGCAACGGGCTGAAATGGCAACAAAGGTGATTTAGGTTAGACATTAGGAAAAATTTCATGTCAGGGTAGTTAAACACTAGAATACACTGGCAAGGGAGGCTGTGGAATCGTCATCATTGAGTATTTTTAAGAACAGGTTAGACAAAGTCCTGTCACAAATGAAGGGAACAGGACTAATTCACCTCTCAATGTCCTTTCTAGTCCTACATTTCTTATAATTCTATGTAAATCAACCTGATTGCCAAACCACTCTCTGCATATTCTTAGTTTGTTTGTTGTTTTGCACTATCTTGTATCTGATTTTCTATTATTGTGTGGGTGAGAGAAGCCTGTAACTGTAGGAGATGTTATCTGCCTTCTTTTATGTAGCTTTTGCTGCTTCTCAGGACTTCTAGGATACATTTTACATAAACTGTAAAAGGCTCCATTGAGGTTAGGGCAAGTCAGATGAGACACACATTGTCTTTTAAATGGCTTCATCAGGCTCTTCTCACTACTTCCTTTAGCGGTCTTGTGCTGCAATATAACACTTTTAGGATTGTTTGAACCAAGCCTTGAGCTTTCTGACTGTCCCTCTGGTGGCATTTCAAAGAGGAAGCAGGAGTCTTTGAAATTAATACGTCTTTGTTATATGGACAGAGTAATGAGTATTAAAATACAATTCTCATTTGCTAATAATGGTATGGCTGTAGGTTCTATATAATTAAACAGATAAAACCTGTGGGGTTGCTTAATGCTATGGAATGTTGTGTTGATTTTAAAGTACCTCAGACTCCCTTCTTTCACAGAATGAAGCAGATGAAGTAACAGAAGAACTCTTTAAAGAGAAATTGATATCGGTGGGAGGCAGGCAGGTTGTTCAGGACAGATTCAAAAAGCCTGGAAGTGTTAGAGGAGAGCTGACAATCTTAAAAAGAATATAAAAGGGGAAGGTCCACATTCTCAGAGCATGCTGAAGTAATAATATTAAAGCATTTTTCGCAATTCCCCCAACCAACCAAGCAGCAGCAGCTGGAGAAAGACTCTGTCATGACTCATCTGAGATTCACTTCAAACCAGGCTCTGATATACTCAGCAGCAGAATTTGAAGTGTGACATGCTTTCACCTAGAGCTGAGTGAAGACTGGAAAAGTTTCTGGCACTTACATTGTTTAGTTAGAAAGCAAATTTCAGCTTGCCATGTTCTTGTTTTCTATTTTTGATTTCCATAACCATTTGTTCAGGACAGATGTTGTGAAGACCAAGACTTTAACAGGGTTAAAAAAACCTAGGTAAATTAACGGAGGTTAGGTCCATCAATGGCTATTAAACAGGATGGGTAGGAATGCTGTCCCTAGCCTCTGTTGTCAGAGGCTGGAAATGGATGACAGGGGAGGGATCACTTGATCAAAAAATGAGTACAGGAGCTGCCGAAAAAACTCCCCACTGTCGGCACTTTCACTTTCGACACTGAGCCTGATCGGCACAGCGTTGGAACGTGAGTATGCAAATGAAGCCCGGGATATTTAAATCCCAGGCTCATTTGCACTTCCAAAGTGCTTCATTTGCATCCCTCTCTCAGCAGAGGCATCTGGCATTGGCCGCTATTGAAAGACAGGATACTGGGCTAGATGGACCTTTGGTCTGACCCAATATGGCCGTTCTTATATTCTAATGTAAACAAATTTTAGCCTCCATTTGTTTTGTATTTAAATTAAAACTGTTTCATGTGGGAGGAGAAGTGATGTAGCAACCACCTAAACTAAGGACCATCAGTGAAGACCTATGTGATTGTAGCAGCAGGAGAAACAGCAAGAGCCTCATCATCACATGTACATGATGATGCCAAAGCCCATCAAGTCCCTCAGAGATTGATCATCCTTAGCAACAGTACTTCCATGACTTGGCACTTGAAGGCAGATAACTACACTGCCCATTCTCACACCAGAATGAGAAATAGTGATTCTTCTCTCTGATCACATTTCCAACCCCCACTCTGTTTGTAACACAATCATATACCCTTAGGCTATGGCTACACTGGCAGCTTCTTGCGCAAGAACTCCTTTGAGCAAGAGTTCTTGTGCAAAAACTCTTCCACAAGAGAGCGTCTACACTGGCATGTGCTTTTGCACAAGAGATGTGCTTTTGCACAAGGGCATCCATGGCAGTGTAGACGCTCTCTTCCGCAAGAAAGCTCTGATGGCCATTTTAACCATAGGGGCTTCTTGTGCAAGAAATTCATGTTGTCTGTCTACACTGGCCTCTTCTGGAAGAGCTCTTGCACAAGAGGGCTTATTCCTGAGAGGGAGTGTCAGAGTTCTCGCGTAAGAAGCCCTGATTTTCTACAGTACATCATCAGTTTACTTGCACAAGAACACGCCACCAGTGTAGACAGGTGGCATGTTGTTGCGCAGGAACGGCCGTTTTTGCAAAAGAACGCACCAGTGTAGACACAGCCTTAGAGTTCTGCGGCTCCAGGCTTCAAAAGAAGAACACTTAAAGACTTTTTGCAGACATCAAACACTCTTGATATGGAAGTACATGCCATTCAACTATGAACCAAAAATCTTTTTCAAGAAAAACTCAACATTTTCTGTGGAGGATAACGCACACTTTTCATAGACCCCTATGTGGCCTTGCCATTAGTGTCAGGGTTGTGACCAGGGTGGGGAAACTTTTTCAAAAAGCAAACCAAAGGTATAGAACTCTCTGCCAAAAGAAACAAGAAGAGCTACTAACTAAGCCACATTCACCTCTCCCAAAGTTTTCTCACTATTACTATTATTAGTACTATTGTGTGACCTTGTGGTCACCTTCTGGGTCAGCATAATCAACCAGAGTCCCCAGAAAAATGACACTGGCATGAGCTCAGTAATTACAAACGTCATGTTTGTTACTTTAAGATAGAAAAGAAACAGCTCTCCTCTCACTGCTGAAACTGTTGACCTTGTGTACCCCATAGGCAGAAAGCACCCTCCTCTGAGGCTTACTTCTGGGATCAGGGATCCTTCCCTTTCTGAGAGGACCCATGCTGTTAGGCTACATCTAGACAGCAAGACTATTTTTGGATACCAAAAGTATCCTGAAATAACAATTCTGCTTCTTTAAACATCTCCATTGTTTCAAAATATATTTCAAAATATAGAATCATGGAGCTGGAAGAGACCTCAGAAGGTCATCAAGGCCAGCCCTCTGACCAAGGCAGGACCAATCCCAACTAAATCAACCCAGCCAGGGCATTGTCAAGCCAAGACTTAAAAACTTCTAAGGATGGAGATTCCACCACCTCCCTAGGTAACCCATTCCAGTGCTTCACCACCCTCCTAGTGAAATAGTTTTTCCTAATATCCAACCTAGACCTCCCCCACTGTAACTTGAGACCATTGCTCCTTGTTCTGCCATCTGTCACTACTATGAACAGCCTTTCTCCATCCTCTTCGGAAGCTCCCTTCAGGAAGTTGAAGGCTGCTATCAAATCCCCCCCTCACTCTTCTCTTCTGCAGACTAAACAGACCCAAATCCCTCAGTCTCTCCTCATAGGTCATATACTCCAGCCCCCTAATCATTTTGGTTGCCCTCTGCTGGACCCTCTCCAATGCGTCCACATCCTTTCTGTAGTGGGGGGCCCAGAACTGGACACAATATTCCAGATGTGGTCTCACCAGAGCCAAATAAAGGCTCTGGACCCTATCTCTGCCCTCCAGCGTATCTACCTCTCCCGCTAGCTTAGTGTAATCTGCAAACTTGCTGAGGGTGCAATCCACCCCTCATCCAGGTCATTAATAAAGATGTTGAACAAAACCAGCCTAGAACTGATCTTTGGGGCACTCAGCTAGAAACCGACCGCCAACCTGACATTGAGCCATTGATCACAACCTGTTGGGCCCAACAGTCTAGCCAGCTTTCTATCCATCTTACAGTCCATTTATCCAATCCATACTCCCTTAACTTGCTGGCAAGAATATTGTGGGAGACCGTATCAAAAGCTTTGCTAAAGTCAAGGTATAGCACATTCACTGACTTTCCAATATCCACAGAGCCAGTTACCTCATCATAGAAGCTAATCAGATTGGTCAGGCACGACTTGCCCTTCGTGAATCCATGTTGACTATTCCTGATATCTTTTCCCTCTTCCAAGTGCTTCAAAATGGCTTCCTTGAGAATCCCCTCCGTGATTTTTCTGGGGACTGAGGTAAGGCAGACTGGCGTGTAGTTCCCTGGATTGTCCATCTTCCCTTTTTTAAAGATGGGCACTACATTTGCCTTTTTGCAATCATCCAGGATCTCTCCCGATCTCCACGAGTTTTCAAAGATAATGGTCAAAGGCTCTGCAATGACATTTGCCAACTCCCTCAGTACCCTCGGATGCATTAAATCAGGGCCCATGGATTTGTGTATGTTTAGCTTTTCTAAATAGTTCCTAACATGTTCTTTCCCCACCAAGGGCTGTCCACCTCCTTCCCATACTGTGTTGCCTAGTGCATTTGTCTGGGAGCTGACCTTGTCCGTGAAGACAGAGGCAAAGAAAGCATTGAGTACTTCAGCTTTTCCCGCATCATCTGTCACTAGATTACCTCCCTCATCCAGTAAGGGTCCCACACCTTCTCTGATCATCATCTTATTGCTAACATGCCTGTAGAAACCTTTCTTGTTATCCTTCTCATCCCTTGCCAGCTGCAATTCCAATTGCACTTTTGCCTTCCTGATAACTCCCCTGCATTCTCGAGCAATATATTTATACTCCTCCCTAGTCATCTGTCCAAGTTTTCACTTCTCATAAGCTTCCTTTTTGTGTTTAAGCTCACCATGGATGTCCCCGGTAAGCCAATCTGGTTGCCTACCATATTTGCTTTTCTTGCTGTGCAGCGGGATGGTTTCTTCCTGTGCCTTTAATAAGGCTTCTTTAAAATACTGCCAGCTGTCCTGGACTCCTTTTCCCTTCATGTAAGCATCCCAGGGAATCCTTCCCATCAGTTCTCTGAGGGAGTCAAAGTCTGCTTTTCTGAAGTCCAGGGTGTGTATTTTGCTACTCTCCTTTCTTCCTTTGCTCAGGATCCTGAAATCTACCATGTCATGATCACTGGTGCTCAGGTTGTCACCCACCTCTACTTCCCCTTAACCCTAGGACATCCCTTTAACCCTAGTTCCACGAAGGTTAAGGGACTTGTTGGAATAGTGCTTTATTTCAGTGCCAAATTTTGAAATATGCTATTTTGAAATTACCTCAAAATAAGCTATGCAATTTGTGCAGCGCAAATTGCATAGATTATTTCGAGGTAAGGGTGCTGTGTAGATTCACCCTTATTGTGTATGGATTTGCCATACAAAGAGACCCAGCAAGCACTATAACTCCATTTCAGCATCCTCGTTCTTAATGATTCATTCATTTAGAAATAAAATAGCATGAGCCTGCTCGTTGGTGGCAAGGAAAGAAAATAGACGATTGTCACTTTTAAGTAATGGGGGTATACTCAGATACAAAGATGATGTACTAGAGGGATGGATAGAAATAAGTACTGATTGTTCTGTAAGCACTTAAAAAACAATGAATGGTTTAGCACATGGGTTTAGCATGAGGCGACCCAGCCTCCCCCCCCCCCCATCAAGTTTTGCTGCCCTGTTCAGTTCCTTTTTTTTTTTTTTTTTTTTTTTGCTCAACAAGTTTTGCTGCTGTTGGGGGGGGTGGATATTAAAAGTCCAAAAGTCCAGTTCCAAAAAAAAATAAGGTGTGGTGGGGAGGAAGGGAAAAACAGTGAATTAGAGTGTTCTTGTTACATGAAGCTGATAGAGAAGGTGCAAATTGTTCTTAAGTGCCCATTGTTTGGTTGGTTAAGTCATTAAGATGTGAAAGGTAGGCTATGTCTACACTGCAGCCTTCTTCCCGCAAAAGCTTATGCAAATGAAGTGCGGAATGGAGTATCGCTGTGCTTCATTTGCACAATTAATTAGCAGCCACTTTTGCGCAAGAAGCTTTTGTGCAAAAAGGAGCTGTGTAGATGGCTCCTTTTTGCGCAAAAAAACCCTCTTGCACAAGAGCCATTCTTCCTTATTTTTTCAGCTCCTTTTTTATGCAAAAACCTATTGCGTAAAAATGGCTGCTAATTAATTATGCAAATGAAGTGTGGCGATATTCCACTCCGCTCTTCATTTGCATAAGCTTTTGCGGAAGAAGGCTACAGTGTAGACATAGCTGTAGTGTGCTAGCCAGATGGTATCTTTATTCGTACCTTTGTGATGTGTCCCAAACTTGTAAATGAAGTTAAGTTCTAACACTTCCCTGTGTATTTGGCTTGTAGAATTGGCCTGGAACAACAGGGTGACTTTGAGATCCAGTAGTGAGTGCCCAGGCAGGTTAAAGTGTTCTCTAAGGGTATGTCTACACTAGCCCCCTAGTTCGAACTAGGGAGGCTAATGAGGGCGACCAAAATTGCAAATGAAGCGCGGGATTTAAATATCCCACGCTTCATTAGCATGTTCCCAGGCGGTCGCCATTTTGGAAATTGACTAGCCCGGAATAACTGCCCGCGTCTACACGCGGCAGTGAAACGGGAGTTCAGAGTCAAGCCCTAACTCGAATTAGCTGTTATTCCTCCTGGAATGAGGATTTAATATTTAAATCCCGCGCTTCATTTGCAATTTTGGTCGCCCTCATTAGCCTCCCTAGTTCGAACTAGGGGGCTAGTGTAGACATACCCTAACAGTTTTCTGTGTGTTGCCTTTTCGGATGTCTGATTTGTGTCCATTAAGTCTTTCCCATAGAGACTGTCCAGTTTGGCCAATATACATGGCAGAGCAGAGGGGGCATTGCTGGCATTTGATGGCCTAGATCACATTGGTGGATGTGCAGTTAAATGAGTCTCTGATGTAGTGGCTGATGTGGTTGATTCCAGTGATGAAATCACTTGTGTAGATGTGTGTAAAGAAGGGGAGGTAGCCTGTTAACATATTTTTAATAAAACTTTATTTTTAAATTATAATTCTTGTCAGAGGTGAAAGTAAGCCAGAGCAACCTGGTGTCCTGCTCCAGCATGAAGCAGCTGTCAGGCTGAGGCACTTGGCTGCAGAAAGAGGCAGGGCATGCTCCCTCCCAAGCTCCCCAGGCTCTCTTGCAGGTTGCCATGCTGAGCAGCAGGCAGGTAAAAGGGGCTGGCTGGAGGCATGCACTACCAACTGGTCTGGGACTGCCACATCCCTGAAAGAGCCGCTCCTATTCCTACCAACACTGCTTGTTGCTTTTTGTTCCTCCACCACTGTCAGAGAGTGAGAGGAAAGCCCAGAGTATCCCTCCATTCCTCTTCTTCCTGGCTGGTGCAGGAAAGAGGTAGAGGAATGAGTGACCCACATTGTGCAATTTCCTATTGCTCCCTGACAGTGATGGAAGGGGAAGAGCAAACAAAGTAGCATCGGTAGAAATTGGGAGAGGAGGCTTCAACATTCTCTCCACACACTGAGTCCCCCTGAGTATCCCATATGCCCTGCTCTGATTTCTGCACCCCCACACTCCAACCCTCTTCCCTGAGCCCCTCCTCACACACCTCAACCCTGACTCCTTCACCCTTTATGAAACCCAGCCCTCTGCCCTTTGCTCCTCCTCACACTCCCAGACCTAACTTATGCACCCCTCCCAAGCCCCTACCCTGCCCAGCTCCTCAAACCCCCAACCCTGAGTCCTGCACCACCCACATACCCACCTCCTGTCCTGAACCCCTCCACACCCACTCCAACTCCCTGCCCTGTGACCCTTGCATTCCACCCACACTTCCATTTCTTATAGTACTGGCATATTGCAACCCTCCAACCGCCTGTCCTGGGTGGGCAATACAACAGTACCTGTAAAAAAGTTAATTTACTTTTGCCCCTGAATCTTGTTCAAAACAATCAATTCTGATAATTATAAGATTATCTTCTGTTAATAAATATTTATGATTTAGTTCGTATTCCTCCTGGAATAGTTTAAGGAAAATTTATATAACTTATTTGTAGAATGTATTTGTAGTTTGAAAAGAGAGGGTTCATTTGGCATAATGCTTAGCTATGTTTGTTTTATCTGTGTTCATTACTTATGCTCTGAGATCTTATAGCACTTCTTCTTGAACTGCTGGTAAAGTAAAGTGGCTTCCAGTTATTAGGCTGCTGAGTGATCTTTTTAAAACACAAATACTTCCACTTGCAGTTATATGTTCTTTTCTTCCATGCTAGACTAAGATGGCATAGTGCTATCTAGCTGCCAGATAAAAACACATTTTTAATTTAGTGAAAGTTTTACATAAATAAGAACTGTAAGACTGCTCGCATGGTTTATAGGGTTTTCTCTGGGACTTTGTGAGAATATATGCAGTAGCTGCTTCACAAATTATGCTATGTATCCTTCACCAAAACATAACCCATCCCCACCTTCTTTATTAAAACTTTTTCACCGACTCGCATTTGACTCAGTTTCCATATCAGGTTTGACACTTGTCCTATTCATGGGGCAGTTAAATATCAGTATTTTTGTTTATAACCTATGGTACTAATGTCTTGAAACAAAAAAAAATGTCAGTCTATTAAAGTGAAGCCTTAGCAAACTCCCTTCATGAAAAATATTCTCCACTTGAAAGACATCTTTGACCCACACTATGATATAGTTTACTATTGAGGAACTGCCTTCCCTAAAAGGGATGTAGGTCATGAGGAAAAGTCATGAAGTTCAGCTCAGCAAGTGGCATTTCAGCATAAGTGTAGTCAGTTTAGGTTACACTGACTTTATACACTATAAAAGTAAAATCACAAGACATATTGTGTCATGATGGTGACTTAAAGCATTCGTGTTGTATTGGCCTGAGCATGTTAACATGTGAGTTAAATCATTTTAATTCTTCAATCAAAATGAAATATTGTTTCTGATAGGAATAAAACACTTCTAAATTTATTTTAGAAAAAGTCACTTAAATCCCAGTGAAGAAGAATAGCAAGTTCAAATTAGATAAGCAATGGGAAGAAGAATAGCAAGTTCAAATTAGATAAGCAAATTTTCTGGAAGACAAGTTTACATTTTCTTGAAGACAAATCCAGATTATTTTATGTTCTGTTAAATATCCTTTTTACCACTTTATGACATCTGCAAAATGACACAAGCTTACCAGTAATATTGGCTGTTAAGGGCTTGGTTAGTATACTAGTGAATTTCAGCTTTAGTGATCAGGCTAATGTTAGAATTCTGGCTAAAGATGAGGCTATAACATCCTTCGTTCTTGTCAGTTTTTTATTTCTAAACTAGTACAAACTTCATTTCAGTTTAAGTCTATTCTCATCCTCTGCCCCAACCCTAACAATGTTTATGGCCAAGGTCCAATGGTTTGTTGATTACTTGCCTTTATTTGCTTAATATGAATTAACCCACATATGTTGTACTAAAGCAATCTCAGCTAGATGGCGTATGAACAGGGCCTCGTGGTTTCAGCACCTGTGAGAATGCCAATGTACATCAAGTCACCTGTCAAAGGTTGCCACCATTTTTTATCACATAGTGTGTGTGAAGGGCATACTGCCAAGGTACTCAATTAGGGTACCCTACCGTGACAGGATTTGACTGGTCCTTCCGTTTTTATGAGACTAACAAATCAGGGCAGACTCCTCCATCTTTTTACTAATGTACAATATTTTACTTCTAGGGCCTGACAATTAATATT
The DNA here is from genome assembly GCA_019425775.1 of Rafetus swinhoei. Taxonomy (NCBI): domain Eukaryota; kingdom Metazoa; phylum Chordata; order Testudines; family Trionychidae; genus Rafetus; species Rafetus swinhoei. Next base: position 130,083,230 of record CM033424.1, read on the forward strand.
GACTTGACTATATTTTCTGTGAGCAGTACAATTTATTTTTAGTTATAATTCTCTTTCAAACTAAACACATTTGGAATTGCCAGCAGTTTAGTGGGCTTTTCATATCTTCTGAAACCCTTTCAGTTCTTTGAATCAGAAGCATATTCTCTTCCACTGTAGATGGAAATTGTTCAATATCCCTTTATTCTTCTCCGATAAGTTTTACTCCCAGTCCATTATGAAAAATGAAAACAGCAAAACAGTAGCAAAAAAAAGAAAGTTAATTTTAGCATTCTTCAGTAGGAAATGAGGGAAAATGCAGAAAGAAAGCTGTGCTGTGATTGAAATACTTAGCATAATTATTTTTCCTATCAAATGTTGTTATGCTCAGAGCAGAGGAGGAACAAAGTAGGAGTAACCCAAAAGCAGCAGCATCCCTATAATAAATCAAAATGTTAATCGACAAGGAAAAGCAAATATGTTATTTAGCCACAGTTCCAGTACCTTTGAAATATTTGGTTATGAATATTAAGGAATCCTTGGAAAAAACGTCTTTAAACTACTATACAATAGCTCATGTTGCTAAATTATGTGGTTAATGATTAGTTACTGATATCAACTAAAGCAAGTGAGGTCAGTTCTTTTCTCAGTAAACACGAATAATTTCCATAGTATTAACTGGACTTAGAGCTAATGGTCACTTTTTAAATGGAAAATAGATCTCATTGGAAGGGTGTACACAGACATTATGAACAATTGACTAAGATTAAAATGAGTACTGATTATCAGTTATAAAATAGGAATATGCCAAAAAGTGCAGAACCATTCTTCCTTTCAGGAGCTGACATCCCCCCTCCTAGTTCAGACATCCCCCTCCACCTGCCCATCTTCTCCTCATGTTCAATAAAGAGACACTCCTTTTTTTTCCAAACCAAACAGGTGTGTTTATTGGGTGGTCAGCAAAGGGGCAAAGGGAGGGAGTGAGAGGGGGAAGGGAGAGAGCAGAAAGGCAGAAGCCCCTGTTGGGGAGGCCCTGGGGAAAGTTACTGGGGAGGCTTAGAGAACCTCTCCCTCAGAGCCTCCCAGATGTGCACCCCCAACTGATTGGCCTAGCGGGTGGCAGCTGTCTGGGGCACCATCACTCCCATTTAATTTAATATTTGGTAAAGATACTCACTGATTTTCTGGAATGGGCCCAGCGACCCCACTAACCAGACTATATGAAACAGAAATATTTTTAAACTGTCCTTTCTCAAAATATGAATTTTCCTTCCGTTAAACTCTTCTGATCTTGATTCCCACAATAATTACGCTGTTTTTGTGATCTCCCAGAATGAGATATCCAGAATATGCTGTATAAACAAACTAGTAATAAGTTTCATGCATAGGAAACATAATTTGAAAGGGGTATGTTAAAATTTGTTTCTGGACTGTATGTCTCCTCCCCCAAGGTAAGGAAGTGTTCAGCAGATTAATGTGCACTGTGTTCAGGTGTTGTTTTCACTTTGCAGTTCATCTTTCACAATGCAAATGACAATTAAAATTACATTTATTAAAAGTGTTAAAACTTCTGTTCGAGATGCTAGTCGGTCCCCAAATGTTAAAATAGTCCAATAATGTGCTAAATCCTCTTGGCATAGCAATTCTCCTTCACGTGAGGAATCTGTAACAAGAACAGAGGCAGTATATCCATTCTCCTCACCTCAAACTCTTCTGGCAGAGAACAGATGCCACGGGTTGATGCCACTCCCATTGTCAAGAGGGAGTGCAGTCAAAAGCTAGTAGAGCATCTAGACACGGAAGTTTCTTTAACTTGCATCTGTGGCTGACTGAACTACAGCTGGGCTATGTCTACACTGGCGGGTTCTTGCGCCAGAAATATGCAAATGAGGCTAAGCGTGGAATATCCCCGAGCCTCATTTGCATACCTAATGAGCCGCCATTTTGTGGAAGAGGCTCTTGCGCCAGAAGGAGCTGTGTACACTGTTATTCCTGAAAGTAATCAGCATAGCGGCATTGCCCAAGAGGGTTTTTATTGCGCAAGAAGGGGCAGTGTAGACAGCTCCTTCTGGCGCAAGAGCCTCTTCCGCAAAAATGGCAGCTCATTAGGTATGCAAATGCGGCTTGGTGATATTCCATGCTTAGCCTCATTTGCATATTTCTGGCGCAAGAACCCGCCAGTGTAGACATAGCCCTGCATTCCAGGATAAGGAAAGGGACAAAGGGCTTGATACCACCTTAAACCTCACTCACCGCCATATATGCTGAGTGGAACTTCTTGCACTTGAGAGTCTGCATCTTGATTTTGGCATTCTTTCTCATTGTGGCATAGCACAAGCTTATAATAGGAACCTTGTATATTTGTGCTGAGGTAGGGTGGTTTAAAGCAGAGAACAGCCTATTAATTACAGATTATTGTTAGTATTCTGGGTAGCTGAATGCATAATAACACCAAATAGGGGAAGTGAGCAGAAAGAGTCACAAAAACTTTCTAATCTAAACCTGAGAGATGCTGAGTACCTGTGTCTTCTTACTGGCTATGTTTTTCAAATTACTAAACTTAGACTCCAAAAAACCTATTTAGCCCTTAAATAAGTGCCCTGATGTTAAAAAATGCTGAGAAACCTAGCAAATCCTCCTGAAGTCATAATAGTGTATTCTCTCCAGCTCTCTCTCGGGGAAAATGTACACACATTTCCACACAGCCACTCAAAATAATTGGTTTTTCTTATTTATTTATTGCAAGTAAATTTCACATGGCTGACAAGAGGAAAAAGGCTATAATGAAAATAAAGAAATGAGGCATTTGGTGGTATCCAGTGACATACTGCCTGGAATTGGTCACAGCTGTGAGTGCCTAACTCATGGCAGACTGTCACAAAACAGAGCAGATGCCACTGGCAGTTCATTATATACTTAGATTTCACCAAGTTGGTAATAAATATAAACTCCAGGATCACTATACCAGTCTTACCATGGAGTCACAGATGGTCCCCTTATCTTAGATTCTCTAATCTATCTTGCTACCCAGACAGACTGGACTTTGTAGTACAAGGTCACACCACATCAGGTTGCTTCCAGTTGTAAGAGACTCATTACATACCCATGGTCAATTGGTACTCTAGTTCCTACACCAAACACATTGTCGGCAAACAGTTCTATAGGAAACATCATCATCATCATTATGCCTCTGGCATTTTGGGCAGTGATGAAGCTCCTCCACTCCTGTCTGTTTCTGGCAAATGTTTAGGTGGCTCTCTAGCTATGCCTCAGGTTTTTTCAGCTGGGCTTCTATCATTCTTTGCCATGTTGTAATGTATCTGGTACACTTCTCTGTAAGGGTATGTCTAGACTACATGGCTCCATCGACGGAGCCATGTAAAGTAGTTTACAGTAATTCCTCATTTAACACTATAGATATGTTTCAGAAAATGATCATGTTAAGTGAAAATGTGTTATGCGGAGTCAATTTTCCCATTGAAAATAATGGAAAAGGTGGGGGTTGCGTTTCAAGCGGTGGTGTCTGTTGGGACCGGGACATAAGGTTGGGAGAGAAAGGGGACTGGGTTACAGCAGGGAGGGGAGGTGTTTGGCTCTGGGGAAGAGAAGGGGAGGAGAGAGGAGGCGTATTGGGTTGGGAGTATGCCCCTGTGAGTGGTCTGTCGGGACCCGCACTGCGTCTGGTGAGGGGGGGGGTCGCCGGGGAACAGCGCGGCGAGCAGCGAACCCTCCGCCACTTTGCAGGGAGGCGGGGGAATCCCCACGCAGCTGCCAGCCTGCGAGAGGGGGCAAAGGAGAGGGGGCAAGGCCTCCGGCGAGGGGGAGTCAGTGGGGAATGGCATGGCGAGCGGTGAAACCTCCACTGCTTTGCAGGGAGGCGGGGGAAGCCCCGCGCAGCAGCCGGTAATGGGCCAGCTGGGGAAATCATGTTATTCCGGGGACAGTCGTGTAATTCAAAAAACGTTCCCTAAAAAAAAATCGTGTTATCGCGAAAAACGTGTTAAGCGGGCACGTGTTAAATGAGGAATTACTGTACTCGGCATAGTCAAAGAAGTGAGCATTTAAATAATCCCCCGCTTCATTAAAATAAAAATGGCCTCCGGGCTGTGCCAACGATCAGCTGATCCGGCACAGCGCGGTAGTCTAGACGCGGCATACCGGAGCGGTCAACAAAGGCTTCCCTCATCGACCGCACCACATCTAGACTACCGCGCTGTGCCGGATCAGCTGATCGTCAGCACAGCACGGCGGCCATTTTTATTTTAATGAAGTGGGGATTATTTAAATCCCCGCTTCTTTGACTATGCCGAGTAAACTACTTTACATGGCTCCGTCGACGGAGCCATGTAGTCTAGATGTACCCTAAGAGTCAGAACAGTCCTGAGATGAAGGATCTTTCCATGAATCCATATTTATAACTCCTTCTCACAGAAAAAAAGGTGACAGGGTCACTGTGGGCTTTTCCTTTGATAATGGTGGATGAGAATGTACTTTAAACCTTTGACCTCCGATTGTCACACACCATCACCACTTGCTTTGAAATGAGCATTTTTCCTATTAAAATTCCTCATTTGCATCCCACAATTCTTCTTCCTTGTTTCATGGGTTATTTAGTTACAGGGGTTTACACAATGTAAGTGTTTGCAACTACATTACAACATGATACAGAAAAGCAGAAATATATATACATAATATCTTATTAGTTTTCATGAAGTTTAAACACCAAGTGCATTCTTATACATTTTACAATCACTTTGATCTATACTAATACCAAAGTGCACTGGCTTGAAACTCCAGCAAGAGCTCCCATAACAAAACAATTCTGGTAATTGTATCCCTATCCAGGGATACACCGTCCAGGAGACTGAGAGCTGGATTCTTTACCACAATGTGCCTTGAGTGGTTGCATTTGATGAAGGGATAAATAATATTTCCTTATTTGCTTTTTCCATATCATTCATGATTTTATAGACCCCTAACACATCTTCTCATAGTGATCGTTTTTTTAAACTGATGACTCTCTTTTTCATGTGGAAGCTGTTATATGCTCCTAATCATTTTATTTTCACTTTACTGTACCTTTTCCAGTCCTAATATGTATTTTTAAATGGAGTGAAATCTTCTCCTCTTCCCTAGTTTTTAGAGGGATGACAAATCTGTATTGGTGTACAAGGGTGGAAATGGACTTGGGAATTCTTCCTTGGTGATTGTCCTCATTTTTGGTGGTTTAGAAGATTTTGCAGCATTTCAAGGGAAGGATTTAGCTTCAAATCTGTGAGTTATGTATCTGTTATCCCCCACTGAGCATGCAGGTGGTACTGGGGAACTCTGTATCTTCTCCTAACATTTGGTAGGGTCGGAGAGATAACAGAGGCTGTCCTGGAAAGAAGCTTCTGTTACAGGAGGAAAGACAGACAGGAGCCTCTTGTTTTCCCTGGCAGGTGCTATTGCTGTGCCACCCATTTTGGGAAACCCCAGTAACTCCATAAATCCCCTAACTAGCTCTTCAGGATCTCCTGTGGGGTGAGTCCTCCCTCCTTTCCCAGCTAGGATGAGAAAAAGGAGAGTGATCTGTTTCTCAGCTTTCAGCAAAGAAACACTGCCTATCATTCCTCTTATTTCCACAGGCTATGTCTACACCACATTCCCCTCTCAAAAGAGGAATGCAAATGAAACAGATTGAAAAGTCAAACAAAGCGCGGATTTACAAATCTGTGCTTCATTTGCATAATTGCGTCCGAGTGCTTTTTTGAGAAAAAACCCCACAGTCTAGATGGGGTTCTTTCGGAAAAAAATCTCTGCAGCTCCAGCAGGCACAGCCGGGGTAGGGGGGCATGTCCCCCAGCTGGGGCAGATCCAGGTTCATCTGCTCCCTGCGCTCCCCAGGCAGAGTGAGGAATGCAAAAAACTGTGTGCTTTCCCCTTGCTCCTTGACAAAGGGGAACAGCCAGCAATGTTCCTGTACAAATCGGGGTTGGGAGAACTTCAATCCCTCCCAATCTGCCTAAAGCATGCCTAAGGTAGGAGGCTTGGGGCTAGGACAGTCCCAGATGGGAAGGGCACCCCCAGCCAGCCTCTTTCACCTGCCTGGTGATTCTGTTTTCCATATGATTTCATGAGATGCAATCCCATTCCAGGCACATCCCATTTTCCTGGTACAACCAAACCCTTACCTTGCTTTACATTATTGTAAGAGGAAGCTATATACTGAATTTGGTGATCCTAGCTCTTACTGTTAGGAGTTCTTGAACAAACAGACATACATGCCCTTTCAAATACACAGCAGATTTACTGGGAAATGGCAAACATATCCTGGCTAGTTTATTGCCTCTGAGAACATATTCGGCATTGCTGAGGCCACATCTGAAGTATTGCATCCAGTTCTGGACCCCCCATTATAGAAAGGATGTGGACACATTGGAGGGGGTCCAGCGGAGGACAACCAAAATGACTAGGGGGCTGGCGCACATGACCTATGAGAGGCTGAGGGATTTGGGCTTATTTAATCTGCAGAAGAGAAGAGTGAGGGGAGATTTGATAGCAGCCTTCAACTTGCTGAAAGGAGGTTCCAGAGAAAATGAAGAGAAGCTGTTCTTGGTGGTGACAGATGGCAGAGCAAGGAGCAATGGTCTCAAGATACAGTGGGGGAGGTCTAGGTTTGATATTAGGAAAAACTATTTCACTAAAATGATGGTGAAGCACTGGAATGGGTTACCTAGGGAGGTGATGGTATCTCCATCACTAGAGGTTTTTAAGTCCCATCTTGATAAAACCCTGGCTGGGATGATTTAGTAGGGGTTGGCCCTGCTTTGGGCAGGGTGCTGGACTCGATGACCTCCTGAGGTCTCTTCCAACCCTAGGATTCTATGATTCTACCTGAATAGAGAACTAGATGTATATAACAAAATAGTAGTTGGGCACCAATACACAATTTAAAATGTGTCTTGGAGCTTTTTATGAAGCCTAAGGCATTCTTGAATACAGCAGTGTAGTAATTTAAGAATGTTGTTTGCCATCTTATCATCAGTATTTCTTGTATTTCTTTGTGAAAAATATCATCAGGGTTTAATCTTGGCTGAATGAGAAATAAATTTACATCACTTTTCTGTGGGTTGCAAAAAGAGAGGAACATTGGCTGTCTGATAAAAAATGTGGTTGTTCAAATTTTCAGTTTCATCCCCATTCGCTATAGTAAATTAAATTGAGATATTTTGGCTGCTGTTATTTTCTAAAGCATTCTTCTTATTATGGCTGCTGTTATTTTCTAAAGCATTCTTCTTATTATGGCTGCTGTTATTTTCTAAAGCATTCTTCTTATTCTTCTTCCTGCTTGTTCTGGGTTGGTCCATTTTGCCTGGGTTTCTAACTTTTCTGCTTTTGTTTTTAGTTCTGTTTTAGTTTTTATTATAAAATTCTTATTTGGTCTTATAATAGGCTATAGAGGGAGGGATTTTATTGAGGTTAAGAATAAGTTTTGTTCCAGTAAAAGGCGCATTGCTTTTTTAATCTGCAAATTCATATAGCCAATAACCTGAGAGACCTTATGTTTTACCCTGCAGTTTTCTGCCATCATACATACAAAGATATCAGTTTTGGAACTGTATTATCAAAGAGTTCATTTTCCATAACTTCAGTATTTGTACTGTAAAGATCCACATTGAATGAAAAGCATCAAAATATGGATGTAAAGTAAGGCTGAATGAACTGAGGAACTTAAAAATTGTATGCAAGAAAAATATTACAAATAATTTGGATGAAAATTATTTTACTTTTTAGTATTTATGAACAATAAAATGTGGTGAAAACTAAAAATTCTTGCCTCAGGGTGTTTTATACATTCATATCTTCTACAGTCATGTACAATAAATTACCATGTTTATCTTTTTTTATAGTAAGTATAGGTCAAGGCATCCCCATCCCTGTAATTTGTTTTCATTGACCTATAGACTTTCTCTGTAGGCAGAACTATGTTGCAATTTACTCCTGCGTTCCCCAAATGATTATATACTGGACTAACTCTGTGAAATGATAAATTCAGTACATATGTTGTTGTTTTTGTTTTTTGTAAATACCTAAAATGTTAATTTTTCCTTTGACAACCACCTTATTTTCCTCAGCCACAGCTCTGAAAAAAAATTAAACTACAAAACTTCTTACTGGAATCTCAAATATTTACAAATGATGTCTTAGCTGGATTGGCCTGAATTGAAATTATTATTGATACAAATAAAAATTTTCTTCTTCAAATCCTGTGTTTGCTTTGAATTGTTTGTATTGTTGTTGGTACTTGTGGGGTGGAAATCACTGCTTCCTCTGGTAGCACTAGGAATTGGCTCTTGTCAGCAGGGCACCTCTTTCTAGCTGGTGTCTCCCCATCACTCCATTCTGTTTCAGCAGTGCCCACTACCATTGACTCTTTACCCCCCTTCCAGGGGTTTATCAGTAGTCCAGTGTCTCTGAGTGGCCAGGATTCTGTGCAGGCTCCCTCCAGCCTGCATTAACCCCTTCTGGCCAGTGTGGGGCAATCACCCCATGCAGTACTGTGCTGCTTATACGTGTATACACTGTGTAAAGCACATTTTTATTTTCCAGTTTGACCCAAGCAAAAGAGGCATATGTTGGGAAACTAACACAGCGGGGCATGGATTATCCAATAAATTCTTGGACTGAATTGGAGACAATTTTTTATTTCAGAAGGCTGAGAAAGCTAGTATGGGGGGAGCTGTTCTAGATTTGATTTTAACAAATAGGGAGGAACTGGTTGAAAATTTGAAAGTGGAAGGCAGCTTGGGTGAAAGTGACATGAAATCATTGAGTTCATGATTCTAAGGAATGGTAGAAGGGAGAACAGCAAAATACAGACAATGGATTTCAGGAAGGCCAATTATAGTAAACTCAGAGAGCTGGTAGGTAAGGTCCATGGGAAGCAGGAATAAGAGGAAAAACAACTGAAGACAACTGGGAGTTTTTCCAAGGGACATTATTAAGGGCCCAAAAGCAAAGTATTCCACTTCATAGGAAAGATAGAAAGTATGGCTAGAGCCCACCTTGGCTTACCCAGGAGATCTTACATGATCTAAAACTCAAAAAAGAGTTGTATAAAAAGGGGAAACTAGGTCAAATTGCAAAGGATGAATATAAGCAAACAATACAAGTATGAAGGGGCAAGATTAGAAAGAAAAAGGCAGAAAATGAGCTAAATCTAGCTAGAAACATAAAGGGTAACGAGAAGGCATTCTACAAATATATTAGAAGCAAGAGGAAGACCAAGGACAGGGTAGGCCCATTGCTCAGTAAAGAGGGAGAAACAATAACAGGAAACTTTGAAATGGCAGAGATGCTTAATGACTTTTTTGTTTTAGTCGTCACTAAGAAGGCTGATGATGAAGAAATGCCTAACATAGTAAATGCTAGGGGATATGGTATAAGTTTAGAAGTTAAAATTAAAAAAAAGAATAAGTTAAAATTACTTAGAAAAGTTAGATGTCTTCAAGTCACCAGGGCCTTATGAAATCCATCCTAGAAAACTCAAGGAGATGATAGAGAAAGTATCTGAGCCTTTGGAAATTCATGGAAGCTGGGAGAGATACCAGAAAACTGAAAAAGGGCAAATATAGTGCCCATCTATAAAAAGAACAATCTAGGAAACTACAGACAAGTCAGCTTAACTTCTGTGCCAGTGAAGATAATGGAGCAAGTAATTAAGGAATTCATTTGCAAACATCTGTAAAAAAATAAGATGATAGGTAACAGCCAGCATGGATTTGTAAAGAACAAATCATGTCAAACCAATCTGATAGCTTTCTTTGATAGGATAACAAGTCTTGTGGATATGGGAGAAGCAGTGCACATGGTATACCTAGACTTTAGTAAACCATTTGATACAATCTCGCATGACCTTCTTAACAGTAAACTAGGGAAATACAATTTAGAAGGAGCTACTATAAGGTGGGTGCATAGCTGGCTGGATAACCATTCTCAGAGAGTAGTTATTAACGGTTCACAATCCTGCTGAAAGGGCATAACAAGTGGGGTTCTGCAGGGGTCTATTTTGGGACTGGTTCTGTTCATCTCTTCATCAACTATTTAGATAGTGACATAGAAAGTACACTTATTAAGTTTGTAGAGGATACGAAGCTGGGCAGGGTTGCAAGTGCTTTGGAGGATAGGGTCATAAGTCAAAATGAAGTGGACAAACTGAAGAAATGGTTTGAGGTAAATAGGATGAAGTTTAATAAGGACAAATGCAAATTACTCTACTTAGGCACGAACAATCAGTTTCACACATACAAAATGGGAAGTGACTGTCTCGGAAGGAAAATCTCAGGGTATGTCTATACAGCAAAGTTATTTCAAAATAAGAGCTGTTATTTTGAAATAACTTTACTAGCATCTACACAGCCAAACCGCTATTTTGAAATTAATTTGAAATAGCGGAGCACTTATTTCAAATTTGGTAAACCTCATTCCATGAGGAATAAAGCCAAATTCGAAAAAGCTATTTCGAAATAAGTGCTGTGTAGACACTTATATCGAAATAGGGGGCCTCCAGCCTTCCAAGGGTGCCCTGGTGGCCACTCTAGCCTCAAGCAAGAACACTCCTCTCCCTCCCCCCACCCCGGAGCCCTTAAAGGGGTTGACTCTGGCCACAGTGCCTGCGCCAGCTCCAAGCCTGGCAGCCAAGAGCCAGCAGTCACTGCCCCTGACCAAGTGGCCCCAAAACAGGAGCCAGCAAGCCACTGGCAGCCAGCCCTCCACCACTCCCCAGGAGCAGTCTGCTAGTTCCCAGGAGCCTGCCAGGGCCCAGAGAAGGCGGGCGCCTTCTTGGTCCAGGGTGGAGATCATGGACCTTATTCAAAATTGGGGGGGATGCCCCCAACGTCCATGATCTCCGCGCTCAACGGAGGAACGCGGTTGTCTATGGCAGGATAGCTGCCAGCCTGGCCACCAAAGGCCACATGTGAACCCAGGAGCAGGTTTGCATGAAAATCAAGTTGGTCTGGCGAGCCCCCCAACCCTGAGCCCTGAGCTTCCCCTTCCCCTTATTCCCCTTGCTTCCCCCTTCCAGCTCCCTCCTCCCAGGTTTCCCCTCCCCTCTCCCATCCTCTCTTCTCCCCTCTCCCGCCTCCTTTCCCCAGTCTCACCAGAGTTTCATTCCCCCCCCCCCCAGTTTTGTTAAATAAAGAGAGTTTGTGTTCATGAAAATATGTGTATTGTCTTTTACATCAGGAAGGGGGGGTTAGGGAGGGATCAGTGGAAGGATGTGAGGGAGGAACAAGGCACAAGCCCCCAGTGGGGCAGACCAGGGAGGCTCTTAGTGTTTCTCAGGGTGGAAGCTCTCCTGCAGGGACTTCTGGATACTGACAGCCCCCCGATGGACCTCGCAGATGGCAGCCTGCAGAAAGTGCAGCCAGGCTGTCAGCAACACGTCCAAGCGAAGCACCAGAGTGCCCAGTGGCAGCTCTGGCTCCATGTTGTAGAGTGCTGTGGTGTCCTGAGTGAGGGCAACCAGAGCACGCAGAGACAAAATGCTTTGCTGTCCCTCACTGAGGTAGGCAAGCAGGCAGGGAAAGCTGAGAACTGGCTGTCCGGGGGGGGCGGTCCCTTTAAGCACAGGCCTCAGATAGCCTCAGGCAGCAGCCACACAAAGTAACTCCTGACCTGATGCCCTCCCGGACCTGGTTCTGGCTGGCCTTAAATGTGATTCAGTGTCCACTCAGTGTGGACGCGCTATTTTGAAATGCATTTTGTGTATAGACACATTATTTCGAAATAACTTATTTTGAATTAACTATTTCAAAATAAGATAGTTCGAAATAATGCTGTAGTGTAGACATACCCTTAGAAAACAACAAATAGTTTAGTAGTACCTTAAGGAGTAACAAAACATGTAGATAGTATCATGAGCATTTGTGGGCATAACCTACTTCTTCAGATGACTAGAGTATTAAAAGTCCAGATCCAAGAATAAATAAGGGGGGGGGGGGGAGGAGAGAAGGAAAAAAGGAGAAAAAAAGACAGTGACTAGATTGTTCAAGTAGTTACGAGAGGCTGATAAGAACAATTAGCACCTCCATTGGTTGGTTGGTTGGTTAAGTCATTAGGATGTGAAAGGTAGTGTGTGAGCCAGCCAATATCTCTGTTCATTCTGATAAGAATTAAACTTGTAAATGAAGTTCAGTTCCAACCCTTCCCTGTTTATTTGGGCTTGTGGGATTGGCCTGAAACAACACGGTAAGTTGGAGATCCATTAATAAGTGGATAATGAGGGCAGGTTAAAGTGCTCTCCAACAGATTTCAGTGGTTGCCTTTTTGGATATCTGATTTGTATCCATTAATTCTTTCCCGTAGAGACTGTCCAGTTTGGCCAATATACATGTCAGAGGGGCATTGCTGCCATTTGATGCCATAGATGACATTAGTGGATGTGCAGTTAAATGAGCCCCTGATGTAGTGGCTGAAGTGGTTGGGTCCAGTGATGAAATCGCTTGTGTAGCTGTGTGGGCAGAATTGGCACCTGGGCTGATTGCATGGGTGGGTTCCTGGATGATTATGATGGAGGTGTGTTGCGAGATTACTGGAAATAAATTGTTTGAGGTTAGGGGGTTGTCTGTAGGCAAGGATTGGCCTTTCTCCCAAGGCCTGTGAGAGCGAGTGGTCATTTTCCAGGATAGGTTGTAGATTGCTGATAATGCGTTGGAGGGGTTTAGGTTGTGGGCTGTAGGTGATGACAAGTGGAATTCTGTTGTTTTCTCTTCTTGGCCTGTCTTGAAGTAGTTCATGTCTGGGTACTCTTTTCACTCTGTTGATCTGTTTTTTTCACTTCTCTGCATGGGTGTTTCAGTTTTAAGAATGCTCTATATTGTATTTTTAAAGCTACACCACATCTGAATAATATTTAAAACTAACTAATCTCCAGTTCTACAAAAGGGGTTCCTCTGTTTTCATGTGGAGTCAATAGATATGCCACAGAACCACATCTTCCACTTTCTCCACTCTGTTCTGGCTCTTTTCTAGTAGTAGGATTTGAGGGGAGGCCAAGTTCCATGTGTGTTTTTTCTCGTTGTAAGTAGAATTGATTCAGGGGGAAAAATAACAAAATGCAGCATGTTTATCTATATTAACATATTCAACATTCCTTCTATTAGTGATGCAAGCACAGTCTTATGAGGGCTTTGGTCAGGGATGCCATTTAGCAGAGTTAGGAGGGTCTGTAGACCCCTTCCCCCAAAGTTTGAACCCTTGAATTTCATACTTGTGATCTGCTTAAAGCACATGCCCTAATCCCAGCCATAGCTCTTAACTGCACAACAGCTTGGCTACTCCCAGCTTTGCCTTTTGCTCAGAGAGTTTGTTTCTAAACAGCGGGAAGCAGATTGATTAACGTAACAAAATGCTTGCCATTCAAGTCAGATCATCATGAAAACACTGTAAGTTACTCCACTTAAATATAGGAAACAAAGGGTAGTAAGAAATAGGAGTGTGCTGCAGGGATCTATATTGAGACCAGTGCTGTTCAACTGAGTCATAAATGATCTTGAAAATGGGGTAAACATTGAGGTGGAAAAATGTGCAGATTATACATAATCACTCAAAATAGTCTAAAGATGTCTAAAGAAATCTAAAGATGACTGCAAAGCATGACAAAGGAACCTCACAAAACTGCTGATTGGGTAACAAAGGGTAGATGGAATTTCAATATTGAAAAATGCAAAGGAATGCAAGTGGAAAAATATAATCCGAGCTATACACACAAAATGTTGGGGTCTAAATTAGCTCTTACAACTCAAGAAAGAGATTTAGGAATCATTGTGGATAGTTCCCTGAAAACAACTGCTCAATATACACTGGAAGTCTAAAAAGCTAACAGAATATTGGGAATCATTGGGAAAGGAATAGATAGTAAGACAAAATATCACATGACTTTATATAGAGGCCATAGTATGCCCACATCTTTACTGGCCAGATGTATCTGCCCCCTGCTGTAACCTAGTGGATACCACTCCTCTCCCAGAACGGAGATAGAGCCCAGGAGTCCCAACAGTCTGTCTGTCTGTCTTTCTCTCTGTGCAGAGTTTGTAACAAAGTAAGAATATACACTAACAATTTAATTTTAACTAGTGTCCCTTAAGTGACTTGCCAGAAGATGTCAGAATATGTTTGTGTTAGAGCTGAGTAGATTTAATATTTATTTAATATTCTTTCTTTTATATAGGAATTAGTTACAGTGCCCCTGTCAGTTAATTGCTAAGTTATCTGACCAAAAAAAAAGAAACAAAAAAACCTCAAACCTCAAAAACTCAACTGCCTTAGTAGCCCCTGGGAAGAGGTGATGCATGTAAAGGGCAGACAGGCTCCCTTACCAAAGTCTGAAATGGTGCCCCTGGTTTTAGTCAATAGAATCTCCTCTTGCTGAATAACTTCACAAATCATAATGTAGCTGTGATAAATGGGGTTCCAGGGGAGCCTTGCTCTGGTCATTCAGTTAGGGTGCATTGCAAAAAATGGAACATCCAATACTCAAAGCTGGTGGTTATTGCAACAATCCATCATAAACAGCTTCTATTACTGTATTGGTGAATCAGAAGTCCAAACCACTCACTTACCTCAGGCCACCACACAGATAGCCCATCCAAATAAAGTTCTACCAATCCCAAAGGACTGGACACATGACTTTCCAGGTCAATGAATACTTCAGACCTTATTCCAAACACAGGCATGTAGACAATTTTTATAAACTAAGACTTATTAAAAAAAAGTATTGGTTCAGTATTGGATCAGTATACATATAGGAATGAGTTCAATTCTTGAGTTCAGATATATAACTTATAGTTGTAAAAGTTCCTTTAGAATTTAGTCAATGATTATAGTCCAAAATCCATATCCAAGGTGATTCCAGTTAATGATTGGGACCTGAGTCCTAGTGGCTTAGATTTTCCCTGTACAAAACCTCTGAGACCCTAAGTAAATGTCCACTACAGGGGCACCAGAATATCCTAGGATCTCATTTCATATGGCTTGCAGCTTTCCTCACCAGCATCCAAACAGATATGATACAAAATAGGCTCCTGTCCAATGGAACTTTATAGCTTTGCAGCAGTCACTTAGCCTGGGAGAGCACAACAGGGTTTTGACATAACTTTCTTTCTCCCAAACATCATGGCAATTAGCGCAAACCTTCAAAGAGACATATAAACAATAATACCACTTGAATCAAGTTTCATCATAAATGTTAAAATTCCCTTCTGATCTTGAATCAAAGTTAGAGAAGCAGACAAGTACTGTTTGTTCACGATATAAAGTCTGAGCAAATACCTACTACTCTTCTTCTCCAACAATGCAAGTTTGCATTTCAAAATTCTATTCTTGACCATTGTAACAAACCACTTCTTATCTAGCATCTTCCCAGTAAGTCTTTAAAAGTAGACTCTTGATCATTCAGCCCAGAAGCTAGTGAACCCTTTATGACCATGTTCCCTACTTGGCACAAGTTGTGTTGCAACTATATAGCAGTGGTTGCAGCAATGATCTGTATGGCCACATCTTTGTGGAGTTTGACAGAGGGAGGCCTATGATGGTCAGGAAGACCCGCAACACCTGTGCCAGCACTGCTTCTGTCTCCTCCACCGGCGCCTGTAGCCAGACAGAGCACCTGAGCATGGATGCCTCTACCCAGATCCTGGTGTTGTTTTGCAGGGACTGTGGATTGCAATTCCCACTTATTGATATCCAGGCTGGGGAGATCATCCAATGCGAAAGGTGCCTGCTGGTGGAATCTCTCAGGCAGCAGGTGGCAGAGCTACAGGAGGAGGTGGCTAGGTTGAGTAGCACCCGCATCCATGAGGAATTCCTGGACCGTGTTAATGAGGAGACAGCTGAGGTAGCTATCCTGGTACACAGGACTGGGGACACACCGCTGGTGGAGGAGGAGACGACTCAGGGTGGACAGTGGTAGCTGGTTACTTCTGGCAGCAGGCACTGCTCTACCCCTGCTCCGAACCCTCCCACCATGGTACTAGGAAACCGTTATGCTCTTCTTTATACAGGAGATAAGCAATCACCCCCTACACCGGAGGAGGAGAAGCCCCGTACCACCAAGGCTGGGAGGTCTGCTGCCACCACTGCGAATAGGAAACGTAGAGTAGTGGTGGTCGGAGACTCTCTTCTGAGGGGGATGGAGGCTCCCATCTGTCGCCCTGACATTTCATCTCGGGAGGTATGCTGTCTGCCGGGGGCCCATATCCGAGATGTTACAGAGGCATTGTCGAGGATTATCCGGCCCTCTGACTACTACCCCATGCTACTCATCCATGTGGGCACTAATGATACTGTGAGGTGTGACACTGAGCAGATCAAGAGTGACTACAGGGCTCTGGGGGTACGGGTGAAGGAGTTTGGAGCGCAGGTGGTATTCTCTTCGATCCTTCCTGTCGAAGGTAGGGACCCGGGGAGAGACAGGTGCATCCTGGAGGTGAATGCCTGGCTGCAAGGATGGTGTCGCCAGGAGGGCTTTGGCTTCCTCAACCATGGGATGCTATTCCAGAAAGGACTGCTAACCAGGGATGGCGTCCACCTTACGAGGAGGGGGAAGACCCTGTTTGCATACAGAATGGCTAACCTAGTGAGGAGGGCTTTAAACTAGGTTACAGGTGAGCAAAGCCCACAGGTAAGTGGAGAACATGGAGACCTGGGAGATGGGTCGGATATGGGAGGAGCGTGGGCTACAATGGCAGAGAGAAAGGAGGGTCAGGGCAAAACTGGGAGGCAAGGTCAAATCAGGATCTTAGATGCCTATATACAAATGCGAGAAGTATGGGAAATAAGCAGGAAGAACTGGAAGTGCTAATAAATAAGTACAATTATGACATTGTTGGCATCACAGAAACTTGGTGGGATAATACACATGATTGGAATGTTTGTATGGAAGGGTACAGCTTACTCAGGAAAGATAGACAGGGAAAAAAGGGAGGTGTTGCCTTATACATTAAAAATGAACACACTTGGAGTGAGGTGGAGATGGACATAGGAGACGGAAGTGTTGAGAGTCTCTGGGTTAGGCTAAAGGGATTAAAAACAAAGGTGATGTCATGCTAGGAGTCTACTACAGGCCACCTACCCAGGTGGAAGAAGTGGATGAGGCTTTTTCAAACAACTAACAAAATCATCCAAAGCCCAAGATTTGGTGGTGATGGGGACTTCAACTATCCAGATATATGTTGAGAAAATAACACTGCGGGCACAGACTATCCAATAAGTTCTTGGACTGCATTGGAGACAACTTTTTATTTCAGAAGGTTGAAAAAGCTACCGGGGAAGCTGTTCTAGATTTGATCCTAACGACTAGGGAGGAACTGGTTGAAAATTTGAAAGTGGAAGGCAGCTTGGGTGAAAGTGATCATGAAATCATTGAGTTCACAATTCTAAGGAAGGGTAGAAGGGAGAACAGCAAAATAGAGACAATGGATTTCGGGAAGTCGGATTTTGGTAAGCTCAGAGAGCTGATAGGTAAGGTCCCATGGGAATCGAGACTGAGGAAAAACAACCGAGGAAAGTTGGCAGTTTTCAAAGGGACATTGTTAAGGGCCCAAAAGCAAGCTATTCGATGTGTCGGAAAGATAGAAAATACGCAAAAGACCGCCTTGGCTTAAAGATCTTGCGTGATCTAAAAATAAAAAGGAGTCATATAAAAATGGAAAGTAGGACAAATTACAAAGGATGCATATAGGCAAACAGCACAGGAATGCAGGGACAAGATTAGAAAGGCAAAGGCACAGAATGAGCTCAAACTAGCTACGGAATAAAGGGAAACAAGAAGACTTTTTATAAATACATTAGAAGCAAGAGGAAGACCAAGGAGAGGGTAGGCCCACTGGTCAGTGAGGAGGGAGAAACAGTAACAGGAAACTTGGAAATGGCAGAGATGCTCAATGACTTCTTTGTTTCGGTCTTCACCGAGAAGTCTGTAGGAATGCCTAACATAGTAAATGCTAGTGGGAAGGGGGTAGTTTTAGAAGGTAAAATAAAAAAAGAACAAGTCAAAAATCACCTAGAAAAGTTAGATGCCTGCAAGTCACCAGGGCCTGATGAAATGCATCCTAGAATACTCAAGGAGCTGATAGAGGAGGTATCTGAGCCTCTAGCTATCATCTTTGGAAAATTGTGGGAGACAGGAGAGATTCCAGAAGACTGGAAAAGGGCAAATATAGTGCCCATTTATAAAAAGGGAAATAAGAACAACCCAGGAAACTACAGACCAGTTAGTTTAACTTCTGTGCCAGGGAAGATAATGGAGCAAGTAATTAAGGAAATCATCTGTAAACACTTGGAATGTGGCAAGGTGATAGGAACAGCCAGCATGGATTTGTAAAGAACAAATCGTGTCAAACCAATCTGATAGCTTTCTTTAATAGGATAACGAGTCTTGTGGATAAGGGAGAAGCGGTGGATGTGGTATACCTAGACTTTAGTAAGGCGTTTGATACGGTCTCGCATGATATTCTTATCAATAAACTAGGTAAATATAACTTAGATGGGGCTACTATAAGGTGGGTGCATAACTGGCTGGATAACCGTACTCAGAGTAGTTATTAATGGTTCACAATCCTGCTGGAAAGGCATAACAAGTGGGGTTCCAGGGGTCTGTTTTGGGATCTGTTCAATATCTTCATCAACGATTTAGATATTGGTGTAGAAAATGCTTATTAAGTTTGCAGATGATACCAAGCTGGGAGGGTTGCGACTAATCTGGAGGATAGGGTAATAATTCAAAATGACCTGGACAAATTGGAGAAATGGTCTGAGGTAAATAGGATGAAGTTTAATAAAGACAAATGCAAAGTGCTCCACTTAGGAAGGAACAATCAGTTTCATATATACAGAATGGGAAGCGACTGTCTAGGAAGGAGTACGGCAGAAAGGGATCTAGGAGTTATAGTGGACCACAAGTTGAATATGAGTCAGCAGTGTGATGCTGTTGCAAAGAAAGCAAACATGATTCTGGGATGCATTAACAGGTGTGTTGTGAGCAAGACACGAGAAGTCATTCTTCCGCTCTACTCTGCGCTGGTTAGGCCTCAGTTGGAGTATTGTGTCCAGTTCTGGGCACCGCATTTCAGGAAAGATGTGGAGAAATTGGAGAGGGTCCAGAGAAGAGCAACGAGAATGATTAAAGGTCTAGAGAACATGACCTATGAGGGAAGGCTGAAGGAATTGGGTTTGTTTAATTTAGAAAAGAGAAGATTGATGGGGGACATGATAGCAGTTTTTAGATATCTAAAAGGGTGTCAAAAGGAGGAGGGAGAAAACTTGTTCATCTTGGCCTCTGAGGAGAGAACAAGAAGCAATGGGCTTAAACTGCAGCAAGGGAGGTTTAGGTTGGACATTAGGAAAAAGTTCCTAACTGTCAGGCTGTGTCTACACTGGGCCACTTATTCCGGAAAATCAGCCGCTTTTCCGGAATAAGCTGTGAGCTGTCTACACTGGCCCCTTGAATTTCCGGAAAAGCACTGACGATCTACTGTAAGAAATCAGCTGCTTTTCCGGAAAAACTATGCTGCTCCGCTCGGGCAAAGTCCTTTTCCGGAAAACTGTTCCGGAAAAGGGCCAGTGTAGACAGCACAGTAGTCTTTTCCAAAAAAGCCCCGATTGCGAAAATGGCGATCGGGGCTTTTTTCCGGAAAAGCGCGTCTACATTGGCCACGGATGCTTTTCCGGAAAAAGGGCTTTTCCGGAAAAGCATCCTGCAAATGTAGACGCTCTTTTTCTGGAAATACTTATAACGGAAAACTGTTCCGTTTTAAGCATTTCCGGAAATTCATGCCAGTGTAGACGTAGCCTCAGGGTAGTCAGACACTGGAATAAATTGCCCAGGGAGGTTGTGGAATCTCCATCTCTGGAGATATTTAAGAGTAGGTTAGATAAATGTCTATCAGGGATGGTCTAGACAGTATTTGGTCCTGCCATGAGGGCAAGGGACTGGACTCGATGACCTCTTGAGGTCCCTTCCAGTCCTAGTATTCTATGATTCTATGATTCTATCTTAATCATACATCATCATAGGTCCTACATAATCAGTGTCTAATTTATTGATTTGTTTCACTACAAGATAATGGTGTAATATATGTTAATTACACTTTTAATTCTGGATGCAGTACTTCTTAGATTAATTATCAATATTATAGTGACTAAAATTCAGACTTAAATCGTTAATCATGTCAGTGTTATTCACAAGTTTGTTTCTTCATATAGCTGAAGAAACACTGAGATATGTATTAAGGGCAGCAATGATATATTAACCTCTTGTGGAAGGCAAGGAAAACGGTAGGCTTTCAAGGTTCACATTGTTTTGTCTGTTGATTGCAAGCTTGAGGCAATAGTTTACATCAGGATTCACATACCAGTTTTTGTCTCCCATCCTCCTCCATTGCCATGTCTTTGGGACATAGGGTATAAAAAGGTCTCCTAAGATAGCTATTGGTGTCTTCAGTGTAAATACAAACAGTATCTACCAATGTATGCTCATGTTGTTTTAAACAAAACAAAGCTTTAATTAAAAAATGGATCACAGTACCAGCAGCCCATTTGAAGGGAGTGAACCCTTGTGGTCTAAAATAATTTCATTGCTCTCAATTCTTTCCACTGCATCTCATGACTTTTGACACAAGACAGTAATTTACAAATTAAATCAACATGTATTTATTCATCCTTTATAGACAATAATGATGTTTTTGTGCATGTTATCATCCTGGAAACACCATGACATTCAACAATGAAAATACAATGAACACTCTATTTTCATTTATGATTGCCCATCACAACATTTTCTGAAAACAGACATTCCCAAGAGACCAACTGCCACAAAAAGAATGAAGTTGATTCTGCACATACATCAGCGTACTTGCATAGGCAGAGTGGGGAAGAGCATGGGAAGGCATTTCCCCCACCTCCACCTCCAACTGCCACGAAAAGGCTTAAGTGTCTAACTGCTACATTAAGCATCTAAGTTAAACATTTTGGCTGCCATTGCAATCCTCAAAACGTCAGGTGGACAGCATGAGTTCGCAATGTAATGAGTTTTGCAGAGGAGACAAGAGACCTGCAAGGTGCTGCTTTCATCTTGTGTCCCTGAGACAGAGAGTCAGGATTTTATTTATAAATAGGTCAATTAACAGGTGATTAAGAAAGGGCTGGTATGGTGTTTCCTAAAGTTAAATGATCTGTTCCACGCTTGGTTATGGCAAAACGTAAGTAGCCCAATGATATAAAGTAATTGTGGATTTTCTGCCATTGTTTCAACTATTGTATTCAAGAGATGTTAAAAATATCTTTCCTTAAGAAGATAATTGATCTTTTAGACAAAGGAAATTCAGTAGATCTCATCTTACCCAGATGTTAATTTGGAGAAAATGGGATTTAATAAGAGATCTGAAAGGTGTATAAAGCTACATTTCACTTCAGCTGGGATCCATGGAATGGAGATCAACACACCAGTGGTTGGGTTAGTGGGTCTGGTGAAGACCTGCCAAATCCACTGCATATCATACTCTAGTTGATCCCTGTACTTTGCCCCCAATAAGAAGATAAGTTGATGGGAAAGTGTGGCCTCTGAGGATAGAACAAGAAGCAATGGGCTTAAACTGCAATAAGGGAGGTTTAGGTTGGACATTAGGAAAAAGTTCCTAACTGTCAGGGTAGTCAGACACTGGAATAAATTGCCCAGGGAGGTTGTGGAATCTCCATCTCTGGAGATATTTAAGAGTAGGTTAGATAAATGTCTATCAGGGATGGTCTAGACATTATTTGGTCCTGCCATGAGGGCAGGGGACTGGACTCGATGACCTCTCGAGGTCCCTTCCAGTCCTAGTATTCTATGATTCTATGTGGCATAGACACTGCAGTAAGTTGATGTTAGGTATATGGACTACATTTTTCATGTAACTGGAGCTTTGTATCTTAGGTCGACTTACTGTGGTGGTATAGACCTACCGTAATGAACTGATTAAAGAAAAGATCAGAACGGATTAGACTGAAAGTGCACTGTCAGGCTAGAAAGACATTACTACTGGAGTTCCTCATGGATCAGTTATGCGACCAACATTATTTAACATTTTTATTACTAATCTTGACACAGAAATCTTTGTGTGCCCTTGTAGCCAAGAAGACTGATGGCATATTAGGTTGCATTAGGAGGAGCATTCCCAGCAGATCTAGAGAAGTGATTATTCACCTTTATTCGGCATTGGTGAGGCCACATCTGGAGTATTGTGTCCAGTTCTGAGCCTCCCACTATAGAAAGGATGTGAATGCATTGGAAAGTGTCCAGCAGAGAGCAACTAAAATGAGTAGGTGGCTGGCATGCATGACCTATGAGGAGAGACTGAGGGGATTTGGGGTTATTTGGTCTGCGGAAGAGAAGAGTAAAGGGGGATTTGATAGCAGCCTTCAACTTCCTGAAGGGAGGTTCCAATAGGTTATAGAGAGTCTGTTCTCAGTAGTGATGGATGGCAGTACAAGGAGGAATAGTCTCAAGTTTCAGTGAGGGGAGGTCTAGGTTGGATATTAGGAAAAGCTGTTTTATTATGAGGGTGGTGAAACACTAGAATGGGTTACCTAGGGAGGTAGTGGAATCTCCATCCCTAGAGGTTTTTGACAAAGCCCTGGCTGGGATGATTTAGTTGGGGTTGGTCCTGCTTTTGGCAGAGGTTTGGACATGATGACCTCCAGAGGTCTCTGCTAAACCTTTGATTCTTATGATAAAAAGTGGGAGTATGGTAATAAAATTTCCCAAATGACACAAAGTTGGGAGATATTATTAATAAAAAGCAGGACTGGAATACCACACAAGAACCTCTGGAAAACCATGTAAACTGGAGTGATATTTAATCATGCAAAGTGGAAGGTCATACATTTAGGGACTAACAGTTGGGAATGACAGTGGAGAGGAAAGCCGAGTGTATGGGTTGATTACAGAATGACTATGAGCCATCCATCTAATGCAGCTGTGAAAAAAGCTAATGTACTCCTGAGATGTATAAGGTGAAGTACTTCTAGCCGAGACGAGGAAGTATAAGTACTTTTATAAAAGGCACCGGTATAACTTCATCTGGAATGCTGTGTGCAATTCTGGCATTTCATATTTAAGGGTATGTCTAGACTGCATCCCTCTGTCGGCAGAGGGATGCAGATTAGGAAGGTCGACATTGAAATGAGGCAGCGATTTAAATATCCCATGCCTAATTTGCATAAAAATGGCCACTGCGTTTTGCCGACTCAGCCCTTTGTCAGCAAAAAGCGGTAGTCTAGAGGGGGATCTGTCAAGAAAGAAAGCCTTTTTCAATGGATCCTGTAAACCTCCTTGCAGGAGGCATAAGGGATCTGTCGAAAAAGGTTTTCTTTCTCAACAGATCCCCCTCTAGACTGCCGCTTTTTGCAGACAAAGTGCTGAGTCGGCAAAACACAGCAGCCATTTTTATACAAATTAGGCACGGGATATTTAAATCCCTGCCTCATTTGCAATGTCGACCTGCCTAATCTGCGTCCCTCTGCTGACAGAGGGATGCAGTCTAGACATACCCTAAGAAAGATTAATTCTAAGTGAAACAGGCATGGAGAAGGGCTACTAGGATGATCTGAGGAATGGAAAACCTACCTCATGAGAAGAGACTCAAAGAGCTTCACATGTTTAGTCTAACACAAAGAAAGCTACAACCAGGGCCGGACTGAAGCATGGGCGAGCCGGGCAGCTGCCTGGGGCGCCAACTGATGGGGCGCCTGATGGCAGCTGTAAGGGGTGCATGGCATCCCTTACAGCTGCCATCAGGCCAGCAGCGCCCTTCCCCCCATGGCCGCGGGGCCCTGCACAGCCCGGCGCGCGCGCCAGCAGCAATAGCCGGGCCGGGCTGGGCAGTGCATGCGCCGTGCGCCCCAGGGGCAGGCTCCGGGCTGCGCGCCAGCGGCTGTGGCCAGCCCACGCATGTGCTGTGCGCCCAGGGGTGGCACCGCGCGCCCGGGCCCAGGGCTCCAAAAGGGCTCGGGCCGGCCCTGGCTACAACAAATGGTCTGGTAGCACTTTATAGACTAACAAAACATGTAGATGGTATCATGAGCTGTCGTGGGCGCAGCCCACTTCTTCAGATGACCAGAGTTATGAGTAGGGGATATGAAAACTCAAAATAAATAGGAGAAGGGAAAGGGCGGGGAGAGAATGATGCTCTGTCTCCCACCCCCCTTCCTGTTTTTTCTTAAAGTATCTGGATAATGGGTGCTAAACCTAAGCAGATAAAGATCAAAGTCATAGAATCATAGAACCATAGAGCTGGAAAAGACCTCAGAAGGTCATCAAGTCCAGCCCCCTGCTCTTGGCAGGACCAATCCCAACTAAATCAACCCAGCCAAGGCTTTGTCAAGCCGAGACTTAAATACCGCTAGGGATGGAGACTCCACTACTTCCCTAGGTAACCCATTCCAGTGCTTCACCACTCTCCTAGTGAAATAGTTTTTCCTAATGTCCAACCTGGACCTCTCCCACCACAACTTGAGACCATTGCTCCTTGTTCTGCCATCTGTCACTATTGAGAACAGCCTTTCTCCAGCCTCTTTGGAACCTCCCTTCAGGAAGTTGAAGGCTACTATCAAATCCCCCCTCACTCTTCGCTTCTGCAGACGGACCCAACTCCCTCAGCCTCTCCTCATAGGTCATATGCTCCAGCCCCCTAATCATTTTGGTTGCCCTCCGCTGGACCCCCTCCAATGCGTCCACATCCTTTTTGTAGTGGGGGGTCCAGAACTGGACACAATACTCCAGATGTTGCCTCACCAGACCCGAATAAAGGGGAATAATGACATCTCTGGATCTGCTGGCAATGCTCCTCTTAATGCAACCTAATATGCCATTAGCCTTCTTGGCTACAAGGGCACACTGTTGACTCATATCCAGCTTCTCATCCACTGTAACCCCCAGGTCCTTTTCTGCAGAACTACTACTTAGCTGGTTGGTCCCCAGCCTGTAACAATGCTTGGGATTCTTCCGTCCCAAGTGCAGGACTCTGCACTTGTCCTTGTTGAACCTCATCAGATTTCTTGTGGCCCAATCCTCCAATTTGTCTAAGTCACTCTGGACCCTATCTCTGCCCCTAAGCATATCTATCTCTCCCCATAGCTTAGTGTCATCTGCAAACTTGCTGAGGGTGCAATCCATCCCCTCATCCAGGTCATTAATAAAGATATTGAACAAAACCGGTCCTAGAACCGAACCTTGGGGCACTCCACTAGAAACCGACCGCCATCCTGACATCGAGCCATTGATCACTACCTGGATAGTGAATAGATAGATTGCTAAGACAGGAAGGATACCACTCAGAAAGCTGTTAGAACCTTCAGTAGTAGAGTCCCCACCAGTTTAAATCACAATTGAGTCCATTAGCATGTGAATTGAACTTGTATATGTAATGTAATTCCAAGCTTTCCCTGTGAATTTGGCTTGAGGAGCTGGCCTGTGACAAGACCACCACCTGCAGATCTGTGAGATTATGGTTAGGCAAGCACAAATGTTCTCCAACGGGCTTCTGATTTAAACTGGAGCCTGCCAGGGCCCGGAGAAGGCAGGCACCTTCCTGGTCGAGGGTGGAGATCATGGACCTTATTCAGAATTGGGGGGGATGCCCCCAATGTCCATGATCGCCACACTAGATGGAGGAACATGGCTGTCTATGGCAGGATAGCTGCCAGCCTGGCCACCAAAGGCCACATGTGAACCCAGGAGCAGGTTTGCATAAAAATCAAGTTAGTCCGGCGAGACCCCCAACCCTTAGCCCTGAGCTTCCCCTTCCCCTTCTTCCCCCTTCCAGCTCCCTCCTGCCAGGTTTCCCCCTTCCCTCTCCCACCCTCTCCCCTTCCCTCTCCCGCCTCCTTTCCCCAGTCTCACCAGAGTTTCATCTCCCCCCCCCCCCAGTTTTGTTAAATAAAGAGAGTTTGTGTTCATGAAAATACATGTATTTTATTTTACATCAGGAAAGGGGGTTAGGGAGGGATCAGTGGAAGGACGTGAGGGAGGAATGAGGCAATAGCCCCCAGTGGGCCAGACCAGGGAGGCTCTTAATGCTCCTTAGGGTGGAAGCTCTCCTGCAGGGACTCCTGGATACTGACAGCCCCCCCGATGGACCTCCCAGATGGCAGCCTGCAGAAAGTGCAGCCAGGCTCACAGCAACGCGTCCACGAGAAGTACCAGAGTGCCTAGGGGCAGCTCTGGCTCCATGTTGCAGAGTGCTGTGGTGTCCCGAGTGAGGGCAATCAGAGCACGCAGAGACAAAATGCTTTGCTGTCCCTCATAGAGGTAGGCAAGCAAGCAGGGAAAGCTGAGAACTGGCTGTCCAGGGGGGGTTCCTTTAAGCACAGGCCTCAGATAGCCTCAGGCAGCAGCCACACAAAGTAATTCCTGACCTGATGCCCTGCGGGACCTGGTTCCGGCCAGGCTTAAATGCGATTCAGTGTCCACTCAGTGTGGACGCGCTATTTCGAAATAGCAAAAAGCTATTTCGAAATGCATTTTGTGTGTAGAAGCGTTATTTCAAAATAAGCTATTTTGAATTAACTATTTCAAGATAAGATATTTCAAAATAACGCTGTAGTGTAGCCATACCCCAACAGACTAACTTGGCTACCCCCTGAAGCACAAAGAAAGCTGTTAGAAGATATGATTACTCTGTATAATTATATCAGAGAGGGAGAGGAGTTATTTAAGTTAAGCATCAGTGTGGTCCCAGAAAAAATACATATGAACTGATCAGCAATAAGCTTAAGTTTGAAATTAGGTGAAGGTTTCTAACCATCAGAGGAGTGACGTTCTGGAGCAGCCGCCCAAAAGGAGCAATGGAAGCAAAAAGCCTAATTGGTTGCAATGCTGAGCTTAATAAATTTATGGAGGAGATAGTATCCCATGATTGCCTACAATGGAATGTAGTCCATCAGAGACTGTAGCAATACTTCCCAACAGTTGGAAACAGGACACTAGATAAGGAGAACTCTGAGGGTGCGTCTACACAGCAGGCTTAACTTAAAATAAGCTACACAAATTGAGCTACGTCAATTGCTTAGCTTATTTTGAAATAAATAGGGAGTGTCTACACAGTACTTATTTCGAAATAGAGCACTCTTCCTCCGACTTCTCTTACTCCCCGTACAATGAGGGTTACAGGAGTCGGAGTTAGAAGTCCTCCAGCTTGACAGTATTTTAACATTATTTCAAAACAAGTGCCTGCTGTGTAGATGTGGACTAAGTTATTTCGAAATAACACTAGTTATTTCAAAATAATGTCGCTGTGTAGATGTACCCTGAGTTACTACAGAGAACTCTTTCCCAGGTATCTTCCTGGTGGGTGTGGCCCACATGTTCAGGGTATATTGGGGTCAGGAAAGAATTTTCCCGCAAGTCAGATTGGCAGAGATAATGGTGAGGGTCACCTTCTTTTTCAGTATGGGGCATGGTTCACTAATTCTCCACAACACTGAAAGACTATTATACTCCATAAGAACTATACAGCTTGAGGGACCAATGTTAAGACGATGAAGTAAGAAGCAGAGCATTCCTAAGCTGTAGACCTACACACACACACAGATGAGAGTCCATGTTTGTCTCTTGTCAGAGCAAGAGAGAGGGCATGTTTCCTCAATAATCTTTTCTTTAGGTACAACACCAACATTAATAAATATATATGCTATTTTAAAAATGTGACAGATATAGACATGTACTTGCTGTCTAAAAACCAGAGAGAGAGGACAATATTTCTGAACTTCAGGCTTCCAGACAATTCTGTTCAGTACCAAGATACCCAACTGATTGGACACACCTGAAACAGGACAATCTCAAACATGTAGACATTTTACCAAGCTTGGAAAGGCTTCATAAGATCAATAAATCTGGTGAAATATTCAGTGTAACTCTAGTGATACAAGAGATACAATGATTTCTGTAATGGCCTCTAAACAAAGCATCAATTATGTCCCTTGTTCCATTGTCAGAAACTTTTAAGTGCTCCATTCCCTCATTGTACCCTACTCTCTTTGTTAAGGAGTAATAAAGACAGCTGCCAACATTTATAAAATATTTTGTTGTCTTTTTTTCAGCAGCAAGCAACCAAAACATACTTTATCCCCAATCTGTGAAATGTATCCATGGCCATTCTGGCTGGTAAAAGCCAATGAGACCAACTATTAAAAAATAATAAATACAAATAGTAATAAAAATGATCAGTGCTCCTTCACAAAAGCACACCTACCAAACTCTTTGAAAAACACAATTGTTCCCTCAATTTTCAAGAAGCCAATGCTCAACCAGAAAACTTGTGAAACTACTGTTTTGTCTCCAGCCTTTCACTTCTGGGCAAACCACTTGAGAAAGTAGTAACCACTGATCATCAACAACATGAATATCAGCCAACATTTGTGATTGGATGCCTCACGATCAGGCTTAAAATCAGAACCCAGCAATCTTTTTCTGGCCCTTGACACAGGCATGCTCATACAGCTGGATCTCTCTGCATCCTTTGACAAATGGCACTTTTAACCCACCTACATGACAAAACAGCAGTATTTGGTCCAGCATTACATTGGTTTCAGTCATTCCTCTTCAGCAAACCTCAAGTGGCTGAGTGTTCCTCATTACTAAAGGCCCTTGGTTGCAGATTCCCATGGGTACTATTACCTCTTCTCCCTCTTCATGAGATCACTGAGAAAGATGGACACACCATGGGTTCAGCTGTCAGAAGTATGCTGATGGCACCGAACTATTTATTTCATTCTTTGCAGATACAGCCATTGTCATTGCTGAAATGTCAGAATGAATACAAGAAATCAATGCCTGTATGAGAGTAGCCGGCTGATCTTGAACCCAGGCAAGACCAATGTTATGCTGGTCATAAAGGAATCATTTTCAAGAGCCAGCTAAATTGTTATCTCCAGTTTCCATTGAAGGCATGCAGTCCTCAGTCATCAAAGTGGTATGGGCTTCAAGGTCATGTTTGGCTCCTCACTTTGTCGCTTCCTTCTGTACAAGCAGCCAATCATTGTGGTCCATACATTTGTCATCTCCAGTCTTGATTAACAGTAATTCACTGTGTTTGAAGCTTAATGTGAAGAAGATGCACAAGCTGTACTTGTTACAGAATACAGCTGTGCACCATCTCCCTGGCTCAGTCTGCTATGAGGACATCTGATCTGTACTCTTTGCTGGCTCATAGTTAGATTCTTGTGCCAGTTAAAAGCTATGGTTCTAATTTTCAAATCGATTTATGCTTCAAGCCTTAGTTACATTAAAAATCATATTTCTATTTATGAACCACTGTGTCAACTGCACTCTTCTGGGACAATGCAAATCAACTAGGGACTTAATTACTGCTATTGATTTCATGTGTAGGATGCTCAACATACAACTGGGATAAGTGGTGGTATATACCCCCTAATCTAGATTGATAAAATAGATCAACTTTTAAAGTTAGAAAAAAAGTTGTGAAATACTGGTAAATTCATATATAAAAATAATAAAAATGCTTTCCTTTGGTTTCTCCACTGGTCAAAATTTTATCTCTTTCCCCTGACATTTCCATAATTATCCTTTTTATACAATACATATCCCTCTTGACTTTACAAGAATGTAGGGTTCAGTGAAAAACAAATATGTTTGTGGAAAGTGTCATAAACACCATCAAGGGGAATATATGTTTTTCAATTGAATGCTTTAAGTATCTCCTCCATTTGTTACCAAGTATTAATTAGGTTCCAGAAAGTTTAGGTACCACAGAATCGTAGAATCCTGGGGCTGGAAGAGACCTCAGGAGGTCATCAAGTCCAGCCCCCTACCCAAAGCAGGACCAATCCCAACTAAATCATCCCAGCCAGGACTTTGTCAAGCCGGGACTTAAAAACTTCTAGGGATGGAGTTTCAACCACCTCCCTAGGTAACACATTCCAGTACTTCACCACCCTCCTAGTGAAAGAGTTTTTCCTAATATCCAACATAGGCCTCCTTCACTGAAACTTGAGACCATTGCTCCTTGTTCTGCCATCCGTCACTACTGAGAACAGCCTGTCTCCACCCTCTCTGGAACCTCCCTTCAGGAAGTTGAAGGCTGCTATCAAATCCCCCCTCACTCTTCTCTTCTGCAGACTAAATAAGCCCAAATCCCTTAGCCTCTCCTTGTAGTCATGTGCTCCAGTCCCCTAATCATTCTGGTTGCCCTCTGCTGGACCCTCTCAAATGCATCTACATCCTTTCTGTAGTGGAGGGCCCAGAACTGGACACAATAGTCCAGATGTGGCCTCACCAATGCTGAATAAAGGGGAATAATCACTTCTCTAAATCTGCTGCAAATGCTCCTCCTAAGGCATCCTAATATGCAATTACCCTTCAGAAGCTGTAAGGACACACTGTTGACTCGTATCCAGCTTCTCATGCACTGTAATCCCCATGTCCTTTTCTGCCAAACTGTTACTTATCCAGTCAGTTCCGAGCCTGTAGCAGTGCTTGGGATTCTTTCACCCCAAGTGTGGAACTCTGCGCTTGTCCTTGTTGAAACTCATCAGATTTCTTTTGGCCCAATCCTCCAATTTGTCTAGGTCACTCTGGACCCTATCCCTACCATACAATGTATCTACCTCTCCCCCTAGCTTAGTGTCATCCACAAACTTGCGGAGGGCGGAATCCATCCCTCATCCAGGTCATTAATAAAGATGTTGAATAAAACCAGCCCTAGAATCGATCCTTGGGGCATGCTGGCTGAAACCAACCACCAACTAGACATCGAGCCGTTGATCATTACCTGTTGAGCCCGACAATCTAGCCATCTTTTCAGCCACCTTACAGTCCATTTATCCAGTCCATACCTCCTTAACTTGCTGGCAAGAATATTGTGGGAGACCATAATGTTATGCCCATACAAAGCACACGAGATCTTTTATAGGGGAGAAGGCAGCACGCCACGTTTATTGAGAATACAACAGTTAGTATATGCTTTTCAGTCACCCACACATACATACACCATGCACACAGTCCCACCAGTTGATATTATAGTTACCAGTCCAGAGTCTGGATCAATCTAGTGGCCAGCCAGATTGATTGCAGAGGGAAGCCGGGCTTTGTCGGTCACGATCCGATGTTCCTGGAGTTGGTGGCAAGATGAACCCAGAGTCCCAGGGCAAAGAACCCTGTTCTTTATAGTCCTTTTTCTCTGTTGATGTCTATGGATTTTGCTGTGTCAGTTTGTGACCAGTTACTCCTTAATTGGTGTTATCTTTTGATGTTAACATTCCAAAACACCTCCGAGAGGGTCATCCTGTCCTGGACTGAGTTAATCAATTGTCTTTAGGAGTGCAAGCCTCCACTTTAGGGTCACCATCTGCCTTCCTTAATCATGGATGTGCGTTGATGGTTCTCTGGTTCTTCACCCCTCCTCTCTTAATCACTTGTTTTTAACAATGGCCTTCACACCTTATCTTTTTCTGAAGCATACATTCTTCATTCACACAGTCTTTTACAGAGACCTTCAAAGGTATACACACAGCAGTGTTTTATATTGAGCAATAAAAAAGCATTGTAAATTAAACCTTACTAAATCTTGTAATCAAAACAGTTCACATTGTGGCCCGGGCCTTCAACATTCCTCTAATCTAATTAACATAGACACAATACAAGATCCTGTCTCTTACTTACTAAACCTTAAAACAAAGAAATGTATATTTAACTAAAGGGCCTATTGGTCTGTCCCTGCCTTAACATCAGTACAGACACTGGCAGTCTAGGATGAAATTAAGTCATACATTACTACATTATTAAACCTGAAATGTAAATATCAAATTCCACTCCTACAGCCATATCAAAATCTTTGCTAAAGTCAAGGCATATCACATCCACCAACTTCCCCATATCCATAGGGCCAGTTACCTTATCAGAGAAGGAATCAGGTTGATCAGGCATGACTTGCCCTTGGTGAATCCATGTTAACTATTCCTGATCACTTTCCCCTCTACCAAGTGCTTCAAAATGGATTCTTTAACGATCCCCTCCATGATTTTTCCAGGGACTGAGGTGAGAATAGCGTCTGTAGTTCCCTGGATTGTCCTTCTTCCCTTTTTTAAAGATGGGCAATTGCCTTTTTCCAATCATCTGGGACCTCTCCTGATCTCCATGAGTTTTCACTTTCAAATCTAGGTCTTCTCATCTTATAATATACTTGTACCATCGTTTTTGCATTTTTACTTTCACAATAATTTTATTTCAGCATTTACAGCTATATAATGAGAATCAATGTAAATTATAAAGAAATATTCAGAGGATGATGGTACATAAAATTAGAATAGAATTTTAGACAGAGTGAAAAAATATTGCTACTAGTGAGGAGAAAAATAACAAGCAGTTCTTGATTTGTACAAGTCTGATTTTTTCCCATATTAAAGTTTTACATGTTTCTATATAAGTAATCTTTCATCTGTTTTATTACTGGTGAGTTTTTCTAGGATCAATTGTTCAATGCTGTCTCTTTTTAAATAACGTGCCTGAGAGTGATGTGTGTGAGGCATATTATGATGGTAGAGAGAATGATTATATTAATAGGAAACACAATGTGTTGAGTTGTTCCAAGTTTGTATTTTTACTGTGCACTTTTTCTGCACAGCTCAGAAGCAGATGTGTGTTTAAGGTAAGGGTTTACAACTCCTTTTGATTATGGGTTATACATGGCAATAGGATCAGAACAAAACTTCTCAAACTTTTTTTTTTTCAGTCTTCCAAGGTAAATCAAATATGTAGATGACATTTAGAAGTGGCAGGAATGATATTTCAATAATCATGCATGTCTATACTTTACATATCTTTAAAATACTGTTCCTTGAGTAGAAGCCAAATAATTAGAGCTTTTTGCTTTATTTGTTTGAAATAATGCAGATATATTTTATTTTAGGAATTCATGAAATCAAAGTTATGTACACATCTGTTGAAAATCTGTTAAAGATTGCCTGGCAGAAACATTTTGTATACAGTCAGCTGTCTTGCTGATTGCATTTTAAGAGAATGCCTCCCTGCGCTGATGACATTCAGTTTCCTAATTCGCTTTTAATAAGGCAATCCTTGTCTGAGATTTATTTCCTTAAGATAATGAAATAGGATTACTGAGGAATTAACAGCAATGCCATTAACATTTTTTTCCTTTGGTATCACCTCGTGTTTTCTGTCAGAAAGTAACGAGGTTTATTTTTCCTAGACAAGGGCAATAAATGCAAGAACTGATGAACAACAGATGAGATCTTAATTCTTTGGTGAAATTAAGACACTGATGTATTTGAGGTATGTATGTTTTATAAATCATATAATATTTTTCAGTATTTCTGCTTTTGTTAAAAATAATTTTATCTGGTTTTGAACATTTGCTTTTAATCACATCTTCTGAAGGTATACATGTAAGCTTCACTTTAGGGTATGGTGAGAAAACTTTTTTCGGTCCACAGAAAAATCAGTCAGGGGCCACACATAAGTGAAAAGAAAAACAAAACAAAACAAAACCCTCATTCATGTGGCCCCCAACTGGGGAGAAAGACATTCCCCACATTCCCTTGCATACCAGAACCTAGTGGGGGGCAGGCTAGAAATTTTATGTGCTCCATCCCCACGGGGAACAACCAGGGGCTAGAGCACCAGCACAGGCTCCCCAATGCTGTGGTGGAGCCCTGAACCTCAGGGGCCAGATCCAGGCAAGTCAGGTGCCACATCTGGCCCCCAGGGCTTAGGTTCCCCACCCTTGCTTTAGGGGAAGCCCAGAATCATTCATGCAAGTATGCATGCATTTTTTCTCCTTGTATTTGATATTGTTAAGCTATTGAAAATTATTTTATTTAGAAATCTATTTCTGTTTTATCTACATACAATAAAGCATCAATAGCGAGCTGTCTATGGAGGCTAGTTATATCCAGATAAAATCTTGTCACTAATGAGTCTACCCTGTTTCTAAACATTTCATTTGCAACTGTTTTCCATGTGCCTGGTTGAAGCAATAAGAATTCTAAAACAGGATGGTATTTAAATGTTCTGAAGGAAATCATAAACACTTTTCAGATTGTGTTGCAAGCTTAATTCAGGATATTAGCGTTGTCTCTACAGTGCATTCTTGCATTTAGTGGCTCCAAGTGACATTTACCAGTTCAATGTCAAAAATAAAATAGTTTGTAAGTAAATTCTATATAGGTTAATAGGTGTTCAGTGGGTAGACCACAGAAGGCAATCAGTAAGTATGCAGGCCAATGGGGGCTGTGCTGAGAAAATCCAGGATCTGCTATAAAGGGATTAAAATTGTGTGATTAGCCCTGTTGCTAAGATGTCAGCAGTAGTTCTGATTTCCGTGGGTTTGATTCAACCTATGTAAATTTCACCTACGAAGTTTATAGTGAATATATTCATCCACTTGGTCCTAATATAAAGATTCTTATACATATACAGACAGTTATCAGCACACTCAACAAACTCCATTTTACAGCAATAAAAATAGATTCAGTCCTGCTCTTACTGCTG
Source organism: Rafetus swinhoei (assembly GCA_019425775.1). Taxonomy (NCBI): domain Eukaryota; kingdom Metazoa; phylum Chordata; order Testudines; family Trionychidae; genus Rafetus; species Rafetus swinhoei. Next base: position 130,117,755 of record CM033424.1, read on the forward strand.
TCACTTGCTAGGCTTGAGCAGAGGAATTGCACCCCAAAAGGACCTAAACAGTTATATGAGAAACAACATACATATGCAGCTGATGGTTAGAAAGAAGACTTCCCATAGACATTGTAATGTAACAGGAGACTGTTTTCTGGGCTAGAACCCATTTCTTTCCCCTCCTCCACTGGCAACCCCAGTTCTCCCTTCCATTGAATAGCTCAAAGAGCCAAACATTGTCAGTTACTCAGAAACACTGAGTTTTCCCAAATAGCAATTTTCCCAAATAGCAATAGGAAAGAAAAATATTTATGCAGAGAACAAGTGGATTTGCATTTTTTGGGGTTGTTGTTTTTTTGTCTAACTTAATTAGAGAATTCAGTGCTGCATTTCTGCCTCCTTATCGACCATTTTGTTTTAGCTGTATTTGGTGCTGGGATGTTGCTACAGGCTTATATGATTTGGCTTGGAGGAAGGAGAAAGACAGTGATACTGAGATGGCCAATCTTTTGGGTAGAGGACTAGAATGCTAATGGGCTGTGGTCATGATGAATCAGGGTGAGAGCAGGTAGTCATGAGGGAACAAAACATATAAGATCTTAAGTTAAGAGTGCTGTGAGGAGCCAGGTCAGATTTGGTGGTGACATCTGGTGCTTATGATGCTGGAGGTAATGAAAGGGATCAGAATAAATGTAAAGCAGAACAAATGTGAGGAACAGAGGTGCCAGATACTCAATCAAAAGGGCTGTATGCACAGATGCTGATTTGTGGGGGACTCTAGGGGATTTCTAACATAGAAGAAGTTGTAGGCTATTTCAAAGTCATTGCTTCTGATAGGGAAAATGGTAGTGAGGATATTTGTCAAGGTCTTGCCATTCATAACTTCAGGTGAGAAGAAATCTTTAATATTTACCTTCAGTAAATAGTACTGTACTGTGGTTAATGAGATCTACATTTTTATCACAAAAGCAAAGTCCACTCTAGTTCCTGTTTACCTCCACCGATCCGTCCTCCTTTCCACACATAACAGAATAAGAATGAACTGGCCTTTTCATCACTCCTCAAAAGGAATAGTGTTCTGGTTGCTCAGGCAGATTTATATAACCAACCCTTCTTACAGGTTGTGAAATTCAGGAACTTTCTGCCCCTTAGAAGGTGTCTGCAGCATCTATCATTTGTATGCCATTTTTCAGACTGCCAGTTTATGATTCTTCCTCTGTTTGCAGTGTTTTCAAAATGTTCCTGAAGCAGTCTGATAAGGGTCCAATGGAATTGATACGAGAATGCAAGACAGTTCTCAAGTGTTTTAGCACTTCACCCAAACCCCAGAGAAGCCCATGTAAAAAAAGATGCATTGTCCTCCAACGTTACAGCTCAGAGTGCTGCTATCCATGAAAATGGCGCTTTTCTGAAAAAAAAAATGTATTTCTTCTAAAGCATTGTCTGGTTCGGACGTATCCAAAGATTCTTCTTGAATAGTCTTTGGTGAGGTTGAGTATTCATGGGAGAACCTTTTGACAAGATAAAGGTTTCCTTATTTTACATCTCCCCACATTTCATGTGTACAATTAGTTGTTAAGGGCTAAAATCTGGGCTGATTTATACCCTGTACATGCTCCCTGCATCCAAGATATATGTAGTAAAAGTGAGCATAAGAAAAACCATACTGAGTCAGACCAACACCATCTTCTAACAGTGGGTAGTGCTAGAGTAAGCTGCCTGGCTCAGTCCTGGGCCCCAGACCTGTGCTCGGGCCTGTAAACAAGTGCCCAGTGGTCCCCTTTAAACCCAGGCCCTGAGTACAGGGCAGGGCAATCAATCAATACTGTCTCGGTCCTTAGGTACGGTGGGCAGGCAAACAAATAGCAGTTCACAGTCTGTCAGCCCAAGTCCTGGTTCAGGGCAGGGCAGACAGACAGAAAATAGATCACTAGAAAGAAAGAAGGGGAGACTGCCACCCAGTGTGTGGAGTTGCAGGGGGGACGCAGGCCCTCCCTACTCCACTGCATCCCAGCCCAGGGCCCTAACAGTGGCAGCCCTGACTGCCACCAGGGTCAGCAGGGAACCAGCCCCACAAGACACTGACACCCTGAAGTACAATGAGGTCAGCCTGACTGTTCTCGGCTCCCCCTGGGCCATTTCCTAACTCCCCCTCGGCATCTACCTGGCTCCACGGTGGCTGGAAGTTCTCAGGGTTGTCAGAGTCTGAACCTTCAAGCAGCGGTAAAAAGGTCTCCTCTTTGGGGTGGGGACCCAGTGGTCCAGACAGTCCTCAGCCTCAGTAAAGTCTTCAGCAGTCTCCTAGCTCAGGACCTTAAGATCAACTTTTATACTACTCACCCTGCCCCTTGGCTTCTGGGGAATTAAAGGAGCAGGACCAGACTTGGCCCACCCAGGTTTGGAAATAGGTTCTTCCCCCTCTGGGTCAGTGAGCAGTCACACTTGCTCACTACATCAAGGTGCCCCAAAGATAATAAATAGAACAGATAATCATCAAGGGTGTATCTAGACTACAGGGTTTTGTGGCCAAAAGTGGACTTTTGTCGACAAAACTATACCTGCGTCTACACTACTGCCGAGTTCTGTCGACAGTAAGTCGACAGAACATGGCAGTTTTGTCGATGGCGGTAAACCTCATTCTACGAGGAATAATGCCTTTTGTCGACAGAGTTCTGTCAACAAAAGGCGCTATTGCATCCACACTGCTTTTTCAAAAGAGAGCGTCTAGACTCTCTGTCGAAAAAGCAGCTTGCTTTGTTGACAGAACTGGCTGTAGTCTAAACGCTTTTTGTCGACAGAAGCTTTTTGTCGACAAAGCCTCTGTCGACAAAAGCCTGTAGTCTAGACGTACCCCAAGTGATCCATCCCCAGACACCTATTCCCATCTTCTAGCAAACAGAAGCTAGGGACACTCCAGAGCATGGCTTTGCACATCAAGACACAGAAGGGCCTAATCTACACTAGGAGTTTAGGTCTAATTTAGCCACATAAGGTCAATTTTCTAAACAGTGAGTGTACGCTACCAAGCCTGTTCCATTGACTTTAAGGACTGCTGAAGCCAATTTCAGTACTTCTGCTTTTCATAAGGAATAATGCAAAATTTGACAGTGCCTGGATGAATTCATGGTAGTGTAGATGCAGCATTGAGAAAGTTGACATTTTTGGCCTCTGAGAGGCATCCCACAGTGCCCCACTCTGACAGCTCTGGCCAGAACTTGCACCTTTACTGCTCTGCAGGGCTATCTCTACACTGCCGGGGGGGGCGGGTATTTTGCAAACAAATGAGAGCGCGATTTACATATCTTCTGCCAATCCTTTTTGTGGAAGAGGTTTTGCTGCTAAAAAGCCCCGTGTAGACGGGGCCATTTGTTAGGGAAAAAAACCCTTTTTCACAAGATCCTGTGAACCTCATTTTATGAGGAACACTCCAGGGACTCCCAGCAGTGCCATGTTAAGATAAAGGAGCTCAAGGTGTCCTATCACAAAACAAAGGAAGCAAATGGATGGTCTGGTGCATCACTGCAAATATCAATGACCAGCAATACTAGAGGGGCCCAACCAGCTTCCCAAGCCAGACTGTGGAATCTGGCAAAGACACTCGGCAGTGGTGTGGAGGACAGCATGGTGGTGGAGGAAGAGGAGGAGGAGGAGGACAAAGAATGGCCAGCTGGCGAGCAGCGAGAGTCAAGAACTTTTCATCACTTTGGAAACAATCCCATCCTTCCAGGATGTCTCACAGTTTGGCACTGATTTTAAGGAGGGCCCTTCTGGTGAGTTCACAATTTTTTTCTTGCTACTTGTGGGTTCGGACAATGGGGTGTGAGGTGCAGCACGCTCTTTCTGCTTACACAGCATGGGGGGCATGGAACAGCTTGTCAACATGTCTGAAGATGGAGTGGGAGTTTTGTCTGCACAGTTCCATGAAGCTCTCACATAGGAATTCTTTGATCCTTCTGAGAAGGTTTTTGGGGAGGCCACCCTTATGCCATCCTTCACAGTAGGACACTTTCCCATGCCAAGCCAGCAGTAAGTGGTCTATTGCAGCATAAAGCACTGCAGCATAAGGCCCAAATTCTGGCCACATTCAGTCACCAACAGCTTCCTATCACTCTGTGTGATTCAGAGAAAACAGATCTTTTGCATGACAAGCTGGATGAAGCAGGGGACACTATTAGCTCTGCCTTTGCTGCTAGCATGGCTTCAGCCACTGGCATCCCTTCCCTTCTTCCCTCCCACCTACAGGTGTCTGCAGGATAGGAAAATAGCACACTCCCAGGAAGTGGTGTGAGGCAAATATAGAGGAGCAAAGCCACGTGAGCCAACACCCTGTCCCTGCCTTCTCCCTCCCATCTGTAGGACCATGCTCTGGCAGACCCCTTACCATGCCTATGTCCAAAAAGTATGAGTCCAGGTGTTCCCTTAAGAACTCTGTTGTGTACCTGCTGTTCAGTAGCCACTTTAAAGCATAACTTTGTCCTTACACAGAAGACATCTCCATTGTCTTTAGAAAGACCTTTGCTGTATATTAAGAGATCAAGTTTTAGGCTACACAATACATCTCCTATAATTTGTATCTTTGTAACTTTTTGTTACAGCAGGAACATCAGGGAGGTTGCTGAATACTCCCCCAGCTCCAGCAGCTGTCCAGCTCACACAAATACACAGGCAAAAACAAACAAGGGAAGACATGTTTAAGGAACAAATGGAGTGGAGGAATACATTCCTGGAGGAGATGCCAGCGACAGGAGAGGATAGCAGAGCAGCAGGAAAGTATAGCAGAATGGTAGGAGAGGAAAGCATGCAGGGAACTGCAAGCAAAGCAACAGAAGAATGTATTTTTGTCCCTGGTGGCTGTGGTGGAGTGCCTGCCTGGAGGGGACCCTACTCGCCACCCTATGCAGAATAATTTTCCCTTCTCACCCAGTTCCATAGCTTTCACCCCCAAGGGCCCCAGGACACAGCAGGGGGTGAGGAATCAAGGGTATGCTCATACTCAACCTCCAAAGCCTCAGGAGGGAAAAGGCTGTCTCTCTCACATTTCTGATTCTCCCCCTCCCCACTCCTTCAGGTCCTACCATGGACTTCTTTTCTGTCCCTGCTGTCTTCCCTAAATAAAAATGCATGATCTCTGAACAACAGTTTCTATTGTTTGCATTGCCGGGATGGGGAGGACGATTACAGACAAACACACAAATGCAGGGGCACCTCATTGAGAGCAATGTGCATGACTCAAAATTGACCATTCATAACACTTTCTTTCAAAGCCTCTCTGATTTGCACTGCCCTGCTCTGTGCTCTCTTTATTGGCCTCGTGTCTGGCTGCTCAAAATCTCTGGTTAGCTGTTCTGCCTCAGCCTTCTACCCTGCCAGATAACTTTCCCCATTGCTCTCACAAATATTATGGAGCACACAGCAGGTTACCACCACAAAGGGAATGTTTTGTTCACTGAGGTCTAACCTAGGCAGTAGACTCCTAAACCTTTCCTTTAAATGCCAAAAAGCACATTCAATGACCATTTTGCACTTGCTCAACTTGTAGTTGAACTGCTTCTTATTGAGGATCAGGCTGCTCATGTAGGGCTTCATGAGCCACAGGGGTAAGAGGTAGGCTGGGTCACCAAGGATCACTATTGACATTTCTACCTTCCAATTCTAATTTTCCAGTCTAGGTAAAAAGTACCAGCTTGCATCTTTCTGAAGCGGCAAGAGTTTCTACAGATGCGTCATGCACCTTTCCCGACCATCCCACTTTTATGTTGGTGAAACGGCCCTTGTGATCCACCAGCACCATTGAGAAGTACTCCTTGTGGTTTATGTATTCCTTGGCAAAGTGGTCAAGTGCCAGGATGGGGAAGTGCATTCCGTCTATCACCCCACCGCAGTTAGGGAACCCCATCACTGCAAAACCCTCCACTGTGCCATCCATATTTCTAGAGTAACTACCCTCCATAGCAGAATGGTATTGATTGTTTTGACTACTTGTATAACAACAGCCCCTCTCCCCCGCAGTAGATTTCCCCACTGACCGGTAGCTATCTGTCAATGCAGGCTTCCACATGGCAATTGCCACACTCTTCTCCACTGTCAGAGCGGGTCTCATTTGGGTATCCCTGCTCTTCAGGACAGAGCAAAGCCATTTGCAAAATTCCATGAAAGTGGCATTGCACATTCAGAAGTTTTGCAGCCACTGCTGATCATCCTGTACCTGTAGCACTATGCGATCCTACCAGTCTGTACTTGTCTCATGGCACCAGAACTGGAGTTCCACTGTTTCCAGAGGACTGAATGCCAGCTGCATTTCCAGTTTGCTCAGTGCAAAGGCTTGCATGTACAGCATGCCCATGGCACTCTGAGACTGAGATACCGCCTTGTCCTCTTCCTGGTGGAGTGACTTGCATATATTCTTGAAATAGTGCACCATTAGGCACACCATAGTAGACATCAATAGCACAATACTTTGGTGCACAACGTAATCCAAAAAGGGGGCCATACTCGTGCTGCTATGGCTTCTACACAGGTACACAGGGCCGAAACACAGAATGCAAAGTGGCACAGGAATTGTGAAATAGCTACCCACAGTGCATCACTTTCAAAGTTGATGGCAGTCTCCCTAGTGAGGACACATTATTTCAACCATGTTGAATTCTTGCACACATGGGGACACAAACCTTTTACTTTACAAAATGGGATGGCAAGAAATCAACCTTAATAAATTCAACCTTATCTCATAGTGTAGACATGGCCTAACATTGTATATATTTATTTTAAAGGATATTCTATTTTAATAAATATATCAATTTAAATTTTATCTGGTGTACATAAAGTATTGTAAAGATGGGCTAATATAAATTAAATAAAGGGAATTGAAACTGCATACTGATGTCATTTTGGACAATCTCTGAAGAGACACATCTATTTTACACTCCTCTGATCACTATAACTTAGTTTTAATACAGTGCATACATATTATCATGTGCCTGTTCTGTTAATTTTAAACCTGTTCCAGTTGAGGGTCTTAGTGTCAGGATTATTGTTGGAGCTATGGAGGATATCCTACCAAATCCTACTACTTAGCTACTTCTCCTCACGAATGAAAAACTAAATGCACAGCTTTGATTTAGAAACAGTAAGAATAGGCTGAATCCTACCCTGAAAGCTATAAAGCAAAGTGATGCTGAAGCCATAATGAACAAAATGAACAGCTTACTGGCACCTGCTTTGACAGGGGAAGACACAAGAATAGAAATACATCATATTTCAAAAACTTGAAATTAAAACAAGTGGCTCCACCTACCAATCCAACATCAGAATTGTATATCCCAGGCTGCTTTTTTTTCCTGGTTCATCTTTGAGGTGTAGCTAAATTTTAACACTGTGTTAGACTGAAGGTCCAATGAGTGATCTACTGAAACTAACAAATCTCAGGAGTTGTTTCTGTAGTTTGTTTCAAGTTGTTGGTGGTTTTTTTCCTCCTTTCCCTTTCCCCTCTCCCCCCTTCATGGAGTGAGTGTTGTGACTGGCAGGTGGAAGCTGTGAGCTTCTAATCAGGGTTTGAAATCTAGAAGCCTCTGCTCATTGGTTGAGCCTTAATCAGGGGGAAGGGCTATCAGGCAGTCCAGGGCTTTATAAAAGGAGTGAGTCAGCGACCAGGGAGCTTGCAAACAGGGGCTGTTAACAGGGAGTTTGGAGAGGGAGTTGGGAAGGGGGTGAGATACACTCGCCATTCGTTAAAATCTTTTCACTATACTCCTGCCCTTCAAGGATGTATTTAATTACAGGTGAGGAATCTCTCAAAAGGAAGCCAGGTATGAATGGTGATAGGTCTGCTGTTGTTACCTACACAGCATGTGCCATGTTTGTTTTCCTCCCAGAAGACAGAAGGGATTTCATCTGCACTAAGTACATGCTGGTCACCATTTTGGAAGAAAAATTAGAGGACTTGAGGGCCAAATATCATTCTATCAGAGAGGATGAAGACGTCCAAATATCATTCTATCAGAGAGGATGAAGACGTCCTCGATAGAAGGCAGCATTTAATCCTGCAGGCACAGCAGGCTGAAGAGCCAGTCAGAGCACTACAGGACAAGGAAGAGAAATGGCAGCATGAAACCTCTAGAAGGAGAAGGCCAACTCAGGTATCCCCCACCCCTGTAGAGGTAAGTAACTGCTATCAGGCTCTCTCCACAGGCACTGTGGTGGAGAATGCTTTGGCAGGGACCTCTCAGGGAAGAAATCAGAAAGGAACACCATCTACTGGAAGGCATGGGATGCGTTGTCCTAGGTATGGGGGTTCCATGACCACCACTCCCAAAAAACGATGGGTGGTGGTGGTCAGGGACTCTCTCCTAAGAGGGACTGAGTCATCCATTTGCCGTCCAGACCTGCAATCTCGAGAAGTGTGCTGCTTACAGGGAGCTCGCATTCAGGATGTACCAAGAGTCTTACGAAACTAATTAAACCTTCGGATCGCTACCCCTTCCTGCTTCTCCATGTGGGAACTAATGATACGGCCAAGAATGACCTTCAGCGGGTCACAGCAGATTATGTCTCACTGGGAAGAAGGATCAAGGAATTTGAAGTGCACGTGGTGTTCTCATCCATCCTTCCGGTTGAAGGAAAAGGTCCAGGTAGGGATCATCGAATTGAGGAAGTAAATGCATGGTTACTCAGGTGGTGTCAGAGAGAGGGCTTTGGTTTCTTCGACTATGGGACTCTGTTCCGGGCACAAGGATTGTTAGGAAGAGATGGGATCCACCTAACCAAGAGAGGAAAGAGTATCTTCATGGGCAGGCTTGCAAACCTAGTGAGGAGGGCTTTAAACTAGGTTTGTTGGGGGATTGAGACCAAAGTCCTGAGTTAAGTGAGGAAGTTGGACAGTGGGAAGAATCACAAGGAAAAACGAGCAACAACGGAGGACCCCTGATTTGGATAGAGAACGTAGGGCGATCAACTAGTTATCTAAGGTGTTTGTACACAAATGCGAGAAGCCTGGGAAACAAACAGGAAGAATTAGAAGCCCTGGCCCAGTCAAATAACTATGATTTGATTGGAATAATGGAGACTTGGTGGGATGACTCGCATGACTGGAGCACTGCCATGGAAGGGAATAAACTGTTCAGGAAGAACAGGCAGGGGAGAAAAAGAGGAGGAGTTGCATTGTATGTAAGAGAGCAGTATGATTGCTCAGAGCTCCAGTATTTAGAGGGAGAAAAGAATGTTGAGAGTCTATGGGTTAAATTTAGAGGTGGAAGCAACAGGGGTGATGTTGTGGTTGGTGTCTGCTATACACCCCTGGACCAGGTGGATGAGGTAGACGAGGCTTTCTTTGGACAACTGAGAGAAGCTTCCAGATTGCAGGCCCTGGTTCTCATGGGGGACTTTAATCACCCTGACATCTGTTGGGAGACCAATACAGCAGTGAACAGACAATCCAGGAAGTTTTTGGAGAATGTTGGGGATAACTTCTTGGTACAAGTGCTGAAGGAGCCGACCAGGGGCCATGCACAGCTTGACCTGCTGCTCACAAACAGGGAGGAACTAGTAGGGGAAGTAGAGCTGTTTGACATCCTGGGAAGCAGTGACCATGAGATGGTAGATTTCAGGATCCTGACTAAAGGAAGAAAGGAGAGTAGTAAAATACACACCCTGGACTTCAGAAAAGCAGACTTAGACTCCCTCAGAAAACTGATGGGCAGGATTCCCTGGGATGCTTACATGAAGGGGAAAGGAGTCCAGGAGAGCTGGCAGTATTTTAAAGAAGCCTTATTGAAGGCACTGGAAGAAACCATCCCGATGCGCAGCAAGAAAAGCAAATAAGACCATAATAGACTGTGAAGAGCTTCAAAAAGATTTCACTAAACTAAGTGATTGGGCAACAAAATGGCAAATAAATGTAATGTTGATAAATGTAAAATAATGCACATTGGAAAAAATAATCCCAACTATACGTACAATATAATGGGGACTATTATAGATACAACTATGCAAGAGAGAGTTCTTGAGCAGTTGATCTTGAGTAGTAGTAGCTAGTAGATCTTGAGTAGCTAGAACTACTCAAGAGAGAGATCTTGGAGTCATTGCGGATAGTTCTCTGAAGACATCCACTCAGTGTGCAGCGGCAGTCAAAAAAGGAAATAGAATGTTAGGAATATTTTAAAAAGGGATAGAGAATAAGACAGAAACTCTATATAAAACTATGGTACACCCACATCTTGAAAACAGCGTACGGATGTGGTCACCCCATCTCAAAAAAGATATATTGGCATTGGAAAAGGTTCAGAAAAGGGCAACAAAAATGATTAGGGGTTTGGAAAGGGTCCCATATGAAGAGAGATTTAAAAAACTTGGACTTTTCAGTTTAGAAAAGAGGAGACTAAAGGGGGAATATTATAGAGGTCTATAAAATCATGACTGGTGTGGAAAAAGGGAATAAGGAAAAGTTATTTACATATTCCCACAATATAAGAACTAGGGGTCACCAAATGAAATTAATAGGCAGTAGGTTTAAAACAAACAAAAGGAAGTTTTTCTTCACTAAGGGCACAATCAATCTGTGGAACTCCTTGCCAGAGTATGCGGCTAAGATAGGACTTCAACAAAGTTCAAAAAAAAAAGAGCTACATAGATTCATAGAGGTTAGGTCCATCAATGGCTATTAGCTAAGATGGGTGAGAATGGTGCCCCTAGCCTCTGTTTCTCTGGAGGTGGGTGGCAGGGGAGGGATCATATGAGGATTACCTGTTGCAAGCCCTCCCTCTGGGGCATCTGGTATTGGGCACTGTCAGCAGACAGGATACTGGGCTGGATGGACCATTGGTCTGAACCAGTATGGCTGTTCTTATGTTCTTATAAAAAGGTGGTAGTTCACCAGGGTTAGCTCCTGGTGGGCTGCTGCTGCTATATTTACCTGCACTTCCACAGGTATGGGTGATCACAGCTCCCATTGGCTGCAAACGTCAATCTGTGGCCAATGGGAGCTGCGATCCCTTGTACCTATGGAGGCACAGGTAATTATAGTAATGTGAATGCGCACGAGGGGCTAAGTCTGGCAAAGCGGATCTGGCCCAGGAGCCGATATTTGCGCACCCTAGTATATAAGTTGTTGTTACAAGCGGGGAACAAGTGGACATGAGAAAACCTTGACATAACATCCTATAAGTGGCCATCCTACTGGCTGCCAAGGCTCAAATTTTGTTCAGGAATGAGCAAGAAGGTAGCTGCCTCCCAAACGTTCCAGCCACATAGCAGTTTAGAGGCATAACACCAAGATAGGCTCCACATTTAATGTACTCCAATGAAGTATACTCCTGGACTTTAAACTAGGGCTGCTAGCATCTCAGATTCATCAAGGAGAGGGGAGGCAGGAGCCGGTATTTGTGGAGATCCAGCTTTTAAGCCAGCTCCCCATGAGCACCAGATCTCATTGAGACACCTCCACCCCAACCCCTGAGAGTGAGGACAGGCAGGCAGGAGTCTGTCAGTACATGTGGGAAGCTGGCTTTCAAGCCAACTCCCCATGCATATCGGCTCCCACAGAGCCGCCAGCCTTCCCCCCCGCTCGGGGTGCTGCCTCTCTATGGGTATGTCTACACTAGCCCCCTAGTTCAAACTAGGGAGGCTAATGTAGGCATTCGAAGTTGCAAATGAAGCCCGGGATTTAAATATCCCGGGCTTCATTTGCATCTTCCCGGGCGCCGCCATTTTTAAATGTCCCTTAGTCCGAACTCCGTGCCCGCGGCTACACGCGGCACGGAGTAGGTAGTTCGAATTAGGATCTCTAATTCGAACTACCGGTACACCTCCTTCCATGGAAGGAGGCAGGATAGAATACTGGTGGGGAGCCATCTTTCTTGCCCTCATGCTGCCATCCTCAGAGGCAGCAAGGTTGTGGGGGGGAAGGAGGCAGGAGCCATTGCTCAGGGGGAGCCAGTACTGATACAGAGGCAGCAACTTGCAGTGGCTCTCCACGAGTGAGGCCAGGAGAGCACTGGTTGCTGGCGTTGGAAAAGGTTCAGAAAACATGTAACTGATAAGATTTGGAGTGGTCACACAATTATTAAAGTAAATGATGTCTAATATCCCTACTTCAGACATTTCTGTTCTTTGAGGCGTCCTGTGGAGATTCAGTAATAAAGGTTCCTCTGTGACCAGAAGAGCTTGAAAGTTGATTTTTGTTTCTCAATAAAGAGTCAAATGCTGCAGAAACAGATCGGTAATAGAAGTTCTCAATATTTGTGGATGAATTTTTAAATATATGAGGTTTTTTTAAATAATGTTTGGTACAACAGTACATGATACTGAGGTAACATGACAAATCTTTGCTCTGTACTTTAAGATGTTAAGGGGGGCAGGTTATTCAAAATTACTTATTACAGAAGGAAAACGTAACTATTGGTTTCAGAGTCAAAGAGTTTGCTCAATTATTGAGCCTGAAGTCCCCTCTTCCTTCCCCAGAGAGACAAAGATGGCAATAAAAAGTCCTACTTTATTTCTACAGAAGCCTGAATATATGTGTTTGGCTGGGTGAAGTCAATCCCACAGCACACTTCTCCTGCTATTCATGGTCCTCTGCTGGAATGGTCAAAAGCTTCAGAGGGGTAGCCAAGTTAGTCTGTACAGGATAAACTTAAAAAAAAAACAAATGGTCTGATGGCACTCTATAGATTAACAAAACATGTGGATGGTATCATGAGCTTTCATGGGCTCAACCCACTTCTTCAGCTGACAGGAATATTAGAAGTCCAGAAGACTAGAAGTCCCTGCTATTGGTCTATTTGTTGTTTTTTAAGGTTTTGCTGGGTTGGTGTTTACCAGGCCATTCAGAGCAGTGGCTTTTAGGGAATGTCTACACAGCAGGGCTTAAGTTGAATTAAGCTATGCAACTTCAACTAGGTCAATTGCGTTGCTTAAGTCAAAATAGCTTAACTCAGCTTTAAGTGCTGTCGACACAGCAAGAAGTAAAAGGAAGAACACTCTTCCTTCGACTTCCCTTACAAGAGTTGGAGGAAGAAATCCTCCAGCTCGACATTATTTTGAAATAAAGGCTTGCAGTGTAGATGTGCTCTTTGTTATTTCAGAATTACATCAGTTATTAAAAAATAATGCTGCTGTGTAGACATGTCCTTACTTAACAAGTCATAGAGATAAGTGCAGAAGTTTGACACTGTCAGAGTTATTGCACCAGGCTCTCTTCAGTCTTTGCCACGCATCACTGTATACATGATGCGTGGCTCACTCTTTCAAATTTCACAGACATGAAAGCTAGACAGTCATACTCATTTTGGTACCAGTTGAACAGAAACCTCTGACTTAGCTGTGTAAATGAAGCACGAAAAGGAATTTAGCCAGATTTCTAGAGGGTCTCCCAAATTGTAATAATGTTCCATTAATTTTTTACTAGCTATTCTAATGGTTCTTCAAAAGTAAAGTCATGGTTTTAGGGCATTTGTTATTCATCTTTGGCACTTATGGTTTCTAAGCAGTGCCAAAGTTATGCTGAAAGCTCATTTACAATCATTTCATTTAATAAACGGCACTCTCTATAATCAAACGCAAAGTCATGTAATTTATTAATAGAAAAGAGAATTTAAATTAAGATTCCTGATTAGTACAAGAGCACTAACAGAACTCAAAAGGTTATACAAATTTTGTCCCTGTGTAAGGTAAATTAAATACAAACCCACATTTATTGGAAGATTGGGCCAAAAGAAATCTGATAAGGCTCAACAAAGACAAGTGCAGAGTCCTGCATTTGAAACAGAAGAATTCCAAGCACTGTTACAGGCTGGCCAAGCAGCAGTTCGGAAGAAAAGGACCTGGGGATTAGTGTGGATCAGAAACTGGATATGAGTCAACAGTGTGCTTTTGTAGCCAAGAAGGATAATGGCAATATTAGGGTGCATTAGGAGGTGCATTGCCAGCATATCTAGAGAAGTGATTATTCCCCTTTATTCAGCACTGATGAGGCCACATCTGGAATATTGCATCCAATTCTGGGCTCCCCATTACTGAAAGGCTGTGGACATATTGGAGAGGGTCCAGCGGAGGGCAATGAAAATGATTAGGGAGCTGGAGCACATGATTTACGGGGAGAGGCTGAGGAAATTGGACTTCTTTAGTCTGCAGAAGAGAAGAGTGAGGGGGGATTTGTTAGCGGCCTTCAACTACCTGAAGGGAAGTTCCAAAAAGGATGGAGAGAGGCTGTTCTCAGTAGTGACGGATAGCAGAACAAGAAGCAATGGCCTCAAGTTTCAGTGTGGGAGGTTTAGGTTGGATACTAGGAAAAACTATTTCTGTAGGAGGGTGGTGAAGCACTGGAATGGGTTACCTAGGGAAGTTGTGGAATTTCCATCCCTAGAGGTTTTTAAGTCCCGGCTTGACAAAGCCCTGGCTGGGATGATTTAGTTAGGGTTGGTCCTAACTTTGGGCAGGGGGTTGGACTTGATGACTTCCTGAAGTATTTTCTAGCCCTATGATTCTATTCTATGATTTAAATAAAGTGGAAAGTCTTGCTTAAAATATCAAAAGCCAGGAAATTTTAAAATTAAATTCGATATTTTGTCCCTTCTGAAACAATTCCATCCACCCAAATAAATAAAATTAAAACATTATTGAGTGAATCAATTGTTCAAACATCTTGTCTTTTCTTTGGTTCATAAGGATCATTAACATGGGTCTCTGAGTCTACTTTTCAAATGTGACAAGTTTTGAGTACCTCAGAGAATCATATAAGATTAGGGTTGGAAGACAGCTCAGACGGTCATCTGGTCCAACCCCTCCTCGAAGAAGGATCAACCCCACCTGCCTCAGTTTTTAGTCCCCAAATTGAAAAATCATAAAGAGGCCTAATTGAGAAGGTGACTGCTCAGCATTTCTGAAAAGCAGGGAACTTGAAAAAAAAGGTATCCCGGGTAAAGAAGGTAATGGGGATTAGGGTTGAACCCACAAATTGAGACACGTGAAATTTCACTTTTAGGAAGTTATAAAACATATATGGTGAGTTTTGTTGTTGACTATGGTGGAGACTGGGTTTCACACATTATTTATCAAGGAAATATAAAGTCTCTTTTTATTCTGAATATGCCCTGATTAGTTTATGATCTGATTCAGTAAAGCATTTAATCACATGCTAAAACACATTGCTGAATTGGGGCCATAAAGTGAGTTTATTCATATTTATTTAGCCGTGATTGTAAAATAATTTCTTATCAAACACATATTGAATTTCAGAGTGAACAATATATCCCTGGTTCAACAAGGCATGTGACTAATTTTAATCATATGCTTAAGTAACTTGCTGAATTAGGGCCTAAATTATTTGACAACAAGCAATTCATTCCAAAATATATCAGTTGCTTAATTTGAAAACTCTAAATAATATTTTATTTAAACCACTCAGAACCTGATCCCGTTAATTAACATCAATATGGGCTTTTGCCTTTTATTTCTTAAATAGCAGGATTGTACCTTATCTGACCAATATTACAAGTTAAGTAACCCACTAAGAATGGGACACTTCTAGCCCACTCAGCCTCCTTCGCACCTGCACTAGTATTGATAGGTACATTTTTCCCTCTCTTTTCTTTTTCTGTTATAATTCTGATAGTCCCCCTTTTTTCTCCACTTAAGTTCATCTGAAGAAGTGGGTTTTGCTCCCGAAAGCCCATGATACTATATATATATATAATTGTTAGTCTCCAAAGGCACATCTACACTATGAAATAAGTTTGAATCTACTATGGATGATTTCTGGGCATCCGACGTTGAGAGGGTGAAGGTCCGTGTCCCCTATACAGGCAAGAATCAAATGTTCTCAGAGGGTGTGTCTACACTGCAAAGTTAATTTGAAATAACAGCCGTTATTTTGAATTAACTTTAATAGCGTCTATACATGCAAACCGCTATTTCAAAATTAATTCGAAATAGCGGAGCGCTTAATTTGAATTTGGTAAACCTCATTTTACGAGGAGTAACGCCAAATTCAAAATAGCTATTTTGAATTAAGTACTGTGTAGACACTTGATTCGAAATAGGTGGCCTCCAGCCCTTCCCAGGGAGCCCTGGTGGCCACTCTGGGCACAACCAGGAAAACTTACTCTCCTCTCCGCCAGCCCCAGAGACATTAAAGGGGTAGACCCTGGCCACAGTGCCTGTGCCAGCTCCAAGCCTGCCAGCCCAGAGCCAGCAGTGGCCACCGGGGCCCCTGACCCAGTGGCCCCAAAACAGGAGCCAGTGAGCCACTGGCAGCCAGCCCTCCACCACTCCCCAGGAGCAGTCTGCCAGCTCCCAGGAGCCTGACAGGGGCTGGAGAAGGCGGGCGCCTTCCTGGTCCAGGGTGGAGATCATGGACCTTATTCAGGTTTAGGGGGGATGCCCCTAACGTCCATGATCTCCGCACTAGACAGAGGAATGCGGCCGTCTATGTCAGGATAGCTGCCAGCCTGGCCACCAAAGGCCACATGCGAACCCAGGAGCAGGTTTGCATGACAATCAAGTTGGTCCGGCGAGACCCCCAACCCTGGGCCCTGAGTTTCTCCTCCCCCTTCTTTCCCTTGCTTCCCCCTTCCAGCTCCCTCCTCCCAGGTTTCCCCCTCCCTTCTCCCACCCTCTCTCTTCCTCTCTCCCACCTCCTTTTCCCAGTCTCCCCAGAGGTTCATCCCCAGTTTTGTTCAATAAACCCAGTTTCTATTTTTGAACATACATGTCTTTTGTTTGACATCAGGAAGGGGGGCTAGGGAGGGGTAAGTGGAAGGACGTGACGGAGGAATGGGGCACGAGCCCCCGGTGGGGAGGACCAGGGTGGCTCTGAGGGCTCCTCGGGGTGGAAGCTCTACGACAGGGCCTCCTGGACCCTGACAGCCCCCCGATGGACCCCTCAGATGGCAGCCTGCAGCAAGTGCAGCTGGGCTGATGGCAACGACCCCACGAGATGCACCAGCATGCCCAGAGGCAGCTCTGACTCTATGTGGCCGAGTGCTGTGGTGTCCCGAGTGCAGGCACTCAGGGCACTCCAAGACAGAACTGCTTTGCTGTCCCTCATCGAGGTAGAAAAGCAAGTGGGGAACCCTGAGAACTGTCTGTCTGGGGTGGGGGTAGGGTCCCTTTAAGCACGGAGCTCAGTTAGCCTCAGGCAGCAGCCCCACACACTAAGTCCTAACCTAATGCCCTGCTGGCACTGGTTCTGGCCAGCCTTAACTTTGGTTCAGGGTCCACTCAGTGTAGACGCGCTATTTCAAAATAGCAAAACGCTATTTCAAAATAGTTTTTGTGTATAGACTGCCACGCTGTGCCGGATCAGCTGATCGTCGGCACAGCGCAGGGGCCATTTTTATTTTAATGAAGCGGGTATTATTTAAATCCCCGCTTCTTTGACTATGCTGAATAAACTATTTTACATGGCTCCGTTGACGGAGCCATATAGTCTAGATGTAGCCAATGACTAGATGGAAAAGTCACCAATTAATATACTCAGGAGGGACTCCCATGGCTAAAAACTTAGTTACAAAGGAGAGGAAAACCCATTTTTAAATGTGCAGACATCAGATTCCCATTCCCAAACCATAAAACAATAATTTATCTAAACTTTACCCTACTTAACTGAAGGTGAAGAGTCTTTTCTTGGAGATAGACAAGTTGTCTGTCTCCCTCAGTATCTGGAGAGCAACTGGCCAGAGACAAAGGAGGAAAACCCCCAAAATTCCTTTGTCCCAGTTTGAAATTCCTACCTCCATTTCTACTGGCTGCTACTTGGCTAGGTACAGTTAACCCCTTATTCCCCAGGCAGCTAGCCATCCCTCATGGTCATGACAGATGCTTCCAGGGACTTCTCTCGGCTGCTTCCCAGAAGGCACTCCTCCACTCCCACCCCACTCGCAAAACATAAAAGGGCTGCAGTGTGCACGTGCCTTTTCATAGAATCATAGAGCTGGAAGAGACCTCAGGAGGTCATGAAGTCGAGCCCCTGCCCAAGGCAGGACCAATCCCAACTAAATCAACCTAGCCAGGGCTTTGTCAAGCTGAGATTTAAAAACCTCTAGAGATGGAGACTTCACCACCTATCTAGGTAACCCATTCCAGTACTTCACCACCCTCCTAGTGAAAGAGTTTTTCCTAATATCCAACCTAGACCTCTCCCACTGTAACTTGAGACCATTGCTCCTTGTTCTGCCATCTGTCACTACTGTAAACAGCCTTTCTCTTTGGAACCTCCCTTCAGGAAGTTGAAGGCTGTGATCAAATCCCCCCTCACTCTTCTCTTCTGCAGACTAAACAAACCCAAATCCCTCAGTCTCCCCTCATAGCTCATGCGCTCCAGCCCCCTAATCATTCTGGTCACCCGCCGCTGGACCCTCTCCAATGCGTCCACATCCTTTCTATAGTGGGGGGCCCAGAACTGGACACAATACTCCAGATGTGGCCTTACCAGAGCCGAATAAAGGGGAATAATCACTTCTCTGGATCTGCTGGCACCCTAATATGCCATTAGCCCTCTTGGCTACAAGGGCACACTGTTGACTCATATCCAGCTTCTTATCCACTGTAATCCCCAGGTCCTTTGCTGCTGAACTGCTATTTAGCCATTCAGTCCCCAGCCTGTAACAATGTTTGGATTCTTCTGTACCAAGTGTGGAACTCTGCACTTGTCCTTGTTGAACCTCATCAGATTTCTTTTGGCCCAATCCTCTAATCTGTCCGGGCCACTCTGGACCCTATCCCTGCCCTCCAGTGTATCTACCTCTCCCCATAGCTTAGTGTCATCTGAGAACTTGCTGAGGGTGCAATCCATCCCCTCATCTAGGTGTTAATAAAGATGTTGAACAAAACTGGTCCTAGAACAGAACCTTGCGGCACTCTGCTAGAAACCAACCGCCAACCTGACATCAAGCCATTGATCACTACCCATTGGGCCCGACAGTCTAGCCAGCTTTCTATCCATCTTACAGTCCATGTATCCAATCCATATTCCCTTAACTTGCTGGCAAGAATATTGTGGGAGACAGTATCAAAAGCTTTGCTAAAGTCAAGGCATAGCACATTCACTGACTTTCCCATATCCATAGAGCCAGTTACCTCATCATAGAAGCTAATCAGATTGGTCAGGCACAACCTGGCCTTCATGAATCCATGTTGACTATTCCTGATCACTTTCCCCTCTTCCAAGTGCTTCAAATGGATTCCTTGAGGATCCCCTGCATTATTTCTCCGGGGAGAGAGGTAAGGCTGACTGGTCTGTAGTTCCCTGGATTGTCCTTCTTCCCTTTTTTAAAAATGGGCACTACATTTGCCTTTTTCCAATCATCCGGGATCTGTTCCGATCTCCACGAGTTTTCAAAGATAATGGCCAAAGGCTCTGCAATGACACTTGCCAACTCCCTCCGTACCCTCGGATGCATTCAATCCGGGTCCATGGATTTGTGTATTTTTAGCTTTTCTAAATACTTCCTAACTTGTTCTTTCCCCACCAAGGGCTGTCCACCTCCTTCCCATACTGCGTTGCCTAGTGCATTTGTCTGGGAGCTGACCTTGTCCGTGAAGACAGTGGCAAAGAAAGCATTGAGTACTTCAGCTTTTTCACATCATCTATCACTAGGTTACCTTCCTCATCCAATAAGGGCCCCACACCCTCTCTGATCACCCTCTTATTGATAACATGCCTGTAGAAACCTTTTTTGTTATACTTCACATCCCTCTCTAGCTGCAATTCCAATTGCACTTTCGCCTTCCTGATAATTCCCCTGAATTCTTGTGCAATATATTTATACTCCTCCCTAATCATCTGTCCAAGTTTCCACTTCTTGTAAGCTTCCTTTTTGTGTTGAAGGTCACCAAGGATTTCCCCGGTAAGCCAATCTGGTCGCCTAACATATTTGCTTTTCTTGCTGCGCAGCGGGACAGTTTCTTCCGGTGCCTTCAATACGGCTTCTTTAAAATACTGCTTGCTCTCCTGGACTCCTTTCCCCTTCATTTAAGCATCCCAGGGAATCCTGCCTATCAGTTCTCTGAGGGCGTCAAAGTCTGCTCTTCTGAGGTCCAGGGTGTGCATTTTGCTACTCTCCTTTCTTCCTTTAGTCGGGATCCTGAAATCTACCATCTCATGATCACTGCTTCCCAGGTTGTCACACAGCTCTACTTCCCCTACTAGTTCCTCCCTGTTTGTGAGCAGCAGGTCAAGCTGTGCATGGCTCCTGGTCAGTTCCTTCAGCACTTGTACCAAGAAGTTATCCCCAACATTCTCCAAAAACTTCCTGGATTGTCTGTGTTCTGCTGTATTGGTCTCCCAACAGATGTCAGGGTGATTAAAGTCCCCCATGAGAACCAGAGCCTGCGATCAGGAAGCTGTGTCTCAGTTTTCATGGCTGGCTGCACAGATGCCACAGCACTATGACCCTGAAGCCCGAGGTGCTGCAAAGCATTTCCATGCTCATGGCTCTTGTGTTGCACCTCATGGCACAGTACTTCGAGAGTGCCCACATGTTGCTCCAGCAGGAAAAGGACAAGGAGCAGGAGGAGAAGGAGGAAGACGAGAAAGATGAGGATGGGGATGAACCTCGGCATGGCCGGGAGGATGTGCTCAGGCAAGTCCTGGTGCTCATGCTACTGTGGACACCATTCAGTTGCCTGGACACAGTGGAATGCTACTCCGGCATCGGGAGATGAGCTCAGACTGGTGGGACCACAACTCCCACATGCGTAAGGCCATATTCCTGGAACTCTGTGAATGGCTCATCCCAGCCCTGAGGTGTCGGGATACCTGCATGGGGCCTGCTCTCACCATGTAGAATTTTGCAGCCATTGCCCTTTGTAAGCTTTCCACACCAGACAGCTACCACTCAATCGGGAACCAGTTCAGGATGGGGAAATCCACAGTTGGGACTGTGCTCATACAAGTAGTCTAGGCCATCAATAACATCTCTCTATAGAGGGTCGTAACTCTAGGGAACGTGGATACCGTCATGGAGGGCTTTGCCACCATGGGCTTCTATAGCCCGTCGGGTCTCATGGAGGGGCTCTTCCCCTTCCAGGTCAGTGGGCAGCCCCTCTGCCCAAGTCCATGGAGCCCCTTTGGTCCTGGGTCTTGGGCTGATGATCAGCCCAGTTCAATGGGAAATAAACCAGTTCGGGTAGTTAGAAGCCCAGGTCCTGGTTCAGGGTGGAGCGACAACAAACAGACAATAGCCCTGGCCCTGGTTAAGGGTGGAGCGGTAACACAAACAGTCATCAGTAACAGTTCATAGCCCAGGCCCTGGTTCAGGGTGGAGCATCAGGTAAACAGTAACACCCAAGTTCTGGTTCAGGTGGGGGGGCCGGGATGGCAAGCAAACCATTATATAGTTCAATGGCCCAAGCCCTGGTTCAGGACTGAGTGGCAAGTAAACAGTAAGGCCCAAGCCATGGTGCAGGGCAGGGCAGCAAACAAACCATTATATAGTTCAGTGGTCCAAGCCCTGGTGCAGGTCAGGGCGGCAGGTAAACATTAAGGCCCAAGCTCTGGTACAGTGTGGGGCTGCAAGCAAATAAGTCCAGAATTCTGGTTCCCAGGCCCTGGTTCAGGGGCGAGGCAGCACAACAAACAGTAAATGGCTGGGTCTCCTTGTTTGGGCAGAGATCCAGCACTCTCAGGCGGTTGGCCTGAAGTGGCAGAGGGGGGAGACTGCCACCCAGCAGTTGGGTGGCGGGGGGGGGGGGGTCACAGGCCCACCTATTCCACTGTGTCCCAGCCCAGGGCCCTAATATCAGCAGAGCAGTCTGTTGCTGGAACATCCGGGATTCAGACACGCTGACCCCAGCTCAGGTTCAGCTCTGGTTCAGCCAAATTGTGGTCACCTATTCCTGGGCTACCTCAGTTCTTCCCCCCCCCCCCGCATACCTGGTTGTCTGGAAGGTTCACTGGTGTGTTGGGGGTTGATAGCTCCAGCAGGGGTCCAGTCTAGCCATCAGGCTCCTTCAGGCACGGTGGTCCAGGACTGTCCTCAGCCTCCTGCAAACATGGTGGTCCAGGCCAGAGTCCTCAGCCTCCCAGCCTGGGAGCACAGAGCAGACATCTGGTTCCTCTGCTGGCTGGGCCCCAACTGAGCTCCGGGGGCTGGCCTTTTATAGACCTGACCACGTCTCCTGACTTCCAGTCAAGTGAGAAGGCAGAGCCAAGTTCTGCCCAAAAGGGCTCACAGAGGGGCTCTTCCCCTTCCGGGTCAGTGGGAAGCTACTCTGCTCCACTATAGCTTCTCTAACTGTGGGGGCACTGTAGATGGAATACACATCCCCATCCTGGTCCCTGACCATCGTGCCTCAGAGTACATTAACCTGAAGGAGTACTTCTCTATGGTGCTGCAGGCACTCACGGATCACAAGGACACTTCACCGACCTTAATGTGGTATGGTCAGGAAAAGTGCATGATGTGCTCATTTTTCAGAACTCTTGCCTCTTCCAAAAGATGCACACCAGAACTTTTTTTCCCAGACTGCTCAATCAGAGTCAGAGAGGTGGACATGCCGATTGTGATGCCGTATGACCCAGCCTAGCCCTTGCTCCCCTAGCTCATGAAGTCTTAAACGGGCAGCCTGGATCCCAGCAAGGAGGAGTTTAATAACAGGCTGAGCAGGTGCATAATGGTGGTCGAATGTCCATTTTGGATTTTTAAAGTGGAGGTTCAGGAGTCTCCTGACCTGCTTAGACATGAGTGAACACAACATGCCCTTTGTGGCAGCAACCTGTTGTGTGCTACATAACCTGTGCAAGAATAAGGAGGAACTTTTCTGCCAGGGTCGGGAGGCTGAGGCAGAGCGCCTGGCCAGGGAGTATCAGCATCCAGACAGCAGTGCAATAAGGAGAGAACAGCAAGGGGTCCAGGATCTCCCATGCACTTCACGCTGAAGCTCTTCTGCACCCCTGGGAACTCGGGGCCATGGGAGCAGAAGAACTCACCATTGTTGCAGTATCTGAGGGAATGTTAGGGACACTCATGTTGTTGTCTGCCACAATATGCTGCTCACTTGCACAGGGCTTGCAAAGCTGGCCATGTGGGACAGGCCATTGTACCATTCCTCGGGCTTTTTTAGTTCAGCGGGGGAGCAGCAGAGATGCAAGTTGTGGCCAGAGTGGTCATAGCAGACGGCTGTGGGGCTGTGGGAGGCTTCCTTGGACAATGGGGTCAGATTTCCAGCAGTGCAGCATCTACACTAACTTAACTTCAGCCATTCACAGTCAGGGATAGCATTACTTTTTGAGAAAATCAGGACTACAGGATTTTATTTTCACAGCCCCTAAGGGCAGTGCAACAGGCTTGGTAGTGTGGACAAATTACTTAGATAAGCAACTGTAGGGGGCTAAATTTGGGGTAAAGTCCTAGTGTAGACTAGGCCTAAGGTGCCACAAGACTACTTGTTGTTTTTAAAGTTACAGACAACACAGTTACCCCTCTGAGACCGCCAATATATGTGCTTTCTAGCCATATCTACTGTTTTCTTCTGTATTGTTGCAGTGACATTTGATATATACATATATTCTTTGAGCTATTTTAAGTTTTAAGGGTGGAAAAATGATTTTCACAAATGTCACTGCTACAATACAGATATATATGTAAATAGGTGTGTTTGTGTATATGTTCGGATATGATATGTATGTAAGATCAGTACTAGAAATACATGGATTGAGCTGAATTGGTAGTCTTGCAATCACAAGTTAGTTCCACTGAAATCTCAGTTTGACTTATTTGGCATTTCAGTCACCTCACAACATACCCCACGCACACTTAAAGATTGCTCAGGGCACCTTTTGACAGTTTAAAAAAAACATACAACTGAAAAAAATAATGGAGTGATTTGTCTGATGAAGTAATTCTATATACCAGTATAGAGTTTCAGCCAAAACTTCTTCCAACTACATTTTATTTATATCAAATGTAATTGTAGACCAAGGCTTATTTTTTGATGTGTTACAAACTCCTGAGGATAGGGATTTATAATGGAAAAGTGTTGCTCTGCCATCACTCGCTCTCTCACACAATGTACTGGTATAATGCTGGGAGTCAAGAGTGCTACTGCAATGTTACAGAAACAATGCCATTTATAATTAAATAGTCTTGTACAATTGCAGCAGCTTTCACATCTGATTTTTCCATTACACTCTGACTAACTGTGGGCTTTCTCCTGCTCCATGTTCTATTATGCCATTGCCAGCATACAGTTTCACCGATATTTGTTTTTTGTTCCTGTGCTAAAGTCTGAAAGACAACTACATTACACATCATATTAATAGTGTTTACTTAGAAGTGCTCACATATAATTTTCAGAAGCCTTTCTTTTAGAAGTCCAGTAACCCATTTTAAAGTTCTTATATTTCATTCTTTCTTTCCTATTTCATTATTGGGAAACTTAACTTCAAATCTGATCTTACTGTGAAAATCATTATACTTTTCCCCAGTTCCTAATAATTCTAAACCCCTCCTCTCTACACCATTGTCTCATCCATGCATTAAGGCTCTGAAGGTCTGCCTGTCTACCTGGCCTTGTGTGTGGAACTGGAAGCATTTCAGAGAACACTACCATAGAGGTACTGGATTTCAATCTCTTTCCTAGAAATCTAAATTTGGCCTCCAGAACCTCTCTCTTACTCTTCCTTATGTCATTGGTACCTACACTTACCACAACCACCAGCTCTTCCCCAGCACTACACATAAGTCTAGATGTCTCTAGACTGCTGTCATCTAGACTCTAGATGTCTCAAGAGATCCGCAACCTTTGGACCAGGCAAGCAAGTCATCATATGATTCTCCTGGTCATCACAAACCCAGCCATCTATGTTTTTAATGATCAAATCCTCCATTACTAACACCTGCCTTTTCCTAGTGACTGGAGTTCCCTCTCCTGGAGAGGTATCTTCAGTGGGAGAGGATACCACATCATCTGGAATGAGGTTCCCAACTATGGGATCATTTCCCTCTGCTCCAGTTGACTGTTCTCCTTCTCTGAGCTTTTCATCCTCCTCTACAGCACAGGAGCTATCTGACTGGAGGTGGGACAGAGTTCCAGGAAGCCTCATCTATGTACCTCTCTGCCTCCCTTAGCTCCTCCAGTTCAGCCACCCTGCCCTCCAAAGCCTGTATGCAGTCTCTGAGGGCCAGGAGGTCCTTGCACCGAATGCACACTTATGCCACCTGTCCATAGGGCAGGTAATCATACATGCTACAAAAAAAAAAAAAAAAAAAAAAGGTGCTGGTAGTCCAGGGGAAAAGTTGCTGAGCTCTGACTGGAGGTGCTAGTACTGCGTCTGGAGGTGCCGGTACTGAGTACCGGGCAGTACCATCACAAAAAAAGCACTGCGTGCAATAAACAGGATAGCTCCAACTCTGCTGCTGGGCTTTTGCCTGAATTCTCTCCTACAAATAACTAGATTATTGATAGTCTTTTTATTTAAATCAGGTAATTTGTGTTTTAGTTTAGTTTAGAAGTTTTAAAGAATGTCAAGTGTACTTAGCCCCTTTCCAATTCCCCCTCTAAACTCCCTCACAAAATTCCCTGTTAGCTGCCCCTGTTCGCAAAGTTCCCTGGTCACTTACTAGCAGGCTTTATAATTAAGGTAGTAGCCTAAGACTCCGGTTCAATTCCTCTGTGACCCCGGGCAAATCACTTTGGTTATGTTTACACTTCGAGCAGGAAGTATAAATTCCAGCTACAAGAGGTACGGCAACTCTAGTAATGATTGCATTGTGTGGAGTACAGAATTATAGAGTAGCTACAGCCATGTGAGCAGGAATAGAAGCTAGGCACCCTGGATATATGCCTAGCACTTTGGACTGGTATCTATTTGGGGTGGCTCTCCTGTTAATGCAGCTATACTCTGTTTTTAGCATATTAGCTGTTGTATTTCCTCCCTCTGGGGCATCTGGTATTGGCCACGCTTGGCAGACAGGATACTGGGCTAGATGGACCTTTGGTCTGACCCAGTATGGCCGTTCTTATGTAATTACTGGCTATAATTCACTTACTGCATTGTTGGAGCAACTGGTAAGGATGTGCAAGAACTACAAGGTGGTGTTCCCCATATATTCCTAACAGTACTTTCATAGCATGCAGAAAGGGAACAATAGATGCAGTGCACAAGTGCCTGAGAGAGCAGCAGGCAATTCAGTTCCATAATATACTAAATATTTGAGAGAGTTTGTGCCTCTGTCTGTCTGTGATTCTTTTTGTTCAAGAACTCCTTCTAAATGGTAAGAGCTAGAGACACCAAATTTGGTATGCAGCTTCCTCTTA
The DNA here is from genome assembly GCA_019425775.1 of Rafetus swinhoei. Taxonomy (NCBI): domain Eukaryota; kingdom Metazoa; phylum Chordata; order Testudines; family Trionychidae; genus Rafetus; species Rafetus swinhoei. The sequence continues at coordinate 130,143,987 of CM033424.1, forward strand.
TCCTCCCCTGAGGTTGTCCCCATGCCATGCTCTGACTCTTGCACCCCCCTCATCTGAGCTTCCTCACATCTCCTAACCCCCTGTCCTAACTCTGATACCCACTCCTTTCCCTGAGCCCCTCCTCACCCTCCAATCCTGAATCCTGCAACCCACATATTTCTAGCCCCCTACCCTGAGCCCCCCATATTCCTAAGTCCCTGCCCTGACTCCTGCACCCCCCACTGCTAGCCCCCTGTTCTGAAGGACTTGATCAATGATGGGTAAATCATCTAGTCAGAGATACTTGCACTTAATATTGGCTTTAGTATTTTGGGAAGATCTATGAAAAAAAATGATTTGCTCTCTCCCTGTTTCCTGTCCTCCATTATACACAGGGCTAAGGATTATATACAGGGCTAAGAGAGGCTTAGTGAAATGATTCTGTGGAAAACACAGCTGATCCATTTCCTGTAAAAGGCTGTTGTGTGCGGCAGTGTTCCCACTAAGATTTTCCATCCATGAGCAGAGTTTTGTCTTGTGTACCAATATTGAGGTGGTGTGCGCGCTTGTTCGGATATATGTCACCATTGCACTCTCCCCCCCCCCCCCCAGTTACTATCTATCTATCTATAAATAAAATGTTATGAAAGAAAGAATACTAAAAGAGCCCTTTCCAAGTCACAAAGAATAAAAAGAGCAGTTAAATCAGCACTTTCACCCATGCATCTTTATTATTATGGCTGACCCTAGATGCCAATGTATTGTATTTGTCCCACAATCTGCTTATTGACCACCCCTGCATTATGTGATGTGTCACCACACAGGAGACAGAAGGCCTTACAGTCATTCTAAAGGAAACGGGTGCTTTCTAACAAATAAGGCTGTAAATAATGAATTGTGATGATTGCAGTGGGTACAAGAACAATCCCATTTAAATTGTTTAACTATAAAAAATTTAGTTAAGATCAGATAGCTGAAACATAGGAGGAAAAGATGGAACTAAACATTGCTAAAATATAGGAGTTATGAAAGCCCAGGCCAAAAGAGATCTCAGCTGAAAAACACCCCAAAACCCTTGATCAAAGCTTAAATATAAAAATGAATAGCAGTTTAGAAATGCAAGCAACTTAAATGAGTCATTTGTTCATAACTTGCAATTTGCACACATGCCTCCCCAAAGCTCTTTGAAAGTCTAAAATCATTTTTAAAACAAAAAAGTTCAAAACTTCAGCTAATAAAAGATAAACCAAGAAAGTTTAAAATATTTAGTCTCTCATAATAAACATAGCAAGGGACCTAAAATTTTCAAAAATACTTTTGTAAAAAAATTATATATATATAAAATAAATCAGCTTTTTAAAAATGCCACTAAAAGCCATTCAAATATTTTATTCAGGGTTGTAAAACTGACAGTTCCTCTTTATCTAGCAGCGAGCATGTACTGATAGCCTTAATTCTGTTAGTTAGCTCTTCAAGTGGCCTGATGCTTTCACAAAGTTTAACTGTTTTTCCCTTAATGATTAATATTAAACATAAAAAAGTGAAAATAAAAACAGAAACCCAAAATAAACACCCTAAATACCTTTGTCAATAATAAAGCAATTAAATTATAATAAACAATAAAAATGAGCATTAAAATAAACATTTAAAAATAATTATAGATATTGCTATAAAATACAAAAAATAATACTTCTTAGTTAAAATCATTAAAAAGCTCAAAAAAGGCCACCATCTGGGTGGTTTAAAAACAAAAACCAACCTAGCGCACGTGCGCACACACACAATATAATACAAGAAAGCTCAACTATTAAACTCCAATTCAAAATAGGGATGTAAATGGTTAACATATTCACCCTTACTGGGTGATGGTAACTACTTACAATGAGCTGGCGGGCTGCTCCAGGTCTGTGGGACTTGGCAAGATCAGTTCCAACCCCAGCCAGGGCCTCCAGAGTAGTCGTTGCCTGCCATGCAGCCTACAGCTTTGACCCCAGCTGGGGCTGTGATGCCCATAACACGGTTCTGGCTCTGACTCCAGCCAGGGCCAGCAGAGCAGCCAACCACCTAGCCACCTGCGATGTGGCTTTGACTCTGGCCCCAGCAGGGGCAACCAGAGGAGCAGCTGCCTGCCACGCGCCTGCAGCTTCAGCCCTGGGGAAGGACTGAAGCTAGGGCCAGGGCCGCGTGGTGGCTGCCCTGCTGCTCCTGGGGTGGGGCAGGCACCCACCATGCAGCCCTGCCCCAGAGCATCTGAGCAGCCACTGCATGGCTCTTCAGGGGAAGTTGGGAGGGAGACAAATTTTTGGTGAGCACCCACACAGGCGCACACCTTACAGGGAATCCTGGTATTAGGATCATTAGGTCTGTTGCACTTTCTCAACCCTGCTGAGGAACAAACCCAGACAAAGGCTGGGCTGGACCAGTATTGCTTCTGGCGTTGTTTATTAGTACAGATTCTTAAAGGTAAGGTGGTAGTCACACACACACACACACACACCATTCATGCTGGCAGTTTGAAGGCAGGCTGCAAGTGCGGTGTAGTACTTTTGATTTCGTAGTTGGCTGGAGTGCTGGCCAGGCATCAGCTTCCCCAAGGTTCCCTGGGAGATCCTTTTGGATGTGAAGGAGGCTTCACTTTCTCTAGGCTATCTGCATATTATAAGCATACATTAAGCAATATGGTTTCTAAGCAAAGTCTGGCCTTATGACCTTGACATAACAAAAAAAAATTAACATAAATGATATGGGTTAACACAAGGCTACTAAACTTTGGAAGCCCAGGGAGCCACAATGATACTCACAGCACATGCTGAGGGCTGCAACTTAAGTGTGGTTGTATATACATGCAAATATATATGCCATTATATGCAATTAGCTTATTTCACACTGCGGGGCATGAATACAAAGATTAAGCCTTAAGCGATGGTGCCGGACTCAAACGTGGCCAGTGTAAGTCAGTCAGCATCTCCACAAGGCTAAGCAGCCAGCACTTCCCACAATGCCCCAGCGCTCCCGGCATCTGCTCCCTTGGGGCTAGAAACGCCAACACCCTGTTGTTCCAGCCAGCCAGTCCGCTTGCATCTTTCAATGCTCACCTCAGCTGGGAGACGCCTCACCATTGTGGAGCGTGTTCCCAGTGGAGGCCATGTTCAAAGGATCCCACCTGTGGGCCATGTGTTGAGCCCCGCGTAAACCCAAACTGCTCCGCAGGCTGCATGTTGAGTAGCCCTGGGTTACCATAACAAGAAGACATAGCAAAAAGCTAACATAAAATGTATTGGTTGACACCTAACATAAATTGTAGCTCAGAGAGCCAGGGTCAAGGGAAGGAGGAAAGCAGAGGGGTATGTTCAGCCAGCTAGATGCCAATGGAGTGGGGGGGTCGTATCCAACTGGCTATAAAGTCTTTTTGCCCACATGCTACAGAAATGGAGTTTGCTGCTTGTTCTTTTGAACCCTACTGATTAAGTAACAGGGACAGTTTGTTTCCAATGCTGCTCTGCAAAAAAAGGAGACTGAAACGTCTCAGTTTTTTTCTTTTTCATTAAAAGGGGACTGGCAAAAAGTCCTGTGGTGTCACCCCAGCTTACCAGTACAATGAAAATTTGTGAGAATCCCAAACATGTGTTAATGGCAAACAGAAGTGTACCTTGTTGAAAGGAAGTGTCCAGCAGATGCTGCAGGGATCAGACATATTTTCATTAATATTCTCATTACTGACCTGGAAGAGGGAGTAAACAGTGTATTAATGAGATTCACAAATAATGCTGAAGGTGTTGGAAACACCAGCAAGAACAGTGAAATATTAAAAAGGATCCTAGTGTAGTTTGAAATTTGTCAATCTATCTTGTTGTTCTTGTCCAGACAAAACTCCTATTTAGTGGAAGTTTTCTGGAGAAAAGGCAGAAAAAAAAGGCAGGTAGGATGTAATAGATTTCTAGTTTGTAGTACTGTTATTATCTTTGAGGGAAAATAATCTGAAATCATATTATCTAATAATAAGAAAACATCCCTGGAAAGTAGCACTAAGGAAAGAGAACTAGGAAGCAGCAGTGAACAGTTAGCTGGACAGAAGTTTTCAATGCCATATAGCAAGGGGGGGAAGCATTGTGATTTGTGGCTGGATAACTGCAAGGAATAAAATCACAGCGCAGAGAATTGTTAACCCATCGCCACGTAATTCTGTGAATCCACACCTTTAATGCTGCATACAATTCTAGGTACTTTGATACAAGTAGAATGTATATGTTGGAATGAATTCAGTGAAGAGAGACAGTAGTGATGGAGGAAGGGACAGACTTATGAAAAAAGGTTAAAAGAAATAAGTGGACTAGATTCAGACCTCTAGCTCACGGAGAAGCAAATTACAGTTCCCTACATGAACTGTAGCCACAGAGTCTCAGGGTATGCCTACAGTAGAAGTACAACAATAGTACATCTGCAGCACTATAGCTATGTCATGTGTAGCACTGTAGTGAAGACATTAACATGGCTTTTCCCATAACTGTAGTAAATCCACTATCTGAGAGGTAGTAGCTAGGTCAATGGAAGAATTCTTTCGATGTAGCTGTATCTACAGTGGCGTTTAGGACAAGCAAACTATCTCATTAGGCATGGCATTTTTCACAGTCCTGGGCCATGTAGCTAAGTTTAAGGTGTAGCATAGGCCTTAGGTCTTCATGACCGTGGCAGCTTAAATTTCTGGTGTGTTTTGCATCGGAGCTCTGTAGGTAAAATCTGCAGGAGGATATGATGGATCAGCAGTTCTGCAGGTTGATCTAGCTTGCTATGCCTTTCTCCTCCAGTCGGTCTCACTCATTTTTGGGCTGTTAATCCTGGTAGCAGGGAATATGTGTGGGGTCTTACACCACTGGATTCTCACCTAATGGACGTCCTAGTTTGTGGTGATATAAATTTGATCCAATATGAATGGTGCTCGCTAATAGACAACTATGCACAACATTTGGACAGTCTGAAGACCGAGGTCAGAGAGGGTGTGTTTACACTGGTGTAACTTAAGAGAAATTCAAGCTGAAGAGTAGAGGTGGGGGAGAACTTCCTGACAGTGAGATCTATGGTATTGTTTCCGTAATGGAAGCCCCCAAACTTAGTGGCATTTGAAATGAAACTGCACAAAACATCTGAAGGTGCATTACAAGGACCATATTCCAGTACCACAGGGATTGATGTAAATCACCCCAATAAATCTTTTTTGTATTGCTGATTGCTATTATTTCATGATCTGGTAAAAGGTAGTCTTTTATAACTTGCCATGCATTTTTGGACAAGACTTCAAATTGGGGGCCTGCTGAACTCTCTCTGGAAAGTCTCCTCCTTCATGAAAAAACCCCAACATCATGAAAAATATTTGATGTGCTCAGTCTAACTGAAAAATGCAAAAAGTGGGCTGTGCCCACGAAAGCTCATGATACCATCTACATGTTTTGTTAGTCTATAAAGTGCTACCATTTTTTGGTTTTTTCTGTAACAGACTAACTCGGCTGAAGCTCCTTATTTTGGTTGGTTATTTTGGTTTTTTATATGTAAATACATTATGAGCACTTACATGAAACGGAAGTTTTGACATGCCTGGTGATACATCACAACATCATTTAAAATGCTCACTTGACTATCATCTTAATAACTGATTATCTTGCTCCTTTTGATTAATAAGGCTATTTAGCATAAGCAGAAGTATAATTAGACTTGATCAGGCTATAAAATATTGGTTTGCATTAATTTAGTGCCTTTTATCCTTTACAACCTGCTGCTTCCCTTTCTTTTGGAGTGTAGGGGTGCTTTGAAGGTGGTCCTGTCCCTTGCTAGCTGACTGATCTGTCCTGAAGTTGTTTGTCACTTAAAGTACTGATAAGATAGATAGTCATCACTGATTCTCTTTGATAACTCCCTAGCTAAGCTCCCCAGATTTCACCCAGACTTCCACAAAGACTTTGAAGTAGGCATTGTTTAGCCATTAGATCATCCCTAGAGACCCACTGCCTGAATCAGATTTGAGGCTGCAACAGCTTTTCTTTCATGACCCAAAGGGCCTTGCCTATTCTGGACTGAAGCAAGTATCCATGGATACAGAACTTGGCCCTACTTCTTTGGGTGCAGAATACCCATGTCAGGGTAGGGAATCTTAGTAAGTCTTCTAAATGCTTTTAATTATTTTTTTCCCTCAATCACCCTTAATGGCAGGTGAGGAGAATGAGAGGGTCATGAATATATTATTTTGTAAGTTTCATAAACCGCGCAGGTGATCTGTTTGATGGTACCATGCCAGTCTCCAGGAGTTTTATCAAGGGAGACTGGTAAGCACAAAACTTTCAGGAAATGAAACAATGATAGAGAAAAATGCTGGAGAAAGCAATGGAAAAGCTGTTTATTATGAAACATAACATAAAAACGGTTATACTGTGTCAGACCAAAGGTCCATCTAGCCCAGTATCCTGTCTGCTGACAGTGGCCAAAACCAGATGCCCCAGAGGGAGGGATCACAACAGGTAATCCTCACATGATCTCTCCCCTGTCACCCACCTCCAGAGAAACAGAGGCTAGGGACACCATTCCTACCCATCCTGGCTAACAGCTATTGATGGACCTAGCCTCCATGAATCTATCTAGCTCTTTTTTGAACCCTGTTAGTCCTAGCCTTCACCACATCCTCTGGCAAAGAGTTCCACAGGTTGACTGTACACTGAGTGAAGAAAAACTTCCTTTTGTTTGTTTTAAACCTGCTGCCTATTAATTTCATATGGTGAATCCTAGTTCTTATATTTTGGGAATAAGTAAATAACTTTTCTTTATTCACTTCTTCCACATCAGTCATGATTTTATAGACCTCTATCATATCTCCCCTCAGTCTCCTCTTTTCTAAACTGAAATGTCTAAGTCTTTTTAATCTCTCTTCATATGGGATCTGTTCCAAACCCCTAATCATTTTTGTTGCCCTTTTCTGAACCTTTTTCAATGCCAATATATCTTTTTTGAGATGAGGCGACCACATCTGTACGCAATATTCAAGATGTGGGCCTAGCATGGTTTTCTATAGAGGCAATAAGCTATTTTCTGTCTTATTCTCTATTTCTTTTTTAATGACTCCTAACATTCTATTTGCTTTTTTGACTGCTGCTGCACACTGAGTGGAAATTTTCAGAGAACTATCCACAAGGACTCCAAGATCTTTCTCTTGAATAGTTGTAGCCAAATTAGTCCCCATCATATTGTATATATAGTTGGGATTATGTTTTCCAATGTGCATTATTTTACATTTATCAACATTAAATTTTATTTGCAATTTTATTGCCCAATCACTTAGTTTGGTGAGATCTCTTTGAAGCTCTTCACAGTCTGATTTGGTCTTAACTATTTTGAGCAGTTTGGTATCATCTGCAAACTTTGCCACCTCACTGTTTACCCCTTTGTCTACATAATTTATAAATAAATTGAATGGGATGGGTCCCAGAAGAGACCTTTGGGGGGACCTCACTAGTTACCTCTCTCCATTTGGAAAACTTACCATTTACTCTTTGTGTCCTGTCTTTTAACCAGTTATCAATCCATGAAAGGACCTTCCCTCTTATCCCATGACAACTTACCTTACTTAAGAGCCTTTGGTGAGGGACCTCGTCAAAGGCTTTCTGAAAATCTAATTATACTACATCCACTGGATCTCCCTTGCCCACATGTTTGTTGACCCCCTCAAAGAACTCTAGCAGATTAGTAAGGCATGATTTCCCTTTACAGAAACCATGTTGACTTTCCCCCAACAAATTATATTCATCCATGTGTCTGACAATTTTATTCTTTACTATAGTTTTAACTAATTTGCCCGGTACTGATGTGAGACTGTAATTGCTAGGATCACCTCTAGAGCCCTTTTTAAATATTGGTAGCATGTTAGCAATTTTCCACTCATTAGGTACAGAAGCTGATTTAAAGGATAAGTTACAAACCACAGTTAATAGTTCTGCAATTTCCCATTTGAGTTCTTTCAGAACTCTTGGGTGCATGCCATGTGGTCCCGGTGATTTGTTACTGTTAAGTTTATCAATTTGTTCCAAAACCTCCTATAATGACACCTCAATCTGGGACAATTCCTCAGATTTGTCACCTAAAAAGAATGGCTCAGGTTTGGGAATCTCCCCAATATCCTGAGCCGTGAAGACTGAAGCAAAGAATTCATTTAGCTTCTCCACTTTGACTTTATCATCTTTGAGTGCTCCTTTAGCATTTCAATCATCCAAGGGCCCCACTGGTTGTTTAGCCAGCTTCCAGCTTCTGATGTACTTAAAAAACATTTTACTATTACTTTGAGTTTTTGGCTAGCTGTTCTTCAAACACTTTTTTGGCTTTTCTTATTATATTCTTATTATTGGAGCATGGAATTACTATCCATATTTTTATACTTAATTTGACAAAGTTTATGATCCTTTCTATTTTCCTCACTAGGATTTGAGTTTCACTTTTTAAAAGATATCTATCTGTGTCTGCTTCTTTTACCTGCTTGTTAAGCCACGGTGGCACTTTTTTGGTTCTCTTACTGTGTTTTTTAATTTGGGGTATACATTTAAGTTGGGCCTCTATTATGGTGTCTTTGAAAAGTTTCTATGCGGCTTGCAGATATTTTACTTTTATACTTCGTACCTTTTAATTTTTGTTTAACTAACTTCCTCATTTTTGAAATTCAATGCCACAGTGTTAGACTGCTGAGGTGTTTTTCCCTCCACAGGGATGTTAAATTTTATTATATTATGGTCACTATTTCCAAGTGGTCCAGTTATATTTACCTCTTGAACCAGATTCTACATGCCACTTAGGACAAAAAGAAGAATAGCCTCTCCCCTTTCTCCAAAACCAGCTGCTTTCTAATCCTGTGCCCAAGGCAATTAGATCAATATCTTCTCTATTGTCAGTCACTTGCCTATTCATAAGACAAAAGAAAAGATGGCTTAGTGAGTTAGTATCGTCTTCCACTGATTTATTTCAGAGCTTGGCATGAGTCACACACTACTGGCTTCAAGTCACTCTCATTACTGGCTCAGGGCACAGTGTATTTGTGGGTTCAGGTCACATTGCCAAAATATTTTTGAATGCTTGCTTATTTATAATTGGTGTAATTCCTGTTCTGTTTCTTTAGCAAGAATCTTTCAAACAAACAGTGTTAGATTGCTGAGGTTTTTTTCCCACCACAGGGATGTTAAATTTTATTATATTATATTATAAACAGTAACATACAGTGTTTGATAGCTTACAAGCTATACATCATATATATAGTAGCCCAATGTCTGTGACTCTGTAACGGTGTAACGCTTGGTGTTGCCTCTGGGCAGCGCTGTTCCCTCTGTAACGTCCTTCGCCACCCGCTGTGGTGCTCGGCTGACTTCTGCGCCGCTCAGCCGGGCCACCTCGGGAGAGCAAGCGGTGCAAGCGGCCGTTTGGGCCCCGCAGTCCCCATACAGCACCCCAGTGCTGCATGGGGAGTGTGGGGCCCAAACGGCCCCTTGTGATGCTTGCTCCCCCGCGGCAGCCTGGCTGAATGGCACAGAAGTCAGCCAAGTGCCACTGCGGGAGGCGAAGGGGGGCCGGGCGGTGACATTCACAGCTAGGGGTCGGGGCCTGGAGCCGCTGTCATGCCGCACGTCAGCGTCCCGCCCCCCTTCGCCTCCTGCCATGGTGCTTGGCTGAGTTCTGCGCTGCTCAGCCGGGCCGCCACGGGGGAGCCCAAACGACCGCTTGCTCCCCCGCGGCAGCCTGGCTGAGCGGCGCAGAACTCAGCCGAGCACCATGGCAGGAGGCGAAGGCGGGTGCGAAGGGGGGCCGGGCGGTGACGTACACGGCCAGGTCCCACCCCCTGGATGGGGAAGGACTGAGGAATGGCATCCTTCGCAGACAACCTCCTCGCAAAGCCACCAGTCGAGGGATCTCAAATACGTCTGTGGGCACTGTTACCGGCATGTCCATATGCTGGAATGCTGAGTTGTGGGTCTGCGCCAGCCATTGTTGCAGGCCATCAAGAGCCCCAGCAGCCTCATGCAACACTGGGCCATCATGGTGGAGAACGACTGGGGGACAAGGGTGGATTTGGCCTCGTTTAGGATAAGGCCCAGCCTGATGAATGTCTCCCCTGACAAGGGATATGTGGTTGATTATCTGGGACAGGGAGGAACCTCTTATAAGCCAATTATCCAGGTACAGATAAACCTGGACCCGTCATTTCCTCAGGAAAGCAGCCACTACTGCCATATATTTTGTAAAAACCCTGGGTGTCATAGAAAGGCCAAAGGGGAGGATCATAAACTGATAATGGTCGTGACCCACCATAAAATGGAGGAATTGCCTGTGTGCGGGTGCAATAGAAATGTGAAAATAGGTGTCTTTGAGATCGAGGGCAGTATACCAGTCTCCCATGGCTAGGGAAAGAATGATGAAGGCCAACGTTACCATTTTGAACTTTGACTTTACTATGATTTACTAGATTCCTCAGGTCCAGAATGGGGCAGAAGCCGCCTTTTGCCTTTGGGACTAGGAAGTAGCTGGAGTAGAAACCCTTTCCCCTGATGTCCAAGGGGACCTCCTGTACCGCCCCCAGGTCGAGAAGCTTCTGTACTTCCACCCTGAGAAGATGCTCGTGAGAGGGGTCCCTGAAGAGGGACAGGGAAGGGAGGCAAGAAGGGAGGGGGATGAAATAACCCCTTCTCACCGTGGCCAGGACCCAGTGGTCCGTCATGATGTGCCACCAGGCACAATGGAAGGGGAAAAGAGGATTGGTAAAAGGCCTCTGGTCTGAGACTGGTGCACTGTCCTTGCTCGCACCTTCAAAGATTCAGCCTGAGACCTGGGACTAGCTGGAATGATGCCCCCCCGGGTCGGAAGATGAGCAGGAAGGATGCCTGCTGCTTCTATTATTATTATTATTATGGCCCCTGCATCTAGAGAAATCTGACCTATTTCCCTGCTGGAAAGGGTGGGACAGTGCCCCAGGGAAGAAGCAGCATGTACCACTATCAAGCCCAGAGACGGATGTGAGAACATGTGCTTCTGGCCCGCCTAGGGGGACAAAGTACCACCGTTCTGCCCTCTTGTCCGTAGGCAGAATAAACACTGATGTCTATCAGAGGGTCTTGGTGATTTTGCCCACCCTCTTATTCACGGGCAATGCCACAGGAGATGGCACCTCTGTGTATAGGATGTCGACCATTGGGTTGGAGTTCTCAGAGGCCCATGGAGCTGGACCCTGAGACTTTGGGCCAGTCTCCAGAGGAGTTCTTGATGGGCACGGGAGTCCATGGCTGGCATTGATGAAGAGGCCAATCCTAGGGCCTTGTTGGGAAGGACGATGAGTACTTATGTACTATCGAGTCCTCCAGTTCGTGCGGCTGCTCCGATGACTGAGAGAGGGCAGACTGCCCTGATGGCCCTTCATCACTGCCACCCTCCAATGGGAGCTGGGGGGGATTCACCCCATACCACTGAGGTTTGCGGTGCTGGGGCACTACGCAATGGGGTGGCCGAGGGTAGGGCCCAGATTCCCAAATGCGAGGATCCCGCCGTGCAGAGAGTACTCCCTTGGGCCTGGTCGTACACCCACAGGGTCCAAAATTGCCACTAGTCTGGATGCTGTCACTGTGGAGGCCAGATCTGCGATTGGCCCGAGACACTGTCATGGTGCTTGTGGTGCTGCGAGTGAGAGTGGCACCGAGGCCTGGTCAGGACCTAGAACACCACCGGGACTGGGATCAGCATCAGGAGTCCAAGCGATGCCGGAAGAGGGATCGAGATAGCGACGCTCTGGACTGAACCGACTCTACGACGGAATCCGTTGAGTCATCGGACTCTGAGCAAGAGGGGCTGAGGCTGGACCCGGGGATTGGTGCCTTTTCACGTGCTGAACTGATGCTGGCTTGCCCTGGTGCTGCAATGGTGGTGGGGGCAGCAGGTGGTCTGGTGCCGCAGATTGGGCCACCGGGATAAGCGTGCTAGACATCAAGTTCTCCCTGGACTCCTGAGAGAGCGAGGCTACTGGTACCGGAGGCCCTATCTGTGCCGGTGTAGACGTGAGCACCGGGGAGCGCAGCACCGCATGGGGCACTGGTACTGAGGGCAGGGCGGGCCTACTCACGTCCAGTGCCAAAGACGAGGCATGGGCCCGAGGCTGGTCCCAGCACTCTGGAGGAGACGAGGGTGAATCAGCAGTCAGTTCGATCAATTTCCATGTTGTCTCAAACATATCTGGAGTGGAGTGCCTTTCGACCGGAACTGGCTTCTCTGCTGTACTGCAGCTCTTGGTCATGCTCGACTAACCATGCTCTGACTCAGGAGCAGTAGACCTTGTGGCTGATGCACGTGCTAATACAAACAGAACTTTGAAATTTATCAGAAGCTCATGGAGGGTAGCATTCTTTAACAATACAAAATGGACTAATTGAGGACTAGTTTTCTTCAGAGAAGTTAGAACTGTCAGATCATAGTCCCACATTTGAGAAACTCCTTCGCTCCTGTCAATCTTACCACTGGTCTAATAATGAATAATATCTCTGGGAACAGGGCTTCTTAGTGGTCATTTACTGCCATTTCCAGATCATTAATCTTTATATTAAATCTTCACTCCATGGTTTCTATGATTCAAACTGTGTAAAATTTCATAATAGAGCTAGTATGGGTAGGGGAAGCAGTGGTTTTTTTGTTTGTTTTTTGTCATGTTACTAATTCACTGGTGTTGAAACCAGGATGAGTCTATTGATTTCGCCCATCCAAATCCATTCCACCTGGAAATTTATTGGGGATAGTGTTGCTATCTCATTTCTTTGGAAAATTACTTTTTGTTGGAATCTGCTATGAATTTTACTTTACACATTGTCATGCAGTACTAATTTAGTAGATCAGGGTTTAGGCACTGTGATAAAAGAGTGCTTTAGAAAACACTAAAGAGAGACACAATTTTCTCTTTAAAACATTCAAAAATAAAAATTTCTCCAGTAATTTGCATATTACTATAGAAGAGAAGTGAGAAAATGTGATTTAAAGATTGCCTGTACTAATAATTCACACAGTAGACATTTCCAAGTAATAAATTAGTTGCAGATATAACATTTATCTAGATCATTAAATTTACCTATTTTTTTAATGAAAATCCAGCCCACTATCAATTTGCTATTCAAGCAAAAGGGAATGGTCTACTCCACTAGCAAGTATGGCCTCATTTATTTTTCTACTGTAATATGATGTTATGTCAGCTCATATTACCCTTTCATATAAAACATTTTGGTTGTAGGGAATAATTCCAGACACACTGGGTGCAGGTGAAAATAAGCAGAGGATTTATTGGTTCATACAGCTGGTGGAGTACCGCCCAGGGGTTAACCTGGTGAGCACTGATTTAACCAAAACATACATTAGATTATATAGGCAACAGATGGGCGGAGGGGAAGTGATTTGATAGGTCTAGCGGCGGAAACATTATGAGCACATAAGCCAATAAAATATGAAGGTTACACAGGATCCCCACCCATCACCAATTAAACATATTATCACTAATACAAATAATTATTCCTAACAAGCTAAATAAGCCAACATAAACAAAGGCATGTTGATGGTCATTTTGTTGGCCAGAAATATAATGCGTCAACTTCGGGGGTGATATTGCCTTGGCATGATCTTTGGGATCCAAGCTTATTTTCTAGAAATAAAGCAGACAGTGAAAAACAATCCCGCGTGGTTGTTTGGTACTGGCCTTATCAAAGTGAGGCCCTTTTGGAATGTGGTTGCCAGGACGACCAGGGTCAAGTTAACTGCTGTGCTGTATTCCCAGGCTTGTCTAATGATTTAGGATTTGAGTTCTCAGTTCTCAGCAAGATACCATGGACTGCCTCAGTTTACCCCTACATTAGTAAAGAGGTATTACAGCTAAAATGGAAAGAGGAATGACAATTTGCAACATTCAAATAGTGGATATTAATTTTTAATAAATACAACTTGCCCTAGATTGCCTTAGTATTATATAAATTATATACAAGTGGCCTAAGGATTCAGGATGTATGTTCCTTATTATGATAAAAAAGATGTTAAAACAAAGAAATAGTCAAATAGCAAACAATGTTTTATGAATAATTTTAAATACATTTTTCACATCCTAAAAACACTGCATTTGGCAGTGATGGGTTAACCATAGAAATGACCTATACACAGCACATTATACTTGTGACTTGCAGCAAATCATATTTATTCTAAACGTATGCAGATTCATTTTAAAATAAAATCAAGGGTGGGTCATGAAAATCAAATTAAATGGTGAATGCCAAGCTGTCAGCAGCCTTTAGAACATGACAGACACATCAGAGGCAAAGATGCAAAGATATAGCCAGCTTTTGGGCTTCCCAAGAGGCCATGTGCCATCATGTCAGTATTTAGGACTTGTGAGGGTTATCTCAAGAGAATAAATGGAACAATATGCTATTGTTAAAAAAAAGTCAGTAAACTTAAAAGCATCAATGATTCCAGAAAAAAAAAAAAAACCCACACACCACACCTTCAGAGAGAACTGGCTCCAATGTCAAAATATCTGGAGGGTCAATGTGTGTAGGCAATTATCTGTGAAAATAAAATTTAAATTTAAAAGTATTCAGACAAACAAATAGATTAAATTACTCCAGTTGTTTTTAATTATAAATAAAAAGGATGCATATTGTCCAAATCCAAAAGACAAATTTCAGAGACTAGGAAAAATAAAAAAATAGCGTATTCATAAAAGTTAAACTAATTTTTAGAAAAAAGGAGAGAAAGAATTCCACAATAACCAGAATATCATATTCATGGCATGTTTTGAACATGGAGATTATCAGGGCTTGACAAATGGCAGCGAAACCTACTCGCCAGCCCTGCACTGCGCATGCGCAAGACCCGCATTGCGCATGTGCACGCCGCCAGTGAACGGGGCGACCAGCTGAAATCTACTCCCCACGGTCGAGTAGATTCAGTGATTTTTCGAGCCCTGGACACTAAGGAGCCCCATCCTGGGCTGTTTCCTACCTCCGCTTCTCCATTCACGTCCTCTGCCCCCACGCTCTGCTCTCTGCTCCACTCCCTGTCTCCCTCCTGCCTTCTCTGACCTCCTCCGTCTCCCGTCCCCCTCCGCTCTCACCCTTCACTCCTCCACCCACCGCCGTCTTCTAGCTCACTCCTCTGTTCTCCCCTCTCCCTCCGTTACTCTCCTCCATCTCCTCTCCCGTCTGCCTTCCTCCGCTGCTCCCCTTTTGAATGCGGTGCTCTCTTGCGCCGGCGCCTCTCCCCCTGACGTCAGGGACGCACACACACTCTGGCTCAACCCTAAGCCCCCGTGCGGCCCCGCTTCCAGCTCCCGTCCCAGGACTCAGCCCCCCTGCATGCCGCTCAGCTGGGTGGCCGCACGGGAGCAAGCGGTGCAGACTGCTGTCAGAACGCCGCGCTCCCCGTGCAGCACGGGGGTTGGTGCCACTGAAGTGCAGGGCGGGTCGCCCTCGCCGCTGCGGAGTGGCCCCGCCCCATCACAGAAGCAAACATGCCATCCTGATCATCCCGTTTTCCAGGTGGCGCACACCTGCGCGGTGGGGGTCACATGGTGGGGGTGGCGAGTCCCTTTTTTGCCTGGTGAGTAGGGTTTTCTATAATTTGTCGAGCCCTGCATATCTGTACAAGAAATCTCTTCAGCCTCTGCGGGATGACTTGCCTTTCAGGACCAAAGCATCAGACAAGCCAAAAGGTATGGACAAAACTCAACCTGCTACCTCTTCTGGCAAACCTAACGTGAAAACACGGGTCTCCCCAGCAAGATAACTACCTCCAGAACCAAGCTTTTCGAGAGTGAACATAGGCGATAAGCCAGGCACCTCTAAAAAACATTGACACCGCAGAAGAGGGCTCACTCCGAGCCCAGACAAAAACCGTTGGTACCGGTGGCACCGACAGAACCCATGGCACCCGCTAGACATAAATCAGTGCTGACGACAGCACTGCAGGCGGCACTGGATGCGGCACAAAAGAGACCCTGCACTGAAATGCCTCCACCCAAGGCACCATCTGTGCACTAGCGGCACCGAGTACCGCACATTCAGTCTCGGCACTGTCGCCGGAATGGACATGGCAGCGCATGCCCTCTTTAGCCTGCTGCTTGTCGGCACCACCATCCCCAGGCTCCTTGATGCAGTCCACACATTCCCCGAGGTCACCGGTCCCATCCATTTCTCTCAGTGAAGCCAGCACCGAACCTCACAGCCACTTCTCATTATAGCATTCCAGTCCAACTCAACAGTATCTGCCTTGGGAATCTCACTCCTCTACAAACTCTCACCTGCCACCACCACTGCCTTGGTACTCACAACAGTGGCCATATTCACCGCTCCCCTACCCTGGACAATGGTATCCCTGTGAGTCCTGTTCTTCTTGTAGAGGCCATTACACCGCTCCTTTATCAACAGCAAGAAAACCACTTCAGTCATGCCAACCCACACCCTCAGCCAGGGTGCCAAATTCTCAAGAACGCATTCAATTGGAGTTCGATGATTCCTTATCCTAGGGGGAGGATAGGTCCCCTCTACACAACTCTTCACCAGATGAGGCCATCATTCCTATTACCCCACCTCTATCCGATGACTCCAAACAATTCCAGAAGCTTTTAAAAAGTAGCCCTGGCACAAGATCAGGACCTGCAAGAGGTACAGGAAAAACAATACCGACTCCTGTGCACACTGTAACTCCCTACATCCTCTCACATTGCCCTCCCAATGGATGAAGCCATTATGAATCCTTCCAATAACATCTGGCAAACCCCAGTGTCCATTACTTCCACCAATAAAAGGGCCAACCACAGATACTTTAGAATACCCAAGGGTATGGTCTTTCTTTTCATACTCCCTCCCCCAAATTCTTTACTGGTGGACTCGGTCAGGCACAGGACAAAACAACCCACTATGGGGTCCGCTCCTTAGGACACAGACCATAAAAGGTTGGACATTATGGGGCGTAAGGTCTATTGCTCCACAGCCTTAATTCTCAGAGCAGCAAACTACACGGCCATGCTGGCTGATTATGACTATTCCAATTATTCAAAACTATAGGAACTTATACACTTCCTCTCGGAGCATAAGAGGCCGATACTGCTCAATGTGATGCAGGAGGGCCACATCATCTCCTGCATGGCATTACAATCTGCCACAGATGTGGCCGATACAGCTGCCTGGGTCACAGCATCAGCCATCATTATGCGAAGGGCTTCATGGCTTCAGGCATCAAGAGTACCCAGAGACCTCCAGCAGAAAGTTGAAGTCTTTCCTTTTGACAAAACCACTCTATTTGAGGCCAAAACGGATGAATTCCTTCACTCAATGAAGGACTCACAACCCTCCACACTCTGGGCAGGTACACATCCTCCCCTCCTCCCCATAAAAGGACAAGATACAACACCTACCAAAGCCCCAGAGAACCGTATTGACCACAGATGAGATATGACTTCCAACAGAAACACAGACCCCAACAACGTAGACCTCAGTGCCAGCTACAACATTCAACATCCAAACCTTCCTCATTAAAGCAACACATTTGAAAGCTTGGTCAGGAGACAGAAAGATGTCCCTGCTACTTTTACACCACCAACTGGACAGTTACAGTTCACTCACCACTTCTGGCCCTTTTTACATCAATGGGCACAAATAACAGACAGATGGGTGCTAGAGCTCATCAAAGTGGGTTACTCCATTCCCTTCATCTCCATCCCCCCCACCCATCCCTCTTCAGGGTCCCCTCTCATGAGGCCCTCCTCCAGCAGGAGGTACTCCATCTTCTGCACATAGGTGCCATAGTCAGTACCAACTGCTTTCCAATGGAGAGGGTTTTAGTCAACATACTTCCTAACCCAGAAAAAAAGAATGGTGAGTGGAGATCCATTTTAGATTTAAGAAGTCTCAACAAGTATGTCACATACCAGTGATTCAAGATGGTAACACTAGCAATGATTATTCCAGCATTAGACCAAGGGGATAGGCTTTCGGCTCTCGACCTTCAGGACACATATTTCCACATAATGATACATCCTGCCTACAGGCACTTTCTACGATTTACAATGAGAAACCATCACTACCAATATCAAGTTCTTCCTTTAGGCCTCTCAACAGCTCCCAGAGTTTTTTCCAAGAATTTAGTCATTGTTATGGCAGACCTACATTGTCAGGGAGTCATAATATTCCCATACCTGGACAGCTGCCTTATAAAAGGTACATCCTTCCAGGAAATGCAAGACACAGGCAATGCTACCACTGATCTTTTACTCCAACTTGGCTTTCATAAAAACTACCAAAATTCTACACTCCACCCCACACACACTCTGTAGTTTATAGGAGTACACATCAACACCATTGCAGCCAGGGATGCCCGTGGCAGATTCGAGGCCCTCCCATGCAGATTCGAGGCCCTCCACAATCTCATAACAGTGGCACGTGCGACCTCCACTATGACAGTCCATGAATAGATTCTGGGTAACATGGCTGCCACCATGTATGTGGTCCAACTGATCAGACTACACAGGAGGTGCTTCCAGGCCTGGTTAGTCACACTTTACACCCCTTCCAGCAACCCCATTTCCAAGACTGTCACTATCCTGCCACATGTCCTCAGTTTATTGGAATGGTGGACGGACCCACACACTATGCTGACTGGCATACCATTTCATCAGCCGACCCTAACAGTCACCATTACGATGGATGCATCCCTTCTAGGATGGGGAACTCATCTTGGACCTCATACGGTACAAGGCAAATGGTCCTTCAGCGAGCAAACGTTCCACATCAGTCTGCTAGAGCTCAGGGCAGTGCACTGTGAATGCCTCCACTTTCTACTCCACATAGCGCACAAGACAATCAGTATCATGACAGACAATACAACCTGCATGTATTATACCAACTGACAGGTGGGGATGGTCACCATCCCTCTGCACGGAAGCCCTCAAATTATGGAACTGGTGCCTTGCAGACCAAATTACCCTCATAACCATGTACCTCCTGGGGATACTCAATGTTACAGAGGACACTTTCAGCCATATCTTTTATGACCATCATGAATGGGAGATAGATGCCCAAGCCCTCAAACACGTGTTCCTTTGATGGGGACAACCCGACATAGACCTCTTTGCAACCAGAACCAAGCACAAATGTCACCTTTATTGCTCCTGAGCAGCCCTAGGGAAGGGTTTTCTGGAAGACGCTTTCTCCCTCCAATAGGACTTATCTTTGTTTCACACATTCTTACCACTCCCCCTGCTCCACAGGATTATCACCAAAATCAGAATAGAACAAGCCCGTTTCATCCTTGTTGCACCAGGCTGGTTGAGACAAACCTGGTTCCCCTACATGCACAGATTGGCGATAGTGGATCAGTACATCTTTCCCCCACAACACAATCTTCTCATTTAACATCATGGCAGAGTTCTCCATCCCAAACCACACAAACTCCACCTCCACACATGACTCCTTCATGGCTCCAGAATGCTGAAAACACCTGTTCAGAACGAGTGAAACAGATATTAATCAACAACAGGAGAGAGTCCACCAGAAAGCTTACCTTTACAAGTGGATCAGATTCTCTGACTGGCTCAAATGCAGTCATCCTATCCCTCCTGATACCATCCCTATCCCCATCATATTGGACTACCTGTTGGAACTAAGGGTATGTCTACACTTGCACCCTAGTTCGAACTAGGGATGCAAATGCAGGCATTCGAAATTGTCAATGATGAAGGGATTCAAATATCCCGTGCTTCATTAGCATGATCTCGCCGGCGCATTACTCCGAATGCCAGCAGTTTCGAAAGTGAAAGTGTGTGCCGGGACGCGTCAGTTCGAACCAACCCCTTGGTTCGAACTAACGTTACTCCTCAAATATTTAAATCCCCGCTTCATTGACTATTTTGAATGCCTGCATTTGCATCCCTAGTTCAAACTAGGGTGCCAGTGTAGACATACCCTAAGGGAGTCAGGCCTATCTTTTAATACAGTAAAGGTACACGCAGCAATAGCGGCCTTTCACTGGACCACTGACTGCAACTCTTTCTTTTCAGACCCAATCATCAGATGATTCCTTACTGATCTCCAAAATACTTTCCCGTCAGTTCTGTCTCCAGTCCCCATTTGGGACCTTAATCATGTTCTTAAGAGTTTGACAAAACAACCCTTCAAGCCTCTAGCAACTTGCTCGTGGTTACACCTATCCATGAAAGTTGCCTTTCTGGTGGCCATAAAATCCAGCAGGAGACTGGGGCATTAATGGCAAAACCCCCTTATATAATATTCACTAAGGATAGAGTAACCCTTCAGCCTCACCCCAAATTCCTTCTGAAGGTCCCTTCTCCCTTTCATATTAATAAACCTGTGTTCCTCCCAAAGCCATATGCTGATCCATCCCAAACTGCATGGCATACCCTTGACATTTGCAGAGCACTCACGTTCTACATAGATCAAACAAAATCATGGAGAAAATTGCCCAGACTCTTCCTATCCTTCGCCGAATGTTCCAAGGGCCAAGCGGTCTCCTCCCAGATTTCCAACTGGATGTCATAATGTATCCACACATTTTATATCATCCACAACAAACAACCACTTGACAGTATCACCACCCACTCAACCCGGGCTGTGGCTTCCACGACAGCTTTCCTTCAAAACATACCTCTAGAGAACATTTGCAAGGCAGCCACCTGGCCATCCGACCACACGTTTGCAAAATACTATGTGCTTATCTCTGCCATTCCATCATCTATGGCTGTTGGACAGGTGGTGTTATCCTCAGCGACAGGGGCAGGGCTCCAAACCCACCTCCACGATTCGACTACTGCTTTGTAGTCACCCAGAGTGGAGCACCCATGGGGACATCACTTGAAGAAGAAAAGAGAGTTACTTGCCCTGTGCAGTAATGGGAGTTCTTTGAGATGTGTGTCCCCATAGGTGCTCTAGTACCTTTCCTCCTGCTTTGGAGCCTTCTTGGTCCATTGGTTAGGGTAGAGAAGGAATGCAAGGGGCCGCGCTGCACGCACACCTAAAGAACACCAACAGCACGAGGAGGCACCAAGGCATGTGCGTGGCATGGCAGGGCACTGCAAGAAAAATCTCCAGTTGCTGGTGTGAGGACACATCAGCATCCAGAGTGGAGAACCCATGGGAACGCACATCTCGAAGAATTCCCATTACTGCACAGGGTGAGTAACTCTTTTCCTTTCCTTATAAAGTTTTCTTTGCTATACAGCAAGTCACTGCCTGCAAGCGGGCCCTGGGGTGACGTTTAATTTTCCCAAATTACTAGGTGAGGGACTCAAGCCAGTTGTGTGTTTTATTGTTAAGAAAAACCAATAGACATTAAATTCATCCCTTGTTGCTGCCAACTGTACCTGGAAAAGGAGATATATTGTAATGAATCTGTCCTATGTTCATTTTAGAAACATTTTCCATAGAAAACAAAACAGGTTTTTGATCATTCATGTCAGTTTTTCAAAGATTCATAGATTTTATGTTCCTTGTGACCATGTAATCATAACCCCTGAAATATACAAGTCAGAAAATCTTACGCAGTTTCTTGATTTAGTTCTATGGATAGGACTTTTTTTTTTAAGACACTCAGTTGAAAGGAGTGAGATGCCAGTTATCATACTTATATATGAATTTCCAGTTACTGGGAACCAAAATACTGTTATGTGAGAAAGTATGCTGGCTATCATACCAGAGGACTTAATGAGAGGGAATTGACATCTGTCTTCACTGATTTACTGAGGTCCCATATGTCATGATGGAAGAAAATAAGAGGAATTAGTCACTTGGAAATAACATCAGTTCATTCAAAATATTTTATGTAGTTCCATTCACAAGTCTTTTTTGTATAGATGAAGAAGTCCTGACCCAGTGTGGAGGGATTAGAAGTCATAGACTTCTTAAAAATACATTTTGGAAAGAGATTAGGAACATTAAAATGTAGTCATGTTATCATTTTTTATTAATGATTCTAATATACCATGGAGTTTAAGATAATTTGAACAAGTTCCTTATCTATGAGGCTGTAAAGATTGTAGATTAAAGGTCTGATATGTGTGTGTGTGTATTTATGTAAAGATGTTTGTTTACTTACAGGGTCAACTTAAGAGGTTTAGTTGAATTCAATATTTGTTTATACATTTTCTTTCTAAAGTACCATGTGTCTGATCAGTAGAGAGAGAAAGAGACAGTGTCACCATAAGGTTACAAAATAAATAATGTCCTTAATAATACAGGACATTGGACGTTCCAGTAAACATGTGCATTTTATAATGCTAGATTATTGCTCTCCATATCCAAACATGTGTATATGATTCTGTCAAGCTAACCCAAATTGAATAGTATATAATTGTAATGGGGTCTATAGAATAACTGTGGCTGACTTTTTAAATAAAAAAATCACTAACTTATCTTATTCTTCAACTTATCTTATTTTTAAAATTATGGACAAATAATGCTTTGCAATTCTAGAGCACAATTTCAAAGGATAAGCTGTCAATTAAATACAAATGAAATAAGCTTACAACACTCACGTGAAATAAGAATTATACCAGTTATACACATGAACAGACTGAGGCACAAAGTAATTAAGTACTTCTCCCAACTTACACAGAGAGTTAGTAACATTACTGGAGGTAGAGCTTACAGATGTTAAGGTCAGAAGGGATCATCATGATCATCTAGTCTAGAGGTGGGCAATAATTGGCCCATGGGCTGGATGCAGTTTGGCAGGGTTAGTGCCTGGCAGACAACCGTCTCTTTATTTATCTGCATGTCCACAGGTACAGTCGCTTGCAGCTCCCATTGACCACAGATGCTGTTCCCTGCCAATGGGAGCCACAGGCAAAAAAAGTTCATTGTTTTTGCCAATCTTCCCTGGGGGGAAAATGGACCCTGAAGCATGTAGGGCAAAACCCACTGGAAAGATACCTGGGAAAGAACTGTCTTAAGTAACTCAGAGACTTCCCCACCAAGGCTATGTCTACACTCGCGGCTTCTTGTGTGTGTAATATGCAAATGAGGCTAAGTGTGGAATATCGCCGAGCCTCATTTGCATACCTAATGAGCCACCATTTTTTTTCAGAAGAGGCTCTTGCAGAAGAAGGAGCATCTACACTGCCCCTTCTTGCACAAGAAAAACCCTCTTGCGCAATGCCGTTACACCTATTACTTTTCAGGAAGAACGGCATTGCGCAAGAGGGTTTTTCTTGCGCAAGAAGGGGCAGTGTAGACGCTCCTTCTTGCGTAAGAGCCTCTTCTGAAAAAAATGGTGGCTCATTAGGTATGCAAATGAGGCTTGGCGATATTCCACGCTTAGCCTCATTTGCATATTACCGCGCGCAAGAAGCCGCGAGTGTAGACATAGCCCAAGTGTTCCATGACTGGCCATTGGGGATATTTGCTACTAGCAGTAGAAGATTGACTACATGCCACTGTAGGCCATTTTAGCATATCATCTTCTCCATAAAATGACCATGCTCAGTCTTATAGCAAGTTACTTTTTTCATCCCACTACTCCCTTTGGAAGGCTGTTGCAGAACTTCACTCTGATGGTTAGAAACCTCTATCTAATTTCATGCCTAAACTTGTTGATGGTCAGTTTATACCCATTTGTTCTTGTGTCCACTCTGGTATTTATCTTCCTGATGGTATGCACAGACAGCAACCATATCTCCCTTCAAACTTCTTTTTTTCTCCTTATGTTAAATAAACCAAGCTTTTTGAATTTCCTGTCATAAGGCAGGTTTTCCATTCCTCAGTAGTCTGTCTCTGAAGCTGTTTGAATTCATCTTTTTTTAAACATGGGAAACCAGAACTGTAAATAGTATTTTAGATGAGGACTCACCAGTGTCTTGTATAATGATACTAATGCTTGCTAGTCTTTACTGAAAATACATTGCCTGAAATAGGATTGCACTAGCCTATATCACACTGGTATCATATTACTCATCCTGTGATCAGCCGGGGCTTTCTCCTCTATTGTTTCTTCTGACTTATAAATTACACTGTAGCAAGGTGGCATGATACAGACCCCAGGGAAATACCTCAATCCTGGGGTGGCAGTATTCCCCCTCAGAATGCCAGAAGACCTGGCATTGTAGCATGACTTGACCGGGCTATGTAACACGCTCCCTTACATGAGCCTTTAGAGTTCTAGTGAGGTTCATCCCTTTTCTCAGATCCTTGATTGTTAATTTTCTAGTATGATTTTAGTTAGCCAGATGTCCATGGGTGTGGCAGGTGTTCCTCTAAACTACACAGCAGCACAGTTTCACAGGTGACTAATCAGCCCCACCCAGTTAGAGGCACATGACTCCTTGGATGAAGCTGACTGACTGCGTGGGGCTGATTAATCACCTGTGAAGTTGTGCAGCTTAGAGGGAACACTGGGTGTAGCCCAGTTTCCTGTGGTCATGTAAAGTTTGTTTATAGCCACCACTCCTGGCTCTCAATGTTCTGTTTTGCTATTTCACGCTAATTTACCCCTAAATGTCTTCTAAGAGCCCAGTAAGCAGTGGAAGTGTTGGTAATGTTGATAGACAATATTGACCTCCTGGGGTTTGGCAAATTCTCTGGTTCAGCAGCAGTCAGATCCTGAGGGTGCCGGACTAGAAGGTTCAACTTATATTTTATTGCTCTGGCTGATTGAGAAACCAGAGCCCTGATTGCTAAATTCCTGCCTACCCCTCTGTAGATTGCTAATTCCTCTGTTCTAGGGCAGGCCAGGAAAGATGTAGCAAGGAGGTATGCCTCCCTTAGACAAAGACATTGAGGGACAGCCATACAAGCCTACACCCAGCTCATAGCAATAATTATTGTTAGTCCCAAAGGGCATGATGTTACACTTTGCATTATTAGCTTTAATCTCATTTCTATTAGTCTAGTTTTCAAGGTTGTCCAGAATTTCTTGGATGATGTGCCTGCCCTCCCTATGGGCAATACCTCCCAATTTTGTGCCAAGATCAGTAATAAAAATGTTAGATAATATTAGTTCCAAGGCCAAGCCACTAGCATCTTCCATCCAGTCTGAAAATTCACCTTCCAGTATGACTCCCCTTTGTAGTTCTTCAGGGAGGCAGTTGGGATTTACTGCCGAGGGGCCCTCACAGGTCTCTGGCTCAATTGATGATGATAATGAGAAGGCTGCTTGCGTGTGTGCTCAGTGATGTGTGCTGTGTAGACTTATGCACTTAGTCTCCACAGCAGACCCCAAGAGAACCCCTGAAGACCAGGGGCAGATGAGGATTTTGCGGGGCCCAGGGCAGCACAATTTCGCGGGGCCCCCCCTTTGACACGGCGCATGTGCGGGGCTTCTTGAAGCGCGGGGCCCGGGGCGGCCGCCCCGCTCGCCCTGCCGTATATCCGCCCCTGCTGAAGACCACAAACCAGATAAGGATTGAATATGCCAGGTCAGGTTTATTGTAAAGCGAAGTACAGTAATAGTTGTCAGTAGACTCTGCTGAACCACTATGCATATGTACTTGCCACAATTGAATGACTCAGTCAGTGGGAAATTTCCACTGCCCCCTAGGTCATCCAAAGACTGTCCCGCCAAGACACCACCTTATATACAGGTACAACAAATCACATCTCACTGCTGACCCGTTGCCAGGGTAACACCCTCTGACGTCAGGTTATCACCCTCTGATGCTACTTAGATACCACCCATTCCTCTGTACCTCATGGTTTGATTAGATCATCTCTAGCCATCATGTTGTCATTTAAAACCCTTTCCTGAACCTGAGTCTGTATCTGTGAAGAGTGGGTACCAAGGTCTTTTTTAATGAGCTAGTGATATCATGTGCTTTCTACTTATGACCAGTACCAATTATTGTTCTGCACCTGGGCCTATTACCAATTAGTGTTTTGCACTCTCAGTCCTGTTTGTGCCAAGTTCTGTGAGCTGGGGCCTGCCTCTTACTCATGGCTTAGCCATGTTTTGTCCATTGTTAGCTAGGCCTTGGACCTCAGACCAGGCCTGTGCTGCATTGTCTTATGGTTTAGGCCTTCATCTTACTACACCCTTTAACCAGCTCCTTTTCCACTTTTCAGTTGTCATATTACCTCCCCATTTTCTCCAATTTAACTAATAATTTATCAAGTAGAACTGTATCAAATGCCTTATTGAAATCCAGAAAATTAGATGTACTGATTTCTTTTGTCTAAAACTTCAGTTCTCTTCTCAAAGAAGGAGTTCAGGTTGATCAAATATGATTTAGTTAAAAAAAACATTTTGTGTTTTATTCCAATTATCATTGTCTGGCTATACCAAAAGGAGAGGAGACATATGATATGAGTTTAATCAGGCCTCAGCTTTATTATTAGATGTCTGGGACCACCCAGCAAATAACATGTACAGAACAGGTAGCCCTCCCCCGTTTTCTAACATAATTAACTGGGGGGATGCCTTATAACACCTGGTATGGGGAAGGGCTTCAACCAGTTCCCTTTCTTCCATCCAGATCCCTCCAGCAACTCCATTATCAACCACCCTCTATTATCCATTAGCATATGTCTTTTTTAATGGAGTATCTGCACTGAAAATCTGCCACCAGGAGGCACCAGCCACTAGCCTGGCTCATCCCCACAGCTGAGTTCCCAGATACCTTCCGATGCCCTCTTTTATATCAGCCAAAAGCATGACAGCTCCTGAGTCTTACAGGTGCACACCATCCTCCCGAATTAACTCCAGTGCCCCATAGATTGGGGTGGGCAATAATTTTTAATGGGGCAGCCACTCCAAGATTTTGGTACGTGATCAAGGGCTGCACTTCTGTGGGGAGGTCGTAGGGTGTGAGATGGCAGGTGGGGTGTAGAAGGGAGTTTGGGATAGAGGATTGGGGTGCAGGAGGGAATGTGGGGTCTGAGAGGGAGTTTAGGTGAAGGAAGGAATTATGATGTGGGGCAGGAGCTTGGGGTTCAGGGTCCAGGAGGGGTTATGTATGCAGGAAAGGATTCTGGCCTGGGGGAGGGGTGTAGGAAGGGGTGCAGGGTCTGGTAGGGAATTGTGACCTGGGAGATGGGGGAAGGCAGAGGGTTTGGGTCGTGACATGCAGTGGGGGAATGGGGTGCAAGGTTGGAGATGGGTATGTGTGCAGGAAAGGATTCTGGCCTGGGGGAAGGGTGTAGGAAGGAATGCAGGGTCTGGGAGGGAGTTGTGACCTGGAGGAGGTGGCGAGGGAGGTTTAGGTGGTGGCCTAGGGCAGGTAGTTGTGTGGGGAAAGGGAGTGAGATGCCAGAGGCATGCTCTGTCTGGGAAGTGCTTACCTAGGCGGCCATAATTCTTTAACTTGCTGGCAAGAATACTGTGGGAGACCATACCAAAAACTTTGCTAAAGTCAAGGTTTATCATATCCACTGCTTTGCCCAAATCCATAGAGCCAATTATCTCATCTTATAAGGCAATTAGGTTGTTCAGGCATCACTTGCATAAGAACATAAAAATGGCCATACTGGGTCAGATCAATGGTCCATATAGCCCAGTATCCTGTCTGTTGACAGTGGCCAGTGCCAGATGCCCTAGAGGGAGGGAACACAACAGGTAAACCTCACATGATCCCTCCCTTGTCACCCATTTCCAGACAAACAGAGGCTAGGGACACTATTGCAACCCATCCTGGCAAATAGCCATTGATGGACGTAACCACCATGAATCTATCTAGCTCTTTTTTGAACCCTGTTAAAGTCCTAGCCTTCACCACATCCTCTGGCAAGGAGTTCCACAGGTTGACTGTGCACTGAGTGAAGAAAAACTTCCTTTTGTTTGTTTTAAACCTGCTACCCCTTAATTTAATTTGGTGACCCCTAGTTCTTATACTGTGGGAATATGTAAATAACTTTTCCTTATTTCCTTTTTCCACACCAGTCATGATTTTATAGACCTCTACCATATCTCCCCTCAGTCTCTTCTTTTCTAAGGTGAAAAGTCCAAGTCTTTTTAATCTCTCTTCATATGGGACCCATTCCAAACCCCTAATAATTTTTGCTGCCCTTTTCTGAACCTTTTTCAATGCCAAGATATCTTTTTTGAGATGAGGCGACCACATCTGTACGTAGCATTCAAGATGTAAGTGTGCCATGGTTTCATATAGCGGCAATAAGATATTTTCTGTCTTATTCTCTATCCTTTTTTAAATGATTCCTAACAATTCTATTTGCTTTTTTCACTGCTGCTGCACACTGAGTAGATGTTTTCAGAGAATTATCCACAATGACTCCAAGATGTCTCTCTTGAGTAGTTGTAGCCAAATTAGTCCCCATCATATTGCATGTATAGTTTGGATTATTTTGTCCAATGTGCATTATTTTACATTTATCAACATTAAACTTCATTTGCAATTTTGTTGCCCAATCACTTAGTTTGGAAAGGTTTTTTTGAAACTCTTCATAGTCTACTTTGGTCTTAACTATCTTGAGCAGTTTGGTATCATCTGCAAATTTTGCCACCTCACTGTTTACCCCTTTGTCTAGATCACTTATAAATAAGTTGAATAGGATTGGTCCCAGGACAGACCCTTGGGGGGACCCCACTAGTTACCTCTCTCCACTCTGAAAACTTACATTTATTCCTACCCTTTGTTTCCTGTCTTTTAACCAGTTATCAATCCATGAAAGGACCTATCCTCTTATTTCATGATAACTTACTTTACTTAAGAGCCTTTGGTGAGGGATCTTGACTTTGAGGAATCCATGTTGACTGTTCCTGATCACCTTTCTCTCCTCCGAGTGTTTCAAAATGGATTTGTTGAGGTTCTGCTCCATGATTTTTCCAGGGACCGATGTGAGGCTGATCTGTCTGTAGTTCCTCAGATACTCCTTTGAAGAGAGGCACTACATTTGCCTTTTTTCTAATTATCAAGGACCTCCTCCCTGTCCTGTTCCTCTCATCCTCTGGATTGCATAATGGTCTGCTGAATCAAACCTGCACTGGAGTTAATCCTGCTGCTGCCTCAGATCATGCTCCATGAATAAGAGGAAGGTCCCAGCACAGGCTGACTATCCCTACTGACCCTTTGATAGTGCTCATTCCTGTGTGATGAATCAGCCACCACGCTGGCCTATTTTCTACTAGTTTTACCTCTGTCCCCTCCCTGCCAGCCATCAAAAATCTCTTTTTCCATCCATCCAGACAAATAACACCCAGCTTAAGATGCAGGGTAGTCATTTACCTCTGTATCTTGAAATGTATTCTTTCAAAACTTGTTCCAAGATGTTGCATAAAACTGAGGTCAAACTAACAGTCCTGTAGTTTCCTGGATCACCTTTTTCTCTTTCTGAAAAATAAATACTAAATTCGCAATTTTCCAACTATAGGTCCTCCCGAGTTTACAGATTAATTAAAAAAAATCCCTGTTACAGGGCTTGCAATTTCACATGCCAGTTTCTTTAATATTCTTGGATGGAGATAATCTGAATCCCCCAATTTAGTCCCAATATTATGTTTGAATTTGACTTCCACCTCAGAAATTCTCATTCCTATTAGGGTACGGCTACACTATGTTTTATTTTTCGGAAGAGGTATGCAAAAGCACTCGCATTTGCATGCCTTCTTCCATTTTTTCCCCCGAAGAGGCTTTTCCACCATTTGGCTCCATCTACACAGGGCAAAATGTCAGAAAACCCCCCTCTTTTGAAAGCCCCCTTCTTCCTTGTAAAACGAGGTTTACAGGGGCTTTCGAAAGAGGGTTTTTTTTCCCGACATGGCCCATGTGTAGACAGGGCCAAATGGCAGAAAAGCCTCTTCTGGGGAAAAAAACTGGTAGAAGGTATGCAAATGCGAGTGCGATTTTCATACCTCTTCTAAAAAACAAAACACAGTGTAGCCATACCCTTAGTCGCTTTACCACTCACTACCCCAAGCTCCTCATTTACCCAGTTGAAAACAGAGGCAAAGTATTTGTTTAGGTGTTAAATCTCTACCCCATCTTCAATATTTAGTGTATCCTTCTCTTTTTTCCTTGTTTTCTTTTTACTTAAGAGCTGTCTCCCAGGCCTATATATATGCATTCCCTCCTCTCTTAAAGTGTGATTGTCTCTTTGGGAAAATTAAATTGCATTATGGTATCACAAACATATATTTAGAGAATGCTAGATATACTTTTCACAGAGTTTTTACTTCTACTGTTTTTAAACATGTTTCTTCCATATTTTCTATGAAAACATGTTATCTTTAAAACTTTTTCATGTGGCATATAGGAATATTGGTAAGATGTTCACAGTTATAATGGCAATTATTTTGTTGAGTCATGCAGTCGTGCTGAGGGAATTAAATAATAAAGGAAAGCAGGATTAATCCTAGAGGAGTTTATTTCTTTATTGAAATGTATTTACTTCATACAGTAATATCACTTCCTATCTTTTCCTAACACTATTCTTTTTGGGCCTTACTCTCGTGAATAATCCCATGAGTACAATGAGTGGGGTTGAGCTTTTTATACTCTATCAATCTTTTTTACTAGCTGTTAAGCAGAGTAACATACTAAGGTGAATTAGGCTATAAGTTTTTGCGGCAGAAAGTATGCTAATGACAGACTCATTAGCATGAGTTGCAATGTCATTAGCATATTTTCTGCCGATGCTTTTTGTGCAAGGGGTTTTTGTGCAAAAAGAAGCAGTGTAGCCGCTTCCGTTTTGCACAGAAAACCCCCCTTTTTTAAGTCCGGCATAAGGATCTTGTGCAAAAGGTTTTTTTTGCACAAAACGGAAGCAGCTACACTGCTTCTTTTTTGCGCAAAAACCCCTTGCGCAAAAAGCATCGGCAGAAAATATGCTAATGCATCGCGACTCATGCTAATGAGTCTGACATTAGCATACTCTCTGCCACAAAAACCTTGTAGTGTAGACAAAGCCTTAGTGCAGTTTTCACTGAAGGATGTGATAGCACCAGATAGTGGACAGATGTAAGAAGTTTGCCCTAAACTGGCAGCGTGAAAAAATGCAACCGTCTGAAGTGAACTGTAGCACTAAGAAAAAATAAGGACCCTATCCCACTGAAGTCAAACCCATTGTGTCATGAAACTCATTTTATAATATTTTGAAATAGCAAATGAAAATGGAATTATTTTCATTAAAACAATTTGACATACTTAAAGTGGAAATACATTATATGTCTCTATGAAATATAAGGTTTCTTTACAGGTTTTTTTTAACTATAACTATTCTATTATCTTTAACCAAGGTAGAGTCATTCTGAAAACCAGCATGAGGTAAATGTTGTGGAGAAAAAAATATAATTTTGCATTTGTGACCAATAATTTTTGTCTGGAATTGTAATTTTGAATTGGATGTGTGCTGCCATCTTTTTTAAACACACTTTATTTTTTTTTTTTTGGTTGAAAAACAGTAAAAAGTTTGGAAAGTGAGGTTGTTTTCTAATTTATAAAAAAGGCAAAAAAGTGTTAAAATGAAAAATCAGCTGTTTGGCTATGTCTATACAGCATAATTGACATTATTCCAAAATAGTGGGCATCTACACAGAAAGCCATTATTTCGAAATAAAGGTGAGCTGGAGGACTTCTTACTCTGACTCCTGTAGCACTCATTTTACGAGGAATAAGGGAAGTCGAACGAAAAGTGTTCTTCCTTCAACTTCCTGCTGTGTAGAAAGCGCCAAAAGCCGAATTAAGCTATTTTGACCTAAGCTACACTATTGATGTAGCTCAAATTGCATAGCTTAGTTCAACTTTTGCCCTACTGTGTAGATGTACCTTTTGGGATTTCCAAAAATTGAAGGAAAAAACCCTCAACAATTTGAAGTGAAAACAAAACTTTTGGTTGGAATCAACATTTTAAAATGAAAAAAGAAGTTTTAAAATGATTTTAAAATAAAAATTTAAATTATATTTTTCTGATCAGAAAATAGAAAAAAATCATTGGAAAATGTTTATTTCAATGAACCCA
Organism: Rafetus swinhoei; assembly: GCA_019425775.1. Lineage (NCBI taxonomy): Eukaryota > Metazoa > Chordata > Testudines > Trionychidae > Rafetus > Rafetus swinhoei. Next base: position 130,175,906 of record CM033424.1, read on the forward strand.
TAAGTCATTTACTATTTCCACAAAAAATCAAATTCTATTATTAAATTGCCACATATGCGTCACGTAGGAAGTCTACAAAATAACTACTGAAAAATAAAGTGGTTTCTAGAATATAAATATCTCTGGTAGAAAAAGACTGACCACAGAGATTCTTTGGATTTGATTTTTCCCCCCTAAAGTACCCAATGAACCTGTACCTGGGAAGGCATTTTACATCATGGCATAAATAAAATATCTTTATTTTTTTTTATGAAAAAGTCATGAAAGGCATGTTCTTTCTTCATGACTGCACTTTATTACACATGTGCCCTTGTCCCCTGCTGTCAGTTAGACTGTAAATTCACTGAGATAGGGGTCTTATTAAGTGACATGGTCTGTAAAACACTGTTTATTTATGGTGTATAGCAGTCAGAATAGAAGAGTCTTCTTCCTCAGTTAGGTTTGTCTGAAATCAGAACACAGAATACTTCGAGTAATGTGTTTTGTGTCCCTAATACATCCCTTTCATTTGCAACGGTTAAGAATCACAGATAATTTGATAGCTGAATTACTAAAGTTTTTTCTTTTTGTTACCTACAAACAGAAGCATGCAAATCAAACAGGCATAGTTTTAATAATATATCTAATGGTTATTATTTAATATTGAAGGTATTTGTATAGTCTCTGTGAGTTATTTGCTTTTCAAAAATTAGTTTCCAATTGAGATTTTCATGTTGCTAACTGCTAGGAAACTGTACACAGATGTATTATTTATGCTTTATCATGAAAAGTTGAAAAATGATATTATATACTATTTCAATTATGATAAAAGGAATATCCTCATGGCTATCAACAGACATATGTCCAGTAACTTGTATTGTAAACAGGCTACCAAAATTACATACTCCTAGGTGTTAAGCAAATAAATGAAGTCCAGTAGAGGCAAACTGGTTAGAATGATTGAATGACCACTGAATATAAACAAGTTTCAAATGGTTCTCAAATGCTGCATGATGAAAAGAACATGAATATTAGCAATCTCTGTTTTATGTACTAAAAAAAAAAAAAAATCAAACCCAAAACCCATAAGTGGGTGAGATAAAAATAGATTATTTTGTATCTTAAAAACTACATGAATATTATGAGGGCTGTCTCACCTGTGAAGCCCTAATAACAAGAAACTATGTCATGAACACATGACTAGAATAAAATTTAATGGTATGAAGCTTCTCTTGAATTACTTAGCTCCTTCCCTGCTTTTTCTTACTGGAGAGACTTGTTTTCATTAATTCGTTTTTATTTGGTCTATTATGCTATAAAACAAACACAGAATAAACCCACAACTGGTTCTTTGAGTTTTTTTTTGACTTTACATATTTATCTGGCTTTACATAAGGGCACCCCTTTCCGGAAAAGGGATGCTAATGAGACACTTCAGAATTGCAAATTTAAATATCCCCCGCGGCATTTGCATGAACATGGCTGCCGCTTTTTTCCGGCTCGGGGTTTTGCTGGAGAAAAGCGCCAGTCTAGACGCGCTCTTGCGGGAGAGTGGGGGGAGATGGGAGGGTGGCTTTAGAGTCATGATGATCTCCTGGCTCTTAGGCATCCAGCGGCTGGCCTGTCTCCTCCTCCTCCTCTTGCCCCTCTGCCACACTCCAGGTTGACACCAGGCGTGTCTTGTCTGGACTCGACGACTACAATGGGAGAGCTGGCCGGGTCCCGCCCTTCCCACTGAATGGTATCCGGCTGCTCGTAAAAGTGGCACATGTGAGTTGCTGCCCCAAAGTATCCACTCTCTCCTCCTTCACCTTTTTGGTATGACTGGTGCAACTCCTTGATTTTCACCCTGTACTACTGGACATTCCTAGAATATCCTTTTGCAGGTAGCGATCCTGCCGTAAATCTTGGCATTTCGCTAGCTGGTTCTGAGCTCTGTTATGATGGCTTCCTCTCTCCACACCTCAATGAGGTCCAAGATCTCCTGGATATTCCAGGCTGGTGCTCTTCTGTGCCCCTGGGAACTGGAGCCCATGGGAAGAGAAGTACTCACAGTCATTGCAATGTCCATCAGAATGTTGGAGGAACTCATCTCTATGTGTGCCACATGGGACAGGCCATTCTACTGTTCCTGGGGCTTTTTGCGCTCAACAAGAAAACAGTAGAGACACAAGTTCTGGACAGAGCTGTCAGAACAGACAGCTGAGGGAGACCTCCCAGAGACCAACAGCCTGGAATTTCCAGCAACACGGCATCTACACTAGCGTAACTTCAACCATGGAAGGTCAGGAACAGCATCACTTCTGGTGAAAAGCAGGAATATAGTGGCCACTGAAGTCAATTTCTAATGGCAACACAAGAAGCTTGATAGTGTGGACACATCACTTAGAAAATCAACCGTATGAGGTTAAGGTTAATGTAAATCGACCGTATGAGGTTAAGTCCTAGTGTGGACCAGGCCTAAGTGACTTTTTCAAGGTCACACTTAAAGTCTGTGGCAGAACTTGGAATTAAGTCCAGTGCCTCATCAATCAACACTCTGGGACAAGGCTGGCTTTGCACAAGGATTATGAGCAAAGTTCCTGCTCTCCCATCAGCAAGGAACAGTCCTGATTTTTGAGATATGGTTTAGATAAGTATTTGAATTTTGGGGTGTTTATCCAAATCAAGGTGAAACTTTTGGACTTTGCCTATGACAAATTACTGCATTGAAAAAAAGGATTCTCTTCTGCAAAAGTCTTGAGATATTGCACATAGAACAAAAGGGAAATCAAATGAGGATAGATAACAGGATTTACTTGCTTTAGTTTGGCCTTAAGAAAATAAGTATTAGAATTAGAAATATTGATTTAAACAGCTAAACTACAAACAGCTATAAAGCCATGTGTTTTGCCTAATACTTGAGTTGTGGATCCGAAGGACACTTTTCTAGATATTCTTTACGTTACCCCCAACAAAGATTTTTTTACCTTTCACTATAATGAAAATTATATTTTTGGTGCCTGAAATACTGATTTGACAGTACTTAACATATTTTTTTACAGATATACTTCCTTCACTTCCAGCATGGCATGTTAGACAGCTACATCTGATTTTATGCCTTGGATGCAAAAAATTTGTATTACCTTCTTTAAATATCTCTTTTCCTAATTGCTTTCAAAGTGCATATGAGCTCCTGAATTTCAACCTTGACACCATGTCAGTATTTTTTCCCATAATCTCTATTGTCCATGGACATGAACTAGTCCCATGTAGATATTATTTGTTATTTCACTATATAGAACTTTGTCAGGGGACTTAATATGTTTACATATAATATTTGTGAATCCTTATGGCAAGGTTACAGAAAACATTGTCATATACAGGGCTTGACAAACGGCGGCGAAAACTGCTCGCCAGCCCCGTACTGCGCATGTGCAAGAGCCGCATTGCGCATGCGTGCGCTGCGAATGAACAGGGCGTGCGCGGCTGAAATCTACTCTCCACGGGCTAGTAGATTGTATAGTTTGTCGAGCCCTGGTCATGTATATTGAAATTCAGAGACATGGTCCTCATTCAATATAGCAGATTGCTTACAAATGGCCAGAAAATATGCAGCCTAATATTGTTTCTCTGAGTTCATTATGCTGTAAACAACCATGTCCTTCAGTTTGCTTCTCCGTGGGAAATTAAAGAGAGATAATCAGTCAGGAATTAACAGCCTTCTGGATGCAGAAAGCATTGAATTAACAGCTGATTAAACAACTATGTTTGTGTTTGTGTGGGAGTGTGTGTGAGCCCAAACCATAGGTCATACACATCACCACTTAATTACAAAAGCAGTCATTCAGGATTGTTTATAAAGCTTTGAAGTTATTCTGAATCTTTTTTAGTATTTATTCAACAAACTAATGCTGTCTTTTAAACATTACAATGAATGCAGTTTTGAGACAGTTAATTAAAATGGTTACAATATGTTTGTTTTAGTTTCAGAATGTTTAAGTGATTTTTGTATTGTTAGTCCTGCTGTATAAAAGAACAATGGCTTACAAAATTATACTTCTTGTTCTTCTTATCCCATCATTTGGAAAGCATGTCATTCTGCAAATATTCACCATCTTCATCTACTCAAGGAGGCACTACAGTCCACCTGCTTAGGGATGTGAATGACTAATCGACTTTCCCATAAGTAAATACTTCTCAGATAGTTGACACGCTAATCAACTAGTCGCTTCCCTCCACCTTGCTGCCTCTATCAGAAAGAGGAAGCAAGGTGTGAGTCTGTGGGGAAAACAGGGGGTGCTTCAAAGCAGCAGCACCACGTGGAGCCCAGGGTCAGCCGCTGACCCCAGGCTCCAGGCAGTTCTGCTGCTTTGAAATGCCGCAAGGAGCACAAGGCCAGCAGGGGACTGCTTGAGTCCCCCACTGGCCCCATGCTCCCCGCAGCACTTTTGTCTTTGAAGTGTAGCAACAGCCCTGGGGCGCCTTTATCAATGGTGGTGCCCATACTGACTAATGGAATAGTCAATACAAATTGCATTGACTATTCGATTAGCCAATTAATAGAAATTTTACATCCCTCCTTTGGAGTTTCATTCCTACCACACTCTCCTGCTATTCCATCTTCATCAGGTCCCCTTCATTCATTATCTGTATGTGTCCAAACCAATAAGGTTGCACTGTGAGGATTTTGCCAGCCACATCATGGACAATGACTTCCATCCTAATACTTTTGTTGGGGGGTGTTGAACTAGGGATGTGAATGGTTAACTGATTATGGCTAACTGGCAGGTGCTGGAACAGCCCTTGCACTTGCCCCCATTTGATCGGTTAACTGGTTAAATATACTGTTTAACTGGTTAACTAAATAAATGATATTTCACATCCCCATGTTGAAACTGCCATCTCTATATCATCCATGCTTTGGTATTGTACAAGTTCCAGAGTGCATCATTGTTCTACACAGTTGGGCTTTTAGTTTCAATGTCATATTTGTCATGCACAGCCCATGAAACATTACTCCTCACTCGGTCTAGACTGGGAGTGCTGAAGATTTCATATTCCAGCTTGCCATCTTCCATGATTTAGCCACTAACGTACTTGAACTGGTCAGTCTATGTTTAATCTCAGACCATTTTCTTTTTGGCAGCTCCATTGACCTCACCTCAGCCTTAATCATGCATATTTTCATCCTAGATCTGCTTAACTGGTCATCCCATTTGTATACTTTTTCCTCCAGGTCTTCTTATGGAGGAAAAAGTAACACTGTATTGTTATGTAATCTGTCTGCAGCAGCTTTTCACCTTTTGTCACTGGAATCTTTCTGCTAACCTAAACTTGAGGTTAGACTTAAGGCCAACCCATGGTACACTCTGACTTTTATTTTAAAGTGACTTGTCATTACAAAATATGTTTGGCTCACTATCTTAAATGGTCAACATTCATCATAGTTACTAAATCCTTAGAAACTCCATATTTTCTCAGCACCAGTGTGAGCATCTGTCACTCCACTTTATCTTATACCTTTTCTACAGGTATAAAAGCATCTATGTTCCCCTAAAGTGTTTCTTAAAGATCTTTTTTCCGAAAGCCAAACTGTCTTGTTTAATGAGTGGACCTACCATTTTCCTAATCCCAACATCCAGGATACATTCCAGTATCTTCATCATGTGCAACTATAGCTTTCTCTCTTGATAGTTTTCATATCCATGTATGCTTCCTTTCTTATGTAGTGGAACCAAGATAGACCAGTCATCAGGAATTTGGTCTTGCCGTTAGGGATGTAAAACCACCTAAAATAGTTAACTGGTAGGCAGCAGGGGCTGCTCTGGCCCTAGCCCCACTGAGGCCAGGGTCAGGGATTGTTCCCCCCCAGCCAGACCCTCCAGTTAACCAGTTATCTGGTAATCATGCTGGTAAAGCTATTGCTTACCAGATAACCAGTTAACCACTTAACCCTTTACTTGCCATATGGCTTTAATTACTTTATCCATTTTATGCCTCTCTAGCCCAAGAATTTCACCAGGGCTATGTTTAGACTACATGGCTCCGTCGACGGAGCCATGTAAAATAGTTTATTCGGCATATGCCTCGTGAAACGAGGTTTACCGGAGCGGTCGACAAAGGCTTCCCTTGTTGACCGCGGCACGTCTAGACTGCCCCCGCTGTGCCGGATCAGCTGATTGTCGGCACAGCGCAGCGGCCATGTTTATTTTAATGACGCGGGGATTATTTAAATCCCCGCTTCTTGGCCTATGCCGAATAAACTATTTTACATGGCTCCGGGCGACAGAGCCATGTAGTCTAGACATAGCCCAGGTCTGCCTTCACGTCATCATATACTGCCTTACAATTCTTCATTTCCTAGACTGCATTTCTCACTTTATCCTCTATTATGTCAAGTTCAGGAATCATATTAGGGTCACTTGTCGGCAACTCCACAAAAAGTTTTGCCTCATTTAAGACACTAAGTATTGTTTCCACCTCTCCTTCATTTCAGGGGCGCCGTTTTTGGTGGTTGGGGGAGGGACGACCTGTGCATGTCATGACTGGGTGGGGAGGGGAGTGAGAGCATGAGTGCACTGGACTGCAGACAGAGGCTTCAACAGTATTACTGAGCATACTCAGAATAAACCAAGTACCAAATGGGAGGAGAACCAACCCCATCCACCCTCCCCCCCACACATCATCTTTATCCAGGAGCTACTCTAAGGCACTGGAGACCTCTACTTTTTTAACAGGCAAGTTAGCAGTTAGCTGACAGGAGCACTGTATCTAATTCCTATATAAAAGAAAGAAAATTAAATAAATATTAAACCCACTCAGCTCTAACACTACCATATTCTGATGTCTTGTGGCAAGCCAGTTAAGGGACACTGGATAGCCTTAAAATTTTAATATATATTCTTACTTTGTTACTAACTGTGTGGAAAGAGAGAGACACTGTCAGGAATCCTGGGGTCTATCTCACCTCTGGAAGAAGAGTTGGGTCTAGTGTGTTACATCAGGGACAGATACATTTCAGCTCTATATACGATCAGAACGGACATACTGGGTCAGACCAATGGTCCCTCTAGCCCCGTATCTTGTCTTCCAACAGTGGCCAATGCTAGGTGTTTCAGAAGGAATAAACAGAAGAGGTAGTCATCATGATCCATCCTGTTTGTTTTAAATCTACTGCCTATAAATTTAATTGGGTCAGCTTCTTGTGTTATGTTAGTGAAGGAATGAATAGCATTACCTTATTCCTTTTTTTCTACACCATTCATGATTATCTGGACCTCTAACATATCCCCCCTCACCCTAGAGACACTTTTTTTCCAAGCTGAAAAGACCCAGTCTTCTTAATGTCTTCTCATATGGTAGCTGTTCTTTACCCCTAATCATTTCTGTTGTCCTTTCTGTACCTATTTCAAAATACAATATATCTTTTTTATATGGGGAGACCAGCTCTGAATGCAGTATTCAAGATGTGGCTATACAATGACTTTATATAGAGGCAATATAGTATTTTGTCTTATTATCTTTTCCTTTCCTAATGGTTCCCAATATTTTGTCAGCTTTTTAGGTTTTAGGCTGCCACTGAATATTGAATGGATGTTTTCAAGGAACTATCCACAAAAATTCCAAGATCTCTTTCTTGATGGTAACAGCTATTTTGGATCCCATCATTTTTGAGTGTATATTTAGGATAATATTTTCCCATGTGCATTACTTTGCACTTAACACTGAATTCCACCTGCCCTTGTGTTGCCCAGTCACCCAGTTTTGTGAGATCCTTTTGTAACTCTCTGCAGTCAGCTTTGGATTAGTCACCGTTTACCCCATTTCAAGAACATTTTATGAGACATTTAACAGCACTGGTCCAAATGCAGATCTCAGCAGGACAACACTCTGGGGTGGAGCTGGGGATTAGGGGCATTCTGCATACTGAACCCAAGGAGAGAGGACTACCTCAGCTCTCTCTCACTGCATGTGAGAAGTGCCTCTCCATGGCCTTTTCAGTTCAAGTGGGCATAGCTGGGGAAGGGGTGCATGTCCCCTGGTTGGGTTGGGTTCAGCTTCATCTGCCCCCTGTGCTCCCAAGCTAGATCGAGGAACGCAGCTAACTGTGCACTTTCCCCTCTCTGAAGGGGAACTATTAGCAACTTTTCTATGCAAATCAGGGGGAAGCTTCATTCCCCCTACCCTCCCTAAAGAGTGCCTGAGGGGTGGGAGGCTGGGGCAGTCCCAGATGGGGGACATGCCCCCAGCCAGCACCTTGAACCTGCTTGGTGACTGTCTCTTTTCTGTATGGTTTTATGAGACGTAACCTCATTCCAGGCACACCCCATTTTCCTGCCATGACCAAACCCTTATCTTTCTTTAAATTATAATATGAGAAAGCTGCATATTGAATTTGGTAGTCCTAGCTCTTACCGTTTAGGAGGAGTTCTTGAACAAATAGACACACAGACAGACTCTCTCAAATATATAGCAGATGAAGCTGAGACACTATCAATTTTGTACATAATTATTAAACATGCTTTGGAAGTCTATTTTATGGTCCTATATATTGTTCATTAAATACATGTAGATGAAGACCATATAGGTATATATTAAAAAAGAACATTAATAGTGAAGTTTTATTGTTAGTCACATATTACAAAATAAATTCAAAATATCTCAGGTAAGGAAAACTCAAATATAAGCTGAATCACTCTCATTAGTTTCATAAGTTTCATTAGTTAGTTAGTTTCACCATAAAAATTTTAAAAAATGGAGACCATGTAAACAATTATACAAAGACGATGCTGCAAAGTATGTGTGTACATATGTTTGTCAATTAAATCTCACTTCTTTCTGTAGTAACTAGTGCAAAACTTTGTTATTTTCATACATAAAATTGTGAATGTGGTCAAAGATTAAATGACTTGGCCTTCAACACTGACACAGTCTTCCACTAAAAGCACTGCATCAGGTTTACATAGAGAAATTATAGATGTCCCCTGGGGAAAATATTATTTTGGCAGAAAAAAAGGTTACACAAGGTGGCAGTGTTTCCCCTATGAAATCTCTATTTGATTTTCACTGAAACCAGTGAAAAATCTGATATGAGAGCACAAAACATTTAATATTTTTGTATAATTGAAAATATTTTTTTGCTGGTGAGCATTTTTTTAAACAGACCATCCTATGCAAGTATGAGTATGCAAGATTTGATTCTGGTCTACATAAAAGAAGGAAAAAGGCACAATGAAAAGGATGGAAAAAAGGATGGATGTGGATTGGGATCCATGTTTGTGCTAAAAGGCCACTTTTTTTTTTTTTTTTGCTTTGTAGTTCAGAATTAATGGGCGAGGAGGCAGCTTTCTGTGTCTGGCCTTTTTCTGAATCTTGACAGAAAACTACTGCTCTAACGCCAAGCTTTGTGACTGGCTTTCCTGGTCTTACTCCTGAATGTTCGGAATATGAACATATGAAACATTTGAGAGTTTCACCCTCCAGTAGAAAAAAAATCTATGATGAGGTGATTGTGTCTTAAAGCATAAGAGACTTGGATCTTTAATTATGTATTTCAGTCTAAAAACAGCTCTGCTTTTGGTGGTGAGAAAGGAGTATTAAACCCTTAGCTTACCAAGAATTAACCATGACATACATAGGTTGATTGGGCACATTGAAAGAAGGACAGGAAACACTTGATTTGTGTTTTAATCAAGTTGCAACTTTACTATATAGATGTCTGGGACTACCTGGCTACTGAGGGCTCCACCTTGATTTCCATCCAGGTCCCTCAGCAAACCCATGGCTTGTACCTTAACATCCACCACTCTTCTAAGGTGGGCAATAAGAATGGGTAGGGGAGTTGGATTTCCTGCCATTCCAATCAGAGGAGTCCTCAGCTCCCCACCCCAAGTCAGTTCCCAGACATTTTCCAATGGCATCTTCCCTAGTGGCCCTGACAGGTGAAAAGTTCTTTCAGGAGAAAGCACTCATTGTCCTATGTAGAATCAAGAAGGGGTGCCAGCCGGTGTATTGTCCTTAACCCAGGAACCATAAAAATTGCCCTCTCCGGTGTGCTATATTAGTGAGCTGAACTCTGGAACCTTGAATTGACAGAACTCATCAACAGAAAACAAAACAAGCAAATTTTGAGCCTGGAGCCAAATTCTCCATTCTCCTGACCACATCATCTTTCGAGGTTTCAGAGTACCAAAAAGCGTATCTTTGGGTTTGCTTCTAGCCTCTGGTGCAAACTCACAAAATCTGTCAAACTGGAAACGAGACAAGGCATCTGCTATGCCCTTATCCTTGAAACCCCGCCCCTCCCCCTCCCCAAAACCAACCCCAGATGTTGAGGATTAAACATTGTAAAACAAATGACCTTACCAACTTCATAATCTTGTGTGATCTGGACATATGGCATTTGATAACTTCTACCATTGTTGTCACACCACAAGCACACCCCTCTTATTAGCTAGCTCAGATCCCCAAGTAACCACTGCAAATAAATAGGGAAAAAATTACAAGAAAGTCATGTCACGAACAACCCTGCTGTGTGTCCATTAGGCAGGTAATGTCTGTGCACACCATTTGCCTTGATAAAACACTTCAAGACCTGTAGCCCTCGCAGCATCTGAATAAACGTTAACCACCTTTATAATAGATGTTCCTCTTCCACAATGATAGCTAATTAAATTGACTCAGAAAATGTTCCCACACCTCCAAGTTTCCCCTTCATCTCTCTAGAGACTCATATATAATTGTGTGGCCTGATTATGCTGGCTCTAGCCACTGCCACCTGAGCATAAAAATGCCCACCCTGGAGCAACAATCCTGCAGGCAAAGTTCAGATGCTCAGAAATATAGTTTTATTTTTATTCACAGTGTGAATTTTTAAAATCCTTAATGCTCTCTTGAGCATCCAATAGCTCCTGAAGCTTATACAGAGGGAGCTGCGTTATGTCCTCTCTGGTGTCCAGCTCAATCCCTTAGTAAGCCAATATAGTGAAAGGGCACTCTGCTTTTTTCCCAAATATACCCCCAAATGTGTAGCCAGGACCCGAAATGTGTCCAATAGGTGAACACGTTTGGCTGACTGCTCATCCTGCGAGCAAAACATGATTTAAATAATGCACTACTTGGCAGAATCCCACAGCCCGCACCACTGCTGATTGCAACACTGTGCTGCACAGGATACCAAACAGCCTTGTCAAAATAAAAGTGTCCTTCAAAAAAACCCCAGAAGGTCAAAGTCTGAGGTATGTGGCAGCCCATGGCCCACAAGCCCTTACTCTATGAGCAGCTTTGCCAGTTAAGGAATAGTGTATGGAACATAGCACTGGGTCTTTTCCATCTTGTGGGTGATGAATTAATCAGTACAGGCAGCCCCCAACTTGCGACGCAATTGGTCCCCGGGGAAGTGTCACAAGTTGGGGGCGTTGTAACTCAAACCCTCATTTACGATAGACGCCGTGCGCCGTCGTAAATGCGGGGCCGAGGATGGGGGTTTTCGGCCCCTTCCGCGCTTACAAAAATGGTTGTAAGTGAGGGGGGTCGTAACTCAGGTAGTCGGAAGTTTGGGGTTTCCTGTATGTCCCTGGAGAATTCTTGGCACCAAACCTTGGGGAAAATTCTCAAGTTTGTTACAGGTAACTGCTCAAAAGGCCAGCCTATCCTAACCTCCTTAATTCCTGTGCAATCTTTTCCTGAACAACATGTCCCATACTAGGGATGTTAGTGAGTAGGCAAGTACTCGACTACCTGATAAGGCTAAGCTTATTGGGTAGTGTGACGGACTGGGCTGGGTCTGGGCACAGCTGAGGGCGTCCGCTCAGGGCGAATTGCTCAAACTAGGGGCTCCGTACAGCCCCAGACTGGAGACCTTCCCAAATAGGCCACAAACCAGTCCCACAGAGCGCTTCAGCTGTCAGCCTGGCCAGCCAGAAGCCTCACGAGCAAATCCCTCTGACACCGCAGATCTCTCCGTGCCCCAAACAGCCCCGGGCCTAACACACAGATGAGGGGTTTTAGAACCCAATCTCACCTTCCCCAAACGAGTTCTGTCCTGTCCCAAGAAACCAGCCACAGGTCCCGATCAATTTACACTCTGGATCTTACCCACAAATCACGCTGAGCCAATCCTTTAGAATCTAAAATCTAAAGGTTTATTACTAAAAGAAAGAAAAGCATGAGGGTAAGGTTGTTAAAGTATCATACATTACATGCATCGAATCTCCCAGCTCTCTCGATGCAGGCTCGTCGTAGCAGAGATGTTATAACTGCTGGCTTAAAAGTCTTTGGTGTACATCCTATGTCAGGATGGGTCCACAGTTCTTTCCGGCTCGTGGTTCCTTGCAAGGCCGCCTCTAGGATCAAGAGCTGAGCTGAAGACCAAGATGGAGTCGGCCACATGGCATATTTATATCCCTTCCTGGTCTCTTCCAAGCTGGAGACAGTCACATGGTCAGTGGCCAGGCACCTAGATTCTTTCCCAAGTGGGTCTCTGGTACTTAAGAGACCTATTATTCCTGGTGGCTTGCTAATTAGCATGTCCATAGGGTGAGCTTTTCTCGCTCATTGCTCAGCCACAGAGAGAGAAGCGTCCAGTCTTAACACAGAGTACATATTCATAACTCCACACACAGACATTATATAGATATATGAAGAGCATATACAGAATCAGTAAAAAGTAAGCGTTTGTTTGACACCTCACATGGCCCCCTTTGTACCACTTTTGGGGCAAACAACCCCCCCCCCCGGGCGCAGCAGTGATCTGGCTGCTTCCCTTAAAATCTGGTAATGTGACAGGTAGTCAAGTACAGTACTTGACTACTTGCTTCCCCCCATCTCCTCCTGTCTTGCTGCCTCTTTATGAGAGGTTGCAAAGGGGGGGAGCAGGAGCTGGAGGGAGCCGGTTCCCCCCCAACACCATCTGCACAGTGCCACCTGCCCCCCCCCCCAGCTACCTCTATTGAGGTGGGGGCAGGGAGGATAAGGGGAGGCTGCTGCAAAGCAGCAAATTGTATTAATTATATAATTAGCCAAATAATCGCTCTTTAACATTCTTATCCCATACCAGTTACTGACTTAAAATTTTTTGACATCAGATGTATCACATTCCCACAAAAAGGGATCTGAAATCCCACTGTTAACCCCTATCACAAATATGCCCCCCCCCCCCCGCCTTGTAAGGGTAATCTCCTAGGAGAACCCTTAGTACTTCCAGCTTAATTGGCATTGGTGCCCATGCCTATCACATCACCCCCAAATTGTGTCCCGCCCCCCACAGCTTATGCTCTGTGTTCCGGATCTTGTTCCAACATAACCAAACCTGTGGCTGATGCCTGAGTCACCCCGATTCCCGTTTCTTCTTTATAACCGTCCCTTACCATCCTGGCAAGAAGGGGATGAATGGTAAACAAACACCATCGTTAAATGCCCAGCAAATACTGTTACGTGACTCTGGCTCCTTCCAAGTTTGCTGCAGTTTGAACAAACCCCTGCTGCTTAGTGATATTCATATCCCCAAATTACTCACTCAGGTTCCCTCTACAATGCATGGGGAAATTAGGAACTAAAACCGGATTCTCAGAAGGTAGCACATGGAACAAGGAGCTGCAGAAGTTAGTAAGAAATGTGCCGGGGCAGGACTTGCTCATCATTTGGAGTTAAGATACCTAATTCAGGCAACTGCTGCTTACCTCTCTGCTCAGTAGTCATAGCCACAAACCCTTTCTTGGAGTCAGATCCTAAGTCAAGTCAAATGTTTCACAAGGGGGAAAAAAAGGAAGTGGGGCCTTTCCACAAAATCCAATAGTCCAAGTAAAGGCCACACACAGAATGTGGAAGACCACAGTTAAAATTCCTGTTCTGTCTGATGCAAAGCAGACATAAACTCTGGTCTTCCACACTGCAGATGAAAACTCTGTGGCGGGATGGGGAACCTTTTTTGGGCCAGGGGCCACTGACCCACAGAAAAATCAGTCAGGGGCCACATTATGATTGAGAAGCAAAAAAAACAAAAACAAAAAACAAAAAAACCAAAAAATCAACCAAACAAAAAAAATTCCTCACTGATGTGGCCCTGAACTAAGAAGCTGAAAGACACTCCTCACTTTCTCCTCACACCAGACCATAATGGGGCCCAGGTTGGTAGATTTGTGTGCTCAAACTTCGTGCTGGGGTGGCAGTGCTATGATGCTGTGGCAAGATTGGGGGTTAGCCCCATTGGGAACTTGTTGGCCAGGCTTCATTTTTAAATAAAATATGTCAAACACATAGGGTGCGTCTAGACTGGCAAGATTTTGTGCCAAAGCAGGTGCTTTGGTGCAAAAACTTGCCGCCTGTCTACACTGGCTACGAGAATTTGCGCAAGAGCACTGATGTTCTACTGTCCGAAATCAGTGCTTCTTGCGCAAATACTCTGACGCTCCCGTTCAGGAAAAAGCCCTCTTGCGCAAATGTTTTTGAGCAAGAGGGCCAGTGTAGACAGGCAGCTAAGATGTTTTGCGCAAAAGCAGGCTAAACGGAAAAAAGCCCTAGTGGCCGTTCGGACGCTCCGTAGCTGCAGGCAGCTCCCGGACTTCCTGGTAACCCAAGCCCCCTTAAAGGCAGACGCAGCCTGCTAAGGCCACGAGGCAGAAGCCCTTCTGGGACCTCTGGCCAGAGCTCTGCCACGGGGCCCCTGCCGTCTCCAACGCCACCCAGAGCAGGATGGCAGCTCCAGGGGGCGAGCAACCACCCGCACCCCCAGCACAGGAGGCCCCAAGGGGCAGAAAAAGAAGGGAACCATCCTGGTCCTCGGGGGAGCTGGAGGCCCTGCTGGACCTGTGGCAGGAGGAGGAGGCCTTGCACGACACCCGCCCCCCTCGCCGCAATGTGGACATTTTTGCCCGCATGGCCCAGGTGCTCGCCCAGCAGGGTCATCCAGCCCGGACCCTGGAGCAAGTCCGGGCAAAAGTAAAAGAACTGCGCCTGGGCTATGTCCAGGCCAGCGAGGGCCAGGGGGCAGGAGCCAACTACTGACGGCTCCACCGCATACTCGGCCAGCCAGCACCGCAGGGACCAGACGTCCCTGTGGACACCAGCGTGCGTGCCCCCGTCACCAGGACCACCGAGGCGGGGGAAGGAGACACCAGCAGCGGGTCGGAGGATGAGGCCAGCACTGCCACCCTGCAGGCCCCCTCCGGCAGCCCCGACGTCTCCCGTGCATCCTCGGAGGCCGGGGAAGGATCCACCAGTGAGTGTTGCACTTTGCACTCACAAGGGCGGGGGGGGGGGGAGCCAGGTGCCCGGAGGGGGAGAGCACGTCACTCAGGCCACGTGAGCTTCACGGGCTGTGAAGCATTAGGCAGCATGCAGCACGTGCAACCATGTGGCCGCGGCAGGCAGCTCCAGGGCACGCCTGGGACCGTGCTGCTCACACATCCAGCGGGACCGGGGGGAAGGGTGGATGCCGGCTGGAACCAGCCAGGGCCCCAGGGACTCAGGCCAGAGCCCGCACCTCCGCAAGGGTGCAGCACACAGAACGGCACACTGTCCCATGCCTGGCTGTGAGGCACAGCCAGCTGCTCCTGGGAAAACCACAGCGTCCCACCCGTGAGCGTGGCTCCCACTGAGCCCCTTGCCTGCTCCCAGTGCCTTGGCTGGCCCCCCCAAGGGAAGTCCCCACTGCAGCCACACATGTCCCTGGGCTACGTGTGTGAGGGCTAACGGGAGGGGGAAGGGGAGAAGCACTCGGGCCGGCCCTAGGGCCACCTGAGTTTTGCTGCAAGGATGGTACACTCCCCAGTCACTCTCCTGGTTCCGTCCAGGAGACATCCCACGTGATGGGGATCTGAGAGCCCAGACCACATCTGCTAGATGTGCTCCCAGGCACTGTGTGGGGATTCATCTCGCTCCCTGTCAAACACCATTGATTAGCCCAAAGCCTCACAGCCTCCACTGGCAGGGAGTGCCCTCCCACCCTCCAAGGGGCCAGGACACAGATCAGTGGTTACAATACATGGAGGAGGACCCTACTCCAGGGGCGGTCCTGTATGCAAACATACAACACGGGGGGGGGGAAGGGGGTGACTGAGTGGGCCCAAGCCACACTACTGTGGTGTCACCTGGGCTCAGGGGTGGAGGGCATGAGGTGTGGGGACAGTGGCCAGGCTGCCTGACTGTCCCATCCTTTCTTCTGTTCCCTGCAGCAGGACCAAGCACTAGCCGGGGACCCTCTAGCCCTGCAGCAGCGGCAGCAGCAGCACCCCCAGCCACCAAGGTGGCGGGTCCGCCACCGTGACCAGCTCCTTCAGCGCCACGTGCAGGCCGTCGAGCGCGTCGAGGCAGCCATCACGCGGCGTGTGGAGGCAGACCTGCAGTGGCGCCAGGAGGCCTAGGGCTCCTTCCAGGCCCAGTGCGTCCGCATGGCAGATGCAATAGCCACCCTCACTGCACACATTGGCCATGCCATCCACTATGGCATGGCCTTGCCCCATGCACCCGCCATCCCTCCCCTAGCACTGCCTCTGCCCCCTCCTGCTCCTGTCCCTGTCCCTCCTGCTCCTGTCCCTGTCCCTGTCCCTCCTGCAATGGCCCCTCCTGCTCCTGTCCCTGTCCCTCCTGCAATGGCCCCTCCTCCTCCTGTCCCTCCTGCTCCTGGTCCTGCCCCTCCTGCCCACCTCCCCGTGCTGCCTGCCCCGATGTGGCCTGCCCCCCATGTGCAGGTCTGCCCTCGCAGGAGCAGTTGCAGGGGCCACCCCTCCCAGTTCAAGGTCTCCTCCCCCTCCCATCCTAGATCTCCCCTCTCCCCATTGTAAATAAAAACTTACAAGTTTGTGGTAAAAAACAACAACAACTGTGCTTGTTGTTTATTGGGAGGTAAGGGGAGGGGAAGGGGAAGGGGAAGGGCAGGGGATGGGAGGGAGTTGTAAAGGGAGACCGAGGTGACCCCACTATGGGGCCTGGGAGAACATGTCCGTCAGGGCCTCCTGGATGCGCACCCCATCCTGGTGCGCCTCGCGGATGGCAGCTGTGCGGGGCTGTTCGTAGGCCTGGCCCTCGCCTGCCATCCATGCCAGGAGGAAGGCATCTCCCCTCCGCTCCACAAGATTGTGGAGCACGCAGCACGCGGCCACTACCTCCAGGACATTCTGCTCACCCATCTCGAGACGGGTGAGCAAACAACGGAAGCGGGCTTTCAAGCAGCCGAAGGCGCACTCCACTTGGTTGCAGGCCCGGTTGAGGTGGTCGTTGAACCGGGCCCGGTTGTGGTCCGGCCGCCCCGTGTAGGGCCGCATTAGCCAGGGCAGCAGGGGGTAGGCCGCGTCCCCCACGACACAGATGGGCATAGGCACGTCCCCGACAGTAAACTCCCACCGGGGGAAGAAAGTGCCCGCCTCCAGCCTGCGAAACAGGCCAGAGTTCCGTAGGATGCGGGAGTTGTGTGCCCTGCCGGACCAGCCCGCATAAATGTCCAGGAAGCGGCCACGGTGGTCCACGAGGGCCTGGAGTACGATCGAGAAGTACCCCTTTCTGTTCATAAAATGGGCCGCTCGACGCTCCGGGGCACAGACGCGGATGTGGGTTGCATCCAGGGCTCCCCCGCAGTTGGGGAACCCGAGGGCAGCGAAGCCGGCCACCGTAGCGTCCACGTCACGCAGGCGGATGATTCTCAGGAGCAGGACGTCATTGATGGCATGGACGAGCTGCAGAAGGGTGCAGAGAAACACAGGGGCACACATCACATAAGGCAGGGTGAGTGTGCGCTCCTTGGACCCCCCACCCCATGATGCCCTCACGCCCACACACACACCAGGGCCCCCTCGCCCCACGGTCCCCCCCTCCCTCCACCAGCAGGCCTGTGCAAGGGAGGGATGGCCCAAACCCCTGGGTGACCCAGCCTGGAGTCTTGGCTGCCCCTGGGCATGGAGTGCAGCACCCTCCCCCCACCCCACTCCCCCTGGGACTTACCTCCATCACGACGACACCGACAGTCGATCTGCCCACCCTGAACTGGTGTGCCACCGATCGGTAGCTGTCCGGGGTGGCCAGCTTCCAGACTGCGATGGCAACCCTCTTGTTGACGGGGATGGGTGCACGCAGCCGGGTGGTGGTTCGCTGGAGCGCAGGGGCGAGCCAGGCACATAGCTCCAGGAACGTCTGCTTTCGCATGCGGAAGTTCCGGAGCCATTGCTGGTCGTCCCATTGCCCCAGGACCAGCCGGTCCCACCTGTCCGTACTGGTGTCCAGTCTCCACAGTGGCCTCTCCACGCTGGGGTGGGGATGCCACAGGGACGCCATGGCCTCCCTGGTGAGGGAGTCCAGAGCGATCTGCACCTCCAGGTCCTGGAAGAGGAGGGCAGCAGCCTGCAGCACCAGCTGCAGGCACTCCAAAATGGCCGGAAGGGGCCAGAGCAGGCACATGGCCACCCCTGGCTCCATGGCACAAAAAACAAGGCAGATGAAAAAAAAACAGGCAAAGGCACTAAAAGGAAGAAGGCAGTGGTGTCCAAAAAGGCAGAGGGCAACCACAAAAACTGCTACGGCTGTCAGTCCCTGCAAGAGGTCCTATAGCACGCAGCAGGAGAGAAACGGCTGTCCAGGGAGATCCCTTTAAGCACGTGTCTCAAAGGAGCTCCAGCCCCCGCCCCCGGAAAGGGCTGGTGCCCTTTTGCCCTCTTCAAAATGGTTCCGGGCTTCTGCTTTTGCGCAAAAGCGTCCCACCAATGTAGACGCGCTTTTGCGCAAAAGTGCATCGTTGTAACGATAAGTCCGGGACCAATCTAGACGCGCTTTTGCGCAAATACTTTTAAAGGAAAAACTTTTCTGTTAAAAGTATTTGCGCAAAATCATGCCAGTCTAGACGCAGCCACAATGTTTCAGCATTGTCTTTATTTATGAGAGGGGAAAGAACTTGTTTTGTGGCAGGGGCCACTGACCCACAGAAAAATCAATTGAGGACCACACAAGTGAGAGACAAAAAAAACCCAACCCCTCTAAACCCCCCCAAGCCTCACTGATGTGGCCCCAACTGAGACACCTCACTCCCCTGGAACTCCAGCCTCATGTGGGGGTGGTGGTAGGTAGGACTGAGGTTCATACCAGATTAACTCTTCTGGGGTTCCAGGGTTAATGGTATTTGTGGGCCCCTCTATACTCTGAAGTGGGGCCAAAAATGAGGGATCCAGTGTGCAGGACAGGGCTGCCAGTGAGTGGGATAGGGATGGGGGTGCAGAATCTGGGTGGTAAATAGGGTACAGAAGTAAGCCGGTGGTAGGTGTCTGGCCAGGAGGGAGGGGGCAGGAACAGGGTGCTGGTGGGGGTTTGGGCAGGGGGAAGGCTGCTAGTAGGTGTCGGGGCAGGAGCAGGGTGCTGGTGGGGGGGGTCTGACTAGGGGGCAGGTTCAGGGACAGGTCGGCCAGTACCTGGGGATCCCGCGGCACATGTTGCTACTCCCCTCCTCAAAACAGCCAGCGCACTTCCTAAAAAAAGTCGGATCTGGCGCCCAGCTGGGAACTTCCTTCCCCCAACTGCCTGCCTTCCTTTCTGCACAGGGAGCTGGGGGTGTTCCCACGGCTGCGTGCCAGTTCTGACTTCTCAGGAAGTGCGCACACTGTTCCTCTCCTTCCTAAAACAGCCGGCGCACTTCCTGAGAAGTTGGAGCTGGTGCACAGCTGGCGACTTCTCCTTCCCCCCGCTCCTCGGTGCAGAAAGAAAGGCAGGCAGCATGGGGAAGGAAGTCCCTGGCTGCGCACCAGATCCAGCTTTTCAGGAAGCATGCAGGCTGTTTTGAGGAGAGGAGGAGCAGCGTGCAATTGCTGAGACCGGATCTGGTGCGCTGCTGCGGGACTTCCCCCCCGCCCCGCTGTAGGAAGCCAGCGCTACCTCCATTTTCCCAGGAGGTAGTGCCAGCATGGGCTCCTTCTTGGGGGTGGAGAGGAATAAGGGGGAGGGGGGGAAGCTGGAACACCTCGCAATCGACTGGTTGTGCCCCCCCAAACTCTACCAGTTGATTGTGATCAATGGGTTGGTGACCATGGCTCTATGGGCAATGGAAGGGTGCTTGGCAGGGAGGTAATCAGTCTCTCTTATTGTAGTTGTTCCTCCTTGTATGAATGGGGGAGGAAATAGGATCCTATAGCCCAGAAGTGGGCAAAATATGGCCTGAGGGCTGGATTCAGCCCGTCAACTGTTTGATTCAGCCCATAGCTTGCCCTGTTAGCATAGCAAAGCCCATAGCATAGCCTTTTGAACCTCAAGGCTGTTCAAAAAGGCTGGTAGCTCTTCTCCACCGGGGCTCATGGTGCCTGAAGGGAGCTGCCAGCCACTTTAAACAGTGAGGCATGCCCCTGTGTCATGTTATTGGATTTTAAAGGGAGCAGCCAGATCATTCCTGCGCCCACGGGGGGGCTGTTTGCCCTAAAGTCTGTACAAAGGGGGCCATGTAAGGTGTCAAATGAAGGCTTATGTTCTACCGATTCTATATATGCTACTCATGTACTTGTACGATGTCAGTATGTGGAGTTATGAATATGAACTCTGTGCTGATACTGGCCTGCACTGCCTGTTGTAAAGGATTGTTCAGTCAATGACTATGCTAATTAGCACTTCTCCAAGGACAATGGCTCTCAGAGAGGCCAATACACACCTGAGGAATGTGTCTGGAAACATGCTGTCATGATCATGAGGGTTAGCCAGCAGCCTGGGCTTTAAGGGGTTAACTATACCTAACTCAGGTAGAGTTAGCCAATAGGAACGTAGGTAGGAATTTCAAACTAGGACAAAGGAATTTTTGGGTTTCCCTCCTTTGTCTCTGGGTAGTTTCTCTCCAGCTATTGAAGGGGACAGGATGTCTCCCTCTAAGAAAATACTCTTCACAGTCTGCAAGTAGGATAAAGTTTAGATAAATCCGTTAGGTTTTATTGTTTGGGAAATGGGATCTGGTCTGTGCATTTAAAAATGGGGTTTGCTCTCCTTTGTAACTAAGTTCCTGGCCCATGGTAAATTTCTCCTCCATGAGTATATTATTTTGTTACTGTTCCATCTAGTCATTATGCTTGCAACAGGACTATTGTGGTGATAAGTTCTTTCCTCTTTTCTTTTTATTAACCTGGTATTGGTTAATATTTGTGTCCTGGTTTGAACTTTAGGGGTGAGATTTCCCAAGTAGTCTCTCCCTGGTTGCTTTATTAATATTTGGGTGGTGGCAGCGACGTTTTATTCCCAAAATCTAGGTTGTTAAGATTTTGGGGGGAAGGTTTATACCAAAGCCTGGTAGATACAGTTTTGAGGTACTTTTGCTGGCCCCCACTTCTGCATTTATCGTGCCAGAGTGGGGAAGGAGCCATGACACATGCAAACCAGACAGGGCAAAGTGGCTGCTGACACGTGAAACTGAAATAGGTCACTTGACCATGTGACCTGCTCCACCGGGGAGACACCAAGAATGGATATAAAGTGCCATGAGGCGGTCTCCATCTTGTCTTCAATTCTGCTACTGATCCCAGATGCAGTCTTGCGAGGGACAGAGAGCTGGGAAAGATTGTTGGCCCATCCTGACATAGGATGTACACCAGAGACTTTTAAGAAACCAGTTTATGACATCTCTGCTAAGAGCCTGCATCAAGAACTTGGTGATTGGTGCATGTAATGTATTCTCCTTAACAACCTTACTCTCATACTTTTTCTTTCTTTTGTTAATAAACCTTTAGAATATAGATTCTAAAGGATTGGCCCAGCATGATCTTGTGGGTAAGATCTAAAGTGCAAATTGACTGGGAATCTGTAGCTGGTTCTTTGGGACCAGGATAATCCGTTTGGGGTAGGTGAGAGTGGGTTCTATAACCACTCACCTGTGTGTAAGGCCCGGGGTTGATTGTGGCACAAGGAGAGCTGGGGTGTCTGAGGTGTTTTGCTCGTGAGGCTTCCTGCTGGCCCTATTGGCAGCTAAAGTGCTCGGTGTGACTGGTTTGTGGCCTATTTGGGAAAGGTCGCCAGTCTGGGGCCGTAAGCAGCCCTGGTTGTGAGCAATTCGCCCTGAGTGGACGCCCTCAGCGGTGCCCAGATCCGGCCCTGTCCGTCACACCCTGGAAGGGGGGTGAGACTGTGCGCTCCCCAGTCCCCAGGTCTCAATTGGCTTGGGAGCGTGCAAAGTCCCCCACACACTGTCAGGGGCACATAGCACATAAAGGGAGCAGCCAGTTGTTCAAAATGGCTGGTGGCTCCCTCTAGGCACCGGGCCTTTGTCTACACTGCAGGGTTTTTGCGCAAGAGATCTTCCACAAAAACTTCTTGTGCAAAAGTGTGTCCACACCTCAAAAGCAAACAGCAAAAAGTGATGTGCTTTTGTGCAAGAGAGCATCCACACTGCATGGACACACTTGTGAAAAAGAAAAAGCACCTGTGCTTTTTCTGATAGGCTCTTTTTGCACAAGAAACCCCCTGCGGAGCATCCACACACACCTTTTTGTGCAAGAGCTGTAGCACAAAAAGGAGTTATTCCTTGTGGGGAGAGGATTAACTTTATCGGCAAAAGCCCTCTGTCCTGTCGATTTACTGTATTTTTTTTTTGGCGCAAAAACATGCTTGAGGGGTGGACGCTCGGCTGTTTTTGTGCAAAAACCTTGTAGTGTGGACATAGCCCTCATAACCCTGGTGGCAAGGAGGGCGAGAGAGTTTGCGCACACCCTGCCCGCAGATCCCACTCCTAGCTGCGATGATTGGCCTGCGGGTGGGGGATAGCACAAAGCCTCTCACACCCCAGCGGTGCGCCGCCCTGAGCAGCATATGGAAGGAACCTCCTAGAGGAGCCTGGGAGACCCTGTTGGGCTGCTGGCCAGGAGCCACCTAAGATAAGTGACTCCCGGCTAGAGCCTGCCTCCAGCACCCCAGTCTCTGCCTCTTGTATCTCATTCCCTCCCACTTACCAACTCTCTGCCCCAGGTCAACCACCTTCTCCTGGCCTAGGTCATCACTACTCAAATCCTCTGCACATATATCCCACTCCAGGTCACAGTTCCCTCCCAGATCTGGCACCCCTGCTACATCCCTTCCCCAGGCCAAAATTCAGTCCTGCAGCCCAATCCCCTGTCCCATGTCACAACCCCCTACGTCACCCAAACTCCCTCTCAGACCCTCTCCTGCATCCCAATCCCAAACCCTGAGCTCCCTTCTGCACCCAACCTCCATTGCAAGCTTCCCACCCCCTGCATAGAGAAATGCAGCCCTTCACCATTTTCCAAAATCTTGGAGTGCCCACCTCTGCTACAGCTCAATAATTATTGCCCACCTCTGCTACAGCTCAATAGTTAGGGCACTTGGGGAATGGGAGACTAGTCTGATGAAGAATAGATTTGACCCTGAGAAGAGCAGCAGCTGGCTTCCTGGGAGCGCGATTCTGTGTATAACTGTTCACAGTAACTGACAAGCCCAGGCTTACCAGTTAGCCATGTAAATGGTTAGCCTATAGCCACACTAATTCCTGTCTGCCTAATTATGTTCATATACCTAAACAAGCCAGGATTTCTTTCTGGGTTTGCGTGTGCTATAACACTGGCATAGCCAAAAAATGCTGCTTCCTAATTATCCCATGTTTTAGGTATTCTTGTCTGCTTGGGCTACTCCCTGTTTTGTTTGCTCTGCTCCTGTGTACTGGCCACCAACACCTCCCTTTGCAATACAGATAATATGTTCACTAATTCACCTCTCAGAATTTTACCCTTAGTTATACTGAATAGGTGAACTTCCATTGGGTCAGCCATCCCTCGACCAACCACCTTCCTCAGCTCTGAGGATGCCTTGGACTGTCCACCCCACCATCACAGCGTTAGCAGCCCAGCCCCCATGCTGGTACAGCCCATGCTACCATACTGCTTTCCTTGTGTCCCGCAGCAGCCTCTGGGCTCCACTAGGACTGCCCAGCACTGTGGCTGCTAGCTTCTGGTGCTTCTGGCTGTCTCCATTCTAGCAAAAGTACAGGCACCTCAGCAGTGACCTGCTCGCTGCAGGAAAAAATGTATCCTGATCCCCAAACTTCCACTCACAACATAGCTGCCGCGCCAAAGGGTTAAATGCCCCCTCCCCCCCAATTCAACCTCCCAGATGGTAGCTTCTACTCGGACTCCATCAGCCCCCTCCGGTACTTGGAGGAGGAGCCCCTTTCTTTTCCCTTCTGCCCTTCTTGTTTGAACCTGAAAGTACAGTTGCTAACTCACATCACTGTGTGCTGTTAGAACTCTGCCTTTGCTTGTTTCATGTGCCTGTGTCCCGGCGTGTTAAATATTCCCTTGCTCGAGCTCACCTTCTTATGCCTGGATTAATGTTGCCTCACGAGCCTGCATCTGCTGCTACCAGCTACTGCTGGTTTTGCTTGCTGCGCATAACAAAGAGGCTCCTCCTGCTCACTGTTTGTACCTTTATACCTTCTGGCGCTCACATTTCTGAGGAAGTGAGTCAGTGCTGCAAACTGTGTGCTGTCCATCTCATTGCAGCAGTTTCTGACCTCATTCCCTCCCCCTACCTCCAGCCATAAAGCAGAGACTTTCTTCTTCGGTAAGTCCAGACAATCCTCCCTCCCCCCAATACACACACTTAATTGCTGTGCAGTCATTTTCAAAGAATCTGTTCCCATGTAGATATTGCTGGCATCAGTGGAGATTTTTATGCTCCACACTTCTGAAAATCAAGGCCATGTCTTATTAGGTGCCTAAAAGAATAATTAGGAGTCTAACTAGATATCTCTTTAGAATGGTATCAGAAAGCTTTGCATTCTTATTGGGATTTTCACTTGTTAATTTAGTGGAATAAGAGGAAAACCTAAAAAGTTTTTAAAGAAAATAAATGAAATAGCATTTGGAATTAAGGCCATCAATTCTAAAAAATCTAGAGTTAGCCACTGATACCCATACTTTGTCAACTAAATAAGTAGCTTGATTTTCAGAATTGATGAACAACCTGTTGAAAGTTAGATAGTAGGTATTATTGTGCTACTTGTTTAGGTTGTTGCTATAGATATAAGATATATAGATTTTACACATCCATGTGTGAAAATTCTGGGCTATAGGAAGTTCACATAAAAAGCTCCATAGTGGTTGCTTAGTATATATGTGAACATTCTAGTTATGGATGGTGATGTTATCTTTTCCTTGGGATGTGCAGTCTGCCATTCCCTTTGTAATTCTCCAATCTACTGTCTTATTTTCTTAACAAATAACTTTTCAATAGAAATACAAGAAAGTCATGGAATGAATGGTGGAAGGGAAAGAAAAGAATGAAATGGAATGAGAGGTGACACAGAATGATGTCCAGAGGACTAATCAAATTAATAGCTGTATCCACTACTAATGATAATTATAGTCATTGCCCTACTTTCAGCCTTAAGATTTTTAAGGAACAGGTTATTACAAAGGTTTACCTTTGGGATTTGGTCAGTAAGCGACATAAACTTGCTAAATCAGAGGAGATTGATGATGCATCCAGACCAATATCCTGTCTCCAATAATGGCCAGGAGCAGATTATTCAATGGAAGCTGTTAATTGGAATGAAGGGCAAATTGACAATATTTCATTCTAATCCTCAGATTATGTCCTGAAATATGTGGGCTAGCACCCTTTTAATTTTAAACCCTAGCAAATATAAAAGCAGCTATTTTTCTCATTTATATTAATGACTAATGTTAGACTTTTTGCCTCAATAATATTGTCAATTTAATTACATGTTAATTAGATATTATGTGTGTGTTTCCTCTTTTCACTTCTAGATTTGTTACCTTATAATTTCATTATCACTGTCTTTTTTATATTATGAGAAAAGATAAAAGGAATATCCATGTGATACCACTTTTTATATATCTTTGTCTCATTTTCCTCTTCTGTTTAACCTGAATAGTCCTAGTATTTATAGTTTGGTTATTGTTAAGTTTCTTCTTTCTAGAGTTTCCTACAATCCTATCTAGTGTTGACCAATATAATTCATTTTTGTCTTCTGCAAATTTTGGCACAGTTAGCTAACACTAACTTTTAGTCCCTTGATATAAGAGTTAATTTCAATGATAGATTATAGATTTCTGATAGCAGTTTGACTACTTCATTCTTCAGTTCCCTCAAACTTTTGAATGAATGCTAATATACATCTGCTTTTGGGTTTAAATTGTAGCAATGGACTTAAATTGCAGCAAGGGAGGTTTAGGTTGGACATTAGGAAAAACTTCCTAACTGTCAGGGTGGTTAAACACTGGAATAAATTGCCTAGGGAGGTAGTGAAATCTCCATCATAGGAGATATTTAAGAGCAGGTTAGATAGGGGTCTATCAAGGATGATCTAGATGATGATTAGTCCTGCCGTGAGGACCTCTCGAGGTCCCTTCCCATTCTACTATCCTATGATTCTACATACTAGGAGTTTGGTTCCACATTCTCAAAGTCATTGGAAGTTTTTGCTTTGGCTTCAATGGCGTGAGGAACAAGTCTCTATACATGCATCTAAAGTGCTATATAAGAGCTGGATATTATTACACTGGGCACAAGTGTGGTGGAGGAATAGTTTTTTTTTAATGTAAGTGGGAGTTGTGACCTGGGGCAGAGAGCTGGGGGGAAGGGGAAGAGAGCCAGGTGCAGGTTCTGGTAAGGAGGCATTTTCGTTAGGTGCGCCTAGCCAGCAGTCCAGTGGGATCCTCAGGCCCCCTGCCTGCTGCACCATATTTTGCCTTCTCCTGCCTTAAAGTAACCACTTAACCAGATTATACTAGGAATGTCTCTGTTCTTACTAAATTAAATTAAAAAGGCAGCAAAAATTGAGGAAGTGACCCACACATAATTAAGAAGTAGATTGTTAAAACAGAGAAGGAAAATAAATCTGTTTCATAATTCATCACTGTAAAATTTTCAATTTTCTCAGAATGTGCTCTTTGAATATCATGGGAGGTGCAGATGGTCAGCAGTAGAGATGTAAATGAGTAGCTGAGTATACGATTAACTGATAAGCTTAGGCTTATTGGTTAATCTTGTCAACTACACTCATTTCCCCCCCTCCCCACTGCTACTTCTGTATCAGAGATAGCAAGGGGGGAGACCAGGAGCTGGTACTTGGGGGGAGCTGCCTTAAAAGTTGGTTTCCCCCAGTATTGGCTCTGTGGTGCTGTCTTCCCTTTTTACCCCGCTGCCTCTATCAGAGGCAGCAGCGTCGGAGGTGGGGGGCAAGGGAGGCTGCCACGAAGCAGCCTCTCCTCATGGTGGGCCCAGGCTGCTTTGCAGCAGCAGCCCCTGTCCATAGGGGTCCAAGCTCCCCACGGATGGAGGATGCTCCACGGGAGGCAGAACAGCCTCTGTCTAAGGTGAGCCTGGATCCACTGAGGGGAGAGGTTGTTTCGCAGCAGCTATCCACAGAAAAAGGCTATTGCAGGGGGGAGGGGCAGAGGGAAAGGCTGACGCGGACCTTAGATGCCCCACGGATAGCCTCTGTCCATGGCCAGCCTGGGCCACCATGAATAGAGGCTGCTTCACAGCAGCCTTTCCTCCTCCCCACTGCAGCAGCTTCTGTTTGTAGGAAGCTAGGACCCTCCGCGGACAGGACTGCTGCCACCTCACGCTGCTGCCTCTGATACAGTTTGGGGTGGCAGGAGGCTCCCCCAGGAGACTATAGAATAGTCGAGTAACCACTAAGAATTCATGCTGTTCTCCACTATTCAATTATTGTATATAGAATCATAGAATCACAGGGCTGAAAGAGACCTCAGGAGGTCATCGAGTCCAGCCCCCTGCCCAAAGCAGGACCAATCCCAAATAAATCATCCCAGCCAGGGCTTTGTCAAGCTGATACTTAAAAACCTCTAGGGATGGAGATTTTACTACCTCCCAAGGTAACATATTCCAATACTTCACCACCCTCCTAGTGAAATAGTTTTTCCTAATATGCAACCTAGACTTCCCCCATTGTAACTTGAGACCATTGCTCCTTGTTCTGCCATCCGTCACTGCTGAGAACAGTCTCTCTCCATCCTCTTTGGAACCTCCCTTTAGGAAATTGAAGGCTGCTAACAAATCCCCCCTCACTCTTCTCTTCTGCAGACTAAATAAGCCCAAATCCCTCAGCCTCTCCTTGTAGGTCAAGTGCTCCAGCCCCCGAATCATTTTGGTCGTCCTCCGCTGGACCCTCTCCACTGCGTCCACATCATTTCTGTAGTGGGGGGGCCCAGTTATTGCTAACATGCCTGTAGAAACCTTTCTTGTTACCGTTCACATCCTTTGCTAGCTGCAATTCCAATTGTGCTTTCACCTTCCTGATTACTCCCCTGCATTCTCGAGCAATATATTTATACTCCTTCCTAGACATCTGTCCAAGTGTCCACTTCTTGTAATCTTCCTTTTTGTGTTTAAGCTCACCAAGGATTTCCCCGGTAAGCCAATCTGGTCGCCTACCGTATTTGCTTTTCTTACTGTGCATCGGGATGGTTTGTTCCTGTGCCTTCAATAAGGCTTCTTTAAAATACTGCCAGCTCTCCTGGACTCCTTTCCCCTTCATGTTAGCATCCCAGGGGATCCTGCCCATCAATTCTCTGAGGGAGAACTATCTAACATCCCTAGTCAGCACTTCTGAAAATCAGTCCAATTGTACCTGGCTGCCTACATATTATTTTGGAGACTAATTTTGGACACCTTGATTTGAATATTTTTCATCTCTCTTTTTGACACCCATAGTATGTCACTTATTTAAAGCAACTATGGTATAACGATCTCTTTTTATTGTACATTATTTTGTAATGGTTAAATATTTATTCACCAGGCATTTATATTGTGTTTTTACATCTTCAGTCTATAATTTTTATTGACCACCCCTTAAAGTTCATTCCCATGTAAGATGTTCTTAAAATTATAGTATTTGATTTTTTTTGGTATCTTTAATATCTTAGTATCTCTTTTTGTACAGTAGATATGCCACTGTAAAATAAGCTTGCTATTTTTGCTGTGATGATGAATTCTACAGGAAATGGTTATAGTTTAAGGTGGCAGCCTCACTAACATACTTTTGTGCTCTTAATAAAATAATTATTTTGAAGAATGAAACTGATCCTAACAAACATTAGCAGCTTTGAATCTTTCTCAGTAAACAATTTCTCCATATCCTCTAAAAAGTACTCATAAAAAAGGGAGTTTAGGCTGGCAGCAGGTCTGTTTTATAATAACTACTTTATAAAAGAAAGGTAATTAGTGGGTCAGTGGGCAAACGGAATGGGACGAGATCTACATGCTTATTCATAGACTTATCCTTGCCAAACTTCAAAACTCCGACCATCCGAAAAAACCATCAGAAGGACAGAGTATTACTTCTGTCAAAATAGTGTCTCTTTGTTGTGGTTTTTTTTAGGACTGGAATATATATTTAAGTGTTGATATTCATTTAATATTACAATCAAAGAAAGTTAACCATTAATAAGTAAATTGCCTGTACTTTATGGTTTATTTAAAAATTATCCCTTAATCATTGGATAACTTTCATTTAATTAAAAGCAATTAAGAGTCTGAATAGCTATTCTACAATACTCACCCTATCTGAATTTATAATTGGAAATATAACTAGATAATATCATTACTGAGGAAACCTTATTTAAGTGGGAGATTCTCTTTGATTAAGGAGGTATGACAATATAACAAAGAGTGAAGTCTGTGTGCTCAGGTTTGTTCTGGTGAGGGTATACAGTACAGTGCACTTGCCAGGGTTCTGCACTTAACATTAAATAATTGTGGAGTCAAATCTGTATTTACCTACCATTAATTCATGACTCAAGTAGGTTAGAAATGATTTATTATCTGTGACTACAGGGCTGGCCCAAAGAATTTAATGCAAGATGTAATTTAGTTTTTATACAATTTTTCTGCCTCCCTAGAGAGAGGGTTTCACTCCCTTTCTTCTAAATTATTAGAATAAATATATATACTTTATAGCTATGCTGAAAGTAAGGTTCATTTTCTCCATGTTATAGAAATATACAATTTGTATTAAAACTTTTTGTCATAGTTCCATTCATATATTTTCATGTTTACTGCTGCGAGAAAAATGTAGTGACTGATAAGGCATTTTTTTGGCAAGTAATAACCTGTCATGAATAGGAGTGCTAATCAGCACCTGGTGAGGAAGGTATTCAGGTACATAGCAAAAGGTGTCGGCCGGGGCTGGGAGATAGAAGCTTGGAATTTGAATTGGATATAGATTCCCTGCCTGCATTCTTTGTGTGGGAGAATAACACCAGGGGTTGAGACACACTGAATGATTTAACCCAGTCAAGACTACTATGCCCCCCTATGGAATTCAGAGTATGGGAGCGGACTGAACAAAGAGAAAAATTAGAAGTGAGTACCAGGGAAATATGAGTCCAGTTGCGTTCAAGGTAGTTTCTCTTTTTTTTGTGGTTTGGTTTGAACTGCTCTGTGTGATTCTGCGTGTCCTCACCCCCCTTTCACATCTAAGCATTGTGCTGAGATTTTGTTCTCTGTTTTAATATGTTTTCCTCAGTTCCTCTGTACATCTAGCAACCAAGTATGCTCTATCAAGTTTATCTATTGTTTTGTAATAAAAATCACTTCTTTTAATTTGATTATTTGATTCTTGTGTCCTGGAAGGTCTGTCTGTGTGTATCTACATGCTTCTGACTGAGGTGTCAGCTTCCAGAGACTGCAGCTTGTTATTCTCTTTTCTTTTTCAAGCTCTTTTGGTAGGGTTGCCAGATGGTTTAACAAAAATACTGAACACGCCCCTCCCACCCCTCACCCCCCCAAAAAACACCAGGGGAAATATTCTGTGGAGAAAAAAAAGGAGGGAGACCAAAGTTGTTGAGCAGGAAAAAAAAGGCCCCTGAGAGTTATTAAGCAAAAACAAAACAAACTGCATGTCCCCTTTAAGAAATGCTTTTGAGGCTTTTTGGCCCTAACAGGCTGCCAGCAGCCGTCCACCAGCTTGTCTCCCTGCTCTGGGCTAGACAACTCCTCTGCGGAACCAGGTAAGCGCCCAGGATTTTCACCTCCTGGCTGGGAAAAAAATCAGAAAATACCCGACATTTTAGGTATTTTCTGAATTTTTTTACCGGACAGGAGGCGGAAATACCGGCCTGTCTGGGTCAATACCGGACACCTGGCAGCCCTGTCTTCTGGGGTAGAAGAGCTTGGGGTGCCTCTGGGGGTGGTTTCAAGTGTTCACCCTACCTCTTTTTTTTAAGGGATCAAAGCACTTGATGGTGGCAGCGAAATTCCCAAAATCTGGGTGTTAGGATTTTGGGGGGAAGTTTTTGTAACCGGTGCCTGTAGAGGCAAGGTTTTGAAGCTCTCTTGTGGGCGCCTACCTTCTGCATTTGGAGTGCCAGAGTGGGGAACAGCCTTGAAATCACCAGCTTCACTTTGGGACCTCAAAGCCTTTTGCTGGTCATTGACTGCTAGTAGATCCCCTCCCCTTATTACTGTATTTTAAAATCAGATGGATGGGCAACCCCTGTTTATATATAGCTATAACTATATGTAACCCACACACCTAGTGTGGTTACCGAACAATGTAAGTGGTAACTAGACCACAGCAACAGTTAAGATTGAGAGACCTCTACAGCATGAGCTGGGAGCCAGCTGGCTCCTATACTGAGGTTCTCAGGTTCAAATCTGCCTGCTGGTGGTTACATATAGATAGGAGAGGGCTTGAATAGAAGAAAGCTGTAAGAGTTCCACAAATCATTCTGGGGGCAGGAAACCCATAAAAGCAAAGGACCATCTTTGTAAAGATCATATATGTGACTTTAATATCCTTGACTCCCCTTTCCTGGATTCCTAGCAGTCTGATCCAGTGGAATTACCCGTACAGAAAATTGACAGAAATGTAAAGACATGAAACCAACAGAGTTTTCTAGAAATACAGTAGATATTGCTCTGCAAGCCTCTAGCATTTAATATTCTTTCTTTGTAAGCATTTTGAAGCATTTTATATAGATTATAGCTATAGAGGGAGATGTTTAAAGGTACAAATAGTAGTTAGGCACCTAACTGCCATTTGATTTCAATGTGAGTTGGGTACTTAACTGCCATTTTTGCTTTGAAAAGTTCCTCTATGATCTCCATTAAATTATAAAAGATAGTTCAAAGGATTTCTAAAAAAGATTTTCAGTATCCATTAAAGTAGTATTGTACAGGGCTTTTCCATCAGGATCTACCACCGTGGCTACCCTGGTTCCATCGCCATTTTAAAAAACTTTCAAAGCGTGAAAGTCATCTGAGGCAAAGGTTTACTTTTCTATTTTCTTCTGGTAATCTACTTAGGGCATGAATTCCTTTCACTCTTTCTGTCTATATCTCCTGGTGAACACAGGCCAAACCATTCCCTCTGTCTTAACCATCCCACTTGAATTCTGAATCCATGGATAAACCTGTTTGAGGTACCAGGAAGAAGGTACAACCTGTGCACATGGCTAGTCTACCCTGCTATCCATACAGGTTGAGAGAGATGGGCATGTAGAACTCAGAATGATGTCTGGCTTTATATTTCCAAGACTCAGACATCAAGCACAATCTTCATTTTGTCAATATCTTTGCTTCTAAGGTACTTTGTCCCTGACACACAAAGATTATGGGGAAGTATTGTATGTTCTACCTTTAACGTTTTTGTTACAATTTATATTTATGGTTAATTTTATGGACAACTTATTTACAATGACTTCAACACATCTTTACTAGCTAAGACCTAAGGTGCTGAAATATTTGTAACCTTTCAAAGTAGAGTAGAAAGTAATAAGCTACCAAGTATGTCATATCTAGCAGCAGTTTATTTTCTGTACCCTTTTTCTGTCACTGGAATCCAATTTATCATGTTCATTGTGCTCTAGAGGTAAAAAATATGAAAATGTTTAAATTGCCGTTTAAAAACCTGTTGCAAGGAATATTCAGAATGACAGTATAATCCTTAATGGTTCCAACTGAATTTACCTGAGAACCATTTACCGTAGTTTAGCGAATATAACCCGCACCCATGTATAACACACACCCATGTATAACCCGCGGTTTTTCTTTTTTGTGTAAAAAACCCCTTAGATTACCCGCGGACGTGTATAGCCCGCGAGTCCTGCATTCATCCACTCACCGCATTCACCGCACTTATACCCAGGCCCCGTGCAGCTGCAGCCAGGCACAACCCACCCTCCTCCGGGCGGGGGGGCAGAGAGCGCAGCGCAGGCAAGCTGGCCAGCCTGCGGGAGGGGATCCCAGGCCCCACGCAGCCGCAGACAGGCACAACCCACCCTCCTCCAGGCGATGGAGCTGCTTGTGAGTAAAAATAAACTTGTATACCCCGCGGACATGTATACCACGTGGGGTGTTTTGTAAAAACGTGTATAACCCGTGGGTTATATAAGCTAATTTACGGTAATGTACATTTATATCTGGTTACTAACAGCACCTTACAACATCATTTAGCATTAGACCTCTCTGAAAATAATTAAAAATTTCCATTGAGAGGTAGGGATGTAAAATCCTGTTTAATTAGTTAACCAGTTAAACTTAACATTAACTGGTTAACTGATTAAAGGGTGGGTGGGTGGGTTAGAGCGGTCCCCCACCGCAAGCAGGGGCTGCTCCAGCCTGGAGTCAGCAGCATCATGCGGGGCTGGAAGCGGTGGGGAAGAGGAGGTGTGGCTGCCATATGGACTGGGAGCCGGCAGCCCTGCGAGGCAGGAGCTGCTCCTGGGTAATGATTAACTGTTACCCAGTAAACATGACCCTTAACAGGTCATGCTTACTGGGTAACTGTTCACATGTCTATTGAGAAGCCTTCAATATGTTTTTATTTTTAAATTCTTTCATATATTTAATCAGCATTTTATGTAAACAGAATAGGAAAGGTTACTTTTTCTATTAAACCGAAGACATGTAAAGCATATTTTGTAACTTCCTTTCCTTCACCTGAAAACATGAGTAAGAGGTTGAAAAGGGATGGCTGGCACACAGAATAATTTTTAGAGCTCCAATATAAAGGATTATTGAGTAATTAATGTAATACACAATAGATAGTATTGGAAGTTATAGTGAAAATTATTGCCCTATTGGCTAAAAATATTCAGAGATGTTTGAATTCAATATTGACTACTGAGGCTCAAGTTTTATTTCTAAAAATTATTAATTATCCAGTAATTGTAGAAACCCCTTTATCAGGTTTCTATTTTCATGAGGGCCTCCTTTTGTACCACTTTACAATGTAAGAAATCACTAACATGGGTGTAAATGAACACACAGTTTAAAGATCCCTTAGAATAGTTATAGTCATAGTTATGTAAATAGGCTTTTGTGTAGAGGAGAATTAGGCTCGCTTGCCAATATACCAGGCCTGGGCAAAATACAGCCCGTGGGCCGGATCTGGCCCTCCAAGCCACCAGATCTGGCCCACGGATGCTATGTGAAGCCCCAGGCAGGCTCCCTGCTTGCCTCACTCCACCCACACACCACTCAGAAACGCGACTTTGGGGTGGTTTTTCTTTTAAAACTGAGAGTCTGGAGGGGAAGGGACTGCTCCCACCCCCAGCACGATCCCATTGGCCGGTTTCTGTCCAGAAACCAGCCAATGAAAGCTGCCTGTTCCAATAACGGGCATGCATGAAGCTCAACAGGCTCCAGAGCACATGGCTGCAGCCTGTGTGGGAGCGGGGCAGGCAGGGAGGCTGATTCAGGAACCACTGCTGGCTGGTAAGTCTTCTGCACAGTTTTGGTCCTGTGCACTGAAAGCATAACTCAGAGAGCAAAGGAGTGGCAGACAACATGGGATAGCTATCCACATTCCATTGCTGTCAAAGTCAATGGTAGCCACACTATTGGAGAAGCACCAGTTTGAACTACATTGAATACTTTTGCACAGTGGGGACATGCACCTTTGACTTTACAAAATTGGGTGCTAGAAAACTGATCTTGATACATTCAGTGTTATTTCTCAGTGTAGCCAAGGCCCCAGTTTGAGATATCTACTTAAATACAGAGTAGGCTTTCTCCTTCCCTGGGTTTACTGAGGAGTTTCAAAGAAATCTGGGTGCAACTAGATGTTCATCCTACCCAAAGGTAATGCCCCTTATACAGGAGTGGGGAACCTTTTCTGGGTTGGAGGCCAATGACCCACAGAAAAATCAGTCGGGGGGGCCACATACAAGTGAGAAAGATGGGAAAACCCCCTCACAGATGTGGCGCCCAACTGAGAAGCAGGGAAAAAAGTCACTCCCCCCAACTGCTAGTCTGAGGGGGGAGAGTGGAAGTGCTGAGGCTCAGAGGGCATACTCCTAGTGTCTGATTAACTTTTCTGCGGGCCTGGGGCAAGTAGATTTTGTGGGGCCTTCAAGAGTACAGTCTGCAGAAGGGTGCTGCTGGGAATGGGCTAGGGGTTTGAAAGGGTGCGGGGTCGAGTCAGGAGCCAGGAAGCAGGAGCAGACTTGCAGTGAGGGTGCGGAGTCTGGATGGGGGAGAGGGTACAGAAGCCCGCTGGGGGTGAGAGTGTGGGGTCTGGGAAGTGGGGAGTGAGCCGGGGATGGGGATGCAGGGGCTGGGTGGGAGGCAGGGTGCAGGAGCAGACTGTGAGTGCAAAGTGAGGAAAGGAGAGTGCTTGAGTGGGCTAGTGGTGGGGGTGCAGGATCTGAATCAGAAGGAGGATGCAGTAGTGAATTAGGGGATCTGGGAGGGTGGGTACAAGAATGGGATGGGGATGCAGGATCTGAATGGGAGGGATGATGAAGGGTTGAAGGGTAGGAATCTCAGTGAGAGGGGGTGCAGGAGTGGGATGGGGGTCTGGTAGGGAGGGACAGGGGATTGGGGAACCTACCTGGTACAGATTTGGGGGAGGTGCAAGTGCCTTTTGTGTGGCTCCTTGTGCTGCAGGGAAGTGGGCGGGGGTGGGTTCTGGGTGGGAAGTAGGATGGTGGGTACAGTAGAGTGCTTGGGGGCTCTGGGAGGGAGGGTGAGGAGTGGGTCAGGAGTGTGAATCTAGGTGGGAGAGGGCAAGGAACTGGGGCCCCTACCTTGCAGAGCTCGGGGGGGGGGAGGAGGAGGGGCTGGAATTGGCCAGTGGGAGTGACAGGAGGTGGTACCTGCAAGGAGCACTTCCCTGCAGCACACAGGAGCCACTTTTTCCCCCGGCCAGGGAAAGCCCATGGGCGAGATCGAGCCGCAGATTGCTTTGTTTGGGTTCTCAAGGCTCAGCCCCTGCAACAGAGAGCTGGTGCTAGGCATTCCAGCAATACAGCCCCCCCATGTGGCTAGAGTGCCAGTGCCGACTTGTACCACCGCAAGGGAGAACCCTGAGCCTTGTGGGCCAAATCAAGGAGAGTCACAGGCTGGATCCATATGTTCCCCATCCCTGCTCTAATAGATGTTATAAAACTAGAGGTAACTCTCATGTGCATAGATATTGTAGTCACTTGAATGCAGAAGTTGGCTTTCCAGATGAAGGCAATCATTTCTCTGAAAGATTCTTCTGATAGGAAGTTGAGGAGAAAACAATGAAGTAGTCACATTGATCATTTTGGCATGTTCAGCTATGGCCTTAACAAGTTGGCTGCAGAATCTGTGTCCAGACTCCACAGTGGATCACAAATAGCTATCAAAGTCCTAGATCAATTTCTAGTTCATTTCTGATTTCATGGTGTTCTGCCTCCCTGAAGTGGTTGCCTTGGTTTCTGTGAGATGTACAAGTACTACATAGTGAAGAAGGCCATGATGGCAGGAGAGTCTCATTGAGCATAGGCTAGAATTTAGTAGCTTTTTCTACAGACTTATTAATTTAATATATACAGGTTGAACCTCTAAAATCCAGGATTCTGCTTTGGCAACATCCATGGTCCGGCATGATCATGGATATTGCTTCACCAGAGAGCCCCTGCTGGCCAGGTTCAGAAGCATAGCCCAGGCTGGACTGGTGGTAGGGAGCACAGCCCTGGCCAGGATTGGCGGCAAGGAGCACAGCCCCAACCAGGGCTGGAGTTGGAGGGCTGGGGCTGGTGTGGTTGGGGATGCAGCTGGGTGGGGATCCTTGACCTCCCTTCGTCCCTGTGGTTTGGGACCATTCAAGTCCCGAGGGTGCCAGACCAGGGAGGTCTGATCTGTACTACATTTTGTAGGACTTTTCCATAATGGACAGTTCAGATGGCTTTAGCCTTGAGGATCAGTTTCTGATCTCACTGACACCAGCATAATTTGGAAAAACAATGAGGAGTCTTG
This sequence comes from Rafetus swinhoei, assembly GCA_019425775.1. NCBI lineage: Eukaryota > Metazoa > Chordata > Testudines > Trionychidae > Rafetus > Rafetus swinhoei. Next base: position 130,213,040 of record CM033424.1, read on the forward strand.
TGGCACCTTAAAGACTAAGGCTGCGTCTAGACTGGCATGATTTTGCACAAAAGCAACCACTTTTGCGCAAAATCTTGCTGCCTGTCTACACTGGCCGCTTGTATTTGCGCAAGAACACTGACTTTGTAATGTACAAAATCAGTGGTTCTTGCGCAAATACTCTGACGCTCCCGCTCAGGGATAAGCCCTCTTGCGCAAGTATTCTTGCGCAAGAGGGCCAATGTAGACAGACACGTTTATTTCTTGCAAGAAGAAAGCCCGATGGCTAAAATGGCCATCGAGCTTTCTTGCAAGAAGAGAGCGCTCTACACTGGGCACAGATGCTTTGCGCAAAAGCAAATCTTTGCGCAAAGGCACATGCCAGTATAGACGCTCTCTTGCGCAAATACTTTTAATGGAAAAACTTTTCCGTTAAAAGTATTTGTGCAAAATCTTGCCAATCTAGACGCAGCCCATGTGTACATCTACACAGCAGTGTTATTTTGGAATAACTGGTATTATTCCAAAATAACAAAGAGCACTTCTACTCTACAAGCCTTTATTTCAAAATAGTGTTGAGCTGGAGGACTTCTTACTTCAACTTATGGTAACCCTTATTTTACGAGGAGTAAAGGAAGTTGAAGGAAGAGTGTTTTTCCTTTGACTTCCTGCTGTGTAGACAGTGTCAAAAGCCGAAATAAGCTATTTCATCTTAAGCTATGCAATTGACATAGCTGAAATTGCATGGCTTATTCCGACTTTAGCCCAGCTGTATAGATGAACCCTAACAGATTTATTTGGGCATAGGTTTCATGGGCAAAGACCCATTTTGTCAGATGTTTCACACTAGCATAATCTCCACTGAAATGAAAGTTACTCTATTGCCTGTAATGCTGACTGAAATGTTTAAGATAAATAGCCTTTTTCCTGTTATTTGCATCATCGTAGCACAACTCAAATTAGGAGTGTCAATAGTGGCGTGAATTGAACAAAATATCAAAGTGTGCCTTGGTCCAAGAATGTAGTGGAATTTTTAGAAGTAGTTATCCTGTACAGCAGGGATGGCCAACCCATTAAACAAAGAGAGCCGAAACAGTGGCGGAAAAAATGCGAAGAGCTGCACCAGAAATTTTTTTTGAGCAAAAATAAGAAAAAATGAGAAAAAAAAAAGGACGCTGCCCCTTTAAAAGAAAAGACAAGGCTTTTTGGCCACATTAGGCTCCCATCTTGGTGGCACCATTTTGAATCGCTGCACCAGATGGCTCCCCTGCTCCGGTGAGCACAGGGAGCTGGGGGCCGTTTCTAGGGGCGCAGGGGTGGCTTCGCGAGCCGCGGGGGAGGCCTTGCAAGCTGCACTTTAAGGGTGGAAGAGCTGCATGCGGCTTGTGAGCCATGGGTTGGCCACCCCTGCTGTACAGTCTTTTTTTCTAATTATTATTTCAAGTGTGGTTTTGTATATTTTAAATACATTATTGGATATGGATACACAGGGAGAATGAAGAATCAATTCCTCAGATTTTTATGGATATGGTAGATTTTAATGTGACTTTTAGCAGTTTTCTTTTCACACGTTGTTCTGCTCTGAAAAAGAATGGCATTTGCCTATCATTATCAACAGATCCAGTCTCTGGGTAAATTCTGTGTGGAAGAGTCTTCTGCCTTTTCTTTATTCTTACCCTCTGTCTTTTAGTCACAATGTCCCTTTTGTAAGTTGAATGGGCTCTGTTGGTTTTTTGGGTGGTAGGAGTAGGAATTCTTCCTGAAGTAATTACATTATTTCAGGCAGAGTCTGAAAGACCTTAGGCCAGTGTTTCCCAAACTATGGGCCGTGGGAAAAAAATACCGGTCCTCAGCATGGCTGCCGGGAGGGGAGCGGGGCGGGGTTGGCTGGGAGCAGGTGTGTGTGTGGGGGGGAAACCGGCCGCTGGGAAGCAGGGTTGGGGGCAGCGGGGCTGTCCGGCGGAGATCGGGACGGGCGGGAGGCGGAAGCAGGGCTGGCCGGGGGAGATCAGGAGGAGGAGGAGGACGGGAGAACCAGCCGCAGGAAGCAGGGCTGGATGGGGGCAGCGGGCTGGCCAGGGGACTGGGCGGGGTGGGGGGGAGCTGGACGGGGGAGATTGTGAGGAGGAGGAGGATGGGAGAACCAGCTGCCGGAAGCAGGGCTGGACGGGGGCAGCGGGGCTGGCCAGGGGAGATCGGGAGGAGAAGCGCGGGGGGGGAGTGAATCGTCCCGCGGGAAGCGGGACTGACCTGGGCACATACAGACCCGGGCACACGAGTGAGTCCGGCCCCGGAGATTCCATTTTGCCCCCATACCCTCCCTCGAGTAGTTGTGAACTGCCTGGCTGGTAGACACACTCACGCAGCGTGAGCACATCTACCAGCCAGGCAGCTATGGACTGATACACCTAATAATAATAAAACGTACCTAATTAGAAAATACCGGACATTTTATATGTCCGGTATTTTCTCAATTTGTTTCCCGGACAGAACCCTCAAATACCAGACTGTCTGATACAAAAGCAGACACCTGGCAACCCTACCCCTCCTTGCACCCTCCCTCCTAGCCAGATACCCTACCCCCAATCTGCTCCTGCTCCCGCCTCCTGGAGTGCCCATGCGGCGCCAAGTCCCCCAAGCCGGGTGAAACGCTGCAAATTTATTCATTTTTAATTCTTTTTTTTTATATGCATTTATTTTTTGGGTTGCAAAAACAGTACTGAAAAAAAAAAAAAACGGGTTCCAACTAAAGTAAAAAGTTTGGGAAACTCTGGTCTAGCCAGCTTTCTATCCATTTTACAGTCCATTTATCCAATCCATATTCCCTTAAGTTGCTGGCAAGAATATTGTGGGTAACCGTATCAAAAGCTTTGCTAAAGCTGGCACTGGGAGCTTTGGGAGGACCAGAAACAACTTATTTGAATAGTCATCATTTACTTAATGAATATGCAAATATGCAAATGAATGTTACCAGTCCTCCAAAAGCTCGTGAATGGATTTACTGGTCCCTGTGTCAGAAAGTTTGGGAACCCCTGCCTTAGCTTATCACCTTGTGATTTGAAACTCCTGTAATGGAAGCTTCCAGCAGCATGTCTCAAACAAGAGGCATTCCTCAGAATGGAATGGAGCCATGGGATGAGCCATACAGACAGCAGTACAAGTAGGTTGGTCTGGTACGCCATACTAGTAGGTCATTTCTAGCTGATACTAGCTGCTGCCAGTATTCTGCTGCTTTCCCCTGCTCTGTTGACCCTTCCTCCCCCCCCCCCCGGCCCCCGCAGTGAGTAAAGGAGGAGAGGAAGAGAACACCTAGCCCTTCCCTCCGAAGCCAGAAGAGGAGAGGAAGAGTGTGAGGGCCCCAGACTGGAGGGCATGGTTACATGCAGGGTCACATGGGGTAATGTCACCCCCTGCCACTTCTGTACCAGTAAGAAATTTATTTTACTTGCACCACTGCATATAGATGTGCTTTGCCAGCAGCAGACTCCTTGATAGAATCAGGTTTTATATTGTAATCTTAAGCCTCTTTTGTAGATAATAAGGTATTTTGAAAGACAGGATGGGTGGGCAGAGAAAACTTCACCTTCTGAAGAAAGAATTCTACTGTAACTGAATTGATTTAGCAGCTTCTTTTACCATATAGAGGTTATTCTGTGTGCTAAATTCAAACTGGAGTATTACATTTTGCCATTAATTGTGAAGTCCCATGGAAGAACCTGTTGTAGTCAATGGGGAATTTCCAGATTTACATCAAGAAAGCAGAATTTACCTCACTGGATTATACAGGGAAGATTTGGCCTGCAAAACCTTTCTTATGGCAATGATATACAAGCCAGAAAGAAAGAGCTTGACTATATTGAAAGCTGAATCCCCTCTCCTAGAAAACAATGGAGACAATGATCCAAATATAATATTGTTAGAGAGTCACTTCACAGTAAATAATCACATGTTAATTTTCCTGAAAGTTATTATTGTTATTGATTGTGGCAACAGCAGTGTTAGGCAATAACCCACTAGAAACTCTCTCCTCTACTTTTTTCTTCATGACAGACTAATGTCACCATTCATTCAGAATGAATTCTCTTCTCCAATCTGCAGTGCAGATCTCTGTTTCACATTTGGCATTCAGTCATTGTATAGGACTTCCATTGATGCTTATGATAGTTGGGCATGGGTGTCAAGTGCTAAAACAAAATCTAATATGCAATTAGATTGGAGTTTACCTGTTTATTAGGAAACTTTGTTTAATATTAACCTTCTTTCAAATTAAAGATTTCCTAACACACACACACACACACGCACACAGAAACAAGCTAACTTTTAAAAAAGCTCAGAAAACATCCATTTTAGTTGGTGTAATCTTAGTGAGAAAGAATCAAAAATTCACCCCATGGTAATCAGAAGCTTCAGAGAAGAGTGACAGCTGTTGTATTCTTGTCAGGAAATATGAGTGAAGTAGTAACTGGTTTGTTGTGTTTATAGACTGAACAAAATCAGAAGTGTGTATGAATTTTTTTCGAGAACACATCTACAATTCAGACCCAGGAAAGATTTGATTTTTTTTAAACTTTGGCTTTTTAAAGGATGCAGCTGAGAATTTTACTGAGCCAGTTGCCTAAAAGTCAGTTTCAATTTACCAGTGGATCCAAATCTGTCATTTTAAACTTTTTCCCCTGGATTAAGACAGCAGGCACAACTGCCAAAAAGTAAACACACTCTTTTCTTCATAACCCTGCCCCCACAAACATATATAATGGGATATATACTCGATACCTACACACACACACACTCACACTACTAAACAAAAAGACAAAAGTTAATTGATATTGACAGTGCTGTATAAGAATCAAAATGAATTGATTTTTTTAAAAATAGGGCAAATATGTATGTATCATGGAAACATCGACCATTGCTTCTTGTTCTGTGATCCATCCTGGCTCTATTTTCTTTGGAACCCCCTTCTGGTAGTTGAATGCTGTTGTCAAATCCTCCCTCACTCTTCTCTTCTGTAAACTACATAAGCCCAAATCCCTCAGTCATGTGCTCCAGTTTTGTTGCCTTTCATTGGATTCTCTCTAGTTTGTCCACATCCTTTCTGTAGTTGGGGAGAAGGGCCCAAACTGAACACAGTACTCCAGCTGAAGCAACGAGGACTCCTGTAGCACTTTAAAGACTAGCAAATTTATTTGGGCATAAGCTTTCGTGGGCTGGTAATCACTTCATCAGATGCTGTGTTCCAGCCCACAAAAGCTTATGCCCATATACATTTTGTTAGTGTTGATAATGCCACTGGACTCCTCATTTTTTTGCTTAATCAGACTAACATGACTACCCCACTAATACTCCAGTTGTGGGCTCACCAGTGCTGAATAGAGGGAATAATCACTTCCCTCGACCTGTTGGCATTGCTCCTCCTAATGCAGCCCAAGTTAGTCGTCTTGATGACAAGGGCACACTGTTGACTCTTATCCAGTCTACTGTAATCCTAGGTCCTTTTCTGTAGCACTGCTGCTTAATCAGTCAACCCCAGCCTACAGCACAGGGGTGGGCAAAAAGGTCTCCGTGAGCTGGATTCTGCCTCTCCCCGGCCCCAGGCCAATTAAGGTCTGGGGGCAGGGGAGCACGCAAAGCTTCCTCCCGCCCTGTGAGCAGCATGCATTACTTTGAAGTGCCGCACGCTGTTCGCAGGGCAGGAAGATACGTCACGCGCTCTCCAGCACCCAAGCCCTTAATTGGCCTGGGGGCAGGAAGAGCGCATAAAGTTCCCTCCGCCCTCCCCTGGCCCTGTGAGGAGTGCATGGCACTTCAAAGTGCCGGACGCTTGCGCAGGGTGGCAGCAGGGCGAGGGAAGCTTCACACTGCTCCCCGCCCCCATGCCAATCACGTCTTGGGGGTGGGGGAGAGTGTGATGTCTCCTCCCGCCCTGCGAGCAGCGCCTGGCACTTTGAAGAGCTGCGTGCTCCTCGCAGAGCGGGGGCAGGGCGGGAGAAGGCTTCGTGCGCTCCCCTCGCCCCCAGGCCAATCAGGGTCTGGGGGCAGGGGAGTGTATGAAGCCTCTTCCCACCCTGCCAGGGCCATGTGCGTCTAGTGGGAAGGGGGGGCAAAGGGCCTTCTCCACCCCCAGACCAATTATGGTCTGGGGAAGCCCACAAGCATTCTGGCCCTGCCCCTTCCGGATTAGGCCTCACCCCTTCCAGGGCGGCCCCCGGCCAAAAATTATTGCCCACCCCTGCTATAGCCGTACATGGGATTCTTCTGTCCTAAGTGCAGAACTCTGCACTTGTCCTTGTTGAATCACATCAGTATTCTTTTTGGCCTAAACCTCCAATTTGCGTAGGTCACTCTGAAAACTATCCCTACCTTCCAGTTTATCAACCTCTCCTCCCAGCTTAATGTTATCTGCAAGCTTGCTGAGGGTGCAATCCATCCCATCATTCAGGTTATTAATAAAGATGTTGGACAAAACTGGCCCCAGAGCCAGCTCCTTGAGCACTCCACTTGATAAAGCTGCCAAGTAGACATCTGGCTATTGATCTTTACCTGTTTAGCCCGATGATCCAGCCAGCTTTGTGCCCGCCTTATACTCCATTCATCCAAGCACGAATTAACTATAAGGTTCATGTATGTATGAATGCAGAGCATATTTTGTAGCCTTGTAATTTATATTGCAATGCTATGTCTTATAACAATAGAATACTCTATATTAGTATTGGACATGACATTGCAATGTAAAATACAAGGTTATAAAAGTCCATAATTTATCATATCTATAATATCGACTTGTGAATGTTTGCATATATAATGCATTACATAAAGCTGAGTGGTGGAAGTTATTGAAGTGTACAGTTGCAATAGTCTTTCACCTCTGGATTCCATGAGTTTAAATGCTATGTTAAATCACATACAAAATTAAATGTGCTGATATTATCTCGGTCCCTGTTAATTCACATTACAAAACACTCATCAGTTTGGTATGACTGATAGGTCATGTTGAACAGCGATGTAGGTCTGAAATACTACAGTTCTATAGCTGTGGCATTGCAGATCAGGATTTATTTATTCTTTCAATTTGTACATTGCATCTACCTACATCTCTAGACAATTTGAGGCGTTGACATTGTTGTAAGTGGAACTTTATATAATGTCTTTACCAAGCCAGTGATATTAATTCCTCAATTTCAAGAGTATTGAAATTTCACTTACATTGAAAGAAATAAACAGTAAATAAAAGCAACAATATACTTTGTAACACACTGATGGATGGCAAAATAAAAAATATATAGATAAAATATCATATGAAACACATGAAATAAAAAATTAAAAGAAAATCCTTATAGAGTGTCAAAGTCAAGTGGTCCAAAGATGGGCCTGGAAGACAAGAACTCCTGATTTCTAACCCTAGCTCTGACAATGCGTGCTTCTGTATTGCTGGACAAGTCAATTAAACATTTTATTTCATTTTTTCATCTTTATAGTGGTGGTGATGATATTTTCCTTTTGGTCTTTCAGGAATTATTGTTATAATTTGGCATTTGTCTAAACAGCTTTGGAAATGGAAGAAGTGCCATAAAATCCTAATTAGTGGGAACAGGATTGTTGGTTCATCTACAAATCTTGGGCCTGGATAAACTGAAAAATTGATTCCGTGGATCCAAAGGAAAAGTGCTCAGAGATCTGAGGCTTAACTGGCTAGTTATTTTTTTTTGGGGGGGGGGGGGGCGCACTTCCAAAGGCACAAAGATGAGTTAGCTCTCCAGTCCCCCCCTTGTGCCTTTGAAGATTCTCCTTTTCCCCCATACCCAGTATGGATATAAAGGATGATGCTGACCAAGTCACTGGTTAACTGGTGGCCCAGATACACTGGAATAGCCCCCCGTCTGATGCATGTGGGAGGCTGCTCCAGCCCATCCAGGCCCACCACACCACAGCATGGGCGGGGGTCTGCTCCGGCCAGGCCAGGTCCACCACACTATTTGGTGGGGAGCTGCTCCAACTTAGGTGGGCTGGAGCCAGCCCCCTCCCGCAGGAGCCCAGTTAACCAGTTACACCTAATGTTTAACTGGTTAACTTTTTATATCCCTAATGCCCAGCTGCCTTTCAGTTGATTGTGACTACCATACTGCTGCTGGATAACCTCTCATCAAGAATGGAAGATTTAGATCCCTGAAAAGAGAGGGATTGTCCCATGGAGAACAGAGCTCTTGCTTTTAGCCATGGAAGCTCCAGAGACATCGAATGCTTTTAGCAAATGCTTTCACTTTATCAGTTCTAGTTTTGAGCTCTGAACATTTGGAATCATGAATCCTTGATTTGTAGGTAATGGATGATACACAGAAGATTCTAAATAATATTATTGAGAACATATAAAATTATATTTGTTCAATAGTGAGTGAGTACACAGAATGCATGATAGAGTGAAGATGTGTACATTGTTTATTGCCAGTCAGTTGCAGAATTCTGCAAATGTCTATTGTGGTTTTGTATGATGTAGCCATTTGACACATGTCAGTAAAATCATTATTTCAGTCTGTACACATAATTGGGATGAAGCTTCTGCTGAGATTGTGAAGGCAGAATTTATAATAACTGAGCCCTAATTATTGCTATAATACTATCTTATAGAAATCAATGGGTTTATTGGGACACTGAAATTAACAAATGTCTCATACCGGCAGGCAGGATTTAACCTCCTTCTAGTCCCCCTTCACCAAGATAGCAGGATATCAATGCAAGACAACTTAACAGTAAGATAATGATACAATCCCACCTAACGGTGGATGTGCTATGTACACTGATCATTAGAGAACTATATCAAGAGTATATAAAACTATTATTACTGTATTATATCAAGAGAGATTCTGAAATCAATTTGTGTAAATACATTGACCACATTATATTTTATTACATTAGGCTAATGTTTTAAAACTTGAATTCTTAAGAGTTGGTATGTTATAACAATTTTGGCTTTACCAGTCCAATGTAGTCTGCCATAAAGCAGAATGTAGACTTAGGGTATGTCTACACTACAGCGCTAATTCGAACTAACTTAGCTTAGTTAATTCGAACTAAGCTAATTCGAATTAGTGCATCTAGACCTAAAAACTAATTCGAATTAGCGTTTTGCTAATTCGAAATAGCATGTCCACATTGAGTGGACCCTGAACCGAAGTTAAGGCTGGCCGGAACCAGTGCCGGCAGGGCATCAGGTTAGGACTTAGAGTGTGGAGCTGCTGCCTCAGGCTAGCCGAGGGCTGTGCTTAAAGGGACCCGACCCCCACCCCGGACAGACAGTTCTCAGGGTTCCCCGCTTGCTTGTCTACCTCGATGAGGACAGCAAAGCAGTCCTGTCTTGGAGTGCCCTGAGTGCCCACACTCGGCACATCACAGCACTCGGCCATCAGCCCGGCTGCATTTGCCACAGGCTGCCATCCGGGGGTGTCAATCGGGGGGCTGTCAGTATCCAGGAGGCCCTGCAGGAGAGCTTCCACCCCGAGGAGCCCGCAGAGCCACCCCAGTCCTCCCATCGGGGCTCGTGACCCATTCCTCCTCACCTCCTTCCACTTACCCCTCCCTAGCCCCCCTTCCTGATGTAAAAAATAAAGGACACGTGTGTTTAAAAATAGAAACTCTCTTTATTTAACAAAACTGGGGGGAAGGGGATTAACCTCTGGGGAGACTGGGAAAAGGAAGTGGGAGAGGGGAACAGAGAGGGTGGGAGAGGGGAGGGGGAAACCTGGGAGGAGGGAGCTGGAAGGGGGAAGCCAGGGGAGGAAGGAGGAGGGGAAGTATAAAGCTATGGTACGCCATATCTTCAGTACTGTGTACAGATGTGGTCTCCTAACCTCAAAAAAGATATTTTGGCCTTGGAAAAGGTTCAGAAAAGGGCAACTAAAATGATTATGGGTTTGGAACAGATCCCATATGAAGAGAGGCTAAAGAGACTGGGACTTTTCAGCTTAGAAAAGAGGAGACTGAGGGGGGATATGATAGAGGTCTATAAAATCATGAGTGGTTTGGAGAGGGTGAATAAAGAAAAGTTCTTCATTAGTTCCCATAATATAAGGACTAGAGGACACCAAATGAAATTAATGGGCAGGGGGTTTAAAACTAATAAGTGAAAGTTCTTCTTCTCACAGTGCATAGTCAACCTGTGGAACTCCTTGCCACAGGAGTCTGTGAAGGCTAGAACTATAACAGAGTTTAAAGAGAAGTTAGATAAATTCATGGAGGTTGTGTCCATGGAGTGCTATTAGCCAGGGGGTAGGAATGGTGTCCCTGACCTCTGTTTGTGGAAGGCTAGAGATGGATGGCACGAGACAAATCGCTTGGTCATTGTCTTCGGTCCATCCCCTCTGGGATACCTGGTGTTGGCCGCTGTCGGCAGACACGCTACTGGGCTAGATGGACCTTTGGTCTGACCCAGTATGGCTATTCTTATGTTCTTATGTTCTAAGCTCAGGGCTCAGGGTCGGGGGTCTCACTGGACCAACTTGATTTTCATGCAAACCTGCTCCTGGGTTCGCATGTGGCCTCTGGTGGCCAGGCTGGCAGCCATGCGGCTGTAGACGGCCGTGTTCCTGTGGCTAGTGTGGAGATCGTGGACATTGGAGGCCTCCCCCCAAAGTTCGATGAGGTCCACGATCTCCGCACTAGACCAGGCGGGCGCCCGCCTCTTGCGGCCCTGGGCAGGCTCCTGGGAGCCGCCAGCCTGGTCCTGGGAATAGGCGGAGGGCTGGGTGGCAGCGGGTGGCTGGCTCATGCCGTGCCAGGTGCAGGGTCTGCTGGCTGGGTGCTGGCAGGCTTGCAACTGGCACAAGCACCGTAGCCAGACCGTGCCCCTTTAAGGGCTCCGGGGCCGGGAGGGGGGCAGAAGAGTTTCCCTGGTTTGGCCCAGAGTGGCCACCAGGGCAAACTGGGAAGGGCTAGCCTCCAACTACTTCGAATTAAGTGGCTACGCAGCCCTTAATTCGAACTACTTAATTCGAACTAGGCATTACTCCTCATAGAATGAGGTTTACCTAGTTCGACTTATGTTCGCCAGTTCGATTTAAATTCGAACTAGCGGTTTGTACGTGTAGCCCCTATGAAAGTTAATTCGAACTAACGGCTGTTAGTTTGAATTAACTTTGTAGTGTAGACATACCCTTATTTATCAGATGTGCAGAGTTCTCATAACTCCCATTAAATTCACTTGAAAATCAAACCTTGTAAGGGTTAGGTAGTGAAATTAGGCCCCAGTTCATTAGTCCATTCCTGTCCAGCAAAGAACTTACACATATGTTTCAACTTTACACATGTTCATGACTCCCATTTATATCAACATAATTTAAGCATTTACTGGTCTTGTACTGAATAAGGGTGGACACATAAGAGTGCTTCAATGTTTTGCTGAAATGGAGGCTGTAGTTTGTTTTTGCAGTTTGTGAAATATAAAAATAGAGAGGAAAGGAAAAAATGAAAAGACCTATTCATTTCATTTTAATTTTTTCATGATTTTTGGCAGCTGGTATCAAGTGTGGGAGAATATAGAAAACAGTATATGTGCTGATTTATGTCTGTCATTTTTCTTTGCACTCCACTCCACTGTTCCTTTCTATGCCGCCTCTGTCCTTTCCTATATATTGTCACTCTGTCTTTAAGACAATGTCTTAACTAAATCCTCAGCCTTGATTGGCCAGGTCCACCACCACATAAGCACAGAACAAAAATAGACTTATCTGTCTTGTGTCTGTCTTTGCACGTGTTACTTTGCACTGTTGCAGCCCTGGCCCCATTGCTGTGGCTACTGCATCTCCGGCCCGGCCCCGCTATCGGGGCTGCCACGTCCCTGGCCCTGACCCCACTACCAGGGCTGTGTGGCCCTGGTTGTGCTACTGGGGCTCCATCCCTGGTCCAACCACCGTCCCCTCCAGGCTCCGAGCTGCCGGCCGTCTTGCCACTGGGGCTCCCAACCAGGACTCCCTAATCCAGGAACATCTGTGGACCTGCTGGACCATGCATGTTGCTGAACCAGAGAGTCCCGGTTGTGGGAGGTCCAACCTGTGCTCATAGTTAGAAAGCTTTTTCTAATATCTAAGCTAAATGCTTCATTATAGGTCTGCTACTCGTTGTCCTACTTTCACTGGACATGGAGAACAACTGATCACCAATCTCTTCATAACAGATTTTAGCATATTTAAAAACTGTTATCAGGTTTCCCCTTATTCTTCTTTGCTCAGCACTACACATGACTATTTTACGCATGCCTGTTTTACACATACCTAGTCCACAAAAGAGAAGAGTGAGGGGGGATTTGATAGCAGTCTTTAACTACCTGAAGTGGAGTTCCAAAGAGGATGGAGAGAGGCTGTTGTCAGTAGGTTGGATATTAGGAAATACTATTTCACTAGGAGGGTGGTGAAGCACTGGAATGGGTTACCTAGGGAGGTAGTGGAATCTCCATCAGTAGGTGTTTTTACATCCTGGCTTGACAAGGATTTAGTTGGGATTGGACTCAATGACCTCCTGAGGTCTTTTCTAACCCTATGATTCTATGATTTTTTCACGTTTCTTCATAGGTCAGGTTTTCTAAATGATTTGTCAGTGTTGTTGCTGTTCTCTGGTCTCTCTCTGGGCATATTTCTAAAATGTGGTGCCCAGAACTGGACTCATTATTCCAGCTGAGCCTTCACTAGTGCCAAATAAAGGAGAGTTATCTCCCAAGTTTTATATTGAGTCTCCTAAACAGTGGCTATCGTGCAAAGGTGGGCTGTAGCATAGTCCCAAGTGGTCTACCATCAGGCAGGGGAGCTATTTCGGATTTCGGTAGGGGGGCAACCTAAACATGCCGTGATGAGGGGGGAGTGAAAGTATGGGGAAAAAAAATAAAGGCAGCGTCTTCAGCAGTGTTACTGAGCATGCTCAGTACAAGACAAGCAGCAAATTAGAGGGGGACCAACCCCATCCATCACCACCCCACACACAAACACATCACTTCTTTTCAGGGGCTACTAAGGTACTGGAAAATTCAAGGGTTTTTGGCACATAACTTAGATATAATGCTCCTGTCAGTTAATTGCTAATTTCTATGTAAAAGAAAGAAAAATAAATACTAGGCCCACTCCGCTCTAACACTAACATATTCTGACATCTTATGGCAAGTCACTTAAGGGACACTGGTTAGCCTAAACATTTTAATGTATATATTTATGTTTTTACTAACTCTGTGGAGAGAGAGAGAGACTGCCTGGACTCCTGGGCTCTATCTCAACTCAGAAAGGGGATTGGGGTCTAGTGGGCTACAGCCGGGGGTAGATAAATTTGGGATACATTGGAATGGCCATACTAGGTCAGACCAAAGTTCCATTTAGCCCAGGACCTGGTCTTCCAACAGTGGGCAATGTCAGGTGCTTCAGAAGGTATGAACAGAAGAGGCAATCATCAAATGATCTGTGCCCTGTCACCCTTTCCCAGCTTCTGGTAAAAGAGCCTAGAACAGGGGTTAGCAATAATTTTTAATGGAGGGGCACTGCAACAATTTGGTAAATTATTGAGGACCGCACTCTTCCATGATATTAATGGAGGAGGTGTGGGGGTCTGGGATGGAGGTTGGGTGCAGAAGGGTGCTTCGGGTAAAGGATTAGGGTGTGGGATTTGGGAGGGAGTTTGGGTAAAGGAGGGGATCGTGACCTGGGACAACGGATTGGGATGAGGAGGGAGTGCACGGTCTGGGAGGGGAGTGTGACCTGGGAGTAGGGCTGCAGGGGTTTGGGTTGTGACTTGGGACAGGGGATTGGGATGTAGAGTCTGAGAGGGGTGTGGGTGATGGAGAGGATTCTGGGAAAGGTATAGGAGGAGAGAGTGCAGGGCCTGTGAGGCAGATATGATCTGGGGCAGGAGTGCAGGACAGAGTGCAGGGTATGGGAACGGGCTGAAACTTGGGGCAGGAAAGCAGGAGGGGGTGTAGGTATTTGGGTTGTGCCAGGGGCAGCAGATTGGGGTGCAAGGTCTGAGAAGGGGTTGTGACCTGAGGAGGGATGTAGGAGGGGAAGCAGTGTCTGGGAAGGTGTATGGGGGCTGGAGCAGTGGTGCAGAATGTTTGGCTTACATGGGGTAGGGAGGGAAGGAGGAGCTGGGGGGCCAGAGATAGGCTCTGGCTGGGAGACCTTACCTGGCTCCCAGCCAGCAGTCCAGCAGGTTCCTTAGCCAGGCTCCCTGCCTTCCAGCCCCTGTACGTGCTCTGGGGAGCTGCAGGAGCCCTGGGCCTCTGACTGGGCGGGGCTGATTAATCGCCTGTGAATCTGTGCTGTCATGTAGCTTAGAGGGAAGCCTGTGTAAGAGCCATGTTTACTGCCCTGAACTGAATGCTGTGAGACTGGGGGATGAGGGAGGAGGGGCACTTCACATGCTGCCTGTCCTGCAAACAGGCTTTCCGGAGTATCGAATGGGGGCTGGGCAGGCAGGGAGCCTGCTGAGGCTCTTGCAGGCCAGTGTCATACCTCGGTGTTCTGTACCTCAGTACCTTCGGTAGTCTGAACTGTCAGTGTCAGCGTTGTCTGGTCCGGATCGTCCTGGCGCACTCCTGACAGGACCTCTACTCCGTCGGTGATGATAAACTTTCGGCTGCGTGCGTAACAATCGGTACTCCCTTTATCTAGAGTGTTAGACCCTGTGCACTTGGGTCAACACAGGAGATCTCTGAGAGGCCCCGGAAATGACAGATGCAGGCAAGGTTTGAAATCAGTTGAGCAGGTTTATTGTCAAATGCGAAGCTCTACCAGTTGGTAACAGAGATCAGTACAATGTTACACCACTGGGCACTATGGCCCGTGTTGACAAGGTACCAACACCGGGCAGGCCTATTGCCGTATAACAGATATTAACAGCAGTTAGTCAAAGTTAAGCTACTGTGCATTCTGTAAGTTTAGGCAATGACACCTGCCGATCAGGCGCCTAGTGCGCCCCCCCCAAGGTCGGCCGGAGAGCACTCTTTACGGTGTCCTTTTATAGACAAGTACAAACAACTTACATCACTTCTTTACATACCAGGTTGCCACCCTCTGTTGCCTAGTTACCACCCGTCACCTTATGCAAGGGGGGCTTACCTTCTATTCCTCATCCTGTCAATTCCGACCTGGTCCTGAACCTAGGTTGGTATGTGCCTAACTCCTAGGGAGTTCTTGTACCAGGACATTCCTTAAGATGTTCCGTTACTCCCTTTTGGCTTACAGTCTGTACTTGATGCTTCCCTGTGTCCTTCCATGCTCCACCTAACTTACACAATTACACAGTTATCAGTAGTGCCTCTTTCTTGGGTCCTGTGTTACTGAACCAAAGTCTTGCTCACTAGATTGCAGGCCTGTTGCTGTTTTCATGTTACAGGCCTCTATTTAGGCCTGCTGACTTCATGTTACTTACTACAGCCAGATCCAGCAGTAGGTCATCTTTTGCCCAGCCCTGGGCTAGAGACACAATCTCTGCCTATCCTATATAGTAGCCATTGATGGTCCTATCGTCCTTGAACTTATTTTGTTCTTATTCTTCAGAGTGGTAGCTGAGTTACTCTGTAACAAGAAAAACTTAAAAAACAACAATAGACTAGTAGCACCTTAAGACTAACAAAACGTGTAAATGGTATCATGAGCTTTCGTGGACACAGCCCACTTCTTCAGATGACAGGAGTGTTAGAAGTCCAGATCCAAGAATAAATAAGGGAAGTGGGAGAGGAGGGGGAAGGAGAAGGAAGAAAAGAGAAAGAAAAGGAGGGGAGGAAGAAAAAAGAGAGACAGCGAGTAGATATGCTTCAGGGGGTAGCCGAGCTAGTCTGTAATAGGAAAAACTTAAAAAAACAAGAAATAGTCTAGTAGCACCTTAAAGATTAAATAGTTAGAAGAGGCTGGTAAGAGCCATTAGCACCTCCATTGTTTGGTTGGTGTGTTAAGTCATAGGATGTGGAAAGTAGTGTGTGATCCAGCTAATGTCTTTGTTCACACCATTTCATAAGAATTAAACTTGTAAATGAAGTTAAGTTCCAACCCTTGTCTGTGTATTTGGCGTGTGGAATTTGCTTGAAACAAAACGGCGACTTGGAGATCCATTAATGAGTGTCCAGGACCCAGGTAGATTAAAGTGTTTTCCAGCAGGTTTTTGTGTATTGCCTTTTCAGATATCTGATTTGTTAATTAATTTTTTTCCGCAGAGACTGTCCAGTTTGGCCAATATACATGGCAGTGGGACATTGTTGGCATTTGATGGCATAGATCACATTAGTGGATGTGCAGTTAAATGAGCCTCTGATTTGGTGGCTGATGTGGTTGGGTCCAGTGATAAAATCGCTTGTGTAGATGTGTGGGCAGAGTTGGCACCGGGCCTGATTGCAGGGGTGGCTTCCTGGATGATTATGATGGAGGTGTGTTGCATGCTTATTGGAAAGAATTTGTTTGAGGTTAGGGGGTTGCCTGTAAGTGAGAATAGGCCTTTTCCCCAAGACCTTTGAGAGTGAGGGGTCATTTTCCAGGATAGGTTGTAGATTGTTGATAATGCGTCCCAATGCATTAAGTTGTGGGCTGTAGGTGATGACAAGTGGAATTCAGTTGTTTTCTCTTTTTGGCCTGTCTTGAAGTAATTCATGTCTGGGTACTTTTTTGGCTCTATCGATTGGTTTTTTCACTTCTCTGGGTGGGTATTTCAGTTTTATGAATGCTCTATATAGATCCTGTAGGTGTTTGTCTGTCTATGGGATTGGAGCAAATACAGTTGTATCTTAGGGCTTGGTTGTATACAATAGATTGAGAAACGTGTCTGGGATGGAAGCTAGAGGCATGAAGGTAAGTGTAGCAGTCAGTAGGTTTCCAGTATAGGGTGGCAGAAAATTGTCCATCATTTAATTGTACTGTAGTGTCAAGGAAGTGGCTCTCTCGTGTGGATTGATCCAGGCTAAGTTTGGTGGTACGGTGGAAGTTGTTGAAATCCCTGTGAAATTCTTCAAAGGTCTCTTTCCTGTGGGTCCATATGATGAAGATGTCATTGATGTAGCATTAGTAGAGAAAGGGTGCTAGAGGGCGAGAGGTGAGGAAACATTGTTCAAGGTCAGCCGTAAAGATGTTGGCATATTGTGGTGCCATGCGGGTGTCCATGGTTGTGCCACTGACTTGAAGATATGAATTGTCTCCGAATCGGAAGTAGTTGTGGGTGAGGACAAAGTTGCAGAGCTCTGTAACCAGGTGTGCAAAGCTGTCATCGGGGATGGTGTTCCTGATAGCCTGTAATCCGTCTTCATGTGGAATGTTGGTGTAAAGAGCTTCTACGTCCATGGTAGCCTGGATGGTGTTTTCAGGAAGATTACTGATGTTTTGTAGTTTCCTCAGGAAATCGGTGGTGTCTCGAAGATAGCTATGAGTGCTGGTAGCATTGGGTCTGAAGAGAGAGTCAATATAGCCCTATAATCCTGTTGTAAGTGTTCCAATACTTGAGGTGATGGGTCATCCGGATTTCCAGGTTTGTGTAACTTGGGTAGCAGATAGAAAACTCCTGGTTGGGGGTTAGGAGGGGTTTTAATGTAAATTTGGTCCTGAGCAGCATCAGGGAGCTTCATGAGTAGTTGTTTCAAGGTGGTTGTTGTTGGGTTTTTTTGTATTCTTTAGTGGAATCACAGGAGAGAGAGACTTGTAGAATCTGGTGTCGGTGGGTTGTCTGGTCACCTCCTGTTCATAATCTGTTCTGTTCATGATAACTACAGCACCTCCTTTGTCATCCTCTTTGATTATGATGTTAGGATTGTTTTTGAGGCTGTCTATAGCATTGCGTTCTGCATGACTGAGGTTGTATGTTATGTGCTGTTGTTTGCTGACATCAGCTGGCTTGCACACTACTTTCCACATGCTACGACTTAACCTACCAACCAAACAATAAAAGTGCTAATGGTTCTTATCAGCCTCTTGTAACTATTTAGTCTTTAAGGTGCTACTAGACTACTTGTTGTTTTTTAAGTTTTTCCTATTACAGACTAACTTGGCTACCCCTCTGAAGGTTATCTATTCACTGTTTCTCTTCCTCCCCTCCTTTTCTTTCTCTTTTATTCCTTCTCCCCCCACCCTCCCTCCTTCCCTTATTTATTCTTGGATCTGGACTTCTAACACACCTGTCATCTGAAAAAGTGGGCTGTGCCCATGAAAGCTCATGATACCATCTACATGTTTTGTTCTTATTGGAACTCTTTGATAATTTGGGCCTTTCCACCATCTTCTGGCAAAGAGTTCCATAGGTTGACCGCGAGGAAATACTTTGTTTTTGTGTGTTTTAAATCTACTGCCTCAAAATTTCATTGGGAGAGCTTCTTGTGCTATGTTAGTGAAGGGATAAATAACATTCCTTATTCTATTTTCCACACCGTTCGTGATTTTCTAGATCTCTATTATATCCCCCCACCCTTTAGTCATTTCTTTTCCAAGATGAAAAGTCCTAATCTTTTTAATCTCTCCTCAAATGGAAGTTGTTTCTTACCTCTAGTCATTTCTGTTGCCCTTCTCTGTACTTCTTCCAAATCCAATATATTTTTTTAGATGTGGTGACCAAATCTGGATCCAGTATTCAAGATGTGGGCATACCATGACTTTATATACAGGCAATATGATATTTTCTGTCTTATTATCTGTTCCTTTCCTGGCAATTCCCAATGTTCTGTTAGCTTTTAGACTGGCACTGCACACTGAGCATATGTTTTCAGTAACTGCCTCTGGAGATAGGGCATGTGCTTTAAGCAAACCTCAAGTATGAAATCCAGGGTTCAAACTTTTGGGGGACTATTGACCTCCTAGGTAAGGATTTTAAAATGCGGTCACTTTCCTAATCAAGTAGTCAATAGATTTTTTTATTGACTACTCGATTAGTTGATAAGGGTAGGCAGTTCCAGCGTGAAGTCTGGCTCATACTGGTCTAGCATAACTTCCCCTGATGCAGCTCTGCATTGAAAGGGAAAGGGGAGCCGGCACGCAAAGATGCTGGCTCAGACCCTGTGCCTGCAGGTCACTGATCACTCTGCATGAGGGGGAATGCGACTTGTTGATAGTACTATCCAATAAGCTCCTGCATATAGGTTAGTCGACTAGTCACTTACATCCGTACTCCTAGGCTGCCATAAATATTACATTATATAGGGAGAGGAGTGATTGGTGAAATCAGGCATTTTGTACATTCAGGTCAGTTTCCCACATGGGAACCGTGCCATCCAGGCACAAGTGGATGTAGTCCCTGGTGTCTGCACATCACTGGGTGTTGGTTGTCACAGTGACTGTGTAGGATGTCATGACCTTTTTACACAAAGGTTTATTCAGCTTTGCTTGGGTCCATAACTCAATTAATTTTTGCTTTTTGGAAAATTAAATAAAAATGTCCATGCTTCATTTAAATCAGGGGTGGACAATCCATTTAACAAAGAGAGCTGAAACAGCGACGGAAAAAATGTGAAGAGCTGCCCCAGAATTGTCGAGGAGAAAAAAAAGGAAAGCCCCCCAGAATTGTCAAGAAAAAAAAAGGAGGCTGCCTCTTTAAAAAACAAGCTTAGGCTTTTTAGCCACATCAGGCTCCCGTTGACGGCCGCCATCTTGGGCGCCATTTTGAATCGCCGCACGGGGGGTGGGGAGCGTTTGGGGGGGTGCAGGAGCAGCTTTGCGAGCCACACTTTGGGGGGAGAAGAGCCGCATGTGGCTTGCGAGCCACGGATTGGCACTCCTGATTTAAATCATTACTCTGGGGAGGGGTTTGGAATGAGGGGAGGGGTTCACTATGCTGGCTGCCCTGGGGAGAGAGGACTACCATAGGCTTCTCTCACCGCAGGAGCTTGGGGCCAGGTGAGAAGTGTCTCTCTGTGGCTGCTACAGCTCCAGTGGGCACAGCCGGGGGTGGGTCGCATGTCCAAGTCCAGGTTTGTCTGCCCCCTGTGCTCCCCAGCCAGAGTGAGTAATGCAGCAAGCTGTGCACTATTCTCCTCACTCCCTGACAAAGGGAACAGCCAGCAATGTTCCCATACAAATCAGGGGTGGAGGGAGGAGAAGCTTAATTTGCACCACCTTCCCTAAAGGGCACCTGGGTGGTGGGAGGCTGGGGGCTGGGTGATTCTGGGAGAATCACCTGCTTGGTGATTCTCTTTTCTGTATGATTTTATGAGAAGCAATCCCACTCCAAGCATACCCCATTTTCCTGGCACAACTAAATCCTTTAACTTACTTTAAGTTATGATAAGGAGAAGCTGTATACCAAATTTGGTGGTCCTAGCTCTTATCATTAGGAGGAGTTCTTGGAGAGATGGATGCACGGATGGACAGACAAACTCTTTCAAACATATAATTGATTTGCAATATTTGATTTTTAAAAAATTAGTAGAGACTAGACTTGGGTCTTTACTTAGCACAAAAATCCACATTTTACATTAAAAATTGAAAAAATATAGTGTTCAAAGTAGGATAAATATTTTGTTTTAAAATCAAATTACACAATGAGTTTTAATATATTATTAAGATTGTTGTGTTGCTTATTATTCAGTTTTATTCAGAATTGTGCTTTCTCTGTTTAAACACCATATTTTGTTCTCAACATTTTATTAAGATCTAGTTTTACTAAAGTTGTTTGGTTTTGAAAATATTGAAAAATATTGAAGTATTTCTTGAGTGTGTATCTCTGGGGATTTCTAGCATTACAATTGTTTACATTAAAATGAAAATGAAACATTCATATTGTTTATATATAGTATTATTGTTTATATTTATGTAATAATTAACATTAATTACCTTATGTAACAGTCTTTTTATAACAGGCTTACAACACCCCTATTTATATATCGTACAATTAACCTTTTTTGCGGCTGTATCACCTTGTTGACTTATATTCCAGTTGTGAGTCCACTATAACTCCCGTTATAGGGTACTCACTGACTACTAGTTGCAACTCCTTCTGTTTGTTCTGGGGATTAGCTCTCTTCCAGTTCTGACACCTCTCCTCAAGGTCTCTCACCCCACTGTCCTCTCTTTCATTTTGTGATCCATTTCTTGCTCCAGGAGCTGCAGGTTCCTCTTTGTGATTCAGCCCTCCAGCCAGGTCTCCATGTGATTTCCCCATTTTGGGGAATAGAGCCTTTTTTAATGCACTATCCAGGCAGTAGTGCTCTGTCACCAGCAGGTAGGGGAACCAGAGCCTACCCACTATTCCAGTTTCTAGTTTAGGGACCCTACAACAACCCCAGCCTTGCTGCTCTCTCCCTCGGCTGTTTCCTACTCACCTCCTTCAAGCTCTCTTTTCTACCCTTCTCTCTTCAGAGTATGCCCTTTCCTCATGGTCAGAATCACAGGTTCCTGTAGTCTCCCTGGGTTCCCTCTTTCCCTCCCTAATATAAAGAGAGTGGCTGCAGACTTCCTCATTGCTGGAGGAAGCCCTGGGTCTCTGTTCCCTCTACCCCACAGGCTGCCCTATTAGCAGGGCCGGATTAAGGGGGGGGGGGCTAGCCGGGCAACTGCCTCGGGCGCCAACCTATGTGGGGCACCTGATGGCAGCTGTAAGGGGCACCGCACGCCCGGCCGCATGGCGCCCCTCAGAGCTGCAATCAGGCGCCTCACGCCCAGGGCCGGGGGCCGCGCGGCGCCCCTTAGAGCTGCAATCGGGTGCCATTCGCCCGATTGCAGCTGTCAGGTGCGCAGCGTGCCGGGGGGGGCGGGGCCACGCATGCGCTGTGTGCCCGGGGGGTGGAGCCGCGCATGTGTCGCGCACCCGCTGCCCGTGGCACAGGAATGGCTCGAGCCGGCCCTTCCTGTTAGACCTGGGGTCTGCAACCTATGGCTCTCAAGCCAAATATGGCTCAGTATGGAACCAAATACATCTCTTTTGTCATTCCCAAAATACATGCAACTTTTAAAAATAAAATGAAAAATTAATTCAAAAATTTAAAAACGCATAATTACTCATGTAGCTTAAATGTGTGCATGATTTGAATTTGATCAGTTATGATGCAAACTGTAGTTCTGCAAGGAGGCAGCCGGTCAGGATTTACTGTGGAGGTTTCCTCTCAGATCTCTGGCTCCGTTGATGATGATAATCAGAAGGCTGCTTGCGTGTGTGCTCAGTGATGTGTGCTGTGTAGACTTATGCACTTAGTCTCCACAGCAGACCCCAAGAGAGCCCCCAAAGACCACAAAACAGATAAGGATCAAAGGTGCCAGGCCAGGTTTATTGTAGAGCGAAGTACAGTAATAGCTGTCAGTAGACTCTATTGAACCACTACGCATATGTACTTGCCACAATGGAATGACTGAATCAGTGGGAGGTCCCACTGCTCCCTAGGTCATTCAAAGGCTGTCCCCCAAGACACCACCTTATATACAGGTACAACAAGTCACACCTCACTGCTGACGTATCAGGTTGCCACCCTCTGACGTTACTTAGATACCACCCATCACCCTGTACCTCGTGGTTTGATTAGAATCAGTGGTCCCCAATGCGGTGCCCGTGGGCGCCCGCCTAGTGACCAGGGCCGGCCGAGTCATTCTTGCACTCCGGGCGCCCGGCGCATGCGCAGCCCCCACCCCAGGCGCACGGCACATGCGCGGTGCCGCCCCCAGGTGCGCAGCCCCGGCCCCGGGCGCCCGGCAGCCCCAAAAGGTTGGGGACCACTGTATTAGATCATCTCTATCCATCATTCTGTCATTTTAGACCCTTTCTTGAACTTGAGTCTGTATCTGTGAGTAGTGGGTACCAAGGAGCTAGTGATATCATGTGCTTTCCACTTATGACCAGTAACAATTATTGTTCTGCAGTCAGTACCTAGCACCAGTTAGTGTTTTGCATTCTCAGCCCTGTTTGTGCCAAGTTCTGTGAGCTGGGGCCTGCCTCTTGTTCACAGCTTAGCTTTGCTTTATGTTAGCCATGTTTTGCCCATTGTTAACTAGGCCTCAGGCCTCAAACCAGGCCTGGGCTGCATGGGCTTATGTTTTAGGTCCTCATCTTACTACACAAACGTCAAAGAAATGTGCAGAAAGATGCAGCAGCAGAAGTCCCATTAAATAAAGTCTGTGAGTACAATGTTTCATTTATACTATAATTAATCATCATGTCAATTATCAATAATATTAAGTTGTATATTTTCAGTCATGCACATGGGTATGTACTGGCTCTTTGTAACCTCTTGTTCTGAATTTTTATGTAGTGTGGCTCTTTGATTTGAAAAGGTTGCCAACCCCTGTATTAGACAATAGCTAGGGCTGACCTTGCCTTATCAGACAGCATGGACTTGCTGGAGGATTTGTTAGCAGAGTACAGCTGGCAGGGTTGCTAGCATTGATTGTACTTATTCTGCTCTAGGACTTGAGAAGCAGCTCATGTTCCTGTCATTGAACGTTTTATGGCAATGCCCAGGACAAGTGTGGGTAACTGAGCGCTGCAATTCCCCCCATTTGGATATCTAACTCTACTGATGTATTCAGAGGAATGGAGAAGAATTCCTCACAGAATGAGCACCTGTGTCTGGGGGGATGGGGTTTCCAACATTGCAAACGGAGCATTTAAATTGTAATCCATAGGACCATTTTTGCAGATAAACTTTTTTTTTTTTGCTTCTTACTTGTGTGTGAGCCCCCCTCCCCCCCGGCCAAGATCTCCCATGTTTGGCCAATTCATTAATTGGCCCCATCTCAACTTCCTTAACCGTGTCAGGGCTGATGTAGGGTGAGCACCCATCAAACCTCCAAATCCTTTTTCATACCTCCTTGCCAGTTATTCTTCAATTTTGTAGTTGTGTACTTGATTTTTCTTTTCTAAGTATAGTTTTTTTGCATTTACTAGATTGAACTTGTTGATTTCATACCAGTTTTACTATTTATCAAGTTTGTTTTGAATTCAAATCCTGTCTTCCAGAATTCGTGGAACATTTCTCATCTTGGTATGATCCACAAATTTTTTCATACTTACTTCATTATCCAGTGAAAATATGGCATAGTACCTTTCATTTTTGCCAAATGAATTACACTTGCCTGACATTAAAGAAGCTGAAATTTCAGGTATCCACTTCTCATACTTTTTTTACAAATTACAATTATACAAGTTATGACTCCATGAACCAACTGAAACACAACTTGTAAGTGAAGCTATCCTAGCTTTGAATTTGGCCCCACATCTTTATTTTCACTTTATCTATTCCACATGCTAATTTCTGTATGTTTTTCCAAGACAATTTTAGAGTGAGCTTCAGATTGTCATCTTGGATATGATGTGATTTACCAGTGCAGTTGAGTAGATAATCCATGAGGATCTGAATGATTTCTGTGAATAATTCTCTCCAGATGGCTGGTGATCAGTTTGTTTCAAACATATGATATCTGTAATTCGAACTGTTGATTAGTTTTGATTTGACACACAAATCACAGTGATGTGTTCTTATTCCCTAACTGGAATCTTTGAATCAGATTTCTAATACTCATGCTTATGCATTAAAAAATGTTTCTACATTCTGCACAAATATTCTGGATTCGTTGTTTAAAATTTGCTGTTTCCATGAAAATCGCTGCTACTATATAAATTGTCTACTATAATTGTGGTAAGTTAGCACAAAGATGCGTGAACTGTTTTAATAGCTTATATTTGGGGACTTTTTTTCAGCACTTTCCTAGCATCCATCCCATCTCGGTTAGGGATGTGTGGGGGATAAATTATTGAAATCTACAGCTATGATTTTAAGTTGTAATTGATAACAGAAGTGTTTTTACAAATACATGCTTTGTTCCATTAATTCATTTTCCATTGAGCAGTTTAAGTATGCTATGTTTAATTACTTTTCAGAGTATAATGTTTACATTGTATTAAAAAGGGAATTGTAGACTGACACAAAGTAGAAAAAATGAGATTGTTTGCGGAAATGAGTAATTTTACCTACTTGGCTATTACTTGTAGTCTTTTTTATTTCAAATATCTCCTGTTCATATAAGAGCTTCCTCTCTTACAACTCAGTTTCTTCTTCTGATTGACCCTGCACTGAAATCATAAACCTATAGGCTATGTTTATGACATGAGTCTGTCATCATGAGAGTGAATGGGATTGATACTTGGTATTGGCAGCAATTTCTTTCTTGGATCTCAGGGAAACTGAGACCAGACAAGTTTGTCCCTGGGAGTTACAGAGACAGGTTCTTACAGAGTTCATTCTTCTAGCTGGCCCCCATATTTACACTCGAAGTGCCAGGTGGGGGAATTGACAGGGGGTATATGTGAAGACCTGAAAAATGTTAAATACAGACTATTGGGAGGAGCTCAGTTCTCTTGTTGACAAGGTGGCTCATAGCAGAAAGACAGCCAAGCCTCAAGGTTTCATCAGGGGAAAGTACTCCCAACTCTCACCCTACAGAGTCCCTTAATTGTCCAGAATAACTCCCAACGTATGTGGCTCAGGTTGGAACAGCCAGGAGATGCACTAATTTAGCCCCTGCCAAATATAACATGCTGTCCCTAGGGTGAAATTCTCTGGTGGAAGCTGCAATCCGCTACCTCTGTGATAGCAGTGCTGTATCAAGATCAAAGTAATTAACAATAATTTCCTTCTTAATTTGCCAACCAAGTCTTGAGATTAGGGTTTAGTGTGTCTCCAGAAAGAATTGATGTCATCAGTAAAACATATTAGGAAGCACAGCAAGTTGGGTGGCTCTTGGCATTGTTCTAGGTCCAGGAGTTAATGCCAAGTGTCAGTGGACTCTAGTATTACAGCTGTTATTCATTACTGACAGCAACCCATATTTACAGTAAGCAGCTCTATAGTTTGGTTTAAATAATTATTTTAAACTGTACTTTATGCTCCTTTTTATGTATTTAAAATATTCTGCTTCAGTATTTAGCTCACAAAGGGTATGTCTACATAGCAACATTATTTTGAAATAACTTAGTCTGTGTCTACACAGCAAGCAGTTATTTCGAAATAATGTCAAAATACTGTCAAGGTGGAAGACTTCTTACTCCGACTCCTGTAACCCTCATTGTACGAGGAGTAAGGGAAGTCGGAGAAAGAGTGCTGTATTTCAAAATAAGTGCTGTATAGATGCTCCCAATTTCGAAATAAGCCACACAATTGATGTAGCTCAATTTGTGTAACTTATTTCGAGTTAATACCTGCTGTGTGGGTGCACTCATAATCTGTAACCTTTACTAGTAAGGATCAACAAAAACACATAAAATCTAATTAAGAAATCTCTGTGGGAACAGGACGTCACAGCCGTAAAGGTGCATAGTAAATATTTATTTTCTGAGAGTCATACTTGCTAATACAATTTGCACCTAATATGCTTTATAGACTGAATGCAAACCTCACATCCAGTTTCTGAAGTGCAAGCATTTCTGACAATATCAGGAACAGACTATCAACAAAAAAGTCAAATGTTTGCCTACTATATGTTCTCTATACTCATTTTTAAATGATAATTTATTTTATAAAAGTCTAAAATCATGTCCCTATCATCCTTCTGTCATCTTCACTGGCTTCCTATGTGGTAACATTGCAAGAAAAAAGTGACCACTGAGATTCAGAATATTCCTGTGACTTCCTGCATACAGTTCATTAGGAGACTTCATTGGTTCCCTGTGGGTCTCTTTCCAACACAACTCGACTCTGATTTGAATGTATGTCATTTCTGAGAATATTGCAGAAGGGATGATGGGGTGAAATGCAGAATGAAGAAGATTCTGCTTTCTTCTGACAACTAACAGAAATTACCAGGTCACAGGCCGTAGTTTTCATGGGGGAGTTCAATCACCTGACATTTGCTGTGAGAGAAGTACAGTAGGGTACAGATAATCCTGGAAGTTTTTAGAAAGAGTTGAGGACAACTTCCTGATGCAAGTGTTGGAGGAACCAATTAAGGGTCATGCTCCTCTTAGCCTACTGCTCACAAATGGAACAAATAGAAGAGGAAGTAGATGTGGGAGGCAATCTGGGCAACAGTAACCATGAGATGGTTGAATTTAGGATCCTGACAAGAAAGAAAGGAGAGCAGCAGAATTCAGACCCTGGACTTCAGAAAAGCAGACTTTGAATCCCTCAGGGAACTGATGGGCAGGATCCACTGGGAGGCTAATATGAAGGGGAAAGGAGTCCAGGAGAGATGGCTGTATTTTAAAGAAATTGTATTCAAGGTACAGGAACAAACCAATGTGCAGAAAGTATATCAAATGAAATAGCAGGCGACCATCTTGACTTAACACAAAAAGGAAGCTTAAAAGAAGTGGAAACCTGGACAAATGATTAGGGAGGAATATAAAATCAATGCTCGAGCATTGAGGAGTATAATCAGGAAGGCCAAAGTGCAATTGTAGTTGCAGCTAGCAAGGGTTGTGGAGGATAACACAAAGGGTTTTTACAGGTATATTAGCAAATATTAGCAATAAGAATATTTTCCACAGATCATGTGGAAAAAGCTGAAATACTCAATGCCTTTTTTTTTTTTTGGCTCAGACATCACAGATAAGGTCAGCTCTCAGAGAGCAGTAGGCAGCACAGTATGGGAAAGAGGTGAGCAGTCCTCAGTAGTGAAAGAACAGATTAGGGACTATTTAGAAAACCTGGACATGCACAAGTCCATGGAGCTCGATCTAATTCATCCCAGGGTGCTGAGAGAGTTGGCTGATGTGATTGCAGAGCCACTCACCATTTTCCTTGAAAACTCTTGGTGATCAGGGGAGGTCCCAGATGTTTGGAAAAAGGCAAATGTGGTGCTCATCTTTAAAAAAAGGGAAGGAGGAGGATCTGGGGAACTACAAACTGGTCAGCCTCACCTAGGTCCCTGCAGAAATCATGGAGTAGGTCCTCAAAGAATCCATTTTGAAACACTAGGAGGTGAGAAAGATGATCAGGAATAGTCAGCATGGATTCACCAAGGGCAAGTCATGCCTGATCAACCTGATTGCCTTTTATGATGACATAACTGGCATCGTGGATTCAGGGAAAGTGGTGGGTGTGATATAGCTAAATGTTAGCAAAGCTTTTGATATGGTCTCCCATAGTTTTGTTGCCGGCAATTTAAAGAAGTATGGCTAGGATGAATGAACTTCAGAGTGGATATAAAGATGGATAGATAATTGGGCTTAATGACTAGTGGCTCATCTCATTGGCAGCTGATATCAAGCGGAGTACTCCCTCGGTCGGTAGTATGTCTGGTTCTCTTCAACATCTTCATTAATGATCTGGATGATAGGATGGATTGCACCCTCAACAGGTTTGTGGATGGCACTAAGCATGGGGGAGAGCTAGCTATGTTGGAGGGTAAGGTTAGGGTCCAGAGTGACCTACACAATTTGGAGAATTGGGCGAAAAGAAATTTGATGAGGTTCAACAAAGACAAATGCAGATGGAATGCATCCCCTATACTTAGGATGGAAAGATCCCATGCACTGTTATAGGCAGGGGACCAACTAGGTAGATAGCAATTGTGCAGAAAAGAACCTGGGGATTACAGCAGAAAAGAAGCTGGATATGAGTCAACAGCATGCCCTTGTTGCAAAGGAATGACATATTGGGCTGCATTATTGTGTTCATTGCCAACAGATCAAGTAAAGTGATTATTCCCTTCCATTAAGCACTGTTGAGACCAATCTGGAGCATTGCATTCAATGTTGGGGCCCCCACCACAGAAAGGATGTAGAGAAATTGTAGAGAGGCCATGAGAGGACCAGGCAAATGATTAGGGAGCTGAGGTACATCACATATGAGGAAAGGCTGAGGGAACTGGGCTTATTTATTCTTCAGAAGAGAAGAATGAAGGGAGAATTTGATAGCAGCCTTCAACTTCCTGAAGAAGAGTTGCAAAGAGTGTGGAGACAAGCTATTCTCAGTGGTGGCAGATGACAGAACAAGAAGCAATGGTCTCAAGTTGCAGTGGGAGAGATCTCGGTTGGATATTAGGAAAATCTGTTTCACTAGATATCGAAGTACTGGAATAGATTGAGTTGGGATGTGGTGGAATCTCCATCATTAAGAGATTTTAAGGTGAGGCTTGACAAAGCCCTGGCTGGAATTATTTGGTTGAGGTTGTTGGCCTAGATGACCTCCTGAAGTCTCTTCCAACCCTAGTCTTCTGTGATTCTATGGTTTGGCTTTTCTGTGGTTGTGGTGGTGGTGGTGATGATGGTGGTGGTGAATTTAGGGAAATCTGCTGTTCATCGTGGAACAGAATAGTGTATGACAAGGTGTGAGTTAGCTATATGTATGTGTCCATGAGCAGAAGTAGAGGGCATTTACTCTTTGCTTAATTTCTCATTTCCTTAGGGTTAAAGTTTTCTGTTAGATATATTGTGAGTGTCAACCTTGAACAATATCCAATATAGAGAAGTTAAATATCAGTTAATTGAATAGTCAAGTAACCTCATAAATTCTAATTAGTTAGTTGATTATTCTGTAGTCTCCGGGGGCAGGGCCAACAGCATTGTGGGGTGCCAGGCGGGAGCTAATCTGTGAGGGGAACCAGTTTAAAAACCAGCTCCTCTTGCGGACCAACTACTTGTCGCCCTATACTGCTGCCTTTGATAAAGAGGCAGCAATGCAGGATGGCTGTAGCCCCTGTCTGGTGAGGGGGGGGGTCTGAGCTCCTGGACCCAGTGCGAACCGGAACTGAGCTGGGCTGCCTGCCCGCCTATCTCCTAATACACTTTAAATGCAGAGCCACAGTAGGGGCGGGTTCCGGACCCAGCATGAGCCAGAACTGAGCTGGGCTGCTGGCCAGCCTGCTAAAAAATGTACTGATTGGGGAGGGAGGGAAATGCGTGTAGTCTATAGCATTAACCTATAAGCTTTTGCTTATCAGTTAATCGACTACACTATTACATCCCTAATCCAATACAGTGGTTTTGTGAATGAATTTACAAGAATTACAGCGTTTATCAATTTCATGGCACAGAATCAGCTATTAATTCTCGATTTAGTACTGAGTGGAGCGCAGAATCTGGTCCAGGAGGTAACTATTACAGGACTGCTTGGGAATAGCGACCATAATATAATAACATTTAACATTCCTGTGGTGGGAAGAACACCTCAGCAGTCCAACACTCTGGCATTTAATTTCAAAAAGGGGAATTACGCAAAAATGAGGAGGTTAGTGAAACAGAAATTAAAAGGTACAGTGACTAGAGTAAAATCTCTGAAAGCTGCATGGAAACTTTTCAAAGACACCATAATAGAGGCCCAACTTAAATGTATCCCCCAAATTAAAAAACATAGTAAGAGACCTAAAAAAGAGCCACCGTGGCTTAACAATTACGTAAAAGAAGCAGTGAGAGATAAAAAGGCATCTTTTAAAAAGTGGAAGTCCAATCCTAGTGAGGTTAATAGAAAGGAACATAAACACTGCCAAATTAAGTGTAAAAATATAATAAGAAAAGCCAAAAAAGATTTTGAGGAACAGCTAGCCAAAAATTCAAAAAGTAATAGCAAAATGTTTTTAAGTACATTAGAAGCAGGAAGCCTGCTAAAAAACCACTGGGGCCCCTGGATGATCGAGATACAAAAGGAGCAATCAAGGACGATAAAGCCATTGTGGAGAGACTAAATGATTTCTTTGCTTCAGTCTTCACGGCTGAGGATGTTAGGGAGATTCCCAAACCTGTACTGTCCTTTGTGGGTGATGAATCTGAGAAACTGTCCGGGATTGAAGTGTCATTAGAGGATGTTTTGGAACAAATTGAAAAACTTAACGGTAACAAATCACCGGGACCGGATGGCATTCACCCAAATGTTCTGAAAGAACTCACATGTGAAATTGCGGAACTATTAACTGTGGTTTGTAACGTATCCTTTAAATCAGCTTCTGTACCCAAGGACTGGAAGACAGCTAACATAACGCCAATATTTAAAAAGGGCTCTAGAGGCGACCCTGGCAATTACAGACCAGTAAATCTAACGTCAGTACCGGGCAAATTAGTTGAAACAATAGTAAAGAATAAAATTGTCAGACACGTAGAAGAACATAATTTGTTGGGCAAAAGTCAACAAGGTTTCTGTAAAGGGAAATCATGTCTTACTAATCTATTAGGGTATGTCTACACTAGCCACCCTAGTTCGAACTAGGGTTGCTAATGTAGTCATTCGAACTTGCAAATGAAGCCCGGGATTAAAATATCCCGGGCTTTATTTACATGTTCCCAGCGCTGCCATTTTTAAATGCCGGTAGTTCGGACTCCTGCCTGCGGCTACACGCGCGGCACGGGCTAGTAGTTTGAACTAAAGCCCTAATTCGGACTACCGTTACTCCTCATTGCAGGAGGAGTAACGGTAGTCAAATTAGGCTTTAGTTTGAACTACTTAGCCCATGCCGCATGTAGCGGGCGGCAATCGAGTCCGAAGCATTTAAAAATGGCGGCGCCATGAAATAAAGCCGGGATATTTTAATCCCGAGCTTCATTTGCAAGTTCAAATGATTCATTAGCCACCTAGTTCGAACTAGGTAACTAGTGTATACCTCAGAGTTCTCTGAAGGGGTTAACAAACATGTGGACAAGGGGGATCCAGTAGATACAGTGTACTTACATTTCCAGAAAGACTTTGACAAGGTCCCTCACCAAAGGCTCTTGTGTAAATTAGGTTGCCGTGGGATAAGAGGGAAGATCCTTTCATGGATTGAGAACTGGTTAAAAGACAGGAAACAAAGGATAGGAATAAATGGTAAATTTTCAGAATGGAGAGGTGTATCTAGTGTTCCCCAAGGGTCGGTCCTAGGACCAATCCTATTCAACTTATTCATAAATGATCTAGAGAAAGGGGTAAGCAGTGAGGTGGCAAAGTTTGCAGATGATACTAAACTGTTCAAGATAGTCAAGATCCCCATCGCTCCTTACAAGGTATATTGCCCATGGAGGTCAATGGGGCTGGGCTCTTTTATATGTAAAGGTACTGAGAAATGTATATGTCAATACTATGATGGCAATTATTATTTGGTATTATTATGTAAATAATACCAAATAATAATTGCCAAATGAGACCACTTCCCAAACTACTTAGAAAGGGCCTGATACAATTTAAATTTTAAGCTAGGATTGAGCCCAAAACAATCTGTTGATATGACCCAAAAAGATCCAGATAACATTTAGTCACCCTTCAAACATATAAGGAACCAATCAGTAAAAGCCCCATTGCCTGGTAGAGGCGATCTTTGAAGAAAATTGGAGAAACTTTGAATTTACTTTTTCTGACAGCAGCGCTTTCTCTCACTGAATGTGGGGTCTTCAGCACAGGTTTCACTTTGTGTCAGAATAACTCAGAAATACGTCGCTACAGCTAACTCCATTCAGGTCAAAGCAACGTGCACCCCAAAGACTGAAGAACAAATCCGTCAAAACTAGAAGTCAAAACCTCTTCACAGAGCTCACAAAGGGTTTTGTTCACCCAGAGACACGAGTTATGACAACTCTCTCTGGAGAGAGACCATACATTCTGCCTCTCTGTGGGCGCACCAAGTGTTTTCTCGTGGCATCTTACCATGATGTTTAAATCGACTGCTTGGATGAGGAAGACTCACAAAGAGTCTGTCCATCATCCACACTGGAGCAACATGGTGATTTCACTTCCGTGGTGATAGACCTAATCTCTCTGTAGGCTCTTGTGGAGCAGCAGGGAGCCTGCAGCCATCTCTCGGGGGAGAGGCCAGGGCTGCCTCTACAGCAGTGGTTCTCAAACTTTTTGGCCTGTGGACCATGTGTCTCAAACCTTTCTGTGGACCGCCAGTTGCTAATGGAAACACACCTTTAATTACACAATTATGCCCAAGCCATTTTGCTAGTGCTGCAGCTAGGGAGAATCGTTTAATTACAATTATTAAACAGATTAAACGTTTTAACTTTCTCATGTTAATTTATCAAACTTCATTTTAAATAAATTAAAATATTAATTTATGTCCAATACAAAAGATTTCAATTTTTTCTTTACTTATGGCAGGGGTAGGCAACCTTTTTTGGGTCAGGGATCACTGACCCACAGAAAAATCATATGGGGACCGCACAAGTGAGAAAAAAAAACCTCCTAAAACCCCAACCCTCACTCAGGTGGCCTCCAATTGAGACACCTCATTCCTCTGGCGTTCCAGTCCCAAGGGGTGAGGGGAAGGGACGGGGAGGACTGAGGTTCAGGAGTTCCCATAGGCTAGATTTGCTTTTCTGAGGAATTTTATGGACCCCTTAGGTTCTAAAGTGGGGACAAATATAAGGAGTTCAGGGTGTGTGAGAGGGCTGCCAGTGAGTGGGATAGGGATTGGGTGCAGGATCTGGGAGGGAGGTGGGGGGGCAGAAGGGGGAGAGGTTGCGAGGTCTGGGTAGGACATCGGGTGCAGGAGCAGGCTGGGTGTAGGGTGTCTGGCCAGGGGGAGGGAGCAGGAGGAGATTGGGGGTAGGGTGTCTGGCTAGGAGGGAGGGTGCAAGGAGGGGACTTGGGTAGGAGTTGGACCTCCCTGGTCTGGCACCCTCTGGATCTGACTGGTCCTAGATGAGGGATTTTTTTAGACCAGGAAAGGTAATTTCATGGCTCCTGGTGCCATCCCCTCCCCACTAGGCTTCTTTGTACCTCCATCCCCTGCAACCCCTCCATCCCCTTTTCACCTCCATCCCCACCCCCGCTGGTTCCCTGCGCCTCCCCCACAGCCATCCCTCACAATCCAATGGAGCGCAGCACCAGTCCACTGCACCCCCTTGCAGCCCAGCTGAGCCCTGTTTCCCTGCACCTCCCTCCAAGCCACACAGACCTGCTGAGCCCAGCTCTGGTTCCCTGCCCCTCCCTCCTTGAGTCCAGCCCCAGGTTCCTGGCACCTCCTCCCTCCCTCAGCCCAGCTGAACTCCTTGCTCTGTACCTTCCCCCCAGCCCAGCTGAGCTCTGTGCCCAGCACCTCCCCCCTCCCGCAGCCCAGGTGAGCTCCCTGCCCGGCCCCTACCCCCTGGAGGGGGAAGGGAAACAGCAGCATGCAGCTGCTTCAGGCTACAGCAGCTGTTTCCAGGACATTTTCAGTGTTTATGGGGGCATCGGGAGATGAGATTAAAATTTGCAAATATCCTGGATTTTATGGAGCATATGGTCAGGATAGGCTGTGCGCTCCGCTCCCACCCCAGCATGGCGCCTGGGGGCAACTGCCCCTCCCTGCCCCCTCTTCGCTATGCCTCTGCCTCTGGGGCACCTGGCACTGGCCACTGTCGGCAGACAGGATACTGGGCTAGATGGACCTTTGGTCTGACCCAGTATGGCCATTCTTATGTTCTTATGTTCTTAATCATATTCTACATTTGTATTTGCTTTCCACAAATCTATAGCTGAATCTGAAAACCATTATCAGTGCAGCAGCAATTTAATGCTAACAGATTCAACAGTCCAGATGCTATAGTAGGAACACTGACCCCTTCTTTTTCTTGGAAGGACAGAGTATGTGTCTGCAGAATCCTTGGTCTGTAGGGTTGCTTGACAGCATCAGAACTCAGTAATGCATAATGAGTTTGTCTGGAATTGAATGACAGCGGCTGTTCAGACATCATTGTGGGTGCTCAGGTCACTGGAAGTTAATTTGAATGCATTTGGGTCTGACCATGGCTTAATAAACTTCTGTTTGCGGACTGAATTACAACCCCTGTTTACCTAAATGGAGCTGTGTTGATTTTCAGAGGTACTGAACATTCTAGGGATGTTAAGGACTAGTCGATCCCCCTTTCCCCCCCCCCCTGCTGCCTCTATCAAATAGAGGACCAACCCCAACTAAATCAGCTAGGGCTTGGTCAAGCCGAGACTTAAAAACCTCTAGGGATGGAGATTGCACCACCTCCCTAGGTAACCCATTCCAGTGCTTCACCATCCTCCTACTGAAATAGTTTTTCCTAATATCCAACCTAGACCTCCCGCACGCACTGTAACTTGTTAGATTACCTCCACTACTGCATTATCGCAGCAGTCCTTTAAATATGTGTATTCTCACAACAATCCTGTGAAGTAGATAAAATCTGTTATCTCCAATTTACAGATAGAGAACAAGAGCACAGAGTAGCCTAAGTGTCTTATCCAAGGTCACAGAAGAATGTATGTGTCAGATCACAGAACTGAATAAAGATCTCTCAAGTCCCCGGCTAACACCCCAGTCACATCAGAGAATGTGACTTTTGAGCTGAGAATATTCTAAGGATGTTAAGTAACGGTTAATTTACTAGTCAAGTACTCAATGGAATTTCCATCGACTACTTGACTAGTCGATGGAGGGGGCTGAACTCAATGACCTCCTCAGGTCTCTTCCAGCCATATGATTCTATGATTCTGTGCAATAGACAGATTGTACTTCAGTGGGTGCTCAGCAACTCCAAAGATCATGCCACCTAATTAGGTGTCTCATGTTAATCAGGTCTCAATGTCCCATAGTGGAATCCTGCTCTAAAGTCAATGGTAAAGCTTTCATTGACTTTAAAGGGGCCAGGATTCCACCCCAGCCTTCTGCAGAAACTGTGTTGAGGATTAAATGACACAATAAAGTTGCTTTTCTCTGGAAAACCTTGAAATCTTAACACATGTCCCGCCTCTTTTTTCTGGGCTTTTCTTTAGAAATTCTTAATGCTTAAGACCATAAGAGGAAAGGAATTTATTTACCATTGGGGTAGGCAAAGTACCTTTATATAGGCATACATATTTGTGGTATACTAGGAGAATGTCTAAGGGAATATTTAAATAAAATATTCATTTCTTGGAACTCCTCCATATGTCATGAAGGAAAACCTCAGTTATTCAAATGACAGTTAATTAAAAATGTGATATGCAAAAGACAGATCTATCCCTTTGTGGTTTCACTTTAGCGTGTAGACTTATCAGATGTTTTCCTCTAAATTTTTATATGTAGAAGTGATTTATATGCTTACGTCTTTATATCTGTATTTGACAAGTATATCAAGACATGTACACTGCAGTCCTCCACCAGGGTGGCGTACTCAGTAAAGTGGAGATGGTTCTCTGGGTGTGCATTATAGAGGAGTATGGGACCTTTGCAGGCACCTAGCCCGCTCATTCTCGATTATCTCCTTGACTTAAGACAAAAAGGCCTTTCCACATCCTCCCTCAGGGTACACCTAGTGGCCTGAGCGCTGACTCTTCCAAATATCTGTTTTCTAGAGTCCCTTTAGACTTTTGGATAATTGGGGTTATGCTTTAATATTTTCTTTAATTTAGATCCCGCTCTTTTTAGATGAGTCTTCCTGCTTGATTGCCTTTGGGTTTTCTTTTTGAGGTCTGCACCACTGAAATATTTACCCAGAACTTAGGCAGAGTTTACAGATTGAATAGTTATAAATAATAATGAGGATTAGTAAATAAACATCTTTCTGATCATTTGAATGTGTGCAGAGCAATCATTCTGCTTGGTTTAATTTTGAAATAATTTTTGTTCAGTTGCCATTTACTGCTGACTATTTAAGAAGAGTACATCTGCTAAGTGGTTGAAATAAAAAAAAAACATTCTTCATAAACAAAAGAGAGAAGAGCAAATTATAACATGTTTTCAAATTTCTAAAAACAAAACAAAACAAAACACAGTGTTGACATGAGCATCACAATTAGTGACAAATTATCAGAAACAAAAATTCTCTCCTTCATTGATTAATTGCTGTCTTTGACATAAAACACTTTCTAGATTATCCCAGAACAATCTAATTAAAATAAAAAAAAACACATTCAAGAAGTATTTTATTAGCTGTTGTGTGTTTGGTGCTGCTACAGTAGCAGAAAGCTTTTTTTTCTTTTTATTAGTAGATATTTGTCTGAATATGAGACATTCAGTTACTTCTTGTAGGTTTTAATTTTATCTTTTTTTTTTCTTCCTAAATATTCAGAATGGCAATAGGGAGAGAGGGGAGATATGCATCCATATGTGTAAAAGAGAGAAGCAATAAAGATAAATATTAGGAGACGGAGTGGGCACTACTTTGCATTTGAGGCAGAGCACAGGTCATCAGGATACCACACAATCTCCCAAAGGTACCAATGAGTATAGTGTTTGTGCCCCTCCCATCTTTTTAATCTATTGATCTTGATAACATCCTTGTCAGCAACCTAGCACCCCATTTATAGATGGGGAATGAGACACAAAAAGTGTGACTTTCCCATCGTCACACAGGATGGAAAAGTAGGGAACTGAGCCTGACTCTTGAGCTCCATGATACCATCTATGGGTATGTCTACACTTGCAGCCTATTTCGGAATAGGGCTGCAAATGTGAAACATTGGAGATACAAATCAAGCCGGGATTTAAATATCCCGCAGCTTGATTTGCATCTTCAACCAGGCGCCATTTTTGAAATTTACAACGCAGAATAACTGCCCACGTCTACAGCGGCAGTGAAAGCGGAGTGTTGAAATAAAGCCCTATTTGAACTACCTGTTATTCCTCCTGCAATGAGGTTTAACAGGTAGTTGAAATAGGCTTTATTTCAACGCCTGTTCGCTGCCTCATGTAAACGCGGGCGTAATTCGAGCTTGTAAATTTCAAAAAATGGCGCCTGGCTGAAGATGCAAATCAGCGCCAGGATAGTTTGATTTACTGCACATTCGGTCACCTACATTTGCAACCTATTCCAATAAAACTAATGTAAACGATACCATGTTTTGTTAGTCTATAAAGTGCTACCAGACCTTTTGTTGTTTTTTTAAGTTTATCCTGCACAGACTAACTTGGCTACCCCCTGAAGCTTCTTGAACTCCAGGTTAGTATCCTAGCCATGTGTACAAGCATATCACTTGTATTGCTCCCTGCATATATTCCTTCCTCTGGCTGTCTCTACTGTACAGAGTTTGGGGCTTAAGGTAAGGTGGAGCCATAGACTTACCATTTCTCTTCTACATCATTGAGAATGGTTTGATCCTCAGGGCAATGCATTTGTAGGCAGGCTCTGTGCAGAATGCAAGAGGTGAAGGTTCTTTGTATCTTCTCCCTTGCCAATCTGCACAAGAGCCAGCTAGAGTCTGGCCCTAAGTAAGGTCATAGGGACTCTGCATAACTATGCTGAAGGATAGCTAAGACCAGTGGTGGGCAACCTGTGGCCTGCAGGCTGCATGTGGTCCATCAGGGTTCTATGCGTGGCCCATGAGACATTTTGTTTTCTATTGCCCATGTGTAATACCAACAAGTGGAAGTGAATCTGGGACAGCTGGAGCTCAGTACATGAGATAAAAGCCAGATGATTATTAGCTAAGGCTGTAGAACACATTCATTACTCTCTTTAAAAGTGGTCACAGTGCCACTAGATGGGACAGTACACCATGCCCATAAGGTTTGTGGGTAACACTTGTGCAGGGTTGCCAGATACTGCTGGTTTCTGTCCTCATAATTTTTTTCCTACCAGTATTACTGACATGACAGTCATATAAAGCAAGGGCATGTGAAGTGAGGTGCTTGCTGACTGCACACAACATTAACTGTGAGAGCTGTGTATTCTGCCTCCAGTCGACATACCTGGCAAATTCTACATATGCAAACATAGTTTGCAAAATTACCCTATTCTGGGAAACTATCCTGGTTATGACAGTTTTGCAACCCACTGAGATTAGGGATGTGAATGGGTAACTGGTTAACCAGTTACTTAGTAACATCACCCTTAACCGTCCATCTCCCCATCTAGAGAGTCCTCTGAGCTGCAGGCAGGGGCTGCTCTGGCTAGGCTGGAGGAGTCCCTGCCTGTGGTGGAGAGGCCACTCCAGCCTACCCCCACTTTAATCGATTAACTGGTTAAACCCTACATTTAACTGGTTAACCAATTAAATAGGATTTTACATCCCTAAGTGAGACGAAGAAGGGCCACTCACATGGCCCAGTCACATTGCTGGCTAAGACTGCCCTCTTTCACGTGTTCATGCTTTCATTAAAAATAATAATTAAATGAAAGCCACTAGACTGATATTAGGGAAAATATTTTTAAAAGTCCCCAAAACATCATTTAATGCAGAAGTATTTCATGTTGTGGAAAAGTTATGTATGATATAGCACAGCTATGGAAGATGGAAAAATTTCAGTTCATAAAACCAGTTGAGTACAAAGGAAGAAATCTTACAAGCTTCTAAGCTAGTATTAAAAAGATCCACAATTCTCCCAGTTGATGACATGTCACAGCAAATCTCCCAAAACAGAACCAACCCTATGCAGTGAAATTAAATCTCACCCTTTGTGATGCCCTTTTATAGACATGTACAAACAAATTACATCACTTCTGATGTAACAGGTTGCCACCCACTGTTACTTAGTTACCATCCATTACCTCGCAGAAGGGGGCTTACTTACTATTCTTCATGCTGTCAACTTTGAACTGGTCCTGAACCTAGGTTGGTATGTACATTAGTTTTTGGGGAGTTGATTCATACCAAGATGTTTCTTATTGAGATGTTCTGCTATTCCCCTCTGGCTCTCTGCCTGTACTTAATCCTTGTACTTTGCGCCTCCCTATGTTTTTCCATGCTTGACCAAACTTATACAATCTTCCCTGAAGTGTCTGGGGGAAGGCCATTTAGCAGATTCCTGTAAAATCTGCAAGAGCTTCAAGCCTCACACAAAACGGGAACATGATTCCCGCCTAAAGCTTATTCTGATTGAATTCGTGCTGAAACCAGTACCGGAATCAGCACCAGTGGTATTCAAGACTTCCACGGCATCAAGGCACTCAGCGGCACTGCAGAAGAATGTGGCACTTCAGCACTGCTCACAATCCTCGGTGCCAAAGAAGAGGAGGCAACATAGAGGGTGGTCCCCCTCTAAGCATGGACACAGAGGGCAGTACCCTGATGGGTGTCTGGAGGAAGAAATGCCCCGCAGCACCTTGATGCTCCTGGTCCATCCAGGCACCTGTTGAGCTCAGCACGCTCAAGGAGTCCGGTGCAGGACATGTTACCAGAAGATGTCCAGTCATCGTCAACTCCAGACACTTTTGACATCACCAGAGAGCTGATACAGCTCACAGCCTCTCCAGATTTGCCTCCAGCACTGGACTCAGGCCCGCGGCATGCCATATACCTAGTGCCCCAGATTGGCTCACAGCTTCCAGTACTGATGGCACTCATTGTACCGGCAGCACTTGAATACAGGCCATATCGACGGCACCAACACTGGTGACGCTGGCACAATTTCAGGCACTGGTAGCCACGACGGGTCAGCCTGCCACATTGGGGACTTCAGCATCATCGGCACCAATCCAGCAGACATTAGACATGCCGCTTCTGGTGCAGGGGATGTTAGTACCACCTGTGGCCTCGCTGGTACTGACTCATAGGATTAAGCCAGAGGTGATGGCCCGGCACCACCCACGGCACCTGTCTCAGGCACCATCATCAGTGCTTCCATGGTCAGTGTTGGACTATTTGTCTGAGTCTGACACAGACTCGGTGCGGTCAAGGCCTCTTCGTGCAGGTCCACTTCACAGCACTAGTCCCACTGTTGGCACCGGTCCCAGAGGAGGGCGGAGTGATTTTCTGCACAGTGCTACAAGCCACCCAGATGTGTCCGACTGCAGAATGT
The DNA here is from genome assembly GCA_019425775.1 of Rafetus swinhoei. Classification (NCBI taxonomy): domain Eukaryota; kingdom Metazoa; phylum Chordata; order Testudines; family Trionychidae; genus Rafetus; species Rafetus swinhoei. The sequence continues at coordinate 130,253,506 of CM033424.1, forward strand.
AGAGTGGCCACAGGAATCGTGATGCACCACAGCACCTGGCTACAGGTGTCCGGCATACCTTCCAAGGTCCAGAACATGCTGCAGGACCTACCATTTGAGGATGCAGGCCTTTTTTCTGAACAAATAGATTCTAAGCTGCTGAGCTTAAAAGACTGGGGCAACGCTATCATCTCTCGATATTCATACTGCTGTAACACAGAGACGTCCCTGTAGTCTTAGTCACCTGATGAGACCAGCCTATCAGGGTTATAGGTCGGATCAGAGGAGGTGTAGGGGCAGGAATAGTGGTGTCTACAGTAATGGTAATGAGCGCAATAGACACCAGAGGTCAAAATCCAACTCAGGGGCACTTGGCTGTCTCCCCCTCAACAGCCCAAGTCTTCATTTTGAAGATACACACGAGGACAGAGTGCCAGTGCCTGTTTGACTCCACCCTTTGGGGGCTGGCTTTCTCATTTTTACCAGGCCTGGGCTCAAATTAGAACTGATGGTTGGGTGCTGGGCCTGGTGTCAGTGGGTTAGGCCATCCCTTTCCACTCCTTACCCCCTACCCTCTTCCCACTCTCCATCCCTGTCCCTCTTCAGGGATCCCTCTCAGGAACATCTCTTACACCAAGAGGTGTCCTCCTTTTTACAACTGGGGGCCATGGAGACGGTTCCCAACGATTTCAATGGTGTATGTGGGGTTGTTCCCGTTACTTTCTTATTCTGAAGTCAAAAGGAGGTCTCAGACCTATTTTGGACCTCAGGGGCCTCAACGCCTTCATAACGAAGACAAAATTCAGGAGGGTCACGTTGGCCTCTGTCATTCCTTCTCTGGAAAAAGGGGACTAGTATGCTGCCCTCAATTTGAAAGATGTGTATTTTCACATTTCCATAATTGCTGCCCTCAGGAGATTCCTCAGGTTTATGATAGGGGAGGACCACTTCCAGTTTTCAGTCCTCCCTTTTGGCCTATCCACAGCCTGAAGGGTCTTTAGAAGGGGGATGGCTGCTGTAGGGGCCTTCATAAAGAGGCACCTTGTTCATCCCTACCTGGATGATTGGCTAATCAGGGGCCACTCCAGAGAACAGGTACTGCAACACATAGACTTTCTCAAAAGGCTGTTTCACAGACTGGGCCTTCTCATAAATGAGGAGAAATCCACTCTTACACCTACACAGGTGGTAGACTTTGTGGGGCCCACTTGGATTTGACTACTGCCATGGCCTCACTCGCAAGGTTCAGATTTATGACTATGAGACTGATCATAGAAGGTCTCAAGAGCTCACCCCTCACTACGGCAAAGAATTGCATGAGACTGCTGCGTTACATGGCAGCGTGCACCTACGTGGTCCATCATGCCCGTCTGCAACTCCAGCCACTATAAGCTTGGCTGGCAAGAGCTCACAATCAGGCTCACACGCCATGGGATACAGTCCTCACAGTTCCTCAGGACTTCCTTCACTCCCTTGAATGGTGGCTGCAGGAGACGGTGATATGTCCAGGTGTCCCCTTCACCAGTCAGATCCCTTCAGTGCGACTGGTCACCAATGCTCTGGATACAGGATGGGGTGAGCATCTATCCGACCGCCAGACTCAAGTTATGTGGTCCCCCATGGAGCGGGGCTCTTCATATAAATATCAGGAATCTCAGGGCAATCAGACTGGCCTGCCAGGTGTTTCTGTCTGACCTGAGACACAGAGTGGTCTTGGTCCTGACAGACAACATGGCAGCGATGTTCTATATCAGGAAACAGAGTGGAGTTCATTCCTCTCCCCTGTCCTGGGAAGCCCTGCTCCTTTGGAAATTCTGCATTGCCCATGACATCCATTTGGAGGTGGCTTACCCATCGGGTAGCAGAAATGCCGTGGTGGACATACTCAGCCAGTCATTCACTGTCCATGAGTGGTCCCTCAAGGATGATATATTGGGGGAGGTCTTCCAGAGGTGGGGTTGTCTCGTGGCAGACCTCTTTGCCTCCCACAGAAACAAGAAGTGCCAGGACTACTACTCCTACCTAGGGTAGGAATCGGGATTCAAGGAGGTGCCCCCCAGTGCTGCTTTATGCGTTCCCACACTTCCCCCGATACACAAAGTTCTCATCAGGGTAAAGAGGTTCAGGGCTTCGGTCATTTTAATATCACTGGAATGGCCTCATCAACACTGGTTCCCAACCCTCCTTGACCTGGAACAAGAGGGACTGATGGTCCTGTCATTGGTGTCAGACCTAATGACCGAGGACCTAGGGGAGGGCCAGGTTTGCCACCCGAACCTCCTGTCCTTCCACCTCACATCATGGAACATTCGTGATTGACGGGAGCCGAGCTGGCTTGTTCTGAAGGGATGAGGAGGGTTCTGCTGGAAAGTAGAAAGCCCTCCACCAGGGTGGCATACTCCCTAAAGTGGAGGTGGTTCTCTGAGTGAGCATTATAGAAGGGTTTGGAACCTTTGCAGACACCTATCCTGCTCATCCTCGACTATCTCCTTGACTTAAGACAAAAAGGCCTTTCTGCATCTTCTCTTAGGCTGCGTCTAGACTGGCACGATTTTGCGGAAATACTTTTAACGGAAAAGTTTTTCCGTTAAAAGTATTTCCGAAAAAGAGCGTCTAGATTGGCATGGATGCTTTTGCGCAAAAAGTGCTTTTGCGCAAAAGCATCCGTGGCCAGTATAGACGTGATTTTGCGCAAGAAAGCTCCTGCGGCCATTTTCGCCATCGGGGCTTTCTTACGCAAAAAATTCCTTCCCTGTCTACACTGGCCCTCTTGCACAAGAACACTTGCGCAAGAGGGCTTTTTCCCGAGTGGGAGCGTCAGAGTTCTTGCGCGAGAACACTGACAATCTTACATTAGATCGTCAGTGTTCTTGCGCAAATTCAAGCGGCCAGTGTAGACAGCTGGCAAGTTTTTGCGCAAAAGCAGCTGCTTTGCGCAAAATCTTGCCAGTCTAGACGCAGCCTTAGGGTATACCTAGTGGCCATTGCACCCTTTCACCCAGGGAAGAGGGCAGGGCAGTGTTTGTGAGCCCAATGGTCAAGAGGTTACTCAGGACAGATTGTTTCCACACGTTCGATAGCTGATACCTCCTTGGGACCTCAATCTAGTGCTTACTAGGCTCATGAGCCTCCCTTCGAGCCCCTGGGTAAGTGATCCCTGAAACACTTGTCATAGAAGGTTGCCTTCGTAGTGGCAATTATGTCAGCTAGGAGGGTGTCAGAGTTGAGGGCCCTTTCCGCAGACCCTCCTTATACAGTCTTTTTCGCTGACAGGGTTCGACTCCACCCTTATCCTTCCTTTCTCCCTAAGGTAGTTTCCACTGTTTATATGTCACAAGACATTTGCCTACCTGTATTTTTTCCAAAGATTCAATCGTCACCTAGGGAGCATGCCTTGCACTCATTGGATGCCAGGGGGGCATTGGCATTCTACATTGACATGACTAGGGGTTTTTGTAAGTCACCGCAATTCTTTCTTTCAATGGCAGAGAGGATGAAGGGCCTCCCGGTATCAGCCCAGTGCTTTATCATGGATCACATCCTGTATTAGGGAATGCTACGACCTTGCTGATAAACCAGCACCTCACATCACAGCACGCTCCACTACGGCAGAGGCCTCATTGGCAGCGTTTGTAGCCCAACTCCCCATACTGGACAATTGCAGGGCATCCACGTGGTCCTCCATGCACACTTTCACAAGCCATTACGCCATAGCTCAGCAGGCCAGGCCCTTGATAGGGTGGTGATACCATCTGTTACTGATTAGAAGAGTCACTATCCTCTGACCCCACCTCCTAGCTTTTAGCTAGGGAGTCACCTCATTCAAATGGACATGAGCAAGCACTTGAATAAGAAAAAAACAGTTGCTTATCTCATGACTGTTGTTTTTCGAGATGTGTTGCTCATGTCCATTCAAAATCCCACCTGCCTCCCCTTCTTCGGAGACATCCGGCAAGAAGGAATTGAGGGCAGGGAAAGCTAGCAGGGGTTTATATGTGCTGATATAGCGGCATCACTCCAGGGTACCACTGGGAAAACAAGGATCCAGAATCCATATATGTGGCATACACACGCCTCATTCGAATGGATATGAGCAACACATCTCAAAGAACAACAGGTACAAGAGAAGTAAACATTTTTTCTGAAAAGGAAACCTATAAGCTGCTTCATAGAAGGACCCACATTTGACATTTGTTTCCAGTGACAACGACTATGACGGACAAAACAGAGAGCCCTTCATCATTTTCCTCACACATCAAGAAAATATGGTGCCCAAACTCTGATCATTGAGGTAAAAATATACAAGAACTTACTTGCAGTGAAATCAGATTTTAAAGTATTACTATCAAGTTATAGGAAGTTAGAGCAAATATTAGTACCAAAATAGTGGGCATAGTAAAAGAGCCACCAATTTCATACCAATCTGAGTTGAGAATGGAGTAGTAAAAAATGCAAACAGGTTCTGAACTTCAGAGATGAAAGAAAATAATGAAAAATATAGAAAAAAAATCAACGCATTAAAAGGATATTGAAAACAGGCAAACTCTTAGCACTTAAGAACTCAGAAATCAGTTTCACTCAACAGCTATTGAAACAAACCCATATCTGCAAAATGTAGATGAAATTCTAATGGCTAGGGCACACAGAGAATCTCTGCCTTCCTGAAAGTACTGGTAGCAGACAAATAGACTTCCTAATAAAGCTTCCGTGTTTCCATTAAAAAAAAAAAAACTATTATATGAAAGGCCAGAGAATTGAGTGAGATTAATTTGTATTTTACTCCCTTGAAACACTATCAAGGGATCTCTCCGTTGACCTTAAGAATGAGACTGGAGTTAAAGGAAATAATGTAGATCCCGAGAAAAGCAGAGATCCATTACTGCTGCATTTTCCCCTTCAGATTGTTTTTTATATCTCACAATCTCACAGTATCAGAGACTTGAAATAAGGCAATAATAAGATTATAAAAATATTGGGTCTGGACACATGTAATAAAAGAAAGCAAGGAAAATAGCTAAAGGGGAGGTTAGAAGAAGGATAGTAGCCAGCATTTTGGGCTTTGACTTCAGGGTGGAGCTGTTTTGCACCTGTAATGGGATGGCACTCACCTCCTGTGAGTGCCGCCATCTGGCCAAGTGTGTGCATTTACACTCTCAGTCTTCAGCCTTTTCAGCTACTCAGCCCTCTGGCCGAGTCACACAGCCTTGTGTGAAACCACAAATCTTTTCTGGGGTACACATCTAACAGGAGCCCATCCCAGTGCCCTATGCTAGAGTCCCTTTTCTGTCAGTTTGTTTCCTCATTCAGGAGTGAGTGGTGCCTCCAGGACCTCTCCTCCTAGAGACAGTTTCTTCCCCCAGCTCAGGGCTCAGTGCATCGTAGTCTCACACTAGCTCTTCACACAGAGCTCTCGGTGCTGCTGCTGCATTGTTAGCCAACCAGACAGTCAGTTCACCTCTGCAGGGCTCCAGAGACAATGAACTGACTCTGATCCTGCATCTTCTTTTATAAGGCCTTTCTGGCCCTTGATTGGCCAGTTCCTCCACAACCACTCTAGTCTCCTGGAGGACTTGTCTATGTCCTATCTTTCAGAGGCAGGGTGTGGCTGGACCACAGAGTCTCCCCCAGGGGCCCTCAGGGCCTTGTCACAGCACTGTGTAAAGGTTTTTGGAAAGAAATATGGAGCTGCTACTATGAATTCTCACAATAAAATCATTTGTATTGGTAAACCTCAATATATTCTTTAAAGCACTACTCTCTAGTTTGGCAATATCCATGGTTTGGCATGATTTTAGTTAGCCAGATATGCACTAATCATGGGTGTGGACAAGTTTCCCAAAGTCCCATAAAGTTTGTTTATAGCTACCAGTCCTGGTTCTCAGTGTTCTGTGCTGTTATTTATCTCTAACTACCCCAAGTGTCTTCTAAGACCCCAGTAAGTAGTGGGAGTGTTGGTAATGCTGCAAGACAATATTAATCGGTTATGGTTCAGCAAATACTCTGGTTTGGCACCAGTCAGATCCAAAGGGTGGTAGACTAGAGAAGTTCAACCTGTAGTACCCAGATTTTTTGGTCCCTGATTCTGTAATCGGATGCATGTGAGTGGACTACTGTGGCCTTGCAGAATCTCTTTGACTTAATTTTGTTAGGACATGAAAATATTAGAAAAATTTCCACACTGAGAAAACAGAAATCCATCACAAAAACACAATATTTTGTGTTTACAAAGTTTTGTGATTAAAATTAAATAGAGCAATCACAAACCAGACATGATTCCAGTCCCTTCTCCTTTTTCAATGAATATTTAATTATTTAAATAAAGAGGAACAGCTTCAACAGGATAGACTATGAGAAACTGACCCCAGAGTAGCTGATACACTGGAAGAGGCTCACCTTAGAGGGAAGACCTGGGTTCATGTTCTTGCTCCAGAGCAGGGATACAAGCCTGGCTCTCCCACATCTCAGGTGACTGCACTAACCATCATTACCATTTCTGTTTTCTGAGTAGAACCTAAGTTCCCTTGTGATTGTAGCTCCTCCCCCCATTCCATAATTGGAACAGTGTGTTTCAGACATGTGAGAATGAACCACTTGGACATTTCTGATTTTTTTTTATTTGAAGAAACAGTTATCCAAAATCAAAACAAATGTGTGGGAATTCAAACCTGGCTCTCACACATCTCATATGAGTTCACTAACTACTGGACTATTTGGTTTAAAGGCAGAGGAGAGGAGGGCTACTTCTCCTCATTTTAATGAATGACACCTCAGTGCCCAGATAATCTAGCCATTTGTTCCAAATGGCCTTCATGTGTATTTTTGTAAAAACAAACAAAATAAAAAAACTTTTAAAAACAAAATTTTGAACAACCATCAAACCAAAAGAAGTTATTTGCACAACTTTAGTCATTAGTAAAGTTGAAGCAAGGCTCAATCCTGCAAACATTTACTAAAGGGATTAACTACTCAGGAGAGTAGTTCATTGTAATCAATGCTGCTAAGTATCTTTTCACTTGTGGTGGGGTAGAGTACAGATGATTCATGCCCACTTAGGAAGTGAATGGAAGTGGCAGCCCTGTGCAGGAAAAAAGCTATGTGTGTATTTAAGAGGTTTTTGGACTGAGGTTTGTTTAACTGTAAGAAATGAACAGAGTATGGCTATGTCTAGACTGCAAGCCTCTTTCAAAAGAGGCTGTTTTGAAAGATACTTTCGAAAAAGCCTCTTTCGAAAAAGAGTGTCTAGACTACAACCAGCATTTCAAAAAAGCAAGCTGCTTTTTCAAAAGAGAGCACTCAGGCAGTCTGGATGCTCTCTTTCGAAAAAGCAGAGTTTGCATTACATAGCACCTTTTTCAAAAGAGCACTTTCGAAAAAAGGCGTTCTTCCTCGTAAAACGAGGTTTTCCGCGGTCGAAAAAACTGCCGTGTTCTTTGATTTACTTTCGAAAGAATGCAGCAGCAGTCTAGACGCAGGGGAAATTTTTTCGGAAAAAAGGCCACTGTTTTCGATAAAACTTTGTACTCGAGACACACCCTATGTGTGTTTCTATATCTGGGCTGACATGAGCACTTTTGTGCCCAAATGCTTGTTTTGAATGTTTGAAATCCATTTGTGTTCTTAAAGGCAAAAGTGGGCTAAACTGCAAAAGTGCTGTAACGTTTTGAAAAGTTGGCTTTCCGTTTAATCTCAAACAACAATATGTTGTCATGTCCATAAATATATAGGAAAAATCAAGGCTCTGATAAAAACTGGGATGAAACTTTTGCAACTTTTTTTACAAAAATATTATCCTTTCTGTGTTCCCTCTACCCCAGCTGCTGTTAAAACTATGTTAATGTCTCTTCTTAAACTGATGATTATTATTGGATTACTAGAAGACTTACCCGATATTGCCCGGGTCTTTCAGGGCATGGGGATGGAGGTTTGGTGGGGAGTCAGCCATGGGAATAAAGACTGAGGGGAAAAACAACTGAGGAGAGTTGGCAGTTTTCAAAGGGACATTGTTAAGGGCCCAAAAGCAAGCTATTTCGTTGGAAAGATAGAAAATATGGCAAAAGATCACCTTGGCTTAACCACGAGATCTTGCATGATCTAAAAATAAAAAGGAGTCATATAAAAATGGAAAGTAGGACAAATTACAAAGGATGAATATAGGCAAACAACACAGGAATGCAGGGCAAGATTAGAAAGGCAAAGGCACAAAATGAGCTCAGACTAGCTACGGGAATAAAGGGAAACAAGAAGACTTTTTATAAATACATTAGAACCAAGAGGAAGACCAAGGACAGAGTAGGCCCACTGGTCAGTGAGGAGGGAGAAACAGTAACAGGAAACTTGGAAATGGCAGAGATGCTTAATGACTTCTTTGTTTCGGTCTTCACCGAGAAGTCTGAAGGAATGCCTAACATAGTGAATGCTAGTGGGAAGTGGGTAGGTTTAGAAGATAAAATTAAAAAAGAACAAGTTAAAAATCACCTAGAAAAGTTAGATGCCTGCAAGTCAGCAGGGCCTGATGAAATGCATCCTAGAATACTCAAGGAGCTGATAGAGGAGGTATGTGAGCCTCTAGCTATCATCTTTGGAAAATCATGGGAGACAGGAGAGATTCCAGAAGACTGGAAAAGGGCAAATATAGTACCCATTTATAAAAGGGAAATAAGAACAACCCAGGAAACTACAGACCAGTTAGTTTAACTTCTGTCAGGGAAGATAAGTAATTGAGGACATCATCTGTAAACACTTGGAAGGTGGCAAGGTGATAGGAACAGCCAGCATGGATTAGTAAAGAACAAATCATGTCAAACCAATCTGATAGCTTCATTTAATAGGATAACGAGTCTTGTTGATAAGGGAGAACCGGTGGATGTGGTATACCTAGACTTTAGTAAGGCGTTTGATACGGTCTCGCATGATATTCTTATCAATAAACTAGGCAAATACAACTTAGATGGGACTACTATAAGGTGGGTGCATAACTGGCTGGATAACCGTACTCAGAGAGTAGTTATTAATGGTTCACAATCCTGCTGGAAAGGTGTAACAAGTGGGGTTCCGCAGGGGTCTGTTTTGGGACCGGCTCTGTTCAATATCTTCATCAACGATTTAGATATTGGCATTGAAAAGTACGCTTATTAAGTTTGCAGATGATACCAAGCTGGGAGGGTTGCGACTGCTTTGGAGGATAGGATCATAATTCAAAATGATCTGGACAAATTGGAGAAATAGTCTGAGGTAAACAGGATGAAGTTTAATAAAGACAAATGCAAAGTGCTCCACTTAGGAAGGAACAATCAGTTTCACACATACAGAATGGGAAGCGACTGTCTAGGAAGGAGTACGGCAGAAAGGGATCTAGGGGTTACAGTGGACCACAAGCTGAATATGAGTCAGCAGTGTGAAGCTGCTGCAAAAAAAGCAAACATGATTCTGGGATGCATTAACAGGTATCTAAAAGGGTGTCATAAGGACGAGGGTGAAAACTTGTTCATCTTGGCCTCTGAGGATAGAACAAGAAGCAATGGGCTTAAACTGCAGCAAGGGAGGTTTAGGTTGGACATTAGGAAAAAGTTCCTAAATGTCATGGTACTCAAACACTGGAATAAATTGCCCAGGGAGGTTGTGGAATCCCCATCTCTGGGGATATTTAAGAGTAGGTTAGATAAATGTCTATCAGGGATGGTCTAGACAGTATTTGGTCGTGCCGTGAGGGCAGGGGACTGGACTCGATGACCTCTCGAGGTCCCTTCCAATCCTAGTATTCTATGATTGTATGATTCTATGTCTACACTAGGAAATTATTTTGAAATAATAACTCCCAAAATAACTATTTTGAAATAGCGTGTCCACACTACAGGAAGCCTTGAAATTAGTCCATGGTAGGCTCCTTAATGTGGATGCACTACCTTGACTTAGAGCCCCTGGAAGCACTGGGAGTAATTACTCTGAATGACTCTGGGGAGTAGTTATTTTGAAATAGCAGCAGTGGAGCATCCACACTACTGCTATTTAAATAACCATTTTGAAATAAGTGTTATTCCTCATGGAAAGCAGGAGTTATTTTGAAATAAATGGGGTTGGTGGTGTGGACGCTCTACTTATTTCAAAATAAGGGGAGCTCTTGCTATATTTCAGAGAGAGAGGCAGTGTGGGGAACGTGGGACAAGCGGGGACTCAAGCAGTCTCCACTTGCCTCGGGTTCCGCAAGGCTCTTGCTACATTTCAAAGGGAGGGACAGCTGTCAGACTGGCGTGAGTGGGGACTGCTTCAGTCTCCACTTGCGTTGTTCCCCTCTGTGCCTCTACTTCCCTTCCCTCTTTCTCCCCTTCCCTTATAAGCTGGGTCCCCCCGGCACTGGCTCCTGCTCCCCCGCCTTGCTGCCTTTCTCTGATGGAGGCAGCAAAGTGGGGGAGCGAGTAGTCTCATAGACTCCTAAACTTTAAGGTCAGAAGGGACCATTATGATCATCTAGTCTGACCCCCTGCACAATGCAGGCCACAGAATCTCACCCACCCACTTCTGGAATAATCCTCTCACCTATATCTCAGATATTGAAGCCTTCAAATAGTTTAAAGACCCCAAGATACAGAGAATCCTCCAGCTGTGATCTGTGCCCCATGCTACAGAGGCGAAAAACCTCCAGGTCTTCTGCCAATCTACCCTGGAGGAAAATTCCTTCCCAACCCCAAATATGGCGATCAGCTGAACCCTGAGTATGTGGGCAAGACTCACCAGCCAGACACCCAGGAAAAGTTCTCTATAGTAACTCCTGTCATCCCTCCATTGGCCTATTTACCTGTGATACTGAAAGGTCAATTAGTTACCAAGATCATGTTATCTCATCAAACCATCCCTTCATAAACCCATCCAGCTTAATCTTGAAGCCAGATAGGTCTTTTGCCCCACTGCTTCCCTTGGAAGGCTGTTCCAGAACTTCACTCCTCTAATGGTTAGAAACCTTTGTCTAATTTCAGGTCTAAACTTCCTACTAGCCAGCTTATGTCCATTTGTTCTTGTGTCCACATTGGTATTAAGCTTAAATAATTCCTCTCCCTCCCTGGTATTTATCCCTCAAATATATTTAAAGAGAGCAATCATATCTCCCCTCAGCCTTCTTTTGGTTAAGGTAAACAAGCCAAGCTCCCTGAGTCTCCTTTCATAAGATAGGTTTTCCATTCCTTGGATCATCCTAGTGGCCCTTCTTTGTACCTGTTCCAGTTTGAATTCATCCTTCTTAAACATGGGAGACCAGAACTGCACACAGTATTCCAAATGAGGTCTCACCAATGCCTTGTATAACGGCACTAACACCTCCTTATCCCTACTGGAAATACCTTAATGCATCCCAAGACTGTATTAGCCTTTTCACGGCCATGTCACAATGGCGGCTCATAGTAATCCTGACTTAGAACAACGTTTCCTCAGATCCCATCCCCTCTTACCCCTTCTCTACTTACGCTACATCGATGACATCTTTATGATCTGGACCCATGGCCAAGAAACACTGGAGACATTCCACAGAGATTTTAACAACCTACACCCCACCATCAATCTCAGCCTGGACCATTCTACGAGAGATCCATTTCCTGGATACCACAGCACAAATCACCAATGGTAAATTAGACACCACTCTCTACAGAAAACCCATCGACTCATACAGTTACCTTCATGCCTCCAGCTCCCATCCAGAACACACCATACGATCCATCGTCTATAGCCAAGCCCTTTGATACAATCGCATCTGCTCTAATCCCACTGACAGAGACCAGAAACTTCAGGATCTCTACCAAGCATTTATAAACCTCAACTACCCACCCGGAGAAGTAAAAAAACAAATGGAAAGAGCCAGACAAATACCCCGAAACCATCTACTTCCAGACAGACCCAAGAAAACCAAGAATAGAACACCACTTGTCATCACCTACAGCCCCCAACTTAAACCCGTTCAACACATTATCAATAAACTACAACCTATACTGGAACAGGATACTAAACTCCGAGAGGCTCTGGGAGACAGACCCATAGTCTCTTATAGACAACCACCTAACCTCAAGATAATTCTTACCAACAACCACAGGACATACCCCACTAACACCAACCCTGGAACTTTCCCTTGCAACAAACCCCGTTGCCAGCTTTGTCCACATATTCACTCTGCTGATACCATTATTGGACCTAACCAATTGAGTTATAAGATCAAGAACACATATTCCTGCTTATCCAGAAATATAATTTATGCTATCATGTGCCGACAATGTCCGTCTGCTATGTACATTGGACAAACGTCTCAGACACTTCGCCAAAGAATCAATGCACACAAAACAGATATTAGACAGGATCACAAAGAAAAAACAGTTTCTTGCCATTTCAACCAGAAAGGGCATTGTCTCAACGACCTGATTACCTGCATCCTGCTTCAAAGACCTTTTAACACCAGACTTGAAAGAGAATCCTCTGAACTGTCATTCATGCTTAAATTTGACACTTTACACCTAGGTCTTAACAAGGACCTTAATTACCTTACCCATTACAAAGATAGCTTCCCCAGTTATCACCTCTAATATCATTAGCTCACAGACATTTACCTCCCCCTCATCCCCCTTCTGTTCTGAAATTTGATTTGTCCTTTTCATATGTGTTCATTTTTTTGATTGTATCCTTTGGTATATATTGTCGTGCCAATTTTCTTCCACAATTTGATCTGAGGAAGTGGGTCTGGCCCACGAAAGCTCATCACTTAATAAACCATCTTGTTAGTCTTTAAAGTGCTACATAGTCCTGTTTTTTATAATCAACCAGGACTCTGAGGTCCTTCTCCTCTTCCATTACTTCCAACTGATATGTCCCCAGCTTATAACTAAAATTCTTGTTATTAATCCCTAAAGGCATAACCTTACACTTCTCACTATTAAATTTCATCCTATTGCAATCACTCCAATTTACAAGGTCATCCAGATCTTCCTGTATGATATCCCGATCCTTTTCTGAATTGGCAATACCTCCCAACTTTGTGTCATCCGCAGATTTTATCAGGACACTCCCACTTTTGGTGCCAAGGTCAGTAATAAAAAGATTAAATAAAATTGGCCCCAAAACTGATCCCTGAGGAACTCCTCTGGTAACCTTCCTCCAACCTGACAGTTCACCTTTCAGTATGACCGCTGTAGTCTCCCCTTTAACCAGTTGCTTATCCACCTCTCAATTTTCATATTGATCCCATCTTTTCCAATTTAACCATTAATTCCTCATGTGGTACTGTATCAAATGCCTTACTAAAATCGAGGTAGGTTAGATCCACTGCATTTCCTTTATCTAAAAAATCTGTTACTTTCTCATAAAAGGAGATCAGGTTGGTTTGGCATGATCTACCTTTTGTAAAACCATGTTGTAATTTGTCCCAATTGCCATTAACCTCAATGTCCCTAACTACTTTCTCCTTCAAAATTTTTTCCAAGATCTTGCATACTACAGATGTCAAACTAACAGGCCTGTAGTTACCCGGTCGCTTTTTTTCCCTTTCTTAAAAATAGGAACTATATTAGCAATTTTCCAGTCAAATGGTACAACCCTGAGTTTAGAGATTTATTAAAAATTTTTGCTAATGGACTTGTCGAATCACTGCTCAATTGCCTGATAAGCATATGGTTATCGGGTAGTCAGCTAGTCAACTAGTCACATCCCTAATTTGTAGTTGCAAGAAACAAAGAAGTACATTAAGTGTTTTTGCAGATGGTTCACTGGGATGAATCACAGAGCCAACCAGGAAGGAAGTGAACAACAGAAAATATTTGGAGCAGTAAAAAAGTCTGTGGGGAATATTATGTGCTGCACATCGAAAGAGTCAACCCAATGGGGAAAATGCTATTGTGATTTTAATCTACCTATGGGTATGTCTACACTAGCTGGTTAGTTCGAGCTAGGTAGGCAAATGAGGGCAACCGCAGTTGCAAATGAAGCCGGGATTTAAATATCCCGGGCTTCATTTGCATGTTCAGCGCCGCCATTTTTAAATCCCCTTTAGTCGAACTCCGTGCCCGCGGCCGCACGGAGTAGGTAGTTCGAATTAGGATCTGTAATTGCGTTCCACGAGTACGGTAGTTCGAATTAGAGATCCTAATTGAACTACCTACTCCGTGCTGTGTGTAGCCACGGGCACGGAGTTCGACTAAGGGGATTTAAAATGGCGGCGCCCGTGAACATGCAAATGAAGCCCGGGATATTTAAATCCCGGGCTTCATTTGCAACTCTGGTTGCCCTCATTTGCCTACCTAGCTCAAACTAATGAGCTAGTGTAGACATACCCTATGTTTATTTATGACCCTCAGTTATTCTACAGACCCTGGTATAAGATAGCAGAAATCTGTATAATTCATTATATTGCTATGCTTCCCGGATACTATGTGCTGAGCCCTGACATCTCTGAGGATTTGTGAAAGGGTCCTTGAAAGTTAGCCTTACAACTATCTATAACAGTGCCTGCACTGATGGAATCCTCCCTCAACCAGATGCAAGATTTGAGTCCTTTTGCTTTTGCTGCTATAGCTTTTTTGTTTAATGTAGGGATCATAAAGAAGATGAGAATCTCACTCAATATTTTTCAGTATTTTTTTGAACTAGGGAAATAGTAAACTTTCAACTCTGTCAAACTCTTTAATACATTTTCTCTTTTAAATGTGTTTAGTGATTAACTGTTTAGTTCCTCATTAGTATGGAATATTAAACTTTCAGAAGTTGTAGATCTCTTATCCCAGGAATTATTTCTACTTTGAAAGGAAATTATGTAAAAATGGCACTTACTTAATGAATACTTTTCATGTGTGTGGAGTCTTGTTCTTTCAGTGGTAAATATAAAATTATGCTGTTGTCTTTAGCTACACAGGGTATGTCTATACATCAAAGTTAATTCGAAATAACAGCCGTTATTTCGAATTAACTTTACTAGCGTCTACACAGCCAAACCGCTATTTCAAATAAAGTGAAAATAGTGGAGCACTTATTTTGAATTTGGTAAACCTCATTCTGAGGAATAACGCCAAATTTGAAATAGCTAATTCGAAATAAGTGCTGTGTAGATACTTAATTCGAAATAGGGGACCTCCAGCCTTCCCAGGGTGCCCTGGTGGCCACTCCAGCCTCAAACAAGAACACTCCTCTCCTCCTCCTCCCGGAGCCCTTAAAGGGGTTGACTCTGGCCACAGTGCCTGTGCCAGCTCCAAACCTGCCAGCCCAGAGCCAGCAGTCACTGCCCCTGACCTAGTGGCCCCAAACATGAGCCAGCAAGCCACTGGCAGCCAGCCCTCCGCCACTCCCCAGGAGCAGTCTGCCAGCTCCCAGGAGCCTTCCAGGGCCTGGAGAAAGTGGGCTCCTTCCTGGTCCAGGGTGGAGATCAGAGTGGACCTTACTTAGGTTTGGGGGGGGGGATGCCCCAAGATCCATGATCTCCGCAGTAGACGGAGGAATGCGGCCATCTATGGCAGGATAGCTGCCAGCCTGGCCACCAAAGGCCACATGCGAACCCAGGAGCAGGTTCGCATGAAAATCAAGTTGGTACGGCAAGACCCCCCAACCCTGAGCCCTGTGCTTCCCCTCCCTCTTCTTTCCCTTGCTTCCCCCTTCCATCTCCCTCCTCCCAGGTTTCCCCTGCCCTCTCCCACCCTCTTTCTTCCCCTCCACCTCCTTTCTCCAGTCTCACCAGTTTCATCCCTCCCCTCAGTTTTGTTAAATAAAGAGAGTTTGTGTTCATGAAAATACGTGTATTTTATTTGACATCAGGAAGGGGGCTGGGAGGGTAAGTGGAATGATGTGGGGGAGGAATGAAGCACAAGCCCCCAGTGGGGCAGACCAGGGAGGCTCTTAGTGCTCCTCAGGGTGGAAGCTCTCCCGCAGGGCCTCCTGGATACTGACAGCCCCCCGATGGACCTCCTGGATGGCAGTCTGCAGAAAGTGCAGGCAGACTCGCATCAACTTGTTCACAGAAGCACCAGAGTGCCCAGAGGCAGCTCCGGCTCCATGTTGCAGAGTGCTGTGGTGTCCCGAGTGAGGGCAACCAGAGTACGCAGAGACACAAATGCTTTGCTGTCCCTCATCAAGGTAGGCAAGCAAGCAGGGAAAGCTGAGAACCGGCTGCCCGGGGTGGCGGTCCCTTTAAGCACAAGGCTCAGATAGCCTGAGGCAGCAGCCACACAAATAAACTCCTGACCTGATGGCCTGCTGGACCTGGTTCTGGCCGGCCTTCAATGCAATTCAGTGTCCACTCAGTGTGGATGCGCTATTTCGAAATAGCAAAACGCTATTTTGAAATGGATTTTGTGGGTAGCTGTGTTATTTCAAAATAAGCTATTTTGAATTAACTATTTCAAATAAAATATTTCAAAATAACACTGTATTGTTACTTAAATCAACATAGGTAGGAAGCTATAAGAATAACTTCAAATAACAATGCAGGATTATAGGATGTATAGGGCATTTACTACCAAATTTTGCTTTGCCAAAAATCTGCCTTTGATCTTAGAAGATGAAGACAAAAGTACAGTACTTTATCTAACCTTTTTACCAGACATCAGGCTTCACATTAATTTAATTTTCCTACCTTCAGGGAACAGATGTTCAGTAATCTATTATGTGTTTATGATGTGGACATTAAAGAAAATGCTGCCTTTTTCTCCCATTAATTATTTCATCTATTGTATTCTTTGACAGAATAGAAGAAATTTAATTAAACATTTTATTGTAATTAAAATAGAATAGAAAGTACCAGTTAGAAAGCCCCAGTGCTCTGTTTATGCTTGAGAAAACAGCAAACATATGTTTCTGCTTCATTGTTTGTCATAAATCAATGTAAGGATACTTACTGTTGCATACTCATTTACAAAAACATGTTATCATTATTTGCAATTTTCACTAATCCTGAAGTAAATACAAAAAAGTATTAAAAATGCTTCTCCACTTATGGAAAACATTTTTTAATTTCAGTAAACAGCAGTATTTCAATGTCTTTTTTTTTTCTAATTAGGAGAATGCTGTTTTCTGGCAGAACTGGAATGTTTTCTTTTGGTAAAAGCAGGAAACAGGAATTACTCTTAGTTTCTTGACTTCAAGAAAATCCCATAAATTTTCAGTGTCTTAGTTGTTTGAGCTCTTCACATCAGTGATGTAAAATCCCATTTAATCATTTAGTTTAACCAGTTAACTGATTAAATGAGGGAGGGACGGTGGGCTGGAGCACGCCAGTTGGAGCACCCTTCTTTTCTTCTGTCTTGGCCTGAAACCAAGTTCACCCACAGCTAATGAAACCAGCTCAGACAATAATAAACTCTATGCACTTGTGCTAAATATGATTGTCCACAAAGTGGATTCTTTAGCAATTTAGTCATCTTTAACAGTAAATTTAGCAATTATCAAGGCCAGTATTGGTACTGTATTAATGCAAGGTACTATTAAAAATTAACAATGCCCAAAGTATTGTTTTCTTTTTAAACAATGTATTAAAAGTATAGATGCTGTAGAGTCCACATATGGCAGCAATATTAAGGGTATCTCCCAATGGAAAAAAAGTTTGATCTTTTATTAAAGTTTTTCTAAAGTTAAAGATAGTAGTACTTGGAATAATAATAGTAAGGAACCCAAAGGGCTTTTCTGAAGTGAGAAAACATTTTCATGTCTCAAAGCAGTTTCTATCCCATAGCATTTGGAAGTTTTTCTTCTCAACACTGCTTCATTGCGTTCACCAATGTAATGTCAATGGAATGATCACTCGTACATCAATAGAAATGTCTTCTTACATACCTGAATTCTCACTTTCAGTCCAACATCTAGTATATTGCTGAGTCTAAGCTAGAGTTACTCTCTGCTGGTCTATGATCTTACAGGTCTTTTAATCTGTCTACACAGCAGTGTTATTTTGGAATAACTGATGTTATTCTGAAATAACATAGTCTGCATCTACACAGCAAGCAGTTATTTCGACATAATGTTGAAATAATGTTGAGCTGGAGAACTTCTTACTCTGACTCCTGTAACCTCATTTATGAGGAGTAAGGAAGGTCAGAGGAAGAGTTATTTTCTTGGATTTCCTGCTGTGTAGATAATGCCAAAAAATAAACTATTTCAACTTAAGCTATGCAATTGATGGAGTTCAACTTATGCGTAGCTTATTTTGGCTTTAGCCCTCTAAAGCTATGCCATTTCTGTGGACAGGCATTAGAAGAGACTTTCTGTTTAGAAAGTTCATGTTCAAAATCCCAATTGTTACATCAGATGTGTCAATTGATGAAAATATAGAGTTGACTTTTGACTATACAGCTGCAAGTTTTTGATAGTCAACATTCAGTCAGCTTAGAAATTTTGTGCTTCTGACATATTCAGAAAAATAAGTGGCTTATTCTGTATTGTTTAGTTTTATTATGGAAATAAATGTTTAGAGCTTATGAAAGAGGTGAAGTTTACAACTCTAAAAACTGAACTTGTCTATTTAGAATTGAAAAACAAAAGTGGGTAATTGGTCTGAAATCACTAAGATGAAACTCAGTGAAGACAAATACAAAGCACTAAACTTAGGAAGGAAAAATCAAATACACGGATACAAAATGGGGAATAATTAGCAAGGCAGTATTATAGAAAAGGATATGGGAATGGATCACAGATTGACTATGCACCAACAACAAAATGCTGCTATCATTATGGGTGTATTAACAGGAATGTTGTATGTAGGACAAAGGAGGTAATTGCCCTGATCTGCTCGGCACTAGTGAGGTCTCAGTTGGAATATTATGTCTAGTTTTGAGTGCTACGCTTTATGAAAGATGTGGACAAACTGGAGAAAGTCTAGAGGAAAGCAACAAAAACGATAAATGGCTAGAAGCCTGGTCTAAAAGGAAAAGTTAAAAAAAAAACCCTGGGCATATTAAGTGTTGAGGAAAGAAGACCCAATACCCAATAACTGTGCAGGGCAGGGGAGACTGGGGTAGTCATCATATGTCAACACTGTTATAAGAGGGTGGTACTCAAATTTTCTTTTTATACACTGAATATAGGAAAAAAAGTAATGGGCTTAATCTGTAGCAAGGGAGAGTTAGGTTAGACATTAGGGTAAAAAACAAATTATTAGAGTAAGGTAAGTTCTCAAGAGAAGTTGTTTGATCCCTATCATAGTTCTCAAGAACAGGTTAGACCAGGGCTACTCAACATGGGGCTCATGGCCTGTTTGTTTGCAGCCCGCAGTGCGGTTTGGGTTTACACTGGGCTCAACACGCAGCCTGCAGGTGGGAGCCAAAACAAAAAAGGAGTCAATATAATGATCTTCTGTTTATAGGTGTTTTAGTAGTTAAATTCTTGGAGTTAAAAGTGTGGTCATATGGGTAGAAATCGGGTAAATATTGCATTTTATTAATATCAGTAGAACTGAGTTAAATGGGGCCCTCTGTGTTGTGTAGTCTTGCCTTAATCTTTGTATTCATGCCCACCAGTGTGAAATAAGCTATTTGCATATATTTGCATATATATTTGCACGTAAGTTGAGGCCCTTGGCATGTGCTGTGAGTATTATTGTGGCTCCCGGGGCTTCCAAAGTTGAGTAGCCCTGGATTAAACAAAAACTTGTCAGGAGTGGTCTAGATATACTAGGTCTTCCCTCAGCACAGAAGATGGAATAGAGGACCACTTGAGTCCCTTCAGTTCTACATTTCTAAGATTCTATGATTAACAGAAACAGACAGGATAGGTCAGGGTTTCTCCCTGGATCATTAGAAATTTTCCTGAAAGGCAGGGGCCACTAATAAGGAATGGTATAACTGTTATCTCCAGGACCATTCAATCATTTGCCCAACAACTATGGCCAGTTGATATAACTGATTTTCATGAACTTATCACTTGTCCTGTAAGAACTGTTCTAAAATTGCTGTTTTCTGCTCCGTAGATGACTACACAGCTTTTATATTTTTGCTCAGTGCTGACCTGAAGTGAATTGAAGCAGATGACAGAGAGGTGATAGATTCTGTCCAATTCCGCATTTAACTTGAAAACAAAAATTTTGAAACCAAATCATTTGGTACTCAAATATATTTTTACTGCACTAAATGCAGGAAAAAAAAGTTATGAGCTTAATCTGTAGCAAGGGAGAGTTAGATTACACATTAGGGCCACGTCTAGACTGCAGGCTTCTTGTGCAAGAAGCTTTTATCAGAAGAGATCTTCCGAAAAAACTTCTTGCGCAAGAGCGCATCAAAAAAGCGATGCACTTTTGCGAAAGAGAGCATCCAGACTGATTGGATGCTCTCTTGCATAGAAGGCCACCCAGAACCACTTCAGCCAAGGTTTTAGGTCACACTTGCTTTTGAGTGCGGTTGCTGGAGCCCTGCAGAGACATGCGCTTAAAGGGACCCCCCTGGACAGTCATTTCTCTGTTTCTGCTGCATGCTTGCCTGCCTCTTCGAGGGATAGCAAAGCTTCAGCAGTGCCTGCTGTGGTTGCCCTGCTCTTTTTTTGGACGCCACAGCTTTTTCCTTTGTGCCATGGAGCCGGAGCTGCCTCTGGGCATGCGATAACACCACACATGATGCAGTTTTGCAGCCCTTTATGTCTGCTGCCTTCCTGGTCCTGCAGGACCAGGACCCCGAGCTCATTCTGGGGTCCCTCTCCGTGGCTGCTGCACTCTGGAAACTGCACCCCACTGTGGAGGGGAGTTTTTGGAGGTTCGACACCAGTTTGGACCGGTGGGATTGGCTGATCATGAAGTGGTGGGACAACCAGCAGTGGCTCCAAAACTTCTGCATGCGGAAGGCCACCTTTTTGGAGCTATGTACCTGGCTCACTCCTGCCCTTCAAAGATGCGATACCCTTCTGCGGACCGCCATCCCCCTGGAGAAGCGGGTTGCCATTGCCCTTTGGAAGCTTGCCATGCCAGACAGCTGCCGGTCAGTGGGCAACCAGTTCGGCGTGGGGAAGTCCAGCATTGGGGCCCTCTTCATGGAGGTAAAGCACTTGTGGGCTGCCATCCCTGCAGAAGGTGGGAGAGTGTTGTATAAGGGGGACCCTTGGGAAAGAGGGGCTGGGGGCTATGAGGGTGCAGTGGGAGTGAGGGGAGGAGCCCCATCCCCGGGGCCTTATGCCATCCCACCCTCACACAGCCCACTGCTGGGGGGGGGCAGTCTCATGGGAGGTGGCTTCTGAGATGTTTGAGGGGGGCAGGGGAGGAGAGGGGGGCAGGCACCTCCCAAGGGTTCAGGCACCCCCTCTCTCATTCTCTGTTTTGTGTGGTTCTTTGTCTCTTTCTGCAGGTTGTAAGGGCCATCAACTCCATCCTGCTGTGGAGGGTCATCTGTCTGGGAGACCTGGACACGACCATGGCCGAATTTGCTGCCCTGGGGTTCCTGAACTGTGGGGGAGCGATCAATGGGACCTTGTAGTGGGGCTCTATTTGGACAACACGGGGGGAGTGGGCCGGCGAAGCCCGCCCACTTTCTAAAAGCCCCTCCCCCAGCCTTGCGGGAGGGACGACTGGACCCGTGTCCAATTAATTACTGGGGACAAATAATGACAAAAGGGACGGGGGGTGCAGGCTAGAGGTTAATAACTAGGGAACCGGATGGGGACACCGAGCAGAGAACCCCGGACAGCGCCCACTGCTCCTCGAAACTATCAAGGGAGCCAGCGGACGCCGCCCAGAGGAACTCTGCCCGGATGCGTGACACAAGGGAGGAACGGAAATAGGCCCCACAGTCGCAGGAGACCCCCTCGTCTAGCATCCTCCTCCTGCTGTTATAAATGGCGACTTTAGCCAAGGCCAGGAGGAGGTTGACGAGGAGGTCCCGCGACTTTGTGGGGCCATGGATTAGTGTGCATAGATAAAAGGTGAGGGGAAAAGTGCAGCCAGAACCTCAACAAGAGGTTCTGGAGGAGCCGAATAGGGGCTGCAACCTGGCGCACTCCAGGTATGCGTCGCCAGGTTTTCCTCACGCCGCAGAAGGGGCAGGCTTCCGGGATGGGGGTGAACCGCGCCAGGTACACGCCCGTGCTCACGGCTCCGTGAAGGAGCCGCCAACTAATGTCCCCGATGGGCCGTGGAATTAGATGGGAATACACGCTGGCCCACCGGGGTTCCCCACCCTCTATGGGTCTTAGATAGTCCCGCCACTTAGTGTCGGGGCGGGACATGAGGGTGGGGAGATGCAGAGTGTGGAGCACGAGCGTGTACAGATGTTCCCTAGGCGCGGTTCGAAAGCAGACCGGCTGCAATTTTTGCAGCCGGCTGGGGGTCCAAGGATGGGGGCTCGGGGCCCGCGGAACAGGGGCCCGATAATAAGGGACGGAGGTTTGCAGGAAGGAGGGGCGGGCGTACCCTCTCGCAGGGCTCTCTGCAGGAAGTCGAGGCGGGCCGCGGCAAAACCGCCTTCACCTCCCGGAGTAGGCGCAGAGGGTTCGAGGTGGAAAGCCCCATGCGGCCAGCGAGCGCACGGGGATCCACCCAGTCCCCCCCGGCGTAGTCCAGGAGGTCTCCGACCTTGGTGGTTTCTGCCAGGATCAGCCTCCGGCGCACCGAAGGAGACTCCGCCACCTGCACGCACAAGGCTGGATTGTGGAGCAGGGGCTCCGCGAGGAGGTCTGCTCCCTCGGCGGCCACAACGGACCTGGTCGCTGAGAACAGCTTCCAGGTCTGGAGGAGGTCCTGGTAGAATTCCGGCAGCTCTGAGAGGTCTCGCGGAAGACCCCTCGGATGGATAAAAAAGAGCTGCCGGTCGTATCGGAGCCCTCGGAGGCGGCGGAGGAAGGCGCACCCCAAAGTGCTCCATGCCGGACTACCTGCACTAAAGAGGAGTCTCTGCAGGGCCTGGAGGCGGAAGGTCCGGACCTGGCTGCGCAGACCAGGCCCTGGCCCCCCTCCTCCAGGGGGAGAGACAAGGCCCCTGCAGAGACCCAGTGCAGTCCTGGCCAAAAGAACTCCAAAGCTGTCCTCTGGAGCTTGGCCAGGACCTCCGGGGCCGGGCGCAGGGTGTTGAGTCGGTGCCAGAGCATGGACAGGACCAGCTGATTTAGCACCAGTGCCCTCCCGCGAAGGGAGAGGCACCGAGCAGTCCTGCCCACCTCCGCAACCGCTCACCCACCCTGGCGTCCAAACCTTGCCAGTTTTCGGCGGAGAAGGATGCGTGGCGGATAAATAGGCGCCCAGATAGAGCAGCGGACCGCGCTCCACCTGATGGCCTGAAGCGGGTGGGAGGAGCCGGCCCGCCACCCGTCCCGACCACCAGGCCAGAGCTCTTGACCCAGTTGACCGGGCGGAGGAGGCTGCCGAGTAGACGGCTTGGCAGGCCTCCACCCGCGCCAGGTCGCCCGGGTCCTGGACCACGAGAGCACGCCATCGGCGTCGCCCGACAGCACCAGCCGCAGCTCCGGCTCCGCAGCACCAACCCGTCAACCTCCTACGGAGGAGACGGAGGAAGGCTCGATCGCCAGAGCGTACAGCTGGCCCGACAGCGGACACCTGGCGTACCCCGCCCGAAGCTGACCGGCTCGGTCAGGGTCCAGTTGAGCCTGACCAGACACTCCGCGAGCGTACAGCACCGGAGAAAACCCACAAAACGGGGCCCGAAGCCGAAGGCCTGCAGGGTGCCCAGGAGATACCGTGGTCCATCCTGTCGAACGCCTTCTCCTGGTCCAGGGACAGGAGGCGAGCGACAAGCCGTCCCTACACCCCAGCTCTAAGAGATCCCGGACCAAATACAAGTTGTCAAAAATACTACGGCCGGGGCGGTGTAGGTCTGGTCGGGATGGATCACGTCCGCCAGCATCGCAGCGAGATGGCTTTTGCTCGACTTTGTAGTCCGTGCTGAGGAGCGAGGACGGGGCGCCAGTTCCGTGAGGTCGCGGAGTCCCCTCTTCGGCAATAAGGCGAGCACCGCTCGCCTGCACGACAGAGGAGGACCCGCTCTCCAGGACTCGGCCCAGGCGGTAGCGAGGTCTGGGCCGAGGACGTCCCAGAACACGCGGTAGAACTCCACGGTCAGCCCGTCCATGCCGGGGTTTTATTGTTGGGCATGAGGCGGAGGGCTTCGAGAACTCGGCCAGAGTGAGGCAGCTCTAGCCGGTCTCGGTCGCCAGCGCTGACCGTCGGGAGCTCGGTCAGAGGACCTTGCAGGCGTCGGCGGTCGGATCCGGGAGAACAAACTGGCGTAGAAGGCCCTGGCCCTTCCACGCATCTCCGCCGGATCCGTGAGGGTGCCGTCCTCTGCTAAAAGGCAGGTGGCGTGCTTTTAGCCCCCTCCTTTTCTCCAGGGCGTAGAAGAAGCGGGAGCATGATCCATCTCGAAGGAGCTGGATGCGGGGATCGAACAAAGCGCCCGGGCCCTGTGATCTTCCAGGGCCCGGGCTCCCGCCTCTCCCGATGCGCCTCGCGGAGGATGGATCCTCGGCGGACACCAGGCGCCTCTCAAGCTTCAAGACCTCCCGTTCCAACTGCTCTATCGCGCATCCCTCCGCCGGCTGGCGCCCGGGAGTAGTCACGGCAGAAGAGCGAGCGCGCACCTTCCCACGTCCCACCATCGCCGCGCCCGAGGAAAGGCGGGCGCTGCTCCTGCCAGGCCCGCCAGAACTCCCGGAAGGGCGCCACGAAGCCCACGTCCTCCAGCAGGCTATTATTAAAATGCCAATAGGCGGCCCCAGCCTCTCCGAACTCAGAGAGGCTTTCACGGCCACCAAATGGTGGTCCGTGAAGCGGGGCCGGCGGATGCTGGAGGAGTGGGCCCGTGCCAGGTGGAAGCGAAAGGTAAATGCGATCCAACCGGGAGTGGCTCGACCGATTGTCCCCACCGGACGTAAGTAAAGGTGGTACTGTCGTCCGGGTGGTGGTCTCGCCAGGCGTCCACCAGGAGTGATGGTCCACGATCTCCTGAGGGCGTCCGCTGCCTGGCAGTTCGCGAGTCCTACGGTCGGTCGCCGAGGTGGTGTTGAAATCCCGCCCAGGACCAGGCACTCGCGAGGATCCAGAGTGCCGAGGAAGGTGGCCGCCTGCGGAAAAAGCGACCTGGTCGGGCCAGCGTTCGGGGCGTGAGCGTTGACCAAGTTCAGCGTCAGCCCCTCCACGCGAGCGGACGTGCAGCGGCCGGGGCGACCTCGGCGGTCCCCAGCACCTCGGGCCGTAGGGCAGGGGAGAACAGGGTGGCCACCCGGCCGAGCGAGCGCCGAGGTGGCTGAAATATACCCCGTCCCCCCTCCAGCCGCCAGCCAGCCTCGGCGGCTGGAGTCGTGTGGGTCTCCTGCAGGAAGGCCACCGAGTACCCCCTCCCGGAGGAAGGAGAGCACCCGGCTCCTGCGACCGCCCTACAGCCCGGGCATTCAATGTTGCTAGGATGGTGTACTTCATGGTGAGGGCTGGGGTGGATCCTCG